>OV838933.1:0-2500000 GCA_929442735.1 Watsonalla binaria | reverse complement strand
ATCAAGAAGGCTCTAGGAAAATTATTCGCGTAAAGTAGCCTATTGGGGTTGGAATCTCTATTTCAACAATATAATCAGTTCAGCGGTTCAGCTTAACGGACGTGTGGCCCTGTTGTAAGTAAAAATTGTTTTCTCTTCACATGAGCCGTGGTGGCCTTGAGCAGTCGCCTGCTACGCAAGCGACGCAAGTTCGAATCCCAGCGGGGCCTGTACCAATGAGTTTTCCTAAAAAACTTATGTACAGTGATTTCACACCACGTGCTTTACGGTGAAGGAAAACATCGCGAGGAAACCTGCATATTTCTGAGAAGTAATTCAATGACGTATGTAAAGTGTCTGAGACGGCGATGGACTCACCATCTGTCACGTTGGCACTTAATCATCTTCGGTAAAAAAGTGGGTGTTGTGATTAGAACACCTCTGCCTACCCCTTCGGGGAATATGGGCGTGAGCATAGGTCTCTCACATTTTCACGGCTAGCTCGCTGAGCCGATTTCGCTGAAATTTTGTTCTAAGACGCTTTTAATCCCTAAGATATCCTACTCGACGTCAGTTGCTATTTTTGGCTGTATAATGGTAACTTCGTAGATTCCCAGGAGTTGTCTGTCGCAAACACAGGATTAGTAGTAATGTATGGCTTCGCTAAACACATTACGGATGACCTCGTCGGCCACGGTCGTATCTCGTGACCATCTGATTTGCAGCACTACTTAGGTACCTACTTATATTATAGCTGTGCCTCGCGGTTTCACCCGCGTAAACTTAATTCCAAAGTAGTCTATGTTACTTCTTCTAGTAAAGCTATCTATCAGTAAAATTCCCGTTAAGAGATAATATAGAAAAAAGAAAGAGAGATAAGAGAGACAGAAGTTCCACGGGACTGGAATAAAAACAGTATCCTATGTCCTTCTCCTGACTCTATACTTCCTCCCCACCAGTTTTCAGCCAAATCAGTTCAAGCGATCTTGAGTTATAAATAGTGTAACTAACACGACTTTCTTATATATATAAGATGTAGGTGTAATATAAGTACACCTCCGTCTACCCCTTCTGGGAATACAGGCGGGAGCATATTATGTACATGTACCGTCACGAGCTATGAGCGCTGACGACATAAAATTACTACTAAGCACTTTAGATCAGAGCTCGTAGGTCCTGACGTTTGAGGGTCTTTAAAAGAACCTCCATCAAACTGTCGCCCATCATAATGGATTGAAAAAATAATGTTATTCTTCAGTATAAAATGTCATATTTACGTCATAGAAACTTGATTTTGAGCAATTCATAGCTACGAGAACAAAGCTTTCATTGAATTCACTGCCATTACAATGACAAAGTGATGTTATTTACACAATGCTTACTTAATGCAAGCTCCACAGACAATATTGCAGCCAGTTATTAAACAGCGTGGCAAAAAAGCTTTTAGCATGGTTTTAATGGATTGAACCCACCCGAGCGTAGCGACGTCAAAGCGCGACCGTTGTTATAACGTTGTCGTATTCCAGTTGATTTTCAGTCGTTTAGGTGTGGCTTAACTTTTATTTTGGCGTTGTTTTAATGAAAATTGTATTCAGGTCAGGAGCCAACCTATATTCGGCGCGACCCGCGACTACCTGCGGCTTGTATTGACTGCGACGGGAACTCGATTACGGTTCCCGGAGGATACCGCGCTTTTATTATATAACATCTGCAATAAACGCTTACCGCTCTCTGTTGAATTTAATAAGACCTTTATTTTACACATTTCTAGTTTGGTTCAAATCTGCAGGAAGCTTGTTTATGCTACGTGCTCTAACTAAAGATGCGCGTAGAGCATTCGTAGCCATTCTCCGTAATGCAGTATATATGTATGGACATCATGTATGGATGTGAGGGCACCGAGCACTACAGACTACTCGTGGCCCTCGTTAGAGGTAACAACTGAACGCTGTGTCCTCTTACATTGTCATATTTCAGCGTGAGCCTTATTTAACGAAGCTTAATTGGCACAAGCTCGTTACAGTGACATCTCGTGGCGAGGTGCAGGGTGACTTAATTGAAATTAATAACCGATAATTCAGTGATTTAGGTGAGATAGGCAGGGGTTTGTTTACCGGGCGGGTTGGGCGCGGGTCGAGGGCGGGCGGCATCAGCTGGGTGCGCGCGCCGCGGTCGATAGGGCTGCGGGGCGCCGGCGCGCGGCTATCGAGCCCACACGAGCCGCCGCCGCCGCCGGCCGCGCACGTGATGCATGCGGGCACCTAGCGGCCTCTCGTGCGCGGGCCTCATGGGCACCGTGCTGAGCTTTAGCCCGCGCGAGCGGCGCCCACCCGTCGCCGCTCCGCCGCCCGACCGCGCCGCCCTTGCCTATTCCTACGAGCGGCTCAACAACGCCAAGAACAGGGAGAACCGCGACGCGCCCCGCGACGAGCGCCGCGCCACCCTCGACGACGCTGCCAAAATCATATCGGAGAAAACCGCCCTCGAAAAGAACCTGAAGAAACACTCGCTGTTCATAAATGCTTTATCTTGGAAGAGGTTTTCAACGGCCAATAACAACAAAAAGAAGCTAGAATGCAAGAGCAAAAGCGTGGCGACGTTCCGGCCGCCGCTGACGGACAACGCACCGCTGGACCGCAACAAGAACGTGAGCGGGGGGCTGGCGCGGCCGGTGGCGCCGCCACTCGCGCCCGACGTGGTTCGAGCCAACGCGCTCAACAACAACGTGTGTTACGAGAAGCTGCCCACGACAGCGGTGGGCCCGCCGGCGCCGCGCAAGACGGTTATCCAGGCGTCCACCTCGGAGCTGCTCAAGTGCCTCGGCATGTTCCTCAACACGCGCTGCCACCGCCTGCGCGACTTCCAGGCGGGCGACGCTGTCATGTGGCTGCGCACCGTGGACCGCTCGCTGCTCCTGCAGGGATGGCAGGTAAACACACTCCCATCCCCTGCACCCTTCTCCCAATCCGTGCGAAGCAAAATCGCTTCATATTGGAACATCAATCGTCCACCGTAAGTACACACACGCATAGCGCAGTAAGCAACAAACCTTATGGTGTGAGTCATAGCTTATACGACTGAGAACAATGAAACTGGGGAAGAATTTTTCTTACATAACTACTGAATTAATCTGATACAAAGCATGTTATGTACGTAGCTTTAATCCCTTGAACTGTTCACGCATACGTAAATTGCAAAACGCATAATACAAAGTGTGCATGCTGTGACTCCGCAAATGAATAGTTCGCGTGACATAAAAAGTAGCTACGTATACCCAAGCGTAGGTATATACATTGTTGTAGGGTTATGTAGTATCAGTAACCGCAACCCTTTTCTCTTTGTGTGGCGAAATAACACGCCAGGAATTTTCACCACAGAGAAAAACAAAGGATTTTTTAGCGTCACATTCTACTTGGGTTAAAGTACACATCGAATTGAATAAACTTTGTCCCAATTCAAATGATATAAAGGCTTGATTGCGATCATATTGAAATCATACAATGGAAAATCACATCATGTATGAAGGAAATAAGGCTATTTTACATAAAACGATCCAAAACAAGCCTTATTTTTTATGCAATGGATATGAAGCCTAGACCTTCAACTAGATATTCGCATACACATAAAATAACCCCTTTATTACAAAACATGGTTAATATAGAGCCGTGGTGGCCTCGGGGTTTGAGCAGTCGTCTGCTACGCAAGCGACGTATGTTCGAATCCCAGCGGGGCCTGTACCAATGAGTTTTTCTAAAAAACTTAAGTACAGTGATTTCACACCACGTGCTTTACGGTGAAGTAAAACATCGTGAGGAAACCTGCATATTTCTGAGAAGTAATACAAAGACGTATGTATAGTACCTGAGACGGCTATAGAATCACCATCTGTCATGTCGGCACTCAATCAAATCCGGTGAAAAGTGGGTGTTGTGATAACAACACCTCTGCCTACCCCTTCGGGGAATACAGGCGTGAGCATATACATACATACATGTTGGGGCTGCCTGGGGTTTGTGCTCTCAGCTTACAGACACTTTACACTGACGGGACCGGCCAAGAAAACGACGAGAAAACTCTGGCTAAGCTGAAAGCTTAAAAAGACTTTGCCCGCACTCAGTGGCATAACTATACAGACCGAGACCTGAAGCAAATTCTTTGGATGTCTTGTTGAATGCCTATAATAAAAGCATATATTCAATAGCGTATGTATACATTCATCCATATGCTCACGCCTGCATTTCCCGAAGAGGTAGGCAGGATTGTGCTTATGGTACACTCATATTTCGCCAGTTGTGTTTTAAATTCATACCCTGCGAGCCTTTTGCCATGAACCAGGCACTGATCCGGACTCGAGGTGGCTACTGGGAAATTACAGATGGAAAAACCTTTAATAACACTTTGCTCGACCGGAGACCGAACCCAAGGGCCTCGTGTTGTAAAGTAGCGTTTGCGGCCACTAAACCAACGAGCCAGAATTGAGGAAGGAAATAATTTAGAGAACTCTACTATCAGGGGAAGCAATAGAAGAAAGAACTCTCGGCCACTTAAGAACTTTAACCCCGAAATGTACTCATATTGCTTAGAATTCCGTGGGCACATCAAACCAAATCTGCGCACGCTGTTAGCTTTTAGGTCCTCAAGGGGAGATGGATGTTGTCCATAAATAAAATAAGGAACTTTTTTATCATGAGATATCTACCCAAATGCATTGGTTACACCGACAAGAGTTATTACTCTTAAATTCTTGATGATCTAAGTCCCGTTAAAATCGGTCCAGCACTTTCAGGGATTAGCCGGAATAAACAGACTGACAGAGAAAACAAATTAAAGATTGGGGTTTTTATGTTGTTACCTTATACATATTCGTCTTATTAATTTAGTGAAAAGCTGCTAATTTTGAATTATAGACAGAAAAATCTTTGTCATATAATGGGGAAAATATACAAGATATTTGCATTTAAACATACACACATACTGGCCAAAATCACCACCCTCTTTTGCTTCGCCGTAGTCGGGTAAAAAGTAGCAAACATCCTTAGTTGTTTTGCCTCATCTTTCAACATACAAATAATACTACCACTGCACACTCCACTAAAAAGCGGCCAAGTGCGAGTCGCACTCACCCATGAAGGCTTTGACATGACGTATTAAAAAAAACTACTTACTCTCAATCAAACCAATTTTCGGTGGAAGTTTGCATAGTAATGCACATCGTACTGGTATATTTTTTATCATTCTCTTAGTATAGCTCTTATACGGACGGACAGAAAGACAGACAGACATGACAAATCTATAAGGGTTCCATTTTTCGCCATTTGGCAACGGAATCCTAAATACATTTAATTTGTATTTTCGATCTTAATCAAGCAATTTATCTAAAGCTCTTTCAATCAAGGCTTTTATTCGACCCTTGGCTCCCTTCCCTGTTATTTATACTTTTTCATTAGAGAGCAGTACACAGCCTCTTTCATGTTGGACACGATAAGATATCTCAGCAGTAAAGGACAATATGGTCGGTACAGATTTTCAGCAAAATTTAATTATAAAGCTTACAATGGTATCGTGGATTTTGAGAGGGATTTAAATATGGTCTGAAGACTGGAGGATAATGTACCTACTTGAATATGCTAGAGAGATATGTCGAAGTAGTATGACAAGGAAATATTAACAAATAATTTGTTCAACATATTATCTAAGGAATTGGGATACACATACAATATCTAAAAACCTTAAAAATATAATCTTATAGCTAAAAAATATTATTAAAAGGACGCCCTGTAGGCAAGGTTCCGAAGATACTGGCAGCATTCCCCCTTTGGATGGCAAGACTAATTCTTTGTCCGAGGTAGCTGCCAGCTCTTCGGTCTCCTGTGATGTCGACTAACCTTTTAGATATATCTTTAAAAAGCCTAATAGCGCTAGGACCCCACAGACCTTATGACCACAAATCTTAATATGTTTGTACATACATACATATGCTCACGCCTGTATTCCCCGAAGGGGTAGGCAGAGGTGTTGTGATCACAACACCCACTTTTCACCGAAGTGATAGATGGTGAGTCCATCGCCGTCTCAGACACTTTACATACGTCATTGAATTACTTCTCAGACATATGCAGGTTTCCTCACGATGTTTTCCTTGACCGTTAAGCACGTGGTGTGAAATCACTGTAAATAAGTTTTTTAGAAAAACTCATTGGCTCAGGCCCCGCTGGGATTCGAACTTGCGTACTAGCTGAGCCCTGCGGTTTCACCCGCGTAAATTGAATTTAATTCCCGCGGAATCCTTAATGTTATTTTAAGTAATAGTAGCCTAAGTTACTCCTTGAAACATTAGCTATCTGCCAGTGAAAGTCCCGTTAAAATCGGTCCTGCCATTTCAGAGATTACCCGGAAGAAACAGATCGACAGAGAAAAATTTTGAAAATTTGTTTTTTAAGTCAGTACCGTACATGAATTCATATGCATTTAGTGAAACGCTGCTATTTTGGAGTTACAAACAAACACTTCAATTTTATTTATCTATGTGTATAGATTTGTCCTGACTTGGGTTTGAATGCGTTTCTATGTAAGTAAGTAGGTACCTAAGGGTCTTAATGTAACATGAAAATGACAAAAAATCTTTAAAAAATAAAAATACGCTCGCGGCTGTATTCTCCGAAGGGGTAGGCAGAGGTATTGCAATAACAACATCTACTTGTGACCGACGACGATTAAGTGCCAACGTGGTGATTCTATCGCCTTAAAATTGCTTCTCAGACATTTGCAGGTTTCCTCACGACGTTTTCCTTCACTGTAAAGTACGTGGTGTAAAATCACTGTACCTACTGTTTTTTTTAACACTCATTGGTACAGGCCCTCCTGTGGTTTGAACTTGCGTCGCTTGCGTAGCAGGGGACTGCTCAAACGCAAAAGCCACCACGGCTCTAAATTACAGCCTTAAAAAATATATTGTTGAATTAAGTCGTTTCACATATAGGTATATATCAAATTATACACATATATCTAAATGTTAGCAATAAGTTACTCAAATGTTATATTTCATGTAAATAAAATAATAAAATGCGGTAATGCTGCTCAGCTGAATTCTAAAGAAAATAACTACTTAATGCGTGCTTCGAAGGAAAATCAAGATCAGTTACGTAGTTTGAAATTGATGATTTCAAACAGACATAATAATTTAGTATGGAAATGACGACTACAATTTATATTATTTATTTAAAAGATAATGCAAGCAATCATACGCGGTAAAAACCAAAGGAAATACTAATAATTTATTGAAGTTATTTGAATAGATCAAAGTGAAATCCCTTGCGAATAGTCAAAGGGTCTCCTAACAATAGTTTCGGGACTCAGATATAATTTACAAAGGGTTGACGCAACAAAAGAGACACGATACTAACGGACAATGGAATATACCGGTGTATTTCTTATCTTTTGTCACAGATGAGAAATAATTTAAATTCATACAATTTTTGAATTAATAACTAATATATCTATGCTAATATTATAAATGCAGTTATTTAACACCACGTGCTTTACGGTGAAGGAAAACATCGTGAGGAAACCTGCATATATCTGAGAAGTAATTCAATGACGTATGTAAAGTGTCTGAGACGGCGATGGACTCACCACCATCTGTCACGTTAGCACTTAATCATAATCGGTAAAAAGTGGGTGTTGTTATTACAACACCTCTGCCTACTCCTTCGGGGAATACAGCATATGTGGATGCAGATAAGCAATAATGTGTCAACCCGCATAAACTTGGTTTTGAGAAAATGGCGTCTTAAGATGATTGTATACGTGATTTAAGATTTGTTTTATGACATAAATCCATTTTTTACGTACTTTTATGTTTCAGATGACTTGAAACACTTTTTTAGAATGTTAAATACGTGATGCATTATCAAAATATATCAAAACCTTTGAATTTAACTTTTTGTGGGTTGACACATTATTGCTTATCAGCATCCATGTATGTATGTAATAACTAATATATCTATACTAATATTATAAAGAGGAAGGATTTGTATGTAAGTAAACATACATACAAACACTTCCTCTTCATAATATTAGTATAGATGGTACTGAACCTCGTACTTGGCCAGTATTTTATTAGACGTGTCGGTACGAATTCTCATATTGCTTTTATACATACCTCGTACAGATAATTAAAAACGCGAGAAAATGTTGTCAGCCAAATAATAAGTATTAGGGTGGACGATAACATTTTAATTTAATTTAATTTATTGCTACACTTACGTCGGGGATTTCCGTGACAAATTTAAACCATATGTTCACGCCTGTATCCCATGGGGGTAGGCAGAGACCACTTCACGTTGAGCCGTTTCTTGCCGGTTCTTCTCAGAAGGCTAGTTTCCGAACCGGTGGTCAATTTTTCGACATTCATAAGAGCCTTCCCAGGGCTTCAACTGAAAAGATAATTTTCATTTTCATTAAAATACTTTGTCTTGATATGAACAAACTTACAAACTGTATAAAAGATTTATCAGACTAGAATTCCTTACATCTTGGTAGAGTACAGCTCTACTGCAGTAAGGCTATAAGGCAATAAGGCTGTTCATAAATGGCATAATAATACTTCTCCTGAAATTCTCGGTAGTGCGGCATCTCGCTTATCTAATTTGTTAGAATGTTATGACGCAGCAGTATCGACCGTTAATTTCTTGAAGTTCGCAAACTGTTGCGGATCTTAAAATGTTCGAGGAAGGCCAACTTGAAACCTAAAACGAATGGAACTTTTGGCAATAGGTTCCAGATCGATATAGTTTTTCTATCTTTTGCGATTTGCTGATAGAGACTTTGCCAAAAATGCCAAATGCAAATATTGAGCAAAATTCTGCTTCTGTAAGTTTTATCTGGCTGTATGAATATGTAGTTAAAATGTAACTTCAGTAACTAACTTAATATTTACATGACCTCGAATTCGGTGAAATATGTGATTCTTGTGACCTTAATAACACCTATTTTGTACCATATTTCATGTGAATAAATATTATTTCTATTTGTATAGATAATTTTATCTTTGCGGTTGCGGTAATTATCACAATGTGCCTAACTCTCAAAATACTCCCTGAATAAGACGGCCGATTGTGCGCGTGGGGAAAATCTTGTAGTCCTCTGCATTTCGTTACGCCCCATTAACTTTAGCCCTAGATATATTCTAGTCCACGGATCTGTCTGATGGCTGGTATTCACTATCGTATCTGAGAATAAGGTGCTATTTTCGGGGGCAGGTCCTGATGGGGGGGAAATACCTGATAAATTACGTCAAATATATTGTTTTGACAATAGGTAGCCCTTCTCGTCACGGAGCTCATGGCACAGTTGCTATTGCGCATTTCTTTTGATCAGCAAGTTCAGCAAGTTAGATGGGTGACCGCCCAGGTCAGATGGCAGTTGCTTCGTATAAAAATCAGGTGATGAGCCGCATCGGGTTGAATCAATTGCCGATCCCAACAATGTATGGGATAAGGCTAGGGCGAAGATCATATCTATAGCCTTTGTCGTATCTCATGTTTCAAACTTAAATCTACTACATGATCGGTGAGATGGTAACACTGACAGAGAGAGAGGGAGATATTTCCAATTATAACTTAGTGGATTTAGCGGATAGATATTACAGTTACATAGTTAGCTCAGTTAGTTAGCATGGCTTGGAAATATAGGTGCGTTTAATTAAAAGCATTTCTCATTCACTAAATTAAATATTGAGGTCAAGCACTGAAATTTATTCACGTTAGGTCTTAGAAAGGTACACTTAATAAATGTTGATGGGGTAAGAATGTAGGTTATCGGAGTAAATGGAACATATTTTTTGGGCTACGACCTTGAAACTCTGGTCGTAGCAAGTAGTGAGGTGCCTTCAACTTGAATATAAAGTTAGATTGGACAATAACATAGCTATTTTGCGCTAGTAAATAATTCTTCCCAGCGATTTTGTCTGTGATGAATATTCAAAAAATAAATATGCTCACGCCCTAAAGGGGTAAGCAGAGGCTTTGTAACAACACCATTTCACCGAATGTGATTTAGTGCCAACGTGACGAGGTTGATTCTTTCGCCGTCTCAGGCACAATTAATACGTCTTTGAATTACTTCTCAGACATATGCAGGTATCCTCACGATGTTTTCCTTCACCGTAAAGAACGTGGTGTGAAATCACTGTACATAAGTTTTCAGAGCAACTCATTGGTACAGGCCCGCTAGGGTCCGAACTTGCGTAGCAGGGGACTACTTAAACACCAAAGCCACCACGGCACTTGTCTAAGCTATATATTGTAAAATTTCATTAAAATCTATTCTGTAATTTTTGCTGGAAAGTTTTACATAATAATAATAATTTTTTTTTAAACATATCACAATCAGACTCACATACACTTTGTCTTTGGGCCAGTTTAAGTTATTATTTACTTGTGCCAGGATGCTCCTGAGGATTTAAGATTTCTGTTATATTTATAATTTAAATTTTTTTGTTTTCTTTTTCTCGTAGACATAAGTAATTACATTGTTATTATTAGCGTAAAAACCTTGATTATTATTCATTAAATAGTGGTACTTCACCCTAAAATGTTTTTAGTTATACTATTGACAACGTAGCGAGATCAAATACACTAACGAGATTTAACTATGCAGAAAAACCTTACCACACAATTCAGCGACCGCAATAGACGGAAAGGAATACCAAAGATGGGTGACTTGGAATCCGACACCAGTGTAATTTATTACCAGTATATTTATACCTCTGTTACACCTATAGATACACCTAGGTTACAATTTTAATAACAACCAGCTTTGCCCCGCGGTTTCACCCGAAACTTTTACATTATTGGCTTTAGTTAACGGAACACCATATCTATATGTAATTTCAGCAGTTTCAGAGATTAGCAGGACAGACAGACACACCTTAAAGAATGACAGAAAATAATTATATTTTATTTATATGTATAGATATATAGTTCTACTATATAATAATATGTATATACAAACAAATACTGTTAGTAAGGTAAACAGAGACGATGAAGTAAGGTTCATTTAAATTCCATATACGTAAGTAGAAGAGAATCGCAACGCAAACGGTCGATCGATAGCCGTCGTCAGTAGACGCCTTTCTTTAACGATTAGGGGCTTTGTTTAGAGCGAGACGGCGATACTCATTGACTAAAGGGATAGTAGGCAGTTACTTTACAGCATAGATTGCATGATTGCATGCATTCATCGGAGTTGTGATTTTAAATGATACTAGAAATCATAAGGTTGACTGTTATTATTGGCTTATATATAAGAGCCGTGATGGCCTCGGGGTTTGAGCAGTCGAACAATGAGTTTTCCTAAAAAGTCATGTTCAGTGATTTCACACCACGTGCTTTACAGTGAAGAAAAACATCGCGAGGAAGCCTGCATATGTCTGAGGAGTAATTCAATGACGTATGTATAGTACCTGAGACAGCGATGGACACACCATCTGTCACGTTGGCACTTAATCATATTCGGTGAAATGTGGGTGTTGTTACCTCTGCTTACTCCTTGCTTAACCCTTCTGGGATGGCGTGAGCATATATATATATATATGTATATTTTTACCAGGGTTGGCAACGGTGGTAGACAAAGTAACATTCTCTCGCGCTTGCGCTAATAGAAACGAAAAGAAATGTATGGTAACATAAATCAGTCACGTGTCATATGTCATTCCCGTACATTTTGTATCGTTTGTACTAGCGAAGCGTGAGCATAATGTTACTTGCGTGTTTGACATAAGGTGTCAATAAAAAAAAATGTGAAGCTTACTGGGGACTATACAAACCTTACAGAAGACCGCAGCATGTTCCTGCTTTAGGTAGGGTTGCCAGCGCTCTATCGGGAAGGATGGGCTTTCGAATTTACGAGCTCGAATGATGCTAGCGCTCATGGCTGTAGCTCGTTTACAGTCTGACGGAAAAGCCATAGGAATGTATATATTATACGCAATAAAACATTCTGTCTATCTGGTCCAGCTAATCTCCGAAACGGTTGGACAGACTTCATGCTGATATTACAAGGAGTAATTTGTACTACTTATATTTAAAAAAAGTGTTCAAAATAAAGTCGCCTATGAAACATCTACGCAGGTGAAACCGCCGGGCACAGCTAGCACGAAATAGTTACTTATATTATCTATACTTATATTATAAAGAAGAAAGGTTTGTAACGAATTGAGTCAAAAAGTACTGGACTGATTTTAAAAATTCTTTCACCATTACATGCTACATTATCACTGATAGGCTACATATTTTATCCCCATAATCCAACAGGAACGGGAACTACGCGGGTGAAACCGCGTGACGTCCGCTAGTACTCTATATTATTAGCATTTTGTCGCATCGCATACAAGTAGGTATTCGGGTCGGTCAATAAAATTAATGGGAATATTTCGCACAGTCGTATATAAATGTCGGTCAAACGTTTTGTCCCCCAACAAAGTCGGTCAATGGCTAGCGTTGCTCAAGTAATTGGAGTTGAGCCGTTGCCTTCCCACCACACTTATTAAAGAAGACAATGAACCGTGGTGGGGCCTATACCAATGATTTTTCTAAAAAAACACATGTACAGTGAATTCACACCACGTGCTTTACGGCGAAGGAAACCTGCATATCTCTGAGAAGTAATTCAAAGACGTATGTATAGTGCCTGAGACGGCGATAGACTCACCAACAGTCACGTTGGCACTTAATCATCTTGTGAGAAAAGTGTGAGTTGTGATTACAACAACTCTGCCTACCCCTTCGGGGAATACAGGCGTGAGCATATGTATGTATTTATGGGTTAAATAGGCTTCTATCTATAAGCTCACGATATCTTAGAAGGCAGTGTTACATACACTTTAACACCGAAGATAAGTGACAACAAAATCGGTCTAGCCTTTTCAGAGATTTGCTGGAACATAAAGATTTATCCAAACAGACAAAAAAGACTTAACAAGTCACCTGGGGCAGGCTTAAGCAGAGCGTTATAAGAACTTCTGAGCTTTGACGTAACGTTGCATTTCTATACCGTAAAATTAAATAGTTGCCATTGTCGGCCCCCTGTTCCTTATATATTTCCACATTCCTTTCACATTATGCATTCAGTTAAAAGCTGTTTATAAACAGAAACTTTTTTTTATTACATATTTGAGCTAGAAAGTATTTAGTTCAGGAATTTTGAAATTCATTCAGTAATGTGTAACCTAACTGTCGTTCATGTTGCGCACTTAGGATATACAGCAAAAAATGATTTTGAGTAGTAACCCCTAACAATTGTTTTTTGCTCCCCCTATCAGTGACATTAAATTACCGCCTAGGGCAAGTACTCCGGTCACCCTTCCCTTTTTACGTAGATTAGGTGCACAACTTCAATTTTAATCTTTAAATATACAACCGGCTTGATATTAGCGACGCTAGATTAATTCCAAGAGGCCAGTAATAATGCTAAAAAAAATTTATGATGTGACACCGTGAGCTGGCGTTACTGTGAAGGAAAACATCGCGAGGAAACCTTTTTATAGGCAACGATATTTAAGTATATATATGCTATACCATAGGTACTTCTGTTTATCTAATATATCAAATTTCCATGTCACAATGTTAGTTAGCGTACTCCTCTGAAACGGCTGGACCGATTTTTATGAAATTTTATGTGCAGATCGGGTAGGTCTGAGAATCGGCATCTATTCTTCATACCCCTTAATGACAAGGGTGACCACCCCAAAAATATATGGCAACACAACGTTTACCGGGTACAGCTAGTAATAATATAATAAAGAGCTACATAACGTTTGTGAGTTATGAGGTAAATGGGGTAATGGATTTTGAAAATTCTCTTACCAATAGAAACCCACGTTATTTGTGAGCTATATTTGGAGTCGAAAAAAATTTCGTGTTAATTAAATTATTATAGTCAAATTGGGTGCACAGGTACTTGAAGTAATTAAAAATATAATTTTCTATTCAATTCTAAGAAATACGTTACATGTATGATTATATGTATGTATAGTGACTAAAACGGCAAAAGACTCACACCATCCGTTACGTTAGCACTTAGCATCTGAATAATTTTTCGATGAAGAGTGTAGTCCTTTGGAGACCCTTCGACGTGACCTTACACACGCATATTTAAACTACCAGAAACGTTATTATATCGTGAAGTAATTTACGTAATTATGGACTGTAGAAATAGATTTGAAATGGCGATACAAGCTGGGGCGTGGAGTGAGTTACTTAGTTCGTGAGTAATTTATGACGGATCGATACTTGGTTTCGTAGGAAGTTTACTCACTCATACATTAATAGAATCATTGAGTTCGAAATGAGAGAAGCTTTATAGCGTTAAATGCTTTCGCAATCGAGAAATTGTATTTACTAGGTACCTACCGAAGCTAAGTTCAGTAGGTCTAAAAAGGCCACTTTGGGTAAATCATGATGTGATCCACATATGATTCATCATCGAAATTGTCACTAAGGTGCCATTCATATTATGATTCACGAATTATTAATATTTCGCAATTCACCTGCTACACACTTTCCTGTGAAGATTCCTAAAATAGTCCACAAATTATGAATTGTTTTTGTGACAAATAGCATCATAAAAAGTTAGTTCATAATATGAATTTAGGAATTAGAATTAGGTGCAAAGTGAGCATTTTGTCATTTCCATAATTAATCAATCATATTCGGATCACATTATGATTTTCCCAAAGAAGCCTTTTTAGGCCTAAACGGACTGCAGAAGCTACATATATTTTTTTGCTGGTTTGCCATTTATGGCAGTATACTATTTAAAAATATATAATACTAGCGGACGTCACACGGAATCACCCGTGTAGGTCCCGTTCCCGTGAGACTAAGGGGATAAATATAGTCTTTTTAACTCCCTGATAATGTAGTTATCCATAGCTGAAATATTTTTTTATTTTCGCTCCTATTGAAATACAAGCCTTCTTTGTAATATTAGTATAGAGAATACATTCAAAAATTGTTCAAGATTTGCAGTAGGCCTACATTTTTGAATCTCTCTCGGTAAAATACTAGCCGAATCTATATGCAACTTCTAATAAATACTGAGTTTCTTGCCGGGTTCTTCTCTGAAAAACCGATCTTCCGAAACTGGTGGTAGCATCCATAATCCTAACGATTTGAATTTACTTTGTTGAAAGTCTTTATTAAAATGTATCTAGTTCCTCTTCACAATTAACTATGTAAACTTATATTATATATATATATATTATATTATATTATATATTAACCTTACATTGTGTTATTCCAGGATGTGGCGTTCATCAACCCGGCCAATGTGGTGTTCGTGTACATGCTGGTCCGAGAGCTGGTCGACGGCGAGAGGATAGGACGTCCGCAGGAACTCCAAGCGGTGGTCCTCACCTGCCTATACCTCTCATACTCCTACATGGGCAACGAGATATCCTACCCTCTCAAACCATTCCTAGTAGAAGACTCAAAAGACAAATTCTGGGACCGATGCTTACTCATCGTAGACCGCTTGTCGTTTAATATGCTTAGGATTAACTCCGAGCCTGGTTTCTTCACGGAAGTGTTCACCGAGTTGAAGGCTTGTGGGGCGGTGGAGAGTCCTCCCCCGGCGCCCCCTCACCCCGCCCCCATCCCCCCGCACGCCCTCACCGCCGCCTGACACACGGAGGTGGCTGTCCTGAGGCTCGCGCTCACTGACCGACCCAGTCGCGTTTGATGCAGGCTCTTGACAACTGAATCTCTTGGTCAATCTATATCGGTATAGCGAAGGCAAAGCAGACGAGAGGTATTATGTATTAAGCTTCGTACGGTGCCTGGTTGGTCAACATTCGTGATGAAAAGGGAACGCTTAGTCCCAGAACAGCTATGTAAAATTATCTCCCATCGAATTAATAACTACTAACTCAAACGATGCCTTATGTAGTAATTGGGGGGCTTGAGGTGTAATGTTTTAATGAAAAGATACATATAACATACATTAAAGGGCGTAATCAGAGAATCTAAGGATTATAAAATACATTACAGTACATGATGTTGAAGCAATGGGAAAGGTTACGTAAAAAAATAGCGCCCATTACCATACTATGTCCTTGCTTACAACACTCGTAACCTTTTCAGCTAATTATTGGCTCTTGTTTTGCATTCATTGTCGGCCTAAAATACCACTTTGTCACTGTTTAAACCTAGTAAAAATACACGTCACTTACTAGTAAAGGTGTATTTGTGCAATTCAATCTGAAACCGTTGGTCTTATGAACTTGAAATACGGACCTAAAGTATGCGCGGGTAAAATTAAAGAAAACAGATTACTTACAATGTAATTTAAGTACATAAAAACTAATAAGTAGCTAAAAACGAATTACAAGTAGAAAACTTGGCCCAAATCGGTGTCTCTCGGGATCGTGCCAAGAAGGCTGGCAGCATTGCCACGTTGAATGGCAATGCTGATTCTCTGAGCGAGCCCCAGCCCGCTTGTCACGAGAAGCTTACAATTATAAAAAAACTTAATTGAAGACCACAGGTACTTAGTCGAATATTTAATTAATTAGTATATTAAATAATGAAAGCAGAATAAGCTCCAATAATGCCATCAAATTTGCTCAAACGATTCAATAAGTTGAGTCGCAGATTGACCAAGATATTTACAAGTCCATAGTTAAATCTACTATAAACGAGTGCGATTAAATATTGAAATCAAGACTTCTGTGTCCCAAAAAATGACGCAATTGTAGTAAAAATACGATAATTAAGTCCACGAAATTAGTAAGCACAATAAAATCAAGTTTATTGTCCTTATGTTCATCTCGTGACAATTCGATCACGTGATTGAATCAAGCTGACGTCATCTGTAGGGCCTACTCGCTTACTCCGAAAACCGAAGCTGTTCACAAAGTTCCGATAATTCTTTGCCGTTTAAATACATTCTCAACCAACTTTAGTAAAATTGTTGAGTGAACGAAATTTTTAATTTGATGACTACAAAGCAATACTTAAACTATGTTTGATTTTCGTTCGAATTCGAAAGAGAGTGGACCCCTTGTAGTTGGGATCCAGTAACCCGATTCACCCAAAGAATCTAATATCTTTGAACGATTTAAGGGTTTCATTTAAAGTCCAATTGTGGAATTTTAAGTGTACCTGCCAAAATCGAAGTTCGGGTTAGCTCATAAGGATCAACTCTCACTTCTCGACGTCTTCAAAGGATCACGCTAGACCGTGCCGGGCCCGAGCCGAGCCCGGGCCGTTGTCGTTGCTCGGCCGTCATTCGGTTCCAGTGAGGTAAAGTGTGACTAGTGTGAGTGTGTGAAGTGTGTCCATACAAAATATATGTAATATTAGTTGACCGAGCTAAGGTCGACGCTCGGCTTGGGCCCGGCTCAGTCCCGGCTCCATTTAGGCTGGTTTTAGCATTGCCGGCCACTAATCGCTACGATGCCGTTCCGGTTTTCATTAGGTTAATCGGGCTAGTTGTATCGAAGCTGTCAATAAATGATAGCAATGATCGTGACGTCACGTAATTTTGGTTCAGTCGTGGGAATAAGATGGGATTAGCTATAACTGGCGATGTATACGGAGTAAGTATAAATTGTACCTTGTAAAGGATGTCTCACGATAGACCGTGTCGGGTCCGAGTCGAGCTTCGGCCGTGAGTAGGCCGTTGGGAGTGAGTGTGTCCATTCAAAAGACATATAATATTTATTTAACCGTGCTGCAGCCAAGGCTCGGCTTGGACTCGATAAGGTCTACCGTTGAGTCATCCTAACTCGTTACCTCTGCCCAGATTAGTGGTTTGTTTTCGATGGCAAAGTGCAATGAATATGTGAATCTCACAGTTACTCGTGTAATGGCACTTTAAATTGTATGTTCGTATTTTTAAGGTAGGAAATTGTCTGATGTTACTTTCTCACCCGCTGTAGCGGCGTATTAGTCCAATAGAACAGCGGTTAGTTAGTATGTAAAGGTTTCGTAAATGTAGTGTATTGATCGTATTGCCATATAGTTAGGTGATTTCAAGTTAGGGTTTCTGAATGGGTGTCGTTATTTAAAACGTACCAGAGCGGACTGCCAAGTATGACAACGTTCATAGCGTACGGGTACCGTCACAAGTTTTGAGCGCTCGGCGAAAGTAGGGAGTCCTGCGCACACCGTCCGTGTATGCGCATATGCTTATTGCTTCAACAAAAAAATACAAGAGCGCATTCAAGACCAGCTTGTGACGGTAGCTGTGTTTACTTAAAATTTTGATGTGCAGGAAATATTAAGTAGACCCTTCGGTGGCCCATATGGGATGGCGTGAGCATATTTTTTTATGCCCAAAACAAGTAACATAAATATAACAGTTAATGCATGGAGGTTTAATACCATGCTGTTCTCCTTTTAATGGGCATCTAAAAGGTAGAGTTTTCGGACATTCTGCATGCCTCCTACTATGTATGATGGTAATTTGTATTACATTGTAACCACATATTTGAAAAAACAATGTAAGTGTTCTGACACCATACCAGAAGGGTCCCGATGGGGTAAGCAGAGTTCTCAAAAAATCCACTTTACCGAAAACATATTTTAAATTTTACTTAATACGGTATTATTCATCTACCTACATATAGGAATTGTCCCACGTTGTCAAAATAGGGGCACCTCATTTCAGAAACTCAATGTTTAGTGAATCTGTCAGGCGGGGGGATGCAATAACTCAGGGTGTGTGACATTGATGTGACTCCGGTAAACCCTTCCACGAAATGTACGTATTATAAAATGGCCGGCTCAAAGCTCGGGGAAGTCTTGATCAAGGCATTGAAATATATTATTAAAGAAATAGGTCAAATTTTTGCGAATGATTAAGCGTTTTGTACAGTAATATCGATTAAATAAGTCTTAAGCGTTAGTCATAGTTTAGAAAAAGGGGCTCGAAGAACGCTCGAGGCACTCGGTTCAAAAGTTACAGTTAATATTGAACGGATACCTACATAGGCACCAAAAGTTTAGTGTTACCAGAAAAAACAAGTTTGAAATGACTTTGGGGCTAAATTATAAATTTTTATAATCTAACTTTCAATCTCGTGGGAAATTAAGCGCGGTCAGAAAATCGAGTAAAATCGAGTGCCATAGATAAGTTTAAAATATTGTTTAGTCGATTGAGTGTCAAGGTGACAGTTCGTCAGTATTTAACGATAAAAAAAGAATCTCATAAACAAGTCATTAATGTTTAGAAAAGTAGATGTCTGTGATGTTTATTGACTATTAGCTATGCGTTTGTGATTTAAGTGTTTGTTTAAGTTGTTATATTTATTGCTTTGATATAAGAAAATTAGAGAATGCTGTAAAATTATGTAGGTACTTCTGTTTTGTTTGTTTTGTTTTAGTTGCATGGTTGTTTAATCTGCTGTTTGAATCTCAATGAAAAAAATCTCAATTCGCTTGATATTGGGTACTATACTGGCAAAATAAATGTAAAACTTATAACCTAAGTTACCTACCTATATTCTTATAGGTTCATATGAGGAAATATGTATGCAAATGACATTTACTACCTCTATTTTGTTTATACTTTGGTTTGATTATCTGTGATAATCTTATGCAAAGAGAAAAGTATTTTTTTTTCTAGTCAGAAAAATATTTAGTATAGTAAGTTTATTTTTAAATATGTCCACCAACTAGGTAGGTACTTAGTTTTTTCAACATCGCACCAGTGTTGAGGGGTTCGTGTTGCCTGTTTTCATAATTATATTGCAGTAACCGCTTACCATCAGACTTACTATGACATACATACTGTCAATTCGTATTACATTAAAAAAGCGTGTAAAAGAAGAAACGCCCAAACACAAAACATGGGTTTGTGGTATATTGGGCTGGCAACACTACTGATCTTCTGGTATAATCAACAAACTTAACTGAGTCGGTCTGTCATTCATACAAATTAAATACTTGTTGTATTGTCACCACCGTCAGCTAATCGAAGGCAGTTCCTTTGAACTTTGATTGCTTAATTGGACTAGCGGTTCAATCCCCGGGTCAAGCAAAGTGGTGTTGGGTTTTTACATCTGTAATTTTCCAGTAGTCCGGTGTCTGGCTAAGTATCGTTAAATGACTGTAGACTCACCCCGTATCACATGGGAATTTATGGACCTGCTCTGATAAGTTTGTGATACAATACCCTGTGCAATTACTATCACAATCACAAGGCTAGTTTACTTTTTAAATTTGTTAATAAGTCCAAAGAATTAATGTGTTATTTTTTTACTGTGAAGTTTTATCTCAGTTTTTTTTAATTAATAAATAATGTACTGTATCTGAAGTAGCCATACATTCCAATTATTATTAAGTCAAGTTAGACCAGGATCCTATGTATGGAGTTACAATGATTCTAAAGATATTATAATAACGTAAACATTGATATTTTAAAATGTGAATGTCACAATATTCGAATACATTATTACTGGTCGTGTAGGTACCCTTCTACATTATTCATACCTATAACTCACCTTTGTTAAATTAATCTATTGTAAATATAACCAATTATTATTAAAAAAACTTTCGTATATATAAAAGTTGTGTTTCATTTCTTTCTTTGTACTTCCCGAATATTATGAACAAGTTAGTAGCAACATTAATTATTCAAAATTGTGCAAGCTTCAAAACTTAGCCACCTACAATTATTACAGCAAAGATTTTTCAGTAGATAGTAGGAAGAAGGTAGTCATTTACTTAATTAAAACAACCTTAAAATTCCTCTGAGGATCTCCTAAATATGAAATTAGTTTCTGGTTACAAATCGCTCTATATTTTTTTATACCGAAAATAATTTACTAATAAACATCCTGAGACCAATCACCAAAAAACCCTGCATTGGATTGTTTCCAAAAATCTAAGGTGGCTTCCTAAATCAACATAAATATTAGGTTAAGAATACTGAATTTTTATACAGCAGTATTCTTTAAGATCCTAGCCCATCAGGCATATTGCTATAAAAAAAAACATTTCGACACTTTACCTTGGCGGGAAATAAATATTAGTGTTGTAGAAATGTAGGACATTTACTTAAGTACTAACTGCGAAACGAACCGAATAATCAATCTTTACTCGGATATAATTTAATTATCAAAAAAACTTAATAATAGATACAAGTAGTTCCCCCAGACAAATTATTTTCTGGCAAAATTTTTGATAAGGCAACAATAAAAATGGTAAAAGCCGTGTTGTAGACAAATTGTTCAAACAATGTTCAATATTTTGAATTTATGTGCCCAAATTGGGTGAAATATGCTATATACCCATAATTGTAAACAACATCTTTTGTAACCATATTTCATGTATATAAAGTATTCTAATTCTTATTCTCACACCTTTGATACCTACTAAGTTTTATTAACGCTAGCTTGACGTTTACTCTATCCCATCCTTATTGTTGTTGAATTTGATATTTGACACTGATTTTGACAGCTAGATGTTCCTTGAAAATTCCGAATACAATAATATCTTGTTTAGTTAATTCAAAAAAACATTTTTCGTTTTGTTGAGGTGCATTGGAGGTTATTTTGTGAAAAAATGAGTGAATATCCTGACCCCGATGAAGAATACGAGCTTATGTATGCCGATGAACTGGAATTACTTCAACAAGATGATAATGATGCCGGTAATTTATTTTGCCTGTTTTTAAGCGATTTATTATTAAATAAAGACATTAAAACTATCTTGAATTCAATTTAGTAGAAAATTTACTTTAGTTCTTTGTAATGTTAACAGAAAGTTTGTTGTGTTGTCTTCAAACTTTTATATAACCTATAATGTAAATAAGCCCTAAACATTGCTAGTTTCCATGATTACCTTCTTATGTTCTGCGTTACCAAATGATTTAGTTATACATTTATACATTTTCATTTAGATATATGTTTTTGTTGCATCCAAATCAAACAAATTAAATGTAAAGAAGTTCCCTGCTGCATCTTATGTAGCTTATTAGAAAATTGTTAAGTTTTTTTTCATTGCAGTAGAAAAATCTATATATATATATATATATATATATATATATATATATATATATATATATATATATATATATATATATATATATATATATATATAGAGATATATTAAGTTGATGAGTTTGTTTGTTTGCATGAATGCTAATCTTAGGAACTATGGAATTCGGAAAATCCTTTCTCTGTTAGATAGCCCACTTATCTAGGAAGGCTAAGTTAAGTTAGTTATAGCCCAAAGTAACTATTCCATGTGGGCAAAGTCACTGGCAGAATCCATTTAACTATATAATTGTATGCATTGAGATTTGAGTAGGTAAATAACTAACATTATTTTACCAAATTTGATAAACCTGTCCGTCCCTAAATTACAGGCTCAAATGTAATCAGAAAACCTCTACCAGCAAAAAGAAGTCTAGATTTCTCCAGTCCAGTAACTAAGAAAACAGACCTGCCTGTAAGCACCATAAAACCAATACAAACCAGCCAGATATCATTTTCACAAAGCTTAGAGCCTTTGGAGAATACTCCAGTCACAACATCCAATAAGAGGACTGCAGAAGATTTATTTGGTGATATAGGAGACATTGACTTCAATGAAGAATTGCCAAGTAAAAAGCAGAAGACGGAGGAGGAAATAGACTTGGACTTGATCAATAGGATTGTAGAAGAGAGAAAGCTGCGTCAGATACTAGCTGAACCTACTAGCAGGCTGCAGGATGATGCCAGACCTGGTTATGATGCAAAGGATAATATATCTATGGATATACCCAGGTATAATACACTCATACAGTGAAATTTCTTTGAAATTAGTCTGGCAGTTTTAGTGAATAAGCCGAACAAACAAACAGAGAGTACCATACACATATATTTCATATGCATTTACTAGTTTATTTTAACTTATATATGTGTTTAATAATGTTTTTCACTTATTGCTACTATTATATACTCACAAAACATGATACATTTAGGGAACCCAGATCACTGTCCCACATGTTATTTACTGACATAACAATAGTGAATAGCTTTTATTTTGGAATAACAAACACACCCTTTTATTTAACTGTATATATTTTGTATTAAGATGAATTTGCATGTGGAACCTGATACATATTTTATTGAAAATAGCATTTTAAAATTGTTATACAATTATTACATCATTTTCAATGTCATTTTAACACATATGTGCGTCCAACTGTATGCAAATTTATGAAGAAGATGCAAAGTTAACAGTGAATATGTCTTATTGGTCCTATCAACTTGTTGCTTACAGATGGCCATTCATACCGGTAACAAACTCAGATGGTGACAGAATGTATGTGAAGCTGGAATCTGAGGAGTCATGGGATAAAGCTCTGGATGCAGCTACTGAGTTGTCTTTACATATTAATTATGTCAGCGCTTGGGAGGAGGCTAAGAAGATTGTAAGTTTGATGAGTATGTTCTGTCTAAATAATATGTACTAGCTGAACCCCGCGGTTACACCCGCATATAATTTAACTACCATGAAAATGTATTTCTTATAGTCTATGTGTAATAATATTATAATTGTGAGCCGTGGTGGCCTCGGGGTTAGAGCAGTCGCCTGCTAAGGAAGCGACGCAATACGCGACGTATGTATAGTGGCTGAGACGGCGATAGACTCACCATCTAAATTGTAACATGACATTAGTTAAAATTTCTAATATTGTCAGTCAGTTATAGGTAGCCAGTAAAATAACTGTAATGTTTAAATATTAATGAACGTTAAGAAATCAAGTATGTTTAAATCACTGTGCCTAACGGAACGGCAAATGCATACTAAACTTATCTTTCTCTGTAAGTGAATTGTAAATTCTTAAGAGAAATAAAGTTCTATAACCACATCTGTCACGTTGGCACTTAATCAAATTCGGTTTAAAGTGGGTGTTGTGATACTAAACACCTCTGCCTACCCCTTCGGGGAATACAGGCGAGAGCATGTGTATGTATGTAATTGTGAAAGTTTGTGAGAATGGATGTATGTTTGTTACTCTTTCATGCAAAAACTACTCAATGGACATACATATACATACATACACTCACGCCTGTATTCCATGAGGGTATGCAGAGACCACCGTTTACCACATGCTATGATCCTTACATACTTCTTTCGCTTCATCCACATTCATGCATCATGACCTTTCTAAAAAAATACTATGAATTGAATAACCGAATGGATTTTAATGAACATATAGTAAATATATAAGAATAACACATAGACAACTTATAAAGGTATTGTGTGGCAATATTAATATAAATCAAATCCTGCATATACTGTGTTACGGGAACCAGGTTGTACCTCATGATATCAATATTTCAGTTAGAAGCGAAACAACAGCAGCAGATCAACACCGAAGCCCTTACACAGCCTCTACCGAACATGGAGTTGGGTGTAGAAAACTCTAGTCTATGGGTAGACAAGTACAAGCCGGACTCATATGTGGATTTGTTGTCCGAGGAGCCTGTGAACAGGGCTCTCTTACACTGGCTGCATTTATGGGATAAGGTGAGTTTGCATGTAATTTTGACCTTACCTTATATTTTTCTCTACTTTGGATTTTCACTGGAAGATAGCTGGTATTACAAGGATTAACCTTGGCCAAATTTTTTTTGCAAAAATGTCCACGCAGGTCATAGGGCACAGCTAGTATTTAAATGAAATACACACTGTTGGCAGAGTGGTCGTGGTTGGCGATGTTGCAACTTAATTGACTAACACATTCCTTGCAATGCACCTTTACTGGTTGCGGTTGTTAGCGTCTCGGGAACTCTGGACTAGGCCTGTCCATCGCGTAGGATCGACCGTATGATCACTTGTCCTCCACCTGTCCTTCAAAATTCAAAATTCAAAATTTTACAACCGCAACCAGTAAAGGCGCAATAAAGGCGCTGTCCTTGGACATCTAATCACTCCATGGAGTGTTCCTTACGAATAACGTATCCAAAATATTGGAGAATTTGTACGTGTTTTCTTTGATTTTTAATTTTATAATACGTAATAACATATCAATTTCCAGATAGTATTCAAGAAGGAAGTTAAAATAAAGGAGCCCCAGCAACGCAATAGTTTCAGCAAGCGTTCAGGCCAGTTCCAACTGAGCAACCAGTGGCGCGGTAAGAAGGAGGTGGAGGCGGAGCTCGGCGCGGATGGGAGGCCGCTTCACACCGTGGCCTTGCTGTGTGGACCCCCAGGAGTGGGGAAAACTACCCTGGCGCATTTGTTGGCCAGACTTGCTGGTAAACTGATTTAAAACCTCCATAGATACATATAGGCTAGATAAATACACTGGAAACACACCCAATACTGAACACCATGGTAACTTACTTGAATGGGAGGGTGTAGTTCCCTGCGAACTATGATAAATTTATAACCTGCTTATCCATCCGTCTGGACTGGATCAATTGCCGGTCGGAGGCCTAAAATAGTCTGACAAAATAGTTTAACCCAGATCACAAATTTTCCTCGTAAAAGTACCTTTGCAACCCGCAAAGGTCAGATGGCAGTCGCTTCGTATAAAAATCAGGTGATCAGCCGCATCGGGTTGAATCAAGTGCCGTCCCCAACAATGTATGGGATGGGTCAGGGAGATGATGTGGGTGAAACCGTGGGTTTGTAGTGTAAAATGGATACCTTTTTTTTTTTTTTTTTGTTGACGTGGGGGAAACCTTCAAAAGGTCCCCGACCGTCCTGGGAGAGGCAGACTAAAACCCCCCCGGTGGCCATCCTCAGTGCTCAGGGGGGACTCCGGGTACTCTGATAGAACGCACCGGTGACCCCCACACTTTGCCGGGCACGTCCCCGGAGCAGCTGTGACCATATTCTTAGACCCTGGCTATTGGGTGGAAAATTAATACCTAACACTTATTTGTCTACAAGGAAGTAAAGTGTGGTGTATCGGCAGGTTACAGGCCGGTGGAGCTGAATGCGTCGGACGAGAGGAGCACAGAGGCCTTCCGCTCGGCCTTGTCGAGTGCCACGCTGATGAGGTCAGTCCTCGATGCTGAGAAGAGGCCTAACTGCTTGATATTGGGTAACTGCGCCTCACAATTAATTTCATAGTCATTTGTGTCTTACTAGCGACCCGAACTCGCTTTACTTGGAACTTTTGAAGATTATTATAAAACGTTAACAATTACTACTGTACATTCATAGGTGCTTAACTCGTGGCAGGACCAGAAGGCTTTTGCCAGGAAACTTCAAAGCTAAGAAGTTCTTAATACGATCTACTTAACCGATGCGGGTGTGCCTGTATATGTTTATATTTGAAAAAAAAATTGTTTAGGCCCTGGTAAGGCACTTATGAACGTCGATGAATTGACCACCGGTTCGGAAACTTGCTTTCTGAGAAGAACCGACAAGAAACAGCATCATGTACATGTCATTACATGGCTGGAGGAGCTCGTGGCACAGTTGCTATTGCGCATATCATTCGATCAGCGAAGTTAAGCAACCCTATCCCTAGCCAGTAATTGGATAGGTGACCGCCGAGTTCCCTCCGTGCCCCGGAGAGCACGTTAAGCCGTCGGTCCCGGTTGCCAATTTATCATCTTTGGCAATCGTTACAAGTCAGTTGGAGGTCTAAAATAGTCTGGCAACTGGTTTAACCCAGATCACAGATTTTCCTCGTAAAAGGGGTTGCGAAGGTCAGATGGTAGTCGCTTCGTATAAAAGTCAGGTGATCAGCCACGTCGGGTTGAATCAAGTGCCGACCCCAACAATGTAAAACTTCGCTGATCGAATGATATGGGCAATAGCAACTGTGCCACGAGGTTCTCAAACCAGATTACATTACAGAAATAGTTTTTTTTTTAATTTAGGCGAGAATCAATCAATTGATGCCAATATTAAACAACTATTCTAGATGATTATGTATTTCAGATGAAATAGACGGTGCGCCGTTACCGACAGTGGAGCTCTTAGTGCGGTGGTGTACGGCCTCCGCCGACAGCGGGAAGAAGAAGGCCAAGGTACAGCCGCTAAAGAGGCCGGTCATTGCCATCTGTAATGATCTATACGCCACATCGCTTAGACCGCTAAGGTACTGAACACTCAATAAATCTCGATTCGAAATTAAAATTCCGAGTCCGGTCACCCATTCAACTACTGGCTAGGGTTAGGGTTGCTTTACTTCGCTGATCGAATGATATGCACAATGGCAACTGTACCACGTGCCTCCTGACTGAACTGACTTGATCTATCTCCCGGTTTAATTTTGACGTCGCGTCATTGTAAAAGTCAGTCAGGGCTGTGAATATTATATGTATTGAAGAAGCCTTGGGGTTAGAGCAGTCGCCTGCTACGCAAGCGACGCAAGTTCGATTCCCAGCGGGGCCTGTACCAATGAGATTTTCTAAAAAAAAAAACTTATGTATAGTGCCTGAGACGGCGATGGACTCACCCACTGTCACTTTGGCACTTAATCATATTCGGTGAAATGTGGGTGTTGTTACAACACCTCTGCTTACCCCTTCTGGGAAAGCGTGAGCATGTATTTTTTTGATGTATAGAATATTTTCCTCAGATCAGTAGCGTTAATAATCCACTGCGGGCGCGGTGGTACGGGTCGGCTAGCAGCTCGCCTCAGCCGGCTGGCCTCCCGCGAGGGGCTGCGGCTGACCACCAGGGCGGCCGCGGCCCTCGCCGCGCGCGCCGCGGGGGACGTCCGGGCCGCCGTGCAGGTCATCAGCTTCCTCCGGGGGAATGGGGACAAGATGGTGAGGACAATGAAAATTTTTTTTTGTCTAAGAACACTCAGTCAAATAACCTTTCAAACTAAATTAAAATTCGTTCGGGAGCTACAATGAAACTGAAACGTCAAACTTATAACACTGTAATTTTTGCGTCTTGCGTTTAAATCTAAACCGACTTCCAATTTCATTCATTCATAACGCAAATTGTCATCTAAATCTCGGATATGCCGTTGAATGTAACGCATTTTAAGCAAACCCTTTCATTTGATACTGTACTGCAGAAAGTATAACAAGAGTCCGCCATCTTGGATTAACCGCCATATTGAAAGTTAGAATGACGTCACATTTCTTGGCCTTAAATGTCATCCAAAACACATCTGTATACAACATTTCAGCTCTTACAGTTAAATTTTAAATTCAGTTGGAAGTTTCCTCTCGGAAAAATATAGATTGCATGGTAGTAAAAAGCTTGTAATATAATAAATGTCCCCAGCTAGACACGGCTGACGTGGAGAACATAGCGATAGGCACGAAGGATTGCAACAAGAGTGTGATGCAAGCTCTCCAAGCTGTCTTCACTATCAATGACAAACATCCCGATACCGTATTGAAGACTATACAGGCAGCCGGGGAGTATGACCGGTGTGTATCCATCTATTTATCTATATAATATCTAATATATAAAATGTCCATGTCACAATGTTAGTTACCATACTCCTTCGAAACGGCTGGACCGATTTGTATGAAATTTTGTGTGCAGATCGGGTAGGTCTGAGAATCGGCCAACATCTGTTTTTCATACCCCTAAATGATAAGGGTGACCACCCCAAAAAAATATATGGCAATACGTTTGCCGGGCACAGCTAGTATACCTATATTATTTGGGCAATTCTTACATACATATTATGGTCACGCCTGTATTCCCCGAAGGGGTAGGCAGAGGTGTTGTAATAACAACACCCTCTGTGTTATTACAACAGTGCCACCGTGACAGATGGTGAGTTTATCGCCGTCTTAAAGGTGCGGCCTCATGCAGCCGCTCGACGCTCGTTTCCAGCGCAAATGTGGCCACGTGACCGTATTTTAAATTTCCCGCGACTCAAAAAGGAACTACGTCATGCAGCCGCTACATATCTCGTGACCACAAATGTCGCTGGAAACGAGCGTCGAGCTGTTTACATCAGGTTGCACCTTTAAGCACTATATGTACGTCTTTGGACAACTTTTCAGACATATGCCGGTTTCCTCACAACGTTTTCCATTACCGTAAAGCACGTGGAGTAAAATTACAAAAAAAACTTAGCGGTGCAGGCTCTGCTCTTTAAAATGTATTTTATCCATGTTTTTGTGTGATACAGAATAGTGGAGGGAATATTCGAGAACTATCTATCAGCCCGAGTGGACGCTCGCCTGCTGGTGGCCTGTGGGACCCTGTCATGGCTGCGGTTGTATGACCTCGTACACTCTTGGACGCAACGTAATCAGGTACATATGACGTCAGACGTCCAGTAATTAGTCTACCTGACCTATACTAGGAGTCGAGGGTTTGATTCCCACAGGGAAAACATTTTATGTGGGATTGCATTTGTGTTTGCCTTGTGTCGCGGTGTCTGGCATGTATGTAAAACCCAGTAAAACTGCCCGACCCGGGATCGAACCCAATACCTCATATTTTGCTGTATTATTTGCGTCCAGTACCAACAAGGCAGATAAATATATTTATTTTGCAACTATTCCATATTAATTAAGTTTAGTGCCTGAGACGGCAATGGACTCACCAGATGTCATGTTGGGTCCATAATTTTGGGTGTAAAGTGGGTGTTTAAACACCTGTTTACCCCATCAGAGACCCTTTTGGGATGGCGTGAGGTTTTCAAATAGTTTTTTTTTATCTCTTTCAGAATTACTCTCTATACGGCGTACTACCGCTCTGCATCGCCAGTTTATATTCACTTCTCGCTTCTAGAACTCCGCAGAAGATTAAGTTCCCCTCACAGGCACAGGAGGTAATATTTGGTTCACTATGTTTAAAAATTTCGTCGATAAGTCCGACGTAACATAATCTAGTATTAAAATATCATTACTTAATTGTGCCCCGCATTTTCACCCGTGTCGACTTTATTATTGTGTTATACCAGGGTTTTTTTCAGGGCCCACGGGAACGGGATAATGTATCCTATGTCCTGATTCTAACCTCCCCACCAATTTTCAGCCTAATCGGTTCAGCAGTTTTTGAGTTATAAATAGTGTAACTGACATGTCTTTATTTTATATATATAGACTATCGGACGTCACACGGTTTTACCCGCGCTGTTCCCGTTCCCGTGGGAGTACGGGGATAAAATATGGTATATGTTACTCGCTGATGATGTAGCTATCCATTGCTGAATTTTTCAAATTTAGTGAACGCCCCTCTGGGAATGGGATACGTATGTAACTTTAAATACTTTTTTTGTGTAGATATACAGAAAAAGAGTAGAAATGGAGAGTATAGTGACGTCAGTGTGGCGAGGCAGTTGTCCGATGGTGTTGAAGCCGAAACGCGCTTTGCAACTGGACGTGGTACCCTTGCTGCCGTACCTTCTCTGCCCTAAACTGAGGGCCGCTAACGTGCAGGTAATATATACAATATCCTTACCACATTCTAATCTAAATATATATAACTCAAAGGTGACTGACTGACTGACATAGTGATCTATCAACGCACAGCCCAAACCACTGGACGGATCGGGCTGAAATTTGTCATGCAGGTAGATGTTATGACGTAGGCATCCGCTTAGAAAGGATTTTGATAAATTCTACCCCCAAGGGGATAAAGTAGGTCCAGTACTTTTTGAGCCAATTCATTACAAAGAAAACTACAAATCTTTCTTATTTATAATAGCAGTGTAGATGTGACTGTCAGTCCGTTTGTTACGCTTTCAAGTGATAACTACTTAACCGATCACCATGAAACTTTGTACATTTTCTTGCAGGTATTAAAAGTAATAAAGTTTTAAAAGTAAGTCTGGATGACGGGTTGTCCACTTCCCTCTATGATGGTTGAGGAGGTCAATGGCTGGCATTCACGTCATACTTGTGAACAGGTGCTGCTTGTGGGGGCTGGTCATCTCAAGCTACGCATTTAGTTATAAGTAGATGTACTAGATTTTTAGTTATGTTAATTCTTATCGACATTTGTGCATTGGAACATTGTCCATGAGCTTACGTTTTTTAAATTATTTATTTTGTATTCTTTAAAATGTATAATATTTTTGAAAAGAGTAATTACTGAGTTTCTTGCCAGGTTCTTCTCAGTAAAAGCAACCTTCCGAACCTGGCGGTAGCATGTATAATCCTGTATAATTATGTCATTCTGACGATTTGAAAGTACTTTGTAAAAAGTCTAATCGAATAAAGATACTTTTGACTTGACTTGACTTAACATATGATAATTATATGAAAAAAAATTCAATGCGAGCGAAGCCGTGGGTGGGGAAAGCTAGTGATACATAAATGCTATAAAAGACCCGTGAGGTTTGAGAATTCGCCTGCTATGCAAGCGATCCCAGCGGCCTGCACCAATGAGTTTTTCTAAAACCTTAAGTGCGGTAATTTCACCTCACGCGCGGTGAAGGAAAACATCGTTAAGAAACCTATATGCATATGTCTGAGAGAGATGCATAGTGCCTGGGCTTGCGAAGGGCATATGGCGGTCGCTTCGTATAGAAATAAGATGATCAGCCCCAACGAAGTGTTGGATGAGTGATAATTCGTTTTTATTTTTAACAATTGAGCATTGTAATTGTGTCCATAGGCTCTTGGAACACTCATGGGATCGATAAATGGGCAAATTGATTTTGAAAAGAGTAATTGTTGAGTTACTTTCTAGGTTCTTCATAGCAAAAGCAACTTTCCGAACCCGGTGATATATAATCCTACAGTGTATTTTTTGTGTCCTACTTACGATTTGTAAGTACGTTGTAAGAAGTCTAATCAAATGAATATAATTTTGATTTTGATGTGAAGGAGATGGTGAAGTTATTTAATTTTATTTTGTCAGTTGTGCAGTGATAAGGAACGTAGTGCTCTCCGCACGTGCGCGGGCGCAATGTGCGAGTACGGCCTTCAGTACGTGCAGCGACGAGAACCCGAAGGACTCTATACATTCCAGTTGGAACCGGACTTGCACAAGATCGCATTCTTTGGTAAATATCTACTAGTTACATACATACATATGCTCACGCCTGTATTCCCCGAAGAGGTAGGCAGAGGTGTTGTTATCACAACACACACTTTTCACCGAATTTGATTAAGTGCCAACGTGACAGATGGCGAGTCTATCACCGTCTCAGGCACTATACATACGTCTTTGAATTACTTCTCAGAAATATGCAGGTTTCCTCACGATGTTTTCCTTCACCGTAAAGCACGTGGTATGAAATCACTGTACATAAGATTTTTTAGAAAAACTCATTGGTACAGGCCCCGCTGGGATTCGAATTTGCGTCGCTTGCGTAGCAGGCGACTGCTAAAACCCCGAGGCCACCACGGCTCTACTAGTTATTCTGTCTATTTCTGAGAGGAGCTCGTGGCACAGTTGCTATGGCGTATATCACTCGATAAGCGAAGTTAAGAAACCCTAACCCTAGCCAGTAATTGGAAGGGTGACCGCCCGAGTTCCCTCCGTGCCTCGGAGAGCACGATAAGCCGTCGGTCCCGGTAGCCAATTTAATATCTTTGGCAACCGTTACAGGTAACTCGGATATCTAAGGAAGTCTGAGAACCGTCTTAACCCAGATTACCGATTTGTTACGATAGTCAGATGCCACATCGGGCTTAAATAATATGCCGACCCCAACAATGTCCCACAAATTGTTGGGGAGGTGTAAGGCCAGGGAGATAATGGCGATGAATCTGTCTACTCGTCATTAAATAAATAGACGCTTGTTTTATTTTATTAATATATAATAAAATATGTATACGTACCTACCCCGCGTGTTAACAGTCACCAGCTATGCGTGCGACGGAAGTTTCTAAAAACTCTAATGTGCAGTGATTTCACACCACGTGCTTTAAGTTGCGGGAAAAAATCGTGAGGAAACCTGCTTATGTCTGAGAAGTAATTCAAAGACGTACAATACGTATTGAGCGGAGGACTGAGTATAATGTTGCCAAAAAAGTATTGTTTATGAATGTGGATGGTTACAAGGGGAAAGGAAGACCTAAGAAACGATGGATGGATTGTATGAAAGATGATAAGGCTAAAATAGGAGTGAATACAGACGGCTGATAGAGTAATGGTAGAGAAGAACACATTGCGCCGACCACAAATAACATGGGATAAGGGCAGGAGGATGATGATTAAGCCAATGTATTTCTGTAACGACTGATTCCTGAATTACTTTCTATAAACTCTTAATTTTGCTATAATGTTGTTGAACAGGGTCTGAGGAGAGAGCGAGGCCTCCTCCGGCGGTGCGGCAGGCTATAGCTAGGGAACAACAGCTTGAGATTATAAGAAGGAATGAGGAGATGGTAGGTGTCTTATACATAAAACATGCGTTGACGATATCTATGGGGTTAATATATATTTTGAACTTGAATTTGAAAATCTGCTGAATACAGATACAGCTATCGAATTATCTGCAAAATCGAAGCCTTGAAAAGGTAATGGACAGACAGATCCACAAAATTATTATGTTTATTTAGTTCCATAATGTGTATGCAATCCTATAACACCACTGCATGCTCCACCGCGCCGAACAGTGCTGGGATCTAACTCTCCGGTACCGAGGCTCCTTAACGAAATTGGTGACGTAGTAGATATCCATTTCGACTCACTTAGTGTATTTTACGCTAAAGTGAGTAATCTCCCTACTGTTTCCAAGTAGTTAAAAAAAAACACTGTTACACATATATCATGCTTACTCCCAAGCAGTTGCATAGAGTTGAGTAGGCTGATACAGACATGCATACGCACACACAGGCACACATACACACACACACTCGCACACATACACATTTCACAAACGCACACACACCTATTTACACGAAAATATACACACACTCGAACACTTGAACACACATACCCAAACATAGTTATTATTATTATTAAATATTTGTACATTATTTGTCATACGCCTTGTTTCTTTCTCATTTGCCCTGTGTAATTTAATCTAGTTTTATACTTATTTTAAGAGATGTGCTTTTAATTTTAATTTAAATATTAATTGTAATTTATTAATGTATACCAACTGTACAACGGTATATAAGCATGCGATGTTCACCTTTAAGTAATTGTACATTTAGCTTCATATAAATATTGTCATTTGATTATGTGCATGTAAAAATGTAACAATTGTTGGTGATCCTAATAAATAAATAAAAAAAAAAAAAAAAAATTATGGTTTGTGAGGAAACCTGCATAAAATGTCTGACAAGAAATCCTATATGTATAATGTCAACAGTCAGGCACTTATCATCATCGGTGAATAGTGTGTGTTTCTTACCCGTTAGGATCACTTCTTGGACGGTATGAGCACATTTTGATTTATTTAAATTTGTTCAGGCGAATAGTGTGAGCGGTAAATCGAAGAACAATCCAGAGAGAACAAAGAACGTAGACATGAAAGTGTCTGAAAACGCCAGTAAGGAAACACGTCTGCCAAATCACTTGCAGAGGTTGAAGCCTAAGGAAGTAGTCAAGAGCGCACCGCAGGTATGTTTTATAATTTTACACTCTCCACTCTGTATGTATATACAGGGTGTCGGAGAAAAAGGAACAGGGACCTTACCATAAGCTCTTAATGCCATGATAGTTTTACTCCTACTATGAGACAGATGTATATGACGTGTATAGATCTGTCACTGTCACACAGCTGAACTATCATTGCAATTAGAGCTCATGGTCAGGCCCCAGTTGTCTTCTAGAAGTTGTAGGGTTTCATGAATATAGCACTATGTTGAAGTCGTAAAATATCTAGCTCCAACGATAACGTAGTTATAGGCTATGGTTGCTAAGGGCCGAAGAGCTCGCGGCCTTAAGCGATTGAATGAACGCGCGGCCGCGTTTACCTACATTATATACGCGGTAATTAAACTTGTTAAATTAAGGAGAAGGTGAATGGTTTTATAGGATTATTTCAGGAACAATTAGTAGGAGGAAAAAAATAAAAACGTATTTAGATTGCACGTGAATAACTCAACGTTTAAATTCCCAAGAAATTAATTCTGCATCATCTAGCAATGCTTTAAAATATTTATCAAAAGATGGCGCCACATACCACGCGGCTTAAATCGCCTCTAAAATAAGCCTCCGTGTAGACTATTCAAATTGGAATTTGACTTGAAACCTGAGAGAAAAAAAGCTTATAAAGGCGAGTACTCACTAAGAACACTAATATATTCCATCGGGCGAGTAAACTTCAATCTGCGCTCCATTCAGCCGGTAATGAGCTGCTTTAACAGCGTTGGCGAGCCTGCCTTATTTATACGTAACGGGGATGTTAATAGGGTGTTATAAGACTTATAAAAAGTAGTTATAGTAACAGTTCATTTTGACCGGTGAAAGAGAAGACATTTTATATATCACATACCTAATTAAAATAATCAGTTTTGTTTAGCGGGAAATTTTGACCGGTTATTAACGTGGAAAGCAACAGGGAGAGAAGGGGACATTTTTGTAAATCATTCGATAAAAAAAAATCGTTTGATTCAAGATCTGTATGTATCATTATCGTCCCTGGCCTTATCCCATACATTGTTGGTGTCGGCACTTGATTCAACCCGATGTGGCTGATCACCAGATTTTTATACCCAGCGACTGCCATCTGAAATTCGCCACGGTTTGCCACCGTTTTCGTAAAGTATACTCGTAGCGTCACTCGCAATATTTGTATGAGATATTTTAGTTCTTTACGTCACTGCTGGTTGAGTAACCACCGATGAATTGGGTAACCTCCATGTGTTGAAGTCGGTTATAAATTAATACATATTCCCATTGGTTGCGGCATCATCGCGCTTACGGCAGCAAAAAATTATCTAATTACTTTTCTGTTGTGTTTGTTATTATTCATAGAAGGTTGTAATTTTGTAAACATATACAACATTCTCATTAAATTGAAACTACGCGGGTGAAACCGCGGGATACAGCTATAAAATTACTATTACATAATCACAATGGTTATAGGTTGAGGTTTGAGGCCCAAAAAAAAGATGCCAACTCTATGCAACATATAATGTCTAGTCTATGCTTTTTAACACGTCATTCGCGAACTGGCATAATCACCGCAATCTCAGCGAGCAGTCGGCACAAAAGAAATAATTAACCCATCCGCGGCTCGCACTTGTCACGTCTGCTTCGCAAGCTGAAATGTCGCGCTACTTCATACCCCCTTTATCCACCTGTGTTGGACTCGTATTCATACACACTGTATACAAATGAGGTTTACTTAACTATTCTTGAAATAAACTAGCTGTGCCTCGCGGTTTTACTCGCGTAGATTTAATTTTAAAGGTGACAAGCGGAATATTTTTTTTATTAATAGTAGCCAATGAAAGTCCCGTTAAAATCGGTCCAGCCGTTTCGGTGATTATCCAGAACAAACAGACAGACATACAGATACATTTTTTTAGTTGGTTTTTCAAATTAATCAAAAGGTGTAATTTTGGAATTACAAACAGACACTTAAATTGTATTTATATGTATAGATGAATAGATAGATTACTCACTTTCGAAGTTGGTGTTTGATGAGTTTAATGCTACATTTCATCGCTTAAGTTCTAAAACAGCGGAACTCATATTTTGACCGAAATACTTTTCGCATGTCATTCGATAGGGAATCGCATGCCGCATCGTTTGAATCAAATACAAGAGCCTGAACTATTAACTTAATATTATTAGCACGTGGAATAAAAGTAACTTTACATAGTTGCTTGATGGAAAATTAAACGGATTTTTCCACATAAGCTTATTTTTCTCTTTTTTAGATGGTTTATAGTTTTTATTTAAAAAAAACAGTTTTGTGGCTTTTTGCAAAGTTACACTTACGCAGACAGGCACAACCCGTCACATCGGTGTAAAGTTCTCATCAATACAAATGAATCAAGCATGTAATTACTATAATACGTCGAGGAGTGCCTTCGACTGTTTTTGATCAAAGGCTACAAATCTTCCAATATAATATTTTTAATGCAAGACTCTTTATGAAAATGTGAAATAAATAGCTAACTTACTTTTCAACTTCACACTAGCGGACGTCACTTGATTTCACCCGCGTAGTTCTCGTTCCCGTGGGAGTACGGGGATAAAATATAGCCTATATTAATCAATGATAATCGGTCAAGTACCTACTTGGATAATATAAAGAAGAACATGTAGAATAGGATCTTAACTTTTTATATTGTGTTATAACATATAAGGCAGTGTGCGTTGTCTGTTGTAATAAAGTGTAGGAATTAATAGATATTACATTGTTGTTTATTAATAAATAATTTTATACATATTAGGTACTTGTAGATAAATATATTAATATTAATAGCTCTAGTAGTGCCTCTCACGTTGCTGTGTCCTAACAGGGTTTATGTTAGATTTACTTGGGTTACTATTATAATTAAGATTAGTATGTATCGTACATGTAACTAACATAAATGCAATAAATAAACAAATAAATCCAATACTTTTTATGCGAATTCGTTACAAACATACATACAAATCTTTCCTCTTTATAATATGTATTAGTATAGATTTATTTTTATATTTATAAGGCGGATTATTTCCTTTGTTAATTTTCTAAAAGTTACATTTATCCAAGAAATAACATCTCCATTATTCAACCGGCCGCCGAACAAAAAGAGTAAATCAAAATGTTTCCAAAATAATGAGTGTCAAATCGCTGCAGTTGTTTTTTTAATTCCCATTAAAGGCTGAAGTACCTACTGTTGGTACATATTTTGACATAGTAAAAATTGTTTGCAGTAGTTAGTTTATATTAAGAATAACATCAGTTAGGTACTAACATAAAACCGAACACTATTTTAAAAAGCTATCTCTGTATGTTTGTCAGTCTGTTTGTGCCGACTGGATCGATTTTAGTAGAATTTTGAATAGCCTATAAAGCCTCCCATGAAATTAAGTTTAGGCGGGTGAAACAGCGGGGCAAAGCTGTATAATATATCTATAAACCTATAGGGAGAGAGAGTGATCACGCTCATCCCCAGCTAAGGGAAGGTCTTCCAGCCAGGCGGTTGTCATGTCTGGGGAACATCGGCTCCGACTGTTCTCGTTGGAAACTTGTATATATACTGCAATGCGCTTGAAAACTCTTATTGCGCGATTTAGGGTCTTGTGTATTTGTTATTATAAGCGATTTACTAGAGATTACTTAACAATTATTAGCGAGTAGCGCCAAACCCATTCAATCAGGAATTGAACTCCTATTAGAGTCGTTACCTACAAGTTCTTTATAAGGCGGATGCGTTCAAATAGTCAAAATAATTATGTATGAAAATGCCGACTTCATTCTATATACAGATAAATAAAAATAAAGTGACTGTTTTTTTTTCCAAAATTATAGCTTTTTACTAAATGCACATGAAAGTAAATACGGTTCTGCCTTAAAAAAAACTAATTTAAAAAAAAACTCTTTCGGTCTGTTCGTCTGTCTATCTCCGACACGGCTGGATGGACTTTAACGGGACTTTCGCTGGTAGATAGCTAAATATACAAGGAGTAACTTAAGCTACTTTTATTATTAAAAAAATTAGGGCTCCGCCTGTGAAGGCGCAGGGTACAACTAGTTAATACTATTTAAAGAAGAGGCTTGGAAAGCAATGTTAATAATGCAGACGTCGCACCATGGTCACGTCCCTCAGTCATGAGGTTACGACTAAGAAGAAGAATACCGACCCTTACATCTCTTAATTTAGTAACTTATTATTACACAAATTCCACTAGTGTTTTAGCACTTGTGTTACTGTGTAACATGTTTTTATCTGTGGGTTGGACCCTCGTAAATACAATAACTAATCACAATAAAAGGGTTGCGGCGGAGTCTCTATTAAAAACTCGCTTACAATTTCAGCTGACGACGTTTGTTTAAGCCGCGTCGTACACTGGGATATCGGTTATTTATTGAAAATAAAAATAATAAAATAATAATAAAAAGGGTCCCTGAAGAGGTAACAGAGGTGTAACATCAACACCCACATTTTACCGAATATGATTAAGTGCCAAAGTGACAGAGGGAGAGTTTATCGCCGTCTCAAGCACTATACGTTTTTGAATAACTTTTCAGAAATATGCAGATTTCCTCTTGATATTTTCCTTCACCGTAAAGCACGTGGTTTGAAATTACTGTACATAAGTTTTTTTTTAGAATATCTCTTTGGACAGGCCCCGCTGGGATGCGACCATGCGTCGCATGCGAAGCAGCGACTGCTCAAACCCCAAGGCCACCATGGCTCCTTTATTTAATGAAGTCAACTCTATTCCAAATTCGAGAAAAATCGGTTTAGTGGTTCTGTCTTGAAGTGGTAATAAACATGGCTACCCACAAGATGGTGCCACACGTCACGCATATGTTTTTAATTGTTAGTCATAAGGAATTAACAACCTGCTTTCCAGGTGTTCAGTGGCCTTAGCTTCATTATCTGGAGCCCCAAACTATATTTAAAAAAGTCATCATAATCACCGAACCTATTTCAGTCATCCAAAGATGAAATTCAAGCAATTATTGCAAATTTTGTTCTTCTTTCTTTTTATAAGTTGATTAAATGCGTTGTGTCCGTCGTGCTTAATGTAATTTTTCCTCAAACTTTTTCTCCCCGCTAATGGTGGGCGGCGCGTGTTGTCGATTCATCGCGTAATGCCGAGCAAATTTCCATAATGATATTTTGAAATATGCCGCAGCGCCGTATTTATTTATAAAAGTTACCCCTTTTGTGCGAACCTTGTCGTGGATCTTAATGATGTTTAATCTTTAAGTAGGAAATTATATGAATTATCATTATGTTTTAACTTGCTAACAAAAATACCGTGGTCGCCCAGGGTTTTTTAAGGTCAAGATAGGAAAAGCATAACGCGATCTGCCGTTCGATACCGGCGGTCACCCATCCAATTACTGGCTAGGGTTAGGGAACTAATATTAGTATAGATTAGTGGTGTGAATACCGTAATGTGGAACATAAAATCTCAACGAAGCACTTAGCTCGAGCTCGGTAAACTAGCACTTTGTTCGTTTATAGCGAGTCAATTTATCACGGGGCGTGTACGTTTTTATGCTCGCCACTGTACTGTCGTGGCATAACTACAATGCCGTTATCTGACATCTGGTAGATACATAGACGCAAGTTCGAATCCCAGTGGGACCTGTACCAATGAGTTTTTCTAAAAACTTATGTGCAGTTATTTCACACCACGTGCTTTACGGTGAAAGAAAACATCTGAGAGGTAATTCAAAGACGTATGTATAGTGCCTGAGACGGCGATAGAATCACCATCTGTCACGTTGGTACTTAATCAAAAATTCGGTGAAAAGTGGGTGTTCAGCAATTAATATGACGTTTTAAGTATTTTTGCAATCCGTATAAGATTTTTTTTGGTTCTTTTCATAATAGGTAATAGATTTTTTTACCTTGAGACCGAACTGGTAAGGCTTGGCTTTGACGTCCATAGACCAAATAAGCGTTCATTTATACAGTAGAGCCTTAATAGTTAAGGCAATAAATATTCCGGTTGCGCCATTAACCGCCCGCCTAAGTGCGGTACTTACTTAGTTTTGTTCTGCTAATCGCTACTAGAGGGAAAAATCTTTTTAATTTATACTGACTTTACTAAGTATTTGTCCTATAAAACGTGTTCATGGTGTTCTTAATACATCTCGATTTACTTGACACCTAATGATGGATGCAAAAATGGGTGTAGTTACGCCTCTGCTTGCTCCTACGGGATTACTAGGCGTCACCTATATTTAATATCACTTGCATTACAATTACGAAAATACATTGCTAATAATTAATTGATTCAGAAGCCGTGGTCGCCTTGGCGTTAGAGAAGTCGCCTGCTACGTAAGCGACGCAAGTTCGAATCCCAGTGGGGCCTGTACCAATGAGTTTTTCTAAAAACTTATGTCCAGTTATTTCACACCACGTGCTTTACGGTGAAGGAAAACATCGTGAAGAAACCTGCATATGTCTGAGAAGCAATTCAAAGACGTATGTATAGTGCCTGAGACGGCGATGGACTCACCCTCTATCTAGTTGGCACTTGATCATATTCGGTGAAATGTGGGTGTTGTTACAACACCTCTGCTTACCCCTTCGGGGACCCTTCTGGGGTGGCGTGAGCATATTTTATAAATGATTTATTTTGAAGTCGAAGAAATACATTGAAAGTAGGTGAATTCAATCTTTAAATGGCATACATTTACGTATGTTGCTATTACGCCGTACAATATTATTTTGTATGTATGTACGCATCGCTCATTTAGATTACGTTACGTTATGTCTGCAAAAATCGTAACCCGAAGGGAAGCAAGACCGGTTTTTGTAGGAAGGGGTAGGCAGAGGTGTTGTAATAACAACACCCACTTTTCACCGAAGATGATTAAGTGCCAACGTGACAGATGGTGAGTCTTACTCTCGTGCACTATACATACATGTTTAAATTGCTTATCAGACATAATAATATGCAGATTTACTCGAAATGTTTGAAACGTTTTTAGAAAATGTCATTGGCACAGGCATCGCTGGGATTCGAACTTGCGTCGCTTGCGACTGCTCAAACAATCTTAGTTGAACAATAAATAATTAAATATAACCTTCCCTCCTTAACCGTGATTAAATAAATCAACGTAAGTGCAAAACCACTAGACGAGATAAAAAGGCAAGAGTAAAAACACGAGTCCATTCGTTTAGCCGCATAAAAACAAGTAGGTATCGTGTTACACAGCGTTATACCAACGAAATTCCCAGCATTAAGCGCTCGCCCGCTCATAATAGGGGCAATAACACTCTGACTCGGAAAGAGTACCCTCGTAATGCGTCGGGTAAACGAATATGCGGGGAAATTGCTTAGGAGCCAACTCAGATGCGATTGCGAGGCCCGGATACTGGCAATCATCAATCTAACCCCCCTCGGCGCGAGCTCGTAAATCACGCGTACAATGGCCGGAGGAAGTTCTTAAGAAGAAAAACTATAGGTCATATCCTTCCGGGGCACTGGCCAATCGGAAGCCCAAGACGTGCGTCCCCCCACGCCTGCTTTGAAGGGTTACGCAGGGGTGTCCTTACGTAACACATGTGGTTTTAACTTGCTTTTTTGTCGGTTCAATCAGTTGCGAGGATTAAGTTTATTGTTAATCAAATTTTAGAGGAAGGAAAGAGAAAATTTTTATCATCAAAAGAAAGACGCTGTTGAGATGACAAATTGCGAATAAATTATCAAATACCATGTTCAAAACATATTTATTATTCACTAGCGGACAACACGCGGTTTCACCCGTGTAGTTCCCGTTTACGTAGGAGTACAGAGATAAAATAAGCCTATGTTACTTGCTGATGATGTAGCTTTCCAGTGGTGAAAGAATTTTTTAAATTGGCACAGTAGTTTTTGAGTTTATTCATTACAAACATACATACAAAAATACAAATCTTTCCTCTTTATAATAGTAGATATCCATTGTTGGAATCCAAACTTATATTATAAAACTGAATTTGTTTGTTTGGTTGAATGCGCTAATCTCAGAAACAACTGATTTGAAATTATTTTCTTTGTTGGATAGATTCATCAAATTTTAATTCAAATTCTAAAATATCTTTATTTGATTAGACTTTTAACAAAGTATACAGGATTATACATGCTTCCGCGAGGTTCGGAAGGTTGCTTTTACTGAGAAGAAGCTTAGGCTTTATAACATCACGATGCGACCTAGATGCTGGAAATTGTTAACAACTTTTATATCCCGAAAACCCATCGTCGATACCGGCATCACACGAAGAAACTTAGAATTTAATTTAGGTTCAGCGATTTAGGCTGTGCGTTGATATATAAATCAGTCGATCAGGGGCCTACCATGAGCTCATATTATGAGACAGATGTATATGACGTGGATACATCTGTCATTGTCACACAGTTTGAACTATTGCTATAAGAGCTCATCGGCTGGCCCCTGGACTTTGAATTTTATAAGCATGGTCAACTGTTCCACTATAAATTATCGGAGAAAAATAAAGGTGGACTTCGATATAAATTCAGTTTTCCGAGCAAAAATTTACAAAAACCACATTTTGAAAAACTGCTTACAGCTTAAGAAAAATAACCCTTGTTTTCAATTAAGTAAAGTGCATATCAGGTTACATAGCCACATTCCAAGTACATAATAACCCTTGGGCTATTTGGTTAGGGAGTGATTTCTCCACGTCTACCTTAAGCTCGGGTCGCGTTCGTCATCCACGGATTATGGTAAGCCCGACTGATGGCTAAGGGGTCTTGATACGACAGCTCTTGGGTTATTTAATAAAGTCGCGGTTTTGAAAGATATACCGCGTAGTTGTTTGTCAACACACACACATACTTATTACAAAATTATAGACTTCGATAATTTGTGATTTGTGACTAGTTATTTATTTATTTTATTTTTATTTTATTAGGAAGATTTACAGCAAGTGAACCAGTATCTTATATGTAATTATATGCTAATAACAAATCTTCACTTATAAATGTTTATAAACATATAAGCCTTAACTAATCGATACAAACTTTGCTTAAAACATAACAAACAAACAAATTAAATAACATGAGAAAACATTACATATTTATATATAAAAATGAATTGTTGTTCGTTAGTCTCGCTAAAACTTGAGAATAGCACGACCGATTTGGGTAATTTTGGTCTTGATATATTTATGAAAGTTCAGGGAAGGTTTAAACGGTGAAAAACATAAAAATAAGTAAAGAAAGAGGTGATAAGTAGGTTCACCGGGTCAACAATAAAAATAACATGACACTTTAAACATGATATTAGATGAATGAGATATACCACGTAAGAATAATATTTAGAAAATCAAAATAAAAATAATAAAGGAAGAATCTAAGTGTATGAAATTGTTCCATCTCTTTTTCTGATACGGATTTCAGAAGGGATAGATATAGTTTTAATCCGAGTTAAGGGATAAGGGGCAGTAGTTACTACGGGTCTAGTAGATACACTTTCAAGTTTAAATACATATAGTCTAAGATCCCGCTGCAGGATTGGTGCGTACATCGATTATTTGTTTTTCACCAAATTTATGTTTATTTATAATTAGGAGGATATATATTTACTAGGGTGCCTATCAAAATTTGGTCGCCATTATTTTTAATTGATTTTTGGTAAAAAAAATCGTTTTTAATTTTGCTCACGCCTGTATTCCCCGAAGCGGTTGTCAGATTCGTACTTATAGTACACTGAAATTTTACCAATTTTATCGAGGTCCCATGTAATAGGGGGTCAGCCGAGCACTAATCCAAACTCCCGGCTGCACCTGGGAAATATAGACTAAACCCAACAGCACACAGACAACAGATTTTTAGTTTCTCATAACTATTATTTCTAGGCCTCTGCGTTCACTACACTGGCCATCTTAATACACCATCTAATATTGTAATTTGCTTTTGCTTATATAAATATGCTCACTGCATTTAGTGAAAAGCTTATAAAGAGACACTTACATTTTATGTATTTGTATAGTGTATAGAAATTCAGACAGACGCATACATACGTATACATAATAAATGTTTGAACGAATTCATTACATCGGTAACGTGGTGTAAAATTTGAATTTAGAACGCGCTCCCTTGTGGCGGCAAATTGTGAATTAGACCGCCGCGGGCGCAGTGGGTTGTTAGATAGTTTTTACGCTGGCAACCCCTTTGTCGGGGAAATTGCATCAATGCATCGCACCGGCTTATTTGCACCGAGGTCCGGGCGGATTGGTTCGCGGTGTGCTCTGTTTGATTGACTGGGTAATATTATGTTCTCTATTTTACTAGAATCTAGACCACATGATGAGGAGCTCGTGGCACAGTTGCTACTGCGCATATCTAATCAAAGCTAGTAATTGGATGGGTGACCGCCCGAGTTCCCTCCGTGCCTCGGACAGCACGTTAAGCCGTCGGTCCCGGTTGCCAATTTAACATATTTGGCAATCGTTACAGGTCAGTCGGAGGCCTAAAATAGTCTGACAACTGGTTTAACGCAGATCACAGATTTTCCTTATTAAAGGGGTTGCGAAGGTCAGATGGCAGTCGCTTCGTATAAAAATCAGGTGATCAGCCACATCGGGTTAAATCAAGTTCCGACCCCAATAATGTAGGGGATGAGGCCAGGGAGATGAATGTAGAACACATCTTGTACCCACTTATCGACTCCAGATTTCGGTCGAAATATAACTAAATGAGATCAATTAGTCGAGGTAAAGTCAAATATATGTTTATAGTCTTTGTTAAGTACTCTTACTATATAATACTAATAATAAAAAATATATTATAATACTAGCTGTGCCCTGCGTTTTCACCCATTTGTATTTACAAAAATTTTGCACATTTTGTTGAATTGGACAAAATAAAGAAAAGTTAAATACTTTTCTTTATTTTGTCCAATTCAACATAATATAGGTAAATTAATTTATTATTGTAAAACTAGCTGTGCCCTGCGTTTTCACCTTCGTACATTTAATTTCATTCTATACAGTAGTTGAAAACTTTCATTTGCATTTAGTGAAGAACTGTAATTTTACAAAGATAAACTTTAATTTTATTTATTTACCCCAAAATAGTTCCATCTAAGAATGCTAGAAGCCTCCTGAGTGGATTTGTTACTGGCTTGTGAAAAGGAATTAGCTATATTTCTTTTAATATTCCAAATTTGAACTGCATATTTAGAACAGGGCTGAATCAAAAACCCCCAGGCGATGGGCTGTTCGTTTTCTAAATTCAAATAATGGTGTAACGAGCCGCCACGCGTTTGTATCGTGCCGCGAAACAATTCCGCGGTGCATTAGCTAACGCTTTGGGTAATGGGCTCAATTTCACATTAAGTACATGTTGTGAAGGACCAGTGGTTATTTATTAAATGCTTAAGTATACTGTGTATCAGATGAAAGAATAATATGACAATAATAATTGTTGCCGACGCGAAACCATTTGCTTTCTTTGACAATACATAAAAAATAGTACAAATATGCCGAGACCGCAGGAGGATAGCATTATTTGTTTTATCTATTATTTACTCTATGAATAGTTTTTTTTTATTGTGTTCGATTGGAATTCTATAATTAAATAATGGAGGGTTTTTTAGTTTAGTAATTTTTTTATGTTTCTTAATTGTTAATGTAAATGTGCGCTCAATAAATTAATAAAATCAATGTGAAACGTGTTTATTACTGGGAGGCCGCGCCGCATACAATAATATGACAAGAATGAAACCAAGGAAAACTTTACACTTATTTTATTTCTAGGAACTCTTATTTGGTAGTAATTTAAAGAAATTATTCTGGAACTAGCCGTGCCCCGCGGTTTCACCCGCGTAGACTTAATTTTATGGGTGGCCCGCGGACCACAAATATTTTTTTACAATGAATAGTAGCTTAAGTTACTCCTTGTAACATTAGTTATCATCCAGTGAATGTCCCGTTAAATTTGGTCCAGCCGTTTCGGAGATTAGCCGGAACAAACAGATAGAGAGAGAATTTTTTTTAAATAGCTTTTTCTATTTCAGTACCGTGTATAATTTCATATGGATTTAGTCAAAAGGTGTAATTTTGGAATTACAAACAGACACTTCAATTTTATTTATTTGTATAGATATAGCAGCACTGGCAACATAAAAAGAAGTAAAATTGACGATGAGGTATGAATTTACCTCGTTATCAAAAAACCCACCCAAATTAACACATACGAAACCATATCCCCCCATTAAATTATTTACGAGCTTAGTAATTTTCGTTTCACTCCGCATTACGTGGATTATAGTCCCAATTTCCCGACCCCTCTCTATTATTGTAACTAATCTTGTCACTAAATCCTAGTACGATTACAGAGCCAAACACTAATGGGCCCAAATAGCGTGGCTCCAAATAAGGTGGTACCGAATTTAAACACGCGTATAATTTAAAAAGTAAAAAGTGCGCGCCATATGCAATGCTCGAGGCGTGTTTTTTTGGCGCCACAACGTCGCACCCGTTCGGAAACTGGATAGTAACAACACAAATATATTCACGAGCGGGGTGAATGGATAATAAACGGTTTTATTGGCTCTATCCCATTGTGTCTGAGCCGCAGCCAAAGCCACGGTTATCCGCTTTCTTTCATTTGCGTAAGGATATTTGAATATTTTATTAGCACGTTTTAACTTTTGTGAGGAGCGCTCTTTATTTCTGCTCCGTTTGTGTTTCTAGTAGGTTCAGTATTAAAATTGTTGTTTAAAGAAACAAGATTACAGTATTTAGTTATTAATAAACATCTAGATTGTAATTGTGTGTCATGAGCTTATGTTTCTTAAGTGATTTAATTTATATTCTTAAAAATGTATATAATTTTTGAAAAGAGTAATTACTGAGATTCTTGCCAGGTTCTTCTCAGTAAAAGCAACCTTCCGAACTTGGCGGTGGCATGTATAATTCTGTATAATTGTGTCATTCTGACGGTTTGAAAGTACTTTGTAAAAAGTCGAATCGAATAAAGATATTTTTGTGGAGGAATATCCAGTCAGTGAATGTCGTTTAATTACGGATTATATATTAAAAAAATTATAATCTTGGGTATTCGTGTAATGTATGAAATAAAGTGCTTTTCCGGGACTTTGATTAATAACGATTTTTTTTAAGTACCCAATGTCCTTGGGGTCAAAGCTATACCAAAAATATTAAATTTCAGCCTAAGCGAAACGAACATGAAAACAGACAGACAGATGGATACACTTTCCTATTTATAATATTTATATTGATTAGCGCCTATACCTTGTCCAATGTCTCTGAAATAAACAGGAATAACTCGACAAAAGTCTGTCATACCGATCCGATTGTTCTGTAACGATTCAACGCTAGTATAAATTGATAATCGATTTCGTTTCATACGCGTTTTGATTTCTCGATGCTTCACTTGAATTTAATTACATATGCTCACGCCTGTATTGCCCGGGTAGGCAGAGGTGTTGTTATCACAACACCCACTTTTCACCGAATTTGATTAAGTGCCAACGTGACAGATGGTGAGTCTATCGCTGTCTCAGGCACTTTACATACGCCTTTGAATTACTTCTCAGAAATATGCAGGTTTCCTCCCGATGTTTTCCTTCACCGTAAAGCACGTGGTGTGAAATCACTGAACATAAGTTTTTTAGAAAAACTCATTGGTACAGGCCCCGTTGGGATTCGAACTTGCGTCGCTTGCGTAGCAGGCGACTGCTCAAACCCCGAAGCCACCACGGCTCTATTGTATTAAATTGTTTAAGAAATATCAAACCTCAGTCAGACTACATATTCCTTTGGTCAAGATGTAAATAGTTTGATAACATCAGATTCCGCAATAGAATCCTTATGCACCAAGCGGGAGAAAGCCAAAAGCGACATTTGCCGTATAAAGCGTTGCGGTAATCACCTTTTGTGCAGTGCAAACATGTGGCATATTGCGGAGCACGTATCTGATTAACGCAAACAATTTGGAAAGGCCCCCGGCGGAGAGCGTGCTTTGACGCTACCCACCAGCCTTCAGGCTAAATGACTACTACTCAAAATGGACGGGTTAATTGCAATTTGTTTGAAGAGAGATTCTTCTTTTATGCGCCACGTATAATGACACTAGCTGGATAATGACAAGTTTGCGTCTGTGACGTCATTGGATATTAAACGATCTCCTTTTGTTTTGATATTGAATAAACAGTTGTTTCGAGTTCCTGAGGTGGAAGTAAAATCCGTTTTTCCCACTTGTGCTCTAATAATTACATGTTAATTTTCATTTAATTAAAGAATTCACAAAAGATATTGTATAATATGTATACAATTCAAATACCGTGCCGAGCCGTGGTAGCGTTGAGGTTTGAGCAGTCGCCTGCTACACAAGCGACGCAAGTTAGAATCCCAGCGGGGTCTGTACCAATGAGTTTTTCTAAAAAACTTATGTACTGTGATTTCATACCACGTACTTTACGGTGAATGTCACCATCTGTCACGTTGGCACTTAATCATCTTCGGGGAAAAGTGGGTGTTGTGATTACAATACCTCTGCCTACCCCTTCGGGGAATAAAGGCGTGTGAATGTATGTATGTATGTATGTAATTCAAAATATGTTTATTTGATTAGACTTCTTACAAAGTACTTTCAAATCATCAGAGTGATACAAAACAATATCTATGATATGCATATCTATAAGCATTAAAACACGTAAGTAAATACTTTTTCATTTGACGGAAAGAATGTAGCAGGTTATACTTTGAAATTAAAACAACAAAAATAAATATAAAATATGCTCACGCCATCCCAGAAGGGTTCCCGAAAGGGTAGGCAGAGGTGTTGTAGAAACAACACCAACTAATCACATAAGATGATATCGTGACAGAGGACGAGTCCATCGCCGTCTTAGGCACTATACATATATCTTAGACAAAGGCGTGCCTTCCATATAAGCAGATAAGCAATGCTTACCATTTGTGATGACTGAATACACTCGTGTCGTGTGTGTGTGTGTCTATACATAAACGTATGTACCTACGTCGCGCCATATTGGTATGTACTTAACCTACCTACCTACTTATTGTTTATGCCTACTTCTATTAAAATCCAATGCACGCCCCTGTAGGTCTAAAAAGGCCACATTGGGAAAATCATGATGTAATCCCAATATGATTCAACATCGAAATACATAGGTGCAATTCATATTATGATTCACGAATGACAACAATAATTGTAAATGTTAGACTCTAACTAGCTTTTTATAATGCTATACACGTCCCATAAGCAATTCATATTTTGTGGACCATTTTAGGAATCTTTATAGGAAAGTGTGAAATAGGTGAATTGCGACATATTAATCATTCGTGAATCATAATATGAATTGCACCTAAGTAACCATTTGGTCATTTCGATGATGAATCATATTCGGAACACATTATAATTCTCCCAAAGTGGCCTTTTTAGATCTTAGAATCACTTCCTTGTTATAGTATTGAAGTATTTTTCCACTTCACTCGTCTAACAAAATTATAAGAGTGGTTACCGCATTGACGCTGATAGATCGACCGCAATGGGGCCTCGCACTCATTTGTTTGGTAACAAATCGTTCTCGCCAATGTAATTTCCCTGAGAGCTCTGGTTAAGGCAGCATACACGTTGCATTCCTAATAACATTCGCTCCAGTGTCTTATTTTCTACGATACCGTACAGTAAGTCTACTTTGCAAGAGGAAATGAGAGGTTCTTTAAACCTTTTTATTGGGACGTAGTTTGACGTTCTACATACATACATATGCTCACGCCTGTATTCCCCGAAGGGGTAGGAAGAGGTGTTGTAATAACAACACCCACTTTTCACCGAAGATGATTTAGTGCCGTGACAGATGGTGAGTCCATCGCCGTCTCAGACACTTTACATACATCATTGAATTACTTTCAAAGAAATATGCAGGTTTCCTCACGATCACCGTAAAGCACGTGGTGTGAAATCACTGTACATAAGTTTTTTTTAAAAACTCATTGGTACAGGCCCCGCTGGGATTCGAACTTGCGTCGCTTGCGCAGCAGGCGACTGCTCAAACCTAAAGGCCACCATGGCTTTGACTTTAACGTTCTATAATCTCATTAATGGCACTTTTCAATATTCTATCCATCTGGCATTTAGATTCTTCTTCATTTAATAGTTAGACTCTTGCCGGTGCAGCTGATGAAGCTCCCTCCACTTGTTCCTGCTTCTTTGACCTCCTTATACGCCGGGACGGTTATTTTATCCTTCAATGGTTTGGTGTAGCTTATCCTTGGTTGGCCCCCGCCACACTTGCCTTCTATTTTACCTTCCATAATAGTTTTTATAAGGTGACCATTTACCACCATCATTTAGGTTATAAAAATCTGTAATTTTTTTCTTACTTTCATACCAATAACTTACCGCTAATTAACATTACATGTAATTGAAGGTATGTATAGATCAAATCTGAGATTACTGGGGAATCCATCTGTAAACTTTAATAGGTTAATACGGCTGTAGGCAGTATGTCACTTCAGATAGACTGAGCTGTTCAGGCGCTCAGCTGAAATAGTGAGGGTAACATGCACTGAGTATTTTATTCGTATCGCGCCATACAGACCGACGGATAGACTTATAGAAAGAAAACTGCTAATATCTCGGTGGCACCTGGGGCCCTACCATGATCTCTTATTATGAGACAGATTTATATGACGTGTATAAGTCTGTCACTGTCACACAGTGGAACTATGGCTATATGAGCTTATGGTAAGGGAGTATGTACTTAATTTACATTTGATTTCATGATGTTATTTTTCTTTCTTTAGAAATACTGCTATTCGTAGTACCGTTAGGATAGACCTTTTCACCCACTTTGACTCTCGAAGCTGACTATTTCTACACCCAAAACCTATCTTCTGCCCTCTGAAAATACAAATATTACCAATAAATTTTTTTATACCGAAATAATACACGGTTTCCAGATTTATTTATAAGATCCCTTTATAAGAACACCCACAACGATATATGAAACATTACATAATTCCCTGTAACCTTTCGTGAATCGTATATGACCCTAATGGCTATTTATTACGGCCGAGACGTTATTGCCTTCAATACACGATGAAATAAAACTAAAACCAATATTACGATATCACAGAACAAAGGCTGGACAATGATCGACGATTCTCTGTGTGAGTCCAAATATACCATTATTTGTATGCATATACAATATTAGGTTTTATATTGGACTAGCTACGCCCTGCGGTTTCACCCGCGTAGATTTAATTTGAAATAAAAATCTAAGCTACTCCTTGTAACATTAGCTATCTGCCAGTGATAGACCCGTTAAAATCGGTCCACCCGTTTCGGAGATTTGCCGGAACAAACAGACAGGCAGACAGGAAAATTTTGAAAATTTGTTTTTTTACGTCAGCATTTATTGAAAAGCTGTTGTTTTGGAATTACAAACACTTCAATTTTATGTATATGTCTGTCTAGGTGTATAGATATAGATAGATCATAAGGAATCTTGCTTAACAACTTTCTTTGTAGCAGTCGCCTTCACTTGTATGTTCAAACCCAATATTATAGTCCCACACTGCATAACGGTATCTAACCTCACTAGCTTTATATAGACCATTCAATAAATATCGAATAGGTTATATCGTCCGCGGATGAATGGCCGGTGTTACGATATAAATGGGCAATTTGGCCGTAAATATATTTTAGATACTTACATATATCAATATGTAGGCGTATAGTTGATAGATATGTTATCGGCTATCATTAGGGTTTGAAGTTGTTTTATTTACCGAATTCCTTATTAGAGGGAGAGAGAGAGAGAATCATATTATGTATGTCATATACAATTTAATGAAAGTATGGAAATAACGCTAGCACGAACTCAACGCCTACCTGAAAAACTGGCTTGAAAAGCCCTGGATCGTAAGGGATGGAAAAAGGGAAGGAAAGCCTTTGCCCGGCAGGAATATAGAATTCTGGAACTGCCAGATTGGTCACCTGTATGTATCTTATTTTAAAAAAATCGCTAAAACTTCTTTGTACTTATTTTGTTTTCCTGTGGTAAGTAAGATCTCTTTTGAAAACAGAGATGTGTTAGCGATACGAAGTTATGTCTGCAGTAGCTGGTTGCCATCAGGCAAACTATACCTTTGGTATAGTTATTTGGTATACCTTTGGTATAAAATATGATGATATTATATATAAATTCCCTTGTAACGATCACCGCTAAGATAATATTTTTATCGGTTGATTATTTTTTGTATTTAAATATGATTTTATTTGATATTAGCTGTGATCTGCGCTTACACCTCGTAAACTCAGATAGGACTTTGCTAGTGAAAGTCCCATTAAAATCGCTCCAGCCATTTCAGAGCTAAGCCGAAACAGACAGACAGCAGTTTTTAAAATAGATTTTTTATTTATGTATCGTATATACTATGGAGAACAATCCAAAATCGAAATGGAACGATGATTGACCGCTTTTTGAGACATGACAGCTTCTTTAAAAACGTTTTAGAAGGAAAGGAATAAGGGAAGAGAGGGAGAGGAAGACCAAGGCTATACATGAGACTAGTAAAAGGTTTCTGTGATGACGTATAAGGAGGTCAAAGATAAGCCACTGGACAGAGACAAATGGAAAGAGTTGCATCGGTTACACCGACAATAGTTATTACTCTTAAATTCATGATGATGATGTTATACTTTCATGTTAATTAGTAAGAAAAACTGTTAATTAAAAATTACAAGCAGATTTTTTAATTATATTTAGCTGTATAGTTGTTTACATTTCGTCTCATTGATAAAGGAAATAATATTTTTTCCATCTACTTTCTATGCATCCCACACAAACATCGTATGTACATACATACATACGAGTACATATGTCCCAAAAATAAAGCGACTATATAATAAACAAGTGCGGTACGTAACCCCGTATTTACTAGCGCGAACAAATAAGTACGTATAGGGTAACGCCGCGGGCGTTCGATTCGAAACAATGAAAAATGACCGGCGGAAAATTGCGCGGATTCCAACTGATTCCGCCGGAGACGACGATCTCTGTTTGAGGAAACTTGCTGGGGCGGACTTAGATGAGGGAAATATGCGTATAGTACGCTGAAAATAAATAATTAAAAAAATAAAACTTCTTCAAGAAGCATTATTATTTCGCATAATTTTAGTTTTCGCTTTTTGAAGTGTTACTTTTCAATAGCTTGACGATTGCCGAACTGTAGTAACAACTGAGGTAACAAACATATAGCGAAACATCCTCCTATTTTTTAAGTCGGTTATAAAAAACGGATGATGATGATGATGATGACAGTCCGACCGATTTCGGCTATGGCGACCGCTTCAGTTCCGATTTAATGTTATAATTAATTAGATGAAGTCTGCAAGTTCTAATCCCAACGGGGCCCGTACCTATGAGTTTTTCTAAAAACTTGTGTGCAGAGATTTCACATCACGTGCTTTCCGGCTAATCATATTCGGTGAAATGTGAGTTTTGATGTTACAACGCCCCTGCTTACCCCTTCGGGGACCCTTCTGGGATGGCGTGAGCATATTTATATTTCTTTTTATTCTGACTTTGGTACCTGTAACATAATGTTAGGTGTGTAAGTATGTAAGCAGTGTTTGCCTATGTACGGTAGCCCGAGGCGGCCCTGTGTCGGCGAGCACTCTATTTTCCTATTTGTGCGGCAGATTGCCTCTGATTGTATTGTTTGCGGCGGGGCGGGGCGCGCCACCCACCCCCTCGCTCCGGCCACCCGCGCGGAAAAATGTTATACGCCAATATTGTGTAAATATTTGATATTTCAATGTTATTTCATGTTTTTTTACACTCGCCTTGTCGTGTTCCATTCGTTATTTGACATTAGAGCGTATATGTTTTTGAACATGACTATACATTACATAATATTTGAGACTCAATTTTGTTATTGACCTCAATGTTTCGGCTATGGACAGAGCTGATTATTCAAACTACGACTTCTCAAACATTTTTATTTTATGTAATACTAGCTGTGCCCCGCAATCGCACCCGCATTATGGTAAAATTTCATGCGTGAATTTATTTTTTGGTAACCTTTTTTTTTTAAATAAAAGTAGCCTAAAGTACTCCAGTTAGCCATTAATATCAATCACACCTTATATCCTATAACAACATTAATTAGCCAGTAACATCATATATCTGCCAGTAAAGATCCAGCCGTATATGCATTTAGTTAAAAGTTAGAAACAGTATTTTTTTACTTTTCTGTATAGATCTTGCCAAACACATGACGAATCTGTTGCCGTCTCTCAGGACCTACATAGTTACATCTTAGGATTTTCAGGCTTCTATAAATAAATATCCTAATTACTACACTAGCGACCCGCTCTCGCTTCACTTTGAAATTCGATTTCTTAAGACAAAATAAATATTACAAAGCTTAGACATTCCTCCACGTCAATATACACATATTCATATTGATTTTGCTATAAACTACTATACACAAGTACAAACAGACAAAACAATTTGTATAGAAATAGTCACTTCAAAGTCAATGTCAAAAATATCTTTATTCGATTAGACTTTTTACAAAGTACTTTATAATCGTCAGAATGACACAACTATAGAGGACTATACATGCCACCACCAGGTTCCGAAGGTTGCTTTTACTGAGAAGAACCTGGCAAGAAACTCAGTAATTACTATATTATAGCCAGCCTTCCTCGATAAATGGGCAATCTAACACTGAAATATATTATCGAATCGGAACAGTAGTTCCTGAGATTAGCGCGTCCAAGGAAACAAACAAACAAGATCTTCGGAATCTTATTAGTAACATATACGAGTAGATTGAACATTGATATGTATATTCTAAAACCTTCAACATTTTATCCCCATTAAAGCCAGCCCCAGCATCCCAGTAATTGACAATATCATCGAGCCGGCATAAACGTAAGGTGCGCCATAACGCGTCTACCCGCCGATAACTTTTATGAGTGCCAAATTGTGTTTATGCGGTCGTGTGTCGCGATTTACCGCTCCCGCACCGACGGCGAGAGCCGCGTAATCGGAAATATTGCCGGCGAATAAAGCTTTTATACGGTACAAGGTATAAGCAGAAGCGAAGGGTGCTTTCGCGAGATTTATTAAAAAGTTGCCTTTCAATTCAATTCTATTCTATTCAAAATATCTTTATTTGATTAGACTTTTAACAAAGTACTTTCAAATCGTCTGAACGACACGATTACACAGGATTAATGAGTAGATACTTGATAAAGTAGCAATCTATTAGTAAAATAATTTTAAACATCTTCCAGTTATTTTTAGTATATTCTGATGATTAAGTGCCAACGTGACAGATGGTGAGTCAATCGCCGACTCAGACACTATACATACGTCTTTGAATTACTTTTTAGGCATATGCAGGTTTCTTCACGATGTTTTCCTTCACCGTAAAGCACGTGGTGTGAAATCACTGTACATAAGTTTTTTTTACAAAAACTCATTGGTACAGGCTCCGCTGGGATTCCTCAAGGCCACCACGGCATATAATACATCCTTACATACATATGCTCACGCCTGTATTCCCCGAAGGGGTAGGCAGAGGTGTTGTTATCTCAACACCCACTTTTCACCGAATTTTATTAAGTGTGACAGATGGTGAGCCTATCGCCGTCTCAGGCACTATACATACCTCTTTGAATTACTTCTCAGAAATATGCAGGTTTCCTCACGATGTTTTCCTTCACCGTAAAGCACGTGGTGTGAAATCACTGTACATAAGTTTTTTTGAAAAACTCATTGGTACAGGCCTCACTGGGATTCCTCAAGGCCACCACGGCATATACATCCTAATCCATGTGACTAAACCAAAAGTTTTGTCAGGAATATTTCTTAGGTAGCTGTAACCAATTCCAATAAAATAATTATAACTTTCAATAACTATATTATATTTACATAAAAACAATAGCAACAAGAAGATTTTACAACACCAATATATGATTTCAATAGGAATAATGCAGAAAAAAACAAATGACGATCAATAATTGTTCAATATTTGAATTATTTCTTTTTCTTTATTTACATGGCCAGCAATGAGTAGATCTGAACCTTCTTGTCTCCCATAATAAATTGAACACCATGTTATATCCCAACGTTTGGACCGCACCCGTAACTCGGCATCGCCCGAGTGTAGTGTAACAAACTAGTAATTGGTTTGCTATTGCCGCGCCGTTCGTTCGATTGATACTGTTTGTACGTACTTTTGTATCCATTTTTTATTCCCGTTCACGAGAACAGACTATTTGTTTCGTGGAAAAGTAATCGAAAAATGTAATTGCCTTTCCCAACTATTCTGGCTATTGAACCAATATTGGTGAGTGGTCTGGAGGCTTCGTTCAAAGAGTTAACTCTAATAATATGCATCTACTACATGTTATCCACTTCGTCGGCGTTTTTTAGGATGCGCCGTCATATCTATATACCAAATCTCTCAAAGTCGGTTTAGCGATTTTACCTTGAAACGGTAACAGGCAGATAAACTTTCACATTTATATTAGCGTAAATTTACAGGACATTTTTTTAAATCTCTTTATACATTCAAATTCATATTCAAAATATCTTTATTTGATTAGACTTTTAACAAAGTACTTTCAAATCGTCAGAACGACACGATTACACAGAAACTCAGTAATAACTCTTTTCAAAAATAAGTAATTTTATAAGTTTGAGTAATACAATATAAAAGGGAGGCCCTTGCCTAGCAGTGTGACATAATCAACCATAATTATCGTTTTATACCTCTACGGTTTTTTCGTAGCTACCTCTACGTTTTTTCGTAGCATCTGCTACGCTGTTTCGTAGCGCTACAATGCTATGGTAGAATATTTCATTGATGGAGCAAAAGTGATAAATTATATCGATAAGTATGCCTGAAGAGATTAATTAACGCTTAGAAACAAAAATGTTCTGTGGTTTTTAAGTTTAGTTAGTTGAGTTAGCAGAGGTAACATATACATACATATGCTCACGCCTGTATTCCCCGAAGGGGTAGGCAGAGGTGTTGTAATCACAACACCCACTTTTCACCGAAGATGATTAAGTGCCAACGTGACAGATGGTGAGTCCATCGCCTTCTCAGACACTTTAAATACGTCATTGAATTACTTCTCAGAAATATGCAGGTTTCCTCACGAGGTTTTCCTTCACCGTAAAGCACGTGGTGTGAAATCACTGTACATAAGTTTTTAGGAAAACTTATTGGTACAGGCCCCAGGTAACATATAAGTTTTCTTAATAAAAAACCGGCCAACTACGAGTCGGATCCGCGGTTTCTTTCGCATAGACTTAATTTCATAAGTGGCTTTATTTCGCATAACCCTCATTTTAAATTAATTAAAAAAATACTTCTGCTACCAGTAAAATTCAATTCGGTCCAGCCGTTTCAAAGATTACTCGGATCAAATAGACAGACAGACAAAAAAAAATGGGTTTTTTTTAATTTAAATAGCGTATAGATTTTCATATACATTTATTAAAAAGCTGTTAATTTGGAATTAACAGAATTTTATTTATCTGTATGTATAGATCTCCTTATATATTGTCTCTTCCTAAGTATATTTGAGTCATGTCGACTCATAACGACTCACAGTCGCCGCAATCGTCCCTGACGACGTCATACCCTTATACGCTACGTCTGTCATACACACCGTTACACTACTTATTACCAAGTGTTAAAGTCTAAATTAGCACGCTAGTGCGCGCGTTTCTAATTGGAGATGTTTTCGAGCGCGTTTCTTGGCGTAGAAATGAGTTTTCTTTTGTTTTAATTGTCGCCAGCGGCCTAGGATGGGTGTAATGACACCCGTTAGTGGGCTGTGGGACACGAAACGTGCTCACATTTTTACATATCTATGTCTATACACCTAGACATACAGATAAATAAATTTGAAGCGTTCATTTGTAATTTCAAAATAACAGGTTTTCCACTAAATTACATTTGAAGGTTTGTAAGGTACTGACATAAAAAAAACTTTTTTCTCTATATGTTTGTTCCGGTTAATCCTCAAAACGCCTGGACCGATTTTAACGAGACTTTCACTGGCAGATAGCTAATATAACAAGGAATAACTTTTACTTAATACTTTTATATAAAAAATACTCTGTTAACTCTGCACGGGTTAAATCTCGGGGCAAAGCTACGTTTTATATAAAATACAAATATCGTAGAATTTCTCCAATTACTTCTCCATATATGAATGATTTTGACGTTTTTTTTTTATTTCAGGTACACAAAGACTTCTTCGGTAGAGTAGTGCCAATATCACAAATACAGAAAAAAGGTATGTTCCAAATTATTTCTTACTAGCGGACGTCACGTGGTTTCACCCGTGTAGTTCCTGTTCCAGTGGGAGTACGGAAATAAAATATAGTCTATTATTCTCGCTGATAATATAGCTATCAATTGCTGAAAAAATTGTTCTAATCGGTCAAGTACGTTTTGAGCCAATTTGTTACAAACATACTTACATAAAAATCTTTACTCTTTGTAATATAAATAATAATAATAATTTATTTTGTCACAAATACAAGGACACCTTTTTAACACACAAGTCAAGTTTCTTACATAAAATAGTTATTTAGTTAATAATATGTTGTGGTGTTGCCGCAGATGTCTAAACTAGGTGTTAAACCTATAATATATATATATATATAAGTATAGATTATTAGTACATGTGCTCCCAACCGCCTGCAAAACACAACGTGTGTTTCAATATTTCGCCTCTGCTTTTCCACTTTCCCCTATTTTATTTGGTCACGTATTCTACTACGGGGCGATTAAATACATAGCTCTAACTAACGAATACAAAAAAATCCAAATCGGTCAAGGTGTTCGAGGCTTTGCGTCCTATCAAAGTTTACATAGGGATTGCTATCCCCAGTTATTTGTCAGATTTGATCTATCCATACCTTTTAATTACATATAATGTTAACGAGCGATAAGTTATTGGAATATAATTGAGGACACAATGACATATTTGTCTATCTTTAGTTGACTAAATGACTGTGGAAGCAAAGGTACTGCAAACTATGAGATAATCCTGAAAATACTCTTCTAATTTAGTCCTTCAATAATACCTACTTACCTTTCATAATGATATACGTCTGTAAAAATTGTCAAATGATTAAGTAACACCCCCCTTAATCCAAAATGTGGGCCCCATGATCGCATGACTTTAATCACACGTCGAGTTAGCTCGCTCTATTATTTTCAATTAGGGCTCGCCGCGCGAAAGGGTTGTTAATATTCATTTGCGCGACACCCCTGTATCAAGCACCTGTTACCATGCTCATTCGTGATCTTTTAGGGATTTCGCTAGGGGCCTCTGATCTACAAGCTATTGTTATAAACACTGGTATTATGGAAATATTAGTAAAACTGACAACTAAATACATAAAAATCTCGATTCAATTCCCGTATAAATTCGTTTTTATTGTAATCTATACCTGCTTATATTGTAAAGATTTATGTAACATTCAACTATCTCTAAATATATATAACTCAAAGGTGACTGACTGACTGACATAGTGATCTATCAACGCACAGCCCAAACCACTGGACGGATCGGGCTGACATTTGGCATGCAGGTAGATGTTATGACGTAGGCATCCGCTTAGAAAGGATTTTGATTAATTCTGCCCCCAAGGGGATAAAATAAGGGATGACAGTTTGTATGAAACTTTGTCAAATTTATTTTTCACAAAATGGATATGAAAGTATAATAGGGTACTCACATAAAAACACCAAGTTATAATTTTCTTCTCTGTCTGTCTGTCGGTCTGTCCGTTTGTCAGGGTACTGCGAAATAGGACATGAAGCTAAATCTACACGGGTGAAACTGCGGGGCACAGCTTGTATTATATAATGTTTATCAAAATTTAGGAAGGTGAAAGAAAACATCGTGAGGAAAGCAGCAGTAATTTAAAAGACGTATGTATAGTGCCTGATACAGCGATAGACTCTCTATCTGTCACGTTGGCACTTAATCTTCGGTGAAAAGTGGATGTTGTTATTACAACACCACTGCCTACCCCTTTGGGGAATACAGGCGTGAGCATATGAAAGAATGTATCCATTTATTATATATGTATTTATCATATGTCTCATACATAATAATTTGTGAACACACCTTTAGTGTATATAACCGGTTGGCACCTGATCTCGTCCCACAGGGCCGTCGTCCCACCGATGGGTACATTTTGATATTAATCGCCTAATTCCCTCCGATGACGACATTTTAATAGACTGCCATGAATTATATTTTGATATTACAACGATGTTAGGTGTGGACTACAACGATGGAGTAATGGTTACTTTATGGAAGTCAACTAATGTTTGTTACTCTGTCGGCTTTTTATGAAGTTTTTCTCAATTTATTAACTAGATTAACACATTTGACTTATCTATACATGCTCACTAAAATGCCTTTGCTTGCGGCGGCGTCTGGATGACGGGTTGTCCACTTCCCTCTATGATGGTTGAGGAGGTCAATGGCTGGCATTCACGTCATACTTGTGAACAGGTGCTGCTTGTGGGCTGGTCATCTCAAGCTACGCATTTAGTTATAAGTAGATGTACTAGATTTGTGCATTGGAACATTGTCCATGAGCTTACGTTTCTTAAATTATTTATTTTGTATTCTAGAAATTGTATAATATTTTTGGAAAGAGTAATTACTGAGTTTCTTGCCAGGTTCTTCTCAGTAAAAGCAACCTTCCGAACCTGGGGGTAGCATGTATAATCCTGTATAATTATATCATTCTGACGATTTTTCAAGTACAAGTAAGATAAAGAAACCTTATCCAAAGGCTGACTAATAAGAATGCATGAAGCAAATAGCATAAAGTTCGTGTATGCAAATGTGTATTGCAGACAGTATTCAATCTATGCCTTATTATATTCACGACGTAAAGAAAAAAGGTGTGTATGTACTGAGATAGAGTTTTTCGACATTCCACTTTTAATGGGGTGAAATGGGGGGTTGTGAAATCTTAATGCTCGCTGGAGAAGCTGCAGTTAGAAGCTAGCGTATCGGCGTTTCCCAACTCGCTACATAGATGGCGCTACAAGTGCGAAGTTTGAGTACAAATACATGAGAATCTAAATCGCGCAATAAGAGTTTTCAAGCGCATTGTTGGAGCCGCAGTTCCCCAGACATGACACCCGCCTGGCTGGAAGATCTTCCCTTTGGGGATGAGTATGATCACTCGCTCTCCCCACACTAGTATAAGTAACTGTTTCTCCGACATAAAACCTCATTGATGCAAATTGACGTTTCATCCCGTGGTCATCACAGCCGCTTTATCCTTAAATACATATGTTCATTGTAACCCCGTCTTTACACAACTCACCCCTCCTTCCTCTCCTCCCACCCCACCGTGACGATCCTCCTTAAGGTGACTGTTTAATAATCTCAACGCGATTTGTAATGGGATTGAGTGGAAATTTGTCGGGACGCCTCCACCCGGTATTATTGTTTCTAAAACTAAGTACTGTCGGAATATTTCATTGGAGGTATTCAATTTTAATTGAAAATACAGTTAGAACTGAGTGTAAGATCGTCTGATTCATTAAAATTGTAATTTATATTAAGGCTACGAGTGACGTAGTTGTCTCGTAGCTGGCTCTACGAATGCTAAGACTTTCGTAGACCGCTGCGACACCTCGGTTTTATTACGGTTCCGTAGCCACATGGCAAGAAACAGAATCCTTATGGATTCGTCATGTCTGTCTGTCACTGTGTCACTTTTTTCCGAAACTATACGAGCTGTAGTGTTTAAGCTTGGTAAGTGGATGTTTCTGTTAAACGCATTAAGATTTTCACACGAAAATAGAAAAAAACAATAAATTTTGGGGGTCCCCGTACTTAGAACTGCAACTCGAAAACCAGTTTTTTCATCAAATCCATACACGTATGGATGGGTCTTCTAAAACAATATTGAGGTTTCTGATATAATTTGTTTTCTAAACTGAGTACAATATAAAATGTGTGCGCCCTGTAACTTCTTGTATAATAATAAATATAATAATAATTGTTGAGTTTCTTGCTAGGTTCTTCTCAAAAAAAGCAACCTTCCGAACCCGGTGGTAACATTTATAATCTTGTATAATGTATTTTTGTGTCCTTCTGACGATTTGAAAGTACTTTGTAAGAAGTCTAAATTTTAAATAACGATATTTAGAATTTTGAAATTTCTAAAATAAAAACAAAAAAATAAAATGCTATTCATTACCATGCGTGGAAGTTTCCACCGAAAATTGGTTTGAACGAGATCTGGTAAGTATTTTTTTTTAATACATCATAAATCGTAAACTGCTACAGAGCCCGTATTAGTTGTAGTTATGTTATTCTCAATCTTTATTAGTCGAGTTGGTTATGTTAAAAGGTATAAAGAGCCGTGGTGGCCTTGAGGTTTGAGCAGTCGCCTGCTACGCAAGCGACGCAAGTTCGAATCGCAGCGGGGCCTGTACCAATGAGTTTTTCTAAAAAACTTATGTATAGTGATTTCACACCACGTGCTTTACGGTGAAGGAAAACATCGTGAGGAAACCTGCATATTTCTGAGAAGTAATTCAATGGCGTATGTAAAGTGTCTGAGACGGCGATGGACTCACCATCTGTCACGTTGGCAATTAATCATCTTCGGTGAAAAGTGGGTGTTGTGATTACAACACCTCTGCCTACCCCTTCAGGGAATACAGGCGTGAGCATATGTATGTTACAAACATACATATGCTCATAATATAATCAAATCAGCTGTATAATCGAATCACTTTTTAACTCCTATCTTAAGGCTCTCATAGCAATAAAATACCACAATATGAGTGAGCCCAAATAATGATTGTTATAACAAGCAGACGGTACTGGAGCGCTGAAGTTATAATGAGCGGCGGCTATATAAACCAATTGTTCTAGCCCTCCCGAGCTCTGTTTGATTTCACTTATCCCATCCTCTAATGTTCTCATCCCGAACGCAAACACTGTTATTACAATTAATCTTACTAACTGCCGAGTTTATTATACTTGCCAACTATATTACTGTACGGTTATATCTATACAGATGAATAAAATTTAAGTATATATAAACAGCTTTTCAATAAATACGTTTGGAAGTATATAATTTATAAAGGTTAAAAAAAATCTGTCTGTCTATCCTAGCTTATATCTTAATAGAATTTTCACTAGGTTGATGCAACATAGGCTACTTTTATTGCCCTGCCACGCTTCGCTGTGGCACATTGTGATTGAAAATACATTTTGAAGCGTACACAAACCAACATAATTTTTTTATATATATAGATGAAAAAAAGAATCCTTGATGCGGTTTATATATCATGCAAATATTTCATATGTATAGACTAGCTGTGTCCCACGATTTCACCCGCGTAGAATTAGTTTCCTGGGTGGCTAGAGGTTTCACGGAAACGAAATTTAAAAAAAAAACGCCAAATTTGATCCTTACAACATGAGCTATAGGCCAAGGAGAGTCCTGTCAAAATTGGTCCGACTGTTTCAGAGATTAGCTAGAACAAACAGACAGACGGACAGGCAGAGAAAACAATTAAAAAAATCCATTCTTTATGCCAGTACCATATATACCGGTGGATTAGAGAACGTATAAGGGATATATGTCTAGGTATGATACCTACAGTAATGGTACATAGCAGCAGAGGGGCGGCACAATGTGTAATTAACGAGCGCAAACACGCCGACCTACTATGTTATTTGCACAGATATCTCTTGTACTCCACACCGCGTAATTACCTTTTACGCTGTTATGTGCGAGCTATTGTTCTCTGCCGTGGAATCCACTATTATCATTGGCAAATCAAATAAAATGAGCCGTGGGTGGCCTTGGAGTTTGGACAGTCGCCTGCTACGCAAGCGACGCAAGTTCGAATCCCAGCGGGGCCTGTACCAATGAGTTTTTCTAAAACACTTATGTACAGTAATTTCACACCACGTGTTTTACGGTGAAGGAAAACATCGCGAGGAAACATGCATATTTCTGAGAAGTAATTCAATGACGTATGTAAAGTGTCTGAGACGGCGATGGATTCACCATCTGTCACGTTGGCACTTAATCAGCTTCGGTGAAAAGTGGGTGTTGTGATTACAACACCTCTGCCTACCCCTTCGGGAATACAGGCGTGAGCATATGTAAGTCCCGTTCGGTTGGTATTACTATACGCGACCACTAGCAATGAGGGAGTGAAACAAGTGTATTAATACTTGTGTTTTGTCCTCAGATGCCAGCCAGGACCTGCTGCTGTCCAGCGGTGTGTGCTACCAGTACAGAGAGGGATTCAACAATGCAGTCAGGAAGAATGTGCGGACCAAAGACCTCTTATAGTATTTACTTATATCATCATCATCTCCGTGCCCTTATTCCAAACATTGTTGGGGTCGGCACTTGATTCAACCCGATGTGGCTGATCACTTGATTATTATACGAAGCGACTGCCATCTGACCTTCGCAACCCCTTTAACGAGGAAAATCTGTGATCTGGGTTAAACCAGTTGTCAGACTATTTTAGGCCTCTGACTGACCTGTAACGATTGCCAAAGATAATAAATTGGCAACCGGGACCGACGGCTTAACGTGCTCTCCGAGGCACGGAGGGAAGGTCGGGCGGTCACCCATCCAATTACTGGCTAGGGTTAGGGTTGCTTAACTTCGCTGATCGAATGATATGCGCAATAGCAACTGCGCCACGAGCTCCTCCACTTATAGTATTTACTTATATCATGTCTTAGTATATATCATAGTCGTCATTATTTGTTTATGTATAGTTCTTAAAACAGCAATAAATTTGTTTTTTTTAAATAAGTTTTTTTTGTCATCATTATTGCAATAGTCACAGCCTAAATCGCCAGTCATCTATACAGATAAATAAAATTGAAGTGTCTGTTTATAATTCCAAAATTACAGCTTTTCACTAGAGAGAAAAAAACCCAATTTTTAAATTTTTCTCAGTCTGCCTGACTGTTTGTTCTCCGAAACGCCTAGATTTTATCGGGACTTTCACTGGCGAATAGCTAAAGATATAAGGAGCAAAATAGGCTTATTTTCTTTTAATTAAAGAAAATAATTGCCATGAAATTAAGTCTACGCGGGTAAATCCACGAGACACAGTAAACACAACATTTAGAGAATGTATTCTTGGTGACGTATAAGGTATTATCTAAAAACGATTTTTCCGAAATTCCATCCCTAAGGTGTTTGAATAAGGGTTGAAATTTTGTATGTGAAATCTAACTGCAACGCAGAGGCAGTTAGGGGCGTTAGTATATGCATTAAGTAAATTATTATCTCGTATCCAGGCTCGTATCTAACAGAGTGAAACATCAAATAAACAAGTAAGCAATGCAAACAGCCACATTAGGCAATAAATAATAAAGTTGTGTTAACAGCCGTCTGTCCGCCGGCTCGACACCTGAGCCACCAACTTGGTGTGTAAATCACGCCCAGTTATGTAGTCAGTTACCATTGTTTGTGATCGTTTTCTATGCTTTGAATCAAACTGCTGATCTATAAGAAGCGTTGAGTCTGTGCTTATACTATAGCGCAGTTCCAATCATTTTCAAGTGGTAAAACGTGAAGTTCTAATAATATTATGTTTATATTATTCAAGTGGCTCTTATTAATAATAGAACCTGGCTGACTGAGCTGTACTCGGTTTCTTTTTAATGCCATATATGTATGCTGAAAAAAATTTAAAAATTTAACCGTTATACGTCAGTCTCGAATCGGGGTACTCTAGTTTCGTTGTCGCTCCGTAGTCTGGAAGCCTCACGTATGAGCTACCATAACTTGACAGATGTCGACGAAATTTGCCAAAATTTCTTGAAAATCGTTAGAGCCGTTTGCGAGATTCAGATTCTTATATATTACAATAATTTCTCGTTTAATGGTATAAGATACAACGATATAATTCATAATATTTAAATATTCATAATGTACTGTACTTTATACTATGCGATCATAGATTGAAAAAGCGCTGTGCTTTCAAAGCGATATTTTAAGTCTCATTTGCGATATAGTGTAATTAATAAATTTTAATATGTCAATGAGATAAAATTACTTCTCATGATTTAAAACGATTTATAGCAGGCATTAAATTAGTTTTCTTGCGGTCTACCAATTTTACAATATAATCTATGGATAGATTGTAAAACTGTGGGTAGTGCCACAGTTTGTACTATAAGTACCACAATCTGGCCATTGCGCGCTGGTCGCATGAGTATACTAGCTGAATATACAAAAATAAAGACTTTATCTATGGAAAATGCAGTCATAATAGTCAGTTGTCAATAATTGTCATATTGTGTCAAACGTCAGTCATGTATTAAATTTCGAACTTACATAATATTGGCAATATCAGAACTATTAACTATGGCTACTGCAAAATCCTTCATAAGAATATGAAGTCAGTGTCTGCAACTCCCGCGCATCTGACAGCAAGGTATCGCGTATAGGCCTACCCTCGGTTCTTAAAAAATATCAAACGTCGCTTTTGTATTTGAATTCGGATAATTGAAGTGGTTGCACTATCATCCTATTTAATAAGTGTGTTCGAGTGCCATCGGCTACGAGGTTCAGCGGATGCAGTTGCAGACCAAGGTTAGTAAGCATGTTTTTAATGGACGTCGAGAAATCAGACTGGAAATATTTACCCTTGACCCTAGGTATTATCACATTAATAATCATTTTACGATAAATTTCGATTTCGAAATCTAAAATCATCTTTTGCAAATACCCACCCATTTTTATCGCGGTAAATCCGATATGTATTATCTATGTACCTACCAACTTTACGTATACTATTATAATATACAAACCATTATGCTTTTACGGTAATGAGAGCGACTACAGTTAGCAGGTAAGAACGTTTTTCGCAAACTTAGAGCATAAATACTTCAGATGATATTTACGGCAGTTGGACTTCTTATTTGTGATTAATTACTAAACTTGCGTTAAGTAAACAGTGCAAGTTACCTTAAATCATGATTATGGAGATTGGAAATTGCTCGGTTGGAAGATTGTCTCTGTTTATGTAGGTAAGTACTTATTGTCTATTGTTATTTTTGTAGGTCGATTAAATTATTAGTATATTTTCATCTGGTTGAAATGAAAATAATTAAGTGTTTTCATCATTAACTTCAATCTAGTAAAATAACAAGGAAAAAGAAATATTAATAAACCTGTAAAAAGGTAGTTTTAACAGGTTTTAAGATAACGATTGAATCATACTTACTTATCCTTATTCGACACATATAAATAATAATAAAAATATGTATATATACTAGCATATCTGACAGACGTTTTCCTACATACCGACTGGATTTTTGAATTTGCATGTGTGAATCTAAAAAAAGGCTAGTTCGAGTTAAAGGTAAATTCTTCGACATTCATAAGTGCCTTACATTACTAAACTGGCACAGTCAGTGCTTCCATAAACAATACATAAGAATAGCCGGACGGATTCGAATTATTTTTTTGTATGAGTTGGATGGTGCCCTGGATGGTATGAAAATGAAAAAAAATTAAATGAAAATGATTTATCCAGTTTAGTAATGTAAGGCACTTATGAATGTCGAAGAATTTACCGAAAAGTCATGTCGGTGACATTTTATTTGGTGCATTCAATTCATGAGCTATCCTCTTAAAATAGGGTTAGACTTTTGTGCATTGGAGCTGTGTTCATGGGCTTACAATTCTTGAGTAATTTTTTATTTTTAAAATAGTATAATATTTTTGGAAAATGTGATGGCTGAGTTTCTTGCCAAATTCTTCTCAATAAAAGCAACCTTCCGAACCTGGCGGTAGCATGTATAATCCTGTATACTTAATTATTAAGTTATTTTGTATTTTTAAAATTGTATAATATTTTTGAAAAAAGGTAATTACTGAGTTTCGTGCCAAATTCTTCTCAGTACAAGTAACAATCCGAACCTGGCGGTAGCATGTACAATACTGTGTGATGAAGTCATTCTTACGATTTGAAAGTACTTTGTCAAAATTCTAATCGAATAAAGACATTTTTGGTTGAGTGATTTGCCTGACTTAGATAAGTAATTATGCATCTGTGGAGGCTTGTTAGTTGCAATACTTATTATATAGGTGCATTGTATTTTGTATTAATTGAATATGTCTGTAAGCCTTCTTGAACTAAACAAAAAAAAGTAATTCCATCTCTTTCTGTGACACGCGTTTCAATAGGGATGGACGTAGATTTATTCCGTATTTGGTATATTCTCGACTTAAACCATGTTTCGTATCGAGGGTTATGGTGTAGAGTCACCAATAGGCAGTATCCCAATTATATTGAAATAGAATATGAATCGTGTTTGCGCAATCATTCCAAAATTCAGTTTTATTTCGATTTTTAATCGTAATAATCTACGTTACTATCATGCCTAGTAAAATAGATAAAAGGATGGTTTATAAATAATACAAAAAATATATGTTTAATATTATATTTCGTAATAATTAAAACAACTATTATATACGTGTCTAAAGTACTTTACGTATTACATAATTATAATATTATAATACCCCGTCTCACAATTCCCGCGAGCGTGCATCGTGCAGTGATTCTAGCTTGCTATATACAGCCGAGACCGGGGAACACTATGTACATATTTACTTACAACTATACATAATGAACTGTTTGCTGTCATAATTATTTATATTAAAAAAAAACTAAAAATATATTAATTTAAATATTTTGATTTGCAGATTGGCGAATTTTCTAGAAAACAAATTGAAGAATTTTACATTTTTACATTTATGAAAATCTTAATAATATTATCACTTATTCATTATAATATTTTAAAGTGCTACAATTCATGGTGATTTCTATATACATTAGATCTACAGACAACATACGAACATCAATTACGGATATATATTATATGTGTACGTAATTAATTATATTATTTACAATAACCTACTTCTATTATATAACAGTAAAGAAATATTCACATCCATATTTTGGTCAAATACTGCCATGGTAATGTTTGATAAGGATACATATTTTTTATTAAATACTTTTTAATATTATACAGGTCCCGTCACGACTTATGAGCGCGTACTTGAATGCGCAGTAGTCATTATATGAGTCTGTCTCTGTCTGGCAATGTGGGACGAGAATAAAATACTATTGATATAAATTTTATTCACCCACTATTTTCGGCGAGCACTCATAACTCGAGACGCTACCTGTACTTATAATATAATAAAATGTAAGTATTATTACTCCTACGGCACACTAGTTGGCACTCTTATATATTTATAACTATGGCACATGAATTCACAAATGTAAACATAAACTGCAAAACATTTGTCGGTAACATAAGACATCTGGAGGAGCTTGTGGCACAGTTGTTATTGCGCATATCATTTGATCAGCGAAGTTACCAAAGACTGTAGTTCCCTCCGTGCCTCGGAGAGTACGTTAAGCCGTCGGTCCCGGTTGCCAATTAACACTTTGGCAATCGTTACAGGTCAGTCGGAGGCCTAAGAAAGTCTGACAACTTTGGCGGAGGAGGCTTAACCTAAATTACTGATATTCCTCGTAGAAGTGGTTTCGAAGGTAGATGGCAGTCGCTTCATAGGAAAATCCGCTGATCAGCCACATCGGGTTGAATCAAGTGCCGACCCCAACAATGTATGGGATAAGGCCAGGGAGATGATGATGAGAAATCTGTTTAAGTATTTTTAGGTACTTTTTGGCAAAATTATGATTATGGAGCATTTTGGAATATTTACTGCCGCCACCTTTTTAGAGATCAGGTAAAGATGGTTAGGATTATTCAGCTAGTTCGCGGCTAGGGTATGTATGTCAAAACTAGACTAGAGATTCCGCCAAACTTCAGTACTTTTATAGTAAATCTTTAGTTCGTACTCCCAATTGGGAGTAACCCAATCCAGAATTTTTAAACTCTGAATCTTTCAGGTATGGGTTTCTTAATGTCCATACGTCGTCGTTTGACCTTTCGTTTTAGCGTGGCTCAAAATGTATCGATCCGCCATCATTGGCATTCAATGAACCACCACCCGCGTCAGTATCAATACATTTTGAGTCACGCAAGGTCAAGGTCAAAGTGTCAAAACGTATACTTGGGGCACAGATCGACATAGATGCTCGGGTCACCTAAAGAAACGTCTTCTGTGTTTGGCGACCTATAGTTAAAAGTCGATACATAGCTGGTTACTGTCAGCCTAGTCCCTAGTCCAAATGCTTGGAGTGTTCTGGGGGCGGCGGCTGGTCATGCAGCAGTGGCAGCGGCAGTGGGGGCAGGTGCAGCGGCAGGAGGGCGCGCGACTGGAAGCTGGCTAACGACTGCAGAAGAGCCGCGGAGTGCTCGTGCGCCTTACGCCTCAGCTCGGCCACGCTCGTCGAGCGCGCCTCCTCCTTCGGGCAACACGGACACGGACCGCCCCAACCTGAACAGTATCATAACTATTAAAATAACCGTGGTTGCTAGAGCAGCACTAATGAGTTTGTCAAAAAACTTAAGTGTAGTAATTTCACCCCACGTGCTGTGAAGGAAAACATATCTGAGTATTAATTCAATGTCGTATAGTGCCTGATGAGAAGGCGAAACACCATCTGTCACGTTTGCACTTAATCATGTTCGGTGAAACAATAACTACCCCTCAAGGAAATACATATGCGTGAGCATATGTATGTTTGTACATATGATAAAAGGTTTTTACTTTATGAACTTTGAATTAATGTCTTGTAAGCCTAGAAGATAATTCCGAATCCTCACGTTAATGAAAAACGGTATGCTGTAAAGTTCACAAAAGTATGCATTGTGAAATGGTATAGTAGACTGACCTTTGAGAGGGAAGAAGGGCTGAGACAGGTGGTTGAGATGATGCGAGAGATGCGAGAGGTGGGGAGGGAGGAACAGGGGGGGCGCCGGAGGCGCGTCCGCACCACCGGGCGAAGAACGATACGCACTCGAGCTGAAACAAAAAATATTTTTAATATTATTATTATCACTATTGTAACAATATTTTTTATTGCTTAATGTCTGCTCCTCCTTCATGATGAAACTAGCTTCTGCCAACGATATCGTCCGCACGGAATAGTTACTTTGGACTACATACATACATATGCTCAAGCTTGTATCCCATTTCGCTTCAACCACATTCATGCATCTCTTCATACACTTTGGGCTAGTCGTAGCTTAACCCGCGTCAATGTCTTAACGTGCTGATATATAGCCTGTAGCCTTCCTCGACAAATGGGCTCAAAAACAAAATATGCATTTTTAGAAGTCGGACTGGTTAGTTATGGAGTTTGGCGCGTTCGAACAAACAAACTCTTCACTTGTATTTATTATATATAGATTACCATTAGGTCTCACAGGACTGATGAAAATATTACAATTATCAAAATCGACTGTTATGTGATGTGTTATAGAAATACTAATATATATTTAAAAAGCGCGAGGTTTTTTATTTTTTTTTATTTCATGTATGTTATACATAATCAAATAAATCTATCGGTTTTATTATATGCTGAGTACCAGACACTCCTCATACATCAGGCTCTATTGCAGTACTTACTAAACTAATGTTCAGCATCGAGTCACATGTATCAAATTATGTGCTATGCTAGGTATAGGGTGTATGGGGGGGTCACGGCGAAGCATGTGAAGACGTATCACGTGCACCCCCCCACTTAGCGACTTGGAGGAACACCGTGGAGTTTAGTCGGTGTGAGTCCGACATAACCCTTCCGCTGCCCCCGCGGCGGTTGGTGTATTCATAACGGATTCTCCAAGTTAAAATAAAAAAAAAGGTATAGGGTGTATATTTTATTTATTTATAATGTGTATGTAAGTAGAGTACATCGATGTCGCCTTTGATCCCAGTAACGTAGTTAGTGCAGTCGGCCGAGCCGGCGGGGCGATCACTTCGATTGCAGCTTATTTAAAATACATTTTCATTCCTCAACTTGGTGTTGTTGATTTATTTGATCTGATATGAGTTTATTTTATACTAGTTGTGCTCCGCGTTTTCATCCCCCTAGTGAGCAATTGTTTTATTTAAATAAAAACAGTGATAGACATTTAGAAAACCGATTTTTCTAATACGTAAGTAACGACTTTTTTTATATTAAAAAGCTGTTATTAACAATACAAGTGGACACCTATATTTGTATCATGGTACCTATCAATACAGTATTCAATGTTTAGTAAAATTTTACTGTACATGGCATTCGCCTGACCATCTGTGCATCATATATCAGAGGAGTCCATAGAATTACCTGATAGGGATTCATCGACCGTATAAACTTAAATGAAATAGTACCTATATACTCGTATGTCCGTGAGTAGTTGGGGTGTCTGGTGAAATATTTATTCATCTCTGCCGTTTGCTCGTCACTCAATTCCTACAGTGAGCTCTCAGTGCCGTGCACATATACATATAATGACATTGTCTACTAAAACTATTGCAAAATTCAGAGGGTTGTATCAGAGTAGTGTAAGAGGAGACAATGAAATGAGCTAGGTGTCGCGCCTCTCCGCCATTCTCTCAGTGCATAGTTGATGTGCCGCGACTGCGCGGGTCCATGCCCAAGGCATACGCTGCAGCGGACTCAGTTAAGCTTGACAGTTACATTTGAAGAATCAAGAGTCGGAAGAAAGTATTGGTATTAACGCTTTGATGGTGAGATGCCTCACGGCGGCGCTCTAGTAACTGTGCAGCTTGATTTCACAGTTTGACTTGCATACATTTTTTTTTTCTGAACTAATAAGAAAAAAGTTTTTGTCTAAAGTGCTCGTAACAACACAATCGCACATTTACACTTAATACAGTAGGAACAATAAAATATTTCACTCTTAATAGAAAGAAACAGAGAGGTGTGTAGCGTAATGCTATACTTAGCGTATTCATCATAAATCTGGATATCACATACAGACAAAAAATACAATGTTATTGTTAGTTGCTGTAGGGATTGGCCGCTTGAACAAGTAAACAAAGAAGCGAATTCTCTTGAAGCTTTATGAAATCACAAAAAATTCTGTTTATAGTTGTTGGTCAATTGCAAATAACCATACGCCGAAACTATTATCAAATAATTCCTCCTCTCACAACTTGCGCCTCAAATTCCCCGTGGTACTCGTTCAATGGAATCAAAGGATTTGCGTTCATTACCGGGCGTAATAATTGATGCTTGGATCGCTGGTGTCATCTACAAACGGTATTGTATCACTACAGTCAGTCAAGTCTAGTTTGTTAACATACTTTGTATGGTTATTAAAATACAAGTTTTTTTTAAATGTTCGTAATTGTTTTATTGAAAGGCAATGAAGTAGGTATCATCATAGTTTGCAGACATGTCACAACATTCAACTTTCACTGTAGATACATAAAATATAGGTACTATATTTTGTAGAACTGCCATGTTCATTAACGGATATTTTTCCGACTTGAGAAACAAACATGGTTCGGGTTAATTTTTTTTAAGTACTCGGTAGCTTTGTCACGGTCGTTTGCTAAATATATTTACCAATTTGTTGATTAATTTACGATTTACAGTACTTCTTCCCTAAAACGAATTTGCTTGCTAAGAAATCCAGAATGTACCCATAACCGAACGAGTGATAATTTCTACATTTCCGGGAAGAATATTTCCCTGGATTTGTTCCACCTTTAAGTCTGTATTTAATCCAATATCACTGAGTCATACAGACACTAGGGACGGTAGGTAGGCTGTTTTCACCACAAACAGAAGGTGGGTGTTCAATGTCCCCTTACTCAAATTCCATTAGCGTCAGGTCAAGCCGAATTTGCGTCGCCAACGAACCCTGCACCAATTAATTGATTTCAAGAGACAAAATGTCTCCCCATTTCAAAATGTCCGCCTTGTAATATGAATATTCAACTAAAGGATTCAACAAAGGGAATTGATATTAAAGTAAGTTAATGTAGTGATTAAGAGGCGCCGGGGTAAATTGAGTGGTTTACAATATTCATGGGTCGTGTTAGTAGGTAGTGTGGTACACGCGGAGAGTTAGTGGAGTTACGCCGTAATTGCTCGTAACGTTGAGTAATCCGTTCAAAATTCAAATTGTTTACTTATTCCTCAGAGCTTATTAATATAGGTGTTAGTAGTTACTGGTTTTGACCGCTAGATGTCACTGTATAAGTGTACATCGCGCTATTGAGATGTTCCTAAAGCATTTTATTAATACACAATACACTTGAGTTCTCTTATTCTATGTCCTTAGTCCTTAATCATCGTACATCAGTGAAATCATCTCCATGACCCCATCAATGTATGGGACATTGTTGGGATCGGCACTTGATTCAACCCGATGTGGCTGATCGCCTGATTTTTATACTAAGCGACTGCCATCTGTCAGACTATTTTAGGGCTGACCTGTAACGATTGCCAAAGATGTTAAATTAACAACCGAGAGCGACGGATTAACGTGCTCTCCGAGGCACGGAAGGAACTCGGGCGGTCACCCATACAATTTCTGGCTAGAGTTAGGGTTGCTTAACTTCGCAGATCGAATGATATGAATATATATAATGAATGGTAACTGTGCCACGAGCTCCTCCAATTAGTGACCTATGTGAATTAGCTGTAATAGCAAGCATATGTGTTATGGGTTAATTTATTTTTATACTAATCGTGGGAACCTCTTGACTATCTATTTTTCTATCGATTTTTTTCCATAACTACATAATCTCTCTAATATAAAACATGATTGAAAGGAAAACTAAACCGAAAACTATGTCCATCCTTTTTTAAATCCGTATCAGAGAAAGAGATGCAGTTACTTTTAAACCAAGGACTATCTTAGACTATGTTTTGTAAAAAGGGGGATTGTCTATTTGTAGACAACCTAATACATACAATATTGAAATCGGCTCGAGAGTTATCATCAGAATATCAGATGATATAAATGTATATAAGAATTATATAAGTTCCAGGGTTTTATAAAGGCTTTATCTTTACCCCAGATTTCATCCAGATCCATCCGAAACAATTTTTTCAAAGATCACCTCGTTCTAACCATGACAATATTATTAGATTTTTGGAAGAGAGAGGAAGAGCACTTAATATGTTTATTGACACATTAAAGCACACATTGCCCCTCTAAAATTCGGTATGTCCACCAATCCTTTGGTACATAAGTTATGCGCATATCCTACCCGTAATGACTGCATTCAATTATTCATGCAATTAACTGATTATTGCGACACTAGCGCCCTCACGCGCCCTCACCCTCTATACTAATTGTAATATTAGTATAGATATAGAAGTAAGAAAGAGGAAAGATTTGTAAGTATGTTTGTAACGAATAAGCTCAAAAAGTACTGGACCGATTTAAAAAAATATTTTACCATTTAAATACTACAGTATCACTGATTAATACATGCTATATTTTATCCCCGCACTCCCACGGAAACGGGAACTACGTGGGTGAAACCGCGTGACGTCCGCTAGTTATCTATATTTCTACTCAGCATTGAACAATCAAATATAATATAATTATGTTTGACATACAGTGTTTTAATGTGATAGCCAAGTCATTATATTTATATATAACATAAAAGATTTTACATAATGATGTGGCCCTGGTCTTATAAACTAATGCAAACAAACCGAAGAAGGAGTAGCGTCTCTGGTAATATCAATGTAATAAAAATAGCATACACATATATGTATAATGAAACTTTTTTTAAATTATATTTGCGTCTATCAGTCTGTTTGTATATTTCGGCTAAACACGTAGTAGATGCGACTGATTTTGATGAGACTTTGACGCAATAACTGAATCCGTTGAGAACAGCTAAATACTTAATCCAATTTACATTTGTGTTGATCAAACAAGTGTCAATTTGAAAGTTCCTGGCCAACACTCAAAAATATATTGTAAATGACGTAGTTATTATGAATATTTACCATATTACTAACACCTGGGTACAACGCGTGGGTAACATCGTCACCCTTCGTACTAATTAACGTCAATTGATCACATTGCATAATTAATTTTCATTTGTGTTACACCAGTGTGTACATATATTTTGATCATTTATTCATAGATATTAGAGCGATTCACAATGCTGAGTTTCACAAGACAAGTAGGTTTGCTAATAAGGATGATTATAATATACAATTTATAATCTTTGATAATAATAACGTACCTGATTTAGTAATTGAAATAAAAATTAAGCATATTTAGTAAAAAAAATGATTACTCAACGTACATTGTTATTTCAATCGTAAGCTCGATAAATCTTTAGGTATCTAGCCTACAAAAATACGTAGCATGCAACATTGAACCACCTAATTTTCAGTCGGTTAGTATTTGCGTCACAAGGTCATGTCACAAGATAGCCTGCAGGTAAACTAAATTTTAATTTCTGCCATTTATATTTTTGATTTCCGAAGTATTGTAGAAATATTATTTATTTAAAAATATTTAAAATTGATTTTACATACCAACTTTCAACCCCCATTTAAATCCCCTAAAATGGGTTCCTGAAATTCCACCCCTCAACGTGAATTTTTCAGAAAAACCTTTCTCAATGTATACTTACACCTTACTAAGAATATACTCTAAATATCATGTTTCTAGGATTACCGGTTTATGTTGTGCGTTGATGTAAAAGTCAGGCAGTCAGGACTTTGAATTCTTTATGTTAGTAAAGATAATAAAAAAAAGATAGAAAAGAAACCGTGAAGGCGGTGAAGGAAAACATCGTGAAACCTCCATATGTCTGACAATTAATTCAAAGACGTATGTATAGTGCCTGAGACGGCGATGGACTCACCCTCTGTCGCGTTGGCACTTAATCATATTCGGTGAAATGTGGGTGTTGTTACAACACCTCTGCTTACCCCTTCGGGGACCCTTCTGGGATGGCTTGAGAGATCCATCACCAGAAGTCAAACACCACATCTACCGCCAGTTCAAATTAGATGTTAAACTCACAGAAGCAAAATATTAAAAAACAGCCACTCAATTTGTGTATATTTTTATGGAATAAATTCAATTCAGCCCGAAGGTAGCAACTTAAGGAAACAGGGTGGGCTTAATTGGCAATTTTCAGTTCACGTTGCTTTTTTAAAGAAGAAAAATTCGTTAATGCATATTTAATAGCTGTAATCGTTTCTCCCCCTGCCACGCCCCTTGTAAGCTTTTAATTTATAGGTAGCATGGGTAGTTAGATAGGTATGCTGGCTCCTGATTGGCTTACGGTTAAGGGTCGTAGAAAACTACTAGGTATTATTCTGTTATCAAATTTAAAAAAAAATGATTTCTCTTATAGTGTGATAACGTGAGTTGTTCTGGGTCTGTAGACAAATAGTATTATCGTCACGCTTCTCTTATAGCAACGATACAAAATGTACGAGGATGACATGTCACGTGACTGATTTATGTCATTTCCATACATTTTGTATCAAATTCAATTCATTCAATTCAAAATATCTTTATTTGATTAGACTTCTTACAAAGTACTTTCAAATCGTCAGAAGGACACAAAATACATTATACATGATTATAAATGTTACCACCGGGTTCGGAAGGTAGCTTTTGTTGAGAAGAACCCGGCAAGAAACTCAACAATTACTCTTTTAAAAAAATATATATTATACAATGTTTTTGGTTACAGTATTTATATCTCATAAATATAAGCCCATGGGACACAGCACAAATGCTCAATTGTCAAATATAATAACTAAAATATTACAAATATTTGTGAGCATGGCAAATTCTAGCCAGTCAAAGCAAAGATCAAACTAAGATTAATTAATTGTAGCAAAAGTACAGTGTCAAAGGGGTTTATTTACAATAATTTTTCGACAAAGATACATCCCAGGGTTCCTTATCACAAATATAATCACTTACCGTTATCGTTTCTATTAGCGCAAGCGCGAGAGAATGTTACCTTGTCTAGGCCCGCTCTCGCAGTGATCTTTCTCATATAATCGTACATAATCTGCCTTAAGAATTGTTCATTTTAAAGTTGATTTCCAATACTATAAATATACAAAGCTATTTTATATTTCTACTACCTACTTCTCTTTTGATGACCTATGTGAATCATTCAAATAGCCACAGCCGTTCTCCAGAAGTCAGGTCAAAACCTAGGCTTTTTTGATTGTATTAAATACAAACTAATTGGTTAAGATAAATTATCTGAGTTATACTATAATACTAAGTAATTATTTTAAAAAGTACATTTTAATTCATATAAAAACATGGTATTTTTAAAAATATAATTTCAAATGTAATATCAAGCCAAAACTACACATGTTAGTGGTGCGATCATTTTCTTTGAGTCTACGATAATCCCGCGGCTCATGTATTATGCGCGCATATAAATTTCAATTTTGAGACCGCCGCGTTTCGAGTTACACCCATTTGCGGGATTACCCTGGATGAAATATCCAGTGGATGTGCCGACTGTAGCTAATCAAGTAATGCGTTTGCTCGCTCCCGGGGTATGTACGAGCATCCTAGTCCGCGGCCGATCACGTTTTCACCTGAAATGGTTTGCATGAATGCATACAAATGCGCATTTTGACTATTTTATAAGTTTGCGAGCAAACTCTTGTAAATGCGCTTTGGAAATCCCAAGAAAATGGCCGCGGTGTTTTGGCTCCTGAAATTCTAGTCTTATATGGTATTTTTGATCATGTAATGGTAACATTATAACGCAAGGTTTAAGTTCCTTGATCAAATGTATCGTGCTGTTAAACATGTGTGGTATTTTAACTAGCCTAATTCATATCGGCGAACACGATTTAAGATATTTATAAGTGATAGTATAACTTACCATTAAAGGACTTCTATGTTAATGCGGTAGCTCATGTTTTCCAGGCAGAAGTGTTACAGCTATTAAACTTTTACTGAAATTATTTCTTATATTATTATTATTCTGTATGTAATACGAAACGGATGGAATATCACGGAACAAGTTCAAGGTAGGTTATAAATAAGATTGCGAAATATAATTATTTCAAAAACAGATCAACCTCCTTAGCTTTGCAACATTGAACGTCAGGAGTCGTCAATGCGCGCGTAATCCCGGGAAGCGAATAATAACATTTGCGCAAATCCCGCGGTCGCTAATGTACCCGCGATTCCCGGCGGACTTTAAACTGCTTACAGTGGTTTAAAAATCCCGACCAGCTCGGTTATAAGCCGTTCGATAAGAGGTTTGTACCAACAACAATGGGATACTTTAAAAGGAAGGAATCAAATGGGGATTTATACAAAAATCCAAAATATACTTACCATTGTAGGCTAAAGTTATTAAAATTGTTTATCTTAGATCTTATTCAAAACAATTGGAAGCACAATCGACAATTGTGTGTGTATTCGATAAAAAAAATATAAATAGAATTTTGTTTAAATTCAAGAGAAAATGGCGACCACGCATACGCAACGAGATTGCCACCGTTTTCGTAAACCATACTTGCTAGCGTCACTCGTAATATATGTGAGATGTTTTAGTTCTACACATCACCGCCAGGTGTCGCTGCACAATATCAAATAACCACAGATAAGTCACAGATAACGTAAACGATCGCAAACCCGTGACAGGGGTATAGGTCAATATACGCCACGGGAAAATTTTGGTGAACGGTTTTGTTATCCAAATATTTGAAAGAAAAGGTAACAGAATGCATTCCATATTAGCTCTGCCATACTTAACAATTACTTAAGACCAAGGTGCCTAAAAGCTTATTAAATGTTGTATATCTGTATTGTACAACGACCGATGTATAGATCATTGTATAATAAACAGACTTTGATCTCGAAAAATCATATCTCTGATTGTAGGAATGAAGAGTGACTAATATAATCAAATGAGGGGTTCATATTCATCAAACTGCAGTAACCTCATCGAAACACATTTGTTCACATTACGCGCTCAAATTGAGACAATATCATATTCCGTCGCTGCGCTGCTCGCCTCATAAATTCTAATAAAACGCCACGAGAGTTATCAAATTAGAAAAATTAAAAGTGATAAATAAAGGCCAATTAAGCGTTATTGCGTAAAAAAGGCATAAATGAATGCGTAGAGAGACGGGTGAAAAATAACATTCCATCGTGTAATTGTGTGGACAGGGGTGGGACGTGTCGATAAACTACATCATAGGTACTTTTTTAAATTAAAATTTGTTAATTCTCATGTCTTAAGACGAGAGTTTAACTTAGGTCTTTGCTAATTGAGTTCCACTTAACTTTTATTTCATATAACTAATGTGATAGTGGACATTTATTGAACAAGTTGCGTAAAATAACATGGTATAGGTATGTTTAAGATGATTTTAATGTTCTATTGCAGTCAATGTTTTGTTATTAGGCTAGTATTATTAGTTAGTATCCCAACTTTTGTTAAAACATTGTATAATCAATCATCATATCCTTGGCCTTATCCCATAAGCTTAACCGTTGGGGTCGGCACTTGATTCAACCCGATTCGGCTGATCACATGATTTTTATACGAAGCGACTACCATCTGACCATCGCAACCTGTTTAACGAGGAAATACTGTGTTATAGGTTAAACCAGGAATATTGTATATTATATTAAATATTGTATAATCAATCATAAATATATAAGCTCTTAATCGTGTGTACAATAATATTTCTATAACATTACTTATGTAATAGAAATGTAGTCGATATCGATAATGTGAGATTAATCGATAAAGATACATCACTAAGGCCTCGTCACACGTGTGTCCTCTAATTACGTGCTTAATTGTATTAATTAGAACGCGCCTGAAAGGGTTCCACACAAATTAAATGCCATTTTAGATGTACATTAATATAATCCATCATTGTTCTCAGTAACGGAACATGGGGGTCATTAGCATAACTCTTATTATATTTGTTCAATGATTAAGTCATTATCTAATGCCTTGATAAGGCGAAATAATAAAGATTATACGTTTTGATAATTATTTTATAAGATAATGGTAAAAAGCGCATACCATTAAGCAAGCTGGGTTCTCTATACCAATAGGCTCACTCCCTATTACATGGGACCTTACACATAGGTAATTGGTTAAATACTACGCCTTCGGAGAATACAGACGCGAGCACAGCATTAGGTAGATATTAACGAAAACAAACCGTATTTTCCGGACCATTAATACACTTTATAGAAGCGGAGAAATAAAACTAAACTGCATAATGTAAAAGGTGAATAATAACTATGTGGGAGGGTGTAACATCAAAAAGGAGCTATTATGAAAAATCGTAACGCGTTTATTCGCGGACTATAATACATTATTCATGAGTGAAATTGCTTGTGCGATCTCAGGTATCGTTCTGGGTAATGCTCGGTTGTTATTTATAAGGTAATAGACGATATTGGGCGGGCACGCTCCTCCCTATTGCCTGATACAGCAGTAGACAACTTTCGAGTACCATGATTCATTGTTACTCTTATGTTTTGCAAGCGGCGATTCCTATGGCTATTGTGGATGGTTACAAGGGGAAAGGAAGACCTAAGAAACGATGGATGGATTGTGTGAAAGATAAGGCAAGAATGAGAGTAAATACAGATATGATATAGAAATGAAAAAGAATATGGGATGAAGGCAAGATGATGGTTCCTATGGTTACCAAGTTATTTCGGGAGGATATACTAAAGTGCGCGGAGCATAGGATGTGTCGAGTTATATCAAGAATTAGAGGATTTTTGCAATTTGTTTGCATCGAATTTTGGGAACAATAGAAAAATACATGTAATATCTATCATGCTTGGGGTACTCAGGGACAGGGTACTCAGAGACTAACCCAGTTATTTGATTCAAAACTTTTGATATAAGTATATTGAAGTGCTTTTTTTATTTAAGAAATCATCCAGATCTGTATAAAATTTTCATCTATGTCTGCTAGAATTCTGGTATGTCATCCTTAACTCCATTAAAAACATACAAAATGTAGTAGATATATGCATGAGGGCACATGTTTCAAGTGGTATCACAAACACTGTAATTCAATATATGGTGACGTCTAGACTCGTCTGTGTGTGTTGCTCACAAAGGGTGGCATAAGAAATCGAGTCACGGAGCGCCGAGACGGTCGCGTAACGTATTTACGACAAATACCAGTGATTGCTAACGACGACGCGGCGGGACACCCGACCAGCTCTCACGTGCCACGCTTCTTAAGGCGCCTTAATAATAATATATTCTTTATTGCACACCATAATATAGTACAGGTATTATAGTTATATTAATAAAGTATGGTAACAAAAGGCGGTCTTATCGCTAGAGCGATCTCTACCAGACAACCTTAGGGTACTAGGAATTAGCGAAATGAAAAATATTAATGGCAGGTGTGGGAGACAAAGAAAGTAAGACTAGGTATAAATAAATATAATATATAATATACATACAATATAAGGCTATATATGAACAAAATACAATATACTATTTAATTTAACCTTATTTGTTTATTTTTCAGAGTAATGGTTAATAATGAGGATGACAGGGGGAGAGGAAGACTTAAGAATTTGATAGAGAAAAAGAAGAAAAGAGATACAGAGAAGAAGCCGACCCCAAGGTGCAATGCATAAGAGACGGAGAATGATGATGATGATATAATAAAAAAAGCACAAAATTTAAGCTTAATTGGTCTAGTGGTCGCACAATGCTACTGCGGAACACGGGATCCGTGACTTCCCAGTAGCTGTCCTTTATCTGGATTAGTGCCCTGTTACCAGCAATAGGTTCGCCACCGAAATCGAACTTTGGGTGTATTATAATATTGAGCATATGTATGTACAAAATATAAGCCTGACTCGAGTATAGTTTTACACTACATAGAGATGGTACAATTTTCCAAAAGTGGCACTCAGGTGCTATGGTTAAATTTCGCTTGTATCATATTCATTCTCATTGGATTAATAATGAGAATTAATAAGAGCCGTGGTGGCCTCGGGGTTTGAGCAGTCGCCTGCTACGCAAGCGATGCAAGTTTGAATCCCAGCGGGGCCCTTACCAATGAGGTTTTCTAAACAACTTATGTACAGTGATTTCACACCACGTGCCTTACGGTAAAGGAAAACATCGTGAGGAATCCTGCATATTTCTGAGAAGTAATTCAAAGACGTATGTATAGTGCCTGAGACGGCGATGGACTCACCATCTGTCACGTTGGCACTAAATCAAATTAAAAAAGTGGGTGTTGTGATAACAACACCTCTGCCTACCCCTTCGGGGAATACAGGCGTGAGCATATGTATGTATGTATGTATGGATTATTAATTGAAAAAATGAACGTTTATTAAGTGCTAGTCCTGTATAAAAAACTGGTCCCAATCAAAAACGGAATGGTCATATCAAATAAGTGTAATTATAATAAAATGTGGTATTATTATAGAGAGCGTGGGTGCAGAGCGAGCTTTAATAACAGAGTTGGGCGCCGCGCCTAACTCCGCCTCGCGCACCGTAAGCAAAAACTCAATTATCATATTTTATACCTCATAATGCTTACGAAAAAGATATTCAATTATATAATTTTTCCTCTGAAAAGGGATTCCCTTTTCATTTCTCATTTGGATTTTTCTCTTAAGCAATTACGGGCAGGCCCGAGGGAGCGCGGCATTGGATCCGCGACTACGTTTCCACATCCGACGCGCTCTAATTTATCTTTTAACAAGAGCCGGCATGTTAACTTGCGCGCGGACCGCGTTAGCTCTGTTTTCCTTTATTAAAACTGTGTTTCGCGGATGATTTTATGAGTTTCGCCGAGTTATGAATTCGTTTGCGCGCGGAATAGAAATGAGCTCATTTCATGCTCCCGCCCGATGTGTTGCTCGGATTACACTTATTTACTTCTTATTTATATGCAACGAGCTTCATTACCAAATGATAATGTAAGTGATTAAACAGTAATCGCCGCAATTAAGTACTTAAGCTCGGAAACCACTGGCGTCCTGAGCGTCGGCGCGCCATTATAATTCAGCCAAATGAAGTTCTCGTTGGAACTCGATCCGCTCAAGCGGTTCGGCGCAATTCGATTCCAGCAACTGGCGGATCGGATTCCGGCGAAACTCGCGTAATCGCATCGCGCGGCCGGGAACACAAATTATTCGTGCGCCGAAACTCGGTAACTTCGTCAACCCTATAAAGGAGCAAAGAACAAAGCGGAACCACAATTGGCCGGAGCCCGATCTACCTGAGTCGATGGAACTTTTAAAAATGGCGGCTCTTTGAGAGCAAACTCGATAAGGACGCGCCCGCGGGACGCGTAAATGCAATTTGGAAGGAATCGCTCGTGCCTTTGACGTCGCTCGCAACTCACTCGTTTGTAGATTTGCTTGTTTGCTCACATGTATATTGACTCTGCAGATACACACACCTAAACATATTCCTATCTGGTTGGTTTTATCACTATGCTACGTCACTCCATCTTTCCTAACTCTCAATCGTCGTAGACATTACGAAGCTTGCTACGGCGTAGCAATTCATGTGGGTGCTACGAAGTGTGAATGTCTATATATTTTAAAGTCTAGGCTAGAATTATTTCCTTATTACAAAACATAATTTAAATGAAGACTAGACCAACCTCAGACTAAAACTTTATTTATCCCTTTTTAAATCCACATCACAGAAAGAAATGGAGACACTTTAAACAAAGGTCTTACTCAATGTTTTGTAATAACTTTTGATATAATGCGACGTACCTACACCGAATACCGTTGAATTTTCATCCATCTGATATTTGTGTTCCCAAAAATGATTTTGCCCATCTTACAGTGTATGACAATATGGGCGAGGAAGCAAATGATAAAAGTTATAAGTGAAAGGGCATTATATTCATTATGTAAATCATTCCAAGGGGTATCATCATCGTCGGCTCGGACTGAGTAACGAAAAGTGGTGACACCATGTCACACTGGGAATCGGAGATTTATTTACTTAGATATATGATTGGGAGCGATATAATAATTGGAAAAAAATACTATAAAAAAACGCCTTCAAAAGGAGAATAATAAAATTATGTGAAATAAATAACTTACTTTTAAAGTTGGTGTTTTATACCGACATACATTGTTGTGGTCGGCACTTGATTCAATCCGATGTGGCTGATCACTTGATTTTTATACGAAGCGACTGCCATCTGACCTTCGTAACCCCTTTAACGAGGAAAATCTGTGATCTGGGCTAAACCAGTTGTCAGACTATTTTAGGCCTCCGACTGACCTGTAACGATTGCCAAAGATGATAAATTGGCAACCGGGACCGACGGCTTAACGTGCTCTCCGAGGCACGTAGGCAACTCGGGCGGTCACCCATCCAATTACTGGCTAGGATTAGGGTTGCTTAACTTCGCTGATCGAATTTAATGCGCAATAGCAACTGTGCCACGAGCTCCTCGACTTACTAAAGATCAACTTAAAGATATGCTGATATATATATTATGATATATTATGGTGTTGTCAAGTAGTTAAATAATACCCAAAGCCCAGTCACCCTACAAGTGGAACATTGCGATGCAAATTGTGGGGTGCGAATGGTGCGATAGCGCAGCGCACAAATAACTTTGTAGAATTTTAATTTGTTATTCCGATCCGGCACAATTAGGGCGCCCGAAAACTTGCCACTTCGCTGCAAGTTTGCGTTTTAATTAATGGAAAATCAACTTTGCTTCCCAATTTTGATGGTAATCTCTTTATTTAATGATAGGCAATATTTTTTTCATCCAAAACTATGTAAGAAGTTATTAATGCCCCATATAAATTATTTGTAATATCATCATCAACATCACATTTTTAAATTAATATAGAATTCTGTGTTGCAGCGGCCTGTACCAATGAGTTTTTTCTTAAATCTCACCCCACATACTTTACGGTGACGGAAAACATCGCGAGGAAACCTGCATATGTCTGATAAGAAATTCAAAGAATTACATATAGTGCCTAAGACGGCGATGGATCTGTCACGATGCACTTGATCATATTCGGTGAATCATGGGCACCCAGTTTCACCAAATATGTTGTTACAATACCTTTGCTTACAAGGAGTACCGTCTGAGATGGTCTGAGAATATTTATTTTTACCTGTATTTCTTTATTATACTATACTTTATTTATACTATACGTTGGTGTTGCGATTTCCATACAAAATGATTTTGTCTGGATGATCGTTGTTCTACACGGTTCTTGATACTGTTTTTACGAACATGTAGGGGTTGAGCTCCAATGGGTTTATAGCTAAAAAACATTTTTGCTATCGTCTTAAGAAAGCAGAACCCGAAGTTAATCGAGAGCGGGTTGCTAGTCGTAACAAAATTAATATGATAAAAAAATAATAACGAGTAGATATGAAAATGAAAAATATTTATTCAGTTTGGCCCTGGTGATATTTACCACCGGTTCGGAAACTAGCCTTCTGAGAAGAACCGGCAAGAAACTCAGCCAGGCATCATGTACATTCAATCAATATTATATCGATTTTATATGTATGCAGATAATTGTAATACTTAGTTATCATATAGTCGTGGTTTAGAAAAAAAAAATCGTTATCGCTCTCAAATATTATACTAACAAAGTTCATACAAAAAAAAAACAACAATCTTTTTTGCTCCTTCCTAACGTACTAACCAATTTGAAAGGAATTCAATCTTATCGACCAAAAAATAAAGCACAGATTACATTAAGCAATGGGTGAAAATAGTTTTAACACAAGCGAACCCACGATAACGCAGTTAGAGTCGCTACGTTCCCGCTTCGGTATCGGTACGTTTCACGTTAGGTTTGTTAGCGTAATGAGCTCGGATCAATCGAATGAATTAGACCAACCTGACCAATACATGTTGAGCTCCTCCTGGATACAAAAGACACTGTGGAGTTGGAAAGGTCTGAAAATATCTGAAAATATTCTGGTTTGAGACTTTAATTGACAGAGATGAAAATAATTTGTATTTGGTTTGATGAGGCAGTGAGGCAGAAGAGCCGTCGTGACCTTGAGGTTTGAGCAGTCGCCTGCTACGCAAGCGACGCAAGTTCGAATCCCAGCCCGGCCTGTAGCAATGAGTTTTTCTAAAAAACTTATGTACAGTGACTTCACACCATGTGCTTTACGGTGAAGGAAAACATCGTGAGGAAACCTGCATGTTTCTGAGAAGTAATTCAATGACGTATGTATAGTGCCTGAGACGGCGATGGACTCACCATCTGTCACGTTGGCACTTAATCATCTTCGTTGAAAAGTGGGTGCTGTGCCTCTGCCTACCCCTTCGGGGAATACAGGCGTGAGCATATGTATGTATGAGGCAATAAGTAATAACAGTAGGCGGGTGGCGAATAAGGTGGTCGAGAGTAGACAAATAATACTAATTTATATAAGAAATATAAACGTAATAGTTTATATGTATAGATTTATGTATGTTTGTTACTCTTTCACACAAATACTACTAAATAGATTACAATGAATATTAAAATAATATATAGTCAGATTAACGCAGGCTATAATTTATAAAGATATTGTGTGTAAAAGAATTGTCTAAAATACGATAACGTTAGCAGTATTGCATAAATAGAAATTCGCGGGGACCAGCTAATTGTTAAATACTAGTTTATCATTGTCATAGATTTTGAAAAACCAAGAGCTATCTATAGTCGAAAAAATAATAAACTAACTTACCATGTAAGTCCATAATGCGTCCGAATCAATTGAACTCAACTAAATCCAATTAACTCCTAAAATATAATTAACCCGTTTGTATTTTGCCGACACCCGCATAAGGGTGGTCAGCGGTGATAAATAAAAAGGTCGCATTACAGTGTTGCCACTCAATCTTAACGCGTGAACGATCAGTGCGCTCACTTGATTTATTTTTTATGGCAACTATTTAGTTGTTATGCAGGCGTGGATAATATAAGAAAGGGGTTGAAAACGATTGTATGGAAATCAAATGAGGCGGGTTGGCCAATCAAACAGCTTTGTTTGTATTTCTTTGGGTTTCTTACCTACCTATTAAGTAAGTCTTCTAGTATATAGTTTCCGAATCGGTTGTAATGATTTCGAGCTTCATAAGTACTGTACCAGATTCAATGTCGGATTAAGCCAGCGCGGGAACTAGCAAATTCAGCCAAGGAGCCCGTGTTTTGCTAAGGTTCTTTTTGGTATTAAACTCAGATTAGATGATGTAACCTATATGCGGGATAACCCGAAGCGGTTATGTAGATTTTGATACTAACGTTCAAAACGTTTCTTGAAGTTGATTTTATACAACCTATACACTACGATTGAATGTGACGAAATCGAAGTTTAGATTTTCAGGTGAGAGTGATGCCTAAGTGACTGCGTAAAATACCTATCTTACATGTCTTATGGGAGATGCCAGATATTTGACGCGCTGGTGCGCGGGGCCCCTCAATTCGCGGGGCCCTTAGCATTTGCTATTCTTGCTACGTGGCTAATCCGGCACTGACCAGATTCTAAACTAAACAAATCGCATATCAATAAGTCGGCTATCTGACTAAATAGCAAATCTATCGCTTTCTATTTGATAAGTATACTTGTTTTAAATCCGCGTCCACTGTAATGAACTAATGTGAAAGCGCTACTATTAGGGGTATTATTCACTGGCAGCCGGCACGCGCGTGTATTATCACACAATATTGTCGCTCGCCCGCGGCGTCGCTACGGGAGCTTATTGTGCGCACGCGCGGCTGGTCGCGGCTCCTATAAAAAAAGGGATAATGCGCCAAAAATATACCCTTATGGTATTTGTGTGTTGATTTTTTATGGTAAGCTTATTGTTGCTAGTAAATCTGGTATCGGTTGACGCGGTCATCAAGTTATTCTTTGTAAAGGGTATTCTGATCTTTGAAACTATGATTATGATATATGAAGAGGGATATCATGATTTATCCTTAAATTTTACAGGAAATTTATTGAACTTGAACTGTCAAAAACTTTATTTGCTTATTATATTTTCAGCGAAAAAGATTTAGTACCAGCGTGACTGATAGGTGACGGAAAGACCATTGCCGCTTCCTACACAATAACACATTCTGTTTAAATGCTTATGCGCTATGTTTTCCTCACCGTAAGAACATAAATAGAGTAAAATCTATTCGATTTTAAGAAAGTACTCATTGGATACCTGTTTGGAATCGAACACATTCAGAAGACAAAGTTAATAATAAGATAATAAAAATACATAAAATGAAATGCTCACAGTGAAATCAAGATCCAATTACGGTACATTTGGCATCAATGGGGCTCTCAAGCACGCACGTGTCCTCATGTTTTGTTTATCCACCATATTCGAATCAATTGAGCGTTAACCTATTGCGACTGCACGACACCCCTGTGGCTATAAGCGGCTGGCTTTCCGCTTTGTCGTGCGATTTATTAACGCCCAGTATGTACGCGGCCTTTGTCCGAAAGATGGGCGCGCGTTGATTGACATCGGTTCCGGTACTTAAGTGTTTTTGGTAGCCTTTATAGATTTTGATGGTGTTTTGATTTATGGGCGCGATAAAAAAGTGTAGGGTTCGGGTGTCTATTAGAATGTCGTAAGTGTACTATTGATATTTGATGACAGAGTATCGATATATTTTGTAGGCAATAGTGGATAGTGACAAATATTTCCTCGTAGTACTGGAGTCACTAGGAGGAAATATTAAATAGGATTTCGTGATTAGGTAAGTACCTAATCACGGTTGCTAATGTTAGCTATATATTGACAAATAGCCGTGCGCATTGAACAACGCCAAATAGTACTTATATATAGGAGTTATACGTCAGCGAGGTTTCTCACTGTCAACGTTATACAAGATAACTAGTACTATACTAAATTATAACAGGGTTTTATTATAAAAAAATATGCTCTCGCCATCCCAGAACGGTCCCCGAAGGGGTAAGCAGAGGTGTTGTAACAACACCCACATTTCACAGTATATGATTAAGTGCCAACGTGACAGAGGATGAGTCCATCGCCGTCTCAGGCACTATACATACATCTTGAACAGTTTGATAAATTACTAAATTCAGTCACAACGTCGCGATACCAAAAACAGGAATAAAATTATGTCGAGTCCAGAGCGAGTTGAGTCAGCGCAGAACAATAGAGCGGTTCAGTGTTCATTAGCGGCATTAATTAATGGTTAATTGAGCCAAATAGAGTATCAATTTAGCGACGACAATTGGATCATGCATCCCGACGTTGTGAACATCGTTCTAACGTGATAGTGCGTATGTTTGACGCTGTTTTACGACGTATATTCAATTCAGTTCAATTCAAAATATCTTTATTTGATTAGACTTCTTACAAAGTACTTTCAAATCGTCAGAAGGACACAAAATACATTATACATGATTATAAATGTTACCACCGGGTTCGGAAGGTAGCTTTTGTTGAGAAGAACCCGGCAAGAAACTCAACAATTACTCTTTTGAAAAAATATATATTATACAATGTTTTTGGTTACAGTATTTATATCTCATGAATATAAGCCCATGGACACAGTACAAATGCTCAATTGTCAAATATAATAACTAAAATATTACAAATATTTGTGAGCATGGCAATATTGTAGTAACTGATTGACTATTTACAACGCTAACTATTGTAGGTACTAACTGCATACAAATTAGGGTTAAAGTCGTTTGTACATACCGTATTTGACCCCCAAAGTCTTCCTTGGAAGTAAACTTTCAAAGTAACTGTACCCATACAAGTTTAGCAATAGGGGTTTAGTTACTGTCACTAAGTGAGTCGTGGGCAACTGAGCAAATTAATAACATTGTAACTTTTATTATGAATTAAACAGTCGCATATTGTTCATCTTCATCTCCCTGGCCTTATCTCGTGTATTTGGGTATGTATACATGCGATAAGGTATTGTGCCTGAGACGGCGATAGACTCACCATCTGTTACGATGGCACTTAATCATATTCGGTGAAATGTGTTGCCATTGTGCTTTATAGAATATTTTTATAGAGTTTTAATCTAACCTAAGCTTCCAAATATTTAAATGTATGTAAGGAGTATTTACTCCTTGATTTACTGCCAGGGTAAAACAGATTTGACTTGATGATAGATGTCAGTGAAATTTGTCGAGAAGATAAAATAAGATGGTGGTTTCGTTTAATTATCATCATACTCGTCATACTTGTGAACAGGTGCTGCTAGTGGGGGCTGGTCATCTCAAGCTACACAATTATTCATAGTTCTTATTTTTAGATTTAATTTTTTTTTTATATCGACTTTTGTGCACTGGAACTGTGTCCATGGGCTTATATATATTTTTTATGATTTATATTGTATTACTCCAAGCTGTAATTTTTTTTTTAAAAGAGTAATTACTGAGTTTCTTGCCAGGTTCTTCTCAGTAAAAGCAACCTTCCGAACCTGGCGGTAGCATGTACAATCCTATGTAATCGTGTCTTTCTGACGATTTGAAAGTACTTTGTAAAAAGTCTAATCGAATAAAGATATTTTTGATTTTGATGTATTACAATAGCTTGGTACAGACATTAAAACTAACATAAATGTCGTTTCTCTTATTTCAGGTAAGTCTGGTTTAGAATTAAATGAAATTGTAAACTTACATTTGTTTGTAAGTAGGTACTCGTATTATGTATTATAAAAGTAATATACAACAATATCAAGCCATCCGGTTAATGACGGCAGGAAGATGACAACGTCTGTGCGTCTCCACAGTTCCATTAACTACATTAATTACGCGAATTGACTTAAATAGACATCAGTTAGTTATGCGACAATCAACGCGATGATGCTACGCTCGCTGCTGTGTGTGTATACCGCTTTATGTATGGTTAGCAATTGTGGCTATGAATAATCAAATTGGTTTATTTTGGTTGATTAACCAAATTAACTGAACATGCACGTCCATTTATATTTCCAACTAATTATATTATGTAGAGATTGATCATTCTGTAAGAATTGAGGTGAGGTATGTAAGACACGGGTATGTATGTACATACATATGCTCACGCCTGTATTCCCCGTGGTGGTAGGCAGAGGTGTTTTAATAACAACACCCACTTTTCACCGAATATGATTAAGTGCCAACGTGACAGAGGGTGAATCCATCGCCGTCTCAGGCACTATACATACGTCTTTGAATTACTTCTCAGACATATGCAGTTTTCCTTACGATGTTTTCCTTCACCGTAAAGAATGTGGTGTGAAATAACTATACATAAGTTTTTAGAAAAACTCATTCGGGCAGATCCCGCTGGGATTCGAACATGCATCGTTGCAAGCGATTGCTCAAACCTCAAGGCCACCACGGCTCTTATGATATGAATGTATAGCGATGTATGACCCATTTGACAGTAGTGTTGTGGAACTCATTGAAGCGGTACTGATTAATATAATATAACACTTATTGAAGTAGTACTGAAATTACTACTAGTTCAGTACCACTATTTGATAGTCCACTAACAAATTTGCAGGCTGATATCCCAATATTTCCATTTAGCAACTTGGCATTCCCTAAATTTACGAGTCTTTATCATCAGATAAGTGGACTGCCACTTATCATGGCTGATTATACTATTTCAAAGTCCACTAATCTACTGATTGATTCCATTATTTGATAATTATTCTGTTTTATTTGATTATTTAATAGTCCACACAAACTCCACATAAACTCGGCATTTTATAGTGTCTTTGTAAGCTACAGCTTTGCACCGACTTGGTCGTAAGCTTCTTTGTCACCTTTGACACTTTCGTTATTATATACTAGTCTGCTTCCTCCACACATTCCGTAGAGTTAAATTAACTAGGTTTAAATTTGTGACCATTTATTCTTCCCGGACCCGATGGTGGGAGTCGTCTGTTAAAGATCACTATAGATCATATAGATCATAACCACAGAAAAACGAATAGTCTAGTGATAAGACTTCAATTCAAAATATCTTTATTCGATTAGTCTTTTTACAATGTACTTTCAAATCGTCAGAAAGACACGATTACATAGGATTATACATGCTACCGCCAGGTTCGAAAGGTTGCTTTTACTGAGAAGAACCTGGCAAGAAACTCAGTAATTACTCTTTTAAAACAAAATTACAGTTTTGAGTAATACAATATAAATCATAAAAAATATAAAAGCCCATGGACACAGTTCCAGTACACAAAAGTCGATACAAAAAAAAATTATAACTAAAAATAAGTACTACGAATAATTGTGTAGCTTGAGGTGACTACTTTTCTCATCATGTTAATTTTATAAAACCAAGTGGAAATACTATATATGTAATATGCAATAAATATTGTATTGAATTGTATATCGCATCAAACGAAAGCTGGTAGTAAACCAGTTCGGGAGTTCATTATGTATTCGACTCGAAATAATTCTGTATCTGCGCAACGTCCTCATAAGCATTCGTACATTCTATAATTCAGTCAGAATGCATTATTGTAATATTTTACTGTTATTTCGAGTGTTTTTAAGTTAATAATTAAGTATAAAAGAATGAGATGGTTGTACAAATATAATTAACAAACTCTTTCGAATTGATTGATTTCGAACAAAGGATGGTTTTTTATCAACTTATTTAAAAATATTGTAGAAGTTGCTTTAACACTCTTTCATTTACTTCAAACTGGAGTATATATAATACTAAAAGCTGTTGCTTTCCGAAATGATCATTTAGAAGGTATTTAAGGGCGCTCGCACATCAATACAATTTGTCGGTTGACATGGGATTAAAGCGCGCGTGAATTAGCGCCGCGCCGTCGACAAATGGTCGCCTAACGAACTTACGCGTCGACAATCGACTCACATGTGTACGCGCGCTAATGTGCCCTCGCTACATACGGATTTGGAAAATGTCTATTTGGTTAATCTCTTTTAGGTTAACCTTTAATCGGTTTATGGTTTCAAATAGCGCGATAGAAGAATAAAGATAATTAGAGTCTTACGATGTAAGCAAATATTGTTATTGCTTCTTTCTTTGCGGTCATATTTCTGAGAACAAATAAACAAATTCCCATTTACGAATATCCCGCTCACCCAGCAAACAGACAAGTATATCTATATCTATACAGATAAATAAAATTGAAGTGTCTTTTTGTAATTCCAAAATTACAACTTTTCCCTGAATGAATATGAAAGTATATACTGACATAGAAAAAAAACTTTTATATTTTTCTCTGTCTATCTGTTTGTTCCGGGTAATCTCTGAAACGGTTGGATCGATTTTAACGGGAGATAGGTAATGTTACAAGGAATAACTTAGGCTTAACTTACTTTTATTTAAAAAACACATTAAGGATTCCACGGGAATTAAATTAAATCTACGCGGGTGAAACCGCAGAGAGAAATATATCTCTGAAGTGATATTTGTAACTACTTCTCGAGATTCTGTTTTAAAGCATGGTATTGAGAATATTTATATCATGTGTAGGAATTCACAATGTCTACCAATCCAGTGTGGAATATATTGTATCGAAACAGCAGTGTGCTGTAAGTAACCGTTGCACCGGCGGCGCGCGGGCCCAACAGGCCGATGTAAATCTATTTGTCATATTAACGCGGGCAATTACACCGGCATGCGGGCGGGAAGGGTTGACGCGCAAAACGCAAGCGTGGGTCATTACTCGCGCAATTGTGGAAGTAATGTTATTTTAATCGACGCTTTTAATTAGATTTTACGACGCTCAAAAATTGAGTTCGGGGAATTGGCCGCACGCATGCGTAATGAAATAATAAGTGACGCACGGTATGCTTGGATGGTAATGGCCAAGTGTGGTCCAAACGTAATTATTAAATGCATGCGACGAAGACTAAATTCTAAGAACATTGTGTACAAGAAGAATTAATAGAAGTATTTTACCCCACCTTTATTTATACAAGCAAGCATGTAATCCACTTGATTATAGGCTCTTATGTCACTAACCATACACGGCATAGTTTTTCTACGAATTAGCAATACATACCATTATTTGTTATAAAGTCCGCAAACACTTGCAAAGAAATTCCTAAAGCTCTTAATAAAACCCTAATTGAATAGGAAAGGAACAAATTTCGTACAATTGCCGTCGCGCCAGACGTTGTTACATTTATTATGATAATTCATCGCTCGTGTGAATAAATAGAGTTGTGTAATTGAGACGCGGAGTCGCGCCGTGTGGAGGTGGCTTAATTCTGGACAGGTTGCTTTATTTACATGCAGGGTCCTCGTAACATTTAAATGTAACATTAATTGACTTCATTATTCATTACGCCTGAAATTATGGGCGCTGGGTGAATTGTATTTATTTAATTTGATTTATCTACTATCAGATAAATTTACTGAATATGGGGCCCCATATTCTACAATTTTTTTTGAGTGGAATGAGCATTTTTGACGAAATATTATATATTATGGTAACACGTAAAATTTATTTTGCCTTAGGAATCACGCTTTCTGAAAAACGGTAATGTCCTAATCAAATATGAAAACGTTACTGGGGCACTGTACCATGTTCAAATTGAAATTACATTACGTCTTATGAACGTATCTCGACAAGTACAGTGTATAGCAATTTTAAAGATATGGCTCCTGATAAAATTCCAATAAAATGATATTAACGGGATCGAAAAATTTCAAACTTGACGTCTCCATTTCTCTTGTTCTACGTTTGAATATCAAATAATAGATCGTTGTTGAGCGCACGCGTCTCGAAATTCAAACGATAGCCGTTAGAGTAAGTGGTAGCGAGAACGTACTTGTTATTAGGGTTACAGCACGAAAGGTCACTGACATCCACACTATACCGCGTATATATTATAATTTCGATAATTTGTCAATTTATTGTCGAAGGGCATAATGACAAATTAAAAGGCGTTATAAAGAGTAGCGGGGAGTGGGTTAAATGTAGAAGGAAAGAGAGAGATGTAACTTTAAGGATAATATTTTGGATTTCTAATTATTCCTCGTACACAATCACAAATACGCATATAATTTATTTACTATCAGTTCTTGGCGGAAAGAGTAATAAATTCCTTACTTTCTTGCCGCGTCCTTCTTAGTAAAATCAACCTTCCGAACATCCATCCAATAATTTTAAATAAATGTTTATCAAATAATATTAAGAATTGTGATGGCAATGTTTTTGAGACTTTATTTAAATGTGACAATGTATGTCTGATATGTCTATATTATCATAACCCGACGGCAAAGTTCGGCGTTATATCAACGACGTATTTGTATCCTATTAATGACAGCATTGCAAAAGATATAAGCAGATTCCATTCCGTCTGGCCAATGTCCGTTTTAACAAAATGGCGATACAGCGTTATCACGCGTCGGCGATAAGTCGCGGGCGTTATAAGCTCGGCTCGCAACATATCGCATTAGTCCTCCTTCCGGGCCGGACGCGCCGCCATCTTGTTTCTACAGGATGATTTATATAATTGTGCTTTTATTAAGGAACAGTTTTTATAGTAGCTGCTTCAAATGTATTTGTAAGTTCAGTTACGTATAATAAAGTCTGAAATGGGTGTTATAATAATATTATCTAAATGGAGTAAGTAGATAAAGATGGTTACTGTGATCATCACCTTAATTCTATCTCTTTACAAAAAAGCTACAGTTTAAGTTTTGGACGCGTCGAACAACGAACCATCATTTTTTGAAGACGTTTAACAAATAGGTAAGACTAGCTGTACCCCGCGGTTTTACCCGCGTAGAGTTAATTTCATGAGTGGCCCGCGGGACCCTAATGATTTTTCAAATAAGAGTATCCTAAATTACTCTTTGTAAAATTAGCTATGTGCCATAGAAACTCCCATTAATATTGGTCCTACCGTTGCGGAGATTAGCCGGAACTAATAGACAGACAGAAAGAGATTTTTTTTAAATTGCTTATTTTGAATAAGTAGCGTACATATATATTTTCATATGCATAAACTTTTGGAATTACCAACAGACTCTTAAATTTTATTTATTTGTATAGATGTATAGATACTCTCTACGTCAAGCTCTAGTCACAAAACCTTACAGGAGCCGTTACGAGCTATGAGCACTCAGTGAAAAAAGTGAGGGTACTGCGCATGTTTTTATTCGCCTCGCGCCATACATATAGACAGAGACCTGAGACAGAAACATAAAATAACTACTGTGCATTCAAGATACGCGCTTATAACTCGTGACGGGACCTATAACAATATTTAAAACATACCTACATATATATGCTCACGCCTGTATACTCCGAAGGGGTATGAAGAGGTGTTGTAATCACAACACCCACTTTTCACCGATTTTGATTAAGTGCCAACGTGAAAGATGGTGAGTCTATTATACGCCGTCTCAGGCACTATACATACGTCTTTGAATTACTTCTCAGAAATATGCCGGTTTCCTCACGATGTTTTCCTTCACCTTAAAGCACTTGGCGTGAAATCACTGTAAATAAGTTTTTTAGAAAAACTCATTGGTACAGGCCCCGCTGGGATTCGAACTTGCGTCGCTTGCGTAGCAGGCGACTGCTCTAACCCCGAGGCCACCACGGCTCTCAACAATTAAAACATTAAAACATGTCCACAAAAGATGATTAAAATACTGTCATTAATTAGTAGGATATCATCATAAATTAGCTTGAAACCGAAACTTGACATCTGACACAAATAATATAACATCATGAGCCAATTAGAAAGTTCCAAGTTAATTAGTCGAGTTGGTCGAGTTCCGATCATTATTATCGACTATTAACCTCTGATTCGATTAAATTCAATCTTAACAACTTCGAGCCTCACTTGACTAAGAGCCAAGTTTTGGGTTTGCCTAAATATATCTGCTGAGTGTTTCGATCCATTGAACCGGTATACCTTGATCAGTGGGAAAACCGTTCAATCGAGACTTATTTAACTGGCATTTACCTGCGACTACATCCTTATAATTATCCACAGCTAGTCTACACTAATATTATAAAGAGGAAAACGTTGTTTTTTTGGTTTTAATGAATAGGCTCAAAAACTACTAGACCGATTTCAAAAATTATTTTACCATTGGATGATGTACATCAGCGAGTAACAAAGGCTTTATTTTATCCCCGTACTCCCACGGAAACGGGAACTACGAGGGTGAAACCGCGTGAGGTCCGCTAGTTTATAATATAAATATACATTCATATTGTTTATTTTTTATATAATTTGCTTAAAACTAAATACGCTATCAAACAAATGCTGTTTATTGGTATAAATGTTATCGTGTATCGTTTAATAAATTACTAACTGCAAATAAATACAGTGGTCCTTCGAGCCGAATACCAATGTCTTTGAACTCTCTGTGATTATGTATAACCTCCTGATATACACACTACCTAGTGAAGATAATTTACCAAATAATGAACCTAATGCTTCACCTTCAAACCGTTCAAAGTGCAAACATAATAGAATAATTAAAATCAATTCATTCGGCCTCAACAATTGAATTGAAGTAATGTGAACGAACGCGCTACTAACACTCACATCGATAAATAGGTACGTACGGACATTGATATCTCAATTTTTTATCACATATACTTCTTCTTCTTCTTCTTAAGGTGCCTCTCCGATTAACGAAGGCTGGCAGTCAATTTGGAGTATTTCTCTCTATTTCTAGCGAGACGAAAGAGTTCGGCTGCACTCGCTATCCCCGTCCACTCCCGGATGTTACGCAACCGACCGACACGTCTTTTGCCCGCGATTTTGCCATCATAATTAGTTGTAGTAACTCGTACCTATCATGTCTATTGAGACACCTAGCCTACCTAGGACATGTATTGACATGTCCTAGGTAGGCAACTTTTCTTTGTTTGATCACATATACATTACATACATATTCTTCTTCTTGCGGTGCCTCTCCACTAATGGAGGTTGGCCGTCAGCTCCGCAAATTTGTCCTTATTTTTTGCAAGCTTAAACAAATCTTCGACGCTGTTTATCCCAGTCCATTGCCTTAGGTTTCGGAGCCATGATAACTTCCTCCTTCCGACTCGCCTCTTCCCCTCAATTTTTCCCATCATTATATTCTGGAGAAGGTTGTAGCGCTCATGTCGTAGTACGTATGTCCGAGATATGTTACTTTCCTTCTCTTAATGACTGTCATGAGTTCTCTGGATTTTTTGACGCGTCCGAGAACTTTCTCATTAGTTACCCTCTGGGTCCAACTAATCCGAAGCATACGGCGGTAGAACCACATTTCAAGAGCTTCATACAATATACTCACTCAAACATACATATGCTCACGCCTATATCTCGTGGCGGTAGACAGAGACCACCGTTTGCCGCATTCTACGATCCTTACATACTAGTACATGTTTCGCTTCGTCCACATTCATGCATCCCTTCATAGATACACTTCCTTTGGTTACTAGTGCTCCAAATTTTACCACACATAAATATCAAGTGCTCAACTAGATATTTTTAGAATTAACGCTGGAATCGCCGATATCCACCATAGCTTGAATTTTATAAGCTTAAAATTGTATTCTAATTCCATGAACTAATAATATTCAAAAATACCTTATGTGAAAAATATTGGCATCATAATTAAATTTAGGACAAAACGATTGAAACAATTTTTTTTTGATTTGCATAAGTCGTTGTGATGGGTGAAATTGATCTCATCTACTACCTGCAAGTTCTTATGTCAATCGGGCATAAAGCTAAGCGCAGACAAAGAGTTAAAGAAAAGACAAATGCGTCCGTTGTGTACGAAGCGCGCAATATAATTACAGTTAATTACAGAGTGCCCGTCGTAGCCTTAATCGAGTAATTGTCCACATACTCGTCTTCATCAAGTACTCACCTTTGACTGGCGTGTACTCGCATTACAATTTGTACATTTAAAGATATTCAAATTCAAACTTAAATCATATTGCTTGAGGAATTATTATACAGATTCACATCCAGAAGAAAATTATGTACCAATTTTTTTATTACCTAGTTTTACTTGCCAGCATAAAGAACATGATTGCTAACATTGCGACTCTATTCGCATTGAGTACTGACCTTGAAACATAACACTACTCAAGGGTAGCATTATCAGACTGAGAGCTGTTAGGTACAGTCCCCAGTCGGACATCACTGGAATTTGATCGGGAGATCCCGGTATTTCTCTTAATACGTACATACATACATATGCTCACGCCTGTATCACCCCTCCATCGTTTGCCACATGCTACGATCCTTACATACTTCTTTCGCTTCATCCACATTCATGCATCTCTTCATACACTTTCTTCGGTTACGAGAGAAATACTATTAATTTGGTCATAGCAGTAGTTTCTTTTAATAGTAGGTAAGTTATATCAAACATCGCCTTAACCATAACGACATAGCAAATAAATTGAGTATGATTTTGTTAATTAGTTGTTCGCTTTTAAAACGGTTAATACAGATGTACAGCTCTGGATTTATCTTCTTTTAGATTAACGTAATGTGTAATAAAACCTTGTTTTTATTGTTTGACCAGTGTGCGGTATTCTTTACAATTACTCAGACGTATTGTCGGTACCCCGAGTGTTGTATTGGTATAACAAGTGTTTGTAGTAAGTACTTAAGTTTTTCATTAATTAGCCCAAATAATATCTAATCGTTTTCTGAGAAAGTCATTAATCAAAATAATATTTAAATGAATACCGACACGTAAAACCGATTTTTTAGATTTTTTTTTTAATGTAACAATCCTGCCACTTCATTTGTTTATAGTTAATTTTGGATAATCAAACATTTTAGAATCTAATTACTTATAGTAAAAATTAAAACCGCGAAGACGTTGCACGTAAGTTGTAAAAAAAAATATATATATATATATGTATGCGACGACAGGATAGCACTATCTCTGTATGTACATAGTTAGCAATACTGTCTGCGTAGTTACAAATACGCATCCGAAGTCCAATCACGATTCCGTTTTCATTAAATACCTCCCTGTAATATTTTGTATAAATGTATGAAAAGTAGTAACTCACTGGTCAAAAGGTGAGAACAGGTGGTGCGGAGGGCGAGGATCTGGAGGTGCCTCCCTCGAGCCCGCGCTGCCTACCGATGGCGCTGGTGATGGACAGCTGGTCTCCGACCTAAACATCATGATATTTATTAATTTACCTACAATCTGTATATAAATAGTAATGTAGTTTGTTTCCACAACACTGCCTTCTTCAAGCATTTATATTAGACTTTTTAAATGTCTAATCACTAGCGTTACGAAATTTAGGACATCCATGATTTTATTACCACCACCTGATACTCCACGCCTTCAGATTTGGTATACAAATGAATTCTCACGACATCCAAGAAATTGAACTGTCGAGGAGGTAGCGGGTATTAATGTATGAAATGTTATTTTTCAAAATCTGTGTTCTGGGGAAGTCTGGGAATAAGCCCACGTTTGTTTACGGAAATATTTTTCGTTCATTTTTGAGTACCTATAGCATTTTATATAATATTAAACCTATATGAAAAAGAAGTTTTTTTGGTAGAGGTAGAACCTTTCATTCCTAGGAGATCTGGTGGGCGAGCGTCGCGGCGAGCGGAGCGGTGAGCGCCGCGGCGAGCCGGGAGACACGGGCGGGGACGCGCGGGGCGACACCGCCGTGGCCGACACCGGGGACGCTTCTCCTGACCCGCGGGACATTCCGCACTCCGAGGAACCCTAAGCAGATTGGTAAATAAATCTTTAATTTATATTAAATTATGGATTTTTATAATTAAACTAGCTTTGCGCAACCTTTATCATTTAAGGGTATAAAAAAATAATTACATCCTAGTCTAAGACCTACCGAATATACACAAAACATTTCATTAATTGGTAAAGCCGTTTCGGAGGAGTTTTGTTACAAATATTGTGACACGATAATTTCAATTAAATTCAATAAAGAATTTTAATAATGAAATAACTTTCGAGTTGTTACTCGAACAATATTTAATTATATATCGTTCGAGTAAGAACTATATCTTGTATGAGAACAATACTTAATTATTGTACGAGTACTCTCACTGTAAAATGTATTTACCTTATCATCAGAGGGATCTCTCTTCGCCATCACTTCCACTCCCTCCCTCTTCCTCTGCTCTTCTTTTAGTCTTTCCGCTTTCCGCCATTTTGCGCGGCGGTTTTGGAACCATACCTTCAAAAATAAAAATAAATTACGTATTGACCACCGTACACATATAAGCATTATTGGACTTAATACCTGATCGTTTAGGCATACAACGTTTTGGATATTTAGCTCAGGCATATCGAGGCCTTACCATGGCCTCTTATTGCCATGATTGACCGTTTTCAATAACCTATCAAAGTCTACAGATGCATTGCTATCCCCACTTATCTGTCAGATTTGATCTATCCCCTACATTCAATTACATATAATGCTAACTAGCTAAGTTATATATGAAAGTAAGTACAAAATTATAAATTTGTTTATCTTGAGCCGTGGTGGCCTCGGGGTTTGAGTGCTTTACAGTGAAGGAAAACATCGTGAAGAAACCTGCATACGTTTGAGAAGTAATTCAAAGACGTACGTATAGTGCTTGTTGTTATAACAACACCTCTGCCTACCCCTTCATCGCACATACGCTCACGCCAGGCGTCAGCATATGTATGATGTATGAATAGTTTGACAATTCCTAGAGTCAGATAGATGTACATACCTAGCGTGTATAAGTCTGTCACTGTCACGCACACAAACCTATCATAGCAAAGAACTTGTGGTAATCCTGAACTCTATTAACTCCATCAACATTATTATTTCTCCTAGTCTATGTATGTTTTTTAAAAAGTTACCCTCAAAACCGCAAAATAAACATTGACTACCAAATAAATAACCTATCATAATCTTAAACCAGGATAATACACGAACTGTCAACACTAAAGTTAACATAATGGTGCATCGCCGCACCCCATTTGGGCCCAGTTGTAACTCAAACATTACAAATCATTCGATACCAAACTAGGGGTGCTATCCGGTGCAATTGAATAGACCTGCTTCAACCTACTAAGCACTTGCTTTAAGAGACCAACACGATTTGGTCGGTATATAACGATTACCATTTTCAAAGACCTCTCTTGTAACGGTAAATATGTACTACGAGGTGTCATGGTTTACTGGACTTGGTAAGCCTGTTAACAAAATACGACAGGACCACATTTGCACTGCAATTTTCGCAATTTACTTTTAATAAGCCTTCTGTTGTAGGGTGTTGTACTTACGTCAAGGTGATTATTAAATATAGAGATGACACTCCATGCATTCATTTAAGCAATGGTGTAGGGAGAATGTAGGAAAACAGAATGTGCTTGTTCAGTACATTCGCAAAACATTAAGGATAATTTTCAAAAATGTTGTAAGTATCCTAGAAATATCCCAGGAATGCTATAAAATTTGTATTATTATGTTTAAACATAATCAGGCTTATTTTTATAATAATAATTCAATTTATATTTTAAGGGTCAAAATATATATATATTAATTTACCTTACGTCCATGAGTTACAAAAAGCTGTATGTATACATTGTTTGCTTGTGGTATGTTATGAGTCTTGCATACAATTTTTGCAAGTACTGAGTAAAAAAAAATCTAGAACCAATGTTGACGTAAGTTGTACGTCAATATAAATTGACAGAATGTAGGCAAAATAGGCCTATTGTCTCCTCTGCGTCCAGAGGCGTTTATTCTTTACCTCAGTCCCTCAGCGATCATAAGCTAATTTTGTTAAAATAATAATCCTCCCATAATCCGGCGGGGCCTAATAGTTTTTATCTAAGGGTACATTAATATTTGAGAGCGTTGAGGGTTTCTTTCACCCCTGTGACGTAATGTGGGTTATTTTTCCCCGTTTATTGTAAAGTAGGGGCGCTTTAAGTCGTCTTTAAAAATGGCTATGGATTTTCGGTCGAGTTTGCGGTAAAGTATAGGGTTTGTAGAGGGTGAACGGCTTTATTTACGTTATAACGTAGCGCGAAATATTACTGGTGATGAATTTAACCTCTGTCCGTGATTTTAACAGAAGAGGTTAAATAATTATGCGACTTGACATATATTTTCAGTGATGATCGGTGATACCAAAGATCAGCATATTATGTAAAATTCGACCAAGTATCTCCTAAAACATAAATGGGGACGGTTTTATGTTGCAAAATAATAGCGTTTTAAGATTCCTACAATTACATACAACAGACATACGTACATATCCTCACGCCATTACTCCCCGAAGGGGTAGGTAATTACATACAAATACCTCGAAAATAGAAAGATTTGACACATATTGAAATACATTTTGCTAATTTGAAATTTTAATAGCGACATTTATAATGACAGAATTCCAAAACTCATAGGCATAATTGCAATAATTTCGATTCAAGATTTCAAATATTAACTAAACGATTCACCCCGCACAAAGTTCTAACCTTCAAACAACACATGTTAACATGGGACTCTGTCACATTCAATTATCTGTACCACTTTATCAGGACCTCCCAACCCGTAGCTTTTAAGGGGGATGATGGGGTCATTAAAAGCGGGCCGATTTGTCTCGCCATAAGGGGTGAGCACAGTAGGGGCGCGGTAATTAGCAACAAGATTGTTTGCCATTGCAACATGCTTGTGTTAAATAACAAATACAGTGTGTAATACGTAATAGCACTTTAGCGGGCGGTCGGTTAATTGCCGCTTTTGTGATTGTGGAGCACAATGGATCGCTATGAAAGAGATTGTTTGGTTTAGGTGTTGAAATAATGATTTTATGGGAGATAAATTGCTGTGTGCACCTGAGTGGTGTTTTTATACTTGCATGCATGTATGTTTTTTAATAATACATACAAATGCTCATGCCTATATTCCCCGAAATGGGCAATAATATTTCACTGAAGATGAGTAAGTGCCAACGAGACAGATAGTGAGTCTATTGACGTCTCAGGCACTATACATACGACTTTGAATTACTTCTCAGACATATGCCTCAAGATGTTTTCCTTCGCCGTAAAGTACGTAGTGTGATATGACTGCACATAGGTTTTAGAAAACTCATTGGTTCAGGCCCCGCTAGGAATCGAACTCGCTTGTGTAGCAGGCGACTGCTCAAACCCCAAGGCCACCCTCTCTTTTTTAATAATTGTATCCAACATATTGCGGCAGGCACTGTAGAGTAGTGCAGTTTTCATATTTGAGTTTTTTTTTTTATTTATACATGTATTAATTAGAACGGCTAGAAGCCAATTACACTAATTAAGAGTAATAATATATACAATATCCATTCATTCGTTCCCCTCACAATACTCCAGACATACTGACATTATCGTCTGCCATTCATTCGCGAACACATCACAATTAGGTTTGGCGACCAAGAGGGCGCTGAGAGCGGAGAGAGTGCGGGGAATAGCTAGATTACATTAGAGATGGCTAGATTACTATGTCCTCAGATAAACTTTTTAAAGAAGGTAACTTTTTCTAGTTAGTGGTTTTCGGATTCCTGCATCGAAAGATCTCCAAAATACCGAAAAAACTAAACCGTTAAAAAACATTTTCACAGCGCGCAAAAACCACATCACAAGTAGGTATTAATTCTGCTATTTTCTTCATACAAGAAATTTTACCAAATTAAATATACCTTCCCCGCAAACTCGCCACTTGGTAGCTTAACTTTCCAAGTTAAAACATACATCGTCTACTTAAAAGTTAAGTTGGCTCCGCTAATTATGTCAGCGGTGGTAATGTTTTAAAACACTTCATACGGGAAAGTTAACTGCCGCTGAAATATGTTAAGCCAAGTTAAGTTTAAGTAGCAAATGTGAAGAGTCGCTAAGTGACAGCTTATGAGGGGCAATGTGTTGACGTATGTGTTTGTTGAACACGTAGATAGATATATATACAGGGTGAGACAGGTTGAGACAAGTAAGTTAGGAGAAAATATTACGAAAATGAAAAAAAAATTATTTACGAAATAAATAAATATTGACAAACGGGATCTATATGAGGATGTGGGGATTCTTTCCCAACAATTCATCAGGGATAGAAGTCTTTTCTTAACATTCTTACGATAGAATTATCGAGTCAGGATTTGTCTTAAACTGTGGGATAAGGCCAGGAGTATGATGATGACTAATCGTGAATCGCCTTCTTCCCGGTCCCAGTCCAAACTCAAAAATTCGTCATGATAGTCCTTCCAACGTGAGCAGCATTAAATAAATGATAAGCGCTTTCCCACCTTTATCCCGGCTCGGGTAGTTTTATGTCCGTTTATTAAATTATTCGTGGACTTAACACCATTATATCCTAGTTAAACCCACCCGCTAAAAGCCCGCTGACACCGGAGTTTATTAAACACCTTAATGGACCCAAGAGGTGTGATCCTTAAACTAAGTAAACTTTTTAATCTTTATACCCATGTGGGAATAGCGAAACATGCAGGCCTTATATATTTATTGAAGTCATTATAAACATCGAAATTAAATTATATTTTGTTCATGTATACTTTTATTTATTTATACCTCTGTAAATTTTACATATTATACGTTTTCAATTCAATAAACTGAAGCAGTAACAGATTAATATGCTGTTTTCACCATTATATAGATTGAAGGTACGGTATGGTGAATGTCCTCACGCCTTCCCAGAAGGGTCCCCGAAGGGGTAAGCAGCGTAGAAGATATGACAGAGGGTGAGTCCGTCACTGTCTCAGGCACTATATATAGTCTACTTTCCTTACGATGTTTTAATTCACCGTAAAGCTCATGCAGTGACACTTAAAAGTTTAAAAGATACTAGTTTATACTGGTGAGTCTAGAACTTGCGCTGCTGCGTAACAAAGTGGCTATTCAAACCACTCGGTTGTATACGTAATTATTCAAACCACGTCTAGCAAAGATCTTATTTCGTTTCGTAAAAGATAGGAGAGTATAATTCAATAGTATCATACCTAGAGACTTAGTAAGATACAATTACATGTAATATAATAAAACCCGCATTACGTTAATGCGAGACGGCAGGTATGCCTGGTGTATTTAATTAACTCATAATAAATTTAGTTAAAGGAATATATTCACAAAACAGATTACCGACATCATCCTGCATTAGCTAAAGTTCCGCGGTACACTCAGCTTCGAATAATCCACACATATCTAAATACATAAATACATATGCTTACGTGTGTATTCCCCGAAGGGGTAGGCAGAGATGTATTTAAACAGTACACCCACATTTCGCCAGTTATGTGTAATAGGGAGCGAGTCTACTGCCATTAACCAAACACTAATCCAGACTCTGGGCTGTAACTGGAAAACTACTGATGTGAGAACCCAATAAACACTTTGTCCGATCCGTCCGAGAACCTTGTGTTGAGGCATTTTAGATGTATTAATTTTAGGATTTTTATATTGAGATATATTTTAAAATGTTAGATTCTGCTATATAGATACTATTAAGAAATAAACTAACAAGGAATTTTTTTTTTCCTTCCGTCCAAAACATTTCTGTGCAATTTGCTTCAGTAACTATAGGTAGGCAGGACGTAGGTCATTAACAAATCAAATAAAAGTGTCTACGTGTTCGTTGTTTGTCAATTAGTGTTGGGTAATTTAAAATGTTGTAGACATCCTTGTAGTCATAAGTTTCAGCAGCTGCTTACTTTGTACGATATTTATACACCACCATAATTATATAGTTAAATAATTTATGTCATAGATATATGCGTCCAAATATACCCAGGATAACATAGCTCGCGAGTAAGTTGCGGCGGCGTTAAGTTTTTCATCACATGATTAGGGGCAAATTACCTCTCCTCGCGCCCTACCCCGCTCCGCCGGCTCCTGGGATACGGCAAATCTTCCCTTATCCCTGCTTACATCCGAAGAGCCTGCTTAGCTATTAAGATACGATGCAGGAATCATGATTTTGGATATGATATAAAAAACACATTTTCCAACCCAAAAAAGAAGGTAACAGAATATAGTCACTCATTTCATACTATCAGTTAAATTGTAAATTAAATTCCACAACAGGCATAGATTTTATAGTTGCTGGTATAAGTGCTGGTACATGGTTAATATATATTCTACTTTATTATCTATATACATGGACCAGTTAATGAATAAAAAAAGTTAATGGTAAATTATCCATCGTTTCGTCACGCACCTTGTTAGCTTAATAAATTATTCGCCAGAAATCTACGTGAACAACATTTATTCAAAATTGTATTGATCTCCCAAACCTCATAGAGCTTGTCTTTATTGATTTCACATGCTATTAAAAAATTCAAATATTCAAATTTACCACATCCAAAAACCACACCGCTTCTCACTTCGGAGCCATGTCAGTAATTAGATTCAACGTGTAGAGTGGTGTAATTCGCGCAAAATGGAAGATGTATCGTAGCTAACATGTTTACCAACAATTATCCGATGGATCATGAGGACTCACTTGCGACAGATTAATATCCTGGCGATTTCTACCAAGTTTAGAAAGCCTAATTGCCTTCTTTCACGACCTTTTGGAGATGAATTTAGAATTTGTATCAGAGTACATACATATGCTCACGCCTGTATGCCCCGAAGAGGTAGGCAGAGGTGGTGTAATTACAACACCCACTTTTCGCCGAAGATGATTAAGTACCAACATGACAGATGATGAGTCTGTCACCGTCTCAGGCACTATACATACGTCTTTGAATTAATCATAATATGCAGGTTTCCTCACGATGCTTTTCTTCACGTCGGGCGAAATCACTGTTCAAAAGTTATTTAGAAAAACTCATTTACAGGCCCCGCTGGGATTCGAACTTGCGTCGCTTGCGTAGAAGGCGACTGCTCAAACCTTAAGGCCACCACGACTCTTAAGGAATGTTTATTTTTTAACTAAGTCACAAGCCCGTACGTCAGGCAGGCTTCCCTATTGGTTCAAGTACAGCCACGTTATTCTTCAAGATTTCTCAGCGTTGACCTCGACATCGAGCGTCGGTTTACATCATAGGAAATTGAATCGTAATACATACACTATTAAGTTAAATTTCGTATCTTTAAAACCGACACTTGAGGTCGAGTGCGACGCTGATGAAACCTTACAGAATGACATGACAGGTAACCGCTTAGCATCAGGTAGCCCTTAAACTTGTTTACCACGTAACTCTTTCCATTTGTCTCCGTCCAATGCCATCCTTATACGACATGACAGACACGTTTTCTTTAACTTGTCTCATGTATGTTAGCCTTGGTCTTTCTCTCCCTCTCTTCCCTTCTACCTTTCCTTCTATTATGTTTTTAAACAAGCTCTCATGTCGCACAAGGAGGCCAATATATTTCCCCATACATTTTGGATTGCTCTCCATATAGTACTATTATTTCCTTGAATATTTACCACGTTTGATCCATAAATATTTCAGAAGTATCCGAAGCAATGTGGATTTGGTCTTTAGGTGTAAGCCTTCCAGCTCTGAGATTATAATTGCAAGTGCAATAGAACCGACATTGTATATGTCAAAAAACATCCACGACAAAGTGATATCATAACCACGAGTGTTTTCTATTTCTCGAATGCTCTTCAAAGTGACATTACAAAGCAACCAATCGAAATAAGTAAAGTGACATATTTCATTTTCACCCCCGATTTAATTTCACTTACAAAAATGATTGATAAAGGAGTCTGAGTCCGTGGTAGGGGCGTGTAGGGGCAAATAATGTAGATTCGATTTCTAAAAAATATATACTTCACTAATAAATATTTGCGTGTATCTATCGGATATTAGCTGTGCCCCGCTTTTTCACCCGTGTAAACTTAATTTCATGGGATGCTTAATTCGCGAAGACATTTTTTTAAACAAATGTAGCCTTACTCCTTTGTAAATGTAATCTTACTCCTTGTAACACCCGATATTTGCCAATGCAAGTCCAGTCAAAGTATATACTATCGTATCAGTTATGTGAAAAACTGTTAGTAATAGTTTCGACGATGAAAAGTTACGTCTAGAATGAGTGTGGAAATATGTCAATCCGCCATCTTTGGAATTCAACTGCAACCGCCTCCGAAAAGTATCCCAACAGAATTCGGGAGCTTTGAAAACCTATACATAGAGAGTCGAGAGCAAAATCCAATGTATATCTACATTCAAAACACTCTCAATGTCTGATTAATTCCAACTGGTGCTATGCTATCCGACGCGTCGTTAGCGTCTGTCACACGGCGATAGGGTTACCACCTCGGGGAATTGTAATTGGCCAGCCCAGTGTTGTCAGCTCTTGTTTTTATTACCCGACTACCCCAGAAGACGGGTAATATTTTTTATTCAATAGTGATCATGTAATAGCAGCACGTATAAAACGGGGATGCCCTCTTTCCAACGGTCGTTAATAAGTTTTTAAAACAGAATATAATTACATAGTGCTTGAAAGTGGATATCAAGTGGCAATTACGTTGAAGATCATGACAAACAGTAAGTAAATTGTTACTTTACCCTTTATTTAAAGCACTTAAAGGGTGTAGAGTACAAACGTTTTGTTGTATTTTGATTACTAAATGAAAACTAATGAGCCGTAGTGGCCTTGGGGTTTGAGCAGTCGCCTGCTACCCAAGCAAGTTCGAATACCCGCGGGGCCTAATGGCCAATGAGTTTTCTAAAAACAGTGATTTTACAGCATGTGGTTTACAGTGAAGGAAACAGCCTGAGGAAACCTTCTCTCTCAGATCTGTCACGTTAGTACTTAAGCATATTCGGTGAAAAGTGAGTGTTGTTATTACAACACCTCTACCTACGCCTTCGGTCATAAAAATATATATTAAATTATATCTAAAGGATTTAAGGAAATTTAGGTCACTTGCATAGATCTTTTTTGTTACGTTATTTATCTTTCATTAAATCTTCCAATTTCATTTCATTTCAAAGACATTGAAAGTAGGTGAAACTTTAAATCATCACACTATACTTTTTACTAAAAATTATTTAAATTGTCTCTTCGTAATATTTTAGAATCTATACGAATAAAACAAAAGAGGTGTTCTCTCCCCTTCAATTCTCTGTTCGTCGCTACAGTTCAAGTACCATTGTTGTCTAACACGCTTGTTTAGTTGACAACCCTATTGTTTTTGCGTTGCTCTAGGGCTCTCACGTCATCGGGAAATAAAATCATTTGTTTGTGTTTAATTGGTGTTAACATTAGAAGAGGCCTGACAAAACAAGGGGCTGTTATAACAAAAAATAATAAGATATTCCATCTTACACGGAGTAGCCCATAAAATATAAAATCATATTTTTTTAGTTGGGTTGAATTCTCACAGGATTGTCGACGCTAATACTGATTTTTTGGGACTGCCAACTGAATTGAATAATCTCTTAGCTTACATCAAAAATTATATCCAAACTTACATCTAACTAGCTGTGCCCCGTGGTTTCACCCGCGTAGATTTAGTTTTATATAATAAATCTGAGAAGTAATACAAAGACTTATGTATAGTGCCTGAGACGGCGATGGACTCACCCTCTGTCACGTTGGCACTTGATCATATTCGGTGAAATGTGGGTGTTGTTGTTACAACACCTCTGCTTACCCCTTCGGGGATCCTTCTGGGATGGCGTGAGCATATTATAATATATCGGTTTAAAATCCTTTCTTAGCGAATGCCTACGTCATAACATCTACCTAAATGCCGAATTTCAGCCCGATCCGTACAGTGGTTTGGGCTGTGCGTTGATAGATCACCTTCGAGTTATATATATTTAGATTAAAAAACCTAGTTCCGAAAGAAGAATTTAATATAATTAAGAAGAAACTATGACGCGTCCAACCTTCTTTAAGTAATAACCCTCAATATGTCGTAGTTACAACAAAGAAGTAAAATAGTAAAGTTTTGTTATAGACAATTTCTAAAGACATGATTTTTTTTTCATATTGTACATTAATAGCTGAACCCTGCGGTTTCACCCGCGTAGATTTGATTTCATTCCCGCGGACCCTAAATGTTTTTTTTTAAATAAAGGTACCTTAAGTTACTCCTTTTAACATTAGCTATATGCCAGTGAAAGTAACGTTACAATCCCGGAACAATTAGACACACAGTCAGACAGATGGACAGACACAAGAGAAAAAAATAATAATGAGTTTTTTACGTCAGTTCCGTATTTACTTTCATAATTATCCATTTACTGAAACGCTGTTATTTAGGAATTACACACAGACACATTTTATTTTATTTATCCGTATAGATATAATTAAATGTATAGATAAATACTCTACAAATTGAAGTAATATTGTGATTTTCCGTATGAGTCCGTGACCATAGTAAATTCGATAGCATCAAGACACGTAGACGCGCCACACCGCAAGTAATCCAATATGGCCGACAGCTGGCCAGTCCTTTTTATATTTTTCGGGCGAATTATCGCCGACGCCGACGAGGATGCGAATCAAATTGAAAGCCGACTCAATTATATTACTAAGCTCTTTTAGGGCTGCCAGTTTCGTGAAACCTTTCTCAATTATTGTTGAAGAATATATAGACAGGTGGAACGTTTAGAAATATCGTCGTTGTCATACACTGTCACTATATTTATTATGAAAAGTACCAATATTTTATTACGAATCTACTTGCAATATATTTAAAACAAAACCGATATTATGGGACACTAAGACAGAAGGACGAACATCTTTCCACAAATTTAATCAACCCTAACTTACGATATTTAAATTTGATCCTTTGAATGAGTAACTTGTGACACCCCTTAATCTGAACAGCACGTGTCGTGAGGTGTGTGGGGTAGAGGGAACATACCGTAATAACATTCCGAGATGAGCGACTTAAACGCGTTACAGACCACCAGTAACAACTGACCCCGCCGAAATGGAAATGCCGAACGAATTCCAGGCTTTAGTAAGATGGTTTTAGTAAGGTGTTTTGGTGGTTTTGGCAACGAACTAGAGTGGATTTTGACAATGAATGGTAGTTAGGTAATGGGAGTGGATGGAATCGACTGGCTACTTAATTGGATATTGTCTTTCGTGGCTGCGAGTGGGTTATGACTTATGACTTATGTCGATCCCGCTTGTTCGAGGTTTGACAAGTCTCGCGCGGTTTGAGTGCTACGTGAATGTTTCATATGGTAATTTGAGTAAGTGGTTTTTCAACTACATTTGCATTGAGACATATTCTTCACGTATTGTCTTCATATGACTAAGTAACTAGCTTCAGCCAGCGGCGTCGCCCGCGCGGTATTTTTTTTTTTATTATGCGATAATTATGCTAACTAACATTTTGGGGGATAAAAATATAGTAACTATTAAATATAGGGGTAAATTTCTTTCAAATCCAATCCGTCGTTATTGCATGATTTTGTTGTTTTATTTAAAATAGACTGTTATTATAGTTACAAAAAGCCACTTAGGATTTTATTTATATGTATTCTAAAGGAGCCGTGGTGGCCTTGAGGTTTTAGCAGTCGCCTGCTACGCAAGCGACGCAAGTTCGAATCCCAGCGGGGCCTGTACCAATGAGTTTTTCTAAAAAACTTATGTACAGTGATTTCACACCACGTGCTTTCGGTGAAGGAAAACATCGTGAGGAAACCAGTATATTTCTGAGAAGTAATTTAATGACGTATATAAAGTGTCTGAGACGGCGATGGACTCACCATCTGTCACGTTGGTACTTAATAATCTTCGGTGAAAAGTAGGTGTTGTGATTACAACACCTCTGCCTACCCCTTCGGGGAATACAGGCATGAGCATATATATGTATGTATGTGTATGTATTCTAAAGTGCATCAAATAGTAAGAGACATATGTATAATACTTAGTTATCACCAATAAAACCTCGAGCGAATCCACTCATGTAGCAAGCTGTATGACATTTCTATTCAAAAGCACGTTTGCCCGTCTCTCTAAACAGTAAGAAAAGTGAATAAGGTTGACAATTCTATAACGCGTTGACCTGCCACCTTGGATCAAATCCACGCCACGTTACTTAGCACATCATAAACCATTTCTCTATTGCGTAAAACGTCATTGCTCGCAAGACTTTTGAGTGATGTTAAATTGGTGTTCAACGTGTAAGCATAACACATTTTTGCCAGTGAATTTTTACGAAGCTTTCGATTTTTGCGAAGATGATGAATGAGATATGCGCAATTAAGACCAATCTTTGTTGGTCAAGTTCATAGGCTCCATTAGTAGACTAGCTCTCGTTCTCGGGTTTGACCAAGTATAGTTACGGATCCCTAATCAACCTCGTTTAACAATGAAATCTATGTTACTCAGCGAAAATCTAGCATTCTATTGATGATATTTTTTAATCTGTCGAGTTGCTTTGTAGCCTATTACAAACAAACAAATATTTTCTGTCTATAATATTAAATATATAAGTATAGATAATGCTTCTACGATTCACATGAAAATACTATTACTAATTTAAGGAAAAAGTGGTTATTGTGACAACTCCTGTCCATAACTTCGATGTGAGACTTGGTAATTAGGGATTCGTTTAAATTACGAGAAAGCATTCATCACCTAGTTAGTATGTGAAACGAGTCTGTGGTATAATTGCTTTACCAAACAAAATCTGTATACTAACCTGTACTCTTGCCTCGGTGAGGTTGATCTTAAGCGCGAGGTCCTCTCGTGTGAACACGTCAGGATAGTGTGTCTGCGCAAACGCAGTCTCCAACTCTTCCAACTAACCGCAAAAATAAAGTATTAATAGCTTCAAAATGACATATTACTTATTCATTGTTATAGTAGTTATAAAACAGTATATTTTTAAATCTTTAAGACTAACAATCCTCACAAGAGCACACGATACACAAGAGCAAAGGTACTTATTTTTAAAATTAGGTCTAGTTTCCTCACTGCTTGTAAAGTATATACCTTGGGAGTACGGTGAATGTTTAAGACATCCACCGTACTCCCCGGACCTCCAACAGATTACTATTTTTCTGGATAACTTCTTGCAAGGGAAAAAAATCAACTCCGATATGGCAGTCCAAAGCGCCTTCTAATATTTTTTTGATTCCCGTCCGAAGGCGTTTTTAGTAAAGGGATCAATTAACTACCTATGAGATGGCAAAGGTGCATAAATAGCAATGGTACATACTTCACTTAATTAAATTTTGAAAAAATCGACTTTTAGGTTGCTCTTAAAACGCCATTTTCATATGTAAGGACCTTAAACTGTGCAAATTCTATTGGTTGGTGGTCTATTCTCGTAGCCATCCCAGCTTTGTTATAATGTAAAGTAATGTACGTTACCTGCTGTAATGTGAACGTGGTTCGGTTGCGTCTCTGCTTCCTTCGTACGAATGTATCATCATGGATCGCTGGGTGGTATGAATAGCTGGTGTCTGTAACAATTTACACTCAGGTAAAAAAAACATTTGCTTAGCAACTTTTTTTAATTACAGGGTATTAATTGAAGAATTTTTAATAAATAAGTATTGCTATGCGTTCCGTTTCATATTTCTTTGATCACAAATACAATCGATTATTTAAGTATATGTAATAGTTATTTTTCCTAAATATAAATAGCCTGTGCTACTCCTCGTAACATCAGCCATACATCCAGAGAAGTTATAAGCTATAAACTTTCATATATTTTGAAATGACACAGTTATTTCAATTGTATAATTAAATAAAAAAATATCCGATACCTTAATTCCCTTAATCACTTCTATACTGTCACTAAAGACCATGCACAAACAAAAAGGGATCAATAGTGGCACCATGCATTGTGCGAATTCGGGACAGCCCCCGGAAGTGGCGGGCCATTACACGCGGAGTGCTAAATCGCCGCCCTACCGTTACAATCTGGGTCCGCGTGTCCGTGGAAATTGATGATGTGGAGACACCGTGCGTTTGGGATACTTACAATGTTTTTATATTCCAGGACAGAACATATTTTGGGTTGAATTTAATGAGGTACCTATATTTCATTTCATTAAATTATATTCGGGCTGATTCATGAATATTAGAGTGAGCTACAAATTTCGTAACCCTTCTACGTACAAAAACTTACCAGTTTTTAATGCCTTATTTTTTTTTATCTGTGACGTAAAAGTGTCTAGTGACTATTTTTTTTAATAACACCCAACATGTATATAAATCATATTTATCGATAGGTGTAACGATTGGTTCGTGCTGAGTTTTTACCATTAGGAGTGCCATACGCGGTCGACACATTAGATCGTCAAAACAATTTCGAATTCTATATCAGTTACAGCCATTTATATAACATACTTAATTCGTTGATTAATCGTATTCGAGCTACAAATCTGTTGTTTTTTATTAATTGACCTATTTAATAAAAAAATATTACGTGTTAAAAGAAAATGCATCAAAATATTTATAATAAACTGTATCCCACTAACTCTTACTCACCCTACAATGACGCAATAGATTCAAAGGCGAAGGTTAGGGCCGTGCCGCCCTCAACGTTTCTATTATTCGAGATAATGTCATTTGATACATCACTAGTGAATATTACCCCTAATAGCCTCTATTATTTGTCTTCGTACTTGACTATTGGGGTAAATTGTCGCAGAATGACTTGCGTGTACTGGCAACATTTTTGGAAGAGAACCTTGGGGAGGGAGGTAATCTTTCTTATCTTAACTAAATTTACTAGGCATTGTTATGATTAGTTCCTAAAATAAACCAAGTTGATCAAAATGGTGTAACTTTCTAAAATTATTAAGTAATTCGTTGCTACGTGAAGAAATATTACTAGTGCAGTCAACGTTGTAAGGGAAGATATCCAGTAGGTACTCATATTTTTGATAATATACTATACTAAGCTCACGCCTGTATTTCCCGAAGGGGTAGGCAGAAGTGTTGTAATAACAACCCCACTTCTCACCGGAGATGATTTAGTGCCAACGTGGCAGATGGTGAGTCTATCGCTGTCTTTTCACCGCAGATTCCTCACGATGTTTTCCTTCACCGTAAAGCACGTGGCGTGAAATCAATGTACATAATAATTTTTTTAGATAATCTCATTGGTATAGGATCCGCTGGGAGTCTAACTTGCGTCGCTCGTGAAGCAGGCGACTGCTCAAACCCCAACTCTTGTCAATTAATCAGCTCTCACTATTTTATTCAATGGATATAACACACCCCAGCCAGAGGACCCTGTCACCTTTTGAGGTTATTTGTTCATCAGGCTACAGGGCGTATATTTACCTTGGCGTAGCTGCCCTTAATCATATGCGTTGAACATCTCTGCTTACCCCTTTGGTGACCCTTGTATTCCGCTATCTTTATCATTACATACATATGCTCACGCCTGTATTCCCCGAAGGGGTAGGCAGAGGTGTTGTTATCACAACACCCACTTTTCACCGAATTTGATTAAGTGCCAATGTGACAGATGGTGAGTCTATCGCCGTCTCAGGCACTATACATACGTCGTTGAACTACTTCTCAGAAATATGCAGATTTCCTCACGATGTTTTCCTTCACCGTAAAGCACGTGGTGTGAAATCAATTTACATAAGTTTTTTAGAAAAACTCATTGGTGCAGGCCCCGCTGGGATTCGAACTTGCGTCGCTTGCGTAGCAGGCGACTGCTCAAACCTCGAGGCCACCACGGCTCTTTCATTCCAACTCATAAATCCCAATTATATATACAGAATAACAGTATTATTCAATTAAACTTATTGTACACTCAAATACAATCTGTTACGCAGTGACGTCACGTCAAAGCAATTAGTGTTGCCAATAATAAAAAGCGCATGATAAATAAATAACTTGATTCTCAGTTTTGTCGAGCAAAGCGGACTAATGGACCGATTTAATTGGACCAATTTGTGCCGAAGCCATCCACTCTTCGAATTAATTCGGTTTATGTACTGTCTATGTGCCGTGATGTATTGCTGCTGTGATTTGGATCTTAACATGTGAGGGTTATGGTTGATATTTGATACTTTTTTTTTTGCACAATTGTAGCAAAGTGTACAGAGCTGTCTCGAGATAAGACGGAAATATATAGAAATTTAAAAAAAATGTTTTTGACATAGGTCCCGTCCCGTATGTACTTTCGTAACTGTACATTAAGTAAAAAACTGTTAATTTGGAAGTACAAACATACACTTACATTTTATTTATCTGTTTAGATTATCACTAATTCAAGCCTTAAGGTTTTTATGCTTTGCTTGATGATGAAAATTATTTATTCAGTGTAGGCCCTGGTGAGAAAGTTATTAACTTCGAAGAACTGACCACTGGTTCGGAAACTAGCCTTCTTAGAAGAACCGGATAGCAGCTGTCATCTTGTACATTTTAAAATAATTAGTGATTACAAAAAGATTCGTCTAAATTATTATTATTGAGCAAAACTAAAATTATATCAGCTTGATGAATGATAGACGAATGGAACATGATACTACTAGTTCAAATAAACATTATTTAAAAAAAACCAAATACCTACTCTTTAAGAAAATAAGAATTCAAAAACTGACCAGGTAAAGTACAATTAATATTTAAATTGAAAAGATTGTAATATTTTTAATCCAGATTGCAAAAGATGAATATTTTCATTAATTGGATGTTAATTATTAAGTTCCCATCATGGCCGTAGAAAAATCCCTCGGGGGCGGAAATTAAAAAGTATTCCACATCCGGCGGAAGTGGTCCGGTCTGAGCTTGAGTGCACCGGAAAAAGTTGGACCAAACTGGCGGGATTAACTAGCTCTAGGTACCTCTACTTATTTAGATTGCGACGCTTAAACAATATAAGAAAGAAATAAAGAAATGAGTGACGAGAATGAAATTAACGAAGATTTTAATCGATTGCGAATTATGGACAGACCAGTCACACCAACAAATGTTTTTCTGCTTGTTTTTTGATGGTCGGAAAAATACAACGGTCGCTTCCATGAGTGTCAGTATCCCAAGTATTCGTATGACTCGAATTGACAGCTTTTCAGAGGTTGTGGTTGAATTTCAAAGATCGCTGAGCAACACATTTCCAGACCCGGTTAACAATGTAACAATATCCTCACGCTTCGCTAGTAGAAACGTTACAAAATGTACGGGAATAACATATGTCACGTGACTGATTTATGTCATTTCCATACATTTTGTATTGTTTCTTTTGGCGCAAGCGCGAGAGAATGTTACTACTCGGTTATCAATACGCAAATGAATTGGACAACCCTGTGTCAAATGTCAAACCTATACTAGATGCACAGAAATGTGAAGCCATTGACAAAGTACTACATAAAATGGGTGTTTTTACACCTGTATATATATTTTCACGGTGTAAAGATGTACCAATGTCAAAAAAACACTTTATTATTAAACATCCCAAAATAACAGTCTCGTATTTACAGGGCATTTGAGTAGAAATAAGTACATTGACGCCATTTCAAATCTCACAAGTTTAGCGTTAATTCCTCCCGTGATTAATAGGCCTGAGAGTAATTTAAGCGTCTCAGGCACAGTGTAAACGCACCTTTACGACATAGATTAATAAGCGTTATCAGTCAGCAGCGCGGTGTGATTGCGCGCTAATGAGCCCCCACCGCGTTCCGACAGAACGCTCCAAATTGCCTTATACATTTTTAATAGATTCGCTTAAGCCGCTTTTTTATCCACTAGCCGCCGACCACCGCGCTTTTTAAAACTTCAACCGACCCCCCACGCGAAAAGGGGGGGTCTGTCGCCCCCCGCAATACGTTAATAGATTTTAAAAATTAATACATTACGCAATTACGCAGCAGGGCGGGCTGTCATTTTCGACGGCCGAAATGAAATAAGGCCAGTCTGGTAAGTGGGTTAGAGCGGGTCTTTGATCGCTGTTACACGTTTAAAGTAAAAAAGCGAGCCGCGTTGGGACTAATCAAAAGTGACATGATCCTTATTAACTTATCCGATGTAACTGAGTTAAGGCGACCGGCGGCGCGACTCAAAAACTATTTTATGAATAATAGATGGCGCCGGCGGCGACCAATCCCCGGGGAGCAACGCCCACCGGCGGCACCCCTCTCACCCCCTCGCACCCCCGCGCACCCACCCCTCGCCCCGCGACACCCTGCCTTCTCTATTCATTAGCACATTACCACCCCTCACGCGATTCACTTGGAATAACTCGAAAGAAACTGATTTTAGCCTTTTGAGGTATTTTCGTAACCCGTCCGTCCCGGTCCCAACTCAATGTTATAAATTAATGCGGTTTCATTCAACGTGAATGAGTGAATAAAGCCACATTATTAAACATGTATACCTTATTAATTTTGAGAGCTACTCTTTATTTTTTTGCCAATATTAAATTTTAATTGATGAGTGAGCGGTAATTAATTAAATTTATTCAATATAGTAGTATAGTAGTACCCGCTAAAATAAATTGGGTGGAAACAATTTTCATTTAACTAAATACATTAACATTTAAAAATTAAACAGCCAATAAACTTATAATAAATCCATTACGTTTCTTCTTATTACATGACTGATCGATGTTAGCATTCAATCGAGAAATCTCTGTTCTCGATTCCGAAACCTATTTCAGGGATCATTAAGATCTACCTATAATTGAACTCGAATAGAAATCGAGTAAGCTCGAATCGAGTTGTAAATCGTAACAAGACAAGAGGTTTAACAGACGATAATGTCATTTTAGTTAGAAGCGAGCTCTCGTAAACTTGTTGGGAAGTTTGCCGACCGATATGGGTCCCGATCAACGGGACTACGACGGCCCGACTCTATTAAATTGCCTTAAGCCTGATTAGGGATTAGGAATTTTATGAATAAAAACTTCACACCTGCTTTTCGGTGAAGGAAAACATCGTGAGGCAACTGCATATATCTGAGAAGTAATTTAAAGACGTATGTATAATGCCTAAGAGCGCGATGGACCACTCTATCACGATGGCACTTAACCATATTCGGTGAAATTTAGGTGTTATTGTTATAACAGCTCTGCTTATACACATGTGACGCATGAGATTTTTTTAGTACCTATATAAAAAAACTCCGTATAGGCCGGTCGTGTGGCCTATGTGACAGAATATAAAGTTTTCATATTCACCTATGTTTTTGCCCAGCCGTCTCGTTTCAGATATTCCTATTACATCGTATTTTAGTTTCCTGGATTGCTTCTTCTAATTCCAATAAGCGTTAATAAACAAAGTCCATAAAAACAATATAGAAAGCTAGCTGGTGGGACATAGCACAGGACAGGGAGAAGTGGGGCATCTCTGGAGGAGGCCTTTACCCAATCTGGGGACCTCGCTTTAAAAAAATAAGCAGTTATTAAGTAATTAAATTAGCAACTAAGTAGAAATGAAGCATGGTCAAAGAAAGGCTTTTTTATTTTAATTTTTAGTTTTTTTATTTTTATTTTATTTATTTATAAAAACTAGGTAAGGGGAAGCAGTCAACAGCGTGCGTTTGCTTGCAGTGTTCAGACATTGCAATTACCAACACCCTGTTTTTTTTCGAATATCCTTTATCATGTTATGAAAGAGAAGTGTAGTCTGATTTATCTGATATTCTGATAGCATAAGCCAAGATGTATGGCCACAGAACACATTTCTTATTTCTATAAGGTTGGAAAAGTAACTGCACGGTTTGCAGAAGTCGTGGGTTCCAGTCCCGCTTCGTGTTCGTATTTTTCTTTACCCTTTTTAAGAATTCTTGTGTCCTGTGTGAGTGGCGATACTTACAAGGATGCGAGGCACTGAAGGGGTACTCCAGGGTAGGCAGCCGGTGCTGGTGTGGCGGCAGGCTCGGCGGGCAGTGGTAGCAGAACAAGCCGCGACCGCCTCCACCGCCGCTCGCCAGCTAGCCGAACAAACAAACATTATAATGATATTTAATTAACTATCTCAATTTACTTGTATCTATCTCCGGGTTGGACAAAGTGTTAATTAGGTATTTTAGTCTGCAATTTCGTTTCATGGCATTATTGGCCATTCCCCACTTACATGGGCCTTAAACACAACTGGCGAAATGTGAGACTAACGTAAAAAGTGAGAGCATATGTATGTATCTTATTCTTTGAAACCTTGATGTTTTATAAAGTTACCAAATAAATTAATCTATATTTAATCTTAGTTTCTTTTTTTATATAATTATTTTAAAGAATATAAAAGTTCAGCGTGAAAATCAAAGACCATGTAACCTCCTATTTAGAACTTGGTTAAAAATGCATCGTCTACTAAATACTTAGTATGCAAAGTACAGAAATCACAAACTATAGTTCTGTACCTATATATCGAGACATAACCCTTAGAAAACGCCAATCGAAACAATAAAGCGTCAATTAAACTAGATCTAACACTTTCATATTAGCATACGTATAGCGCCGCCGTAATCACAAGGCGCTGTCACAATAGCCGCGTGCGCATATACTTACAGCGCCATCTATCGCCAATAAACACAGATCACGACCTCGGCTCTGTCCTGTGATCACGAGTTTAGAACTGGCAGTTAATTCGAACTGTTATTATGCAGATTGCAATGTAATAACACAAAAATGTGATTGTCGGTATTTTATTGCGAGCTTGAAGATCACGCTTGGAATTTCAAGTCGATAAATAATACGTATTTATCGACAAAGATGGATTCCATGTTTTAATTTGCGGTATTTATTTATTTATTACATGTAGGTTACATTTGAATAGTAGTTATTTTTCATATTGAAAACCAAAAGCAAAATGTATATTATCTATGAAAATAAAAAAAAAACAATATTTCTATCACTTTATTTACTTATATTTAAAATCACAGTAATGGTTAAGCCAATATCATAAATGGGAAAATGAAATATCTGTCCGTTACCTCTTTACAGCTAAACCGCGGAACCGATTTGCCTAAACGTTGCTACAGTGGTAGGTTTCAAGGACGGGTAATGAGTAGATAAAAAAATCACTACGTGCACAAAGTCGAGGGTTAAAACTAGTATCATAATATTCCCAAGAGACGTGTAACGTGCTAAGGACACAGCACACATAAATCAATTAATTTCGATGAATAAATTGCTTGATTGCACTGCGCCAGCGACAGGAGAGCATAATATGTGGGGCGTATGAATTGCAGCTAAAATTGGTCTATACAAAGCTAATATTACATTTTGAGTAAAAAAAACTGTCTATCCATCCATGCTCACGCCTGTATTCCCGAAGAGGTACGCAGAGGTGTTGCAACAACAACACCATTTCACCGAATATGATTAAGTTCCAACGTGACAAGAGGAGTCCATCGCCGTATCAGCACTATTAGTGCTTAGGTACGTCTTTGAATTACTTCTCAGAAATATGCAGGTTTTCTCACGATGTTTTCCTTCACCGTAAAGCACGTGGTGTGAAATCACTGCTTAAGTTACATACAGAATATACAGTTTAGAAAACATCTTTTTACGAGTGAGTACGCTGTTGCTTAGAGAGGAAATATTTTCTGTTGTAGATTATGTTATTCTTTTATTAATTTAACTTGTGACCTATCTCGGCAATATTTAGGGTTTCTATTCAATTAATCTTACGTATCGGTCTTTAATGTACTTTGATATTGTAATTTGATAGGAGTGAAATCAATATTTACTCTACTATAATATAAAAATTATGTAGATTAATAAAAAAAATATCTAGTTACCTAACCTATTTAATCCACCTGGTGGAATTCTCATGAATTAAAGAATTTCAAATGATTATTTGAAACAATTTTCATATTCCCTGAAATGTGGGTGTTGTTATTGCAACACCTCTCTACACACCTTCGGTGATCCTTCTGGGATGGCGTGAGCATATTTATTTATTTAAAACAAGGCATGACACCTAGGGTATTCAGCAAAACGTGTTAAATTATTTAAATGTGTTTTTTGATAGTCATTGCATGACATAAGTATATTTGCTAGAGGGAAATGGCAATGAATTCAATTCGCGAGACCCACGTGTATGTACCACGATAAATGACATTAATGGAGCAATGAATCGACTAAACGATGCGCGGGCGCATACGATGCCGCGAGTGACGTCAGAGCACACTGCGCTAGGGGCGACACAACACCAGTCAAATGGTTCATATTTATTTAGAAAAGCGGGCTGGGCTTTTCTTGCCCAGAGAATCAGCATTGCTATTCAACGTGGCAATGCTGCCAGCCTTCTTGGCACGATCCCGAGAGACACCGATTTGGCCCAAGTTTCCTACTTTGCATTGTTCTACGTTCCTTGTTTTTGATTATAATTAAATGTTATCATTATTTTCAAAAGTACATATTGACATATTACTTCCTTAAAGTAATAGATTTAGACTGAGATAGAAAGCGAGATGTGCTTAGGTAAAGTATAATATGTATTTAATCACTGATGCCAAGAAGGAGTATTTACAAATTTAATCTTAAATACATTTTACTACCTAAACATCTCTTTATCCATTCCATCCAAGTATGCCATCTCATGACCATATCTGCATCACCCCCATGGATAAAGACTCTCCCTTTAAGGTTGAGAATAACGATGGCATTAAGAACGCCTATGCATTGTTAGGTAGACAGTATTAAATAAATAAATAAATATATCTAACGGGTCTTTCAAAAAGATTTAGTTAACTTTGCTTGTACTAAACGACACCTGTATTACAGTACACATCTTTAAATAGTCTTTATATAGAAAGTGTTTATAAGCATTTCCTATAAGACTACAGGAACTCGCCTGAAAGCAAATGCGTTGTTTGCAACCTTTGTAAATTAAAAAAATAAATCTCGTTTTTTTGAAGTGAGTAAAATAATCCGCAGTCCCGTGGCGAGTGAGTCGGCATCCCGATGTCGGTGTATTGGCGCGTCCTGTCTGCGCGCGTGGGGTCCTGATCCGTCTAATCCTATTTATATTATTGTGTCATTACCGCGTTAGCACACCCACCGCTCGCCGCATCCGCGCGCTGCACCGACCTTGCCACCACACTAACTGCACAGCGGTCACATTACCAACATACAGCTACCGTCACGACTTAAGAACTTTAAATAAGCAGCAGCACATATGCTCACGCCTGTAGTCCCCGAAGGGGTAGGCAGAGGTGCTGTAGTAACTGCACCCTTTTTTAAATTGGATATTATTTTTGAAAAGAGTAATTATTGAGTTTCTTGCCAGGTTCTTCTCAGTAAAAGCAACCTTTCGAACCTGGCGGTAGCATATATAATCCTGTGAATTATGTCATTCCGACGATTTGAAAGTGTTTTGTAAAAAGTCTAATCGAATAAAGATATTTTTGACTTTGATTTTCACTTTGACCCACTTTTCACCGAAGACAATTAAGTGCCAACGTGACGGATAATGAGTATATCGCCGTCTCAGACACATACGTCTTTGAATTACTTCTCAGACACGCGCAGGTTTCCTCACGATAAGTTTTAAGAATTAAGAAGAAAAATTTCAGAATGTGGTTTTTCAATGTCAATACCGTATATACTTTCATATGCATTTAGTGAAAAGCCAATGTTGGAATTAGAAACAGACACTTCAATTTTATTTATCTGTATGTATATGTTTGTATGCATAGATTAAGTGAGTTCTAACCTTGACTAATCTTATTCATCTTTCCTACGTCGAATTTATTTAATACAACCGAGTACTTTTAATGCTACTTCCCATTCATATGTTTTATTTTCTAAACACTTCAAACAAACAGATAAACATCAAACTCCACTGTTTTCAATAACCGCCATTTTATATATTAAATAAAAAGAACATTCGAATTTCGAATTGAATTACTTTTTTTAGACACCGAATTGGAGCTAAGGAGTTTTATCAACGAAGGCGCGATTATTGTCACCGGCAAAACACTCGAGGGTCTATTATGATGTGGGAACTGATTATTTATCACGACAAATCCTTTTGAGACGGCCTTTCATTATTCATCGTATTAAGTAAGAGCCATTTAAGAACCTGCGCGGAATTGTACAGTTTAATTTGGGTACAATTGAGTTAGGAACAAAACGGAACTCGAATCAAGCTATAGTCTCATCGAGATTTAAACTGCATATAAGTGTGAGAAAAAATATTGAAGACATATGTAAGGCTGTAACTTAAAGACGGTTATATCTATATATATAAAAGAAAGTCGTGTTAGTTACACTATTTATAACTCAAGAACGTCTGAACCGAATTGGCTGAAAATTGGTGGCGAGGTAGCTTAGAACCAGGAGAAGGACATAGGATACTATATCCCGGAAAATGTATACATACAGATAAATAAAAATTAAATGTCTGTTTGTTATTTCAAATTAACAGCTTTTCACTCAATGCATATTAAAGTATATAAGGTACATACATCAAAAACAAATTTGTAACATTTTCTCTGTCAGTCTGTTTGCTCCGGGTTAACTCTGAAACACAAGGAGTAGCTTAGGGTATTTTTTTTTAGGTTAGGGTTCCGTGAAAAAATTGACCCATAAAATTAAGTCTACGCGGGTGAAACCGCGGGGCACAGTTAGTAATAACATAATTGCTTTATCTCTACGTACCTTTGGTATAACCCCAGAGGCGTAAAAATTCATTACAAAAAATTTTACTCAATATCTAAATCACGATACATTACATCCCTTATTTCCGGATCGATGCTAAAAGTAAACAAGCTAAAAAGCAACCTTTCCATTTAATCCTATATTACAGCCGTAAAATCGAGTAATTTCAATGATTAAATCACTCGAATTAACGTAAGTTACACAAACTCGGCAACTAATTACTCGATTTGAGTGTACTTAATCGAATTGTGTAGGTAATCGCTGCGAAGCGTTATCGATACCAATATAATTTTGATGCAAATTGTGTTTGCTTACTTTATTGAACGATTATTGATAGAACCTTCAAAAGAACTCGGTATACAAACGATTCACGAGATATCGGGCTCAATTTTATGTGAAAAATATTTCAGCGTACTGCGTCCCTTATAAATCATTCAAGTGTTAGCAAAGAAATTATGGTAATCAAATAATATGGAGGTAAAATATGATAATTGAGTTAATAAGTAAAATCCATTGTAATAATGTGAATAATAATACATGGTACGGTAGGTGGAGTGGTTATTGAATTAATATTAACTGGGACCGAAGCGATCGCCTCGGCTACACATTATTTAATTTGGCGAAAATTATACCAGTTCAGGGTTGTCACGGCCCACAAGAACTTTATACTATATATGTCTAGTTTGGAATATAATAAAAAAATATGATATACTCAGTTACATGCATTCCATATAAGATAAGCAGTGCTTACCATTTGTGATGACTGAATACACTTGTGTCGTCTGTCTATACCAAAGCGTATGTACCTAAGTCGTGCCACATTGGTATATACTTAACCTAACTACCTACTTATTATTTATGCCTACTTCTATGAAAATTCAATGCGGCCTGGATACACCATATTTTTATTCGATTATACTTCTTACAATGTTTAATTTTAAATAAATAAAAACATACTTCATATAAGTAATTTACTTCGTCTTATTCTTAACATACTGCAATAATTATAAATACTACGTCCCTGTTCTTATTTCTTTTCTATCATCCGTCATTAGTCGTCTTCCATACTTAACCATATACATTTCAATACCACATATTAAAAGATATGACTTCTACACATGTCAAAAAAATCGGGTCACAGTTAAAAAGTTTACAAACAAGACTTCTTATTTAACCAATTATACCCGCGTAGAACGAATTCCACGGATCACTTGTTATTCCTTGGAACATCAGCTTTCTGATCCCGTTTAAAACCCTCAAGCAGTTTCAGAGATTACTCGGAACAAACAGACAGACCAGAAAATAAACAGTTTTTTGTGTGTACCGTATTTTTTTTATATAAAATTCATAAAAGCTCAGAGAATCAGCATTGCTATTCAACGTGGCAATGCTGCCAGCCTTCTTGGCACGATCCCGAGAGACACCGATTTGGGCCAAGTTTTCTACTTGTAATTAGTTTTTAGCTACTTATTAGTTATTAAGTACTAAAATAAGATATAATTAAAAATAAAACTGTAAATTCATAATTATACATTTAGTGAAATGCTGTTAATTTGGAATGGCAAACAGACATTTCAATTCAATTTATCTTCATACTTTTAGATATATTAGATGTATGAATGTATAGATTAACATTTGTTTAAATGACATGAGATGTGAACATGTAAATGATAACAAACGTTAAGCAATACAAATTGAAACAAATTATTTTACGATTCAACCCGCTTGTTCGTACGATAAACAATCAATAATATTTAATCACAATGCTGCGTTCATTCGATATCGAACTCTTACGAACTGTAATAGAGATCAATTGAGCATTTAATTTAACCATTAATGATTCAATCGGATTGGAAAAAACGGGTTTATGATACCATATTAAAAAGTAGAAGTTTTTAATGGAGTAACAATGAGGGACGCATTATATTGAACGGTATTTAAATAGTATATTTGATATCGGTTGACATTCAAAATTTTTAGATGAGGGTTTTTGTTTACGTTATCTGTGGCCAGTATTAAGCGGCAAATGGTGACGTCTCGGATTTTAGTATAGCATAAAAATATTAACAAAAGAGTTACATTCTTAAGTTTTTTTTTTAATTTGAATATATATTTGGAATTGATTTTGGAATTATGCTCTAAATTGTTTGTAATTTTTTTTTTAATATGCGTTTTTGTTTAATTTATCTGTGTTCAGTGCTAAGCGATATTTATAAGTAGATTCGCAACTTTTTTTAAAAACTATATGATTGCTTACACAAAACAGTGAAATTCTTAATTAAAATATTTTTTTAATTGGATACTGTTTTCATGTCACGTAAAATGCTAAGGATATCCGCCCGGAAAAACTTGCTCGTAACAGGATCCGCATTTGTCTATCACACGGGATTCCATGTAAAACATGCGTATAAGCAGCATAGTTCAATTTGTAATTTCATAACATAGTTAATAAAAAATAACATTAATAAAAATGAAAATTATTTATATAGTTTAAGGCACACTTTACGTGCGCTAGTGACATATCTAATAATAATGATCATTTATTGACAACAATTTCGGCAATAAACTGCCTCTTTACTATATGTGATGTGATAACCCTATTTGTCTGTCAGTTACAATTTGCATGTGACCGGCTGTATTTGGATATAATCAGTTTATACGATGATACTCGGCGCTTGTTACTTTGATCTTATACTTTTTAACAGATTATTAAATTTGAATCTTTGATTGATGATTTTATTATTATTGCTGAGAAAACCAATTTTTTTTAGTGAAATACGTCTGAACAACTCCTTGTAATATCAGCTATCTGCCAGTCATAAGCCCGTTGTAGTCGTTTAAGAGATTAGCCGAAACAGACGGACCGACAGTCAAAAATTTTAAAACAGATTTTTATGTGTTAAGTTATCTTCCCGTATATACTTACTTTTATATGTATTTAGTGAAAAGCTGTTATTTTGAATTACAAAGAGTCACTTAATTTTATTTATCTGTGTACTAGTGAACGTTACATGGTTTTACCCGCGTGGTTCCCGTTCCCGTGGGAGTGCAGGGATAAAATATATCCTATATTATTCAGTGATAATGTGTCATTCCAATGGTGAAGGAATTTGTAATATCGGTCCAGTACTTTTTGAGCTAATTCGTCACAAACATACTTACATAGAAATCTTTCCTCTTTATAATATAAGTATAGATATCTACAGATATATATATATAAAAGAAAGTCGTGTTATTTACACTATTTATAACTCAAGAACGGCTGAACCGATTTGGCTGAAAATTGGTGGGGAGGTAGCTTAGAACCAGGAGAAGGACATAGGATACTATATCCCGGAAAATGTATACATACAGATAAATAAAAATTAAATGTCTGTTTGTTATTTCAAATTAACAGCTTTTCACTCAATGCATATTAAAGTATATAAGGTACATACATCAAAAACAAATTTGTAACATTTTCTCTTTTTGTCTGTCTGTCTGTCTGTTTGCTCCGGGTTAACTCTGAAACGTCTGGACCGATTTCCACGGGACACAAGGAGTAACTTAGGGTATTTTTTTAGGTTAAGTTTCCGTTAAAAAATCACTAAACAAAAGCTAGTATACAGATAAATAATAGATGTATGATATTTCCTTCGTAAATTTGGTCTGCGTGGTGATCAAGGAATACCGATTGTCGGGGGGCTATTCCTAAAACATCAAAGATTCATTAAGGTATTTGCACACTTAATACGCCGCACCCGCCGGTGACGCCATGCTTTAATATTCACAAAAGCCAACCCCCACTTGGGGATGTTGTTAGTGTAATAACTTAGTTTCAATGTCAATGCAACCTTATTGAAACTGGTTGTAAATAGGTTACCAGTTATGCAAGATGTATTTATAAATTACCAGCTGTTCCCCGCGTTAACATACCCTAAGTTTTTTTTATTAAAAGTAGCCTAAACTTTCATCCCCTTCAAAATTCAAAATTCAAAATATCTTTATTTGATTAGACTTCTTACAAAGTACTTTCAAATCGTCAGAAGGACACAAAATACATTATACAAGATTATAAATGTTACCACCTGGTTCGGAAGGTAGCTTTTGTTGAGAAGAACCCGGCAAGAAACTCAACAATTACTCTTTTAAAAAAACTATATGTTATACAATGTTATTGGTTACAGTATTTATATCTCATGAATATAAGCCCATGGACACAGTTCAAATGCTCAATCTTGGGAGTAGAATTAATCAAAATCCTTTCTTAGCGGATGCCCACGTCATAACATCTACCTGCATGCCAAATTTCAGCCCGATTCGTCCAGTGGTTTGGGCTGTGCGTTGATAGATCACTATGTCAGTCAGTCAGAGTTATATATATTTAGATGTACTGGGGCTTTACTACAAGCTCTTATAGCCATCATGGTTCCACTGTGTGACAGTGACAAATGTATACACGTCATATAAATGGGGATTTACTCGAGCGTCATAGAGACCTATTGGGTTGCAAAGCTCATAAGAAGAAATTTAGTTAATCCTGAAATCCCCGCTTGGGCTCTTCTATTATAGTAATAACAATTAAACCTAAACTAATTAAATACTAAAAAGTTACATAGTGTATTTTTCTATGAGCCAGTGGAATTCTCAACATTCCATTACAAATGTCCATTATAAAACGTAGGTGCCTACGTTTCATTTATACGCTTTATTTTATTTATTCTCAACTATTCAACGTCGTCGCACGTCGTCTGGTAGAAGCTTCTCGTGACAAGCGGACTGGGGCTTTTCTCGCTCAGAGAATCAGCATTGCTATTCAACGTGGCAATGCTGCCAGCCTTCTTGGCACGATCCCGAGAGACACCGATTTGGGCCAAGTTTTCTACTTGTAATTAGTTTTTAAGGCACTCTATAATAATAAAGTACTACGCAATGATAATATTATTACCGATGACATATGTCACTCCCATACATTTCGTATCGTTTCTATTAGTACAAGCGCTAGAGAATGTTACTTTGTCTCTGTCGAGTAACTTAAATTTTGCTACGCATCCGTAACTTCGTAGCATTGTCGTAGCAGTTTCGTAGCACGTGGCATACAATGTACTTTATTATTTTATATTATATTGGGTAATTTTTTTGTTCTATAATATTTTTGAAAAGGTTAAATCAGCCTTCCAAGCCTGGCGGTATTATTATACATGCGACAGTAACTCTGTCCGTCTGTTACGCTTTCCCGCTTAAACCTCTCAACCGATATTGATGAAATTTGGCACAGACAATCTTTAGACCCTGAGAAAGGACATAGGCTACCTTTTATTGCGAAAAAAAGTATAATAAAATAAACTAAATGTACGCGGGTGAAACCGCTGGGCACAGCTAGTCCTGTATAATTATGTCACTCTGACTTTGTTAAAAGTCTAATTAATTAAGAATATTTTTAAGTTTGATTTTATCATGAGATTGACTTATAGTGTATTTTCATTGAATTGCGTATATTTCTAAATTATTTTAGAATTCATACTTCACATTATGCGTCAACGCATATCAACAATAATGTATTCCTATTGAAACTTAAATTAAATCCTGTTGAAGTGTTGAATAAAGGACAATATAACCTCGTTTGACTCGTGTAGGTAGGTACTCGTGCACACAAGTACAGTACCAAACCAACATGTATATATAGATACAGGCACATCGCCACAGTAATTGCGTCGGGCGCCGGCCGATTGCATATCAATATAATTCTTATTTGTTAGTAATTGAGCTTATTGGCAGCAATGCTGTATTGGCCTTTATTGTGTTAATACGTGATTGAAGCGGTACACTGTGACGTCTATTGAATATTTATGTGTTTGGTTTAGGTGTCGATAGATGGCGCTTTGACGGACATTGTTGAAAGTAAGTGCTGCCAGCCTTCTTGGCACGATCCCGAGAGACCGATTTGGGCCAAGTTTTCTACTTGTAATTAGTTTTTAGTTACTTATTAGTTACTTCATGAAAGTAATAATATACAATTGGTGATGAGCGTTATTTTAATTAATATAAAAGTACTAGGTTTATTTTTCACACAAACGAAAGAACTTCTGCCTACCCCCATGGGATACAGGCGTGAACATATGTATGAATGAATGTATATTAAAAAAAAGATTAGGACTCGAACCGGGGTATTCTAGTTTTGTTATCGCGTGTGAGCTGTCATAACTTGACAGATGTTGATAAGGCCCTGGTAAAGCATTTCGAACATTTCAAGGAAACAAAACACTTTGTTAATGTGTATATAAACGTTACGTTTTATCCAAATATATATTTACTCTAATTGGAGGTTAATAAAATATAAGGAGAATATATTTAATGAATTACATACATACATATGCTCACGCCTGTATTCCCCGAAGGGGTAGGCAGAGGTGTTGTTATCACAACACCCACTTTTCACCGAATTTGATTAAGTGCCAACGTGACAGATGGTGAGTCTATCGCCGTCTCAGGCACTATACATACGTCTTTGAATTACTTCTCAGAAATATGCAGGTTTCCTCACGATGTTTTCCTTCACCGTTAAGCACGTGGTGTGAAATCACTGTACATAAGTTTTTTAGAAGAACTCATGGGTACAGGCCCCGCTGGGATTCGAACTTGCGTCGCTTGCGTAGCAGGCGACTGCTCTAACCCCGAGGCCACCACGGCTCTCTTTTATTGAATGAATTCGTAATACAATTCTCAAAGAATCAATTTAAATACACTTCAAATGAATGGAAATTATGGAAATATACACCAGCATTCAATTACTTAAGTTTTTTGTAGCTCCGGTTGGCTAGACATAACCACTATTTAGTTCAAATAATACCTCCTAGTGTTATGAAACTATTCTAGTCAATAATAGCACTAGATTCCGATGACCATAATGCACATACATTTTTCAAAGAGGTTGCACGTCTGGTAGAAATCTCACGTAATAAGGGGGCTGGGGCTTTTCTCGCTCAGAGAATCAGCATTGCTATTCAACGTGGCAATGCTGCCAGCCTTCTTGGCACGATCCCGAGAGACACCGATTTGAATAAGTTTATTTATTTATCTAATTCATTATTATCTTTAATACTTACTGTTTCATAGACAATTCTGTATTATATATCCTTTACATAGAGCCATGACTTTTCTCACTTTATACCTAATGTCTAACTAGCTCCGCAGCATTCCGTTATTCATTACCGAAACATAAAAATCGGTTCAGTGTTTTGACCATAATACCGCTAACAGACGTTCAGAGACAATATGATCACGCCATCCCAGAAGGGTCCCCGAAGGTGTAAGCAGAGGTGTTGTAACAACAACACCCACATTTCACCAAATATGATTAAGTTCCAGCGTGACCGAGGGTGAGTTCGTAGCCGTCTCAGGCACTATACATACGTCTTTGAATTACTTCTAAGACATATGCAGGTTTCCTCACGATGTTTTCCTTCACCGTAAAGCACGAGATGTGAAATCAGATCACGGACAAAGACACTTTATCTTATAATATTAGTATATATTAATGCGTTATTTAAATCACATGGGCAAATTTTCCTCTTGGATTCTGATGTCTATTATATCGTAGGAGCATCATAATTATATGTAATGAAAGCTTTAAATCACAATATTTAATAGTGATAAAATATATAATAAGGTGCTTCAGGGCAACGGCAAAAATCCGGTCTTATTCCTTTTTCTTGTGCTTACCAGACATTTTAATAGTAATAAGTTTACCGAATAGAAATATAACTACAACATAGGATACTAATCAATTTGAAAGCAACGTGGTAATATTAAGTATATTTACGAGCTATTTCCAAAACGTATGGCTTTATTTGTATAATTTAGCTCAGTCCGTTATTAAATAATAATTTTTTTAATTATTTTTTTCGTAATATATTTTTCAGTGTGCGCTTCGTAAAACTATGATTCGTTTTACTCTATTTTATATGTCGCTATTTTTCATGACTATTAGATAATATTTTTCAGAAAAAACTTTTGTAAATGGAAACAAATGTTACAAATCCAATGCAAACAGCCATATACGACTGAAATTACCTTATTAGCGTCCGAAAATATTTTGTCCAATTGTGGGCGGGAACTTTTCCCGCCTAACTTCGCGTGCGAGTACGAGCGCGGTCACCGCGCCGACGTCATCGCCCGACGTGTTCACTTACGTGCGGCGGCGCTACGACTGACGCGACACGACGTCCGACGAAACCGCCCTCGGCAAACAAAACCCCACCCGTAAAGAGCATTTTAGCGCTCTCCCCGCTCCCGCGCCTTGATTTAATAGCGAACGCGGGCACTGATTCACTTATCCGAACGCAGCTATCCCACTCTTTCATACTACACTTGTGATACGGGCCGCGTGCTCGCTCTCTGTCGCACACGCTCGCAAACTGAGAATTAGAAAGAGAAGGAGCGGACACTTCTTTCCTCCAACTCGATTTGCATGCGGGGGTCGCTCCGCAAACTTTATGTCCTCGTTGAGTAAATTATTTATACGTTGGAAATACTTTTAACGGCACCTTCGGAGGAAAAAGATTGCTTAGGAATGAGTGGATTGAGTGATCGGATGAGCTGACACGTGGTGCGTAATTCCTTGTGGCTTACTTTTAATTTAATTGACATTGTGATAACGTCTCTACACGTCTCAATGAAATGTGAATTTTATACGTAGTAGACAGAGGGGTTGCCTACTTTTCGTTTTTTTTTTATCTAAATCTATACAGATAAATAAAATTGAAGTGTCTGTTTGTAATTCCAAAACATACAAACAGCTTTTCACTAAATGCATATGAAAGTATATACGGTACCGAAATAAAATAAAAACTAATTAAAAAAAAACTTTTTTCTCTGTCTGTCTATTTGTTCCGGATAATCTTTGAAACGGCTGGACCGATTTTAACGGGACTTTCACCGCCAGATAGCTAATGTTACAAGCAGTAACTTAAGCTTAGCTAGTAATAAATAAAATAAAACTAATTAGTCATGAACCACTAAACAAAATAGGCCCTATACCTACATGGTTCTTCCCTTTATAGGTAATTAAATTCAAAGTCCTAACTGACGGATATGTCACTACACAGCATTAACCGCTCGCTCATACTAGAAACAGAATAAGGAGTGTTTAGGTATCCACTAAGAAAGGAATTTCCGAAATTCCACCCCTAAAGGGTGATAAATATTGTTGTGTTAAGTTACAAGTGAGTTATTTCGGGGTCGAATTTCACGCGAAGGAAGCTACGGAGAGGAACTAGCCATACTAATACTCAGAAGTTTCATGTCTCATGGACCAGTGGCTTAAGGTGTGTGTTGAATCATCCAGTTATGAGATTGAATTCTATGCTTAGATAACTAGGCTCTGCACCTACGTGGCTGTAGGACTCCACATACTTTCAACCCCCATATAACCCTCTTAGGGGTTGAAATTTCGGAAAACCCTGAGTGGATAACATACAGAGAATACGCCAACCAAATTATAGAATTTGGTAGCCCTATAGAGGGCTAGTGTTTTAGATTGCGTTTAAGGTTGATCAATCATTCAGCAAGTCTTACTACAATATGGAATAAAAAAAATACCTCAGTCTTATTCAAAAAACAGGTATTCGTCCATTATATGGTGCTTTAGTTATAGATTATATTTACATGTTGTATTAATGTATGTACGTGTATTAGTTTATGTTGAATCATTTTCATAATTAAAAACAGTTCACCTACCCTTTCCCCTCATTATTTCCACTATCTTTCTTCTCTTTTCTGTACCCAAAGGTTGTCTGGAAGCGATCGCTGTAGCGATAAGACCGCCTTTTATATACACTCTTCTTATAATTTTCTTTCTTACTGTATATTTTATTATTGTTTTCTCTGTGGTGTACAATAAAGATATTTATTATTATTATCATTATGGAATCTAGGACCACTTACACAGACATGCGCATCTACGAGATTATAAGTAACCCTGGCATAATTTCAGTCAGGGGTGTCACGACGTAGCCAATGATGTACTTATGATATATTTACGCGTTTTACGGACAGTTTTCCAAACTTCATATCGACAAACCGTCATTACTTCGAATTAAGGAGTAAATTTAAAAACTTTAAGAGTGACAACCCTCACGCTCGATGAAGCGAACATTATTATTTCAAAAAGTTGGTCTAAATCCATATCAGGAAATTCAATTGTATATGTAACTAGCGGACGTCACGCGGTTTCACCCGAGTAGTTCCCGTTCCGGTAGGAGAACGGGGATAAAATAAAGCCTGTATTACTTCCTGATGATGTAGCTTTCCAATGGTGAAAGAATTTTTGAAATCGGCACAGTTGTTCTGAGGTTATTCGTTACAAACACACACACAGAAATACTATATATAAATAATAAATCTTTCCTCTTTATAATAGTACATTCATACATATGCTCACGCCTGTATTCCCCGAAGGCCAGCGTGACAGAGGGTGAGTCCATCACCGTCTCAGGCACTATACATACGTCTTTGAATTACTTTTCAGAAATATGCAGGCTTCCTCACGATGTTTTCCTTCACCGTAAAGCACGTGGTGTGAAATCACTGTACATAAGTTTATTTTTTAGAAAAACTTATTGGTACAGGCCCCGCTGAACTTGCGTCGTTTACGTAGCAGGCGACTGCTCAAACCCCGAGGCCACCATGGCTCCTTTATAATGGTAGTCTAGATAACCCAGTACCTACAAGTAGTCAGGATCATAATCTGGAATGTTCGCAGCAAAGCTATCCAATTAGCCGTCATTTCGTTAGTTAGTAGACGAAACTAACCAACAGTAATGGCGTCCGTGACCCCATTATCAACTTCAGTGTTCGCTTACATGACACTTACTATCTGTACTCCTTGTGTTATCGACTCGAGTGAGTCTCATATTTAAATTTGACAGATGAGTTGAAAGTTGGGTAACAGTTGACTTCACTTCTGTACTTGTGCGAGTGTTAAATACTAAAAAAAAGTTAAAATAATATAAACTCCCCATAAGCACTGAGGATGGCCACCAGAGAGGGTTTTAGTGCGGTAAAAATCCCACATACCCCGACATGCCTCTCCCAGAATGGTCGGTGACTTTTTGAATATTTACCGCTCGTCAATAGTAAAAGAGGAAATTCTTCAATTAGGTAAGCAGAGGTGTTGCAACACCATTTTTTCACCATACGAATCCATCGTCTCAGGCACTATGAATTTCTTTCTTCTTTGAAATTTTGCACACAATGTACTCCTTCACCGTCTAACCATAAAGAGCTATGTCGCACCAAGAGTTTTACAGTAAACGGTCTCATGTCCTTAATGTTGGTATCTAATCATAATTGTATGTGGGTACAATTATAAGTGGGTGTTGTAATGTAGACAACATCTCTGTTATTCCTTAGGGCTACCAATCTTAGAAGACGCAAGATACAACCTATTTCCCAACTTTTTTCACAACTAATTCTGGCTTGTTCTATTCAGTGGTTCCAGCCGGCTTGCGAGCTCCCGATCGATGACTACTTTTGATGACTCCCAAACTAATACGCAAATGACACGAGTCTTTGCGTAATACTTAAAAAACTCGAAAGTTGAACGGAACAACTCACCTAAAAACAATCTGCAATCCATAAATCGAGAACAAATAGTTGTGGATATTTTCTTCTAATTCAGTTACTATCTAGTTTACTCGTTTACTCCGATATTCGTTAGTGAAAACGGGATTATCTACTGTTACCAAAGAAATAAATACACTCATTTAATTATACTTACAGAGATAACAATGAAAAGACTTTGATCTAGCTAAATTATTTCACGAAGTAACTGTTTTAGCATTACGTAAAGCCTTTAGAGTTTATAACGAACAATAAGACGACGTTATTATCAAATATTCTCGGACAATCCAAAATAAGCATCTTAATACTTTATAAGCAATCGTTTCAGCGTCTGATTCTTTAATCAGAGCGCTGATTCAAAATTTACTTGTCTTGTATACAATACAGACTACCTTATCATCGCGGTCGACACTAAAAGTGAACGACACATTTTGAATCTTATGTCTTGGGTCGTAGTTGGTGTAAGATTGTTCGCGAGAAGATTTGAGGTGCAGACAAATCTTGGCAGAGGTATAAGTGACAATAAAACGGGAGCTTAGCTCTCGGGGCCGTCTTCAAGTGGAACGGAGGTGCGGGGAGCGAGCAGGGTGGGAGGAGTCATGCTCCGTCCCTGTCTGGCACCACGTCGCATTGATGCGTTTCATTCCTTGTTTGTCCGCCGCGCGCCTTCCCCGTTACCTACATAATTTATTTGAGCGGGTACACTTAAAAAATTGCCCGAGCCGCGTATGCGTTTAGCGGCGAAATGGGGTTTGCGGCGCGCGGGCGGGGGTGCCCAAATGAAAATAATATGGTAAATGATTTCATTTGAATTGGCGTTTTCTCGTAATCGTCGGGGGTGTAATGGCCCGTGGAAAGTCCCGCTCCATTGTCCGCGCCGCTTTCATTTACGCGCTGAATTTATTTTGTGAGCTTTTATTGCCTCTGTGGAGCTTTATTGCTGTTCCTGTCGGCATACATATTCAATGTCGCTCGCTACATCCTGTCTACCCGCTGTATTTCGTTTGATGCCATTTGCGACAATCTGCTCTATTAACGATGTCTCTATACTTATTGAGAGCATATGAATCCATCTACCTCTATGATATATCTTTAGATTTGTAATCTGACTCCCATCGTCCCTGTTTCTTTGTGTGATGTGGTATTTTGCTTAGTTCCACTTCGATATACTTAGTTTCAGAATATGTAATTGTAGATCCCCTTATTTTTCCTTACATACTTCTTTCTCTTCTTCTAAACTCCCTTCGGTTATGAGTAGGAACCCACTCCGAATTTTACCTTTATGGAGAGGATTATTCATTAGGTCATAGTAGTTCTTCGGACGCCCTCTACCGACAATTCCACACACATTCGCACTATACTTACATGTCTTTCGTTAATTGTCTTTCACTCATTCTTACGATATGTCCAAACCATAATTTTCAGTAAAATGTATACTGTCTAGCTGATGTGTGGTGCCATCTTGTGGGTAAATATTGTCTGTTACCTTTCCGTTTTCCATATGACATAAGAAGAGAGATACATTTGAAATAGGCAGCTTCAAACTTGGCGGACATATGGTAGGTACCTACTTAAACTAACAGGAACTGGTTGACCGAGCTGTGCTCGGTTTCTTGTTCACATAAATATAAGGTAAAAAAAAATACCGGTGATGGTCAGTCACCGTGGTACTCTAGTTTCGTTATCGCCCCGTAAGCGGGAAGCCTCACCTTTGAGCTACCTTAACTTGACTGATATCGGTGAAATTTACTGTCGTACTATAATGATACTGTATGAGTTTATCAGTGCCTGAAAACCCAAAAATTTAACTAAGCGAGATGTATTTTTTGCCCCTGAAACCCCCCTACACACAAAATTTCATGAGAATCGTTGGAGGAGTTTGCGAGATTCAGATTATATACCTATATATAAAAGACTTGCTCGTTTAAAGGTATAAGATAAGATAACGCTGATGGAAAAACTAATCATTAGGTTAGGACCCATAATGCTTCCTTATAAGAAAACAGTCGAGGAACGAGAAAGTGCATCTGGGCTTAATTACCCTTTTTGGTTATGTAGGAACACATCAGCACGTGAGAACAATATTGATTTTTTAATAACTTCAAGACCAACCAAGATGACAGGGAGTGGTTGCAATGGGAATATCGTAACGATAGTTCACTTTCTCTTTCCTTTCACTTACCTTCCAAGTGTGAGTATTCTTACAATCGCCGTCACAAGTCATCGCGTCGACGTAAACGCAGATTTGTATGAGCTCACAGTAGTGTCATCTTCAGCCCCACAGACGGGGCTGTGTCGACTTGTGGCAGGTCCAATGAAATCTCGCACTAGACCTTCAGGTACCCCAAGTTATTGATTTTACCAGTTTAAACGTTGTCGACATTCATTTATGGTGTTGCCCAAAGTGTTTTCACCCGCCTTCTTTCGAACTCAACCACAACCCTCCTCCGAAAAAGTCGTATCATCTCCCTGGCCTTATCCCATACATTGTTGGGGTCAGCACTTGATTGAACTCGATGTGGCTGATCACCTGATTTTTATACGAAGCGACTGCCATCTGACCTTCGCAACCCCTTTTACGAGGAAAATCTGTGATCTGGGTGAAACCAGTTGTCAGACTATTTTAGGCCTCCGGCTGACCTGTAACGATTGCCAAAGATGATAAATTGGCAACCGGGACCGATGGCTTAACGTGCTCTCCGAGGCACGGAGGGAACTCGGGCGGTTACCCATCCAATTACTGGCTAGGGTTAGGGTTGCTTAACTTCGCTGATCGAATGATATGCGCAATAGCAACTGTGCCACGAGCTCCTCCTCCGAAAAAGTATCAACACATTTTGAGTCACGCTAAAACATTCGTCGAAGTTTAAACGTATCACAACATGTTCCTACTTCGGGCTGTAGGCTTACACAAAGTAACATTATCCTCTAATAGAAGCTATACAAAATATATGGGAATGACATGAATCAGGTGCCTGTCACGAGACACACACTCAACGAGTAGAAATTTGATTCACATTGGCTTCGTTCGTTATACGAAGCATTAATTCAATCTGTTGTTTTCTTAAAACACTTTCATAGACAACGTGCACATTTGACAGTTGATAGCGGCAGCAACTATTCTATGCGTTTAAACGCTAAGAACAGAGAGTTGAATCGTGATCGTAGACAGCGATTCGTTCAAAACGTACCTTGTCTAGACCTACAGGGTCCGTAGACAAAGTAACATTATCGTCACGCTTCGCTAGTGGAAACGATACAAAATAAAAAGACATATGTCACGTGACTGATTTATGCCATACCCATACATATGTCACGTGACTGATTTATGCCATACCCATACATTTTGCATCGTTTGTATTAGCGCAATTGTTACTTTGTCTAAGCCTACTGAACGGACTATGAAATATTGTCTGTCATCAAAAACAGCCCACGGATGCCAGAATATTATCACAATAACCATATCAAAGGCGACCTAATTACATCTCGCTTTACAAAAGAGCCAACAATAGTTTTTTCGGCCTCTCACAAGTGATTTATGGAAGAAAGCTTTTAAACCCTTGCGGTTCCTGATTGTCCTTTATTACCCGACGGGTCATTACGGACGGGGTTGCTTTATTAAGTACATTAACATTGCTTACTTGGGAGTTAAGTTCATTCTTAGCCAGTGGTGGATTTACCAGCAGGTTAAATTGGCGTCTAGAGGGGGGCTAAACTTTTGTGTGTGAATGTTCCTAATGTCCACTAAACAATTCCATCAAAACGTCTGGTGTTAGATGTTTATTTATGAAAAGAATACAATTAATTTGGATGCGAAAAATCTTAATATTCGTAACTGACATTATGGAATACTTACTTAATTAATCCGAAATTATTTTATACATTAACCATATTTCTACTCCGAAAGAACAGCAAATGTGTCTGACTCCTGCCTGAACGGTGACGAAAAACGCCCAAAATCTATTTGGGCTCGCGCTGCCTATCACAGCGAGGTCTCCAGAGGCGGTGACGACACACCGGTGCGATCTATCAGAGTACCAGGGACCCCGGGGTTTTAGTGCAGTTAGAATCCCACATATTCCCAGGGCGGTCAATTAAAAAAAATACTTCAAAAAGTACCCCTTTTGAAGGTTTTTCCGTCATCAATAAAAAAGGTTCTGCATAAATGTCCTAGAAATATCTATTACACAAAATATAATTAAAATTGAGCTTTTCAAAGCTCTTCACAAAACAAATTAAGCTTTTAGCGCCATCTAGTTATTAAGCACCATAACCGGTTTTTAACGCCATCTAGTTAATATTTGAAGTAAATTGTAACACAGAACGTCTAACAAGGTACAGATAACGAACAGTCTAATAAACAAATATCCAACAGACCTAAAACATATTGTCTATTAGTAGTATTGTTGATAAATAGTATCCAAGCGAAATTGACCTCAATTTATAATACCTACTTAATTATAATTTATACTAAGATATTTTTGCCAATGTTGGAATTATAATTTCACATGCAACTTACATTAGAAATCATAATTCCGCGTATTTTGTTCCACCTTCGGCTGTTCTTGATGAATAAAATACAGCATACATAACAACATATTTATATATAATACTAGCTGTGCCCCGCTGTTTCACCCTGGTAGACTTAATTACGTTTTTGGCATTACTTCGCACAATCAATTAAAAAAAAAACTTCAGTTTATTAAAAGTTTTAGGTACTCCTTGTAATATCAGCTATTGCCAGTGAGATATATATGTATGAATATGAATACTTGAAAGTCCCGTTAAAATTGGTCCAACCGTTTCAGAGATTACCCGGAACCAACAGACTAAGCAAAAAATAAAAATTAATTTTTTTACACTACCGCATAATATACTTTTATCTTTATACATTCCGTAAAAATTAATTTGGTTAATTAATTAATTACAAACAGACATCAATCAAAATGAAAAAATATACGTTCCACGTCTTTGTCTGTTATTTTTTGTATTGATATTTTTGTTTATGTCTGATTAAAATAAGCATTTTTTCAGATAAAAAGAAAATTATGTGATTGGAATGCAATCCCAAAATACGTTTAAAATATAAAATTCCCCAATTTTTTTATTCAAAAGGTGGCACGTCATCATAGACATTCTTTATCTATGTAATGAAATGGGGATCAAACCAGAACTATTTTTTATCTGTCCTTGTTGGTGAAGTTTGTACAGAGCCATCTATTGCTTAATACGTGGAGTATGTTGCAGTGTCGGCAAAGCAGATAAAATATTGATTTTTCTTACACGCGAAATAAATTATATTTTCTTAAAAAGTATGCTATTATTATTTTGGTTTAGTAAAAGTAAACTCAACAATTTGTTTGCCATTGCTCAAATCATATTCTCTTCAATTTAGCAATAAATCACTATACAATTTGTAATTGCCGCCAATTCTGGGCGGCGTTTCGGCCATTTTGTGAACCCCGCTACAGGAAGTGAGTGTTGTAGGTGCTACGCAGGCGCAAACTGACCTTTCGGTTGAAGAACCCGTCGGTCACATGTGAGTGTCGATAAATATCTTAGTTTTACCGTGAATCCTTTATAAATTGTAAAAAATATTGTTTTCGTAAGTATTTTCTATGGTGAATATAATTTTGCAAAAATACGGCGCGACCACAGTGTGGATTTTGTGTAAATAATAGAATACTTTTCGTGCCGCGGCGCCGCGCCGGCACGTTTGTCAAATTTGCTATTTTTTCGCTATCTCCAAACCCGGGATCAAATTTATCAATCAGCTTTTGCTGCTATTTTATTAAATGTGATTTGAGTTGCTGTGTAGGTGTCAAAACGGTTTGTGGTTTTTATATTGGTGTGCTTTCGTTGTCAGAAGACATGTTCAAGATGTCTCTTTAGCAGTCACATGTGCGTGGTCCACACTGTGGTCTCGGAGCCGCCGTAGCTGTCTCGTGTCAGGCCTGAAAACTTAATTTATTTCTACTCTCACTATTTTAATACATTAGTATTGATAACATTGTCCACCATACGGTTGTGTTCAGGTAATACACCCACCCACAAAGGTTTTCTGCGCACAGCGGTAGGTGGGGTTAGGTTGCTCTGCAAATTTTCAGTAATAGCGATTAGTAATGTCTCCTTGCTTTTCTCATGAAGATAGGTGTTTGCGCACGTGAATATTCATCGGGTATTTATTATAATTCGTTTTAAAGGCGCTATGTTATGTATGACTTGACAATTTTCATCAAATTGTGGCTGTCACTTCTCGCCTTACTGAAGGCGTGATATTGTTACTCGTAAGTGATTTCTATTCATCAATATTTTATAGTCCCCATCAAATGTTTCATTCTAATACATGAAAGTAATCATTTCTTACATAGATATTGTTAAAATAAGACTTGTTCTTACTGAACACAATTTTATTGATAAAGTAGTGAGTCAATTATCGAAATGTGCTTAAAGAATTGCTGATAAGTATATAAACCTCAATTTGATTCCAAACTGGCACTTTCACTTGTGTTCTCATTTTAAAAGTCAAGCAGATGGAGATTTTTTTTATTTAATCGTAATTCTGACTCATTTAATTCATGAAAGGTGTAAACTGGCCCTTAGTGACATCAGTATTAAACACCTGTTTAAACAAAGAACAGCTTTGTGTTAAAAAAAAAACAATCTTAAGTGTCTATGACTTTCATTAACTCCCAACTCAAAAGAGTCACAGAATAATAAAGTATCCTCTTTTGACAGCTCTTAAACTAATTGTTCAATGGAAGTTACTTTGTGTGAAATACTAAAGAATTCTTTGTTTCCAATGTAACAAGTTTTATCTTGTATGATAAAATTATCTTACAATTGGCGAAAGTCACGCAAGACTGCCACAGAACAGGCAGCATTGTTTGAATGGTAGATTTACTACTTTTTGAGAAAAAAATATTAATCTTGACTTTAAAAAATTATTGTCACAGGCCCTTATTACCATAATCTCTTATCGCCAGCATAGTTCCACTGTGACAGTGACAGACTTATATACATCTGTCTCACAATAAGAGGTCATGGTAGGACCCGGCTTGGTTGATATGATAGGGTGATGGTGACAGACTCCTATGTAATTTTATTCTTCTTTTGTTGCGATACTTGCCTTCTGAAAATATCTTTATTTTTCAAGTCTAATATTCTTTACACTTTCTATAGCATAGAGAAGAGGTAGGGCATATATAACTGCAGTTCTCTATCTATATATACCAACATAGCTGCGGTGCTTGCAAAGTCTAGTCACTTAAACTAATAATAATATTATCATCATGAATTTAACAGTAATAACTCTTGTTGGTGTAACCAATGTATTCCTTTCCACTTGTCTCTGTCCAGTGCCATCTCTTTGACCTCCTTATATGTCATGACAGACACTTGTACTATACTATATTATACTATACCTTTTATTATTTCTATATCTCATATTCCTTTATTGATTGGATCTGTCAATATAAAATTCTATCATAATTTTTTGAAACTTATCTCAATCTTCAGACGGGGAATTGAAATTTTGTTAGATTTAGCTGAAATTAGACTAATTACCCATGTAAGTTCTCAGCTGGGGTATTCTCAACCCAAGTTTTCAATAGTACTCCAGGGAGGGTGATGTCAGCTTATTGAATTAAATTACATTTTGATTTCAATAATTAAGACATATGTATTGCTTCATCTCCCTGGCCTTATCCCATGTATTGTTGGGGTCGGCTCTTGATTCAAACTGTGGCTGATAACCTGATTTTTATAAGAAGTGACTTCCATCTGACCTTCATAACCCCTTTTATAAACCAGTTGTCAGACTCTTATGCCTTCTGACCTAACATTTTCCAAAAATTTTATTTTGGCAACTGGGACCGGCTTACCATACTCTCAAGGCACAGAGGGAACTCGATCAGTCAACCATCCAACTTATGGTTTGGGTTAGGGTTGCTTAACTTCACTGAATGATGCAATGGTAGCCGTGATACAAGTGTCTCATTAGGGGTATTGTTTGGCTTTTATATTTTACATCTCAAGTGCTGTCTACTCAATATAGTGTGCACCTCAATTCATATGTATAAGCTTGTGCCCTGCAGTTTCATCCGCGTAGATTTAATTTTATTCCCGCGGAACCCTACATGTTTTTTTTTAATAAAAGTATTCTAAGTTACTCCTTGTAATATTAATTATCTGCCAGTGAAAGTCCAGTTGAATTCAATCCAGGCGTTTCAGATTACCGGAACAAACAGACAGACAGATGGAGAAAAATTAAAAAAATTGGTTTTTCCATGTCTGTACCGTGTTAGTTTAGTGAAAGGCTGTTGGAATTACAAACAGACTTCAATTTTATTTATCTGTATAGATGTAATCCATAGTGATTCTTTTATCAAGGTGGAGTTATTGCCAATTCATTAATAACTAGCAAAATTAAACCTGTTTTCTGCTTTTCATACTCATTTAAGTTTTACATAAAACCTATTTTAATAATACAGTTTATAATTGTTTTCACTTTTCCATCGGATAGAGTTCATTGACTTGGGGCAATAACCTCTGCTAATATTTTTTGTCAAGTGTGAATCATGATACACAGTTAACATGCCAAGGTTTCATCGTTAAGATTAGAGTAGACATTTTGTCTATCTTTATCTTTTACTTTTCGTTTTGAAATTCGAACCAGTAATTTTTTTTAAGGCTTGTGCTGTACTTGTATTTGGAATTAGTTGTGCCCCGCGGTTTCACCCGCGTAGATTTAGTGTTATATAAAATATCAGTTTAAAATTGACAGTTTCATACAAACTTTCAAACCCTATTTTATCCCCTTGGGGGTAGAATTAATCAAAATCCTTAGCGGGGATGCCTACGTCATAACATCTACCTGCATGCCAAATTTCAGCCCGATCCGTCCAGTGGTTTGGGCTGTGCGTTGATAGATCTCTATGTCAGTCAGTCACCTTTGAGTTATATATATTTATATTTCCCATCACCGAGCCCATAGAGTCGCGACAGTGGTTCCAATACCGCTGCCGTGCTGAGGGTACTCGCAGAGTGTACCCCAAGCCCGACTATGCGTCTCGTCGCACACCTGTGCTTCGGGATCACCGTACAAGGCTACACACATTTATATATCAATTATTGTTTAAAGCATTTTCAATATACGGGATTAAAACTTTTAAATTTTAATGCAAAATATTTATAAACATACTTTTTTGTGAAATCTTCCCGGACGTTCCCGGATTCCATCAGCCATCTGGCAATAGTAGATGTAACAAATGTGTTGGCACCGCCAGGAACGAGGATATCTGCCCACCCACTATCCACTACTTGTAGTACATATCTGTGCCTCGCGGCCTCACCTAGACTTAATAGGTAGTTTTATTTCGAGGAGCCCCTTTTTTAAATAAAAGTTAGGCCTAAGTTACTCCTTGTAATATTAACTATCTGCCAGTGAAAATCCCGTTTAAATCGGTCCAGCCGTTTGAAAGATTAGCCGGAACATACAGATAGACAGAGAAAAACTTTAGAAATCAGTTTTTTTATGTCAGTACCGTATATACTTTCGTGAAAAGCTGTTAATTTGGAATTGCAGTCACTTTTGATTTGAGATTTCTGCGAAAACAATATTTTTAAACATATTACAGGTGCCGTCACGAGGTTATGAGCGCAGTAGTCACTTTCCGAGTTTTTCTGTCTGAATAAAAAAAAAAAATCTCTGAGTACTCATAACTCGTGATGATACCAGTGCTATCATATGATTTATTTGTTGATAAATGTTTTTATTTTAGGCTCATTATGACCTAAAATGATTGAATCCAACAGATCACTCCTGCCCTAGTGTAACTTCAGAAGAACTACAATGGGTGATATAGAAGATACCCACTTCGAGACCGGGGACTCCGGGGCCTCGGCCACCTTCCCCATGCAATGCTCGGCCCTTCGCAAGAACGGGTTCGTGATGCTCAAAGGGCGCCCCTGCAAAATTGTGGAGATGTCCACATCCAAAACTGGCAAACACGGCCACGCTAAGGTCCACTTGGTCGGCATTGATATATTCAATGGCAAGAAGTGAGTACCATTTTACTAGTTGACTAGCTTTGTCATGCGTATTCACCCTTATTGTTCACGGTTTCTTGGTGGCTTTCATTTCACGCAACCCCTCGAATAAAAGCCTAAGTTACTTCTTAATATCAGTCAGTCAAATTAAAAATATCCTAGTGTTCAACTCAGTTGAGCAAAAAAATTTAGATATTGAGCATAAAATGTTCAGTAAAAAACTGTCCAACTGCAGTTGAGCAGTGGGGCAGAAGCGGCTGTTTCACCCGCGTATCGACTGGCTGTGACCTTACTATGAGCTCTTATTGCCATGATAGTTTCACTCACATTATGCGACAGATGTATATGACGTATATACATCTGTCACTATCACACAACTGTAATAACATTGAATAAGAGCTCATGGTTGGGCCCCTGTGCCCTGCGATTTCATGTGCATATTCATTTCATATGTTTCAACTGTTTTGCGAGGTACTAATATTTTTCCAAAAAATATCTTAAGTTATGCCTGCTATCTGTACTTTCAAAATAGGTGCAACCGCTTCGAAGATTTGATTAGCCCGGAACATACAGGCTGACAACATATTTTAAAAATAGTCATTTTTACGCTTTAACAGACATTTCAATTGCATTTGTTGTATGGAATACCTATCACGCGAGCGAGAGCTATATTGTTACTGGTGCCGTCACGAATAATAAGCGCTCAGCGAAACTAGTGGCGATATATATTTTACTCGTGTCGCGCCATACTGACTGACAGACAGACTTATAAAATTACTAGTCCGGCTTATACGAACATAATTTCTTTATCAAGATTCAAAAATCTTCATTTGATTAGACTTCTTACAAAGTACATTCAAATCGTCAGATCGACATAAATATACATTAAACAGGATTGTAAATGATACCACCGTGTTCCGTGAGCCGTGGTGGCCTCGGGGTTAGGGCAGTCGCCTGCTACGCAAGCGACGCAAGTTCGAATCCCAGCGGGGCCTGTACCAATGAGTTTTTCTAAAAAACTTACGTACAGTGATTTCACACCACGTGCTTTACGGTGAAGGAAAGCATCGTGAGGAAATCTGCATATGTCTGAGAAGTAATTCAAAGACGTATGTATAGTGCCTGAGACTGCGATAGACTCAACATCTGTCACGTTGGCACTTAATCAAATTCGGTGAAAAGTGGGTGTTGTGATTATAACACCTCTGCCCACCCCTTCGGGGAATACAGGCGTGAGCATATGTATGTATGTACTACCGTGTTCGGAAGGTTGCTTTTGCTGGAAAAACCCGGCAAGAAAGTCAACAACTCTTTTCAATATACAGCTATTAACGATATTTGAACAAGTTACAAAGTAGCACTTATTGACTGAATTATAAAGTAAGTCAAGCAGCCCTTAGGACATTAATAATGCACAGGGCTATTCTAGCTCGCCAATATCGATCTCAAATACCTGCGACTGCTATATACAAATGTTCGTTTCAAAATTATCGCATCGTATTTACATAGGAACTTATCAAGATATACCTGTCACTTGATCTTATCAACAGATTACCTGGTAATCCTTATAAATATTATGTAATTTATGTCAATACTACATATGCCCTGCGGTTTTATCCGGGTAGGCTTATTTTCATGGGTACATATACATCTATACACATACATAGAATTGAAATGTCTGTTATTCCAAAGTAATAGCTTTTCACAGAATGCATATGGAAATACGGCATATTTACGGTAAAGACATAAAAGCACATCTTTTTAATAAAATATCTATCTGTCTGTCTGTTTGTTCCGGTTAGTCTCCGAAACGGCTGGACCGATTTAAACGAGACATTCACTGGCAGATAGCAAGGGGTAACTTTTATTTAAAAAAAACATTTAGGGTTCCACGGGAATCAAATTAAATCTACGCGGGTATTAAAAAACTTCAAAAGAATTCATAAGACTTAAAAAAAATGTATTCCGAGCCCATAGAGTCGCGACAGTGGTTCCAATACCGCTGCCGTGCTGAGGGTACTCGCAGAGTGTACCCCAAGCCCGACTATGCGTCTCGTCGCACACCTGTGCTGCGGGATCACCGTACAAGGCTACACACGTTTATATATCAATTATTGTTTAAAACATATACAATATACGGGATATCTCTTAATCTAATGCAAAATACTTTTCGCATCTTACTGGTTAGTTCAAACTTTAAAATTATAATGCAAAATATTTGTCAACATACTTTTTGTGAAATCTTCCCGGACATTCACGGAATTACATCGGCGATCCGGCAACAGTAGATGTAACAAATGTGTTGGCACCGCCAGGTACGAGGATATCTGCCCATCGACCCACAACATGGACGTGCCTCACGTGAAGCGCGAGGACTACCAGCTGACTGATATCTCTGACGACGGCTACCTCACCCTGATGGCGGACAACGGCGACCTGCGCGAGGACCTCAAGATCCCCGACGGTGACCTCGGTACACAGCTGCGCGCTGACTTCGACCTCGGCAAGGAGCTGCTGGTCAGTATCTTTATTTTGTACTTTCAAAATGGTCATTAGTCCAACAATTATCGCTTTAGCCACATATATTAAGTACTTCTTTGATTTGACGTTTTACTAAAATAGTCGAAGCTTAGAAGTTCTCAATACATTACTGCTTAAAAAGATCAGAGTTTGTCCTCCGTGCATCAATTCACGTAAAGCAAAAGGTCGAAATATCGTTGAACCATTACAGACGTTCGATCGAAATTCTCCCTTCGTGCTAATTATTCACGTTTATTCCGTTTTTTCTTTGATATAATGAATATAAAAACACTGCTAGCAAAAAAGTCGCTATGACGTCGTTCCGATTTCATTACGTAAATTGGGCTGTTATCATAGGCTCTTAATTCGAATGAAAGAGGCTGATTGGAAAGTTTTGTTTAACACTTCAAGCTCATAAATTAGTGGTTAGCTTCAATTCCGGACATAATTATTCTATAATGTTCAATAGTATTGTAGTGCCTATATCAATTTAGAATGCTGGTGTAATTTCTATGAACTAGTAGTAATATAGAGTGACGAGCAGACTACAAAAATATTAAGCAGAAGATGAACAGTTTTGAAAATAATAAGTGTTCGGTTTCTTGTCGGGTTTTTCTCAGTGAAAGCAACCTTCAAAAATCGGCGGCATCTTAGCATTTATAATCTTTAACCATATTTTTGAAAGTAAGAAAATACTGTGTCAAAAGAAAAGTTATAGCTATAATAATATGTAATTACTTTGCTAGAAGTTTAAGCAAATAATGTAGGTATCATTAAAGTTAGTATTCCTTACAATGAAAATAATAGTAATAAAAATTGATGAATTACGCTATAAAAGTAATATTATGCACAAGAATAACTCCATGTAAGCAAAAAGAAAATGTCGATAAAGTAGAAAGTAAAATATCGATAGACACGTAATATTTAATTATAAATTGTGCAGATTAGTCACGATCAATGTCGATCGACGTGCCAAAAAACGAAAATAAAGTGATTAATTCAAAACTAAGTATTATTTATGCAATAATACTTAGTTTTAGCACATAGCATTGTATATTTTTTGTACATGAAGCATTTTATTAATTTCCATGACGTGAATTCGTTGGATGAAGTCATATTCACCAGCCTACAGCGATTGTCTGATTGAACTCCGCTGCGACTTAATTATAAACGGCATAATTAACTGTCCTACATCACGCATACGCATATAAAATAAAATATTCACTAAATCATATTATACACCACGTGAATATTTTTTGTTATTATTGCCTCGAAAGTTGTATTACGAACGCGAGTGAAACTGCTGACTACAGCCAAAAATATTAGATTAAAAAAAAGTAGTTATGCCATTGGCCTTTTGAAAGTGAGGCGTTAAAGTTGGCAGAATTCAAGCCTCTCTTCTCAGTTACTCTCAAGTTTATATAATACTTATTTGACAAGTTACTCTGCGGAACATTTTTTCGTGTATCGTAATATTCTGTAGTAATCTTGGCTTGACATAGTACATTAAAATAAACTCAAAGACGTCGATACCAGTACCCTTGTTACGAGTTTTGAACCGTTTTCGTAAACTATACTCGCTAGGGTGCAATATTTGTATGTGATATTTTAGTTCTTGACGTCACTGCTAGGTGTCGCTGCGCAATTTCTCATACAAATGTAGATAACGAAAACGGTTGCAAACCCGTGATAGGGGTACTACGATATCCCTTCACAACACATGTGCACTTAAATATGCCAATCCTTTATAATCAATCGATTCGATGGACGGCCAATTAATTAATGAAATAGTTTTCGTTACACTGTTTCTTTTCCTACTCCTACCATCCAGGGGCGTGCGTTCCATATAAGCAGATAAGCAGTGCTTACCATTTGTAATGACTGAATACACTCTTGTCGTGTGTGTGTGCTTATGTTAGTGTGTATCTCCCATAAAACGTACGTACGCGCCACATTGGTATGTAATTAACCTAACTACCTACCTACCCTTCTTATTGTTTATGCTTACCCCTCTGAACATCCAATGCACGCCCCTGCTACCATCCTTCAAACAAGAGATTATAAGGATATTCAGTTTCGGATTGAAATACATTTCGATTAATTATATTGTAGCATAGACTTTCGTTCGCCTGGATCCGGAGGTCTTTAATCTCTATGCTTCACGCACCCAAGAGTTCCAATGTCGAGTATAGAGTCTCCGACACATTGTTCTGGTGTGTTGGTGCTAAATCTACTCGTAAAGTATCATCTCTGCCCCAAACCTGGGCTGGGCGCTCCACGCTGGTCATATGGAAATACGGGTTTTGAGGACATCAGTAAGCTCACGTGTCCCTGTCTAAATCAAAATTAAAATAATATTTGTCTTAAAAGGCTTATAAAGAATTGTATTAAATGGTTCGAAATCTATTAAACATACCATGCAAAAGGTGTCTTAAGAAGTCTTCCTTCTGTATTTAGATTATCTTTATAATCAGAATTTAACGTTATTTTATAATATCATAATTAGATGATGCTATTTATTACAGTATACGGCTCTTATCAATCAAAAAACGGATTAATGTCATGAGATTAGTCATTCCTAAAACCTTTTTAAGCCTCACCTAATTGATAGGAATTTTGGCAATGGAATTTTAATTTTAACGCTAGTATATTTATTTAACTCTTGTTTATGTATGTGGATGGTTACAAGGGGAGAGGAAGACCTAAAAAACGATGGATGTGATTTGTGATGATATGGCTAGAATGGGAATGAATACAGATATGACGGCTGATAGAGAGAAATGGAAGAGAAGAACACGTTGTATAGACAGCAAATATCATGGGATAAGGGCAGGAGGATGATTATGACTATGAAAATGGAAAATATTTATTTGGTTTGGGCCCTGGTTAGGTACTTATGAATGTCGAGAATTTACCACCGGTTCGGAAACTAGCCTTCTGAGAAGAACCCGCAAGAAACTCAGTCAGGCATCATGTACATTTCATCGAAACAATATAAAATCATAATGAAATTATCATACAAAAATCAAATTAAACTAATGATGTAAATTGTTTTTGTTCCAGTGCACCGTACTGAAGTCCTGCGGCGAGGAGTGTGTGATTGCCGTCAAAGCAAACACAGCTCTGGACAAATAAACCAACCAACTTGCATTAGGGGAAACAAACATATAATTTTTTTACAATCAACAACTTACATAAATGTAAACATAATATTATGTATAATTTAACATAAAATATCGTGGCAGGGCGCGGCGGTTGGATTCCGGGCGGCGGTCCCCCGCGAACACTTCACCTCGTGTTACTGGGCGCGGTCTATTTGTAAGGATTCGTGTCTAGAGGCTGTGAACGCATATTGGGGTGGAATTATAGGGCTCTCTAGTCCCAGTACCGCGAGTTGAGGTGGCACGTGCCTGCAGCCACTGATGGTTGTTGGAGCAGTGACCGCCGGTGACCGCGGGTGACCGCACGCTCTATTTATTACGGCGCGTCCGCCCACCGCGCCCGCCCGCCCAAACTTCACGTTTGTTTTGTTTTGTTTGTTCTCTTTTCGCTTAACGTGTCCGTTCACGTGAACGTTACTTTGCGCTCCGCGACCAGCCGGAAGTTTGTTGATCGACATCGGTGTGATAAAATTCCCCCGTAGTAGATATTAAAAAAAATGTTTTATATTGGTTTATAATCAGACGAAAAGACGGACGCAAACCTGAAGTTATTACCATATTTTAATGCTAAATTAAATGATACATACTTATAAAAAACGAGAAAATTTACAAAAAAATAGAAATAAAGAAAATTCATAAATGAGGTGTGTGATTGATTGGTCCTCTGTGAGCGGCGTCTCGGTGTGCACCAGTCGTCCGGTGAAATGAGCTCGCCCAGCCGTCGTCTGGGAACGTTAGCTTGTGCTAAATGAATGAAGACTGACCACGGACGTCTGACCTGGCTACTCCAGCGATGACTGACGATGCATTTTATAGAGCAAATAGTTGATTTTATTTCATATTATGTATTATTGTAGCATTTGTGCTTGAAATTGTTTATCTCTTGATCTCATTTCAACGTATGACATGGGACACATGACCGAGTGGCTCACGACTGCCTGATTCCATGTTGTGTAGCGAGTCGCGACCACTCCTGCGCTGTGTTGCGCGGACGCCCGCGACAGGACGTACTCTCGTATGTTAGTGGACTACATTGACTTCGCCAATCACATTGTCAAAGACAATATGATATACGAAAATTAATGTAAGAATGTAAGGTAAGGCCCTATTAGGAGAGATATTTTTTTAATGCATTCAAAATTCGTCAACGTCAAGTTGCAACTAACAAATTTGGCTGTTTTAATTTATTAAATACAGAAGGTAACTTATGTTCTCTGCCAACTGAACTGTACATTTTTGTCGAAATAGCATAATCGTTATTTGTTTAAAGTTTTATACTCAGCAGCTTGTAATCAGGTTTTATTTTATCAAGACCTAATGTTTATAAAGACATAGGGCGGTGTAAAATAAAATACTTAGTAAAAAAGATAACTTTCTTTTTGTGAAGAATTATATGTCGTCCCTGAGACCTAGAATCGATGTGCTCCTTCCTTGGATAATGTGTATTTACTGAGACATTATAAATGTGAATTAATTGTATCCGTGTAGAGATAGTTATTGGGGCACCATTAAGTTATAATTAGGAATTGAAAGTCTATGCACCCACGATCTGTCGCTTGTAGCATACGATATCCCAATCTTGTAAAACGAGCTCTTACTATGGAAGTGGCTTCTCTATATTGCTTTCACACAGCGATCTATCATGACCTGACGCGGCCAATTCTATGTATAGCTTGTAACCTACTGTTTAATATAATATTGGTGTTAATGAGGACGAAACTTAAAACTAAGGCGTACTATACGCGTAATGAAATTGGGCGGAATCTTTAGTTTAGAAATTTAAAAAGTTATTTTTTATATCGGGGTCGGAACACACAATGTGACGGTATAATACTGTTCTGTATATACGTAAGATTTGGGACGTGAAAACGGTGACGATTTAAGTAGTGATTAATAAATTTCAACAATCAAGTTCTCCAATGCAATATATCTCTCTATGTGTCGTGTCGCCAGCGCGGACACATCACCGAATTAATACTATGGCCAATACATACATGTAAATGCAGTAACAATCTGTCGAATTAAATCTGTACAAAACGAATTATCGTGAGTTATGATTCTATGCCCCCAGTAGATTGTAGCATTGTAATTTTTTTGTTTTATACCCCTTTTTTTTTACTCTAGTTATTTACTGTAGCAAAAGTCAATATTATCTAAAAAAATCAATGCTTTGAAAAATGGGTTAAGGATTCGCGGACCAACGGTTCCACGCCAATTTATTTATGTTGCCAACTGCTATAATTTTTCCCAATGTCCATTTTAAAAACCGCCAAATTAGTTATTTAGGCTTGTGAATACTAATTGTTGATTATTAATTTTGACGCACAAACTTTATTTCACCAACTTGCACTAAATAAACTGGATAAAAAATGTAATACCCCGCACAATTTATTATGACAATGTTCTCTTTATTTCTGGGTGACCAAGCAATATTATTTGTATTAAAAAAAAATACTTCTCTTGCAAGCAAGGAATTGGAAGCAAGGGCAAACACTTAATAGATAGGGCCCTGGCGATTTTCTCGCGTAACTTTAACTTATTAGCATTGCGTTGACATTGTGTATTGAACTGTATGAGGTTGTATGATGATTTCTATTGAAAGTTCAAGTCAAAATATTTTTCGAAAACTCCTAATGTTGCGTCGAAACATCTTAATTTAGTTTCGTTCATATCACATGATTGGTTTCTTAGTTTTTAAAAGATCCAGGGTCTATAGTCAAATGTTATTCAATTATATTAAAACGTAAAAATATTTATTTTAAACATCTAGACAAAACATATTCCAAAAACTTGTATTCTTGACATCAATAAGAGAACAATTTATTAAAATTTGTTTGTCTCATAATCAAAAATATATTACACAGATATAACAACAATTTCTTCTAAACAAACCTGATTATGCTTTGGTACATTCAAAAAACTTAACACATATGCATAGGTATGAGGTAAAAATTCAAAAATCAGTCTTCATCGCATTCATCTTCAGAATCGGATATTTCTATTATAAGAAATGGATCTTCTATATTAATAGACATCGTGTAATTGGTGCCCAGGTCTTCTAGCAATGATGGGATATCTTCTGGCTCAGTCTTCACCTGGACCAAAGGACATTCAAGGATGTTCGTAGAGTCCCTTTCGCTATCTTTAACTGGCACTTTGGTCGATTCTAAAGGACTTGTGTTAGCAGTTTTATTTTCAGGTAACTTGTCTGGCTTAGACGTGGTTTGAGTTTGTATTTCTTTATTTTTATCAGTGTCATCATGTTCATTATCCGACTCTGCTATTATGTTTGGATTCAATACCATTGGTGGCAGAGACTGTTCCATGCTTGCAAATCTGAAATAACGTAAGTACATTTTTACATTTATTACATTGTCCTGTTCGGATTAGTTCTAATAAAATGGGAAATAATAGCAACATTTACTTATTTATTCAACACCGGAATTGCTAATGATGTCTACTGGAGTTCTAAAGTAAAGACTGATAATATTGAGTCGCCCGTTACGCAGGTCTGTGCTGTACCATGAGTTTTCCTTAAAACTGATCAGTGATGTCGCCATGAACTGAGACTAAAGTTTCTAATACGGCGATAGCGTCCGTCACGAAAACATCGATAAAAAGGTACTGTCATCAGTTATGAGCGTTGATCTTAAATGTCGCTAAAGTGATTTTGTGAGTATCACGTCTGTAGTCTGTGTCTTATAGACATCACAAGATGTCAGCACTTGTACAAACATTGGAGTGCAAATAAATAAAGGGTAGACGTTACGAGAACCTAGCGTTCGTGACTCTACGTATTGTCTTAAAGGGATGCTAAAAAAAATAGATTTCTAACCGTTCAAGTATATCGTTTTCCTTGGCCATAGCGACGCGTCGATTGTGTTCAAGCCTCGCGAGCAGTTCAGGGTCCTGTTCAGCTGGGTCGTCCAAAGCTGCCTCTTCAGAGTTGATAAGACTGAGCATGTCGCGCCATTCACGTCTCTGCCGTCGTCGCTGCAGTGCGCGGCCGCAATGTGTAAATAACATGTTCGCTGTGACACAGAATTTAAAATTATAAAAGTAGTGATCATGCTTGGGGCTGATAAGGGACAATTATTTTTATATCACCTAAAAAAAAATTATGCACCAGATTTTTTTTAGACTATAATATGGTAAAATTTGGATACTGGGAAAATAGGCAATGAGCAAATGCAACAGAATTGTTCTGGACGCAACACTTACTAACTATTCCGAAAATATATTAAAATGAAAACTACTTTCATTGTTACCTGATGGTATAAATATTATTATGACACCTCAGTTAGTCAAGGATTACAGACGGGAAATTTATGTAGTAACATTATAAACCAACCTTCTCTCATGATTTGTATATGATTCCAACCCAATCCCTCGTCCTCATTGGCCTGTTTGACACAGTTTACAACATCATCAAAGTCCGGGAAAGGGGGATCACCACCGCTGCCAATGTTACTGTTCAAGAATTCTTCCAGTCTTCGTACAGGGCCTTGGGTTTTTTCATATGTACCATCATTGTTTGGTCCCTTCACCCTTTGTAAACGCACCTGGTGCCTCTTCACCGGCGGTTCACCAACTAATTGACATAACTCTTTGTAGAGCTCCACAACTTCTTTCTTCAACCTGGGAAATCATCAAAAAATTTCATAATATTGAAATTAAAATTTAATGTTCAAATTATAAATACACAGGTTTTAAAAAATATTACTACTAAGCATACTTTTTTATGTATATCCAACATAATTCCCTATCCAAGGCACAAGTCTCAGTATTCATATATTTAGTATGTGTATAAATTATGCAATATTTAGGAACCAACCTCTCACTTTTTATATAAGGTGAATGTATTGAATCTGTTGTGACTTCACACAAATCCACTTCAGCTATACTTCGCTTTTTATTTTCAATAAGTTTTTCTATTTCCTTTATCCTATCTAAGTCAGCAGTGAGAGCAAATTCTTCATCTTTCTGAGGTACTAAGAGATTTATAGTATCTGCTTGGTTCATACTCAAATGATCTTCATCTTTCTGAGGTACTAAGAGATTTGTAGTATCTGCTTGGATCTTACTCAAATGATCTTCATCTTTTTGAGGTAATGTATCTTTAGCTTCAATTTGAGTGTCACTCAAACCATCTTCATCTTTCTGAGGTACTAAAATAGTCAAATCTTCATTTTGAGTCTTAATCAAAATTACACTATCATTAATGACCCTGGATTCATTATTAACTATTTCTTGTGCAGTATTACAATTCTCTTTGTTTGAACTATCATTGGTGATGTCATCTATGACCATTGTTGTTTCATCATCCTCCAGTGAGATGGTGGGTATAATAACATCACCTCTCTCATGATTTGCATATTTCTTCTTTCGTCCTAATTTTACGATCTTGTGGCTGCCGAATAGCATAGAATTGTCACTGGATTTTTTCTCTGTAATAACATAATGATAACTTATATACTTAATTAAATATGGGCATTGAACATTCCACCCACCATTCCACGCCTGAACTAAATTCTGTCTCTGTATCTAGCGACGCAAATTAATTACATGTGCAGTTCCTCACACTCTTGTTGCTGTGATATACAGTTTAAATTGTAAGTGATTAATATTGATATTTTTTAAATTAATGAATATCAAATAATTACCCAAATCAGTTGTGATAGTAGTTAAATTAACTCTTCGTTTCGTCTTACGTCTGTTGAACATTTCACATACATACTTGATGTGTGAATATTTACAGTTTGGACTTTCCGAAAGCAATTTCAATGCATTTTCTAAAATGTTATCAATCTCACTTGATTTTTTCAATGGAGTAGACATTGCTTTGTATGACTTCAGCAAAGATCTATTGATTACTCTAAGCATTGTATCCGAGTTTTCTAGTGTTAGGCATGATAGAACAAACTTCTCTAAAAATTTATTTTCTTTATAAATCCTATCACAGAGACGTTCAAGGCCGCCAATTAACATACTGCCTTTGCATCTTCTCGGTACAGTAGGGGAGTCATCTTTGATCTCAACAACATCATCATCATTATCTTCATCAATTACTATTGTATCCACAGCTGGTGGAGTTCTGCTGTGATACCCATCATCTGCTATTATCTGAAAACATTTTTATTATATACCATCTTCCACCAATAGGGCTAGTTTTCGACCAGTCAGTTCTTTGATGTTCATAAGTCTCTTACCAGGGCCTGAATTGAATAAATCATACTTTACTTTCATCATTAAAATTTTCGACCCCTATTTCATCCCTTTAATGGTGGAATTTCGAATATCCCTTTCTCAGTAGATACCTACACAACCCAAAGAACACACCCTCCAAATTTCATGTCTCTAGGACCAGCAGTTTAGGTTGTGCGTTGTCAGTCAGTCGGGACTTCCACTGTAATATGACTTACAGATAGTAAAATTTTAATATACATCTAAGAATTTTTTTATAACATAAGTTTTATATTCCAGCTTTACCTACACCTCAAATATTAGCAATCGTCAATTTATCAGAAACACAAAAATTGCTAAATTATTGCTTATGCAAAAATTGCTAACGAGTATAGATTACGAAAACGGTAGCTAACCCGTGATACAGGAAGAAGGGGGAGCCCCCTTAGTATTAAATAAGTTACAAACCACGTCATCATCGTCATCGTTTATAACAACTGGCTCTTGATCCATATTCTACCCTAAAACGTATATTCTCATTAGACAAAACATCCAACAGAGATATTTTCTCTTGTGTCACTTGTATTCTCACAGGCGGCACGGCTTTTGGTGGGAAGATAAATAAGAGAACTACTGATGTAATGACAGACACTGAACATAATCTGAAGGACTTGAAGCGAATACAGTCATAGGACATTAAAAAAACAATAAGCAAAATTTCTTGCAAAAGGACGAACTTTATAAGGGGTAAGTAACAGTTTAATTTATTTACGAAGCAAGATAAAACGATCTGCCAAATCCCGTTCAATCTGACAGGATGGGTTAGACACTGGCAGGAGTCTGACATAAGTTTAACGTGCAACGTATGTGGAAATTGCAATACTGACATTTTTTATAGAATATAAATAATTGCATGTTCCTGTCGAAATATAGATAACGAAAAAATTTAAGTGGTATAATTAATGCAAGTACCTACTTACAATTACTTTAGTACTTATATAGCGGTCGACCTTATTTAGCGGAAAAGTAATAGTCACTTTAGAGGTACATACATATACATATGCTCACGCCTGTATTCCCCGAGGTGGTGGGCAGAGGTGTTGTTATCACAACACCCACTTTTCACCGAATTTGATTAAGTGCCAACGTGACAGATGGTGAGTCTATCGCCGTCTCAGGCACTATACATACGTCTTTGAATTACTTCTCAGAAATATGCAGGTTTCCTCACGATGTTTCCTTCACCGTAAAGCAAGTGGTGTGAAATCACTGTACATAAGTTTTTTAGAAAAACTCATTGGTACAGGCCCCGCTGGGATTTGAACTTGCGTCGCTTGCGTAGCGACTGCTCGAACCCCGAGGCCACCACGGCTCTCTTTAGAGGTACTTAAAAGATAAATAGCACCTGAAGGTAAGGCTTATCGGGACTGTACTTCCATGATCACAGAAGATCTTAGCCATATAATGCTCTTTTGAGTAGTGAAGGGAAGAGTGGGAGTGGAGTCGTGATCGCAATAGTTATGAATATGTTAGCTAGCTAGCACAGGGTTTTAATTATTTATATATAAGGTAAGCAACACGCGAGTGTCTGCAGTAACTGCTTACCTTAATAACATAACGTTTTTCTGATTCTTCGAAGTTCAAACTAATAAATTTGGGTTCAAAGTACCAGCCCTAGACAGAGAGGCGACCATCCAGTATAAGATTTGAATTATAATATTGTATATTGTAATGTTAACATGAAAAAAAAATGTTTCTTTGTAAATCATTAGCCAATATGTTTATAATATGTATAGTAGTCCTACCTGTAGGTACAAAGCTGAAAACTTTATGTTTACATGTTATGTTTTGAGCTCTCAGAAATGGAAATAAAATAATTATTCAGATAAATATATCTTTATTCAGAGAGGCCAATTAAATCTATTGTTAATATTATGAAATAAATAGCAACATTAACAATTGGCTTGTTGCTGCGACTGACATCGTCACATTCATTAAAGTATACTGTAATCTCTTATTATTACAAATAGTACCTTATGTTTAACATATTCTTTTTAATTCTACAAATAAAAAAAAACTAAGCAATACAAATGCAATAGTGAATGAGGTGGATTACTTTTGGGTGAGTTTTTAATCACACAATACAAAAAAAAAATATTTGTCTATAATTTACAAATTCGATAAACGTAAGTTTAGTATGAAACTTGTTAACATAATACTTAATACGTTATATTTTAACTTCTGAATTTTCAGTCCACAATTTCTAAATATATATAACTCAAAAGTGACTGACATAGTGATCTATCAACGCACAGCCCAAACCACTGGACGGATCGGGCTGAAATTTGGCATGCAGGTAGATGTTATGACGTAGGCATCCGCTAAGAAAGGATTTTGATTAGTTCTACCCCCAAGGGGATAAAATAGGGGATGAAAATTTAGGCTACTTTTATAAAAAACTTAGGGTGTGCTAATGCGGGTGAAACCGCGGGGCACAGCTAGTGTTATAATAAATGCTAAACAGTGAATTTTAAAGTTCAAAGCGTTTAAAATGTTGCAAAATAATTATTGTACGAACATTTTAATTTACCAAACAATTTCATACCATTTCAGATTTTTTCTTGATTTCCAAACAATTTCAGACCGCTGAATGTTCTTTAAAATACAGTTTGTTACATGATTTTTTCATATATAATTAACCTTACTCGATACTAGCAAGAAATAAAAAAAATAAGTGTCTTGAAATACAGTAAGAAGCAAGCACCGTTACAGCAACTAAATAATTATGTGTTTATTCATAAAAACATAAAACCTATAGCATTGTGTTTCGGTCTGATAAGTGGCAAATGTAATAAGTGAGAAAGAGACAGTACTATGGAATATAGTAGTTTTAAGGTCCCAGAGGCATGCTTTCCCATACAAACGAAATTGTTACGACCGAAATTTGTATTTCACTGTACAGAGCCCCAAGTATAGATTTTATCAAGTTTTACGTTGACGATATGGCCTGCGTATTTTCCTCATTTCGTATGTGAACGTTAAAAAGCGCCCCAAGCGGCGAGTATGGGAAGTTTTAAGACTCCATACAAAAAAGCTCAAAACGCAAGGTCAAACGTGTCAAAGCCTATACTTGAGGCACTGGGCACTAGGTCACTGGACACTGTTTTAAATTAAAATTCTATAGAAAGAAATATATCATATAAATCATAAATGTACATACATATGTCCACACCTGTATCCCGTGGTAGGCAGAGACCACCGTTTGCCACATGCTACGATCCTTACATACTTCTTTCGCTTCATGCACATTCATGCATCTCTTCATACATTTTCTTCGGTTACAAGTGCTTTGAATTTGACCTTTGGAAAAAATCTTGAAGTATTGACAGACAGCAATGACATCTGAATCCATCCACCTATCTACGCGACTCTGGCGATATTGTTTCAGCCCCGCAGAAGCCATAAATAAGAAGTGAAGTGAGATAAGTCTATGGTTTATACGCGAAAGCATGCCTCAATAAACCTAAATACAGATCCCGTCACGAGTAAAGAACACGGAGCGATAATAGTGGGGATACTGCACATGTTTTTATTCGTCTCTCGCCATACATATAGACAGAGACAGACTCATAACATAACCACTATTAAAAGACACTCGTTCTCAACTCGTGACGAGAGCTGTAAGGTTCTCTAAAGGTAGGTTTAATTAACCTTTACATTCGCAGATTTCATCTATTACCTACATTTACAATATTTATTCTGTTGAAATTATATTATGATATCTATAACTTTTGAAGTTCAAAAATCTATATCTGTGGGAAATAATATTCTAAATACAGTGAGATTTGAGCTGTATAATAAAATAAATAAGTTTCAAATTACATTGAATTCAACTGAGGGAAATCTAAATGAATTTTTAAACATTTCTTAGTATGAAGATAATATTTGCACGCATAACAAAAGTAGAGTTCTAAAAGCCTTATATTTTTATGAATAGGACACCGGATGGTACATTATAATATATACATTGAATTTGATTATTAGATACATTTTTATTATACTAGTACTCATAAGTTTCACATTTGCAATGTTTTTAAATCACTCCTTGAATGATCATTATATCGTAATTTTATTATGTTTCTATAATAGGTCACCCAAAATGTTCCACCTCATCTGGAATGAAAATAAATAATTATTTTTACATTTTAATCACATGTCATTTAGTTAAATTGTAATCGTATGTAATTACAAGTTAATCCAGTACTTTTGGAATTCTGGATGGACTTTTTATATCTGATCCTGGAACCAAATAACTTTGATACATAGAGAGATAACTCACTATTCTACATTTCCTGGGTCAAGAGTCCCTACATGGGCCCTGGAGACACAAAACAAGGACATTTTTCAGGAGAGTAAGTATTTGACTCTTGTCCTAAATATATTAAAAAAATAGCTGTGCCCGGCAAACGTTGTATTGCCATATATATTTTTGGGGTGGTCACCCTTATCATTTAGGGGTATGAAAAATAGATGTTGGCCGATTCTCAGACCTACCCGATCTGCACACAAAATTTCATACAAATCGGTCCAGCCGTTTCGGAGGAGTATGCTAACTAACATTGTGACATGGAAATTGTATATATTAGATAAAACCCTCATTTAATTATATTTACATAATTATACATAAACAGAGCACGGATCACGTGATGTCCTGCCGATGTAGCCCCGCCCCTTTCCTTTGTACTCGTGCAGATTGCGTCGAAGCCTTCGGATTTTTCGATATATTCTTATTCATTACTAGCCGTGCCCGGTTTTACCCGCTTAGATAAAATTCCATGGGTGGCCCGCTTAATATAATGTTTTTTTTTAATAAACATATCCTACATTACACCTTGTAGTAGCATCAGATATCTGCCAAAGAAGTATCCGTTAAATCGGAACAAACAGATAGTCAGTTTTTTTTTTATTTTGTCAGTATCGGTATATACTTTCATATCCATTTAGTGAAAAGCTGTTATTTTGGAATTATAAACAGAAATATCAATTTTATTTGTGCCCTAACAGGGTTTATGTTAGTTTACTTAGGATACCATTATAATTAAGATTATTTTGTATACAACATATGAATATGAATATTTATCTGTATAGATAGATTATTAATGCAGCTTGAAAACGTCCTTCGTTGATGGTAAGATAGTGTAGATGCATATAAGATGAGCACACTCGTGGCACAGTTTAAAATAATCTGACAACTGGTTTATCCTAAAATAATCAGACAACTGGTTTACCCAGATCACAGATTTTCCTCGTTAAAGGAATTGCGAAGGTCAGATGGCAGTCGCTTCGTATAACAATCTGGTGATCAGCCACATCGGGTTGAATCAAGTGCTGACCCCAACGATGTATGGGATAAGGCTGGGGAGATGATGATGGTGTATATAAGATAGTGTATACTGACGATGTAGGCGCGCTCAGTCGGCGCGCGCGACGTGTCGCCGCTGGAGCACGACGGCCAGGTCGTGCTGCAGGGCCGCCGTGCGCCGCGCCACGTCCGCCGGGACGGCCGACCGGAGACCGTTCACTATGTCCTTCGTCTTGCCTGTACATATATTTCTACTGATGAGTCTCAAAAAAAAAATGGGAATATTGAAGTATCGTCTTGGGAAAATTGATGAGGAGAGATTTGACCTCATTCTTTAAAACAAATATTTTTCTAAATTGAGCCGTGCTAGACTTAGGGTTTGACCAGAATTCGAACTTGCGTCGCTGATGTACGAATCCCAGCGGGGCTTGTACTAATGAGTTTAATAAAAAAAACTTATGAGCAGAGATTTCACAGACGCGCTTTACGGTGAAGGAAAATATCGTGAGAAAACCTGCATATGTCTGAGGAGTAATTAAAAGACGTAGTACCTGAGACGGCGATGGAATCTCCCTCTGTCACGTTAGCACTTAATCATCTTCGGTGAAAAGTATGTGTTGTTATTATAACACCTCGGCCTACACCTTAATCACTGTTCATAAGTTTTTTAGAAAAGCTTGGTACAGGCCCCGCTGGGATTCGAACTTGCATCGCTTGCGTAGCAGGCGACTGTTCAAACCTCAAGGCCACCACGGCTCGTACATTATTATTATGCGAAAATGTATATCTTCGTTAGTCTACTCCGAAGCATTCCTTGCTACGACGATATAAATAGAACGTTTATAAACTTACATCATCCTCGGTTATAATCAACTTTCTATTGCTTTTGGCTTCCATTGGGTATAACGTAACACGTCACGAGATAATTTTGTCGCTACATCAACTGCGCGAGAAAACCGATCGAGTAAATTTCTATAGGATTAATTAAGAAAAATGTAAAAAGGAATTATGTACCGAAATATCATAAGTAACAGTTAAAGCTGTATTTGCATATTTACTTAACAATTGTAAGGAATAAGTTTCTGAGAAAATAAGAAACATCCAACAAAATATGCAGCGAGATATGTTACCATTACTTTAGATATAGACATCAATAGACTAGCTGTGCCGCGCGGAACCATCCGCGTAGACTTAAAGTTACTCAGCTACTCCTTGTAGCATCAACTTTCTTCCAAATTATAATCAGTCCAGCCGATTCAGAGATTAGTCGGAACAAACAGACAAAAAAAATTCAATATCGTTTTTTTGTGATTTCACACCACGTGCTTTACGGTGAAGGAAAACATCGTGAGGAAACCTGCATATTTCTGAGAAGTAATTCAATGACGTATGTAGTGTCTGAGACGGCGATGGACTCACCATCTATCACGTTGGCACTTAATCATCTTCGGTGAAAATTGGGTGTTGTGTTTACAACACCTCTGCCTACCCCTTCGGGGAATACAGGCGTGAGCATATGTATGTCGTTTTTTTTGTATGTAAGTTCTGTATATACTTTCATATGAGCTAAGTTTAAAGCTGTTAATTTGTAATTACAAACAGACACCTCAATTTTATTTATCTGTGTGATTAGATATAGAAGTGAGCACAGTTTACCAAAGTAGATATCATTGAGCGTATTCCTGATTTTGTTCTCCATGTCCTCGACCATGCGGCCAATGTTGGCAATGTGCGGCGTCACCTCGCTCACTGCTGAATCTTGCTCTGCCTGGAACACAAGCATCACAAAACATCACTTATGTGATTAACTGTGGCAGCTGGCTTATGCAAGATGCAAATTCTTGCAACTGGTATCAACCTCCAAGAGTGGGTTATCAGATACGAGGTTTATGACAGTCTCAGGATGATATATATAGTTAAACTTGTCTGCTTTTATAGTAGTAGTGACAAACAAGGAAAGTATAAGAATATCTCAAATTATTATAATTTATAAGTCTTGAAAATTAAAATTCAGTTTAGACCCTGGTAAGGCTGGTAAGGCACTTACGAACGTCGAAACTAGTTTCTTGAGAAGAGCCGCCAAGAAACTCTGTTGGTACCATGTACATTTATTTACATAGTAAATAATTATTAATTAAAATAAAATTCATATAAAATTATAAAGAGGTGTTGTCTGTTTACCCCTTCAACCTTCTGGGATGGTATGAGCATATTTCTTTAGTTTTATTTTATATTTATAATTCAAATAATACTGAAATAATTTTATTATTACTTAAGAAAATTTTATACTAATAATTATTGATTATGGAACATACATTCCTACCAGGCATGGAATATTTTTGTGACTCTGCCAACAGCTGAGAAAGCTGATGTGGGAACAACATTAGTCACAAACAGCATTCATGTAGCAGTAGAAAGCGTGCATAATAGGTAAACAAATTAGCTTGTAAAGATAAAAATATTTGCTCTTAAACATACATACATATGCTCACGCCTGTATTCCCCGAAGGGGTGGGCAGAGGTGTTGTTATCACAACACCCCCTTTTCACCGAATTTGATTAAGTGTCAACGTGACAGATAGTGAGTCTATCGCCGTCTCAGGCACTATACATACGTCTTTGAATTACTTCTCAGAAATATGCAGGTTTCCTCACGATGTTTTCCTTCAACGTAAAGCATGTGCTGTGAAATCACTGTACATAAGTTTTTTTAGAAAAACTCATTAGTACAGGCCCCGCTGGGATTCGAACTTGCGTCGCTTGCGTAGCAGGCGACTGCTCAAACCCCGAGGCCACCACAGCTCTTGAACATTGCCTAGGAAACAATAAAATACATACAGAAGCATAAGGCCTGCTCCTACAAAACACTGGTTGCAACATACTAACAGTTCTTTGCCAAAATCATACATATCTTCACAGAGCACAGAGGAAAGTAATTATACCTGTCTTGTTAGACTTCCGCCAAGATTCATAGTACCACTGCTTTCCTTGTTGGTCTGCAGCCAGAGCATCGCAGTGGAGGTCAGTTTGTAGTGTGCGTTGCGGCCAGAGCTCTTCTCAATCACCTCCACCACATGTATCGAGTCCCAGCAGCCTTTGATCTTCTGAGATCCATCACCCGCCTTTTTTATTAAGATTACACCTGAAAAATTTGTTTGTACCAATTTTAACACACGATCAGACCTAATATTGCCACAACCAAGATAAAAAAAGATCAGTATGCCACATTGGCACAGTCTTTAATTTTCAATTGAAATCGCCAGTAATAAATTACTTGTCTTTCAGGTAACAGATTCATTAGTTGTGGTCAAGGAATTCTTACACCTCTTCCTGTTTCTGAAACACTTAATGGGAGGAGTAAATTGGTATATTTTACTACCGATACCACAGAGTATAAGTTGAGAAACGCCTTTAGCATTCTTAAGAGAATGCTGTTATCTATCCAAATATATATAACGGTGTATATAAAGGTGCCTAACTGACACACATCTATCAACACATAGCCCAAACTACTGGACGGATTGGGCTGAAATTTGGCATGCAGGTAGATGTTATGACATAGGCATTTGCTAAGAAAGGATTTTCATTAATTCTACCTCTAAGGGGATAAAATAGGGGATGAAAGTTTAGGCTACTTTTAATAAAAAACTTAGGGTATGCTAACATGGGTGAAACCGCGGGCACAGCTATGCTTAATAAGTGTAACCAACTAATGTAGTTAACTAGTGTTAGTTAAGTCCTATATAAGTGTAAATAAGTATACCAACCAGCAAACCCATGATCCATGTCCCACAAATACACGGAACTGACGCCACCTTCGAAGTACATCTCTCTGTACTGGTCGAATGCGTGGTTGGCGTCAATTTCGAGCTTGCGTAGCCTCTCCGAGGGCATTGAACCGTCCTCCAGCGGCGGGTCGTACGTGTTCGACCAAGGTGACCTGTACGAGTCACCATCTCTGTTATAATCGCAGAGGAGGTAATCCTTCCCGTTGCTGCGATCTTGTGCTATTTTCAGAGGCTGGTCTACAGACGACAGCAAGTCGTCACACATACTAGGCACCAAGTCGATCAAATCCGTCAGATTCTTCTCAATCTGCTGGGGCGGCAACCTCCGCATTAGGTCCAGTGCACAATCCATTTGCTGTTCAGTCTAAAACATTCAAGATACAATCATATTTTCGATAGTTTTCAGTGAATTAGTCATCATAATAAGCAGTTCCAAGTTTTTCAATAAACGTTGATTGTAGGGGTACTTTAACTTACCATTGTTGATAGTATTTGTAAGGAACACACTAAGGTGAGTAAATTTTAATATTAGTGAGTTAATTGCACTTTAAACTAGTAAAACTACAAAAATAATACAGGAAAACCAAACCCGACCCAGAATCCCAGATTGATAACTTGACGTAATTTGACAATTTTTGACATTAGTATTTTCGTTCATAAATATTAAACGGTATATTCTCGCTACGTTATCTGAATTTTATACATACATAGAATAGACAAAAGACGTTAATCATAGACGACTAGTATGGGGCCTTAATTTCAAATTGTTACGTTTCCACACCCGCTTCCTGTTAAATGTCAGTTTATGAATCTAATGTTGTGTGGTGTTGTTATTGTTGCTTTTAATTGCGATAAGTGCTGTATATTACAGACATTAACACTTTTATCAATGGGATTGTGATCCGTTTATGCGACAGTGTTAAGGTTGAGCTTTTGTGTTGACAAAACTATTTGGAATAGGTTCGTATCAATAGTATTGTGCTCGTAATTAAAGTTGAGTATTCAAGTGAATCATGTAAGCGGAATGTTAGCAGAGTTATTGTAATCAAGAGGCTATTATATAGTCCGAAACAGGAAGTAAGCTTTACACTACTCCAATCAGGCTTTGTACGTATCTGAGATTGGTATCGGGAAGGTTTTGTTGAAGGTAATCCCATTTACAAATAGGTTATGAATAAGAAGCTACCTATCTGACAGAAACCTTACATTAGCTAAATCATCTGCAGAGTGCAATTGTCTCAAATGTTTATTGTTATTAGTGAACAATTTGGTAACTTAATAAGGTACCCTGCAAGCTTATTCTAGAAAGGGTGGCAACAGGTAGCTATATTAGCAGGCATTAGTTATGTGGAATGAGCATCCTCTATAAGACCATAGAATTCTGTAATAAGTGTCAAGTGCAGTGATGGGCACACTTCTTAATGGGGGGGCAGAAGGTTAAAGAAATTTCAGAGGGCTAGAATTGTATACAAAAAATATTTGTGTATGTTGGGAAAGATTATGCTCTTATGAATTGGGGTCCCTCACTAAGAAGAAATTCTTAGAACTTTAGCTCAGAGTTGGGTATTATAAAGAGGGAGCAATGTATGAAGTAGAATACTGCCCTAGCATAACTAAAATGCTGTTATCCGGTCTATTTTTAACTTTAAATGCTATTATAAAGAGAAAAAAACTAGACTAGTTTTGGAAATAATCCAAGTACTTACCTCCAAGTGGCAAATAGGCGTTGTCATTGAAAAATCACATCGTTTAAAAATACAATGGTTTAGTTAGATAATAACATAATAGATATATCACCGCACAATAGATCGTCAAAATATAATTATATTGGGCCATATACTATTCACATAGAAGATCTATCGGTGGTCGAAGTAAATGCAGAGCAGGTGCAGCTTTGATGTTTAATTTTGGTACCATAAAATTAATTATCAGAGCTAAGAAGTTCTTAATATGCACTGCTTGAACAATTATAGTAGGCCCCCGATTTATGGTTCTCTTATTTCAATTCTCTTAAATCAGGAAGTGTGCAAAAAGAAAGAATATAATGGGAAAATAAATGCTGGTATGTTTAATACATGGTTAAAATGTAACTGCAGTACTTAATTAGAGAATTAAGTTAATATTTACATGCCCTAAAATTGGGTGAAATATGATCACATATCAAGAATCATCTTGTGACCTTAATAACACATACCCTTTGTACCATATTTCATGTGAATAGTGAATAAATATTACGAAGCAGAAAATCAGTTGTAACCTTTCTCACAAATTACGTTACAGGTATCGTTGACTGGGATACATAAAGCTCCATGATGCCGACCCAGCTGGTGAGCCAAGACAACCATGTGAATGACATCCGTGTGAAGACAGTGTATAGTGGTGATGTGATGATAACATACATCAAACACAGCATTAGCATTGAGGAGTTTACGCAGGAGATGGTGGCCATCTGCCGGTTTATGCCTGATCAGGTTAGTTGATGCTTTTAAAATGAAGTTCTTATCGGTGGAATAAGAAAAGATTTGGATAACTCAAATTCAAACACAAAACACTACCTTTTGATTTTAACAAAGTACTTTGAAATCGTCAGAATAACATTATTATATAGTACCTTCTTACTATAGTTTTTCTCAGAAGGCTAGAGGTCCATCTCGAGTTAAGAATGAGTACCTTGGAGTAGTCATTTTGCGAGTCTGTCTCTGTCTAAATGTATGGTGTGAGGCGAATAAAAACATGCCTAGTATCCCCACTAGTTTAGTGACCAATTATAATTTTACTGCCATATAAGCACCTTCGGCTAATGGCTAGAGCCTAAACTGAATGATTACATAAGTATAACCATCTTAGGTGTTGCTCTAGTTAAATGTAAAACCTTAAAATATATGTTCAACTAGCTGAGCCCCGCGGTTTTACCCGCGTTAATTTTATGGAATCATACTGTTTTTTTTTATAATAAAAGTAGCCTATTAAACGGAACAAACAGACAGACGGAGAGAAAATTTATGTCGATACCGTATATACTTTCATATGCATTTAGTGAAAAGCTGTTATTTTGGAATTACAACCAGACACTCCAATTTTATTTATCTGTATAGATGTGTGCTTCAAGTCTCGTTTTCGTTAAATATAATACACTGAAAATGTTTACTGTTTGACATTGACGCTTCACAACACACACAGATTGTCTAACCATTACTAATATGAATATGCATGCTTGAATATTCTCATATTTGAATGCAGGTTTTTCGAGTCCTTGTGTCAAGTCACACGTTCAGGTTGGCAATATCATAATATGAACCTTGGAGTTAGGTATTAATTGAATTTAAATTCACAGAGGATAAATCTGAATGAAGATTTGAGAAAAATCTGTAGGTCTTCTCTAATAAGTACATGAAAGTGATAACAGATGGCGTCAGTTGTATAACTGCAAACTCATCTCTATATTCAATGAAAAATTCTCACGCTTGCAAACAATGCTTTCATGGAGTCACAGAGCTAGTCTTTAAAATTCAGTTCTTGTTTGAGAATTTTTGTTAAATAATAATTCTTGAATTATTTATCGTGGACGTCATTTCACGGGTGGTATTAAGTCGCGGAAACCTATTTAAAAAAAAGTAGTCTAAGTTACTCGATGTAACATCAGTTATATGTATATGTAATTTAGTGAAAAGCTATCACGGAATTACAAATAGACACTTTAAATTTATTTATCTGTATATAGCTACTAAATTATTAAAGAGAAAAAAATTGTATTTTGTGTGTAAAAACAATGCACTTTCTCCTGCAATGCAAACTCCTATATAACTAGAAAAATTAAAAAAAAGTTTGTCTGTAGTACTACATTATGACTGAGTACCATAGACCGTAATATTATTATTGCGTGAGGCACAGCTGCCATAACATATCGTTGATGCTACGCGTGTAAACCGCTAGTAGATATAACTTACATACTATATATATTTTTGTAATTTGCAGGTGTTTACAATGAAGTGGGTGGACGAGGAAGGCGATCCGTGCACGATCTCCACTCAGCTGGAACTGGACGAGGCGCTGCGTCTCTACGAGCTGAATCGGGACTCCGAGCTCACCGTTCATGGTGAGTACCCACTTGCTTTTGAATTATAAAAATTAAAACTCGGTCCATTCGCTTCGGATATATACGTCTAACTCCATTTTTGCATCGGGATTTTAAAAAGAATAAATACTTTCAGTGATGAAGTGAAAGTAAAATACATCGAGTGGAATAGAAAAAGTATGCGTTTCTTGCCCCAGAACTCATGACGTCACCTGTAACATTATAAATCCCTGAAGATAATAATCTCGTAGGGTTCAAGTCAAGTTTTAATTTGAATTAGGTTCATTAAGTTTTATCAAATCTAAACGCAACAGTTAATGAAATATTCTTAATTAAAATTCAATCCAACATTTAAAAATGGTCACGTAATGTAATCACGTGAAGAGCTTGTAGTACAGATTGCGCATATCATTCAATCAGCGAAGTTAACCATGCTTAACTCATGACAGTAGTTGGATGGGTGACCGCTCGAGTTCCCTCCGTGCCTCGGAGAGCACGTTAAGTCGTCGGTCCCGGTTGCCAATTTAACATTTTAGGCAATCGTTACAGGTCAGTATGAGGCTTAAGAAAGTCTGATAAATGGTTTAACCCAGACTACAGATTTTGTAAAAGGGGTTATGAAGGTCGGATGGCAGTCGATTCTAATAAAAATCAACAAGGATCAAGTGCCGACCCCAACAAAGTATGGACCTTATACAAATTGACACAAGAATACGTTTTGGAAACCATTATTACTTATATTTAACGAGACGTAGAATACACTCTACAAAGACGTCAACGTATTCTACAAAGTTCGATAAGAAAGCTGCCGAGTTTCTTTCCGGATTCTTCTCGGTAAAAACGTTTCCAATTTAGTAAATTGTGACGATCAAATCCGCACGAAATATAGTTTATATTTGAGTTTGAGTTTCAAACTACGTGACTATCGGCGAAAACCATAGTAGTAACTAAAAGGTAAGCGGTCTTACTTTTGGCCACTTATACATTTCAACAACTCGTGGTGCTCGTGGCACATTCGCTATGGCGCATATCACTCGATCAGCGAAGTTAAGCAACCCTAGCCAGTAAATAAATGCAACCGCCCGAGTTCCCTCCGTGCCTCGAAGAGCACGTTAAGCAGTCGGTCCCGGTTGCCAATTTATCATCTTTAGCAATCGTTGCAGTCGGAGGTCTAAAATGATCTGGCAACTAATTTAACCCACACTACAGATTTTCCTCGTAAAAGGGGTTGCGAAGGTCAGATGGCAGCCGCTTCGTATAAAAATCAGGTGATCAGCTGCATCGGGTTGAATCAAGTGCCGACCACAACAATGTATGGGATAAGGCCAGGGAGATGATACATTGTAACAACTAGTTGTCGTGGAATTACGGAAACCCTTTCTTAGTAACTTTAACCTCGCCAAAGTTACAATATGCTTTAAAAATACCACGTGATACGGCGTTAATGAAAAATAACAATTCGATAAACTACGAGGCACTTCTCCGAGGCTACTTCAAATGGACCAATTAATTTAATGGACATTAGCAGGGCATTGAATTAACGCAGAATTACAGGTTTTATTTACTAAACACTAGCTGTGCCCTGCGGTTTCACCCGCGTAGATTTAATTTAATTTGAACCCTAACTGTATTTATTTACATAAAAGTAGCTTAAGTGACTCACTGTAACATTAACTATCAGCCAGTGAAAGTCCCCTCAAAATCGGTCCAGCCGTTTCAGAGATTACCCGGAACAGACAGACAGACAGATAAAAAAAAATCAAATTGATTTTTTATGTCAGAACCGTGTATACTTTCATATGCATTTAGTGAAAAGCAGTTTTTTTGTAATTACAAACAGACACTTCAATTTTATTTATATGTATAGATAGATATATATATGTTGTGTAATATACAATAAACGCTAGCAAATTACATCAAATTAGGGGCGAAAGGCATAAAAAGTAGGCAGTTTGGAAGCGCGCCGGTCGCGTTATCATCGGAACAGTTGTCGAACAATAGCCAGTGCCGCGGCGCTCACTTATCTCACCCATTTCGCACGTACTCCCTTGTTTACCGGCCGGCCACACTTTACACATAAAATCCTTATCTACCCGCATTGCGAATCCGGCTGCCATTTCCATATTCAGATTGGCATTTCGTCGACGATATTTCTCTGTACTTTTTTCGCAAGCACTGATCTGCCGTATCCAGTCACGTCGGACAGGGATTCGGGCTGAGTAATAGCTTTGTCCTGTTTCTACTATTGTTTTATTCTTTTATTTCCATTACTGAAGGCTTTTATCGAAAGCATATTTTCGTAGGATAGTAGATTTTCAAGTTCTAACAAGAGTTATTTATCGATAAGTAAGTATTGTTAAGTAAGTTTGGGCACTCTATTTTAAAGGCAGTGCCGCATACAAATTAAACGAAATATTTTACAAGTAGTTTTATATTTGTTAATTAGAATTATATTGTTTTAAATACGTTCTAATTTATGCTAAAAATTCGTGATTTATTGCAATTACTTTTATTTTTATAATTTGTTTTGTGTGGTATCCATAGTACAAGCTCCGCTTTGTTTGGGACTACACAATTTCCATTCACACCTAGACTTTGAACCACCTAGATTGTGAAAAGCTTTTATGTTAGACTGTATTAGATTTGAATTAGAATTTGAACCAACAAGGTGTAAGAGTGTTTGCCCACGCAATTTGTGGCGACAGACTCATTCGCTCGTAAGTCACATCACGATCCTGTGTCTAGGACGGTGCAGGAGGATGGCGCACACATACGTAATTTGTCGAGGCGTAGCGTACGCTTCAACCGTGTGTAAATAAAACGCCAGTTGCCCAAACTTGTATGCAAACAGGGGTGGGGAAACTTACTCTAATAAAGTACAAACAGTGCGGGTAACGCTGGCGCCCAACGTGGGACGTTTGCCCGACCGAGGCTTGTCGCTGTCGCTGCGCAATTAGGGATATTTTAATTAACTTTGCAAACGTTATGAACGACAATTCAGAATCCTATTCTGTTAATTGAATACGTGGCCCGCGCTCGAATGGGTGTGCTGTTGTTTGTTAACGGCTTTTCGTTTGTACGTCCGCTCTACTTGTACCTTAATTGATATTTCTGTCAAACTCCTTTGTTTGAATGTAATTACACGGTACTACTCCTAATTAATTATTACAAGCTTGTTGGCTCATCTCATCTCGTTGGCCATCTTGTGAATTATGAATAAATTGTACGTGTTGGTTTATCGGTATACCACAGACTAAATGTAATGTTGCTGTATGCAAACGCATAATGTGAACTGTCATTGTGACTGACAGCTGTCAGTTTATAAAGCACTGACGTTTTGAGCAAATTTCGCTCTCTTCTCCTTCCCCGTATGTGCAACACGAAAGATCTCAATGTATTGCTATCGAACTTTTATTTTTCATACACAAAATGTAAGGATGAACGAAGGAGATTTTTCAGGAGAGTAATTAGTATCTGATACTCATCCTATATATGTAAAAAGATACTCTTGATTTTTGATGGAATTGCCCAATGAAGTATGTAAGTCCCTTTAAGTTAAACCCTTCATTTCATGTATATAGAAATACCTTCATAAGCAAACCACGCCGTGTACTCGAGCCAACTGCGAGTAAGCACATCCACATTGTCCCCACTATTCTTGAGCGCTCAGAACCTGTGACGGCAATTATATTTTTATATCGCAAGGGTGTGCGCGAGGGAGTATTATGGATATTCTTTTCTGCGGTTTTCTCGGACCTTTGTTAATGATTTTTCGGATTATTTTAGTTGATTACTTGTATAATGATTTTACTTGAAAACGTCCTATGTTCATCCTAAAATAGCCCATCAGTACGCTTAGACATTGTATTCTGTTGTCTGCTTGTGTATGCACTTGGTAAATATTTTGCTCGCTAGTACACTGTTTATCCTTTCCTTTGAGCTTTAGCACATAAGATAACAAACTTAGGCTAGGTAAGGAGACCGCAGCCGTTCCAAGATGGCGTCGTGAACTTTCACACTAATTAATGTATCCTAGTGTAATTTCGCGCCACCCGTCGCCAACTTTCGTGTGCCGCCATATTAAATTTATGGTTCTGTCACCGCCCTCTGAACCCTTTACATATCTAGAAGTCAGTTTGTTTGTGACGTCTCTCACCTCTCGACCATAACGCACACTCAGAACGACAGGGGATCAAATAAAAAAAAAAATGTGAAAACAAATTAAGATCATCATAGACAGACCTAAAAAAATATGTTCTAACCCAAGTTCTTTAAAAAATCTGTTTTTTCTTCATTTATCGACAAAACACAGCCTAGATTTTACTATAAAAATCTTACTGTACTCAAAACTAGTAAAATAATTACGTGCCGGCCGATCTAGATTGGGATTTCCAAAATCAGTCTCAATTCAGGAATGAAATGTCATTCCTGAATTGAGCCCCTATCGTTCTAAGGATGCGATAAGATTTTTGTAATGAAACTAGCTGTGCTCGGCAAACTTTGTTACGCCATATATTTATTATATATTTATATTGGAGTTTGACCACACTGAACACTTAACGCATTCACTGCTAACGACGCGTCTGTGTGTCCAACTGTTAGAGAATTTACGAAGAAGATGAAATGTTAGCAGTGAATGTGTAGACGCATTAAAACTAGTATAAAACCAGCTATATAGGCTGGTTTATATATAAGTGTGTTGTATAGCTTAGGCTTTTACCCAATCTGGGGACCTCGCTTAAAATAAGCAGTTATTAAGTAATTAAATTAGCATCTAAGTCGAAATAAAGCATGGTCGAATAAAGGCTTTTTTTTATTTATTATTTATTTATGTGGGATTGAATTAAATTAAATATAAAGGTTTGCAAGGATTCTTCTTTACTTCTTAAACTTCTCTAAAAACACATCATAAAATAATAAATACGTCTTTCGTCGTCCGTCTTTCACGTCGTCCACCATCGTTCTGTCATCTGTCACGTCTTACTTCTTCTTATATTCTTACCGATCACACGCTGCCTATCATGCTTACATAAAACCTCTGTCTACATTTATTTATATATAAGTCAGTCGAGAGATTAGGGCTTAAGAAAGGTAGGGCATACCGGGATGTTCGATATTTGGAGCTGTCCGACTGGGGACTTTACCTCCATCTTACAGAAATTCTTAACTAATGTAACCTTTTATCGGGGCTATGTTTCAATTTCAGTTTATTACTCAATCATAATCTTAATCTAGTACTTACAGAGGACAGTTAAGACTTATACAGGCTTAAAATTATGGACCCTTTGGGGCACGGCAAATTCGGAGAGGGGACTTACACCATATTATAACAAGTTCTTGCGGCGAGGATGGTCACCATGGAGTGCTCCTTGGAGGAGCTGAGTAGGAGTATAGGTGCTGTGATAGCAATAGTTGGTAGGCAACGTGCAACACTTGCTTAACACCAAGTATTCATAGGCTACGGTAGCCGCTTACCATCAGGCGATGGAGTCTTAGTACAAAAAATTACAAAAAGGCATTCAATCAAAATTTCAGCACTAACTTTGTAACAATCCAAATAATATACATATGAATACAAAAAAAAAAAAAAAAAAATGAATACAAATAATAACAGTGGCTATGTTTAGAACGGTCGTGTCATACATAGAGTACGTGTATGAATGAGTGGGCTTAATTGGTTCAATCACCGCGACTACGACGCACTTTATTTGAGGCCCATTTGAGTTGTGTACTGGCTAATGTCGTCTTATGAGCAAAAAAACTAACCATGTTATATAGTACATGAAGTTGATGTGTATTGAATATAGACATATTCAATACACCTCAACTCTTTAGTACTCCTTAATTCAAATCAAATCAAAAATATCATTATTCGATTAGACTTTTTACAAAGTTCTTTCAAATCGTCAGAGTTGATCTGGGAATTGGTCTAGACGTAAAGTTTCATAACACTCATAGGCTGTGTAGTAGCTGTATAACATATAAGGCTGGCAGTCTGCTATCAAACATTTTTTAATTGGGTTTTAAGGTAACTATCGTGTAATGCTTTTAGTGGAAAGCTTTTAATTTGGAATTAAAAACCGACTTTTTTTATCTGTTTAGATGTATAATGCTTACATACATTGTAGGTTTAGTTTTTGGTAAACCCACGGTAAACCATATCAGGAGGTTACCGCATGAGTTTGGGAATAGCCAAATGCGATAACACAGTGAAAACTAAGTAACGCTCACCGTTTTCCTTCTAAATAATTAGTATTTTTTAATTAATATTTATCTATACAAAAGTAAGATTTTTTTGCCTTGTAACATATAGTTATGTATAATCTTGCTTGCATTGCTAATTACAAATTAAACAGTTAGGAGAATTCCTAAAGCTTTTCACAATTATATGAAATTCCATAAGTTTAAAATCAATCTGAAAAAAATATAAATTCTAGTATTTACATTTTATATTTAGTTTACTTGTATAATGTAGGTGTTTACAGGATGTTAATATTTGATTTTGCAAAAAATTGATTGCTCCTATATGTCACAATTATTAATATATGGCCGGGCAACGGCCCTCGTGCGCGGACGCAGCGGTATCGTGACGTCACCCCGCCGCCTGCGACAATTTGTACTCATCATAAAAATTACGATCCGGTCTCTACTCGATATGATTAAGGTCTCCTCGTTGCAAGGAATCATTTTAATGATTTAAACAATGCCCGATGCTTTGTATTATCGTTATACAGTACACGGCATTATTGCGAGCCTTTTGTGAATAAATTTCATGCTTTTAAGGTTAATGTCCTAAACTTCAAAATTAATAAACAAATGTAACCTTGCCTTCAAAACATTGAGCATGTAAACCTTCATAATATCCAAGTGCATCGTTCGCGGCCGCTGTCCGTTTATTGTCGTTTCAATCGGCCGTGTGGTGGAAGCCGCGCCGGCTAACAGCCCGCGCCGCGGGAAACAGTGGCATTGTGAAAATCGGTGCGCTTACGCGTGTTTTTCGCGCAGCGGCGGGGCACCGCGCCATCTGAGCTCGATCGCTGAGTCGGATAGTACGGCGTGCGCGCGCGCCGCCACCGACCGGTGACAATTTCGCATTTCGAAACGTCCGCGCCATTGCAGTGAACGTTGTTCCGTTGCGTCGCGGTTCGGTTCATATTTACGTGTTTTAGTGGCAGTGATTACGTGCAACGTGCGGCTAGAATGGAAGCGATGACCTCGCCGCGGATACCATCGCCTGCCGATACACTCCGCGGCCCGACCGATGAGGTGGTTTTGTGTTTGTTTTGCGTTTGGAGCGGTCCGATACAGTTTATGTTTTTGTTGATAATTCCACGGCTTAAGGTTTTCCGCGGGTATTATCGCGCTTTGTTTATGGTTGAGTGTCGAGCGGCGCTGAGATGTAGTCGCGGCTGACCCACATCAGGCCGGCTGTGCGAGAGGTGCGCGGATCTTTCGAAATTTCACCCGCAGATCTAGTATCAACTCCGTCCTACAGACTCCGATAAGACAACCTTCCATTGTGCGCGTTTGTGCCCAACTCGCAATATTATGTTTCCGATTACAATCGCCGCCGGCCCAATTGTATCGGTATCGAATTCCACCGAGATCGGTCGTATTGATACATGTTATAATCACAAATTGTATCTCGGTTACGTGCGGCCACAAACAAGGGATCTCTGTTCACTATTCTGTTATCTGGCTTACGACCGCGGAGAAAACAGATATGACTTGTGTTACGCGACTTGAATAAAACTTAAATTCTTTGTCCGCCGAATGTAAAGAGTAATGTGAGTTGACCTTCTGAGCGCAAAAAGTGCAAAAAATGTGTGACGACAACAGCTAAGTCCGCGGAGTTTGGGCTAAATAAAACATGTCTGCAGCGTCGCGCTGGCTGCCCCGCCGGACACAAAGGATTACACTCAACATTTGAATGTTTTGAGCGCTGTGTCACTTAATGTGAGTGCTTTTTGACATAAAAGTCAAATGCACTCGTTCAACTCGCGATACACCCTCGTGCTCTTGACTGTTTACTAATGGCGGTTAGCGAGCAAGTGGCGCATACACATGATATCCGGTATTGCATTAAAATTTTCACCTATATTTAATCCTTACAGGAATTATAGTCTCAACAATATCTCCTTACTAGCTGTGCCCCACGGTTTCATCCGCTTAGATTTAGTTTTATATAATATTAATATTACGATACACATTTAATGTAGTTTCTTTCTTCAGACGATTTAATATTTTTTATGAACATAAAATTGGTTATTGTGACTAAACTATGATAGTCAGATATGTGCTCTCGGGGACTTTTTTGTAGATCTTAAAACGACCTAGAAACCCGTATTACATCATTTTGTTCTATTGTATTTGCAGCGCACTCATAAATAGGTTTTTAAACCTTGGGTTACAAAATCGCAATTTTCATACGGATACCAATTTTTTTTGAAAATTAAATATAGCCTATAACCTTCCTCTATAAATGGACTATCCGACACAGAAAGATTTTTTGAAATCAGACAAGTAGTTCTTGAGATTAGCACGTTCAAACAAACAAACTCTGCAGCTTTATAATATTAGTTAAGATTTTAAGCGAAGCGTTGTCCTGTTATAAGTTGTCTGGGGAAGCTTGTATTAAATGAACATAAGTACATTGATAGAACGGTATTGCATTATCGGGTGTTCCCAAGTAAGTGCTTTTCGACATAAAAACTGTTGCAAGTGGCACATGGTGTTGCCAATTTGATAGGAGTTTGTGACTTGATATGGATAGATGCAAGGAGTTGGATAGCTTTTGTATTGATAGGCCAATACCCTACCTTCTGGAGCCTTGATCTCGCTTGGAACATTCGGTGCGAGTGGTGTGACTCACGAGCTACCAACATACTTGTACATTTACATAATATGTTACCTATACTTATACCTACCGGCTGAGGTACTATCGGTTATGCCATCTCCCCAACGAATATTTGATATTTCACTTTAGCTGTGCGCGTATAAAGTTCATTATGGCTTGTAATGTGATGGTCAAAACTGGCTGTGGCTCGAACGATAATAGTTATTCCGCCGGATTAATATTACAACTCAACAGTGTAATGTTATTATGCGATTTTGTTGGACTATTGTTTTAGTTGGTTGAGATAAGGATTTTTCCTCATGCTATCAAATTAATGTTTCCTTAGAAAAAAGCCTTGAATTAGGAGTGCCTAATAATGAGGGTAATAATTAAAATTATAACAAATTAAAGTAGCAGGTTGATGATTTAAGAACGTAAGTAAATAAATTATGTATGGAGTTTGTTAATGTACAGTTGATGACTTGTCGGCTTGAGTTGACGGTCGTTGTAGGAATCAAATTGAGTATACCTAATTTACTTGACAGCACCCGTGAGGCCACGTCATTAATGTCAAATTATTCGTTTTTTGCTATACCTACATTCCTTAAGCTTCCAATAAAAACTTTTTGGAAAATGGATACAAGCTTATTGTAAGTACTTTGTCAATTGGCGTTAAATCTCATATAGCTTACTAGCGGACGTCACGCGGTTTCACCCGCGTAGTTCCCGTTCCCAGGGAGTACGGGGATAAAATAATGCCTATATTAATCAGTGTTAATGTAGCATTCAACTGGTTAAAGAATTTTTCAAATCGGTTCAGTACTTTTTGAGCCTATTCGTTACAAACATATATACAAACCTTTATATTATTAGTAGGATATAGATTGAAGCATTACACTGTTTAAGTACTTAACAAAACTCTAGAATGACCTTCAAAATTAATCGAATAACTGCAAATGCAACGTGTATAATTATTTTTGTACACGCGAATAAATGAGATCATTCTTATAGTTTAACACATTGACGTATGACCGAATCGAATTACCTCAACAAATATTAATTCCGAGCAACACGTACGCCGCGACGCGCCGACTTTCACTCAAGGCCGAAAATAACCAATAACAACATTGGACGCGAAAGCTGATCACCCATATTGAATAACGGATGCTGCGAGAAACAGTCAGATGCTAACAAAAGTACTATTTAGACGTTGTTTACGCTAATTACCATATATTATAACGCCCCATGGCTTCGTTCGCAATTTGTGACGTTTCAAAACGTCATTGTTCTGTAAATTGGTCTTCATTTAACAAATTTCTAAGAAAAAAATCCTTAAATGGTCTTTCAAGCTCATTTCATTGACCAAATATGAACAACATTATTTTTAACTATATCATTAAAATGTATGGTTTCATACAATGTAAAATACATTAGCACGTGCATCACGGATGTGTTTAAGTGATTTAAGACGGCTATCAGCGTATTAGCGTTTTGCAACTGGTTTCAAGTCTTTGTAAATCTGCGGAATCAGAACGCCGGTTCCACTTCACTTGGCATGCGTACTACGATCGTCACTTTCACTCTTGTACTGATTTGTCGGTATTAGAGAGAGATGAATATATTGCAGTTGTCTAGATGTGATCTAGAGTTTGAGAGAAAGTCCATGTGCGAGATATTATTGTGATCAAATGTATTTGATTGCTATTGTGTACGGTTATGTAAGGTGTGAAATCGATTGAAGAATTTGATTGATGTATGTTTAATGAATACGAATCGAATGCTATTTTTTTAATACTACACAAAGTAGTTAACTTTTATTTTTACAATCTAATTAAAATCAAAAAACAAATACATGCATAATAGACATAATGCTTGGGCCTCTCTTCCGCGAAGGGTAGTAGGTATATTCACATTTCGCCAGTTATAAATTGAAGTCTAATGCAGACTCTGTGCTACTTCTGGGTAATGGATGGATGAACCCTATAACACTTTACCTGTCCCGGGGATCGATCCAAGATCTCGCGTTCCGCAGTAGTCTAGACCACTAGGCTATCGAGGCAATCTATAATAGAGCCTTCAAGTGTAAGTTCACCATTTCTAAGTTTATTTTACGGCAATCATTCTAGTCGTAACTAGATCTAGTTAAAACTAGTTGGTCAAAAAACCGGTGAACAGTTTGCGCGACGACCTCAATACGAGTGGGAAAAAGAAGTTAGAAATCACCTTAATTATCGAGTACCAGTGAACAGGCAATTATGGACTTAATAATAATCACGATTAGGTACCTAATTATTTAATTAATATTTTTTAACTTTTTTCTGCGAACTGTACAATTTAAAGCTTTGCAAAATCGTATCTAATTAATGTCTTATAGCAATTTTCTACACTTTTTTTTTAATCGTTGCGTTGATTATAAATCTACGGAATAACTCCCTTGACGATCTATATATTACAGTGTCTAAAGGTAAAACGATAATTATTTTTTCGTCGTAAGTTCTATCTATTTATGTTTGTTATTATTAGCTTGTCGTGTCCCACTGTTTGGCAAAGGCCACTATTCCAACTTTCTCTGTGCTCAGCAGTCCTCTACCAATCGCTCCTGAAAGCATCAAGCTCATAGAATTGCAAATAGAATAAGAGAATTATAAGTGTTAGTTGCTTAAGATATTTGACGATGACAATAGGTATGACTTTGGCAGGGACGACGAAATGTGTTGCACCAAGTTATACTGTCAATTGGCACGTTTTGCTGTCAGTGTCCAATTATTTGTATGTTAAGTTGTAATTATAGCGATAGCTTTAACTGGATCTGGATCTGGATTTTTAAAGTCATAATTTGTTTATCATTTTTCTGCCTAACCACCAATTTTTCTTCTATAGAAGTGACATTTGGAACACCCTAATTATTTAAGCTAACTAAGATCCATGTCGAAACTCAATCGCGGTTAGTAATTATACGTATTATCAAAGCTACATACATTCACACGATATATACATACGTACGTTTGGTTTTTATGATACTCATGTGATATCTCCCATAGTTATGTTTCTTTAGTTCAACCTTCGAGTGTCGCTAGGGCAACGACCTCCGGCTGAATTTTGATATTTACCTATCTGTTTGAATTATGATTTGCTGAAAACAGTAGAGAGCAGAAGTTCGGCTTCCTACGTTGATTGCCAATCGTCGCACAGCTCGCTCATTAAGATACTCGCTTACAAGTACAATGGGGAATTCCAGTAGTAAACTTAATATAATTACTGAACTGTCTTTGTTTGCATACTCTACTATTTAAATATTAAATACACCTTACTGATATCATCTTCCAGTATATTAAATATTTACCACTATTAAATATTCGAAAGTCTGACTCTATGACAATAATTTAATGATCATTGTCATGTCTTGCTTCAAATGGAATGTTACAGCAATAATTTTTCTTCGTAGTTTTATGACTATGACGTCATTAAGGCTGTTCCCCTGTCATAATACTACATTCGCGTCTAATATACCCCTTTATTCCAATTAACACTTGTCCACTTAGGGTACGCGCTCACTAGGTAAAATATTATATTCATCTTAAAACACCCTCAAATCAGGTTCGCTCAATATAAATTTGTCAATTATTTAGATAACAATAAAAAAATCATCGAGGAATTTGTGCAACTAAATTCCAGGGTTAAAATTGTTTTGCTAAGAACGTATTTTCTAGATATAATAATAATAATCTTTAATAATAATAATAATCTTTATTACCAATAGTTATAACAAAATATTTTTACATTACCAATGGGCCCCACACTAGGAAATTCCTGTATCGTGGGGACCGGTTCACAATATATGAGTCACACAAAAAAAACGTAACATCTTGTTAACGTAACATATATATCGTATCTAACAACCGTTCACTCAAAAAAGTCAAGATATTGGTTATAACCAAAACCGTACCTAAGTGTTGAAAATTATTTATTCAGTTTAGGCCCTGGTAAGTCACTTATGAATGTAGAAGAATTTATCGTTGATAATAGATCTCAGCGATGCCTTTGTGGGGAGAGCGTGTGATTATGCTCATCCCCATTAAAGGGAAGATGTTCCAGCCAGGCGGGCGTCATGTCTGGGGAACCGCGGCTTCAACTGTTCTAGATGGAAACTTGTATATATATACTGCAATGTGTTTGAAGAATCATATTGCGCGATTTAGGTTCCCGTGTATTTGCGAGTAGCGCCATCTATGTAGCGAGTTGAGAAACGCATCTTCAATGCACATACAGCCTAACATCTCGCAAAGATAATTGGCCACAATTGGCTGCGGCCCTGCTTATTTAGAGTCAATATGCCCGCGTTTGAACAATGCCTGTGTTAATATGAATTGCCTACGTTATTATCATGCACTAAGAGTACTTCCCGGTTTCTATATCTACACTAATATAAAGAAGAAAGATTTGATCGTGTGGGTTCCAAAAGGACTGGCCGGGTTTAAAAAAAAATTTCACTAATAGAATACTAAATTATCTTTGAGTAACATAGGCTATATTGGTAAGGGATCCCAAATACTTCGCGGGCGACGCCGCTGACGGTATCTATTATAGTTATAACTAGCTTTTCGATTACTAAATGTGAATTTATAAATTTTCCCTCTTAGCACAACTTCGTACTTAAAGGAATCCTATATAAATGTATTCTTAGGACCATCGGCTTAGATTCTAGCACCGTTATATGCCAGCCAGTTTATAATAAAATTGATGCAACTTTCTGCTGATAATAATAAAAAATAATGTAAAACTTAAGCCCCTAATTACAAAATATAGACAATTTTTTTTATTTTTGATTATAAAATGTATATGTAGAGAACATTAGTGATGTGTGTGGCACCTAACATGTCGCACTAACCATTTACGATAGTAGTATATAGTTCAACTTATGACTAAGGTGTGTTGGAGATTTCTCATATAAAGCACATCTTACAAAGCTCTAAGCTCCACGCAGACGAAGTCACGGGCAGGAGCTACTAAAGTATTTGAATATATATATATCTAGCTGTGCCCGGCAAACGTTGTATTGATATATATTTTGTCGGGTGGTCACCCTTATCATTTACGGGTATGAAAAATAGATATTGGCCGATTCTCAGACTTACCCGATCTGCACACAAAATTTCATACAAATCGGTCCAGCCGTTTCGGAGGAGTATGGTAACTAACATTGTGACATGGAAATTTTATATATTAGACGAGAGACGAGACCGTAGCCCTCTCAAGCACTATACACACGTCATCGAATTGTATACTAAATCAGACGTATGCAAGATTATAATCATTTCCTACTCCTCCTCCTACTCTTGATATGAAATCACTATACTAAAGTCTTCACACATTCTCACATCTCACCGTATGTATAGCCACAGCCTTAGAATCAACCTCAAACTTACATCGTTGGCCACTTAGGTCAACGAGATAACAAATTGAGTTTTTAATAGAGAAATTCAAATCGTTGAAGAATACGAAGTTCAAATAAGATGCCAGCTAGAGTTAGGGTCACAGACTGAAGTGAGATACGGAAGAATTGGAAAAAGTTAAAGATTATTTAAATAGTTTAATTTTTATAGATAACCAGCGGACGCCACGCGTAGTTCCCGTTCCCGTGAGAATACGGGGATAAAATAAAGCCTATGTTACTTGCTGATGATGTAGCTTTCCAATAGTGAAAGAATTTTTGAAATCGGCACAGTAGTTTTTGTGACATACACACAGACATACAAATCTTTTATCTTTATAATAGTAATGGATCGGTCCCGGGGTAGTTAGTAGATCGGGCCCGAGTTGGGGTTGCCCGCTACAGTATGTGCCAACATACGGGTGCGTTACAAGCCACTATTTAAATCAAGTCTTAGTTAAATCTTTGTAGCAGTAATTAAACGCCTACTCAATACAATACAATACTATACTATAAGACAATACAAATGGTAGGATATTAATCACAGAGGAAGCTCTGCCTTAGTGGATGGTTAATAGGCCGGAAAAAGCAGAGCGTTACGTAATACCTAATGTGCACGTGAACTTGTAATTAACATAATTTACTTACCCCGATATGATTGTGATTTGGACTCTATTTCTTAAGAGTTAAGATCTAGTATCCTGCTTAGCATAGCCGGTATAATAGTGTATGCGAATATTATCGATAGTTTGACCATTCGTGAGAATTGTGTCAGGTTGTGTTGTAACTTGTAATACCAATTATGTATAATGAGTCTACTTAATACACGAGTATGGTATTTCCTTCTTATCTATAAAATATGTACCTGTATGACCGGCTTTTTTATAATAGTGATTTTTTAAATAATTGCTTACAAAAAAATTATAATAGTATTACTACTGGCCAGGAAGAGTTATATTCTTATGATATTTTACCAGTTCTTCATTGCCTGAATACACTGCTAAAACGACGTTTACTCAAAATTAAACCTAGCTACATCAATTTATTGTCCCTGAAACACATATAAAATAGATGACGTACTAAATTTCATGTAGATTTACGGTGAAGGAAACCTGCGAAGATAATTAATTCATAGACATAGTATAGTGCCCGAGACGGCGATAGACTCGCCATCTGTCACGTTGGCACTTAATCATTTTCGGTGAAAAGTGGGTGTTGTTGTTACAACACCTCTGCCTACCTCTTCGGGGAATGTATTGGCGTGAGCATATGTACATATAGACGATAGCTAATAACTAAAATAAATTAGTGCGAGAGCAGAGAAAAAACAGCTGACATCAAGAATATTTTATTGACAACAGAACTGTAATTTTGACATAACTATAAAATAATAAATTATAAACATAAATAATTAACACAATAGTTTCTAACAGTATGTATGTAAATGTCATGAAAGTAGTTGGGAGCCTTTCCGAGATTCAGATTATATATACAGAAGAAGAGAATGAAGAGATGCATGAATGTGGATGAAGCGAAAGAAGTATGTAAGGATCATAGCATGTGGCAAACGGTGGTCTCTGCCTACCCCCTTGGGATACAGGCGTGAGCATATGTATGTATGTATATACACAAGAATTGCTTGTTTAAAGGTTGTCGCGTCTCCCAGCATGCTAAAGGAATCATTTTCCGAGATAAAGTAAATATACTATTCGAAATAAGCTACCTGATAGACAAATTATCTAAAATTCCCATAGGCTGTGGTAACCTCTTACCATCAGATGGGCAGCATGCCATTAACTTAAATTGACGATCGTATTAGCCTTGTTTGAGGTGTTTTGACTGAATTTTTTGACTTATAGATGCAGGATCAACAAAGGATAATGGAATTTAAAAAGCCCTTTGAAACTCGATATCGTATCGTTTGAGAGTTAATCGACCCATTTTGTAAAAGGCGTACACACAATATCCCTTAGGTCTAGAGTACATGCGCGTTTATGGTGCGCTAGCTGTGCCCCGCGGTTTCTCCCGAGTAGACCTCATATTATGGGAGGTATAGACGATAGCTTCATTCAGGGTCATTTATTACGCACAAAAGATGACAGGTGGTCAAAATTGGTCACTATATGGAAAGGCCCCACAGGGAAATGAAACAGAGGAAGACCCAAAGATCGATGGACTGACGACATCAAAAAAGTTGCATTAGAAAACTGGACGGAGCTAGCACAAGACAGAATACAATGGAGGCAAATGGAGGAGGCCTATACCCGAGAAAGGGGCCTAGACTTAAAACTAAAAATGTTATGAATATAAAAAATCTGTATATACATATAAGTCAAGGTTTAATAAAGGATAATTATTATTATTATAGACGATAGCTTAATTGCGAACTAAATTCATGAGAGCAAGGAAAAAAGCAGATGACACATACGTTTATTTGACAACTGTATATTTTGAATGCTATAAAAATCACAATAAATAAAACACAAATCATAAATATTATACAAAGCAGTTTTTAACAGGTGGCTAAATCATTTTAATTTTTCTCGTATCCCGAACTATTTCCAAAATATTTACCATCATAAAATTATAATACACAAATACCCATACTTCCCCCTAAACACACACACCTGACGTTACACCAAGATCAAAGAATGCTTTACGATCGCGCAAATAACGCGACGATTTATATACGCTAGTGTGTAAACAGCCGAACATCCCGCTCCAACGCCTATAACTTTGGATATATTCAGAGCTTCAATTTATGGGAACCAGTGAAAAATTACAGCTGAGAAAAATCGCTCATATATTCCACACCGACAGCGTAATATGGCCAGCATTTTTTGTTTTTATTGATGAATATGCAATGGCAGCTTGCGTTAGTGTTATTAAAAAAATACAACAGCTACTTTTCCTGATGAGAAATTCTAACCTACTTGCAGGCAATTCGGTCTACATGTTTGTACCAATACATTCATAATCTTTTTTTTAATTGTGCAAGATGCATGGCTGAGTTTCTTGTCGGTTTTTCTCAGAAGGATAGTTTCGGAACCGGTGATCATTTTTCGATGATCTTCAGTGCCCAATCTGAATCATTTCAATATTATTTTTTATCTGGTTGAGAATATTGGGTATATCGTCGTCGTTTTCCTTTATTGATTTGTTCAAATGATTCCCAAACTAAGCAATTCTTTCAAATTTTCATAAACAATTTTTTTCAGCCAAACTTTCTAATCGTCAGAACTTAATAATAATTATATAGGACTATACATGCTACCGTCGGGTTCGGAAGGTTGCTTTTACTCAAAAGAACCTGGCAAGAAATTGTCATTTCTCAATCATTTTGATGTTAGCCACCAAGAAATAAGTAGGTCTTTTCATATCACATTTCGGATGCGCCTCAATCACAAGTAATCGATTGGCTGCCAACTCGGCATTGGAATCGAGTTAGTGCGAAATGTAATCGTAAACCGGAAAAGAATGTTCCTGCGGGACTTTGACTCAGAATCGGGAAATTGACAAACGTAAAGCGTTACGTCTTCGTTCTTATAATTTAGGCTGTTGAAAGCCACCACGGTGGTAGGCAATAAATTGATAAATATGTGAGGACCGCCTATATCCGTTAAAACAATCCTGCTAGTTCCATTGCTCAATTCAACGTTACGAATTTGAGTTATATTTTCCTCAGATACATTCCCCCTTTGATTTGGTTGAACGTGCATTGAAATAGCTGGCATCAAATACTAATAACCGCAAACACCACTTATCCTATCGCGTACGTACACGTCTTAATGGCAGCCGTTAGCGTTACTCCGATTTAATTGAATTGGTTTCACTGGATGAATCAAAGCGTCTTCAAATGTACCGCAATTTGTTTATTACCTATCTTATGTTCCAACTGATTTATCAAAGGAGACCTTGCTTTTTCAAATGGTTTTATTCAGTGTCTCAAATAGTCAATCGTTGATCTATAAAATAAAATAAATCAAACTTAATTGTCAAATGGTAATAGGTAGTTAACTGAAACTGCCTATGAAAGTATATACCTTACGGTATTCACATAAAAAAATATATTTGTTTATATCTGTCTGTCTGTCCGTCCATCAATCTGTTTATTCCGTGTAATCTACAAAACGGTTGCACTGTCAGATAGCTGATGCTACAAACCAGCGTATTTAGTTTAAACATAAATTTCAATTTGAGATCATTTAAGATTTCCGTCTTTTGTTGTGAACACAGCTGCTACAATCGTAAATATTTCAACAGCCTAAATTATAAGAACGAAGACGTAACGCTTTACGTTTGTCAATTTCCCGATTCTGAGTCAAAGTCCCGCAGGAACATTCTTTTCCGGTTTACGATTACATTTCGCACTAACTCGATTCCAATGCCGAGTTGGCAGCCAATCGATTACTTGTGATTGAGGCGCATCCGAAATGTGATATGAAAAGACCTACTTATTTCTTGGTGGCTAACATCAAAATGATTGAGAAATGACAATTTCTTGCCAGGTTCTTTTGAGTAAAAGCAACCTTCCGAACCCGACGGTAGCATGTATAGTCCTATATAATTATTATTAAGTTCTGACGATTAGAAAGTTTGGCTGAAAAAAATTGTTTATGAAAATTTGAAAGAATTGCTTAGTTTGGGAATCATTTGAACAAATCAATAAAGGAAAACGACGACGATATACCCAATATTCTCAACCAGATAAAAAATAATATTGAAATGATTCAGATTGGGCACTGAAGATCATCGAAAAATGATCACCGGTTCCGAAACTATCCTTCTGAGAAAAACCGACAAGAAACTCAGCCATGCATCTTGCACAATTAAAAAAAAGATTATGAATGTATTGGTACAAACATGTAGACCGAATTGCCTGCAAGTAGGTTAGAATTTCTCATCAGGAAAAGTAGCTGTTGTATTTTTTTAATAACACTAACGCAAGCTGCCATTGCATATTCATCAATAAAAACAAAAAATGCTGGCCATATTACGCTGTCGGTGTGGAATATATGAGCGATTTTTCTCAGCTGTAATTTTTCACTGGTTCCCATAAATTGAAGCTCTGAATATATCCAAAGTTATAGGCGTTGGAGCGGGATGTTCGGCTGTTTACACACTAGCGTATATAAATCGTCGCGTTATTTGCGCGATCGTAAAGCATTCTTTGATCTTGGTGTAACGTCAGGTGTGTGTGTTTAGGGGGAAGTATGGGTATTTGTGTATTATAATTTTATGATGGTAAATATTTTGGAAATAGTTCGGGATACGAGAAAAATTAAAATGATTTAGCCACCTGTTAAAAACTGCTTTGTATAATATTTATGATTTGTGTTTTATTTATTGTGATTTTTATAGCATTCAAAATATACAGTTGTCAAATAAACGTATGTGTCATCTGCTTTTTTCCTTGCTCTCATGAATTTAGTTCGCAATTAAGCTATCGTCTATAATAATAATAATTATCCTTTATTAAACCTTGACTTATATGTATATACAGATTTTTTATATTCATAACATTTTTAGTTTTAAGTCTAGGCCCCTTTCTCGGGTATAGGCCTCCTCCATTTGCCTCCATTGTATTCTGTCTTGTGCTAGCTCCGTCCAGTTTTCTAATGCAACTTTTTTGATGTCGTCAGTCCATCGATCTTTGGGTCTTCCTCTGTTTCATTTCCCTGTGGGGCCTTTCCATATAGTGACCAATTTTGACCACCTGTCATCTTTTGTGCGTAATAAATGACCCTGAATGAAGCTATCGTCTATACCTCCCATAATATGAGGTCTACTCGGGAGAAACCGCGGGGCACAGCTAGCGCACCATAAACGCGCATGTACTCTAGACCTAAGGGATATTGTGTGTACGCCTTTTACAAAATGGGTCGATTAACTCTCAAACGATACGATATCGAGTTTCAAAGGGCTTTTTAAATTCCATTATCCTTTGTTGATCCTGCATCTATAAGTCAAAAAATTCAGTCAAAACACCTCAAACAAGGCTAATACGATCGTCAATTTAAGTTAATGGCATGCTGCCCATCTGATGGTAAGAGGTTACCACAGCCTATGGGAATTTTAGATAATTTGTCTATCAGGTAGCTTATTTCGAATAGTATATTTACTTTATCTCGGAAAATGATTCCTTTAGCATGCTGGGAGACGCGACAACCTTTAAACAAGCAATTCTTGTGTATATACATACATACATATGCTCACGCCTGTATCCCAAGGGGGTAGGCAGAGACCACCGTTTGCCACATGCTATGATCCTTACATACTTCTTTCGCTTCATCCACATTCATGCATCTCTTCATTCTCTTCTTCTGTATATATAATCTGAATCTCGGAAAGGCTCCCAACTACTTTCATGACATTTACATACATACTGTTAGAAACTATTGTGTTAATTATTTATGTTTATAATTTATTATTTTATAGTTATGTCAAAATTACAGTTCTGTTGTCAATAAAATATTCTTGATGTCAGCTGTTTTTTCTCTGCTCTCGCACTAATTTATTTTAGTTATTAGCTATCGTCTATATGTACATATGCTCACGCCAATACATTCCCCGAAGAGGTAGGCAGAGGTGTTGTAACAACAACACCCACTTTTCACCGAAAATGATTAAGTGCCAACGTGACAGATGGCGAGTCTATCGCCGTCTCGGGCACTATACTATGTCTATGAATTAATTATCTTCGCAGGTTTCCTTCACCGTAAATCTACATGAAATTTAGTACGTCATCTATTTTATATGTGTTTCAGGGACAATAAATTGATGTAGCTAGGTTTAATTTTGAGTAAACGTCGTTTTAGCAGTGTATTCAGGCAATGAAGAACTGGTAAAATATCATAAGAATATAACTCTTCCTGGTGGTCTACACTCGTAACCGAAGAAAGTGTATGAAGAGATGCATGAATGTGGATGAAGCGAAAGAAGTATGTAAGGATCGTAGCATGTGGCAAACAGTGGTCTCTGCCTACCCCCATGGGATACAGGCGTGAGCATATGTATGTATGTATGTACATAATAGACCATTTTTTTTAAATAACCCAAGCTTTATCGAGCGTGAAGGTTTTTAAATTTCCTGCTTTATTTACGATCAAATTAATGTCGATTTGAAGTTTAGAAAAATGTCTATAAAAATGACGTATCTATATAATCTCGGAGATGTGCGACCCTGCGCGAGTGTGTCATTTCGAACGGTTAGTTCCTAGATTCTATGCCGCTTGTAGTAAGCTTAAATTTATTCTGTGGCATAGTCCCACAGCGACCACAAGATCGCCTGTCGACGTGTATTCCCACCTCCATTATGCAGATACTCACGGCCGCTGGTCGCGTTTTGCCCCTAATCTTGTTCGCACACGTGTTTCGCCTGGACAGTTTTCAAACCAGGCTTTTCAACGAAGTCTACGGATTATAGCATTGCGGTGTACTAATAAATTTGTTTATATTTAAGTTGCTTTAAAAATTTTCCTTTTATTATTTCAGTAGAATTAAATTATATACGCCTTCCCTGAAGGGAAAGGCAGTTGTGTTCGACCGCCCATATTTCGCCGAAGACAATTAGTTGCCAACACAATAGATCGAGTGTCCATCGCCGTGTCATACGACTTTGAATTTATTTTCATTCATATGCAGGTTGCCTCACCATAGCTATATAAATTACTACTTAAATTTTTAGAAGAACATCATTGGAATTTGAAAATGCATGGCTTGTGCAGCAGGCGACTACTCGATCCACTCGTCCACCACGGCTGAGAAGATTAAATTTTAATAGGCATCACAGTTTCTATATGTAAAACCTTTATTGTTATGACTGATACAAATCTTCCTACCTACCGGTAATCTCATAAGCAAAGCAATAAATACCTTTCACTCAAGATAAATTAAGCTTGCTTTAAGGGAAACATGGTTCGTTCAGAACGGAGCTATCCTGAAATTATTACAGCAATCTCTTTACATAACTTATTATGTTTGTTCCGTTCATTCATAAATTCATCATTGGGTTTGAGCAGTCGCCTGCTACGCAAGCGACGCCAGTTTGGATCTCAGCGGGGCCTGCACCAATGTGTTTTTCTAAAAACTATTATGCAGTGATTTCACACCACGTCTTTACATTGAAGGAAAACATCGTGAGGAAATCAGTATATGTCAAAGAAGTAATTCAAACACGTATAGTGCCTGAGACGGCGATGGACTCACCCTCTGTTACGTTTTACGCATACATATTACGTAAAATGTGGGTGTTGTTGTTACAACACTACTGCTTATCCCTTCGGGGACCCTTCTGGGGTGGCGTGAGCATATTTATTTTTTATGCAGCCTCTGCCTACCCCTTTTAAGAGGCCTGATCTCACAGCATCTGAGCTTACACTCTTTTGTTTAAATGTATGTTATGATAGATACTCGCATCGATCGTTCATGTTCCAACAGCCTAAAAGACTCGCGTATTTGGATGATGTAATATCCACGGCCTTGAGTTTTTATTGATAAAGGAAATATTTGTATTTGATTGCTTGAGCTATTAGTGCGCCATTTAGAAGCGTGTGAATTATTTTTGCCATATATTTGTTTGTTATATTTACAGTTTCAACTCAAATTATTACTTACTGACTACCATTAAGTGGTTGGTGCGCTAATTTATTTATGAATGAACGGAACAAACATAATAAGTTATGTAAAGAGATTGCTGTAATAATTTCAGGATAGCTCCGTTCTGAACGAACCATGTTTCCCTTAAAGCAAGCTTAATTTATCTTGAGTGAAAGGTATTTATTGCTTTGCTTATGAGATTACCGGTAGGTAGGAAGATTTGTATCAGTCATAACAATAAAGGTTTTACATATAGAAACTGTGATGCCTATTAAAATTTAATCTTCTCAGCCGTGGTGGACGAGTGGATCGAGTAGTCGCCTGCTGCACAAGCCATGCATTTTCAAATTCCAATGATGTTCTTCTAAAAATTTAAGTAGTAATTTATATAGCTATGGTGAGGCAACCTGCATATGAATGAAAATAAATTCAAAGTCGTATGACACGGCGATGGACACTCGATCTATTGTGTTGGCAACTAATTGTCTTCGGCGAAATATGGGCGGTCGAACACAACTGCCTTTCCCTTCAGGGAAGGCGTATATAATTTAATTCAACTGAAATAATAAAAGGAAAATTTTTAAAGCAACTTAAATATAAACAAATTTATTAGTACACCGCAATGCTATAATCCGTAGACTTCGTTGAAAAGCCTGGTTTGAAAACTGTCCAGGCGAAACACGTGTGCGAACAAGATTAGGGGCAAAACGCGACCAGCGGCCGTGAGTATCTGCATAATGGAGGTGGGAATACACGTCGACAGGCGATCTTGTGGTCGCTGTGGGACTATGCCACAGAATAAATTTAAGCTTACTACAAGCGGCATAGAATCTAGGAACTAACCGTTCGAAATGACACACTCGCGCAGGGTCGCACATCTCCGAGATTATATAGATACGTCATTTTTATAGACATTTTTCTAAACTTCAAATCGACATTAATTTGATCGTAAATAAAGCAGGAAATTTAAAAACCTTCACGCTCGATAAAGCTTGGGTTATTTAAAAAAAATGGTCTATTATGTACATACATACATACATATGCTCACGCCTGTATCCCATGGGGGTAGGCAGAGACCACTGTTTGCCACATGCTACGATCCTTACATACTTCTTTCGCTTCATCCACATTCATGCATCTCTTCATACACTTTCTTCGGTTACGAGTGCTCCGAATTTGACCTTTCTGAAAAATACTATTAATTTGGTCATAGTAGTTCTTCCTTGGACGCCCTCTACCGACACTTCCGCTCACATTCGCTCTATAAATTTCTTTCGTTAATCGCCTTTCACTCATCCTTTCGATATGTCCAAACCATCTCAACATACTTTTTTCAATTCTGGTCACCACATCATTCTTCAACTTGCAACTGTCTCTTATCACACTATTTTTCATACGATCTACAATGGTGTCTATTATGTACGATGATATACTGCTTAAAAAAATATTTATATACATACTGTGACATGGCAGCCGCCTTTACACGTCACGTTCGACGTGACTTTGTTCATACGCTGCCAATTTTACTTTAACCATATTACACCACTACTAGGATTTATAGGACTGCCTGGTTGTAGCAAAAGCTTCTGTAGACGCAGCCCGGAGTTTGGCTTAGTACCGGGGTAAAAGAAATAGGCTTGCCCCTTAATATAATTGTATTTTTAGTTGAGCGTCATACATACGTCATACACCCTATTGAAACTTCAACAGGAACTTCATATGAAGGTTTCGATGAAGTATTTTGCTTCGGTAACAAATATATCTATATTCAGGGTAGCGTAAAGTTTCGTCGTCTATCACGTTCGGGATTAGAAAAGCGAATCCTCACAAATAGGTGTCTTTTATCTCCTGCCTCCTTAAGTACACTTTCTACGTAAAAACAGATCTGTCCTGCATACAGAAGAGGGCGAAATACGTAAACACAATACATTTATACAGCATGTGCTTTACAATGAAACGTTGTCACGTCACCGCACTCCAATTTGAATAAGCTTTGTTTTTACACCATTTTGTCAGCAGAAATATATTAATTTTGACCATGAATTGAAACGCCTAAATAAATAAACGAATTCAAACAGTTTTTCAATGTGCTCATTTCTATTCGAGAAATCTTCCAGATGGTGCTCTTTTTAAGCGAATTTGGGCAAATCAAAGCCACACAGAAATGTTACGTGACTAGAAATATCATCACGTCCTCGAATCTTAGACACCGCTTTGTTCTTGCAAGACAAGTAATTTTGTAAACCAAAAACTAAGCTTTCCTCAGAGAATGTTATTATGAGAAACATTATGTGGAATGTACGTACAAAGGTACATGTTCAAAAATTACCAACATGAATAGAATTAACTTTCATCTCAAATAAATGTTTTTCCGTAAAAATGTGCGACTGAAAGCGGCGGATTGTTTCTTTGCTGATATGTTATTTATTCAGTCGACTCGTGTCCAACGCCGCTCCCAGCAAAATATCACCTAAAGCCACGAGCCGCTCCAGAATATTCTATACGCTTGAATAATGTCTAGTTTTCCATAAAGAATGCATTTGCATACGTTATGCCATTGCAACAGGCAGTTTCCCTATCCAAATGTAACACGAACACAATACCACCTTTTGTGTTTACACGTTTAGTGCCTCATCGGAAATAGTGAATAAATGAGGAATGCAGTGATGGAATATTTCAACAGTGCTTGTGCTCTGAAAACAGTGAAAATGTTAGTGCTATCAAATATATTCCGAGCGAGCCATCCCCAGAATCAAATAGTGCCCAGGGAACTAAGCAATTTATCGTCCGAGAAAAGCATGAGATCGATGGATAAGTCGAACATAGTTACCGAAAATTCACTGAGAGTAAAACATCGAACCAAAACACGTGACAATATAAACGTCACGCATCAACTAGAAGACACTGGTAATTCAAAGACCGCGAGGCGAGAAAAGTGCCTTTCTAATAGCGTTGACGCGATTGTCACGCACAATGATGCCAAAAGTAAAGTGATATGCAGTGCCAAAGGTTTATTAGAGACTAATCTAGACGACCTATTTAATGATGTACAAAAGCAGGACGGCTGGGCCGTCGAACCAAAGAGTTTAGGTGCCAGTGAACCGACATTAAGTTCTAGTGATTGCAAAACTGTCAAGAGTGAATCTCTCATGTCAGACGATGACAGCGATGAAGATACAGGAACGGACAGCGACTGCACTGACCACATAGTGCGCCAACAGAGGATATGCATGGGTGCGCGCCGTTTCGGCCACATGCTCCGAAGAGTTATATCCAGAAATGGTAAGTCATAGACGTAAAAATATAGCTCTCGGAAGCGCAGTGAATTGAGATGGCGTCGGTCGTTTATTTGTTTTCAATTGTAGCAAATTGCTTCTCGCGCTCTGATTGAGATGACCGTCGGTAGATCTTGTTATACGTTTGCGATCTTATCGTTTCCTTTCTCGGTGTCATTGGAACTTTTATTTTTATATAATTGATAACTCTGTCATTTCATTCTTGTACTTTTTAAGGCTTATGCAACATTTTGACACGGATTAATATCAGACACTCAACAATAAATATCAAAGCTGATAGAATTCTGCAAAATATTTCTGCATTTGTATTTTAATCTGCTACTTATAAATACACTAGCAATATAAAGCTATGGTATTTGTATGATAAGAGAACTTATGTTATTGGTGTGATTACAGGTAATGAAAAAATACATTATCCCATTTATTTTTTATCCACATATTCAACTTGTCCTGACTGACTGATTTATCAACGCACACTTTAAACCGTATGTATATGTAATAAAGGATTTTTCCAAATTCCATCTCTCAAGGCTTTCAATAAGGGATGAAAGGACGTATGGCGAATCTATCATGCTTCCGCGTCCGCGAGGTTCGCGAAAATTAGTTTTTAAGTGTTAATACGAATTTAGAGTTAGTAGAGAAACCACGAAGTCTTAGCTAGTCTGTTTATTCTTAAACAACTACAGATTTTGGCAGTGAAGAAACGGGTTTATCTCTGACCAATTACTCTATCCTCTATATGTTAAGTCTAGAAACTTACCGTCGTACATGTACGGGCGACGTGGTAGCAATCAGGCTGGGTGTATCATTAATCGCGCGCGTGGTTCGTTTGTTAATTGAGTTGAGCTTCTCGGTGCTGCATTAATATCACCTGATCCGATTCACATAAACCTAAGGCTACCAACCCTGGATGAGACCGGAGTACTACTTTCCAACAAGTACTTTACTACCAAGGTAGAATAATCGTTAGGGCTAATCAAAGTAATTTATAAGTAGCTTTTCTCTCAATGCATATGAAAGCATATGGTACTGACTTAAAACAAATTATCAAACATTTTCTATGTCTGTCTGATACGGCTTGACCGATTTTAACGGGACTTTTACTTGCAGATTGCTAATGTTACATGGAGTAACTTAGGCTACTATTAATTAAAAAAATATTTAGAGTTCAGCGGAAATTAAATTAAATCTACGCGGGTGAAACTGCACGGCACGGCTAGTTACTGAATAAAATTACTGTTTTTTCTTTCGTTTGTCAACAACAATTACTAACCTTTCGAACTAAATACAAGAATGCAGGTAGATTTTGATTAAAATCAGCAGTGCAGTTGGTAACAGACAGTGTTGTGCAATTTTCCGGTTCGTACCTCCATTTTCTAATGCGACTGATTTAAGTGTTCTATACGTCTTCAATTTTCTAATAAGTTCTATGTCTGTGTTTTACCTACAGCACGGTGCATGGTAAGTGCTTGTTAGTCTGGATTCGAGTTATTAACATGGATTAGTTTAATTTATTTTCGTCTTCGTGCCTGTTTTTTTTTTGTTTATTGCTAATGCGATATTCCGCTTGGGGCCCTACCGTGACCTCTTACATGCACTACACAAGACTAAGTACTTAGTCGTATCAGTAATAGCTGTGTTACCGATACTAGTATTTGCCATTTTGACTTAGTCTATCTATAAGTACATTATGAAATTTCCGACTTGGTAATGAAACCCTATCGTCTATTCATCGAGCGTCGACTTCTCGAGCTAACTTCATTACCGCCGAGGCACAGAGGCAACTTTAATTATTTACTAGCGGACGTCACGCGGTTTCATCCACGTAGTTTCCGTTCCCGTGGGAGTGCAGGATTAAATATAGCTCAAATTTATCAGTGATCATGTAGCGTTCAAATGTTGAAATTTTTTTTTAATCGGTCCTCTCTCTTTGCGCCAATTCGTTACAAACATACTTATCTATACTCTTTATAATACGAGTATTAGTATAGATATACAAGCTATACTGTGTCTTATTATGCCACTGTGATATATTTACCACCTTAAAGGTGCAGATAGCACGGTGGCGGTCGTTATTTTCTGTTTAATAATCGTAAAAGTTAAAAACTCGTTAGTCGGCCGGCGTCTCCGGCCGAGTCGCCTCAGGGCGGTTTACCTGCCTTATAGCCGGTTCACAATGCACGGCTATGAAAAGGCTGAAATATTGTTATATTATGTACTTTATACTCGCCTCACTTCGTGCTGATAAAAGCTTTTTTTGAACCAGGTCTGCATTCGCGACTACGTTTACGTATCATTGCAGGTCTCGAAAGATCAAGATATCCTGTTTCTTCCAATGAACTTGGGCATTACAATGAGCTCTTATTGCCATCGTAGTTCCACTATGTGCCAGACAGACTTATAGACTTCATATACATCTGTCTCATAATCATTGTCAATCTATGATGGCAATAAGTTTATGGTGGCTCTACCTGAAGCTTTAAAAATATGCCGATACACTACAACGTTCATAACAAAAACGATGAAAAATATGAAAAAGACATTGCCTTTTTGTCCTAAGCATGACATTAGGCCATATGAACGATTGATACTGTCAGGGGTTCACAAACGAACATTCTGAACTGACAGAAAACGCATTCAGGCATCATTTACATGTACATTTTTAAATGTATGAGTTCGTTACTCCCTCTCAGGCTTATAATGGTCAATGTAATTTCATATGACGTATTAAAATTTTAGCCCGTTTCGTGGGAATTATGATGATATAATTTCTTCAGCCATGTAATGTTTTCCCCGTACGGTTTATGTATTTGCAACAGTAATGTAACGACTAGCATTAGTGTAAAGCGGTCCTAACTCACTATTACAACTTTGATATCATATTCAAATTGCTGAAATTGAGCGTAATACACAGCACAGTAGAGGTTTAAACTTAGCACTTATCAGTATGGAAAGTGGTCAAAATTTTTGAAATAAGAACGATTGCACCATCGAGCGTGAGGGTTGACAGTCTGAATGTTTTTTTTAAATTTACAATTTCACCTTCATTTACAGTCAAAGTAATGTGGATTTGACGATTTGAAGTTTAGAAAAATGTAATTTTTTTTTAAAACAGCCTTGGTGGTCTCGGGATTTGAGCATTCGCCTGCTACGCAAGCGAATCCCAGCGGATCTCTTATGTGCAGTGATTTCTGAGATCATTCAGAGTTTAGTTGAGACGGCGATGGACCCACCCTCTGTCACGTTGACACTTAATCATATTCGGTGAAATGTGGGTGTTGTTGTTACAACACCTCTGCTTACTCCTTCGGGATACCCTTCTGGGATGGCGTGACCATGTATATATGTCTGTAAAAAATGTTGTGTACATGAGAGGCCACGACGTAACAACCCATATTGGTCTGTGTGAGTGTGTAATTTCGAACGATTTTTCCTTAATTCCGTACTGTGTGCAGTAAGCTTATATTTATGCTATGGTAATAGTCAACAATGTTGGTACCGCTTCTCGGTCGAATTTACCCCTGACGTCGTAATACCGCAACTTTAATATCTTCTACGTATTCCATGCAATTTTTGTATGACCTGAATTTAGATGGCGTTATAAAGTTTAGACTTAATAGTTAGGTTAGGCGTGGCCTAGTTTAAATGAAACTTGTTATTTGCTCCAAATATAGTTAACCTTTGGGTGATGCACAGACAGGATTTTAAGTGTAAACATTTATATACGATGCTTTCGTATAGTATATTTGTTTCTCGGCAATATTTTCGAGCAGCAGCTTTCGACATATACTTACATAGATATATTCATATTCTCCAATAACTGTCAATCCAAACATACTTTACGTATACTTACGACCCGTAGTGAATGCAAATCCAACAAGAAACAAAGTTAGCGTGCACAACTCCTCCGATTTGTATGCAATGCGATAGTAACGATTATCCGAATACGGCAAATAGTACGTGATAAATCACGGTTCGTTCACAGACATGCTACAAAATAAGATAGTAACGGAAAGACGGATTCCTAATTTGGCTGGAGTCGGCTTTGACGCATTGAAAAGGATCAAATTGAGCCACATTTGTCGAGTTCTTTGAGCGGTCGCCTACTATGCAAGCGATGCAAATTCGAATCCTAGCGGGGCCTGTAGATACTAATGAGGTTTACTAAAAACTTTAGTATATGCCCTTTGCTTTATGGTGAAGGAAAACATCGTGAGGAAATCTGCATATTTCTGAGAAGTAATTCAACGTATGAATAGTGCCTGAGACTGCGATGGATTCACCCTCCGTTACGTTGGCACTTAAGCATCTTCGGGGAAATGTAACAACACCGCTGCCTATCCCTTAGGGGAATACAAGCGTGAGCATATGTATGTAGGATATTTCGATCGCGGGGCACAGACCTTCTGTATGTTCTATTATAGTGGACATGCGTGACCGGGCATAGAGCAAGTAAGAACTTTGTGACCACACCCCCAGATACGGGTCATCACACAAATTGACTGTCGTTTCGGGTGTGGTAATGTACGTAGTCGAAAGTGGAACTAACGTTTTCATGGACCGGTCCATTGTTGTCCTCTTATGAAATGTCCTCTTTCATTTTAATGTCTTTATGGTGTAGAAGCCGAACTATTAAAGCATTAGCCAAAATAGATAGAGGGAAAGTGAAAGAATACTTCGAAATACTTCTACGTGTTCTTTTGTAAGTAAATTTTATGGCATTTGCTTAATATATAACCCTTTCAACGGAAAAAAATATATGATTAAGTGCCAACGTGACAGAGGGTGAGTCTATCGCCGCCTGAGACATATGCAGGTTTCCTCACGATGTTTTCCTTCACCGTAAAGCACGTGGTGTTGAATAACTCCTCATAAGTTTTTAGAAAAACTCAATGCTATAGGCGCCGTTGAGATTCGAACTTGCATCGCTTGCGAAGCATACGATTACTGAAACGCCAAGGCCACCACGGGACTTTCAACCTAATTAAAGGAATGGCAGTAATTGATAATTTTAAATCGGTTAAAAGTTTAGATAATTTATTTCTAAATGTGTCACACCCCTAATCCTCCGGGATCAAACCACAAGCGGATTTATGAGCAAAAAGCTGACTAATCCTTTATCCCTTTGTTATGGTCTATAATTGGGGAATCACCAACACCCAATAAGAAATTATAAGTGGTATTTTGTCGACAACTCGATCAACATTACACCGTATTTATATGGGGTGTGAAGGTACGTGTGAATTATGGTAGGAAAGTAGAATTACCAAATTGGTACCAAATATCACCGAAAGATATAATATTGTAAAATTTATAGTATTTCTCCTAATCTATATTCTCTATTCTATATTCTTCTTTAAGCTTATTTAAAATTGTATAAAATATGCAAACGTAGATGATTTACTAATATCTTCAGTCAACATGTTACTGGCATTGAATGTAAGTGTATTCAATTTGTTGAATGATGATGTAGTATGTCACTATCTGGGGCTTCAGCAGTGAAAATGTTCACATTCTTTCTTTTTGGCTTAAAGTGGTATTTGCTTGATATATTTCTTATTATATACGTCTAGCAAAGATGGACGATTTTCTTATTTTGAAAATAAAATAAAATAAATATGCTCACGCCATCCCAGAAGGGTCCCCGAAGGGGTAAGCAGAGGTGTTGTATCAAAAACACCCACATTTCACCGAATATGATCAAGTGCCAACGTGACAGAGGGTGAGTCCATCGCCGTCTCAGACACTATACATAAGTCTTTGAATTACTCCTCAGACATATGTAGATTTCCTCACGATGTTTTCCTTCACCGTAAAGCACGTGGTGTTAAATAATTACACATAAGTTTTTAGAAAAACTCATTGGTACAAGCCCCGCTGGGATTCGAACTTGCGTCGCTTGCATAGCAGGCGACTGCTCTAACCCTAAGGCCACCACGGCTCTTATTTTCTGCACAATATTGAGAACAGTTTGAATTTGGTATCAACATTTTGTACAAAACGGACCTCGGATCCTCTTGACATCAGTCAAAATGTCAAGAGTATTATCATTTGTGATTAAGGCTGAGATTTGAGATGTTCCGCACGTAAATAATGATTGATCTTCATTGGGACAAGTACGCTTCACGCTAATTAAATAAAGAACAGTATGATCTACAAATACATTTGTTTAATGAATCGCGAGTACTTAAATTAAGCGCTAATACAATATTTGCCAAATATACGTCGCATCTATTCATTGACGAGGCTAATAACCTTCGATAGAAGTCATCGCTCCAGTTCTTACATTTAATACTTAAGTTCAGCGTTTCATACCAGATAGTTCAATGAATTTGAATAATTATGGATCTCGTCTGATCTTCCGTAGCTTTTCTCGTAGTTTTACTCAATTATGCACGAGTTCCCGCTAATGCTCTTAGCCAGATAAGGTACAGATTGAAACTGAATCTTTCGAATGATATTGATCTTCTGTGGTAATGATATAGTTATAGGTATATTGTGACAGTACAGCGGGGCCTGTACCAATGAGTTTTTCTTAAAAAACTTATGTACAGTGATTTCACACCACGTGCTTTATGGTGAAGGAAAACATCGTGAGGAAACCTGCATATTTCTGAGAAGTATTTCAAAGACGTATGTATAATGACTGAGACTGCGATGGACTCACCATCTGTCACGTTGGCACTTAATCATCTTGTGTGAAAAGTGGGTGTTGTGATTACAACACCTCTCCCTACCCCTTCGGGGAATACAGGCGTGAGCATATGTATGTATGGTATATTGTGATAAAGGTTATTCGTGTAATCATTGTTTCAATGATCTAAGGCCCCGTAGTCAAGGCAATAGCTATTAAGTGCGAATGCCAGCGTGTCAAAATCGTGCGTAAGACAATAATGTTACACATGCGTAAGTATGTTGTTGAATAAGTATTAATGGTTATGATACAATTATACGGAACTATTTAAACTCTTCTATCTAGACTTTATATTAATAGAGAGACGTGGTGGCCTCGAGGTTTGAGCAGTCCCAGCGGGGCCTGTACCAATGAGTTTTTCAAAACTTATGTGCAGTGAAGGAAATCATCGTGAGGAAACCTGCAGACGTCCGAAAAGTAATTCAAACACTTTGTGAAGTGCCTAAGACGGCGATGGACTCACTTTCTGTCACGTGGGCACTTAATCATGTTTGGTGAAATGCGGGTGTTGTTGTTACAAAGCTTCTGCTTACTCCCTAGGGGATCCTTCGGGAATGGCGTGATCATATTTTTAGTATTCCGCTAGACTTCTATTAAAGCGTTTTATACACCTATTACGAAGCTTAATCGAATATTCTTTGTGTTGTTAACCTTAAATCCTTCCGTTTTAAAACCTGTTATGTTCAATGCGAAATTATTATTTTAAATCTCTAAACCCTTAAAGGAAGCAAATCAACAATGTATCAGGATCTCTTTGCTACTTTTAATCAATTTAATAGCAGCAATTATTATAACTAGTCTTCCGGCTCAGGTGTTTTCATTGGTCATATCCTACGTCTTATCTCAGCTGCATAGGCCACCTGCCACCTGACTATAATTAAGTGTTCATTTGTTTAATAATGCAAGCCTGCTAGTTATGGATGCAAATATACATTAGAAAAATGTGTATTCTTTGCATTTTAGGGTTCCGTAGTCAAATAGCAAAAATCGGAACCCTGTCTGTATGTCCGTCCGTATGTCACAGTCACTTTTTTCCGATTTTTATAAGATCCATACTGTTGAAACTTGGTATTCTATGATATTTAGATTTTTTTACAAAAAAATAACAATAAATTAGGCTACTATTTATATTCTTTATGATCTTAGACCACCAAATTCCGCTAAATTGCTTTATCAAAATCCTTTATACAAAACATTGCACGCACTGTTATAATTGTTTTGTATTTGGTGTCGAAAACCAAAGCCTAAATGTAAATTTATTTCTTACTTTCTTATTTCAATCGATGATGGGTTTATTGTATTTTAATTTACAAAATGAAATAATAACACTAAACATTCTAGGTCCGAACAGTCAAACCAAAAACGCATACTCAATTGCATAAATAGAACCTAGTTGACCGAACTGTACTCAGTTTATTTTTCTCAAAAAAAAAGATTGACGTTTTCGCATAAAAAAAACAGAAAAAAAGGAAAAATTGCTCGTTTAAAGGTATAACATTATATCAAAGTATTAAGATATGATAGTATATAAATACTAAGACTAATGGAAACAACAATCCGATAAAGGTATGTAAATTTTCTATCTACAACTAGCCAAGTCCAATTAGCGAAAAATGTAGCTCTAGTACGACTAGCCGGGACAATAAGCCATCTCCTATTTTAATGACCACTCCAAGATGGCCGTATTCAAACCAACGTTTCAGTTTCAATAGTAATCTCGAGAGTGGTCCATAGACGTGCTTTCGGCCTATTGTGCTCCTCAAGGGGACTAGAATCCACCGCGGCCTTATTAGGTGGCTTGTCAAAACGACAGATCTCTCCCAACTAGCTGGGCTTTGATAGATTTGTATACGTCGCTTTTGATCGAATGTTATGTATGAAGGGATTTTCTTTATTTATCTCGTGTTATCGTTCGTTCTATGATTGATTTTCGTCTTTCTGTCAATATCGATCGACATTTTTACATCTATAAAGATAAATAAAATTGAAGTGTCTGTTTGTGATTCCAAATTAACTGCATTTTACGAATTGCACATAAAAGTTTTTTTATAATTTTTAGATTAACACGCTTGTCTTTATGAATTTATAAGTTATAAACGTTCGTAGAGAACATATAAATCATCAGAGAGATACACAAATGTTTTCATTTCCTTGCGGCTTATCTATTGTCGGATACCTTATTTGAGATAGCTTCTCTAAATTAAGATACTTGTTCTGTTACCTTATTTAGAAGTAGCCGATTACTATATTTGGAAAGTAACTAGTTAATCATATACGTTGTATGAGTTACTTTTGTGAGTAATCATAAGGCTTATTTGATATTGGATTATACTACAGATATTTAAAACAGGCATATGAATGTGGATGGTTACTAGGGGAAAGACCTAAAAAACGATGGATGGATTGTGTGAACGATGATATAGCTAAAATATAGAAATGGAAGGGAAGAACACATTGCGCCGACCACAAATAACATGGGATAAAGGCAGGAGGTGGATGATGATGATGATTTAAAAGAGGGAAGGCATAACGCAATCTCACAATACATACGTCTTTGAATTAATCAGAAATATGCAGGTTTCCTCACGATGTTTTCCTTCATCGTAAATTACGTGGTGTGAAGTCACAGTACAAACGATTTTTTAGATGAACTCAGTAGGTACAGGCTCCGCTGACACACGGTTACCACGGCTCTTATTATTATTCTGGTATCAGTCAGAAGATACAGTAGCAGATTACCATTAGGCGGACTGTAAGCTTGCTTATCACCTTCGAAGTATAAAAAAATCCAGTTGCGATCTAACAGTTAATTGGCCTATAAACCTCATTCAATGCTCGAAGACATCCTGAAAAACTGGAGTGTATCAAAATCGCGTGAAGTGCTCATTCCGCCGTGGAGTTCGGTTCGCTTTCGCCTATTGTACGCTGTTAACATTAGAACAATGACGGTGGCGATCACCATGACCGGACACTTTTACTAGTGATCATTGTCTCAACGTGCTTCCGTCATCGGCACATTCGCATGCACTGAACAAAAAGTTTGCATACGAGAGTTTATATTATTGAAATAATAATGAAAGTTAAAACATTAATTATAATAAACCCTAGACGCGCAACTCTGTGCTTCTACCGTAATATTATAAGATCCATGTAATATCTAGTCATTTAATTTAGTCAGTTCCTACCTAAGAAACCTTCCTGTCTTAACTTATCGCGTACTTAGCTAACTGAACAACATCTTATGGTGACCATATCAATATTTAAAATCATGTTTTAAATAAATAGAATAACTTGGCCATCGCACGAAAACGCAATGTATCTCACAAGTAATACATATTATATTAAATTTGATTGTTTCGTGAACCTGAACTGCTTCGAGAAAAGGATGTTACGGCCGTGCGACTTTTTTGTTAAACTTGGCAGGCCACTGCCGAGCCCCCAGATTGGATAGCCAGCGTTTGTTTTTCTATGGATGCTTTGAATTATTTGGAATATAATGAATTTCATGTTTTGATTAGATAGTTCATCATCATCATCATCATCAAAGAAAGGATTATGGTATACACTCAAGATCAGAGAATATCAGAGGAGCACAATATGCTCCAAGTGTTCCTCAATGTGTGTTTCCTCAAATAATAATTGCCTGCTCGGTTGAGACATACCTCTTGCAATCAATCGACTTGCGGAAGTAACAAAATGTTTGCGACTATTATTAGATCTATCTTAAAATAAAACAAGTGTAAAGGCGTGGTAGTTGGGTGACTAGAGTAGTGCCAATCCGGTACGTTTATTTCAATGACATATGTATACGTCTGTATTACCCGTAAAGGTAGGCAGAAGTCCGCTTATAGTATACCCGCATTTACCCAGCTTTGTGTGAGTCCAATGTAATAGGACTATCTTATCGCTATTAACCCGGAACTAAACAAGACTCCAAGCCACTACTGGGAAACTGCAGATAGAAAAACACGCTTGACCCGGACCCAGATCCTCGTGTTTCAAAGTAGTGTTTGCGACCGCTAAACTAACGAGTCTTTTTCGAGTTTTATCAATATTTGCAGTATGCGTGAGCTTTTGCGGTGATGTAAACATCTAGAACAAACTTGTATATTATGTGTGAAAATGTTTCTACGTGCGTACAGTGTGAATTGGTGATCTTTGCTGAAAAATGCTCTTCGTGAAACCTATGTCGGCCAGGAAGGCGTGAGCTTAAACTTCCGACATCCAAATGACGGATAAATATACGTACTGTTATACGGGATTCTGAGAAAGGCTTTTTAAAAAAAGACTTTTACAATTAAGCTATATATGTAATATAAGAAATGGAAATATAATTAATTGAATTATTTGGAAATAGTAATAAATGGAAATAGAAAATGACTCGGTATTCCGACCCGTACCGACTCTCAGACCCGACTGACTGGATGGCTATCTTCCATCCAGACCATAAATGATAATGTGCTGACGGGAGCAGTCCCGTCATCCAATCTCTATACATGGACGGGGTATAACAGTACCATACACAAAATGAATTCCAATATTTTGCACTGTCCCATTCAATTATTACTTAGCAGATTTTAATGTAAGGAAATGAGACGGAATAATGTTATTTAATACGAGATTACCATTTTACTTCCAATTCGAAATGAGATTAGAAATATCCGTCCATAATTCATCATACAACCCGGCGAACATTAGCATGTTTAACCCTTCAAATGTAATTTTATCATTTCAGGTAAGTGACCCGGCGTTGACGGTGACGGCGGCGGCTGACCCGCGAGGTATTCGTTGCGTACTTCCCTTTCTTTATTAATTTGCGCCCGAGAGGGGCCGACTGAATTAATTACCCACTTTCTAATGTCACTTTCACCCTGCATTACAATTTGGGTACAAATTTTTTGACACGCCGTCGACATCTTCGAAATTAAAACGCGGAAAATAGTACTTACGTTATAATAATGTGGACATTATCATACAGGTCCAAACTAAGTTAAGTTTGTATTGTGGGCACCTCTCCTTAGCGACCAGGAGGAACACCGTGGAGTTTAGTCGGTACGAGTCCGACATAACCCTTCCGCTGCCCCCGCGGCTGTTGGTGTATACATAACATATTCACCAAGTAAAAAAAAAGATTAAATACTTTTTGTTAATATAAACTTTGAATATATACGCAACAAACACATAGTGTGGCAGTAATGCAAAACTGTAACTACTAGACCAAATCCCCTTTATGATAAAATCATGATTTCAACCAAGACTCGCTCGGAGTTAAACAATTTTTCATCCCTTTTTAAATCCGTATCTAAAAAATATATGGAGCAATTTAAAAAAAGGAATAGATTTGTCTAAATTTGAAGATGAACTTTCGCATTTATAATTTCATAATATTCTACGACATCTATACAGAAATTTGTAGGTTAGTGAAACAGCGAGGACAGGCTAATCGCAACCTGAATGCGATTTAATCAATCAAGATCGCTTCCACGCCAGTGCACTGCGCGGTCGGCGTGCCAATCGCCGCTGCCGCCGCCGGTCTGTCGCACCCCGGGCGCCTTTAATTCCACTGATAATTCATTAGCCGTTTCACGGGTTACTCATTTGCAATCTGATTTGACTGTACCGAATGTGTACTCTATAATTCTCGGCTAATTGGATGGACCTGCTACGTTTATTGGTTGTTAATTAAATTTGTCCAATTAAGTTTTTAATGTGTTTGTTTATTGATTTAGCGAAAGAGCATAGCTGTTGAACGGAACGTTAACTGCACATAAACAAATTTACGGTTTACGGCTCTCGTTGCATGGTCATCGGCGAACCTCGACGTCGAGGATGCTATCCCTTCTAAGTGCCTAGTGCGAGTTTTCTTAAAATCGCCGTCACAAGTCATCGCGTTGACGTCAATGCAGATTTGTATGGGACTAAAATGGTGCCATCCGTGGGCCACCAGATGGCACTGTTTTGATCCTTTACAAATCTGCGTTTACTTCAACGCGGTGACTTGTGATGATAGGTAGTTAAAAATGTAACTATCGGAATCCGTTTTTTTTTCAAGAAGCACTGGTTACTCCTTGTAATATCAACTATATGCCAGTGAAAGTCTCGTTAAATAAGCCATATTTTATTTAATGTAAATATCGTATTATGCAAAAGCAAATTTTAACTTACAGATTTTTTATCTTTCTGCATAGATTCCTTGTTTTCGTAGTTAGGATCCTATGTCTTTGCTAGTAGAATGTCCCAAGAAGAAAATATATAACACAGTAAAAATATATATTACCTAAAACATTATTGTTTTAAATGGCTTATAAACATTTTAAACAGTTCATCAGCTAATGAATGTTTTACATTTGTTCCGGTCGGATATTCAGTTGAATGAAGCATTATCTTCACCTTTCCATAGTAAAAAAGTTACATAATTTACGATTGCGTAAAATGTTCTGGCGCAAAGGGCGATGCGGAAATAAGCTTTTTATCTCGCGAACTGTAATTCTGTAAGCCGCGACAGTCAGCGGTTATCTATTTTTCTTGCTATAACTCTCAACTGTGGACAAATTGCCCAATAAATAAGTAAATAACATATTGTCCTGATACCCTCACGTTATTGAGTATTATGAGTATATTGAGGTTTAGTTTATACTCAGCTAATGAGGGTGTTTTTAATGTTCAGAGAAAACAACCTAGCTTTTTAGCCTACGCTCTTGTCGACCCGTAAATATATTTTTAACTATCTTCTGCCCGCGACTTCGTCAAGGGGAATAGTTACTTGATGATATGGCCTATACCCTTCTTCGATAAATGGTAGATAGCTCATTTATTTTTTTATTTACACAAGAATTTTCTTAACACACTGCTGACATTTCAAGTTCTTCGTAAATTCTCTAACAGTTGGACGCACATACGCGTCGTTAGCAGTCAACGCGTTAATCTGTCCAGGACTTGTAGACAAAGAAACATTATCCTCACGCTTCGTTAGTAGAAGCGATAAAAAAATTATGGGAATGACATAAATCGTAGTAGTTCTTGAGATTTAAGCAAACAAAAAAAACCATCTATTATTCATATAGATATTCATGGAATAACGTCACGCAGCATCACAAGTATACCTTTAAGGTATTCAGTAAGAGGGAACTCAAGCTTTGTATGTTGGCTTATTATAATCGATCACGATATTGTTTCGTGCGATTGATGTTAAAAAAGCTTGCTGGTTTTTTTTATTCCGTCTGAGTTACTCCTAATAATACACCCTTAAATCCTCTCTAACTACACGGTAAAAATGAGGATTGAATTGCTCATAACGGCTGAATACTCGTTCACTTTTAGGATATTGCTCGAGATAACATTCAGGTCGAGTGGTATTACGTTTTCATTATGTTTATGTTTCTTATCTGGACTAGTGATGTTTCACGAATTGATAAAATCAATTATTATATTTGAAATTCATCATTGAGATTGAGAATCACGCTGGAAATGGAAGTTTAGGCTCTGGTAATGCACTAATGAATGTCGAAGAATTGACCACCGGTTTGGAAACTAGCCTTCTGAGAAAAATCGGCAAGACACCGAGCTGTCATCATGCTCATTTCATTACATAGTTAATAATTGTTCAAGACAATAATATTCGTAATGTTTTTTTATTTTTATTAAAATTTTAATCAGAGAGAAGATGTGGGATCCTACTGAGTTAGAAAATAAATAGTAAAAAAATGACATATTGTCTCTCTTGCAACAAAACAAAATTGAAACTCTCTTGCAGTAATGAATGGTTAATGAAATGTGGTTTCAAAAAAAGTATGTTAAAAGTAGCTCAAATCCGCTCATACCGAAAGCAAACAATGTAAAATGCTTGTTAAATTATGAAGTGTTATTTCAACACGAACAGTTTGGTTGGAGAACAGAGCCATGTAGCTCATCGCGTCGTACAAAACTGGCGGTTTTCAGTTTCCATAATTCAGTGAGAGTTGCGCCATTATTCAGCCGAATTGAATATTCTAAGCCGGCCGCGCGCCGAGGCCCAATATTATGTTTTGTAATGAAAATACCATAAAGATAAATCCTTGTGTCAACCGTTTAATGTATTGTCCCTTCGCAGAGGAATATTGTTTGAATTTCCCCGCGCGTTAGATAAGCAGCCTAATCTTAGGAGTAGCTGGTCGGCTTTGTATTTCAATATCTTCGTACACTTTGTGGAGAAGAGAGGTGATCAGTCACCACAATGGGAAGATCTTCCAGCTGGATTCACACTACAAAGATCTCTAATAAATAATGTAATTTACTTGTTTATAGCATAAAAAAATTGCAATTCTAAGGTCACATCAGCATGCGAAAATCCAGCTCTGAAAAAAGAATCTGGTCATCGACGATTAAATTGATAAAATAGTAGCAGACCTCACGCGGTTTCACCCGCGTAGTTCTCGTTCCTGTGGAATTACCGGGATTAAAGTCAGTGATAATGTAGTAATCAAAGGATTTTTTGATTCAATTCGTTACAAACATACATACAAAACTTCCCTCTTTATAATATGCTATAGAAATATTCTCACGTTATCCCAAAAGAATCACCGAAGACAGAGGGAGAGTCCGTCGACGTCTCAGGTCTCATTTAAACATACTTGTTTGAGTTACTGAATTACTTGTCAGACTTATGCAGGATTCCTCACTATGTTTTCTTTTACAAAAAAAGCACGTAGAGAGAAATATATGCACATAAGTTTTTGGAAAAACTCATTGGTGCAGGCCGCAGGGATTCGAATTTATGCACATAAGTTTTTGGAAAAACTCATTGGTGCAGGCCGCAGGGATTCGAACTTGAATCGCTTGCGTAGCAGGCAGCTACTACCCATCGGGCACCACGGCTCCTTTCCACCATGGTTCATTATATGACTAAGCGTATAAACATGCTACCAATATTATTTGTATGTTAAAAAGAAAATACCAAACGCAGCAACTAACGTTCACTAATCCAAATGTATACGATTCCAGTCTTAAAATACAGGTACCTCGACCGCCACAGTATTCAGACCAAATCCTATTACCTGGAATCTTTGAAGAAAAAACTGGAATGAATATTAGATTGTCAGCAACGGTTACAATGCCGGCTCTTCGGATAAACGTATGAATAAAACAGATGCTTGGCTCTGGTCCTTTATATGCATACCTTATGTAAAATATTTAGTACTAGCTGTGCCCCGTGGTTTCACCCGCGTACACTATTTAAGGGATTTTTTCACGTAACCCTAACTTAAAAAACAGTATCCTAAGTTACTCCTTGCAACATCAACTACCTGTCAGTGAAAATCCCGTAGAAATGAGCCTCTAGACGTTTTAGAGTTCACCCGGAACAAACAGACAGATAAAATGTTTTTTTTTTATGTGAGTACCTTATATACTTTCATATGCATTAAGTGAAAAGCTGTTTATTTGAAACTACAAACAGACATTTTATTATTATTTATCCGTATGTATAGATTTTTCGGGATATAGTATCCTATGTTATGTCCTTCTCCTGGTTTTAAGCTACCCACCAATTTTCAGCCAAATCGGTTCAGCCGTTATTGAGGTATAAATAGTGTAACTCACACGACTTTCTTTTATATATATAGATTCTTTGAAGGTAGTCAATGTACAAACCACCTGATGGTAAGGGGCTAGTGCAGTCTATGAACGATTTCAACACCAAGGCAATCGTAAGTGTTTTAAACCTACCTACCTTATAAAGAATCGAGTCGCGGTCCTAACTAATGAAAGGGGGCCCAGTTTGGCAAGATCAGCCCCTCCATTCCATGGAGCATTGACGATCTGATACATAATATAATACAAATTTATGTAGGGTGCAGGAGCCGCCACGAGTTTTGTAAATAATAAAAAAAAAACTCATGACCAGCGCTCAATAATTGTGACGGTACCTAGCGTAATTTGTCTGGGATCGTCTTATTTTGTAGTATTTTTCTACTGTAAAGTGATAGATGGAGTAACTTCATATATATCGGGGTTAGTCGGTGTTTTCTCAAGATTTATCCAACGTTCAATGCGAGCGTATGTGATATTGCGAGCACTTAATTCAGAAGCTCATACTGGAGATCTAATATTAGAATTGACGGCTGGTTCCTTATATTTTCCGGTCGTTCGCCTCAAATTGCGTGTTGCAGATTTTTAAGTTGTTTTGATGCGTACATGTAGATATTTCAAATACACTCAAAAATATTCACTTCTCGTGGTAATGATCATATATCGCAGATAACGTCGTAAGACAGGGGGTATTTTTGACACTCGTGTTCTTTGTGATCAATGATATTCACGCTTGCTCTCGTTTGATATTCATGATACATGATAACATCAATACGTCATCGCACCCGGTTAATACGTGAGCTGTAATCCATTTGTATATAAAAGTTTGGGTGTAACTGTGATGAAGCATCCTCTAAATCTATGTCCTTAAATCTATGAAAATGAAATTGATTTATTTTATTCTCCGAAACGGCTGGACCGATTTAAAACAGACTTTCACTGACAAACTGTCATTGTTACAAGGAGTAACATAGGCTACATTTATTTAACAAAAACATTAATTTTCTGCGGGCCTACCAGGCGGGAAACCGCGAGGCGCAGCTAGTAACAAATAAAATGGAATCCGTGTTTTTCATTATAAATGGGAAAACTGTCACATCAACTGATTTGACAGTTTGACATCATCCTCCTGCCCATCCATGTTATTTGGGTCGGCGCAATGTGTTCTTCTCTTCCAATTCTCTCTATCAGCCGTCATATCTGTATTCACTCCTATTTTAGCCATATCATCTTTCACACAATCCATCCATCGTTTCTTAGGTCTTCCTTTCCCCTTGTAACCATCCACATTCATAAACAAAACTTTTTTGGCAACATTGTCCTCATCCCTCCGCATAACATGTCCATACCACGACAAATGTTTATTCTTCAACTTGTCAGTCAGTGGTGCTACTTTCAGACTTCCCCTTATAACCTCATTCCTTACCTTGTCCAATCTTGTTACGCCACACATCCATCCAACAACAACTGTCAAATCAATTGCGGAGAGCATATAGAAATATAAGAAACCTTAGTCATTGTGTGGTCTAATTGAGTTATTCCGGGGAGATCCTCTCATCTGATCCACTCTCAGTTATTCTTGGCGTTAAAATTTTGATGGCTGTTACTCTTTCAGATCTGAATTAAAGTTCGGATTTTGCTCAAATGTTGACCCCCAAACACCGTTATAGGGTACTTAAAAAATAATTGTGCCGATGAAGTCGTTTTTCGCTTTAAATGGTTTGACTTTGACACAATAAAGAATATGAGTCCACGCACGGTTGGTTAAAGAATTGGATTTTCCTGTTCTTGTCAATTAGGTCTCTTAATCTTAGTAGCATTACTAATTCGGAGTTAATTTAAAATGAGCAGTCATCGTTAACAGTTGATTAACCAATTCTTACTGAGTAAATCGAGATGAAATTGTGTTGTGCTAAAACCGAGTATTAATTTATCCATTCCAAGGCGGTAAAACTAATAAGTTAAAAAGTTTGACGGAAGCAACAAAATTTACAGGGAAGGTCTTCCTGTCTGCCGAGAGACTCCTTTTTCGTCTGTATTCCCGAAGGGGTAGGCACAAGTGTACTTATAGAGGCCCTCTTTCGCCAGTTATGTCTTAAGTTCCATGTGATACGGGGCGAGAATATTGCCAGTAATCGGGCACTACTACTGAAAGACTCTAAATGAAAAAGCCCAATAACATTTTGCTCGTCTCTTGGATCGAAACCAGGACCTGGTGTTCGACAGTAGCGTTTGCAAGCACTACTACGACGAGACAGGTTGACAGTTTTATATTTTGAGTTGTCTATGTCCGTCTATTCTGCTCGTCTGACAACTAACTCGGGGCCAACCATGATCGTCTAAGCAGCGTAATTAGAACTTCTTAGCTTTGGCGTTACGGCTTACAAAATGAAATGTCAAATCTGAAAAGTTCATAATACGCTCTGCTTAAACCGATGACGGTAAGTCCCCGAGAATATTATGCTAAAACTAATAAAATTGTATCAAAACCATATTTCTTTGTATCCCTTAAAATCTATTTTCAGGACCATAAAGCAGAAAATATTAACGGACGAACGGTCATGGCCGTATCCTATACAGTGTTGCGGTCCACACAAACTTGAATAGTGTAAATAACGAATACCGGCAGTTGAAATCATAATTCAGCAAGCGTTTCAACGTAGTTAAGGACCTGCAGTGCTATAAATAGAGCGGCATTTAACTAGGCCCAAATCTATTGTTTGTGGTTTCTCCATTACTATTCGTCTGCTATGATGCTCGCAGTGTATATAACATAGAAGACCTAGCTGACCGAAAAAAATCGAAAAGTAAACTTCAGACTTGAACCGGGGTTCTCTAAATTCGTTATCGCCCCGTAAGCTGGCAGCCTCAATCTGGGCTATCGTATCTTGACAGATGGTGAAATTTACAATATATTAGATATTTTATGACTTTTTACGTGCCTGAAAACATGGTCAAAACAATGTTACCCAAATGAAAGCTAGCTATATATATATCTCTGTTTTGCCCCTGAAACCGCCTACACAAATTTCATGATAATCGTTGGAGCCGTTTCCGAGATTCAGATCTGTATATATATATACAAGAATTGCTCGTTTAAAGGTGTTAGACATCGCAAATTAGTGTCTGTTTATAATTCCAAAATAAACAGCTTTTCACTAAATGCATATGGTAGTATAAACAGTAGGTACATAGAAAAAAATGTTTTATTTTACTTCGTTTTTCTGTCTGTTTGCCTATCTGTTTGTTTCGGTTAATCTCTGCAACATCTGGACCGATTTCAACGGGACGTTCACTGCCAGATAACAATTTTACAAGGAGTAACTTAGGTTACAAAATTTAAATAGGGTACCACGAAATAAAGCCTACTCGGATGAAAATGTGTCGTGACTGATTGAAGGCAACGCACTGCCTAAACCGTTGCTCTTTAAGCCATTAATTACCGATGGTGTGTTCTTGATGATGTGACTTTATTACGTATTTCGTTTAGCTAGGAACACAACAGTACCCCTATCATGTTATTAGAAAAACTCATTGGTAAAGGCCCCGCTATGATCCGCTATGGCCGCTTAGATCAATAAATTATAAAAAAAAAAACAAAATTGTAGAGAAACTGCCACCGTTCTCGTAATCTATACTCGCTAGCATCACTCGCAATATTTGTATGAGATATTTTAGCTGCCACCGCTGGGAGTCGCTGCACAATTTCTCATACTAATATTCGGCGGAGACGATTTGAACTATTATAGGTGTACTTTCAAAAACATACAATATGTAATTAGAGCGAATGGTTGATTGTCACTAATATATCGTTCTTGACATGTCGCATTGATGCAATTAGTGGGTCAATCGGCTAATAACATGTTTAATTAGCTTATTGCAATGTTCCTAATTAGAGCATTACGTTGTTTCGTATCAGCTATGTATGTATAGCTTGGGATCAACCTGATCCTTGTATCATTTGACCGTTAGGTAGTAATGGTTCAAAATATTTTTATTCAAAATCGACAGGAAAACGAACACTTACAAATATACATGTGTGTGTGTGTTCCACTGTCTACGTGTTAAAAGATGCTCCTTGTGACATCAGCCAATTGCCGTTAATATCTTTAGATCAATTATTATATTACATCAGAACCGATTCAGAGATTAGATCTTTCTTCTTTAATTTAAGAGCTTTGCTCTTGTCGGTGGAGCAATCGCCACTCTTGTCTCTCTTGTGCACAATCTTTGACCTCTTGATACGATGCTACACCCGCAGATATTAGATACGGCATTCTAAAAATTTCGTTTTCTGTCATAAGTAATACAAACATTATTATGCATTTACACTTAAATTGTTTTAATCTGTATAAATCAAGGATATGCTGACGCCATCCCAGTTGGGTCCCCGAAGGGATAAGCAGAGGTATTGTAATAACAACACCCACGTTTCACCGAATATTATTAAGTACCAACATGACAGAGTCCATCGCCGTCTCAGGCACTATGCATACGTCTTTGAATTACTTCCCAGACATCTGCAGGTATCCTCACGATGTTTTCCTTCACCGTAAAGCACGTGGTGTGAAATCGCTGGTCATAAGTTTTTTAGAAAAACTAATTGGTACAGGCCCCGCTGGGATTGGAACTTGCGTCGCTTGCGTAGCAGGCGACTGTTCAAACCTCAAGACCAATACGGCTCTTGTGGCCAAATAATTCAACTTTTATTTATAACATGGAAATAATGAAAATTTTAATAGACTCATCATCTCCCTGGCCTTAATCCCATACATTGTTGGGGTCGGCACTTGATTCACCCCGATGTGGCTGATCACTGATTTTTATACGAAGCGACTGCCATCTGACCTTCGTAACCCCTTTAACGAGGAAAATCTGTTATCTGGGTTAAATCAGTTGTCAGACTATTTTAGGCCTCCGACTGACCTGTAACGATTGCCAAAGATGATAAATTAGCAACCGGGACCGACGGCTTAACGTGCTCTCCGTGGCACGGAGGGGACTCGGGCGGTCACCCATCCAATTACTGGCTAGGGTTAGGGTTGCTTAACTTCGCTGATCGAATGATATGCGCAATAGCAACTGAGCCACGAGCTCCTCATCAGAAAATTATAATTGACTACGCCCTTTATATGACTTCCTCTCGGCTTACAGCGGCTCCTAGGCTTTAATACCACCACATAACGTACAAAATAACTTATCAAAAACTATGATTACCGTGCTTATGGCAAAACTAGACCATTCCGTCCCTTCCGCTCCTAAGTATAATGTCTAGTAACGGATAGGTGGAATTTCCCTGAGGTGTTCTGTGTAAAGATATACTTACATTGAATATACGGTAGTAAGTACATAGTCACAGTATACATATAAACTTTACATGCAGTAAGGAATATAGGAACAAATCATTCAAAATGACACACTCACACATCTACGAAATTATAAGAAAAATAGCAGTACCGTCAATAAGGCAATAAGGGATGAAACGTCTTTTCCGATCGAGTATACTTCATTTACGTGATTTACAGTTTTTTTCCAAACGACAAATCTACAATAATTTTAGCAATACATAAAAGAGTAAAATTTTAAATCTTTAAGATTGACAAGCATCACGTAGAGCGAACGTTTTTATTGAAAAAAAAAAATAGGCTGAAACATTACTACTTGTAAATAATGTATATTTATACAGTGGTAGGTATTCTTAATGTGGGTTCATTTGAAATTCGATTACATTAATGTTTGGATTGTTTAATGATTGCTGACTTGGGATGTGCGAGGTCAATGGAGCTGACATTGACTATGTTAGACAAAGTTCCAAATAAATTAAAGAATTAAAAGATCTATATATTACATCTCTATTCATAAGTTTTTAATCCATATTATTAATATAAACGATATTTTTTTTATTACACTTCTTTATGGGAGCATTTTTTTCAATATATTTTTTAAAATATTCGTCGTGCGATTTAACTGATGACGCGCCATCTCGTGGTAACCTGATTCTGTAAAATTTGGGAGAAGCGATAGTTTTAATACTTATAGGTATTTAAAAAACGCATTTGTGCCAAGCTCCCACCCATTTTTGAATTCTGTTAATAAAATATTATACGGATGAAGTCGGTGACAAAATAGTAAAATAGAGATGTTTAACATAGCAACCAGAGTGCCTAGCGCGAGTTTTCTTAAAATCGCCGTCACAAGTCATCGCGTCGAGGTAAACACAATAGTGTCATCATTAGACCGACAGACGGCGCAGTTTCGATCCTATACAAATCTGCGTTTACGTCGACGAGATGACTTGACGGCTGCAGTGAAAAACTCGAACTAGGCACTCAATGGGAATGACATATGTCACGTGACTGATTTATAACATTACCATACATTTTATCTTTTCTATTGGCGCAAGCGCGAGAGAATGTTACTTTGTCTAGGCCTACAGGTGACATAAGTAGAATAGAATACTTGAATGTGTTGTTTGTGTGTGTGTGATATTGCGTGTGAAGTCAGTAAAACAAAAACGTTATATCAAATCTATACCTACTAAGAGTTTCCTGTGTTACCTAAGGCTCAATAAAACTTAAGGCATGTAGTAAATGTATCCGACTGAAATTAAATTTTAACAATAGGTCTTACTCAGCTTACTCCCGAATTTTCCCTCGATCAACATTTTATGTGAGGAATTTTACGAGGGTTCGTCCATATCTTGTGTTCTGAAGGAATTAAAGTGACTTTCAGAGGCGTCGGTCTATAATATTAGCGTTACGACTTGTTTGTCAAACGTAGTTTATTACCGTCGCAAAATTATTATTTCTCTAATCATTATGATATAATTTCAGTACTTTTTGAAATCTAAACTAAGACTAGACCAAACTAAAACTATGTCCATCCCTTTTTAAATCCGTATCACAGAATGAGATGGAGCTGGCTTAAATCAGGGCCAATATTATTCTGTGTTTTGTAATAAGGGCGCTAATGTTTAAAATTGTATTATTGTAATATCACGTCGTGTGGTTTCCGTCAGAACCTCGAAGATAAGCTTACAAAGGCCGCAGTGAATGCGGTGGCCACATTTTGTCGTAAAAAGCCTTTATACGATGACAATTGGAGGGAGGAAATCTCTATAGAATTGGGGAAATATACATTTTAAGTTGAATCTTATTCTTGTTGTGTTACGCGCACGTTTCACTATCAACTCTCTTTCCCGGAATTTTCACGTTAATGTATAGAAATTTACTATAGTATCTGTCATTGCCTATAAAATTAACACCTCTGAGGAATTTGCAATGAAAAAGCAAATAAAAGCAAGGCATGTGCTATAAATATACCTACTTAAAATAATGAGGTGTACTTACCTACTCGTTATACATAATATGTTCCAAGTGCATACCCCAATAGTAGAGCTCAGTCGGACTATTTGCGAACATGCACTCCGCAGAGTTGGCGTGTGCAAGATATAAATTTTTGGGTCACTGCGAGCCCATAAATTGAATGCAACTAATGCATGCGGCTCGTCTGACCAACTGTAGGCCTAAAAAGGCCACATTAGGAGAATCATAATGTGAACCGAATATGATTCATCATCGAAATGACAAAATGGTAACATAGGAGCAATTAATATTATAATTCACGAATGATTAATATTTCGCAATTCACCTGTTTCACACTTTCCTATGAAGATTTCTAAAATGGTCCACAAATATGAATTGCTTTTGTGACAGTAAATAAACTGAAAAATAAAAAGTTACATAGGGACTATCCTATCAACAATTATTGTAATAATTCGTGAATATGAATGAATATATAATTAGGAGCACGTTATGATTCTCCCAAAGTGGCCTTTTTAGACGTACTGAGCTGGGCAGGCAATGAACACTCGCCCAACGTTGGCCAAAGTTTTGATTAATACGCCACTTCGGACTTGGAAAGGTTTATTAAACACTAGCGGACGTTACGCGGTTTCACCCGCGTAGTTCCAGTTCCCGTGGGAGTATGGGGATAAAATATAGCCTATATTAATCAGTGATAATTTAGCATTCAAATGGTGAAATTATTTTTGAAATCAGTCCAGTACTTTTTGAGCCAATTCGTTGCAAACATATTTACGTACAAATCTTTCCTCTTTATAATATTATTAGTATAGACTAACTGGGCCCCGCATTGTACCCGCTTAGACATTAGGGACCCAATTTTTTAATACTAAAAGTAGCCAATTTACTCCTTGAAACCTGGAACAAACAAACAGACAGATATATTTTTTTTAATATTGGTTTATATATATCAGTACTGTATATATTTTCATGTGCATTAAGTGAAAATCTGTTAATTTTGCCTTAAAACAGACGCTTAAATTTTATTTATCTGTATAGATTGGATCGGTCGGCAAATGTTGGTGTTGTGTCAGTTTGATAAATTCGCTCATAAGGACCCTTTTAGTAACAAATTAGTTTGCCTGAAGGATTGAGACAAGTGTCTACTTCTTTGGAGTTAAGTTCAGACTATCCATCCATCTTCTTTTAAATCCTTTTCTGCGTTCAATCGTCTTAATCAAAACTTTCAGAATATTTCAGCCCTTATTTGCGTTGCGCAATTAATAAGGAAATGAAAGGAAAATTTTACTTTCAAGTTTTTTCTCCACAATATATATAGCATTTACAATGACGGCAGGCTCTCTTGTGTAGGAAAGATTTCTACCCTTCCTCAGTAAATATTCTGGTCATTATTTTATCATCTGCGACCGGTCCAATCGTGATTGTATTGCTATGTTATTTTGTACCCAGAGCCCAGATTGTAACGTTCCATTTCGATCGACGCTTCGTTTAGAAAACACAAAGAAATATACAGCGGGATATTTTTTACTGCTTTCTATACATTTCAAATGCATATCGATCTAGCAAGAAATAATCTCGATTAATCTTATTTAGACTAAAATAATATTTTATATTAATCTTACTTGCAGCCTTAGGGCCCAGCCACTGGCAGGGTACGACCATCATATAAAGTACGCCCTGACAAATTATCCTGAAAGGATGAGAGATGCTGCCCTTCAAAGTGGGTTTCTCGATCTTGTAATGTCTTCTGACGAGTTATCTTCATGAACCGCTTATAATCGCCACAAACACTTTTCATTGCAAATGCATATTTTTTCATTATAATTGACACGTATTAGTAATTTAAAAATAGAGCCGAGGTGGTTAACTGGTCTGGTCTGGCCTGAGAAGGCGATGGATACGTATGACACGCTGGCACCTAATCATCTACGGTGAAGATTTGTCGTAGTATTAGTCTGCCTACCCCTACGGGACCCTTCTGGGGAGGCGTGAGCTGCAATGAAAACCTTCACGTGGAAAAGTAACGCACAAAATCTTAAAAGTAGGGAAAGTGCGTCACAACGGCATTATTCTGGCATGGAGCGTCGTTTGTTAAAATGAGCGCGGAAACATTTGCTTTCATCGCGGTTTTATTGAATAACTCATTATGGGCCAGCTTAATGTCTATACGGTTGTTAAGGTAATATCGCCTTTAATGCACTGTTTGATGATTCTACTAATGTTCAATTATCCATGGTTTTTGATGATTACTGTTAGATTCACTTTGTTCATTGTCAGCTGTTGGAGAGTTTATAAATAATTGAGTACAATGCATATTCTTGCATCCTTCTAAAAAAAAATTTAAACCCCATAGGTGAAATTTTTCTTTAACTACGAATTAAATGGTAGCCATTAAAATGTCGTAACCTGTTGAAACACGGGTAATTTTGTAATATTAGATCTCAATAACTATGTATATTATGTTTAGGTAATTTGTACGTAACATAATTTTAGTGACAGAGTTCTTGTTTAGCAATGCTACTTACACCATTTATCACGCATTTAAAACGAAATTTTATAGGTCAAAAGGATTTTTCCAAGCCGGGTTTTAATTAAGTTGCACGAACTCCTTTGCCAACACACTAAACAATACCGAGCGTGTATTTTGTCTGCCGTATTTTAAATTTAAACTGATTAAAGAATAAATATCAGCTTGTCGGAATCCTCGCTGTAAAGAGAACACGGGTATACCGCAAAACGGATAACAACCGTATTGTGAAATGTATGATAATATATTTTAATTAAAACATTGGTCAGCATTGCCTTAACAATGTATTATTTTGTTATTTGCATAGGTTTTCGGATGAGTTATGTATTGCAGATCCATGAAATTGGCTGTATTCTAGTAAGGAACTCATTAGATGCGTTTGTCACTCCTAAGGCTAGCCTAACACACACTGTTTAATATTGCCAATAAATAAATTAATTATAATTTATATTTATTATTGTGGCAAAATAAATTGTGAACATCTACAATAATATTGTGTGTGAGGGTAGCCTATGGGACATTATCAACTGAACTGAATGTTAATCTTGGATCTACTAAGATTGTTTTCCTCTAGCTGCAAGAGTTTTCAAATCAAAATAATATATATATTTTGATTAAAAATACCCTAAAAAGTATATATTCGTAACGAATTTCGCATTTGCTGGAAAAAAATCGTATTTATTGTAGCAAAGCAATTTCAAATAACCGACAATAAAAGAAATATCACAACATCGGGTATCCAATCTCGACACATCCAATAACGTCTAGTGATTAAAAAAATTACCGAAATCACAAACGTTTGCCAAACGATCTCATCCTCTGGTAATATCTTGGCATCCATATATACTACACTCACAATGTGCATACTAAATGAAAAGTCCTGACTACTTAACTGACTAGCTAGGAAGGCACTTGATTCAACCCGATGTGACTGATCACCTGATTTATATACGAAGTGACTGCCATCTGAAAAATCGTTAGACTGGGTTAAACCAGTAGTCGGACAGACTTTCCTAGGCCTCCAACTGAACTGTAACGATCGCCAAATATGTTAAATTGGCAACCGGGACCAGCGGCTTATCGTGCTCTCGGAAGCACGGAAGGAACTCGGGCGGTCACCCATCCAACTACGGGCTTGGGTTAGGTTTGCTTAGCGATCGATATGCGCTATAGCAACGTAGCACGAGCTCCTCTTGAAACAGCTGATCTTAGAGCGTAGAATGAAAGAATTTTCTGAAATTTCACCCCCAAATAAGGCCCCTGAGTAAATCTGCCCCAAGAGATGGCCCACAGCATGGGGCTCTTCAAGATGAGTGGAAAATGAAACTTACGGGGTCGGCAACGCGTCCAGTTACCATCTTGTAATATAAATAGCAAGAGGGTTAATATATAATCTTACCATATAGGCTTGTCAAGCTTAGTGCTTTAAAAAACATACATACACATGCTCATGACTGTATTCCCCGAAGAGGTGTTGCAATAAAAACACCTACTTTTGACCGAAGATCACGAAGGGCTAACGTGACAGGTGGTGAGTATATCGCCGTCTTAGTCACTATACGTCCCTGAATTACGTCTCAGAAATATGCAGGTTCCCCTTCACCGTAATGTACGTGCTGAGAAATCACTGCACAAGTTTTTTTTTAGTAATTGGTACAGGCACAATCATTGGTACAGGTCCAACTTATGTCCCATGCGTAGCAGGCGTCTGCTCAAGCCCCAAGGCCACCACGGCTCTTTTTGCTTTAAATAGTTCGGAATTAACTATGACTATCTTCTTTTTTTTGTACATACATATGCTCACGCCTGTATTCCCCGAAGGGGTAGGCAGAGGTGTTGTGGTAACAACACCCACTTTTCACCGAATTTTATTAAGTGCCAACGTGACAGTTGGTGAGTCTATCGCCGTCTCAGGCACTATACATACGTCTTTGAATTACTTCTCAAAAATATGCAGGTTTCCTCACGATGTTTTCCTTCACCGAAAAGGACGTGGTGTGAAATCACTGTACACAAGATTTTTAGATAAACTCATTGGTACAGGCCCCGCTGGGACTTGCGTCGCTTGCGTAGCAGGCGACTGCTCAAACCCCGAGGCCACCACGGCTCTTTTTTTTGTTTGTAAACAAAACTGTGTTACTAAATAGGTCAGTAGTAAGTAGTAGATTCGTAGAGAGTGAACATGTAGAACATTACCATGAACACAAATGCAGTACCATACTTCATTCGTATGTAACTGCAACGGATGCAGGAGGTCAAATGTAACGGAGTTAAGCCAACTCCGCAATCGTAACTTATGGAAGTGGATTGCCAGTAGTTTAAAACGAGGGCAGTGTTGGGGAAGGGTTTGTTGTTGAATTTACTGTGTGTGCCTTTGAATGAAGAACTACAGATAAATCTATACTACTTGATACTAGCTATTGCAAACATTGCATTGCCATTTTTTGGGTTGGATCACCCTTATCATTTAGGAAAAATAGATGTTGACTGATTCTCAGGCCTACCCGACATGCACAATATTTCACTATTTAGACCTCGCGACACGAGTTCTTGTTTATATTAAAATAAAAAAGCTGATGTGTTTGTGTGCGTTCGATAGTTCATTTATTGAGGAAGACTTTAAGCTTTAAAACATCACACTGCTTCCCGTAGGATGCATCAATGGAAATTGTTACAATAACGGGAAAAATTATCACTAAGTAACATATTTTTTTTGTTAAAACCCTATGCGGGTAAAACCGCGAGGCACAGCTAGTTGTTAGATAAGTAAGAGCCGTGATGGCTGAGTGGTAAGAGAAGTCAATCACTAGAAAGTATTTCTATGAACTTAAGTGCGGTGATACCATCTGATTATGTCGAAAATGTATGTGTAGTGCCTGAAAGGCGAAGAACGTTTTTCAACGGTAGTTAAGATATGAAGAATGATGCAAAATTATACATAATTATAATTATCTCCTATCGTATTGGAGTAAGTGCAATGTTTTCATATCGGTATAAACTCCTCGTTAATGTTCTCGTAAACAGATTTAAGAGCAATAAAAATATCATTGTAGCAAATTGTTAATATGAGTCGTAAAAGTTTACTGCAGTGGCTAGCGACAATTTTATTGGGGTGGAGTAATGGTATGCTTAGCTGAATCACGTAACTACATATTATAAATACGCATCTCGCAAATAAAGTCGTTGTACGTGGGCTTGCTACTGAGTAAAGCAACCATTATCTGAGCCGGTTGGATCGGTGACCGCTCCTGTTCCACTCGTGCTACGAAAATACGTGAAGATGTTTAATCGCTAAGCCAATTGAACACTAGGGCCTTTACTATAAGATCTTATTGGCGTCATAGTTACTTTGTGACAGTGGCAGACTTACACACGTCATACATCTGTCTCATGATTAGAGTTATACTATCATGGTAGGGCGTCCCTGATTTGCGTTTTTCGTTGTAATTGCTCATAAATAAGTCAACTAAAAAAAATATCTGGTTTGATCAGGTGCTCAAAGAGTCGAGCAGATTCACGACAGTAATTGATATAAAGGTTCTAACGAGATGGTGTTTCAGCCCTGAACGTAACCTTCATCACTGATGAAAAATTCTAGTGACGAATACTGGCACGGACAGTGTCTGCAATGTGTGAAGGTTATGCGCCTTCACACATTGCAGACAACAAATAAACCAAAATAAAATTGATATTCTGTGAAACGTGCACATATTTTCAACCGAAGCGTTAAAGTTTTAAAAGAATATGCTAGGAGCAGAGCGGTGTCACGTTTCGTAAACTGTCAATGGTAATAGTATTTCCATCCTCGCGCCTGCAGCCTAGAGACCTCATAAAAATGAAATAAAAACAGAAGTGTCTGCACTTACAAATCCTAATACATTTCTCAAGTCATTCTGGGAATTTACTACATCACTTTATGACTTACTTGCCAATAAAAGGACTACGAGTTTTATGATTCGTTCCATTAAAACAACTGCACTGCGGTACATACATATCTTAATCAGGTAGAACATCATATTTATAAGGACACCAAGCTAGTGAATTGAATTATCATACTAATCAAAGATTGAATTATTGGTACCGGTTCAAATTATTACAATTTCTTTCCATGATGAGCAGGGGCGTGCATTCCACATTAGCAGGTAAGCAGTACTTTAACTATTTGTGATGACTGAATACACTAGGTTCGTGTGTGTGTATATACCAAACAGTATGTACCTTCGCTTCACATTGGTATGTAATTAACCTACCTACCTACCCTAATTAATGTATATGCTTACCCTTCTGAAAATCCGATACACGACCCTGCTGATGAGGTGATCGAACCTGTCTAACCACTAACTAGAAATAATTCTTAACTCTTAATCTGGATATTACCTTTATTAGGGGTAACCTAGTGACCGGCTTAAACGCAATCAGTACCAGCGACTGTATTATGAGAATGCAGATGGCGTCCATCCAGGGTCCGTAAATCAACATGGCGCATCGTGATCGCGATTCAAACAAAGAAGTGATACGACCTATTTGGTCTCCGGCCAGAATTCCGATCGAACACCGACAATAAAGAAATAGGCCATATGAAGGCTTTAAAAAGAAATCGCGGGGAATAAATAGAACTTTTGTCCACTCGCGTGCATATTGGCACTGAATAATGCAGTTGGGATTTTTTCCCGATAAAAAGCGAGAAGTTCCGTTTTATTTACTTCGGTATCGGGTGGGAATGTGGCACTATTCGTCTGTCGACGGTTTCATTCTTTCGAATGACTATCTGCTAATGATAATTGATAGTTAGCAGCGGGACTAATGGAAACATTCAAGGCATAAATCCTTTTAAAGACGCTCTGTAATTTAGGATGTCGCGTTTATCAAAATTACGAGTAATTTAACTAATTGACGTTAACTAACAAAAATACTGGCTATTTTCTAAAATTACTTATTTCTATATACTTCACAAATTATCCGTAACTGGGTGTGTGCTCTAGTTTCAGGTAATAGTTGGCTTTTGTTTTATACATGTTTCACTATTGCTGTCAAAATTCACGCGTTCGTTTGCAAATATTTATGTAAGCGTTCAAACAAACTGAATGGTGCAGGCTAATACAAATTGTATGTTACGGTGGTGAATTTAGCAATATATTAATATAGAAAAAAAAGCTTTCGTCGTGCCAGTAATTTTCGTTGGTGTAAAAATGCTTTGGTCGCTAGTGTGGTTATTTACCAATCACTTGAATGTAGTCACGTGATAGTGTTAGCATTTCGCTCTCTATGTATCATCCTCACGCATTACCTCTTAATCCAGACATAAGAGGGGACCCTAATCCCGTTCTTGAAACTCCAGATCCAGGTAATATATTCGTAGCACGCACTCCACCGAGTGGTCGGGGCTCTAAAGGCGCACTCGACTAAATTCCGTATCCACCAACGTTTAACCACAGCTAGTTTGTAGTCCAGCTGACGCCTAGATAGAATGGAAAACATCTCTCGGATGCTGTATGCACACACCAATTTCACCACTTGTGCCTCTTGGAAATATTTCTGTGATTTTCTTATAACAAGTTATTTATTGGTGCAATCCTCATAAATAAAGGCTTTATGTATAACGAGAACGCTATAGCTTCTTAAACTATATTTTGAGCAGTGCGTTTTAAGAACTTCTCCGATTTGACGTTTGATTTCAATTCTTCTGAAGATCTTAATTCGCTCTGCTTAAACATACAGTTGTGTCCCTGTGCTTACCAGTAAGGGTATGAGACGTGCTTATGCTGAAAACACCTTTGGTGTTGCAAGTGTCGCACTTCAAAAAACCCGTTACTGAAAATGATGGGATTTATGCTTGTTTTGCCACCTTTCTGATAAACCCTGTCTCGACATTTTAATCCTAACACGTCGTCTTCAGATTTATCTTTCTTTCTTTACAATCTAGTATTCGTTGCGACTTAAGGCATATATTTACTCGTCGAAAAGATTAATGTAACGTTCGAGAGCAGAATCAGAGCATGTACTTAGGTGCTACGGAAATATCGGGTTTGGTATTCAAAATTATTCTTTATGCGCACCTTCGCGGGCCGATATTGGCTTATATTGCAGATCGTAAGTTACGTAACTTCGTACGTTACGTAACTCACTAGACTCCCGCTACCCGGAGACTTGCTCTCTTTAAATATGTTATTACACAGTATTTATGGTTTCTTTACCTACTTTACAGCTTGGCCCATAATCGCAAACCATGTATGTCGTGAATTGTATTTTATCGCGATAGGCACGATTACTCGTTGTGCCCTTTACCCCGAACATTGTTGAGGTCGACACTCAATCTAACCCTATATAGCTAAGCAATTTCCATCTGCACCGGAAAATCTATTTTAGTGGTATCAAACCTATAACTTATGTTAGATTAGTGTTAAGGCATGCATACATTGTTGTGGTCTGCACTTGGTTCAACCCGATGCAGCTGATCACCAGATTTTTATACGAAGCGACTGGCACCTGACCGTCGAAACCCCTTTAACGAGGATAATCTGTGATCTGGGTTAAACCAGTTGTCAGACAATTTTAAGCCTACGACTGACCTGTAACGATTGGCAAAGATGATAAATTGGCAACTGGGACCGACGGCTTAACGTGCTCTCCGAGGCACGGAGGTAACTAGGGCACCCATCCAATAACTGGCTAGGGATAGAGTTGCTTAACTTCGCTGATCGAATGATATGCGCAATAGCAACTGTGCCACGAGCTCCTCTACATGACAACTCCACTACATGTTTCTTTGGCACAGTTGGTGCCACGAGCTCCTCAGGTATGCCTATAATAGTCATTATTGTGTCCTTTATTCCACTATGTCTATATCCTCGAAAGTGGAATTTAAAATATTACGATAAATATGTACTAACTATTTTAATTCCTTGAATACTAAAGTTTAAGACAAAGTCCAGTACTTAGTCCCGGACATGTCGTATTGAAGTCGAGTACGCTAGGTTGCCCACAAGGTTCTAGCCTGGGACCATGTTTGTTTAACTTCATTAGTTTGGATCTGCCGGTGAAGTTATTAATCTTGGGATTATGTCTGACGAGTTTCACGGAATTCCCAGAATTTGTGAAGTAATCACTTACGTCTGAGAAGAAATTTAACGACGTCTGTGAAGTCGCGTCTGAAGCGTTATGAATAGGCCGTCGCTTTGGCAATTAAGCTAGGTTAGTTTTAAAGTGGTTGGGTAATTCAACACATTCACTTACCCATCAAGGAACCTACCGGGAAATCGTGAAGGTTATTCGCTGGTTACCTGACTCAGTGAAAAAGTTTCTGGCGCGATGTATTTACGATTGCAGTTTTTGTCCGTTTCTGAAATTTAGTGCTCGCTAGCGATTCTTGCTGTACTCAATGCACCTTTATCGCAGCTAACTCCATTCCAACGATACCTCTAGAACCATTTTTTTATTTTTATTTATTTACGAGGGGGAAACCTTCAAAAGGTCCCCGACCGCCCTGGGAGAAGCAGATCGGGTTATGTGGGATTCTTACCGCACTAAAACCCCCCCGGTGGCCATCCTCAGTGTTCAGGGGAGACTCCGGGTACTCTGATAGAACGCACCGGTGTCCCCCCACACTTTGCCGGGTCACATCCCCGGGGCAGTTGTGACGCCGCCCCTAGAGACCTCGCTGGGCAAGGCAGCGCGAACCACGTCGCGCTGCCACCTTCCCGGGCCCGCGGCTCGGTGGTCAAAGAACCTGTTTCAACAATGCATTACCATATGGTAAGTACCAACATTTGATGCAATTAGGACTTCCAGCTGACCATTTAAGTTAATAATTACATCTGCGGCGGTATTTATAGAGGGTGTGGTGTAGGAACTTTCTTGGCACTAGACGTTGTGATAATGGTACTTGAGAGTTGTGAAATATAGCGACACTTGCGACATCTGACGGTGGAAAGTCCGTTAAACGCTCACTGCGGATCATAGGAATCTTTTGGCAACGTTAGCTCGTTGAAATACAGAGGGTTGCACCCGATAAACTATTCTTGTGTCAGATTTACGAAGTGGCTTGTAACAGTAGATTTCCACAACGCCGACAATTTTTTTACCGGAACCAGTACAATATATCTAGTTGGTACAATCGACAGTGAAAGAAGCTGCAATTAAATACATAATTTAATGTATACTTAAATCTTTTTGAATAATCTGCTTATTTTGTTTATATGCTGACTGTACACCAGTACTCTTTCATATTTAGTTATTTCAAAAGCAAAGAGTTTCACATTTCTGCTTTAAAATTAACTCTGTTTCAACTTTTGAGCGGATCGCAATTTGCAAATAAATAACCAGACATTTCATGCTAGGTGTTTTGCACTGCGAATATAATTTAATTATATTCAGGTATTACTGGGATAATATTAACAGTCGTATTAATACCCTGTCAGTATTAAAATGCTCATTTCACTATTCGTCATCTTTATCGGTAGCTTCGATTGTAAAGACCGAGGAGGCTCTATTCAAATGAATTCATTAGTCAGAGACGGCGCGTAATATTTTAGCGGATGAATGGAAGAAATTATTTCGCATCGCGTCCCAGGGCATTCATCAAATCGGAATTGCCATGCCTTACATTCGAGGGATGGCTATGCGGCCGATACGCGTCTCTATTCCGTTGTAATTAGGGACATGACAGAAATAGAGGCATGAAAATGGAATTGTTAGACGCATTGTTTGTGTTGAGTGCCGATAACGAATAAGGTTCCGTGCGTTCGTAATCCCATGTGTTTATTTCCGAGTCGGTTCGCGGAGCAATGAGCGAGGAACTCCCTTTCCCGCTTCGATGCGGGAACAAGATATAGACCACGGTTTATGCACCGGAGCGTTAACGAAACAAACAAGTTATTTACCGCAGTCATGTGGAGCCTTGCATCTTTGTTTTCGGACGCCATGCAGCGATTTAACGACATCCATATAATTATTTGTACAAGTATTGCTTTCAAGAGCCGTGGTGGCAATGGCAAACGACGCATGTTCGAATCCCAGCGGGACCTGTACCAATGATTTTTTTTCTAAAACCTTATGTACAGTGATTTCACACCACGTGCTTTACGGTGAAGGAAAACAACGTGAGGAAACCTCCATATGTCTGAAAAATAATTCAAAGACATATGTATTATGCCTGAGAGGGCGATAGACTCGCCATCTGTCTCTTTGTCGCTTAATCACCTTCGGTGAAAAGTGAGTGTTGTTATTACAACATCTCTGAATACCCCTTAGGGCAATACGGGCACGAGCATATTTATGTTGACTTCAATACTTTTTATGCAGATAAATAGACAATATAAATAGGCCGGAGGTTAATGGCAATGTCACAGGCGAATTGACGCCGATTCATGTAATTGAAGAATTGAGTTAGTGGCCATAATTGATGTGGTAATACGGCAGTGAGCCCGACCAAATTTGGTTGTTTCAAATAATACTCTAATATTGTCAAGTTGAAAATAGTTGGTTATTTGTACGCGGTTTTCTCGATAAACCAGTGCGATAAGGATAAATGTTAATGCGTCCGACAGCCCGCGAGACAATTTAAATGAGGGAGAAATTGCGGGCAGGTCTTGTTAATGTTAGTCTTTTCGGAGTACCTACTTAGTTTTATATTTGTTAACTTTCTTTATATAAACTTGACAAAAAGTATCAAATTAAAATAGCGAGTGAATGACCGTCTGAGTTTTTCCGTGTTTCAAATAACACTATTATATATTTTCGCATGGCAACCCAACGTTAACTGGAATAATTATTTTCCGGGTATTTGACTTCGGTTCAATTTGTTCGGCCGCTTTTTCATGTCCGTTGTTATTCTTCCGTCTTTTGAAATTATTTCTTTTGTATTTCTTCAGACATACAAAGTAATTTTTAGTGAGAAGAAAGTTATGATAAGACCTAAGGAACGATGGATGGATTGTGTGAAACGTGATATGTATAGAAAGGGAGTGAATGAAGATATGACGGCTGATAGAGAGAAAGTACATTACGCTACCACAAATAAAATAGGATTAGGTGACGTGGATGACGATGTTGAAGGCTTTGGTGTTAGAAAAGTAAACTGATTCCCCTATTCATAACATAGGGATAGAGCTGGTTTTAATTTTTTTTTACTTCCTGATGATAAGTGGTTACGACTGCTTACGATCGCTTCTAGTACCTGAGGTATCACGTGCGCATTGCCAACCCTGTAAATATCTCTTCACACCCGGAGTTAATTCTAGAAGCTCTGTTGGAAACGAACAGAGTGGGACCATTTGGGTTCCAAAGTGTGGCTATGAACTCCCAGTTGAAGGCGAGAAGTACGATGGTAGAAGGGGGCCGTTGGCATCATGTCAAACAATTTTCAAGATCATTATTCCCTTTTTAATCTCTGCGCAATTTATACCCCCTTTCCTCATTTTCAGCAATGTTCGGATATTGTAAATGTTTTCTGAAACTCTATGTAGGAGCCGTAGTAACCGTCAGGTTTGAGACAGGTTCGAATCCCAGCGGCCTTGCCCATGAGTTCTAAAAACTTATTTGCAATGATTTCACTCGAGGAGCTTTACGGTGAAGGAAAACATCGGCATATGTCTGAGAAGTAATTCAAAGACGTATGTATAGTGCCTGAGCCGGCGATAGAGTCACCATTTGTCACGTTGGCACTTAATCATTTTCGGTGAAAAGTGGGTGTTATTATTACAATACCTCTGTCTATCCCTTCGGGGAATACAGGCGTAAGCATATGTCAGTTTATATATTATCCCATACATTGTTGGGATCGGCACCCGGCCGAACGCGATATGCAACTATAATACCACTGAATTTTTCATAGTTCGAATGTCATCTCACAATATTTTGCTACATAGAATAAAATCCTATGTTGTATAACTTTAAGATTTTTCCTTTAAAGCTAATTAGGTATGTGGTTCCAGTCGACCGATTCAAAAATGCTATCGCAACTGGGACCGCGGTTCTAGTTGCCTGTATCCTCTGCAAATCCTCTCACAGAGAAAACAGTTCGACTTTAAGAGTCAAACTAAAGATGTCCAATTGGCAAGTGACGTTAAATGACGAAACATTCAGTTAATTAACAAATATGTATTCCAACTTGCAATTTTCCAGAGTGTTTAACAGTATTAAGCGGGCGGATTGCAAAATATTGGATTAATTTCGTTCGTGTAGTGCAAATGAACGCGGAATTATTTTACGTTCGACAACTGTGACAACAAATTAAATTTATACTCCCAATTCATTAACAGGAGTTGGACAGCTCTATTGTGATTAATATATTATTGCAAACTAGCGGACGTCAGTTAGTTAGTAGTTCCCGTTCTCGTGGAAGTACGGGTATACAATTAAGCCTATGTTTCTTGCTGATGATGTAGCTTTCCAACGGTGAAAGAATTTTTGAAATCGGCATTGTAGTTTTTGAGTTTATTCATTAAAAACTTACACACAAAAATACAAATATTTCCTCTTTATAATAGTGGTGTTGCAGGCTATGATAACTCTTGATGTTTGCAAGATTTTGATTAATATTATGAATCTAGTTGTACCCCGCGGTTTTACCAGCGTAGACTTTATTTCATGAATAGCCCTAATGTTTTAAATAAAAGTAGCCTTAGTCCTTGTGTCATTATCCATCTGCCAGTCCCGTTAAAGCAGGTCCTGCCGTTTCCAAGATTAGCCGGAACAAACAGACAGAGGGACAGATAGACAGACAGGCAAGATTTTTTTATTTTATTATTAGTTCCGTAATAAGAGATGATGAATGTATTGATTGTCTGTTTCTAGCCGGTTCTTCTCATAAACCTCTGGGGTCTATGAAGGTATGGATGCAGAAGTTAATCATCATCATCTACCTGCTCTAATGCCATTTTATTAGTGGTCGGTGCAATGTGTTCATCGCTTCCAATTACTCTCATATCTGCATTCACTTTTTAGCGAGTTTTTCCGGCCTGATCCCCTCGTTTGATCCGCTCTTGGTTACTCTTTTGTTTTATGAACCTTACAATATTATTATGACGCAATTGAATATTCGCATTGAGAATACATTCGAATAGTTTATCAAATATTCATCGATCCCAGGTTTATGTTAGACGACTAGCTGTAATGAGGAACAGGAAAAAAGTTTAGCAGCTTTTGGTCTCGCGTGAGCCCAATAATCTTGTCTGGAAGTATTGCAATCGTTTTAATTGTCGATCGAAGATTGTCGACAGGTCGATTGCTTGCGTGATATCGAGTGTTTGGTTTAAGTGTTGGTGTTGTTAGGTTGTGATACGTGGCAAGATTAATGGTTAATATTTTTCTGTATTCCTTAAGGGAAGCTGAAGCTGAAGCGGGAAATTACACCAACATGCTATATCCAAAAGTAATCTGTCGTTAGATATTTGTGATAATTGTTATTTAGGTTGCAATTTTTTAGACGTGTGATTAATTAAAAAAATGACTCGTTTAACTATATCTTAAAATTATTACCTAAAAATAGAGGACTCCATAAACATAAACACACGTATAACTATGTAGGAGCTCGTGGCACAGCTGCTATTGCGCATATCATTCGATCAGCGATGTTAAGCAACCCTAACCCTAGCCAGTAATTGGATGAGTGAGTGCCCGAGTTCTCTCCGTGCCTCGAATTTATCACCTGTGGCAATCGTAACATGTCAGTCAGAGGCCTAAAATAGTCTGTCAACTGGTTTAACCCAGATCACAGATTTTCCTCACGGTTGCGAAGGTCGGATGGCGGTTGCTAATATAAAAATCAGGTGATCAGCCGCATCTGGTTCAATCATGTGCTGACCCCAACAATGTGAGGGATAAGGCCAGGGAGCTGATGATGACGTGACAATGTACACTCATAAGGAATTGAGGAATTAAATGTCATCGTGTCCCAAAGATTAAGAGAGCCTCCTTCGAAATCATAAAGCGTACGATTTTTAAATCACAGCGAACAACAAACTATGTGGTACGTGTTGTCCGAAGTAGTCGGGAACAAACAGACATAATTCCACCCAACTCCATTCGGGGAGCCTCTTACACTGACATTTTCATGTGTTACAACTTCACGTACTTTGTTTGTTTGTTTTTGGAGCTATTTAAAACTAGTGTTTAACCGTAATTTTTCGACGCTTTATTCCTTCCTACAAAGATCATGACATGACTCATGATGTACATGATGTTACAAAGAAAATGATTACGTGTCTGTTAAAGATGGTTCACATAATGGACTACCGCGAAACTGGACATTCGCGGGAAGGACTTTCAATAAAATGGACATTCGCGGAATGGACGTATCAGATTTTTTGACATATCTAATGTACCGAAAGGGTGCAATCATTTTTAAATATACCCTTTTAGTCAGAAGGTTTCCTCACTGATGATGTTTTCCGAAACCAGTAAACAATTAAAATGCAAGACTTGCTCCCACGCAAATATTTAACTTAAGTGGGAATCGAACGCTCGATTCCTACCCACTCAAACAGGACCATTGAACCACTGCACTGTAAGACTATACGAATCTTAGACATACATAATAGAGCTGTTGTTCGGGTAGCAGAGAAAAACTAACTACAGTTAGTAAAAATTTTAGGAATATAAACCTTGGGGCAATCACTTAGACCGATAAAAATACAATTTTATGAAGACAATGTCGATCGATATACAAACTGATTTCATGACCTTTTTGTTCTTTTACAGGTAAGTAGCTGTTTTGAGAAGATTTTTATTTGATATGCAATTGGATCACGCAAGCTACATACAATACATAATACTTAGGGGTTGAAAAGGTAAGTGACGTTCTAGCTTAATAATTTGGCTCTATAGTGTCCGTTTTGCAATACTTTTTGTACGTAATTTTCACTACTAACGCAGGTGCATCAGAATTCCTTTTTTTAAAACGTTTATGGGAAATTAAAAATAAATATGCTCATGCCATCCCAGAAGGGTCACCGAAGGGGGTAAGCAGAGGTTTTGTAACAACAGAACCCAAATTTCACCGAATATGATCGTGCCAACGTGACAGAGGTGAATCCATCGCCGTCTCAGGCACCATACATAGGCATTTAAATTTCTTCTCAGACATAGGCAGGTTTCCTCGCGATGTTTTCTTTGACCGTAAAGCATGTGGTGTGAAATCACTGCTCATATGTTTTTAGAAAAACTCTTTGGTGCAGACCCCGCTGAGATTCGATCTTGCGTCGCTTACGTAGCAGGCTACTGCTCAAACCCGGAGGCCACCACGGCTCTTTAGGCAATTATTTTTAGATATAAATTAATCTGAATGAATTAAAACATTCTAATGATATTGTAGCAGTTTTTCACTGCTTGAATATATTTTGGAAACTATACGACGATTTCCGAAAATTAAACCTTGCTGTATCAATTTATTGCTCCCGAAACCGAAAATCGTTGGAGCTGTGTCCGAGATCATACACAAGAATTGCTCGTTTAAAGGTACCTTATTTTCATGTTTCTTATGTTAGGTTCATGAGCTTTCATTCATTATTTTTTCATAAAATATATTTTCTCGCAAATAACTTTATCAAAAGAATATTCTAAAATGGATCGTCCAGCAGAGCTTCGAACAATATTTTGTCGAATCATGAAATATGTTCATGTGCAATCTTTTCAGAACAAAACTAAGTTATCTTTCACAGGACACTCCAGCACACATAAAAATGTAAACATAAGGGCGCCTACTTTGAAAGCAGTATTTATTTTAACAAAATTAAAAAATCATCTGTGGGTCTGGTTATTTCTCTGTTTGTTTGAAATCTCAGAAGCGGCTGGCGTGATTTTAACGGACAGATAGCTTTTTTTTTTTAAAAAAAAAAAAGGTTTGCGTCATACGTCACTCATGAAATTATGTCAACGCGGATGAAACCATGGGTCAGAACTCGTTCCTAAATAACATTAGAGCGACGATCGTTAGTAGTACGTCCGTCGTTGTGTACGTCCACTCGTTAGCGCCAATGTATGGGAGCTTACCTTGTGTATATTTTTAGTCATTGCTACAAGTCTCCCCAGGGAGTTCTGAACCCATTTTGGAGAAACTTTAAACACATAGGTTTATTTTAGTTTTATTCTATTTTATTTATCCAACGACTTTCAAAATTACTATTATTCATTTTATTATAGCTGCGCCCAGCGGGGGTTAAGGTCAAAATTACATGTACGTTATTTTTGATAAACGGTTCTGTTACACACACAAATATATATGTATGTCTAAGAAGTAATTCAATGACGTATGTATAGTGTCTGAGACGGCGATGGACTAACCATCTGTCACGTTGGCACTTGATCATCTTCGGTGAAAAGTGGGTGTTGTTATTACAACACCTCTGCCTACCCCTTCGGGGAATACAGGCGTGAGCATATGTGCCTGCTACGCAAGCGACGCAAGTTCGAATCCTAGCGGGGCCTGTACCAATGAGTATTTCTAAAAAACTTATGTACAGTGATTTCACACCACGTGCTTTACGGTGAAGGAAAACATCGTGAGGAAACCTGCATATGTCTGAGAAGTAATTCAACGACATATGTTTGAGACGGCGATATTCGGTGAAATGTGGGTGTTGTTACTACAACACCCTTCTGGGATAGCGTGAGCATATAGATATAGAAATGTACACTCTTCAAATACAATAACGTAGCATCTCCAGAGAGCGATGTAATTACGTATCTGCGGTAATGAAGAAGTTTTAACGAGCCGGTTCACAGCGCCCGGTAATTGCAACTGAAACTTGTGTTTCATAACTTTTTACCGCACATTTGACTGAAACATCGGCCGGAGAGGCTCAAGCGCTTCTTACGTGCCGGATAACTTTTGTAGGGGAAATAAGTGGTTGTTAATATTATTGCGTTGCACTGATTACATCATAATCTATTTCTAGTGTTGCAATATTTGACCCGGTTGCCCGGTAGTACTTCGACCCTTGAGATCTTTTATGCCGCCCTTGCCCTTATTCTCTACGTACCTGACTCCTCAAATGCTTAAGGCGGCAAACGTTGTCCAAGGGAAAGAGCCTGTATTCCTCTGGTTCCGGATATGCCTTACCCAGTATGTCCCTTCGACATCTGGCCAGTGGGTCGCAAATGCATATTATATGACTCATGTTTATGCTTCTGATTCACTGTACCTGCATACCACATCGTCAGATCTGTTCTTGTGTCTATTAAATCATAAAAGGCTTGAAAACACAATGCCGTGGTGGCCTCGGGGTTTGAGCAGTCGCCTGCTACGCAAGCGACGCAAGTTCGAATCCTAGCGGGGCTTGTACCAATGAGTATTTGTAAAAAACTTATGTACAGTGATTTCACACCACTTGCTTTTCGGTGAAGGAAAACATCGTGTGGAAACCTGCATATTTCTGAGAAGTAATTCAAAGACGTATGTATAGTGCCTGAGACGGCGATAGGCTCACCATCTGTCACGTTGGCACTTAATAAAATTCGGTGAAAAGTGGGTGTTGTGATTACAACACCTCTGCCTACCCCTTCGGGGAATACAGGCGTGAGCATATGTATTATGTAGGCATATAGAGTATGTATGTAGGCTTGAAAACACAATTGTTAAACACTTTCCCTGTTGAAATCTCACATTCGTGTTTCTAAAACTCCATAAAAAATTACTAAAGTTTAACTTAGCGAATTATTGGTGTTTCCATAGACACCATACCCTATATCAATAAATTGACATTAATTAAAAGGGCATCTACAGAAAAAAACATTAATTAATTTATTCCTCTTATTTATTATAACTCAAACTCAAAAATACCTTCATTCTATTAGACTTTTAACAAAGTACTTTCAAATCGTCAGAATGACATAATTATACAGGATTATACATACTAATTATACAGGATTATACATACTACCGCCAGGTTTGGGAGGTTGCTTTTACTGAGAAGAACTTGGCAATAAAACAGGAATTACTCTTTTCAAAAATCTCATACAATTTAAAATTAAATACAAACAAAATCTCTTAAGAAATGTAAGCCCATTGACACCGCACAAATATGTCGATAAAAATTAACATAAAGTAAAAGTATAGTAGTTCTACTTATCCCTAAATGTTAATCTTGAAATGACCAGCCCCCACAAGCAGCACCTGATTCAAGTAAGGCGCGAATTCCAATGCAAATATTGTTACACTATGTAACAACATAAAATAATTATTTTCCCCTTTTTGTTGATACTTTAAAATGATGCACAGATAACTTACGCTGTGGTCTAAAATAGGCATTACTTGATGAATGAGCCATTCTCAGACAAGATTGGCCATTGGATCGCAGCCAACTCAATTGTTAGAGCTTATGGTTGGCTCTTACTTTAAAGATAGCTTAGCGATAGTACTTACATAAATATATTTTATCACCATTTGCAAGTGATTTTGTACGTCAGACTGTCTCATTGATCACAAGCTCTACCTAGGAAAACATGGGGTTTTCCATTGTGTAATTGGGTTTTTCCATCTTCAATTTCCCAGTAACAGCCCGGAATCTAGATTTATCATCTCCCGGGCCTTATCCCATACATTGTCGGGGTCGGCACTTGATTCAACCCGATGCGGCTGATCACCTGATTTTTATACGAAGCGACTGCCATCTGACCTTCGCCACCCCTTTTACGGGAAAATATTTATGATCTGGGTTAAACCAGTCGTCAGACTATTCTAAGCCTCCGACTGACCTGTAACTATTGCCAAAGATGATAAATTGGCAACCGGGACCGATGGCTTAACGTGCTCTCCGAGGCACGGAGGGAACTCGGGCGGTCACCCATCCAATCACTGATTACGGTTAGGGTTGCTTAACTTCGCTGATCGAATGATATGCGCAATAGCAACTGTGCCACGAGCTCCTCTTAATCTAGATTTATATAAGGAATATATTTATTGTATAGGATTTATTCACGGTGGAGTTATCTTCGTTAAGATAATTTGACAACATTTATGCCCATTTGAAGTTAAGCAATCGTAGTTACAGGTATCCTTCACGAAGTAGTACGTAGTGGCAGGGGCGTGCATTCCATATAAGCAGGATAGCAGTGCTTACCATTTGTGATGACTGAATACACTCGTGTCGTGTATGTGTGTGTCTCTACTACATTGGTATGTACTTAACCTACCTACCTGCCTACTTATTTTTTATGTTTACCCCTCTGAGAATCCAACCCACGCCCCTGTGTATTAGTAGTACATACTTCTATGACTCTGTATGTGTCTGTTACCCCCACTATTTTACCTGAGCGCTCATAACTCGTGACGGCCTGTACTTCAGTACAGTTTACTTACATTTATCAGTTGGTAGTACACCATGTGCAACCAGAGTCAGTTTGATATAAGCACCGACACAGCCAGGACTTGCACGGTAGTTGGGCACAACTGTGCAGTAACTTTTGGACTTAATAACAGAGCTCATATACAATTTAGATGACTTAGTTCAGTATGAATAGTTTTGGCATTGTTTTGTGGGCGAATTGTACCTTAGTGTTGGGAATCATCATATTCTCCCATACATTGTTGGAGTCGGCATTTGATTCAAACCGATGTGGCTGATCATCTGATTTTCCTATGAAGCGATTTGTACCTGATACTGAACGCTAAGGTTCTTGAGAATTATCATCATCTCCCTGGCCTTACCCCATACATTGTTGGGGTCGGCACTTGATTCAACCCGATGTGGCTGATCATCTGTTTTCCTATGAAGCGACTTGTACCTGACACTGAACACCAAGACTCTTGAGAATTATCATCATCTCCCTGGCATAATCCTATACATTGTTGGGGTTGGCACTTGATTCAACCCGATGTGGCTGATCATCTGATTTTCCTATGAAGCGACTTGTACCTGACACTGAACGCTAAGGTTCTTGAGAATTATCATCATCTCCCTGGCCTTATCCCATACATTGTTGGGGTCGGCACTTGATACAACCCGATGTGGCTGATCATCTGTTTTCCTATGAAGCGACTTGTACCTGACACTGAACGCTAAGGTTCTTGAGAATTATCATCATCTCCCTGGCATTATCCCATACATTGTTGGGGTCGGCGCTTGATTCAACCCGTCACCCCGAAAAAGCTGGAATAAAATTCAATGTGAGTAATATTAAAGCACATGTATTTGTGCAAAGAGTTTATCGTTTTGATATTCACGTGTTATCACGATGTCTGGAGTAAGCGAAGCGAGCCAGATGCATTCGCTTAAACGCCCAATGCATGACCGCAGCTTTGACTACTAACAACGGAATTTATACTCTAATGTCTATGTTATATGATTGCAATTGTAATACCAACATTATTTTCTACTTCCCCTGCATGATTTTGTGAATGGATTTATTTGAAAGATACTCGCAAAATTAGTTACTTTCTTATTGTATTTGTGTAAAGGCCATTAAGCCCCAGACGGTTATATTTTATAAACATAGGTACCTCTTTTACTTCATGTACACTCATCAAAATACCTTCACTCGTATCTATATACTAAGTCTAATATACTTACATCTGCCCGCGACTTCACCCGCGTGGAATAGTTACTTTAGGCTAACGCTAACTTTAACCCGCGATTGGTCCTAGCGTAATGCTATACTATAACCTTCCTCGTTAAATGGTCTATCTAACACTGAAAGGATCTTTCAAATAAGACCTAGTATTTCCTGAGATGAACGCGTTCAAACTAACAAAGTTTCCAGCTTTATTTATTAGTATGGATAATTATATGAATAGTTTTACAAGTCGCATTTAAAAGCTTGCGTTACAACATTTTTATCACACAAGTGTCACCTTCAGCTCCAACGTTTGTACCCTTAAAGTCATTTTATCAGAATCATTAGAGAAATCAAATTATTATATAATTTGGGCATTAAAAGACACTGCTTATGACTCCTCTACATTTATGACTAAACAAATAATTATAACATTCGTAGCGCTACGCTCGTAGCACTATACTCGTAGCGCGTAGCATTCGTAGCACGTCTACGGCCGCCGAGAGCGGGCAATCGTTCTTCGTAGAGTTCTCCGAATAACTTCGTTTAATATTGAAAATATTTATTTATTTTTCTTTCTACATGTCCTAAGCTCGTTCTAAGTGTCAACGTGCTCTAAGTGTAGTTAAGTTTGACAAGTCTTGTTAAGTATTTTATATTTGTTCCCTGCAGTTACAGTCGCGCAGAAATAATTTTTATTTAACTCTTGAATTCTTTCGTGGACATCTAATTATTTTTATAAATAAATATATATTTAGTTAATCCTTGTAACACCAGTTATGAACAAATGAAGAGTCCTGTTACAATCCATCCAGGCGTTTCAGAGATTACCTGGAACAAATAGGCATATAGAGAAAAAAAAGGGTATTTTATGTTGGTTACATAAAATACCGCTTTTATTTGGAATTACAAACAGACACTTCTATTTTATTTTTCTGTAAAGTGTAAAAGATAATTGAAAAAAAAATCGTATTTTTTTTCATCCTTGAAATATCCTGTCTATAATATGGGATGCAACAGGCTGTGTTTAATCGCCACTGAAGCGTCACGGAAGCAATAAAATAAAAAATAAAATTGTAAATGTCGCCTTCAAAGGCGTCGCGTTGCCAATAAAGGTTATTTTTCCCGTTTGTTTTAATATTGGTTAGTTAAACGGTCTTAACGTATTTTATACTGTCATCGCTTAAAATAAAACGACTCTAATCTATACGTATATACATCTACATACAGATAAATAAAATTGACGTGTCTGTTTGTGATTCAAAAATTACACCTTTGACTAAATGCACTGACATAGAAAACCAATACTAAATAATTTTCTCCGTCTTCCTGTCTGTCAGTTTGTTCAGGCTAACCCTAGTATAATCCTAACTAAATTAAGTCTACGCGGGTCCTATATAATACTACACACATACATACATATGCTCACGCCTGTATCCCATGGGGGTAGGCAGAGACCACTGTTTGCCACATGCTACGATCCTTACATACTTCTTTCGCTTCATCCACATTCATGCATCTCTTCATACACTTTCTTCAGTTACGAGTGCTCCGAATTTGACCTTTCTGAAAAATACTATTAATTTGGTCATAGTAGTTCTTCCTTGGACGCCCTCTACCGACACTTCCGGTCACATTCGCTCTATAAATTTCTTTCATTAATCACCTTTCACTAATCCTTTCGATATGTCCATACCATCTCAACATACTTTTTTCAATTCTGGTCACCACATCATTCTTCAACTTGCAACTGTCTCTTATCTATAATACTAATACTATATAAAGAGGACATATTTGTATGTAAGTATGTTTGAATTGAATAGGCTCCGATACTACTGGAGCGTTTTTGACGGACTTTAACTGTGGGCATCTAATGTTTCAAGGAGTAACGTAGGCTACTTTTATTTAGCAAACAAATTTGGGTTCCGCGAATCAAAGTAGGAAACTAAATCTACGAAACACAATTATTCCTTAATTCAAATATTAGTCTCGTGAACTTACGCGTAAGTAACTGAAATAAGTACTCGCTATTCTTTCAGTGTTCAATGACCAGGGTTGTCTCAAAACCAGCCTTATTAATATATATAATATATAATACTTCTATTCACTTTTTTTAAGGAATGAGAAGAAAACCTATTAGCATACTCGTGATAGGGTTAGTTTGGTTCGTTGTAAAAACGATTCGTTCGCGTGCTCCTATGTCGTTGACGTTCTAATGTACATATATGGACGAGTTATGTCGAGCAACTTTACCTCAGGAACGCTTTTTTAAGCGTCAAAAGTTCAACTAAACACGTCATATCGTTTGTTTTAAGTCTCAAACAAAAAGTTCGCTTTGTTTTGACCTATCGATTGCACACACGAGTGTAGTGGGTGAAGTTACCGCAACCAAATGTCCCGCCATCAAATCTAATAGGAAATGTCATAATCATATGATAGGTGGTGCGCACTGCGCCCACCTGTCGGGCGGCGCGCGTGCGTCCCGCGCTGACGTCACCGCGCCGAGCGCACCCGACGCCGCCCGACCGCCCCCGAGGATTGATCCGAACCTCCACCGCTAATCAAAATAAACTATCGGCAATCACTAAAAAAATATACCTTCACCTCCTAAATAAATACCTAGAGAAAAAATGTAGCAGCTGGAAGGAGGCGTAGAAGCAGCGGGCGGGCCGGGAGCGCGTCACGTCGGACGCGGCGCCGTACCTAGTAGTTAATCCAAGATAAATATTACATCAATGGGGGGAGGCGCGGGGGTGCGGCGCGCAGGCGCGGGCTCGGGCGGCCCAGTCCCGCTCCGGCCGCGCTGCCCGCCGCTCCTCGCTCTCGCGGGCGCTCGACCCGGCGGCGACTCGCCCGCTGCTTTCTACGACCTCACTACTGCGACTCACCCACTAACACCCAGTAACTACCGCCGCGCGAGCTCGAGTCGCCCCGCCGGGTACCATCCGCTGTGTACGGTCCGCGCCATCACATCGCCACGTGCCCATCCCGTTGCGTAAGTCGGGAATGCGAATACTCCAAAAACGAACCTCTTCTCCTATTGACACGCAAGTCGTAAGAAAAACAAACGCACTCGGATATTGATCACACGGTGTTTATCATTGGGTTCGCGTGCGACCGCCGAGCGCACTCCATGCGTGTTTGTATCGCGGCCGAGGTAAATAGTGTGCCGAATCGAAAGTGTCGGCGAGGATAGAAGTGGCTTTCTTTTTAATGGGGTAATCCGGACCGCGCCCGCGGTCTTTTAACCCTGTAGTACGCAAGTGCTGGTTGACCTTAAAACCGCGGCTCGGGACTCGGCCTACACGACACTTGTTTATTTACGACCCCATGTATTATATACTGTCATGTATTTATAACCCTTAGGCATGAACCACGTTTTCTTAATTACCTCTGTTGAGTGTAAACTTCGGTTGTTAAGCACGTCCTAATATTATTCCCTTGAATACGCGAACGCGTGTAAACTTTTCATTATTATTCAAAGTGATCCGTAATGTTGTACAGCGGTAAGGTATAATTTAGCTCGCTATTAATAGCGAATAATGACTGACGAATACTTAACGTTATTTGAGTAACAATCGTGTTGGTAAACCTAGATATTATGTATACTAATATTATAAAGAGGAAAGATTTGTATGTAAGTGTGTTTGCAACGAATTGGCTCAAAAAGTACTGGACCCATTTTAAAAAATCTTTCACCATCTGAATGCTACATGATCAGCGAGTAACATAGGCTATACCCGTACTCCCAAGGGAATGGGAACTACGCGAGTGAAACCGCGTGACGTCCGCTAGTGTTTAATAAAATCGAGAACAATTCGTCTTTCGACTAGCGTCCCAATTACCACATTTAAGACTCTACTTTTTAAATCGTCCTCTAATGGCTGGTACCTAATTAATGACCCTTGCCGGTTGGAAGATGATTATAAACCGGAAATTTTTGAATTAACCTTTAAGTCATTCGAGCGAAATTATCCGGTGTTTTCCTATCAAGCATAAAAATATTCGGTTTTTAAATTGAATACTCGTTGAAGTGTAAAATGTTATTCTTTTCTGGGCGTATTATTCTAGCCTTGGGGATGATGGAAGCCGAAAGACACTGCTCTATTATAGTAGCTCTGTTTTGTATTCTTAATGTGAAGTTCAAAGCCTTGAACTAGACTATTATATTGAATATAGTAATATAATTCTACATTATATTTCCCATAACTCTGTTATTCCATCAGTGACAATTCCGAAGATATACACTTCCTTACATAAAAAGTGATAACCGTGTTCATACTGATTCAGAATAATATCCTAAACTGTCCAAAGAGCCGTAGTGACTGGATAGTTTAAGTAGTCGCCTGTTACGCAAATCATGCAAGTTAAAATCCCCAATGGTTTGTACCAATGAGGTTTTCTAATGATCTTATGAATAGTTATTTCACACGACCTTCTCGGATGGCGTGAGCATATATTTGTTTATGCAATAAGTTTAAGATTTATAATGTCTTCTAAAGTTTTAGACTAACCTCTCCCTGATCTTAATCTTAGAAGTATTTTCTTCATAAAGGTCTTATCCAAACAATTCGAAACATATGTGCCATGTAACGATACTAAGCACATATAGATGTTAAGTTAGGATAACTTGTTACTTAGCGTTATCCCGGCTTATGCCCGGCTTACATCGTTCAGCTTTGGGGCCAATCTCCCAAGGAACGCCAAGGGATGCAACTCAATTAATACCTCTATTGACTCTGAGGGAGAACCGCTTATTTATTGCTGTTGGGATTATATTATAGGTCGCGTATACAATATTTCATCCGTAACCAAAGCTGTAATTCTTAACATAACATGTGCGCTCACGTCTGTACTCCCCGAAGGGGTAGGCAGAGATGTTGTAATGACAATACCCACCAATCCTTCCTCGATGAAAATTTGAGCGTCAACCAAACAAACTCTACAACTTTATAATAACGTATATATAGAACTGGTTATGGCTGGTTTAAAATGAACGAAAAAAATCTAGTTGCTAGATAAAAATTCAAATTTTTTGCGCCATTTGGAATTTCATATCTTATCGTTAGCGCTTAACGACGGACTGGACCCATAGAGCCGTCGTAAAATTATCCCATTAATATACTTACATCTCGTCAACTACAGTCAGACTACCTTTCTAGGCAAGCAGATAATATCGAATATATAGTTACATATAAAACTCGAAGGCTTGCCCGACTGAAATCACACTGACTAAGCCGCTGGTCCTAGTGAAATAAAAATGTTGAGGTTCTTATCTAATGAAGTTGTTGGAATTTCACCCCTCAGGGGGTGAAAGAGTTGTTTGTAGAATCTTACCGTCAGAAGAAGCTCTAAGAGGAAGCTAGATCGTGTAAAACTAGTTTGAACACAAATATTTAATTGAGATATATTGAACATTTCCTGATGGAAAAACACAAATTTATTACACAATTTAAATTATATTAAGTGTCAATAAATTTACGCACTTGGAAATTAATTTCTAGCGGGTGTTAATTCATTTAAATTTAATTGGTTATGCCATAATATGATTCCAATTATAATGTGCTTTGACATCGGTTGTACCAGCGTAGAGCTAATTTCATGGGTGACCCTCGGAATCAAAATGCTTTTTTTTTAAATAAATGTCTTAGTTACTCCTTGTAAAATTAGCTACCTGCCAGTGAATGTCCCGTCAAAATCAGTTCTACCGTTTCGGATATTAGCCGGAACAAACAGATAGAGAAAAATTTTATATGTTTTCTTAAGCCTCTACCGCTTTGGAATTACAACCAGGAACTATGTAGATATAGAGTATACATTACGATACATTCAGCACTTAATAAATAGGCACAAAACCATATTTTCCCGTATCATGGATAATACGCAGGGTATTTGTTTAAGAAACGTTTATTAGTTTGCTTTGGGATAATTGATGAGGATACACGGTCTTTTCACCGCTAATCTGTTTGACCAACAGCTGTGAAAGAAAAAAGGTGAATTATATTATTTTCTGCAACGTATTGAGACAACTCTTCCGTCGGAAGTATTCAAATGAACTCAGAATTACTTTCAAATCGTCATAATTTACAAAAAAAATACCCTGGATTTACGTAAGATGCTACGTTCACGGCTTCCTAGAAGGGTAGGCAGAGTAGACAGAGGTTACCTACGTTTCATCAGCTATGGTTAGGTGCTAACATGAGAGATAGCGAACCCGCCGTCATCACCAAACGTACTTGTATTACATCCCAGTCATACGTATGTTTCCTATAGATTTTTTTCTTTACCGTAAATATCATTGGATGACGTCAGGGCACTTAAGATTTTAGAAAAATCCAATGTTACACACAGTAATGAGTTGGGAATTTGCGTCACTTGCGTGGCGCGTCACAAACCTTTTCATAACTCTTGACTTCCTTTGTCGTACTTTAATTCTTATTGACTTACAATAAAAGCCTTTATATCAATAGCAGTTGAATGTAACTAACTATCGCTTAAATCTCATCTAAATGCCAAACAGGGTCGCAATATATTGGTTACCGCAAAGGGGTTCCAAAATTACCTTGAATACCGCAGGGGTCTTATATGTGCCAATTCGTGGTCCGCTGGAGTTGGTAGCCCAAACTGAAGCTGAATTAATTTACCATCGAAGGCTTCCTCTATTACCGACAAACATGTCAATATGTTTTTGCTTCGTTAAGCGGTTGATAACTTCAATGTAGAAAATCTGAAGTTTAGATGCCATTTTCTATAGTATGGTTTCTTTCGTCAAAATAATGACCAAATAATTTGCAGATATTTCGATTAATACAACGGTCATGTTCTATAAGCATAAGCAACGCATCATATTTTAATAACTTGCTGTGCCCCGCAGTCTCACTCGCATACATTTAATTTTATCTGTGACTTTTATTTCGCAACACCCATTTTTATAAATGTAAGCCAGAGATTAGCGAGAACAAACAGATAGGGTTTTATTTTTGTAAGCTTTTAGTGAAAAGTTATTTGGGATTACAAAATTATAATTTAATTTTTGCCATGAAAAGATGATGACGCAACATATAACTTGTGTGAAAAAGTACTATAAAACGCCAAAAAAACAATACGCGCTTCTGCAATTTTATATTTACAGAATGCAGAGCTAAAGGTGTTACCTTGGTCACTGTTTTCCGTTTGCAATACGTATTATTCTCCGTCAGTGCAAAGCACGTCATTTTCTGTTGGTTTCAACACGGAGTGACAACAGAAAGTATACGACAGGTAATCGTATTACTAATGCCACTGGACGGTCACATTGTCAGCTAATACAAACAAATATCCTCACGCCGTAAGCAGACGTGTTGTAACAACAACACCCATATTTACCGATAAAATGTCAACGTGACAGAGAGTGAGTCCATCGCCGTCTAAGACACACACGTCTTTGAATTACTTCTCAGACATATGCAGGTTTCCACGTGGTGTGAAATAACTGCACATAAGTTTTTAGAAAAACTCATTGGTACAGGCACGGCTGGGATTTGAACTTGTGGCGCTTGCTCAAACCTCAAGGCCACCATAGTTTTTATAGTCGGCTGTCAGCTACTAGGACATTATCATACTTTCAAGTTCCACTTCAGTACAAAGCATATCATGTATTGTTACTCTCAACACGGAGTGAGAACGGAAAGTGTATGACGGCTAATCGTATTACCAATGCTACTGCACGGTCACACTGTCAGCTAATATAAACTGACATTATCGACATCCTATGTGTGGCGGGAACAGTCTCTTCGAGCTATGACCACTACTGTTCGAGAGAAACAGTTTAAACTCTAAATCTGTTCAGTATAGGGTTTAGTATCGCGTGTGTGCTATTTTTGGACGATGTCATAAAATAACCAGGTCTTGTATTGCTTGCTTCGTTGCTTGTCAGTTGTTAAATAAATCAGATTGTTCAAGTGATTTGTGACAATATTTGGACTGATTGCGCCTCCTTACAGCTTGCAAAATACATACATATGCTCACGCCTGTATTCCCCGAAGGGGTAGGCAGAGGTGTTGTAATCACAACACCCACTTTTCACCGAAAATGACCAAATGCCAACGTGACAGATGGTGAGTCTATCGCCGTCTCAGGCACAATACATACATCCTTAAATTACTTCTCAGAAACATGCAGGTTTCCTCACGATGGGTCCTTCACCGTAAAGCACGTGGTGTGAAATCACTGTACATAAGTTTTTTAGAAAAACTCATTGGTACAGACCCCGCTGGGATTCGAACTTGCGTCGTTTGGGTAGCAGGCGACTGCTCAAACCTTAAGGCTACCACGGCTCTAAATAATACTGTTTATTTGGAAAAAAATGTCTTCCATTTGCCGATGTTTTCATCTACAAATTTAAGTTTTTTTGCTTAGGCTTATTTCTTGTGGGCCTCTCATTAATTTCTAATAAAATATAAAATAAGCCCATTCTTTTCGGAGATTAGCCAGAACAAACAGACGGACAGAATGACAGAGAAAAATTAAAAGAAATGATTTTTTTATGTCAGTACCGTGCCTATATATATTCATATGCATTTAGTTAAAAGCTGTTACTTTGGAATTACAAAAGACACTTCAATTTTAATTATCTGTATGTATGTATGTATATGTATAGATAATAAGGATGTATATTAAAATCATCAAGTAATAAAACAAGTAATAAAAATAATACTTTTTGTAAGTCTAAAGCAATACTATGATCGCCCATCACATGCCGTCTTTATTTTTGTGCAATAGGTATACGCGGTAACATCAAGGAGAGCACGTGCACGTACTTATCAATTTAAAAAAGATAAAAGTTTTTACAAAAGGAACGTAATTTCTTAGTCACATACGTTTCAATTGTAGCACAAACGTGACTTGAAAATAATTTATTCAGGCTAGAGCCCTGGTAAGGTACTCATGAAATTACGACTTGAAATAGACTTACAAATAGAAAAACTGGCCGTTGAACTTAGCTGACACTGTGTACACTTCCTCATAACATTATTTTTAGTAGTCCTATTGTAGGTATTGTATGTAAATTTTAGTGTATAGAACCTGGTTGGCCAGACCAAAGAACTAAACTTTTTCCACAAAAGAAAAAAACTTGACGTGCTCTCAAAAAAAAAAGTTGAAAAAAAAACATTCAAAGTCAAAGCCAAAAATATTGTATTCGATTAGACTTTTTACAAAGCACTTTCAAATCGTCAGAATGACAAAATTTACAAGATTATACATGCTACCGCCAGTTTCGGAAGATTGCTTTTATTGAGAAGAACCTGGCAAAAAATTCAGTAATTACTCTTTTCAAAAAAAATATTATACAATTTAGAAGAGTACAAAGTAAATTGCTCAAGAAACATAAGCTCATGGACACAGTTCCAATGCACAAATGTCGATAAAATTAACACAATTAAAAATCTTGTAGTTCTACTTATAAGTGAATGAAATGAAATGAAGTGAAGCTTGAGATGACTAGCCTTGAGATTCAATCAAGCATTCATAGTTCTTTTTATTGAAATCCCACATGTACCTATGTATGTATGTATGTAATACAATGATTTAGTTCATTCCTATTTCATATCACAGCAAAGTTCTAAGCACTTTAATCACTCAAAGTAACAATTAGGGGTTGTTACAGACAGGCATGTGTGTGCGCTTTAATGTGTGTGCATTACAGTCTGTCACAGAAACTAACAATTAAACACTTCACAGATATTAAATATGTAAGTATCGAATACTTCGAATAGATAATTGTTGGCTAAGCGTTCCAATATGGTATCTATTACATCAGTTTTAATAATAGGTCGAGCATCGGTGTGAAGTTGAACAAGTATAATTAAAGTAGATGTACCTTTAATATTAAAGAATAAAGAGGAGCTCGTGGCACAGTTGCTATTGCGCATATCATTCGATCAGCGAAGTTAATCAACCCTAACCCTCGCCAGTAATTGGATGGGTGACCGCCCGAGTTCCCTCCGTCCCTCGGAGAGCACGTTAAGCCGTCGGTCCCGGTTGCCAATTTATCATCTTTGGCAATCGTTACAGGTCGGTCAGAGGCCTTAAATAGTCTGACAACTGGTTTAACCCAGATCACAGATTTTCCTCGTCAAAGGGGTTGCGAAGGTCAGATGGTAGTCGCTTCGTATAATAATCAGGTGATCAGCCACATCGGGTTGAATCAAGTGCCGACCCCAACAATGGATGGGATAAGGCCAGGGAGATGATGATGGCCTTTCATATCAAATATCACAGTTTTGTAGGGAAGGAATTGGAGTGGAGTCGCTATGTTATGTTATCCTTTCCTAGCTGTGCCACGCGGCTTCACCCACGTAGATTAAATTTGTTGGGAGGCTTTTTACTAATGTAAAATTAGTCATCTGTCACTGAAAGTCCCGATAAAATCGGTCAAGCCGTTTCAGAGATTAGCCGGATCAAACAGACAGATAGACAAAGAAAAAAAAAATTCATATGTACTGTATATATATTTTTGCATATGTATTTTTTTTTTCGTTTATATATACCTGCATATTGTTGATAATGGAGTAACAGTCATGTTTTTTTATGTTGTCATAGTTTCTGGTGACCGCTTACTATCAGGCAAACTGTACGATTATTAGTGAAAATACGCCCATCACTATTTGATTTTAAAGGCCGAAATAGAAACGGGCTTGCGTGTATGAAGTGATTGATGAAAATGTATAAAGCGAAAGAGGTTTGTAAGATTAGCGTGGCGCAGTTTTCTGTGAGTGACTCTTTGAGTGCGCTGTGGTGGCCGTGGAGTTTGAGCAGTCGCCTGATATGTAAGCGACGCAAGTTCGAATTCCAGCGGAGCTTATACCAATGAGTTTTTCTAAAGAAATTTACATGCAGTAATCTAACCCCACGTGCTGCCTCTTCGAGGACCCTTGTGGGATGGCGTGAGCGTATATATTTTCCGATGATAATTGTTCTCACAATGCAAGAGTACCTATGTATTATAAAATATCCTTAGCGTAGAGACACATCATAAACATATAATATAATGTGTAAATAGGGAACTACAACTATGTAATCTAATGTTACGTAAGCTATACCTTTCGAATAACAAAAGCAATAGCGGTATGCTTTGAAATCCCTTTCGTAGCCGTTCCCAACGGTTATAGGAAAATTATATCGCGCAGGGAGGTAGTTACGCGCCCATTGGAATAAAGTGACGGAAGCATTTACACTAGTTTACTGCCATTGCCTCGTAAACCCGCCGTATTATATAAAAGTACATTGTATGGTGAACTCTACAGTTCAGTGTATGTATACCTATTTACTTTTAGCAGTTGACACTTTCGCTATAATCCGAGCTAGATTGACACCTCTGGAATACGGTAAACACAGAATAAAAATAAGCTTACCACAGGCAGTACGGAATTTAAGAACACATGGTTCCAAATGACACACTCACACAGACGCGCGCTTGAGCAATAATATGCGGCCTTGGTGTAAGATAATAAATTTCTAATGCCATCTAAGAGAATATCGACATTTTGTAAAAAAAAAACGAATTACGCAATTAATATTGATAAAATTAACAAGCAAAATACATCACTCGGTTTATAACAATGTGCAGAGAGAATTTATCGAACTTTCCCTCTCATATTGAATTCTGAAACACGTATTCAGTTCGACGTGTCGTTTTTTAACTCACGTCAAAATGTCCTCTTTACGTCAAGTACAATGGGAATTAATGAAAAGTTAAATTGTGCATTCTCTTTTGCATTTTTTTTTGTAACATTGAATTTCAACCTTAGATGGTTGTAATACGAGTGTTATGAACTTTTAAGCTATGCTAATATTATAAGGCTGAAGAATTAGTTTTTTTTAGTTAAAAGCGCCAGAGCTACTGGTTTGAACTGAAAACTTTATAACATCTCGATGCGACCAATAAGAGCGAAGCATCAGTGGATTTTTTTGCAAAAATACGGAACAAATTGTAAAAATCTTATTTATACCTATTTATATCTTAACTGTGGCTTAGCGGGATAGGTTTAAACCGGAAGCACGTCGACCCTTCGAATCCTTTGTGCGTTTCATAATATACGGACCGGACTCCTCAAACATACCCTGAACTATCCGGCAGATCTTTCCCTAAGGGTAGAGCTTGTACTCTGCTTTCGGGTAGACCTCACTCGACAAATCCTTTCGCTTTCTGGCTAGTGCTGCATAATAGATGACTCATTATTACGGTTTCTGATTTACCATATCACATCGTTGCATATCACCTTGTGTAAAGAATCTTTTGACTCCCTGAAATAGCGCTTCGGCGAGTCACCTTCTTTATTCCCAAATATGAAATATCTTTGAGTATCTTTTCCTGCACTTTTGCTCAGGCTTGTACTCTCCGAGCTTGTACTAACAGAGCGCGAGCCTATGGTCCATGGAATCCACCAAAAAACCCAAACACACTGGGGATAGAATCCAGGAGCTCATGTTCCGCAATAGCACTTTCGACGACCGAAGACATTGATAAGATGAATCCTATCCGAAGGTGATAAAGAGTTTCTATACCCTGGTGACATCACAAGACGTAGTAACTAAAAGAATAGAAGGAACAAAAATTATACGAAGCATGCTGTTTAAAATTCGTGTCGGCTCCCTTCCAGCCTTACTTAAAAAACGTACCGGGCAGTGTGTGACTTTGACAAAGTGGGGTTAACCTTAGTTTAATAGTGGGATAAGCCATCGCTCTCCACCAATCGTGACTTGAAATAATTTTGGGCACGTTTGGATTATTTTGCTCTCGTATATTATGCTCTTTATCACGTAGGGCTCGTGGCCCAGTTGCTATTGCGCATATCATTTGATCAGCGAAGTTAAGCAAGCATAACCCAAGCCAATAGTTGGATGCGTGACCGCCGACTTTCCTTCCTGCCTCAAAGAGCACTTTAAGCCGTCGGTTAGTCTTAGGCAATAGTTACAGTTCACTCGAAGGCCTAAGAGAGTCTGGCAAGTGGCTTAATCCAGATTACCGTGTTTCTCGTAAAAAGGGTAGCTACTGTATATAGTAAGGTGAGGCTGATGATAAAGCATCAGCTTTGGAATAAGTTCATATCTATTTATATACTGGTGGACTTAATGCTAAATAATATTCTGCCAGTCAACCAATTGGTTTATACATTGGAAGATAAATATGAATACTAGACTCGACAGGTCTCGGTCGTAGAGCAAATAAATTAAACCTACGTCTTTCCTATCGATAAAAGGAAATACTATGCCATATTGTATTATTTTAGGTCCGGCAACAATTGCGTCCATATTTTTCCCTAATTGTTGCAAACATATCCTTAAAACAACGAACAGAACGCAGAGCAAATATGTGATTGTAACTTGGAGTCCGGTTCTTGGTATTAACTCTGCGTTTGATTGGTTGCAACTAATATTAGCGAGACCAACACATTTGAGCATATTTCGCTGTGCGAATTGAGGCGCCGATTCACGCCGGCCAGATTTATTAAAAAATTCCTCTCACGGCAGCTTAAGCTTCTGAAATCCCCTTTTGATTATCGCACAAAGCGACCGTTGGTACTAAAGCAAGTATTTATAGCTGGTCTGGTACGTCAAAGGGCGGACAGGTAATGAAATAAGTTGTTCTTTCATAAACTCCTAAATTCCCATTCCCTTTACGGTTCTCGCTTTCAAAGGCTATATTATTTTAATAAGAGCTTTGACTAAGGATCCATGGAATATTACGTATCCTTTTGGAATCATATTATCTCTGCACCCTATGAGGGTCCCCGAAAGGGTAGGATGCGGTTTTTAAACATTTTCTATTCAATTATATGACAGATGATGAGTCTGTGTACCTCAGAAGGTATTAAATACGTATATTATGAATGGTAAAGGTCTCAGTCTGTCAGTTGGCAGATTGGAAGAGCTTTTACCAGCTTTAGCCATCTTACTCCATAATATTGTCTATCAGCTCTACGTCTGAACCGCTGAACCGATTTTGCTGTAAAATGAGAGAGAACTATTCTTAACGGTCGGAATAAGTCCTTCAGATTATCATCTGCTAATATATTCCCAGACGGCCAGGTTGCCTCAAAATATTTTCTTGCACAACTGTAAAGTTCGTGATTGAATAATGACATCATCATCTCCCTGGCCTTATCCCATACATTGTTGGGTTCGGCACTTGATTCAACCCGATGTGGCTGATCATCTGATTTTTATACGAAGCGACTGCCATCTGACCTTCGCAACCCTTTTTACGAGGAAAATCTGTGATCTGGGTTAAACCAGTTGTCAGACTATTTTAGGCCTCCGACTGACCTGTAACGATTGCCAAAGATGATAAATTGGCAACCGGGACCGACGGCTTAACGTGCTCTCCGAGGCACAGAGGGAACTCGAATTACTGGCTAGGGCTAGAGTTGCTTAACTACGCTGTTCGAATGGTATGCGCAATAGCAACTGTGCCACGAGCTCTACATGACAACTCCACTACATGTTTCTTTGAAAGCCTTGTCCTGTTGGTATTCCAACAGCATCTGAGGCTTGATCCCAAACACATATTTGTTACCTTTTTAAATCAATGATTTACCCATTTCATATGCCTAAGCCACCGTTGTTAAGTTAATAAGGGTTTACTAAACCGTGTCTACATTTTGTTTGAACGTCTATTATATTAATTACTTTCATTGTTAATTATTAAAATGGAACACACGTCACTATTGTATAAGATGGTTTATTTTAGCTTTAGTTGAATTCTTGCTACTTCATTGAGATTTTAAATACTGTTCTTAAGTGGGAATTTGGGAGGATTACATAATACGTATGTATTATAATTGAGTTTGATTTTGTAAGATTTTACGGAAATAAAAAAAGTATTAATGCGTTTAATCTAAATATGTATAACTCAAAGGTAACTGACTGACTGACATAGTGATCTATCAACGCACAGCCCAGACCACTGGACGAATCAGGCTGAAATTTAAGGCTAAGAAAGGATTTTGATTAATTCTTCCCTCAAGGGGATAAAATATGAGATGAAAGTTTGTATGAAACTTTGTCAATTTTAAACCGATCGGTCTCAAATAGTTTTTCACTAAATGCATATGAAAGTATAGGGTATATGGTACTGACATAAAAACGCCAAGTTATAATTTTCTTCGCTGTCTGTCTGTCGGTCTGTCCGTCCGTCAGGGTACTGCGAAATAATGCATGCAAACCGCAGGGCACAGCTAGTTCTAAATATTTACGAAATAAAAGATGTCGGATGAAAACTTCTGTTTCCGCTCCAAGCCGCGCAGTATTTGGATATTCGGTAGTGTGAACTGGCCGATGTCGGCGTTGGTTGTTTATTGTTATATATCAGCGGCGTTTCCATCTCATTTAATAGGCCCGCCGACGCGCCGGCCTGGCCTGAACACACCCGAATTAGCAGAGCCTCGTCACCGCGTCCGATCCTATCGACGCAATGAGATATGAAATGAACATCACTGGCCACGATATAAACAGGATCACTCGATTAGCGGGTCGCTCGACCTGAAACACCAACCCTGACCGTGCCACTTGTCAAAGTATTTTTGAACGTAGCACGTGTGTGGCGCGCTGTGCGGTCACCAAGCTTTGTCTCGGCTCGCCTGGGGCGCCGACGTCAAAGGAGATTAGGTTCGTTTACACAATTGTCGCTCTACCCCGCCCCCTCGCCGCCCCGCCCTCGGCGACCTCGCTGGCCACACGCTCGGATTACGCGACCCCGACACACTAAACCCCGTTCGCTCTCCCAGAGTCTGGACCCAGACACGAAAAACGCCTATGTGAATCGAATCGACACTTCCGTAGGATCACCACAGTCTTCCGTCGTGTTTATGTCAGTGTAGTGTAAGGAACTAAAAAAAAATGGCTTGGGGATATTGGTCGGCGTCGTCGGTGATGCCGGACCGCGGGCGCAGCCCGAGGCGCGCGGGCACGTCCGCCGTCCTCGCGCACCCGAACCCTCCGACGGCGCGCGAAGTGATGGACTCACACGATGAGAGCATCATCCACACTGCGTCGACATCGCGCGATTCTAGAGAGCACTCCGCCTCACCACACTCGTCGTCAAACGGCGGCCATTCGCACCACCAACATGAAGTGCGCCACGCGGTGCCGGCGAGTGCGCTCTTCGGGGAGAGTTACGGGGAGTTGTCGCGAAGACCGTCGCTGGATCTCGGCTCGGTGCGGAGTGCGTTAGCATCTTGTTCGGGCACATTGAGCGCGGGCTCGACGCTGACCCGCGGCGGCACGCTGACGGACTACCTACCACCGACGCCGTGCCCGCACCACCACCGGGTGTACGTGGACCACCATAAGCACTACGAGCAGCCCATCCAACCGGTGCACGTGGGTGTGGGACACCATTCACACTCGCGCGCCTCCAGCCGACACCACACCGACGACGAGGATGACCTCGAACCCGCATACGCTACAGGTATGTTGAACATTTTTGCATAGTCGGCGCAAATCTCTGAGTCTGAAGAGTTAGGCCAAGAACTTTTAGTATCACATCTCTCGGTATCGACCGTCAGAGAGCTACCGTCTGAAAACGGTGTCGCACTATACGATTCAGGGTGTGATGCTCCTAGTAACTAGTAAACAATTCCTTATTCCCGGAACGCAGGTATAAAACATATCAATGTCCATTTATTAAGTTAATAATAGAACCAACCAAATAAACTCGGCTAGTATAAATAACGTCAAACTTCTTTATTGACATACCAAACTTTTATCCAAACAGACTCTGCCTGTCTGCTGGAAAGTTATATTATTACGTTATGATGAATATCAAACTAACTTCACATTGTACAAGTGTGATTACGGCTAATCAATCCCAACATTGTGCTAATCTTCGCCTATGAAATCGCTCATAATTAATATTAGCTAAACAACATTCATATTCCACGCGATCATAAGTTATGAATATGCGCACATCTCCTTCGTACTGGAGTCTGTTCTTAATCTAAGTTGCTCATTAATTTGCCAGTTGCGGAGTTATTGTGTTACATTCATTATAAAAGTTATCCGTGTTATTTCGTTAATGTATTTGCAGCTTTCAATGCGACCTACTTTCAGCTGAGGCATTCATAGGGTAGTGTTGCCACTTCACATTTGAGGTCCTCGATCGATAAACAAAATCATTCCGTTATTAAATAAAAAACAATATTTTTGTTTAAACAGTGGACTGTACCCTTAATACGAGTTTTACACCGGTTTTGTAATCTATACCACTGGGCCTTTTGAACGATTTCTTCCCAGATTCCTAACTGCTTGTTATGCTTATATTTATACTCTCTAGTATCACTATATTTGTGAGATAATTTAATTATTAGTCACCGCAAAGAGACGCTGCACAATTTCTCATATAAATATTCGCCGTAGACTTCATCGAGTATAGACTACAAAACTGTGGCAAGCTCGTGATATGGGTGCGGGATATTTGTTTTCTAAATTAGTTTGTTTTTTGTTTATTGATAATTTCATGATAGGTAGAACCAATGTATGTCTTTCACGTACCATACAATTGTATCTATATGCTATCACGCTCTTTATATCAATATTGTAGTCTCTTCCCCAACCTAAGTACTTTTTTGTTGCAGTGCAAATATATTTTAATACGTACAAAAGAGAACAAATATTTGTTTGGGCCGGGCAGCGTACCTATCTCTGTCGTGATCTCGATACCTCTGAGCCTCTCGGAGCTTTATTTTTGTTTATAATTATGATTTGTAGCTGTTCCCCGCGGTTTCACTCACGGCATTCCCACGGGGATCGTAAATATTTCAGGGATACACAGAATGTCACTCTCCGGACTTTTCTTTATTTTTGTGCAAAAACTCACCGTCAATCCTCTGCTGCGCGATATAAGGATAAAACCAACTAAATATATTTGTTAGATTGAAGTGTTGCCCGATTGGGGACTGTACCACCATCTTACACTAGATGACAAACGAATCATGCTACTTTTGTCTGAGTAGGTAGTATGCTTAGTTACCAGTGTTCCAGTGGGGGTGTGAAGGCTACCGTGCTAACCTTTCGACTTTCATTTCGTTGACGAAGCAATACTAATTAAAATATTTTTTTGCAATAAATAAACTTAAAGAGATCTGGAATATTTTCCCTGTTTCATTTTCTTTGTAGAATTTATCATTTCATTTCATCATCACTGAGTAACATAGGCTGTATTGTTCATCGAGTTCAACGGAAGTTAGTTTACTATAAGCAAAAACGCTTGTGTAAACAAACATAAAATACTTCCCCAGATGAATAACAGTATTTTGTTCAAGAAAAAGTACTTAACTAAGTAACAAGTACAGTAAGTAACAGGAATAGGGCGCGTTTTCATTTAGCGCCTAATGTTCCGTGACGTCTCTGACGACAGGATGACTTTGACTCTTTGCCGATCTTAATCAGCGTGATGTGGTTCATATAAAGGAATAATTCTTTCGTCTGGGTGCGGTACATACTCTCCGCAGCTCTATTTCTCGTAGCCGATGGTTATAGTATCAAAATAGTGTGATAAGAGACAGTTGCAAGTTGAAGAATGATGTGGTGACAAGAATTGAAAAAAGTATGTTGAGATGGTATGGACATATCGAAAGGATTAGTGAAAGGTGATTAATGAAAGAAATTTATAGAGCGAATGTGACCGGAAGTGTCGGTAGAGGGCGTCCAAGGAAGAACTACTATGACCAAAGTAAAGTAATTTTTCAGAAAGGTTTAATTCGGAGCACTCGTAACCGAAGAAAGTGTATGAAGAGATGCATGAATGTGGCAAACGGTGGTCATACAGGCGTGAGCATATGTATGTATGTAAATATCATGAAGTACAATGATGACCTGGCACAAAATACCATCCAAATACTACCTAGTACCACAGTATACAGCGTGTTGACTTTTTAGGCGATAATTTTTGGCATACATGACATATGGCGGAGCTTACTAAATGACACACTCACATAGACGCGTGCGTCTCATCATCACCCTGGCCTTATCCCATACATTTTTGGGGTTAGCACTGATACGGCTGATTTTTATACGAAGCGACTGCCATCTGACCTACGCAACCCCTTTGATGAGGAAAATCTGTGATCTGGGTTAAACCAGTTGCCAGACTGTTTTATAGGCCTCCAACCGACCTGTGACGATTGCCAAAGATGATAAATTGGCAACCGGTACCGACGGCTTAACGTGCTCTCCGAGGCACGGAGGGAACTCGGGTGCTCACCCATCCAATTACTCGCTAGGGTTAAGGTTGCTTAACTTCGCTTATCGAATGATATGCGCAATAGCAACTGTGCCACGAGCTCCTCTACGAGATATAATATAAGTAAGTAAGTAAGACCTCGTAGTAAGGGATGTCACGTCGTGGTCGATCGCGTTCGTGTATATATATAAGACAATATGGCAGGAATTGTGAAATTTCAATAAACAATTGCGTTGCTCTGTAAACAAAGATTTATTTTACTATTTACACATATAACAATATTAATAACATTTAACTAAAATCATACTATCTTACCTGTACACAAAGAAACGACGTTTAAAGTTTATTCTTTAAATTAGTCAATTCCTTTATACATATTATGTTATTAGCCCAACGACTCCATTTTTATGTTAGTTCTGTCTACTTGACACAATAGCTGTTTAACCAACCATGTAGGCTGTCATTACACATAGCGACATCTATACGTTAAACAGTACACATCATGAACAGTGTATACCGACAGAAGAGCGCTGTACATATTAAAGAAGTATAGTTTCTTTACATATATTTACGTGTTTTACACATTTTTACAATTTACAAAATCAGTAAGCAAGCATAAAAATGCTGCCTCGACCCACATTATTGTAACGTATGTGAGACAAGTGAAACGATTGTAGCTGAGATTCGCACTGGGGTCTATTGAGTCGAACACAATGTTATAAGGGCGTAGTGGACGCAGCCGCTACGATATATGTATAGGTACCTATATAAGAACATAGCAATTATATTTCGCTTTCGCCCCTAATTTCGCCTGGTTGTAAGAGACTATTGCAGCCTTTGAACTTGTCAAACATCAAAAGTGTTAGGTACTCCTATTGCCAACCTTAAAGGAATGGACAAATTATGCCAATCATAGATTTAAAAACCGCTACGTTTGCGGTAATTTAATTCTGTGGTGCCAAGATTATGTAAGACAAAAAAACCCTCTACTTACCCCTATTTTGAATTTATTAGAATTACTATATGATATTTAGTAGTATGATTATGAGTGGTGCCTATACCAATGAGCTTTCTAAAAACTTATGTGCGTGTTTTTACACCACTTGCTTTAAGGTGAAAACGTCGTAAGGAAACCTGCATATGTCTGAGAAGTAATTTAAATATAATAAACTCACCATCTTCGTCATCTTCATCATCTTTGGTGAAAATCGGGGCGTAATCATATTTAGTAGTATGACTGTTGTCATTAAACTCGTTTGTATAACGATGAGTCCCCAACAAGCATAGCATATTATATGTTGATGCATTCGCAACGCTGAGGAATGAAGTATGAACAGGGTGAATGAATGAGGCGCGGGGAATACTGCAGCGAATGTAATTATGCGTCCCATTCACCTGCCGACGAATATTACTAAACCAACGACTCGCGACACGCATTCAACTCTATTCACTAGTTCCCCAGTTGCGTACTAAAATGAACTAGAACTATGCTAAAGTTTAGAGTTGGTTTAATTTGTTGCGTTTTATTTAACACTAACTTAACCACGTAGGACTAACATACATACATACAATCTAAATTTTAAAATATTGTCAGAAAAAAATACGAACGCGAAGCGGGTCCCGAACCCACGACCTCTGCAAACCGTGCAGTTGCCCATCCTACTGAGTTACTCGTGATCCTACCTCATGCGTCGAAGTATTTTTTCTGACCATTTTTAAGTAATTTTAATGTAATCCTATGTATAATGCATTATAAAAATCTAATAACTATATACATACATACATGTGCCTTTATTCCCCGAAGGAGTAGCCAGAGGTGCTGCAATAATAACACTCACATTTTACCGAAAATTATTGAGTGTCAATGTGATAGAATGTGAGTCTATCGCCGTCTCAGGCACTAAACATACGTCCGTACTACTTCTCAGCAGGTTAGTCACGGTTTTTTTATTCAACGTAAAGCACGTGGTTAAAAATCAACACACATAAGTTTTCAGAAATACTCATTGATACTGGCCCCGCTGGGATTCGAACTTGCATCGCCAGCGTAGCAGGCGTCTGCTCACATCCCACGGCCACAACGGCTCTTATAGGACTAACAATGTATTAATATTACTCTGTGATTATTATAGTATTATATTAGTGAAATAAGCTTTAAAACGGTCGAGTTATTTTTGGGTTTGTTAATTACAAACGGAAATACAAATCGTTTCTTTTTATAATGTTAAATTAAAATGCAATGCTAATAGATACATTGTGTGTATGTTACAACATCGAACATCATAGAATTAATAATGGTACGATTCTTAGAAATAAACCAGGAATTTATTATGGGTTTTTAGCACTATTCCTTTTTACACAGACGTACGTAAGTCAGTTTCTACTGATTCAATCGACTATCTACACATACATACATATGCTCACGCCTGTATTCCCCGAAGGGGTAGGCAGAGGTGTTGTAATCACAACATCCACTTTTCACCGAAGATGATTAAGTGCCAACGTGACAGATGGTGAGTCCATCGCCGTCTCAGACACTTTACATACGTCATTGAATTACTTCTCAGAAATATGCAGGTTTCCTCACGATGTTTTCCTTCACCGTAAAGCACGTGGTGTGAAATCACTGTACATAAGTTTTTTAGACAAACTCATTGGTACAGGCCCCGCTGGGATTCGAACTTGCGTCGCTTGCGTAGCAGGCGACTGCTCGACTATCTTTCTACCACAAAGCAGAACACAACATAAATGTAACCAAATTCCTTCCTCAAACAACGGTTCCAACCTAAAATACACAGTAAATAATAATGTAACTCATTATTTAACGTCAAACTAAAGCACCGATGACGTGGACAAGCCGGGAAACCCAGGGTTCCCAGTAAGTCACATCGCGGCGACAACTGCTTATGTTAATTAAACACATAAAGATCGCGTAGTGAATGGCCCGCGACACGCCACCGACTTAATGCCGTGTTTTTCATAACCTCTGATGGTAGGAGTTAAGGTCTTAGCCCACTTACCGCTACCAGTCGGCTAAAATAATATAATTTAAATACGGGCTTTAAGAATACTCAAAGTCTTTAACCAAGAATACTTAGAGCAATAGCTCTTAAGATATACTTTACATTGGCAAAATAAATTAACGGACAGTTTGCTGTTAGCGAGCTTACCGCCGCGCCGTTGTCAGACTGCTCGGATGGGCGGTGTTCAGGATTGTCGCCTAACAATAAAAATCTTGGAATTTTCTTTTTAAATTGGGTTTATTTGGCGGTTGATAGTTGACAAAATGAAGTGATCCCATCTGAGTGGTAGGCACGATAGACTGAATGTGATTGGACGAAACAAATTCAAATAAAAATGAACCGAATGGCATACCGTATCACGGATTTGCCACCGTTTTCTTAATCTATATTCGCTAGCGTCACTCGCAATATTCGTATGTGATATTTTAGTTCTTCACGTCATCGCTGGGAGTCGCTGCACAATTTCTCATACTAATATTCGGCAGAGACGCTAGCGAGTATAGATTACGAAAACGGTGGTAAACCCGTGATAGGGTTAGACATAGAACAGGCGATGTTAAAGTAGAGTCGCGTAAGTGGGCTAGGACCTTCATAAAGATTTTATAGGCTAGTCATGTTGTTAATTTAAAAAAAAAATACGGTGTAATGTTAATTATACTAGCCGCTAGGAATAGGTGCTGTTGTAATGTTGACCTAGTTTGAGAAATACTAATTACCAAAATGAAATTCAACCATAAACAATTTACCATATTAGATTACTAGATTTTACTGCGACTTCGTTCACCCGTCGATGGAGTCAAATTACTAAATTTTAAACTTCAGTCGAATCGGCTCAGGTATTTATCCGTGGAACGGTGACAAACAGTCAAAGAAGTTTTTACGTAATATTAGTATGGATTATACATCGAACCTGAACGTTTACTGTATTTCTTTCTTTCTTTTTTCGGGATGAGATGGAGAATGGAACTGCGAGAAAAAACACAACATTGAATTTGAAACAAATGATTTAATTAATGAAGTAAACATTGTAATTGAATCGAGGTAATTAGCACGAAATAAAATAAAATAACAAACAAAATAATTATCTACATTAGTAAAATGAGTAATTATTTCCTCTCTGACTGATTCTCAGTGAAAACAGCTCAGGGGGAAATTCTTCGAAGTAGAAATTTGATTCTCGGCCTGTATTTCGATGACTAACTTTGTGAAATGTAATTTGAAACTTATAGGTCGGTTCATAAAGTGTGTTTCACTCTGGCTATTTCTGAATTTGTTGTAGTGATGGTATCTTGGAATTCTATTGGTTCGGATAAAGGTATACTGTTATATTGGCGACCTTTCCCGATTGTATCTCCTCTAGTGACGTATAACTTTATGACTAGGTACGAGTATTGTTGAGTATATGAAATCTTTCCACTTGACTTGGTACATTTCTTCTTATCGTGTCGATGGATGACAATCATTTTGCTGGTAAACTAGGCTTTCGCCTGCGTGGCTTAGCTTTCAACTTACCCACACCAAGAATACACCCTCAAAATGTCATGTTTCGAGGACCAGTCGTGTTTATTCTGTAATGTTTCTCAGCGTCGAACTCGACGTGTGTCGGTTTCATAGATACGAAATTGAACTTCATTATTATTGTTATGTATAGTAAGAAAGATTGACGACGTGTCCAACCCTAGGAAACCTTTCAGAATAACGCGGCAGGGGTGGGTGGGAGCAGGACTTCTAACATTACATGTAGTTCTGCTCAGTAAAAGAACCTGGCGATATCATGTATAATCCGGTGTAATCATGTCGTTCTGACGATTTGAAAGTACCTACTCTGTTAAAAATCTAATCAAATAAAGATATTTTGAATTTGAATTTGAAATTTGTATAGATAACTTCGCCACTGTAGCTGCTTTATTGTACGCTTGCACGATATTAGGCTATAGTTTGGTACACATACTCAGCACATTATATGACTATTGCTATTGATTGAGCTGATTTACAATGATTGTTATTAAGATCAGAGGTGTTATATTTCAACATGATCTGATATTGTTATAAAGTGAGGTTGCATTAAGTTCGTCCTCTACTTTATAGAACAATGTTTTCATATGCGCTTTACACAGTATTTTCTCGTGGAAACTTTAGAACATAATTTAATATCAGTAAAGTACTTAAGTTCCGGAACTAAAGCTGTGCTGAAGCCTTATGAAGTTTTTATCCTATAGGTTTAGTATCAAATGACTTTTGAGGGACAAACTTAGCCATGGAAAATGTCTCATAGTATAATTTGTAGACCTGAGGATCGACTGCGAGTTTCTCACTGCCGCCGTCACAAGTCACCGCGTTGACGTAAACGCAGATTTGTATGGGATCAAAATAGTGCCATCCTTGGCATTTTGAGGCAGACTAAGAGACTGGGACATCATTTTCATCCCATAAGGGTTCATGTTAAGGTACCTTAAAACACTATTCTGGAGAGTATTAGTAGAATGTCGTTATCAAGTAAGAATCCAACAATCCCTCGGAACCGGTGGCCAGTGATACTCCAGCGCTTAATTTAATCCATCAAGTAGGAAAGTAGGGAGCGATTCGTCTAAACGAGTTACAGAACTGGCAGGTACAAGGAAAATCTTAAAAGTTTATTCCGTATTCAGAGAGGTAGTGTGGCATTCGTTAGGGCTGTTAAGGTCCAGGTCGGGACCTGCTACACGCGGCTGACCTTTTTAGGGTCGCCGCGTGTACATTTTTAATAGACTTGAATTTAGTAATTATTCATCACAGAAGGAAGTTGGTTGGAACTAATTTTAACTGTACACCCTTTGTGTTACTGCTTTTAATTGATTTTATGGACCGTTGTTCAAATAAGTTGGGCACGCGATCGTCAAACTAATTTTTATTCATGAACCTCAAAGCATACATGTACTATAAATAATCCGAGATCCGCTTTATTTAATTACTAATTGCCGTTTCGGAGATTTGCCGGAACAAACAGACAGACAGACAGAGAAAAAAGGTTTTTTTTATAGTGCGTACCGTGTATACTTTCATATTCATTTAGTGAAAGGCTGTTATTTTGAAATTAGAAACAGACACTTAAATTTTATTTATCTGTAAAGATTATCGTATCGTATTTTGTTTTATACTAAACCCACATAAAATTACAGGATAAAACATAGTATATCTTTGTCTATCTTAATGAAATTCCACAGTCGCCAGTTTCTCATTATGAGAAGAATACTTAGCCTATCTACGAACCCATGAAAAACTCGACGTGATAAGTTTATATGTATTTTTTACACCCGTCACGAGTCAGCAATGCCCCCTTGAATGCACAGTAGTAATTTTATGAGTCCGTCTCCGTCCGTCTGTATGGCGCGACGTGAATAAAATACATGCGCAGATACCCCCACTATTTTCTCTGAGCGCTCATAAGTCAAACATTATTCCTGAGTCATTTTATATCTTATATTGTACAAGTTATTAATGTTGAATCAACCTTGATCTGCCGCAGTAACCGGTTAGCACCAGTTGTGCCAAGTTTGTGGGCAGAAATTAGGTGGGGGGTTAAATCTCCAGTGATTTTTCTCAATTAACGGATTATAATTAGCGGGGTGGCTGCCACGTACCGTCTTTAGGGGCCAATCTCGCTACCCGCCTTCCAGGTACGTGAGCTGAATTCACGTTTGAAGTGAAGTCGCCTAAATTTTGACGTAAAAAGCAGACTTTTGAATATTTTTTTTACTAATGGTTAAAAATACATATATTTTGCTAAATTTAAATCATAATTTCATTCAGTTTTTGGCTGAGACCGCTAGAGATACCTGGACCCAACCATGAACTCTTATTGTAATTATAGTTCAGCTGTGTGACAGTGACAGATGTATATACGACATAGACACCTGTCTCATAATATGAGTCAAACTATCATGGCAATGAGAGCTCGTGGTCCCAGGGCTATTGGATTATAAAATCGTGCGCCCCCTTGCCTCCTTATTTTTTATAAGGATATATGTAAGAGACCATGATTCTACAGCTTATTTTCTGGTATATTCTTGGGTCTTTTCAAGAAGTGAATGAATGGGCTATTAATGGGCAAGCGAGCTGTCTTAAAAATAAATTCTATCTGAGAGAGACAAACCGACACCTTGATATGACACTAATTAGTAAGTATGAGGATTTTAATTTTTTGTTTTAAAATAGACACAATATTTTTTTAAAGTACCGTAGTAAAAAGCATGAGCTTTTAATAAATTTTATAATATTTATAAAAGGTTCAAAGGGTAAAAAAACATGCAGTCGTATTGAAAACCTCCTTTTTTTGAAGTTGGTTAAAAATTATAAAGAAAGACAACCCTATTTCTTTATAATTTCAATCGATATATCGCACAATAAAGTACAGTCTAGTCTAGACCAAATGAATTGTTAAATATCCCAATTTTAAAGTAAACTCAAAGACACCATAACTAGATTAACAGTAATTATCGTATTATAATTAGAGAGTCGACCACATCCCTTCTCTATCTGTTCGCAGAATCTTATTTAACCGAACGTGCAAAGAATTTACAACATCCAACAACCTGGGTTTCATCTGTACACTGGCTATTAACTTTTATCAGATTGTCCTCTAATTAAACGAGTTTAAAGTAAATGGTGGAGGTACATCAAGAATTGCTCGTTCTGAATGTCAGAAACGACTCTAATGATTTTCATGAAATTTCGTATGTAGGGGGTTTCGGGGGCGATAAATTGACCTAGCTAGGTTTCATTTTCAGAATACATCGTTTTGACCATGTTTTCAGGCAATGAAAACCACCTGCAATATCATTACAATATGAAAGTATAATAAGATTACATATTAGTAAACAGATTTATTTCTTAACATTTTTTTCCATCCTATATTTTTTTACATGTTTCCCATGGGGCAGAGACCACCGCTGGCCACATGCCACGATTCTTAAAGACTTCTTTCTGAGCAAGAATAATTCCCGTGACAACTTTGGTCACTTACACAAGGTTATGTAGTCTACACATACGTCATTGCATTTTCTGAGACGTGCTGGTTTCCTCAAGTAATTTCTTTTCAGTATCGTGCAGTTTAGTATTCATTAAAATGCTCTAGTTATCCGGTCTGCTACTGAAACAACTGGACCACCGTGCCTTATGTAATCTGCTAGAATGTATGTGTGAAGATTACCTCACACCCTTTTAGAAAGAGAAGCAAAAAAGAGTAGTTTTTCCACTCCGCAAACATTGAATAATCGATCCGACAGTCCGTGCGTCCATTAAAAAAACATTTCCATCTGCACTAGTCGGTAATACCCATCCTTCCTATAATCTCCCTTCGCCAAATAAGTTGCTTGTAAAGGAATTTCCAATGATAATATTTTCCCTCTAGATGGGTGTCGGAGGGCCCTACTCGCGAGTGCTTTACAATTTGCATATTCCAACATCCCGATGCCGCAAAATAGATAAGTACAGAAGGGCGGCTTTCATACATACGGCTGCAACAAGCATACGCTCACAATGGGGCATAATTAAGTACGGAAATGAGCGAAATGCCAGAACTTAATTATGCCACTTGCAGATAAAGGTTAAATTTATACTTAGTGGAAAATAAGCTCACATCTTTAAATCAATTTAGGTTTTAACATGATTTTAAAAAGTCAAAATAAAACTGGTAACTTCGTCAGCTTTAACTTTTTAAATACGAATTTGGCCCCAGTTAAATTAAGTAATTTTCTTTAATTGACACTGGCAAACCAAAAAAAATATTACCTAAATTTAAACCAATCGGCTGTACATATGTATAGCTTTATGTTATGTCAAAATTTAATGAATATCTAGTTTTATAAAAAATCATCAGAGTGAGCCGGTTTTATGTGAACGTTCTATTTTGTGCCAATGCGGCTCTTTGGGAGTTTTTATGTAGAAGTGGTGTTCAGGGACTAAGATTTTATTTACCCGCATGGCTTTTTCGCATTGACGGAAAATGAAACGTCAGAACACGTTACGGCTGTGATGTGATAAGCATGCCTACTGACTTAATATAAGTAAGCAGTGATTTTAAAGGAAAAAAATACATTTTATATATTACATTTAGCCCCTCTGATCCCACGTCGGCTTTCTTAGCCGAACACACTATCGATCATTTACATTTACTAACATCTGCTTCGGATTCGCCCGCATTTTATAAGGTATCCTTGATTTACCACGATTAACAAAATATCCTATAATCTTCGAGCATTCTTTTAGTGTTATATATTTGAAATCCATCAAGAAGTTTCGGAGCTTATTTGCTATAAACAAACACAATTTTTTCCTGTTTACAATATTATGTATAGATACTTATTATTATGCTATATATTATCGATTCTCTAGCTGCATCGATTGTCATAAAGGGCATCTTACCGGTCGATTACTATCGATCGTGTCTATACTCTTCTATTGTAGTACACGTTGACAAGTAATATGTCTATAATCGATTACCCGGGTATCGGGAGGCAGGACACAAATTACCCGGCTATTAGGCATGGGTTACCTCCGCAATATGTAAACTGGGAACCTTCACGTGCGGTATAAGTCATAAACTATTGAATCCGGATACCAGAATGATATTATTTTGATAAAAACAAAATATCTTTAAAAAACATGTATCGAAATAACTTCTAGAGCAGCTGTAAAATTGCTTACGAGGCACGTTAATATGACTCTAATTTAAGAAACGAACCTACATCGCGCTAGCGTTGTGTTCTTACAAAACATATATATTGCTTTTAAGGGAGGCTTGGGTCGCTTACTATGCTTCTACTTTCTTATACCTAACGTTCCTCATTACAGTAGGAGAGTCAGTACATTATTGTATTTGTGTTCCTACCAGTAGGATAATTTAGTAGGAGCACGACCCTGCACTCGTATTTAAATTTGTTTCGCTAACTTTTCAGCCTATAACTACTACTATGTCACTAGTTATCGGAATTATTAAGGATTGATGGTGGCACGCGGGATGTACGCGATTGACTGTATTATAGTCATATAACAAATAAGTTGTTTCGGGGCCACATCTGTCACTATACACAATTGGGAAAACAATTAATTTTACTATGAATGTAAAAAACAGCCTGTAAAAGACAGTCTGTACGTAAAAAATACTATCGAATTTTATCCAACCATTATATAAAAATAAAAACACAAAGCGAACAGATATCGAATTAATAAAATAACACAGTTCCTGGCACATTTCAAACAACATTAAATATTGATAAAGTGCAAAACAGCATTTACCCTTTTAAGGGAGTGTCGCCGCACAGACCCTGGAAATAATATCCCACAGCCATGTAAGCATACGTAATACAAGCGCCGAGCCGCGAAGCTGTTAGCGTAAATATTAGACTCGCTCGGAATTGGAAGCCCTTGCGTACTCGTTATCTTTGCAGGATGTTAAAAATATACGCGGGAGAGGGTAGGTGGAAAAAAGTTTGGATGCGGGCTTGTTACTCAATGGAAAGGTCACCTGCCAATCTTCATGTACTGATTGCTGTGTGGAGATTCTGGAAACTTTTAAGGTTCGCCGATGATTAATGGACTGACGTGTACCTACATTACATTTCTAAGATTTCAGCTTAACTTTTGCTGATTCAAAGATACTGGCGAAATGACTTGTCATTTTTCCGTTTATAAAGTCGTCACGGTAGACTTTTTGGCATAGCATTAGACTTTAAGAATGTACTTTCAATTAATTAGACAGGATTATACCAAAATTATAAATTCGGTAAATTGCTTTTACTGAGATGAACCCACCAATAAACACAGCAATTAAGTACTCTTTATAAAAAAAATATGTGCACAATTTTGATTGTTACATTAATGAAAACATGTTAAGCAAGGATGACTGTCATCTGTGAATATGATGGGATTTGGTTAGCGTTATGCACAAAGCCAGGTCAATTTGTAAATGAGAACAGAAGCCTTGCAACCAACTCTGACATTGTGACATTTCGACTCACTGTAAGGTACAGATGTATCTTAGGTGTAAACATCTATCACTATCACTCAATCGAGTAACCACGGTAATACAAGTCGACTGATCCAAATACTTCAGAAATTCCTAAACCATAAACGATTTATTCAGTCCTAATAAAACTTTATAAAAAATTAAAGTACATTTTAATGATGGTTGCTAAAATGGTTGATTTACATACATTTTATGACGTTCTCATAAAATTAATAAGTTAGTGTGAAACCATGTGTTAAACCCGCCTACGTTTAAAATGGCGGCCGTGGAATAATTTAGTTTCACGGGTCGTTAGCTAAGCATAAACCTAATGTGGCCAGACGCTACCGCTTTCGGATCGCCAGACTTGGCTTCGACTCACAAATCGCTTAAGTATTTAACCTTAGCGAAAATCAATATTCAATCTGTCATACTACCATTGAGTTATTGATGCATAATAAGGTTAAGCAATGCCTCGTTGGTCTCGTGGTCGCAATCGCTACTGCGGAACGAGAGGTCTTGAGTTTCACTAGGTCGGGTAAAGTGTAATTGGATGGTAGCAGCCCTGGAATTGATAGGCTCATCCCATTTTAATAGGACTTAAATATAACTGAAAATACAGGTGTACAACGCGTGTGAATAGAAGTACACCTCTGCCTACTCCTTTGGGAAATACTCTTGCCATTCCAGAAACACTTTTGCCCTGAAGGTCAGAAGTTCCTACCTGAACTACCTTCCCAAAATACCCAGCCGACAGAAACTACGCGACAACTCCCACATTTAACTGAAGATACCAACGTGGCAGATGGTGATTCCATCGCCGTCTCAGACCCTATACATAACGACTTTGAATTTCTTCACAGTATGCTGGTTTTCATAAAGCACGTGATGTGAAGTCGTTGCAAATTTTTAAGAACAAGTTTTTAAAACCGGAACTTATTTTTAAAGCTGCGTTGCGTCGTTGGCGCTTAGAGGTATTTAGACCCTAATCTGGCGAGCAGAGCAATGCAATTAAACTGACGAATTTGCCAGACCAGCTTATCGTCAAATGGGTTGAAATTGATCTGTGTGTATTCCGTTGAAATGCTACGTATGTCGCAATGATCAAAACTGATTTGAATGCGTTGCCTCGATTGGGTATTGGCTTTGGAAGTAACTAGTCAAAGGAATACCAAACATGATACATGGTCCTTTATTGAGTATTGCTGTTGACACAGACGAGTCGTGGTAGCCGTGGGGATTGAGCAGTCGCCTACTCCACAAGCCACGCAAGTTCGAGTCCCAGCGGGGCCTGTACCAAAGGGTTTAACTTATGCGCGGTGAATTCCCACCACGTGCTTTACGGTCATGAAACCTGTATATGCCTGAGAAGTAATTCAAACACGTGTGTATAGTGCCTGAGACGGCGATAGACTCACCATATTTTACGTTGGCACTTAAGCATCTTGAGTGAAAAGTGGGTGTTGTTATTATAACACCTCTGCCTACCCCTTCGGCGAATACAGTCGTGAGCTTGTGTATGTATGTTTCTACGGATGTTGTCTCTACCTTCTTAAAATAAAACATTTCTATTATTTTATGTCCTCAAATAACCTCCTTTAGAAGGAAAGAGTTTGTAAAACTATACTATATTCTAACGTGATTTTACGTTGCTGCATTGAAAGTAAACATAACCTATTTTGATTTTTAAATGTATACAATTTAGGTAAAATGTTTTTCCGGATATTGTTTGTATTCGCTCATCACCACAAAATACTCTGCGGGCTATTTGTTATCAAAACCGCACAAATTCGGGACATTTTAAGTATCAGAATGGTCCAGTCCTTTTTAATCTCCGCATTAATTATACCGGCGAACGTTAACATTGTTTTGACATAAAATTTGATAACTCTTGTAAAAAACATTGATATTTTTTAACAATGGCAACACAAGCCGATGGTATAATCTTAATTAACCATGATAGAGGTGAAGGTTAGTTTCCCGGACATGTTAGTTTAAACAAGAAACAATATCTGTAAAAATACCCTTCTTATCGCCATCCAATATTGACAATGTTACAAATTTCAAAATATCTTTATTTGTTTAGACTTCTTACAAAGTACAAATCGTCAGGAGGATTATAAAAGTTACCATCGCGTTCGGAAGGTTGATTTCACTGGAAAGAACCCGGCAAGAAACCCATTTCCTTATATTTAAGCGAGTTATTCCAATCTGATTCACTCAAGCTCATAGACACAGTTCCCATGCTCAATTGTCAAAAGTAAAATATTTAAAATATTAGAGAGCATGGCACATTCCAGCCGGTCAAAACAAAGTTCAAGATTAAAATTCATTAATTTCTGCAGCAAAGGTACAATGTAAATGGGATTTACAATATTTTTTTTTTCGATTACCAGACAGATGACGTTTATAAGTCTGTCTCTGTCTCACAACCAAACTATCATGACAATAAGAGGTTTGGTAAGGCTGATTATATGATGATATTATGCTTATTAAATGAGAGAATATAGTCTAGCAATTAAGACAACTAGAGAGACCTATTTCTCGTAGTCACATTGTGCCGAGGCCAGGCGTATGTAAGCCTGGCAGTTGTGAATTATATCCCCAATTTAATTCCAGTATAAGACGTAGTTCCCGCACAATATGATCTGCGTTGGACACGGACATGTATACACGTGAATAAATAGAAGTGTGTTTGTAATTACAAATTAACAGCTACATAAAAATACAATATTTAAATGAATCGTTTGTCTGTTTATTTGTTTCGGCTAATGTTTAAAATAGACCGATTTTTCACTTGCAGATAGTTTGTGTTATAAGGAGTAAAAAAAACTTTCGTTAAAACTATGTTAGTTTTAATTGCTAATCCTATGCGGGTAAAACCGCGATGTATAACTAGTTTGTTAATTTAAATGGAATGCTATGGACAATGTGTATTGTAATACAAACAATACAAGCATACATGTGCAGGATCAATTTGAAGCAGGGTAATCAAAGCGCTAAATTATTCCTCAGGGTGTCATGGAATGGCAGCTTACGCGTTATACAGGCTGTCCCAAATTACACATTTTAAGCCGAATGGTGTGCATAAGGTATAATGATTATAATCATAAAAATATTTTTTAGAGTAAGCGGTGGCCTCCCTGCCATGGGTTACAGTCGTTATTTTTTAGGGGTGAAAACGAAATAGAATCTGTGACAAACGCTGATATTATTGTGTAGGATGAACTTGCGTAGTCCTAATACAGAATGAATCGATTATTTTTCCCAAATATTTGAGATCTCCGTGAGTTTCGTGACCTATTTATTACATTTGGCTGGCCTTGGTTAGGTGAAACTTAATTAAGGTTTCATCAAAGCACAATGTCATGAAGGAGAAATTTGATAGTTCAACATGATACCTATCTAGTTTACTAAGGTATGGCTCAAAGTAAGCCTAAATTAGTTGTAGAGCTTACTATAACAAGCTATAAGTAACTGTAGGTAGATCGTAGGCGCAAGCCTGTTTATTTATCTTGTGTTCATACATCGTTATAATATCCAAATCTCCGTTTAAATGACCCGAGAATAAAACCCTTTTTGGGTTTATTTAATACATAACATAATTAGGAATATTGAATGGGACGGTTTTTATAATACACTAGCTGTGCCCGGCAAACGTTGTATTGCCATATTTTTGTTTGGGTTGGACTACCCCTAACATTTAGGGGGATGAAAAATACATGTTGGCCGATTCTCATAGATACCGGATAAGTAAAAAAAATTTCATCAAAATCGGTCAAGCCGTTTCGGAGGAGTATGGCAACGAAAACTGTGACACGAGAATTTTATATATTAGATTTAGGTGATTTGAAATGTTATTGCGACCACAGGGATACACAGATGAGGATAGATGTGTAATTAATTTACACATCGATATGTTTAGTTATATTTTAGAAAAAGATTATATTTTTTTAAAGTTTGTTGTAATAGCCACCAATGTAGGTATCTTTAGTAATCTCAATAAAGGAATCATATAAAATCACCTAAAAAAATTACATAACCAAGGATGTGATTCTACCAGAGAGATGTTAAGAACCAAAAGAGTTGCTTAATTTATTTATTTATTTATTTTTATTTATTTATTTAAAAACTTCCTGCATTACAATAAATGCACAGGCGGACTTAATGCCATAGGCATTCTCTACCAGTCAACCTTTGCGTGATGCAGGTCTCTGCATGGCAGGTGCTAATTTGAAGAGAAAAAAAATAAAAAGAACATATAAATTACCTTGATTGCGCTCAGTGCAGTGATCGTATCGAAAGATAGAATACATTATTTGCAAAATAATACTGTACAAAATGCAAGAAATAGGTGTTTCTCAAAAATTTGTCTCAAATTAGCTTTGCCGCTGAGTTGTCTTAGCGGTATTCGGTTGACAACTTTCGTTTGGCTTACGAGTAAAGTAAACTGAAAAATAAAGCTATTGGATTTTAACACATCCCTCGCTACGTATCTACGCACATCTCCGATAGATACGCACCCTCATTAGTGTCTCACTAGTAAATTCGTACGGCTGCCCGTTTGAATTTATCCAGACAAAGCGTTATGGTTCAATAAAAACATATTTTCTTTAATCGGTTTAACAATGCTGACAAATTTATGATAGAAAGTAATTTATTTTGAAAATGCAATTCGTAGATTCTGTTCTAAATTATAAAGCTCTAACCGTCTTACTTTTAAAACTTGGCCAAGCGTTGATTACCTATTTAAAATATAGAATTCAACAGAGGTATACAAACAGGTCACTTGCTATTTAAACAACATTAGCTTAAATTTATTAGCAGTCACAACTAATACGACATCGCAAAGCTGGCAGACCACTAACTTGCATATCATAATCAAGCTGGCTTAATGGCGGTAGTTCGTGTTATTTAATCTGTGGTACTAGTGCCCTGTTGGATATTTGCGTCACTTTGGTCTGTGGCTACGAATGCACATTGATTATTGGACAGACACTGGACGGTTTGCGGCAAAATTTTGTTTTGATACACTTGAGTTATGTATATATAAGGTTGACTCTGTGACTTTTAATTTCATGCTAATATAAGATATTATATAATGTTGAAGAGTTTGTTTGTACGGGCTGAAAATTATTTCAATATTAGAAAGCCCACTAACACTAGCGTGATAATATATAAGCAAGGCTTATATATTATCACGCTAAGACCAATCGCGGGTTAAAGATAGCGTTAGCCCAAATTAAAAAAAAAATATATTTTTATTTAGGCGAGTACCTACGTTATTACGTTGTTATCTTCTGTACAGTCTCTGGACAGCTTCAAACTTCGACTGGGAGATCTCGTTATGATAATAAACTAGCAGATTGGTGGAGAAATTTATGCATATGTCCAATATAGGTTGAGAGCAAACTGTGATAACCAAGATAATAATTGTTGAAAGTAGGGTAGAGATTAGATCTTATACCTTTTAAGGAGCAATTCTTGTCTGAATCTCGGATACGTCTCCAACGATTTTCATGAAATTTTGCATATAGAGGGTTTCAGTGCCAAAAAATAGATCTAGACAGGTTGCATTTTGGAAAATATCGTTTTGACCATGTTTTCAGTAAATATCATTACAATACGACAGTAAATTTCGCCGCCTGTCAATATACGATAGCTCAAAGTGAGGCTGCCAGCTTGCGGGGCGATAACGAATTTAGAGTACCCCGATTCGAGTCTGACGTTCAGCGGTTAGATTTTGAAAAATGTTTAGTTTAAACGGTCAACCAGGTTCTATACATTAAACAAATAATACTTTTATGTTTGTTTGTGAATATGAAAATTTGAATCGGAAAGGAACATAAATAAATAAAACAAAATACCGGGTAATTAAGCTCAAGGGGAATCCAATTCACACATGGAAATAAAAAGAAAAATGAATCTCACAGTAATTGAATTTGTCTTGACGAGAACGCAGCCAGTGACAGCTTTGGATTTGATTTAAACACAATATATTTTCTGAGCTTTGAATTGTGCTTTGTTTCTTTAAACGTAACTACAGCTATGTAGTACGTAAATCAATTTGAAAAATCTATACAGATAAATAAAATTTAAGTGTCAGTTTGTACAGACAGCTTTTCACTGAATGCATTTGAGAGTACATACGATACATAAATGAAAAATATATCTGCCCGTAGTCGGTCTGTTTGTTCCGACTAATCTCGGCTAAAAACGGCTAGACCGATTTTACTGGACTTCCACTGACGGATACTTGATATTTCAAGGAGTACTTTTATTTCAAAAAAGTCACAGTCAGTAAAATATATTGAGATCCGTTGGCAAAACATTATGGTTTTTATAAAACTTATAATATTTCTATCTTAGGCTCTTTCTTTCGAACTACCAATACTTATAATGCATTTGGAATGTATTAATAATCTAGTCTCTCATTGTCTCTTTTATATCATGATACAATGGTGAAGAGTAAATGTAAAATATGGTATCCTCAAGCAAATATCATGAACAAAAACATAAGCCTGTCAACCTCGTACGTTAGCAAGAAAAATGTCCGAACTTTAGTTGTCGTGAGTTACTAAAACTCAGCGTGTGTCGCCAGTCCACGAACACACGGCTGATAAAAATACTTTGTTTATCATTTAGTTATTGAATAACTTTGTGTGGTTGGCCTCACTTTGTACAAGTCTGTGTGTAAATGTTGTCCGTCTATGACGACGCATATTAGTGTAGCAACGATTCGCTTCACAGATCGACAGCCAAAATCGCCCAATGGAAGTTTTCAGCACATTTGAAATTACTTAATAGTTTTCACCTTCAGTTTCAGTATGTATAGTGCCTGGCGATAGACTCACCATCTGTCACGTTGGCACTTAATCTTCGGTGAATACAGACATGATCAGTAGGTCTAAAAAGGCCACTTTGGGAGAATCATAATGTGATCCGAATATTATTCATCACGAATGATTAATATTTCGCAATTCCTATTCCACACTTCCCTATGAAGATTCCTAAAATGGTCCACACAATATTAATTGCTTTTTATGATGCTATTTGTCACATATAAAGTTAGTCAGGGACTAATATCTACAATTATTGTAATCATTCGTGGATCATAATATGAATTGCACCTACTTGACCGTTTTGTCATTTCGATGATGAATCATATTCGGGTCATATTATGATATGACCCTACATATCTATGTACGTATGTACTTACGTACTTAATTTAAGTGCCATTGTTGAGACGCGTAGTTCTGTTATTACAACACAAGCTGTAATAAAGTCGAACAAAAGGACGGGATATATTCCACACTCATTATTTCACATGTAATTTAAGGTTTACGGGTCTTACCTACATAATTAACGTTTGTTTATGAGAGTGTAAGTCTGCGTTATATGTTGCGAACAACAGGTTATCAACTATTATTATATTTTGTTGTTTTAATGAGTCATTAATTGCTTTTATATTACTTAATGTCTGTGAACATGAATTGAGTGTACGTAAAATACGCATTGGAAAATATTATGTATGATTCGTTTTGAGTTACTTACTACAGAATATATTAAGAATTGCCTTAAACTTTTAAGAAATTCTTGATATTTAATATTTTTATTTAATGTTCATTGAACAGTCTGTGTTACCACCAATGGAAGAGCCTGGTCGTATCTCAAAAATTCACAACAAACACCTTTTCACTAAATGCAGATATAATTAGAAGAAAGTAAGTAGGTATACTTACATAAAAAAATCAATTCTTAAATTCTCTGTCTGTCTGTCTCTCCGTGACCAATATGCGTATATTAAAAGGGATAACTTAGGTTTTTACACACATTTTTAATCTCGTATTTGAAATAAAAATTGTTCAGCGAAATAATAATATAATAAATAATGGTCTCCGGCTAAAATAGGAGTGAATACAGATATGACGGCTGATAGAAAGAAATGGAAGAGAAGAACACATTGCGCCGACCCCAAATAACATGGGAAAAGGGCAGGAGGATGACGATGAAATAATGGTCTCCTGCCGAATTTCGGTTACGGCGGCAAATCTCAACGAGGATCAGCCATCTGCGCAGGAGATATTATAGTGCACAAGTGTGTGCGCAAACACAGGTGCACTCTTATAGCCCGATGGGAGGCAATCCGACACGACCGGAGAGAGATCAGGCGTAGGACCAACGGTGCAACGTGCTTTCCGAGACACGGGGGTGGAAGCACCGCCAACTTCCAAACTCCGGGTATTTTTTGTGAATTTCTTGACAGAAAAACCCTGTCTGCCATCTATTTCTGCCCCTACCTGGGAATCAAACCCGGAACCTTGTAATTGGCAGGCAAACTTGATAACCACTAGACCAACGAGACAGTTAAATAAGCTACCTAGAGCCACCACCTAATCTAAGTGAAATCTCGGGGTATAGCTAGTGTTGGAATAAAATCCTCTTAAAATTGATTTAAACGCTAGAAACTTGTTCGTATCTCGCAACTTTATTCATCTGAAAGTGCATTTAAATCCTTTGAAATCTTTCGCAGGAGTACAATTTCAGACTCGTGCGATGGCTTTGAAAGTTGAAAACGAACCAACTCGGTCCCTTTCAAAGCAGTTACCTATAGGTATCGGGAAAGGATCGAATTCTAGAGGTTTCTAAGTCGCTCGATTGAATCCCACATGTTACTACGTATATTAGTATACAATTTATATACCGACTAGCTGAGTTCCGCGGTGTCACCCACGTAGACTTAATTTTGTAAGGTTTAAAAAAAATATTTTTCAGTTAAAACTATTCTAAATTTGTCTCAAATGGATCAAGCTGCGGGCAGACAAACGGAGAGACATTTTTGGGAAAAAATTGTTTCTTTTTTATGTATTTTTATGTAACTTACATTATCACTTATTCTTTCGTATGCTTAGTGAACAACTGTTAATTTATAATTACAAACAGATATTTTAGTGGTATTTATCTATATGTATAGATGTAGATATGTTTAAAAGTAAATGGTATAAGCTAACACTAAATTTATTTTTCAAATTTGACCAGTAAACCCTGAGATTAGTGCGTTCAAGCAAACAAACACACTTTTCAATTTTATATTATAAATAAATGCGCGGCCGAATTCATTGGTAAAAAGTCACAAATAACCATAAGTCCTGGTTGTTTGCATTTTGAGTACAATAGAAACGGTGGCGGTGTTGGCGTTACCTGTAAATTTATATGTTGTCTAAATAAATAAATAGGTGTTACATATTGGAACCTGGTTGACCGAGCTGTGCTCGGTTTCTTTTCAATTGCGTTTCCTCATATATGTATGCTTAAAAAAAAATTAAACCGGTGAACGTCAGTCTCGAACCGGGGTACTCTAGTTTCGTTATCACTCCGTATCAGCTGTAAGCCTGAGCTACCATAACTTGACAGTTTTGGGCGAAATTTTGTGTCGTATTTTAATGATATTGTATGAGTTTTTCAGTGCCTGAAAACATGGTCAAAACGATGTTTTCCAAAAATAAAACCTGGCTAGATCTTTTTTCCCCTGAAACCGCCTACGCACAAAATTCATGAAAATCGTTGGAGCCGTTTCCGAGATAGAGACTATGTATATATATTATTATATTATACAAGAATTTGGATGAAGGAAAATTGAAATCAAATTCGACTTAATTATAAGCATCGTTAGGTCTCTTTTAGTAGAGGTATTCACGTGTCTCATTTTAATTGCCTAATTGAATCTCTTATGAATACTTGGAATAACTCAAAGGTACCGTTAATAAGAAGCACATGAATATACACGCTTTACACCAAAGTAAAATATGCTTTAAGGCATATTTCAACCATCCGCGAAATGTACGCTTTCGAATGACATGAATGAATAACATTTAACATCAAAGGCGTGTTTGGATGCGAGAGCGAGAGATTTTTTTTAATTTTAAATGTCAAAGGTAACTAAATCCATATCTATACAGATAATAAATACAATTGAAGAGTCTGTTATTAATTTCCAATTAACAGCATTTCACTCAATACACGATGTATAAAAGTGTATACGATACGAACATAAAAATTTGGGCTGTCTATTTGTCTCGGCTAATATCATAAACAGCTCGGCCGATTAACGGGACTTCACTACCAGATTCCGTGAAATAAAGTCAATGGGATTGAAATCGCGGGGCACAGTACTATATACTTAAATACTATTTAAAATGTTAAGCCTTTCAATACGTTTCCTTATTTGCCCTTAGATTACCCAACTAAAATATAAATCCTATGTTTTATACCGAGTTATACTTACACTCTCAGTCCCATCAGACCCTTGCCCCCTTATCACATTCCTTTGATAATCCTTGGTTTAAGCATAGTTCCATCTATTTCTGTAATACGAATTTAATTGAAAATGGATGGTCATTGTTGTCCTAGTTTGGTCTCCACTCAGTGTTACCTCCACAACACACTGGAGTTACCTCCACTGCTTAACCGGACAAAAGGGTGAGACCGAAAAGCCTCAGCCAAGCTCAAACTTAAAAAATAAGCATCACAGCTAAGGGTGCCCCAGTGCGGGGCTCGGACATGGGCTTAGGGAGTTGCTGGGGGATGAGCTAGGGAGCTGGATCTGAGTTGTATTATTTAGGGACATGTTTAAGGCTAGTAGCTCGGAATGCGCCGTCGTCTAGCAAGGGACGGGGGCCAGTTGAGCCCTGCACTATCTTGCTAACTCAGCAAAAAACTAAGTATTTACATACCTAAGCATACCACAAAGAGCTGTGTAAACGAATGCAGGTTGAAGTTTGTAAAGTGAAGTCGTACCCTGCGGCTACTCGTACGTGCAAGTTGGGAACTACGGTAATTGCCCGCTAAAATACGTACAACTTGCCTAAGACAATTAAACTGTTTTGCGATACGACACGATGTATTGAGATAGCGGGCTTGTTTTGTCGTATAAACTTCGTCCTTGCACGAATATGGCTCCAGTAATTATGTGGTTAAGGTTTCATTTCATTTAATAACGTTCAACTTGTTCCCCGTAAAATTTTTGGAATTCTCGAGATGCATAATATGTCCTGTGACACGAACCACTTCAACTCCAAATCGTGAAAAATTAGTTTAATATTTTTGTTTTTTTGTTTCAGGTAAGAAGTTTCCTTATAAAAATGTGCTCGGGAGAATCCGTGCGTCTCTAAAATACAGACCGTAAAAAAGGTAAGATCATTTATCATCCGGAATGCTCTCGAAATAATGAAAATGTTGCCCTTTTTTTTCAATACGAAGCGGTAAATGCGGTCCATCCATCATAGTGAGGGGTGATTGTGAAAGTTTTGCATAATCGACTAATCCGGATATTTTTTTCAATAGCAATAAACAACCTACACTTTGAAATGGGGATTGTAGATCATTAGCGAGCCTTGCTTATTGTGGTACTTGATTCATCCTTAATCTAGTAGCGACCCGCCCTCGCATCTCTCCGGGATATTTTTTTAAATCATTTAACTACCATTTCATTACGAACTAGCGAGCCCCGCGATTTCACCCGCGTAGATCTAGCTAGGTTTCATTTATGGAAAACATTGTTTTTTTTTTCATTATTTTCAGGTATTGAAAAACTCATACAATATTATTACAATACGACAGCAAATTTCGCCGACATCTGTCAAGTTATGGAAGCTCAAACGTGAGGCTTACAGTTTACGGAGCGACAACGAAACTAGAGTACCCCGGTTCGAGACTGATGTTCACCGGATTTTTTTTCTTTTGAAAGTTATTTAAAAGAAACCTAGCTCGGTCAACCAGGTTCTTTCAGTAAAACAACAAATCAAATGTTTTTTTTTGATCTAGTGAATGACTCTGAAATCAATCTCAATTCGTTCTAATAAAGGCGGATTAACGCAAAGGTAATCGTATTCCATCCCTAGTTTCAAACATTTTTATTGTACCTCGGGGCGCTTATTATATTTTCGCATGTATTTTGGGCCCTAGCGGCCGAGCCGTCGACGCTGGCACAACAAAACATAATGATAACTGGAGGGCGGTTTCCTACATTGGTCGATAATCGTAGCAAACACATATTCACACATGTACCTATTTCGATTCAATTCTGGCGTCAATCCAGAGCGAATCGCTCGAAAGTATGCGGTTGTATGCTGGATTTGAATCCGTTTCCAGTGTAATGAACGGAAACTATTCCATTAATATTAGTTACTAGCTGTGCCATGCGGTTTTACCCTCGTTAATGTCATGGGTGAGCTGTGGATACTTAATGTTTTTTTTAAATATAAGTAGGCTAAGTTACTCCTTGTATAATTAGTTACCTGCCAGAGAAAGTACTGTTAAAACAGGTCCAGCCGTTTCAGAAATTAGCCGGAACAAACAGACAGACAGACCGATTTTTTTTTTAAATAGGATTTTTTTGTTTTTTTATATGTATATACTTTCGTATGCATTTGGTAGAAAGCTGCTATTTTGGAATTACAAACAGACATTTTAATTTTATTTATCGTTATAGATTACGACGTTATCTATACTTAGTTTCAATTTCAATACAAATAGTAATACACACTTATTGAATTGAATCACAATATATAATTCAGAGGCTGGTCTTCTGTTAGTGTTCATTGTGAGCTGGCAAACTGCCCAGATTGTGATTACATTTGAAGAGAGGTCCGATTCCCCTTCGACGCCAGATTTCGATGCTTCAGTTACCGTTATCAAAGGTATGCGTTATCATAATATATTATTTAAACGGTTGCGACTGTCTATACTTCGCGCAATGTCACTCATGTTTAAATATATTGTAGGACTCGATGTGCTCTGCTGTTTCACCCTTTAACTTAATATAATAAAATTAACCCGTTGACTTAATTTTATGGGTTTCGTTGTTTCATGGAACCCTATTTTTGTTAGATAAAAATAGCCGAAGTTTTGTAACATCAGATATTTGCTAGTGAAAGTCCCACTGAAAGATTTCAGAGATTAGCCGAAACAAACAGATAGACAGACAAAAATAAATTAATTGGTTTTTTTATGTCAATATCGTATAGACCTCATAATTCATTTAGTTTTACGTATCCATATAGACGTGTATTAATTTCATGTTTATTTTTTTTATGCTGGTAATAACCAGCGGACGTCACGCGGTTTCACGCGCGTAGTGCCCTTTCCCGTGGGAGTACGGGGATAAAATAAAGGCTGTTACTCGCTAATGATGTAGCTTTCCAATAGTGAAATAATTTGTGAAATCGGCAATACACAAAAATACAAATCTTTCCTCTTTACAATAGTAGGGTAGATTAAGAAATTGGCTAGATTATAACATTGGACGAAAGCTAGCATTGTCGGCATCAATTTTTTTTTACTAGTCTGGATTACTTGACATTTAAGTAGCAAAAGATACAATATTCCAAACTCAAATATCTCTTTTTATGTGATACCATTTAACTTCCTATCATTACTCATGCTTCGGACAACGGCTTTTAGCTAGGCCTGTATTTTTAAAAGTAAATAGTGCCAAAACAGAGAGCATAGAACACATGCCAAAACACATTTACGAAATGAAACTGTAGCGGGTAGTTTGGTTAAACATCGCCAGAGACAAGAGCTGGTGCCAAATTGCACTTGCGATACTGGGACCAATGTATGCTGTGACCAATGTGTGTATACATACTGTAACCAATGTTGGATACTTAACCAATGTATACTGTGCCTGAATGTTCTTAAATTAATATCAGTGACATTTTCTCATATATGTATGCTGAAAAAAAAGGAAAAAAATTAACCGTTGTACGTCAGTCTCGAACCGGGGTAGTCTAGTTTCGTTATCGTCCCAAAGGCTGGAAGCCTCACGTCTGAGCTACCATAGCTTGACAGATGTCGGCGAAATTTACTGTCGTATTGTAAAATTGTATTAAACGAAACAATTAAACATGAAAATCGTTGGAGCCGTTTCCGAGATTCAGATTATTATATTCAGATAGTCAGTGTGATTATCGAATAAAGACTAAAATTGCGTTTATAGGACAAAAAATATTTGTAATTGTTTACAAATTAACAACATAAAACGATCCTTAACATAACAGAATTCTACACTTACCAGAAATGACAAAAAAAAACATCATTTATTATATATAGCCTTTAATTTCTGATTAATATTTGCAAAGCTTAAATTTTCACTTTTAGATGTCATCACCGACAGGTTATAAACATTTAAAATTGATGACATTTACCTACTTTAAATGTTTAAAAATAAAATTAAACAGAAAACCATATAAAGAGGTTTTCTTCTCTATATATATATAATCTTGCTCGTTGAAAGGTATACGATATGACAATTTAAATATACATTTTACAAAAACTTGAAATTAATTTGATTTTTTTTTTTTTTAAATAAGATCATTTGCTCCTTTGAGCGTCTGGTATATAGCCTTATAGCTAGCGTGTCCAAGCAAACAGACAAAAGAAAAATTTATCAGCTTTATATATTAAGTAAAAATGTTACTCGAGCATTTATGACACACTCAAAAGCAGATAATTTATTTACATTAGTAGAAGCTTTTTAATACCAGCCACGGAGAAGCAGACATCTCTATAATTGTATTAGTTTAATGGACTCCTTTACCTGGGGACCGTTGAAGAGTGGTCGGTTCGTCTATAAACATGTTTACGAGGTACGGAACCACTCTAATCCATCAAATTTAAACATAGCCAACACTGACTGTCGACTCCGCCCATAAAATGGCCTATAGAAAATCCTTTCTAAAGGTGATTTGTATGTCTAAGGACTATCGCATTTGGAATGAATACCTTGGGAAAAACTTATTACTCGCATCTACGAGTATGTTGGTATATTGAAAGCGTTTATCTCAGGAACTACTGGTTTGAAAAATAATAATAAAAAAAATTATGTCGGCCAGTTCGTTCAAAAAAACTTATGTACAGTGATTTCACACCACGTTGCTTTACGGTGAAGGAAAACATCGTGAGGAAACCTGCATATTTCTGAGAAGTAATTCAATGACGTATGTAAAGTGTCTGAGACGGCGATGGACTCACCATCTGTCACGTTGGCACTTAATCATCTTCGGTGAAAAGTGGGTGTTGTGATTACAACACCTCTGCCTACCCCTTCGGGGAATACAGGCGTGAGCATATGTATGTAGTTCGTTCATTGATGAAGGCTTTGGACTTATTGATATCAAGGTGCGACCAATAGGAGCGAATCATCAATGGAAAATGTAACACAGACGGGAAAAAATATCACAATGTAGCATACTTTTGATTACCTACCTATGTGGGTAAAACTGCGAGGCACTGCTATTTAAATAACTAGCTCGTACTTATTGTTACTTGAGGAGCTCGCACAGATGCTATTGCGCATATCATTCGATCGGCGAAGTTAAGCAACCCTAACCCTAGCCAGTAATTAGACGGGCGACCGCCCGAGTTCCCTCTGTGCCTCGGAGAGCTCGTTAAGCCGTCGGTCCCAGTTGCCAATTTATCATCTTTGGTAATTGATACAGGTCGGTTAGAGACCTAAAATAGTCTGACCACTGGTTTAACCCAGATCACAGATTATCCTCGTCAAAAGGGTTGCGAAGGTCAGATAGCAGTCGCTTCGTATAAAAATCAAGTGATCAGCCACATCGGGTTGAATCATGTGCCGACCCTAACAATGTATGAGATAAGGCCAGGGAGATGATGATGACTTATTGTTCCTAAATAGCTGTTCCTAGTGTTTTTTCCGCGCGGGCCCAAATTTCATGGGTGTTTTAATTTATTTCAAATGGACATTTTTCAAACCAAATTTTTCATTACTTTTACTAGGTTTTTCAAACATTTTCTCTCATAAACTTGTCCTGACACTTACAAACGCAACAGAATAATAATAAACAGGGTACTTTAAAAAAATCACTAGACGGACGAAGTGTTTTTGATTCTTACAACTTTTTATATATATAGTAAGACACTTACGAACGTCGAAGAACTGACCACCAATTCGGAAACTAGCCTTCTGAGAAGAACCGGCAAGAAACTAGACTGGCAGCTATAAATTATTCACCATAGTGAAAATTGTATCAGCATGGATGTGTAAAAAAAAAACAATACCAATAGATTAACATAATTATGTTTGCATACCATGTCTTCATCATTTATGTAATCCGAAATTGTATAATAAGCTTTATTCGTGATCCTCTTTGTATCGGGATAAAATTGTCGTTAAGTTTAACTTCAAATTACTTTCCGATAAGACACGTGCACTTGACTACTTTTCCTGAATACATTATTTATATTATCATGACCCTTAGATATTTTATGACAAAAGTTAGTTCGACTCAAGTTAAACCTCACCGGACATTATCTTAACTTAGTCCGAAGTGAGCTACTTCGGTGCCCTATATAGCCTTTAGCGCGGTGATATTGCCTGGCTTATGGAGCAATTTCAAGTTAAGTGGATTTCATTTGCTACTTATTTCATTCTTACGTAGGTGTACTTGTATTTTGTGTGTCTTATTACGTGACTAGTCTGAACGATTTGTCGAATCTATACTATAAGGCTGAAGAGTTTCTACGTGTTAATCTCAGGAACTTCTGCACCGATTTGAAAAAATGTTTCAGTGTTATATACACACACACATGCTCACGCCTGTGTTCTCCGAAGGGTTAGTCAATGGTGTTGTCACAACAACACCCGCATTTCACCGAATATAATTAAGTGCCAAGGTGACAGATGTTTTCCTTCGCCGTAAAGCACGTGGTATGCACTGCAAATAGTTTTTAGAAAACACATTGGTACAGGCCCCGCTGAGATTCAAACTTGCGTCGCTTGCGTAGCAGGCGACTGTTCAAACCCCAAGGCCACCACGACTCTCTTCAGTGCTGTATCTTCAGTGAAATGTGGGTATTATTGTTACTACACCTCTGCTTACCCCTTCGGGGACCCTTCTGGAGTAGCGCGAGCATTTTTATTTTTTTATTTTGAACATGATAAATGCATTAAAATATTTGTTTGAAAAGTAAATCTTGAATAACGACGGATAGGTATTTTTTTTTAGTAACAGAAAATGCAAAGCAGATTCTTAATTTCCGTTGTCTTTATTTGGGTTGCCCTTTTTTATGATTATTTTCCGGTTGCACCAATAGAGAGCGGAAGGAAAGGAAAATAAACATGAAGTAAGTTTCATTTACAGAGGGCAGAGTAGGCATAAAACTGAATTAACTATGAGGCAGACAGATGTCTCTGTACGTTACTGCTCTGAATTATTCAGCTGTGCGCTGGAAGAGGTGTAATAATTGTTTTATAACACTGCCGCTGCAGTGCCGGTACGATGATACGCTCGCACTAACCCCATTACGCGTTGCTTGGTTTACTAAAGGGAACATCTGGTTGGGTTTTTATTCACGTTAACGTGCCAGATTGACTCGTATATGTTGATAAACGTTATGATTTGTTCTTCATCTCGCCAAACTAGCTTTAATCGTCGATCTGCAATTAGAAGTCATGCGTACTTATGCTCATTCCTGTATTCCCCGAAAGGTTACAGACCCCCACACAGGGGCGAGCAAGCCGAATATTCTTCAGGAAGGTCAAAATCAGAGCACGCGTAACCGAAGGATGTGTATGAAGAGATGCATGAATGTGGATGAAGCGACAGAAGTATGTAAGGATCATAGTATATGGCAAACGGTGGTCTGTGCCTACCCCGATGGATATAGGCGTGTATGTATGTACGAGCGTATTGTCATACACCGGTCACTATTCCAGACTCCAAGGTGCTACTGAGAAATAATGTTTTGCCCGACTCGGGGATCGAACCTAGAACCAAGGAAGCAGTGAGCACTCAGTACAGCTAAAAAGTAACAAAGTCAAATATTCAACAAATCCATTAAGCTGAAATCCACTGACCATAGCCAGTTAAACTAAGCCAGTGCAGGTATATAATAGTTAAAACATATTGTCTCGCTGTCGTCCAGTGCGATACAGTCAAACGAACTCTTGTTTGAACGGAAGTAGTACAAAATACAAGCAAATAAATTGTGCCCGCGAACGAACGTCGCAGGGAAAATAAAATGAACTTGAAGCTACTGCGGTGTCTCCAAGCCTTGCCATAATAGACGTGGAATTGTTACTTGTTATATTCCTAGAAAATTGTTCATTTAAAATGCAATAAAATTTGCTCGAAGAAATTTAGTTCAGTGCTTCAGCAAGAATGTGAGAGCGTTTATAAGTAAAATTTATTAATTATTTGAATTCAGTTCAGCGGGCACTTTTTATAGGTTACCGTGTTTCTGAGAATTGTTTTAAAGTTAAAATAACACTGCTAATTTATGATCTGTCGTGCGAGATTGTAAATTGTCGGTAAATTGCGTAGCTAAGCAACCCCAACCCATGCCAGTAATTGGATGGGTGTCCGTCTGAGTTCCCGTCATACTTCAGAGAGCACGCTAAGCCGCCGGTTACCAATTTACATCTATGGCCATCGTTACAAGGCAGTAGCTTTGTGTAAAAATCGGATGACTAGCGGTATCGGGTTGAATCAAGTACCGACCCCAACAATGTATGGGATAAGGCCAGGGAGATGTTGTATGTTTTTTTGAAAGTTCACAATCTAACAGTCAAATTGTGGACGCTGATCAGTATATTATTCCCTAATTAAAAAAGCATTCCTCGGATGAAGACACAGGTATAGGCTACATTCGCTCCTTGTGCGTCTCTGTTCAGCAGAGATGACAACGGATGCGAGCCTGCGTCACCCATTCCCAAGGCCCGGCGTGCCTATGGGAACTAGACCTTCTGTCTAGGGCTGGGGGGTGATACCCAGCCAAACGTCAGGGGGATGGGGAGGCACTCCGAAAGGGGTGCCCGGGGTTGACGCTATCTCGCTCGTCACCCCGTGAATGCCGTAATCACCGGCTCTTCCTTCAACGATTCCAGTTAGCGAGGCTGGATACGTCGGGGAGTCGGTGACCGGAGAGGGCTTGCCTTAATTGGCCGGCCTGCGAGGAGCAAACCTCTATAAAAATCCGACAGCGAAGTCGTGAAAACCTGAGAGGCTCTGGGCCACCTCTCAGTATATAAGTCCCCCATTGTCGGAATGGGCGTCACCCGGCAATGGTTTTTATATCGACCCATAATCGTGGGAACAGTCATGGAACCAATCAAAAACCAAAAAAACACAACAACGATGGCGGAAGGAGAAAAAAAGGACGAAGGCGTAGAGGGAGTAGAATCCCTACAAGGAAAGGAGTCTACGGGGGGGAAGCAGTCGCGGACCCCCGTAGTTGTACTGGAGAGCTGCAGCAGCGTAGCAGCAGCAGGGACGGCCCGACCAAGGTCGCAGAAAAGGGGCAGGACAAATTCCGGCTCCTCCTGTGGCGAACAGACAGTTGCCAAGGTCGGCACGGCGACACGTGGCCGCACGCGGTCGGGCGCAGCAGCGCGAGTAACGCGCGATGCGTCTGGCCGCTTCATCCGGCCTCCCACACCGTGCGCAGGGAGCGAGCGGGACGAGGACAGCGACGCGATGTCCGATATGTCCCTCGTGTCGCTGACCTCCGGGGAGGCTGAGGTAGCGCCCGGGGCAGGCCCGTCCGGGACTTGCCGTGCGGCCTACTTTAAGGACGATGCGGACGACCTGTCCGGCCCTGAATTGGCCCTGACAAATACCAGGGCCAAAAAGAAGCTGCCCTCGATAGAGGAGCTTATGAAGAGGATGGAAGGGCTGCCCACCGACGAGCTGGGCACCCTTATAAAGGAGCAGCAGACGGCGGTAGAACGGGTTGCGGACAGGTCGAAGCACCTGAAGGGCAACTTCGTGCACCAGCTTCGTGTGAGTGCACGAAGGACCGAGGCGGCGTCGCTTGTTCTAGCGATGCGCACATCCGCGGGCGCCAACACCGAAAGGTTGGAGCGCGAAAACGCGGATTTGCGCTCGCAGATGGCGGCTCTCTCTGCCCGCATGGAGAAGCTCACGGAGGAGCTCTCTACCCTCCGTGGGGCGGGCAGGGTGGGGGCCAGTGATGCCGCTTCGGTACTGCCCTCGGGTGTGGAGGACCTCACGCGCGCTATCATGGTCCAGGTCGGGACCATGATTAGCGCGCGGTTCGAGGCTCTGGAGGAGCGGCTGCTCCCAGAGAGGCGCATACGTCCCCCATTGGCTGCTGATGCCAGGAGGGCAGCTCAAGCGCCTGCCGCGCCACCCGCCGGACTGCCTACCGGGCCACCCTCTTGCCCGGCGGCCCCGACCATTGGGGCACCTGCCCCGACCATTGGGGCACCTGCCCCGGTGACACGGGGGCGTAGGAGGGGCGGGAAGAAAAGCAGGAGGAGCAAGCAGAGCTCGGCCGCTGCCGCAGTGCTGCCGACCGCTGCTCCTCCTGCAGCTCCGCGGGCAGTGCAGGCGCCACCCCCCCAGGTGGCGTGGAGCACCGTTGTGGGGCGTAAGGCCCAACCAAAGGCTGGGCCGAGCACAGGGCCCCAACGGGCTCCAACTGCCAAGCCTGCGTCGCGGCCCCCGCCGTCGCGCAAGCCGGAGAGGGCTCCCGCGCGGCCGCCAACTGTCGCAGCGATCACCGTGACGATCCCGGAAGGATCGAACGTCACGTACGCTGCGGTATTGGCTGCTGCGAGGGAGAGGATCAAGCTCGCCGACCTCGGCATTCCGAGTCTTCGGAACCGGAAGGCCATAACCGGCGGGCTGATCCTCGAGGTCCCGGATCCGGACTCTGCCTCCAAGGCCGACGCGCTCGCGAGTCGCATGCGCGAGTCCCTCGCGGACCTGCGAATAGTGCGCCCAGTGAAGATGGGGGACATGAGGGTGCTGGACCTCAATGAGGCCATCACCCCCGAGGACGTAGCGACCGCGATCGCGGAGGCTGGAGGCTGCGCGGCGGCGGATGTGAAGGTGGGCCAAATTAAGCGCCCCTCACGTCTGGCCCTCGGGACGGTGTGGGTCCGATGCCCACTCACCGTGGTGCGCAAACTGTTTTCAGTTGGGCGCATACAGGTGGGGTGGGTATCGGTGAGGGTCGAGGCACTGGAGGCACGGCCTCTGCAGTGCTTCCGGTGCCTCGAAATCGGCCACGTGCGTAGCACATGTCCGAGCACGACGGACAGGAGCACCATGTGCTACGCATGTGGCGAGGCGGACCACCGGGCGAGTGAGTGCACTCGCCCGCTAAAGTGCCCGCTCTGCGCGGACCTGGGCCGGCCCTCTGGCCACAGGATGGGGGGCAAAAAGTGCTCCGCTCCTCGTGGCAAGAGGGGCCGTAAGCCGGGTCCCGCGCTGCCGAGCGGCACGGGTCCGGCTCGGTCGGGTCCAGCCCCGACCGAGGCGGCAAAGAAGGCCCCAGCACGGCCTTAAGGCCCCTAAGAGCCCTGCAGTGCAACCTCAACCACTGTCGCGCGGCGCAGGACCTGTTCCAGCAGTCCGTCGCGCAGTGGTCGGTTGCACTGGCGGTGGTGGCGGAGCCATATGGCGTCGTCCCAAACCATCCTCGCTGGTTTGGTGACGACATGGACTCCGTCGCCATATACTGGGGTGGCGGTAGCGGCGACCCTCCCTGCTCCCTCATTGAGAGGGGGCTGGGATACGTCGCCGTGAGCTGGGGCCGCATAGTCGTTGTGGGCTGCTATGTCTCCCCCAACTGTACCCTCGCCGTCTACGAGGCGTACCTGGACGGGGTGGCCAACTGCATTCGCAGATGTCTGCCTCGTCCCGTGCTCGTCCTGGGCGACTTCAACGCTCACTCTCGTGAGTGGGGGAGCGCCCGGGATGACCCAAAGGGGGAGACAGTGCTGGAATGGGCGGCGGCGCTGGACCTCCGGTTGCTTAACCGGGGGTCCGTCAGCACCTGCGTGCGCTGGCAGGGGGAGTCGATCGTGGACCTCTCGTGGGCGACTCCCCAGGCAGCGCGCATGGTGACGGGGTGGAGAGTGGCGGAGGAGATGGTCACATTATCCGACCATCGCTACATAGCGATGGATGTGGCCATCCGCCTTCCCCGCCCCGACAGCCGCCGCCGTAGCAGCCCGCCGCGACGATGGTCTCTCAAGCGGCTGGACAGAGATCGTCTCTGCGCCGCAGCCATCGTCGCGGCCTGGCCTGAGGGCCAAGTGGAAGGGATCCTGCCCGATCCTGAGAGAGAAGCCGCCTGGTTCCGGGACACGATGACGTCCATATGTGACGCGTCGATGCCCCGGACCAGACCTGCCAAGCCCCGGGCCGTGTACTGGTGGTCGGAGGGTATCGCGGAGTTGCGTGAGACGTGCCTCCGCGCCCGACGCCGGTACACACGTGCCCGGAGAAGAAGGCGAGCCACAGCCGAAGAGTTGAGTGGAGCCTACGTGGCATACCGAGGCGCCACGAAGGCGCTGCAGGCAGCAATTGCCAGCGCCAAGGCTCGGTCGTGGGATGAGCTCATCGGGGGACTGGAGAGGGATCCATGGGGCCGCCCGTACAGGATGGTACTGGGCAAGCTGCGCCCGTGGGTCCCTCCGTTGACGGAAACTCTGGACCCGGCATTCGTGGAGAGGGTAGTCGATACCCTCTTCCCCAAGGTCCAGAGCAGTCCCGCGCCCCCTCCTTCGGAACCGACCATCTGGTCCGAAGAGATGGGGGTGACGACCGATGAGCTGGACCGAGCCGTGAGGCGCCTCGGAGCCCGAAACACGGCACCAGGCCCCGACGGAATTCCTGGTCGGGCCTGGGTGTTGGCTCTACCCAACGGGCTGGGGGACAGGCTGCGGCGGCTGTTTAACGACTGCCTACGCTGCGGCGTGTTCCCCAGTGGCTGGAAAGTGGCTGGGTTGGTTCTCCTCCATAAGGATGGAAGACCCGCGGACTCTTCCTCCGCGTATCGTCCTATCTGCCTACTAGATGAGGCGGGAAAGCTGCTCGAAAGAGTGTTGGCTGACCGCCTCAGTACGCACCTGACGAGCGTCGGGCCGGACCTGTCGGAAGACCAATTTGGCTTCCGACGCGCGCGGTCGACAGTGGACGCGATCATACGCGTCCGAACACTGTCGACGCAGGCTGTATCCCGGGGCGGAGTGGCGTTGGCTGTCAGTCTTGACATAGTCAACGCCTTCAACAGCCTGCCCTGGGATGCAATATGGGGGGCCCTGGTGTACCACCGCGTGCCCCCCTACCTGCAGCGCGTGGTCCGTGCCTACTTGCACGACAGGTGCGTGCAATATGTGGGCGGAGATGGACGACTTCACCGGAGGAAGGTGTACTGCGGGGTCCCACAGGGATCGGTCCTAGGGCCACTCCTGTGGAACCTCGCGTACGATGCGGTCCTGCGGGTCGACCGCCCCGACGGCGTTAGCGTCGTCTGCTATGCGGACGACACGCTGGTGCTAGCCGTCGGGGCGACCTTCGAGGAGACCAACCGGCTCGCCGAGCTTGGCGTGGCATGCGTCGTGGAGAAAATCCACGAGCTGGGCCTTCGGGTAGCGCCGGAGAAGACTGAGGCGCTGTGGTTCCACAAACTCCCGAGGGGAAGGGAACCACCCAGCTCGTCGGTTCGCGTAGGTGACGTGGAGGTCCGGGTGGGACGGTACTTGAAGTACCTCGGTCTCACCCTGGACGGTCGCTGGGGCTTCGAGGAGCACTTCAGCCGCATGGTCCCCCGGATCAAGAGGGTAGCGGGTGCATTGCACAGACTGCTGCCCAATCTCGGGGGGCCGAGTGAAGGAGTCCGCCGCCTCTATGCGGGGGTCGTGCGATCCGTGGCTCTCTACGGAGCACCCGTCTGGTCTTCCAGACTGGGTGTTAGGCGCTGCAGAACTATGTATAATAGTATGCAGCGTCCTATGGCCATCCGGGTCGCACGGGGGTACCGTACCCTGTCTTTTGAGGCGGCCACTGTCCTGGCGCGGTTTCCGCCCCTGGACATCCTGGCGGAGATGGATGCTCGTGTTTACGACCGTCTCCGCCGGGCGGACGGAACCGCGCCTCCTAATGCGGCTGAAGTGCGCAGGCAGGAGCACTGACGTGCGCTTTTGGCGTGGCGGGAGCGGCTGTGTGAGCCGCAGAACGCCCGCCAACGCGCTGTCGGTGCAATTTTGCCGAGCCTCGGGCCCTGGCTAAAGAGGAAGGACCACGTCACCTTCCGGCTGACGCAGGTACTCACCGGACACGGGTGTTTCGGTGAGTACCTGAATCGGATCGGTCGCGAACCGACGGCGCAATGCCACCATTGCGGCTGTGACCGGGACTCCGCACAGCACACGCTGGAGCAGTGCCCAGCGTGGAACTCGAACGTCGAGTCCTGGTCACCAGGATCGGGCAGGACCTCTCTCTGCCACGCGTAGTGACGGCTATGCTGGCAGACAGAGAGGCATGGAGGGCCGTAGTCTCCTTCTGCGAGACGGTAATGTCCCAGAAGGAGACCTCCGAGCGGGATCGGGAGAGAGCCGATCCCTCTCGGAGACGACGGCGACGGCGGGGCGGAGGCAACGCACGCCCCGGTCCGTCCACCCAATAGCCAGGGTCTAAGAATATGGCTATGGTATCCCCTGCCTGTCGTAAGAGGCGACTAAAAGGGGGCCGGAGGGCCTGCTGGCGGTGGTCGGGGTGGGAGCTTTGACCACCGGCGCGGGCCCGGGAAGGTGGCAGCGCGATGTGGCTCGCGCTGCCTTGCACAGCGAGGTCTCCAGGGGCGGCGTCACAGCTGCCCCGGGGATGTGCCCCGGCAAAGTGTGGGGGGACACCGGTGCGTTCTATCAGAGTACCCGGAGTCCCCCCTGAGCACTGAGGAAGGCCACCGGGGGGGTTTTAGTGCGGTAAGAATCCCACATACCCCGATCTGCCTCTCCCAGGGCGGTCGGGGACCTTTTGAAGGTTTCCCCCTCGTCAACAAAAAAAAAAAAAAAAAAAAGTACCGACCCCAACAATGTATGGGATAAGGCCAGGGAGATGTTGTATGTTTTTTTGAAAGTTCACAATCTAACCGTCAAATTGTGGACGCTGATCAGTATATTATTCCCTAATTAAAAAAGCATTCCTCGGATGAAGAAACAGGTATAGGCTACATAGTAGGTATATACAAATATACAGGCAATACATAGCAAGTAGTTCAAGTGCGGTACAAGTGAACACACCTCATTTCCTGTCCACGATCGAGTTCTGAACGAAGTTTTCACTTCACCTTGCAACGATAGTGGAACTATTGCCACTGTTAACTTTAAACCCCATTATTAACCGACGAAGGTACGAAGGAGATCTATACAGATAAATAAAATTGAGATGTCTGTTTGTAATTCTAAGTAATTAGCTTTTCACTAAATGCATATCAAAGTATATAGGGTTCATACATAAAAAAAGTTTGACATTTTTATCTGTCTGTTTATTCCGGGTAAACTCTAAAACGGCTGGATTGAATCCTACGGGACTTTCATTGACAGCTAGCTGATATTACCAGGAGTAACATAGAATCCTTTTTTAAGTTAGGGTTCCGTGAAAATCCAACCATAAAATTAAGTCTACGTGGGTGATACCGCGGGACACAGCTAGTATGAAAATATTATGAAGAATCCCTTCCTAATATTTACATAATAGCTGTGCTACAGTGCTGTAGGGTGGGCAGAGGTGTTACAACACCCACGATTCACCGATGATGATTGTGCCAACGTAACAGATTACTTCTCACACATATGCATATGTTTTTACGATGAGTCCCTTCACCGAAAGCTAGTACCCATGCCTTACTCACTTTTTAAAGCTAGAAAATGTGATAACAACACAAATGTGTTAAATATGTAGAAAATATATTCACTATTCAGCTCTGAGTCTCCCAAATGTATGATTTTGCAAAGCAATTTTAATCTCCACTCTCGATGCAAGCCAAAAAGTATATTGCAATAGTGTCTCGTTACCTGCCTCTGAAGCACCCGTGTGACCTAAATACACATAAAAAGATACACAAACAAACAACCAGGAGCTCGGCCAAAGAACACGAAATCTGCATAATATTTCGTGAAATTTCGAAACGGAACATAAAGCAGTCTTAATAAGACACTCGAAAGGGCCTGAATTCTACCACCTCGCTAACTGTATTGTGCCTTTTCAATTCAAACACACAAAAAGAGGAAAGCAAACTTTTTCTCAAAGTACTATCATGAGCCGTTCTCGAGACTCGAGGGTTTGTCGGCAATTATGAAGGCTCTTGTTCTTTTTCTCCTTCGACTTGTTATAGAGCCTATTTAAATGTCACTAGTTTACTCTCACTTTTGTTGAGAATAATCCACCTTTAATTTGAGTAGAATTCGGCTCAGTGCTACGCCGTAGACTTGCTACGAGGATTCGTAGCTTGCTACGGTTATGTGTAGGAAGGCTATGGGTTTTAGCGTACGCGAGTGTTTCTATACAGTAGGCCTAGACAAAGTAACATTCTCTGGCGCTTGCGCTAATAGAAACGATACAAAATGTATGTGACATATGTCTTTCCCGTACATTTTGTATGGTCTCTACTAGCGAAGCCTGAGGATAAAGTTACTTTGTCTACAGGCCCACTTTTGGGAGAGCGAGTGATCATGCCCATCCCCAGCAAAGGGAAGATCTTCCAGCCAGGCGGCTGTCCTACCTGAGGCTTCAATTCGCTTGAAAACTCTTATTGCGCGATTTAGGTTCTCGTGTATTTGTACTCAAACTTCGCATTTGTCAGAAAGTAGCGCCATCTATGTAGCAAGTGGCGAAAGGCTGCTACGAATTTTGTAAAATAATGTGATATGATGACCGTTTAATGAAAAAATTGTATTTATTGTAACTACATATATCTAACTTGATTATTTGTATAAGGTAATTCTAAAAGGCTCTTAATGACTGCCATTTTGAAATTAGGGAGTGAAAATTTACGTGAAAAGGAAGTCCTATTGTCTTATTGTAGCACAAAAAACGAAGGCTACCAGAAACATAACGTACACACAGCTCAATCTAATTGACGTGTAGCGCCATCTTGCGAGTAAACGTAAAAATACCTTTTGCAAAAATGACATCAGCATCTAACAGTGTCAATGTTAAGCACCAAGGAGATGAAATATTAATTGATGATGAGAACCATTGAACTGAAATGGGGGTCCACTATAATCTTCATAGCAGTGGCGTCTTACTAACTTCTTAGCTTTGACGTTTAATTTTAGTATCACAAAATGAAACTTCGAACCTAAAAAGTTCCTAATATGCTCTGCCAAACATATGATGGTAGGCCCCCTGGTTCTCGTCGGGTTAGATACCTACTCATTCAAACGCAAATGCTGATCTGGATCTCTTTTAATTCGATTTAATTTACCTAGTAACTCTTTCTCCTATTTACATATTGCGTAGAGAATCTTTATAGCGCGATCTAATTTTCACAAGCGCCATCTAGTGAACTCGAGTGAACTAATATAATGTAATAGGTACATATCATATAATTTTGGTCATAGGCCGTCACCGACAAAGGTATCATCACCGCAGCAACGTCATTACACAAAGGTCCTTTGCGAAATAATGAAGGACGTAACATGGAAAAGCTTCTAAAGGCCTTATCTACGTGGGGCCGAACTATTCAACTCCTAGTGACACCTGTTGGCGTAAACAACAGCCACGTCTATGCGACGACTCTTGATAAGGTAACGAGGTCTTGCCCTCTTCACAGTGATACCGATGCCATCAAAGAGATAAAAGCTTTGTTTTATTGGCTTGTTTAATGTTTATTGTATTGTATATTGAATACTGGTAACGTTTTGTGATTTGGTTATTGGTTTGTGATTGTGAGATGCAAAAAATAATTTATTTATTCGATAGGAAATTTATTAGCTTTGAAGTACGGCAAATTACGTTATTATGTGTAGTAAGAATCTTTGCACATTTATAAACTAGTTTATAACTAACCGGGCACTAATCCAGACTTAAACTAAACTTAACTTAAATAAGCTTCACTACATTAATATCGTTGAAAATTATAAAATGTTCAACAATGTTGAAATATTACCGAACAACAACAAGCTGTTGATTGCATTATTTAAAGTTAAGAACTATGCGATAGTTACTCTTTACTCACTGTTTGTCGATGCGGGTTTCGGAAACTTGTTTCGCACGAACATATTGTTATCTCGATGAAAAATGTAATTAAATTTTAAACTGTTGCCGGCGGCGCTGTAATACCCGCCCGTGTGTGTCATACAATTTAAGCTTACATAGAGTTTTTCATTAAGCACATTTAAGCTGCCCAAATGAGGTCACCCCGATAATTGCAGTCCCCAAATTGTGAGGGTGTATTGTTTAATTAATATAGTTTAATACGATAATAAGGTGCTGCCTCGTTGGTTTAGTCGCAAACGGTACTGCGGAACACGTGGTCCCGGGTTCCATACTCGGGTAAAGTGTTATTGGATTTCGCTTTGGAATTTCCCAGAAGCAGCCCGGAGTCAGGATTAGTAACCGGTTAGTAGCAATAGGTTCGCTTCCTTTTACCTGGGACTAAAACATAACAGGTGAAAAATGGGTGCACTGTATGTAGTCTTCTGCCTACCCGTTCGGTGACTACAGGGCATGAGCATATATATATGTATTAACAGCTGCTGTAGAACAAGCTCTCTCAATGGTTTTCTCAAGCGTCTACAGTATAAAGTTCTTCAAGAGTTGAAAGATACTTTTTCAGGGATGTCAAAGCGTAATTTCACGACTGTTTCAAGCGTCCATGGACTGTGGTGACCACTTAACGTCAAGTGAGTTTTACCACCTTTTCCATACTAATATTATAAAGAGGAAAGATTCGTATGTAAGTTTTATTTTTAACGAATTGGCTATATTTTATGCCCATACTCCCACGGGAACGGGAACTTCGCGGGGGAAACCGCGTGACGTCCTGTAGTTAAAAGAAAAAAGGAAGGACTTATAGAGTGATCTAGGCTGAATTGTCACATGTTTTTGTATAACGCAAGCCAATCAACACAGCCGATTGGTTCCATGAAACAAACCGTAGCTAGATAAATCGTCATAGCGCGCAATGCGCATCCTCATTCGCGCTCAAAGCCGTGTCTAAAATAATTCCCCTTTGTCGACGTGTGAACCGATTGCACAAAAGGCACGCGAATAACATTAGACTCGCCTCCAAATATACTATTCATTCGCACCAAACACATACAAATACGTATCACTCCGCTACATTATACAAACATCTACGCTCTACGTTATTTTAAGTGTTGTTGTGAATGTTCACTCATTGTTCAATGTTCTCAGGTTCGCATTCTGAAATTCATTTGCAACTGGCGATCAAGAGTATGTAGCTGTAGTGAAACGCTTTCGCTATAATGTTTTTTATTTATATTAAATTCAAATATTGTTAAAAAGTGATTTGACACAATATGTCAGAATGACTTGAGAGAAAAGATTATTTCTGGTTGTAAATAATATAGCTAAGTGAATACCCCGAATAAAGCGGACCTAATTATTGTTGCGTATTTCATTACTAGAAGTATATTACAGTGTAACACTGTTTCGGTTTCACCTGCGTAGACATGTCGCGGAACCATAATTTTTTTAAATTAAAGTCCTCTGGTTTACTCCTTGTAACATCAGGTGAAAGTCCCGTTAATCCAGCAATTTCAGAGATTAGCAGGAACAAATAGACATACAGTTTTTTAAAAGTTTGTGTCACTACAAACATATGCTCACGCCTGTATTCCCCGAAGAGGTAGGCGGAGGTGTTGATAAATTTAAAGAGACTGTAAAATCTGTGTTACTTAAAAAGGGTTATTATACAGTTAGTGATTATATATGTGATAAAGAAACTTGGAATAATGTATTACCAGATAAATATTGTAAGTAGTCTCATGGACACTGTACTTATGTTACAATTCTTAATATTTATCAGTTTTGATCATTGTTTGACTGGCTTGAGTTGTCAAGCTCACTAAAATGCCTTTGCTTGCGGCGGCGTCTGGATGACGGGTTGTCCACTTCCCTCTATGATGGTTGAGGAGGTCAATGGCTGGCATTCACGTCATACTTGTGAACAGGTGCTGCTTGTGGGGGCTGGTCATCTCAAGCTACGCATTTAGTTATAAGTAGATGTACTAGATTTTTAGTTATGTTAATTTTTATCGACATTTGTGCATTGGAACATTGTCCATGAGCTTACGTTTTTTAAATTATTTATTTTGTATTCTTTAAATTGTATGATATTTTTGAAAAATGTAATTACTGAGTTTCTTGCCAGGTTCTTCTCAGTAAAAGCAACCTTCCGAACCTGGCGGTAGCATGTATAATCCTGTATAATTGCGTCATTCTGACGATTTGAAAGTGCTTTGTAAAAGTCTAATCGAATAAAGATACTTTTGACTTTGACTTTGACTTTGTTGTAATCACATCGCCCACTTTTCACCAAAGTTGATTAAGTGCCAACGTGACAGATGGTGAGTCCATCGCCGTCTTAGACACTGTACACACCTCATTGAATTACTTCTCAGAAATATGCAGGTTTCCTCACGATGTTTTCCTTCACCGTAAAGCACGTGGTGTGTAATCATAAGTTTTTTTAAAAAACTCATACCCCGCTGGGTTTCGAACTTGCGTCGCTTGCGTAGCAGGCGACTGCTCAAACCTCAAGGCCACCACATGTGTTGTGTCACTAGAAAGTATATTTTCTTATGCTTTTAGTGAAAAGCTTTTTTAGAACAGTTTGTGTTCCAAGAAATGACATATTTAATTGAACTGTATGTATATGCACATATGGTAAAAGTGTCCCGTTAGTTGTCAGTTGAGGGGAGCATTACATCTTAGTGTAAAAATAAGTAATATTTTTCTGTTTGTTACGGAAAACTTCTAGCAGGCATATAACGAAACAAAATTTAAATAGAGGCCTTTCGTGACTTAGTCCGACCAACAACGACACCTTCGCTGTAATATTGTTAGTGTTATTAGCGAACAAAACGATCCATAAATATATTTCAAATTATAGGACGCACCGTTAAAACGGGACAACTGTAGAATCGTAAAATTCTATTTGAAATTGTGAAGAAATTGCCGCAGAATTAATGAGTGGTCCGTTGGGATCGGTAAATGGGGAGATAGGGCAACACACCACCGGTGGCTCGGTGACTTGCCCAGTGGAATGGGGACGACTAATTACTGGTTGATAATCGACGCAGTTATTGCCAGCTTGGAATTCTGCGGTTGTTAAAAGGAATTTTAATGCCAGCTGCGATAAAATTAATTCTTTAAGTAGGTCTTACCAGCGATTTTGCCCGCGTAATGATTTTTAACCCTATATCCAACCTTGGGATTGGTTAATGAGTTCAAAGGTTAAGTCACCTACTTATTAACCCATAAGATGGCGACACTCGTCAATAAAAATGTTGCAAATTCTTAATAAGCTATAGTTAAATCGGAATTAAAACTGAGCACTGAGTCTATCTATGCCCAGCAGTAGATTCTCACACTCTTCACTCTTTCAAAAATTCAGATACATGGTCCTCAAAAGGTCCCCGAAGAGAGGTGGAAGGCTATTCTTATGTTACAACACCCATTTTTCACCGAAGATTCCAAATGCAATCGATCTCAGCTAGCAACAATTGCAAAGTTATCTAATCCGCCATGATCTACGAAGAAACTTTCGACGCAGATATGACTGTGTAGCAAAACTATTCTTATCGACAAAGTAGTTGGTCCGCAGCGACTGAGACAGTAACTATTTGCGGTCTGTGGCGAAATTAAAAAAGTTTATTTAACACACGTGAGCGTAATACGAAGAAATGGAGTAAACAAGGAGATAAAATGGAAATTGTTGTCGATGGACCGGTGCGATACAGACTATAAAACTTTACTGACAGTCGCCGGGACACTCGTCCTGTTATTTATGTCTTAAAATAAGGGACGCGAACGTGACGCCATTTTCTATGATGACGTATTTTGTTACCATTCTTTATCTCCATGTCGTATGTATAGTTCCTGAGCCGGCGAAAAACTCAGTATTTTTCACGTTGGCACCCGATTATAAAATTCAATATATCTTCATTTGATTAGACTTTAGCCAGCTTCAGAAGGTTGCTTTTACTGAGAAGAACATGGCAAGAAACTCAGAAATTACTTTTTTCAAATTATTTTTTATATGCCTACCCGTTTGTCCCTCTACCCGTTTGTTGCTCTACTGAGAAGGCGTCGGCTTACGTAAATTAATACCTTCACCCGAGAAATAATTTGGTTCGAATCACAGTGTAAGCGGTTAATAACCGACAGTTTAATAAACTTAACTAGTTTGCCGCCTGTACCCTGCGCACCCGTTCGTGAAGACACTCGGATTTTAATTAAAAGCATCCTGTTGAGTTTAATACAGTGTTCGCACGCACCCGACGATCCTATACGTATTATAACACTTGGATGTTCTCGCTTTATTATATTAAAGTCTATGATTTTACGTGTATTTGATTAAATTTTCGTTCATTTATTTACTTTTGGTCGAATAACTAAGTCTAGATCACTCAGTCAGCCTTTTCTTTTTTCTTCTTATCATTTAATAGGGTATATTACACTCTGGCTCCGCTAAAATAAGTCCCGAATGCTTGGTGTTACGTTGTGGCCTTCGCAAATACATACACTGTGTCCTGATGTACTTTACATATGAGAAATGATGAAAGGTATACATACGACATAAACTCTTCAGAACAGTTTAACAAATTGCTTGTATAGTTAACTTCGTATTGTTTTTAATTGTTTTTGGACTAAATTTTCCGTATTTATTTAGAATTATTTGCTTTCGGACGGAAAACTAAGCCTAGATCACTGGGTATGTCTTTGCTTTTTTCTTTTTATAATTTAAAAGGTGGTAGAACTCACTTGACGGTGAGTGGTCACCACATTCCATGGACGCTTGAAGCAGCCATTAAATTACGCTTTGACGGCCCTGAAGAAGTCTCTTTAACCTCTTGAAGAACCTTACACTCTACAGTATAAGGTTCGCTCGAGAAAACCGTTGAGAGAGCTCATTCCACAGCCTATACTGTTATGTTATATATACATATACTCACGCCTGTAATTTTCTTGCTTTGGGGTTTGAGCAGTCCCCTGCTACGCAATCGACACATGTTCGAATCCCAGCGGAGCCTGTCCAATGAGTTTTTCTAAAAACTTATGTACAGTGATTTCACACCACCTGCTTTACGGTAAAGGAAAACATCGTGAGGAAACCTGCATATTTCTGAGAAGTAATTCAAAGGCGTATGTAGAGTGCCTGAGACGATGATAGACTCACCATCTGTCACGTTAGCACTTAATCATATTTGGTGAAAAGTGGGTTTTGGTATTACAAAACCTCTGCCTACCCCTTCGGGGAATATATGCGTGAGCATATATATGTAATTTCCGAAGAGGTAGGTATAGATGTCCTATCGCCCATATTTCGACATTTTTGTTTAAAGTCCTATATAATAGTGGACAAAAACCCCAATAACAATTTTCCCAAACAGGGGATCTAAACCGTTCGGCCACGGGGAAACACCCCCAGGACCTCGTACTCCGTAGTAGCACTTGCAACCAAGACACCAACGAAGCAATTTACTGCTACAAACTAATACAATTTAGATCAGATATTAGGCGTGCCATGAGAAGACTTCATAAGTATTCCGTCTTTCCTATTACCAGTGGCTTGCAGTCATTCTGATAAGATTTGTCTACATATTCGACAATCCACACGTTAAGTTATCGGTTTCAGGATTAGAACTCAAATAGATAAGTTTTCAATATTCCCCCATTGATTGGTTGTCATCTATAGGCACCGTAACTGTACATTAGCCCACGACCCGCCTCTTCCTTGTAAAGCTCGATGCGCAAAAAATTCGCAGCCCTAAAGTTTCTACGCTTTTTACGAAACCCCCCCTACTTTTTTGGTGCTGGAGTAAAAAATGTCTCCTTTTCAATACCGGCGTACTTTATTTTTTGTGGTTTTGCTGATGTTAAACTAATATTTGCCAAGAAGCTTGCGGCAGAATACACTTTTGACTATTGAGAATTATTTTAGAGAGAGTGCCTCCATCCTGCACTCCTCCTGATTTCACTCGCGTTGTTCTCGTCACATTTCTATCGTACATAGCTTTAGCCTGCGACTTGGATTATTTATATCCATTCAGTTCATTCTAGAAATTCGTGAAATTAATTATGTAATAAGAGAAGTAGTTTGAAGATGAGAAAATCGTATTTACTTACAAACTCTACCCCTATATTTATGATGATGATGAATTACTTACCTATCTATGTCTGTGTGGGCATTTTGTATAACCAGCTTGTGCCGCGGATTCACCCGCGTAGGTTTATTTGCGAGTTGAGCTTTAAATACCCCATTTTTCATTGCATTCAGTAAGATAGTCGTTTAACACAAACAAACAAACATTAGTTTTATATGTGCACGATACTTAACTAAACGCGAAACTAACAGCATAGGATAAATTTACACACATTCTGTAAGTTTAGACATAAACCTTAATTTTCCTTACACGTAGATTGGACGTGAGTGGAAAAACTATCGCTCCGGAGTTAATATAAGTTGATGGCTTACTCGGATTAAATAAGTTTAGCGGCAATCTTATAAATAGGTCCATACGTTATCCATTAGGGCGGAGCCTGCTCGGAAACAGGTTGGCTCGTAAATACTATTTGATTTGCTTTTATGCGTACATCTGGTGGGCGCGAATGTGGTTAATAAGACATATTTTATTTGTTATTTGGTTTCTGATTGTGTATATGACGTATTCATCTTTAACTTTAGATATATAATAGTGCAGGATACGGCGATAGACTCATCACTTAATGTAAAGGACTTGATATTTAGCATGTGGCTAACGGTGATCTCTGCCCATCCCATGGGATACAGAAGTGAGTATATGTATGTTGAAAGAAAATCTGGAGTCGAACCGGGGTACTCTAGTTTCGTTATCACCCAGTAGGTTGGAACCTTCACGTCTTAGCTATTCTTGACAGATGTTGTCGAAATTTCTCTTCTCTTTATTTTTCTTTTAATATTGCAAATAATTAAAAATCCCAGCCCTGACACCTAAATTAGTATATTATATGTTCAATGTGAGTGTGGTTACACCCAGGAAGATAATTATTGAGTGTATCGAGGTAGTTAGTGTCCGTAATGGTGTGTAGGCTCGGCCGCAATGTGCACTAATGCGGTTGTTTGCATCCATGGCCGCACTGCGCATTACATCCGCACTTTGCCCTTGGCACTATAGTACCTTCAAACAGATACCACAAAAAGTCGACTAGCAAAAATTTGTTCGTTACTGTCTCAATAATACAGTCTTTGAACTTGAATATTTTTCGGAAAAATGCAAAACAACACAAAATCCCATAATTCGTTTTTACAAGTCGATATGCGTGGTTAATATTGTTATGGTTCTAAATGGTCTAATAATTCAATGTATATAGCAGAAAAATATTTAGTGAAAAAATGGCAACATTGAATCTGACACCTGATCAGTTTTCGATAGAAAAAAGTAATTACAATCAATCAAGTCTCTCGCAAAGTTCGATGCTATTTGTTATAGGTAATGTCATGAATACAAGTGTTTGTAGTTATAATACACCATTATAATATACTTTTTTTAACAAACTTTTGTATGAATGATACCCCTTAACGCAGTTCGGAGCATTATCGTAAGTAGAAACCGCTCGTAACGCAGCGAACAGAACATATCCAATATTGCGGGCGGTATTAGCGATCACGCGAAACTTGTCCCAAATCGTAAATGTTGCCAATCGTAAAAAAAACCAATCCAAACGGGTTTTATTTTATATACGAGACGGGCTGGCTCAATACCTGCTGAATATTTTCTGGTTTACATACATCTGTGTTATGTCGGAATTGAAATTGCGATGTGTGATGTTATGTTGTAAAAAGCCGCGGGGAGTCTGCTGTTTGAGTAGCCGCATTCTTGGCGCATACCTACTCGGTCATAAGCTCAATAGTTTTCAAAACAAAAATACAGATCGATAAAATTGAAGTGTGTGATTGTAATTCTAAATCGAAAGCTTTTCACTAATTGCATATTAAAGTAACTTACATAAAATAAAAGTGGTCTCTGCCTACCCCCATGGGATACAGGCGTGAGCATAAGTATGTATGTATAAAATAAAACAATTTTCAAAATGTTTCTCTGTCTGTCTGCTCGTCCGGGTAACCTCTGATACGGCTAAACCGTAATTTTATCGGGACTTTCACTGGCAGGTAGTTGATGTTACAAGGATTAACTTTGGATACTTTGGATTTCTTATTAAATTAGGATTCCGTGAAGTAAAGCCAAAGCGGGTGAAACCGCGGGGCACAGCTAGCTAGTGTGGATGTAATTGTAGTACGTAAGTGTACTGTTTTCCATGCGGCAATGTTGCGTGCCATAGACTAGGTGGTATAATAGATAATACGATGCGGAATCGCGGCTGATTGATGACACCTCGCGTAATTATACACCTTGTGTACGCGCTGGCTGCATCGTTAGGTACATCGCTCTATGGTAACGAGGTTACGTTGTTAATATGCCATAGTATATAAACATATGAGCTTACTATAATCAGTACGGATTCTAAAAAGATTTAGAGATTGTTCGAAATGACTCACACAGACGTACACGTCTGCGAGATTATAGGCATCTTAGCCGATCGCCTGTATAATGTAGTAGCGGACGACACGCGGTTCCACTCGCTCAATTCTCGTTCCCGTGGGAGTACAGAGATAAAATATAGCGTATATTAATCAGCATTAAAATGGTGAAAGAATTTTTAAAATCGGTCCAGATCTTTTTGAGCCCGTTCGTTACAAACATACTTACATACAAATCTTTCCCCTTATAATATTGGTATAGATATCATTTACGTGTTCTTAAAAATGTTTTATTAACTTGAAATTTATTTAGTTTGACGGATGGAATCTTACAATTGAATTTTAAATCAGTTATTATTTTTGATGCATGCATATCTATGTGACGTCATTCTAACTTTATTCAAATATGGCGGATTGTCCAAGATGGCGGACTAATTATTTTTCTGCACTACCACAATATAGGTATCTCAGGACACGAAACATTTACTGTCATTTTCATTAAAGCTTGTTTGAAACAAAATTTTGAAATTGTTTTATGTTCAGAAACTTCAAATTGGCATTACATTACTTTCACAGCACAATGATGGAGCAAAAGATATTATTTCATAGCTAGCTGTTCCACGCGGTTTTACCCGCGTATAGTTAATTTCATGGGTGACCCGCGGTATCCTAATGATTTTTTTAAAACAAAAGTAGCCTAAGTTACTCCTTGCTAAATTAGCTATCTGCAGTAGAAGTGCGCGTTAAAATCAGTCCAGCCGTTTCAGAGATTACCCGGAACAAACAGACCGAAAGAGAAACATTTAGAAAATTTGTTTTTTTTATGTAGGTACCATAGAAAAGCTATTATTTTAGAATTACAAACAGACACATCAATTTTATTTATCTGTAAAGATGTAATGACTTAGATTCCATACTGTGTAGTAACCTTATACAGTGGTATAGGTATTGTCGTCACTGTAAGGATGTTCTGTGTGTGAATAGTAGATGTATGACGTTGACGATCGTTGCTTCCATGACGTAGTTACCAAATATTATAATTAGTTGACGCGAGATGGCAACGTTTTACACTTACAGGAGTTGCAGGTTGACTATACGATCAAAACTAAGACTGATATAGTTATCTTTAAATAATAAAAAATTGAAGTGTATGTTTTTAATTCCAAATTATCAGCTCTTCACTAAATGCATATGAAAGTATATACGGTACTCACATAAATAAAAAAGCTATTTTTTTTTCTCTGTTTATTCCGGCTCATCACTCAAACAGGAGTTTCACTAGCAGATAACTATTGTTAATTTAAAAAAATTGGGGTCCGCGGAATTAAGCCACTCATGAAATAAAGTCTATGCGAGTGAAACCGCGGGGCACAGGTAGTAGTATCAAATAAAATGGTGTCGTTGATTTAGCTGGAACAAAATTTTATATCGGGATTTTCAGGAAACTCCCTCAGTAATTAAAATTTACTTAGCTACCAGTCAAGCTATTTGAATTTCTCATTAGACTTGACGTGGGGAGTAAAAATTTAATTTCCGTGGTCGGCCATGTTAGGATGCTGGCATATGGAGAGATAAAACACTAAAATCGATTATTGCTCACGTTCAACTGACGTTGCGGGTATTACACGGACATGTATGAGAATATTTTATACTACATTCCGGCAGTTTTAGAGAGGAATGGGACTCTATTCTCTGTGTATTTTTTTCTAGCTGATCCTCGCAGTTCAAGTCTTAATTTTATCGGGTTAATATATAGCCTATTTGTGACACTTTTTTTGCTAACGTTACTAAAAACTGGTTTAAAGAAAACATTATTGGTTATAATTACGAGTGGTCCCGCTCGCCTGATGATAACAATTTATAAAAACATACAAGCATGATGTTCCAGTTAGCTAGCGGTCCCAGTTGCCTGAATCCTCTAACAGTAGTATAAGAATGACCCGAATAACGTTGCTTTCTATAGGTATAAGATCAGGTTCCGTAGATCCAGAGATTACCCTCTACGACCTCACAAACGCCTGACGAATACCTCTTTATAATCATTTGGATAGATCATGCCAAAAGGCTCATACTGAACGGTCACAAACTTTTGAAGGCGTTACTGTTTACTACAACGACATCGTCTCAACACATTTTCGCAAACAAAATAGGAGGACGCTGTAATTTCAGATGAACTAAGTTTTGGAGTGAGTTCAGTATTAGACTTAAAATGTGATTAAGGTACTAATTTTATATGACGAGCAGTAAGAAATCCTCAGGGCGTATTTTTTTTAAATAAGAACATTTGCTCCATTGAGCTTTTAAATTTACTCTTTTGTTTACTGTCAAAATAATGTAGATTTGTCGTTTTTAAAGTATTGAAATATTTTAGTTAAATACGTGATTGACGTATACGCGATCGGCCTCGACGTGACACCTCTTATTGCTCCCGTGTCTGTCCTAGTTTCCGAAATAAAACAAATATGCTCACGCCATCCCAGAAAGATCCCCGAAAGGGTAAGCAGAGGTGTTGTAAAAATAACACCCACATTTCATCGAATATTATGAAATGCCAACCGACGTAGCAGAGTGAGTCCATGGCCGTCTCGGGCACTATACATACGTGTTTGAATTACTTCGCAGACATATGAAAATTCCCTTACGATGGTTTCATTCACCGTAAAGCATGTGGAGTGGAGTTTATAGAAAAACTCATTGGTATTTGATTTGAACTTGTGTAGCAGGCGACTGCTTAAAACCCACGGCCACCACGACACCTAGATTCCTAACTGCTTCTACAATTTAAGCTGTGACAACGTGTTTAGCTTATTTGCATACATAATAGCGATTGAATAAGTGATTGGTGTGTCTCGACCTTTAGCCAAGCTATTAGTGAAGCTAGGGCTCGTTATTAGGAGATCCATTAAGGCACTATACAGCCTTAAATATGCAATAACATATTAGTTACTGTGCAACCTACGACACTACAACTTTAGAACAATTATTATAATTCAAACGTAGAGGTCAGTCACATTTAGACGATTAAAATTGTACACATTGTTACAATTTAAGTAAGAAATTTCAAAAGGCATCGAATTGATTATGTTATTTCGAGTTAATGTTCTTTAATTACTTAAATTTTAATTATTATGTTTTTTAAATAATTTACTGTTCTAGGTTTTAGTAACCGTTTTTTTTGCTGTTGACAATCACATGTGATTATCACAAAGTGTGTAGTGAGCGGTCAGTCTGAAGAAACTTAATTAATATTATTATCATGAGCCGGATGTGTCCTACTGCTGGGCAAAGGCCTCCCTTCCCTGTTTCCATCCCTTTCGATCCAAGGCTTTCTCAGGCCAGGTTTTCAGGTAGGCGTTGAGTTCTGTCTTTTTACAAATTATTTGAATAATTAGGCACGAATCCTACCATTCGAAGTCTTGCGACTGGAAATCATATATCCGAAGTAGTAGATTACTTACCAATTAATCAAATTTCCACTTATTTTATATAAAATATTATAAACGAGAAAGTTTGTAAGTATGTAATAGATTTTGATGAAGCTTTACAATATTATTGCTTAAACATCAGAATAACACATAGGCTATATGGCGCAGACAAAATCGCGGGCAACAGCCAGTTATAGCTATTCGTAAAATGTCCGAATTTTTTCTGACCATTTTGCCGTGCACAATTTAAACCTCATTATTTTCTTTCCAGGTAAGTCCGCATTTCCCGTCATAATATTCCGGGCGCCGTAAACTGCAGGCACGAGTAAGCAAGTTAAATAATAGTTCTTATTACCGAGTTGTAAAGTTGGAAATCGGTAATTACCACCATGTTTGGCAATCCAATCGATGCACCGTGCACGACTTTTATTAGTTTTCTATAAGTTTGAATTGCAGTGCTCTGCTGCTGAAGAAGTTTTTCAGTTCCGATTTTAATGCCGTGGTCCGTAGTTACTTGCTCTATTATTTAACATGTGAAATTATATTTACATTGGCAACTAGGTAATCTATGCTGTTAATCACGTATATACATTAATAGCTGTGCTCCGCGGTTTTACTCGCGTAGAGTTAATTTCATGGGTAACCCGCGGATCTCTAAAGTTTTTTAAAATAATAGTAGCCAAAGTTACTCCTTGTAACATTAACTATCTCCCGCTAAAATTGGTCAAGACGTGTCGGAGATTAGCCGGAACAAACAGACAGACAGACAAAGAAAAATATAAAAATGCCACTTTTTAAGTCTGTACCGTGTAAACATTCATATGCATTTAGTGAAAAGGTTATATTGGAATTACAAACCGACACTTCAATTTTATTTGTCTGTATTATGGATATAGCGCCTAATCTATCTCCTATCGAAAGTTTTTACCTTTGCAGCATAAAAAAATCCCAAGGTGCATTAGTTCATGATTAATGATTACAATATACGATAAAACAAGCCAAATATATAATTAAAACATCGAACTCAATAACACGACCAACATGCTCCATAGAGGATTCAGGCGACTGGGACCGCGGTCCCAGTACCCTCGCTCCACAATATAAATATAGCGTCACTTTTCCCTGGATACAAAAATAAAGTCACATTTATCGGAAGTTAAAGCACAAAGGCACAATGCTAGGATTTCCATTAAAACTAAATCAAGCGGCGCGCATCCAGGTATTCGAAAGGGAACAATTTATATCTTTTCCTGAGACAAGTAGAGTTACGTTTAAACCTTTTTCTAATGTCATTTAAATATTAATGCTGCGTCACGACACAACAGTTTTTCCTTCCGAACGTTTATTTTACTCTTTTACCAGTATGTGTTGTAATATTAAGTTTCATATATTTATTGACATGCCAGCTTAGTTCTTAACAATATTATATTATTTACGTGGTGGCCTTGAGGTTTGAGCAGTCGCCTACTACGCAAGCGACGTAAGTTCCAATCCCAGCGGGGCCTGTACCAATGAGTTTTTCTAAAAAAAACTTATGTACAGTGATTTCACACCACGTGCTTTACGGTGAAGGAAAACATCGTGAGGAAACCTGCATATTTCTGAGAAGTAATTCAATGACGTATGTAAAGTGTCTGAGACGGCGATGGACGCACTATCTGTCACGTTGGCACTTAATCATCTTCGGTGAAAAGTGTGTCAAAGTCAAAGTCAAAAGTATCTTTATTCGATTAGACTTTTACAAAGCACTTTCAAATCGTCAGAATGACACAATTATACAGGATTATACATGCTACCGCCAGGTTCGGAAGGTTGCTTTTACTGAGAAGAACCTGGCAAGAAACTCAGTAATTACTCTTTTCAAAAATATTATACAATTTAAAGAATACAAAATAAATAATTTAAAAAACGTAAGCTCATGTACAATGTTCCAATGCACAAATGTCGATAAAAATTAACATAACTAAAAATCTAGTACATCTACTTATAACTAAATGCGTAGCTTGAGATGACCAGCCCCCACAAGCAGCACCTGTTCACAAGTATGACGTGAATGCCAGCCATTGACCTCCTCAACCATCATAGAGGGAAGTGGACAACCCGTCATCCAGACGCCGCCGCAAGCAAAGGCATTTTAGTGAGCCTGACAACTCAAGCCAGTCAAACAAAGATCAAAACTAATAAATATTAAGAATTGTAACATAAGTACAGTGTCCATGAGACTACTTACAATATTTATCTGGTAATACATTATTCCAAGTTTCTTTATCACATATATAATCACTAACTGTATAATAACCCTTTTTAAGTAATACAGATTTTACAGTCTCTTTAAATTTATCAAAGGGTAAATTTACAATACATGTAGGTAACTTATTATAAAAGCGTATACATTGCCCTAAAAATGATCCCTGGACTTTCTGTAAGCGGTGTGTAGGTACTACTATTTTATTTTTGTGCCTTGTGTTGACATTATGTACATCACACTTCTTTTGAATAATTGTGTGTTGTAATTACAACACCTCTGCCTACCCTTTCGTGGAATATAGGCGTGAGCATATGTATGTATGTATGTTTTTGTACTAGCTGTGCCCTACGGTTTCAACCGCGTGTAATTAAATTTGATTCCCGCAGAACCATTAATATTTTTTTTAAATAAAAGTAGCCTACTTTAGCCTACTTACTATAGTTACTCCTTGTAACATTAGCTGTCTGCCAGTGAAAGTCCCGTTAAAATCAGCCCAGCCGTTTCAGGGATTAACCGGTACAAATTGACAAAGATATATATTTTTTAATTTGTTTTTCTTTTGTCTGTACCGTATATACTTTCATATGCATTTAGTGAAAAGCTGTTATTTTGGAACTAATAATAGACACTAAAATTGTATTTATCTGTATAGATATAGATTGAAGACAACTGAATTGGTATACTTTTAAGGAGAGTGATATTACTTCACGATTTCTAGTTTCTTGTGTATTAGTGGTTATATATGAGTCTGGACTCATGATATTTCGAATTAAAATGAACGAGAAATTGTACCAAAATCCCTAATTGAACCCGTTTGTGAAGCTTTAGAAAGGTGTCCCATTACTGACCTTTTCAATGGATATTGATCACATTGTCACAAACTAGGGAATCCTTGGGCGTTTGCGTTTGATTGATGTTGACATGATGTCCACCCCTGATCCAAAATAAATGGGTACAGGACACCGCCTCCACACATTGCGTCACGATCAGTGTTTGAGTGATTTAATTTGAGATCCTGGGGCCTACCATCAACGGTTTAAGCAGAGCATAAACAATAAGAAGGGTAGGTAGGTAGGTTACACGTTTTGGTATAGACACACACAAACATACATTACACAAGTGTATTCAGGCATCACAAATGGTAAGCACTGCTTATCTGGTTATATGGAATGCACGCCCTTGAGCAGAGCGTATTAACTTCTGAGCTTTGAGCTAAGAAGTTCGCATAGCACTGCTTAAGCGATCGTAATTGGCCCGCTAATCAGACTGCCTCGTTGGTCTAGTGGTCGAAAAACATTTTTGCGGAACACGAGGTCGTGAGTGCGATTCCCGGTTCGGGAATTTTTTTTTCCAACCGTAATATCCCAGTAGCAGCCCGGAGAGATTAGTACCCGGGTACTAACTGAAATATAAATGTGCAAAATTTCGCTTTTGACTATCTATAGGCGTGAGCATATATGTCTAAGATCCTCTCACAGCGAGTCTTTCTGTGAGTCTGTGAACAGCTCAATTTTGGGAGCTGGCTTATCGAGACATTTTTTATACGTCACCACATTTACATACTATCACGCTCCCCGACTCTCACTTGATTTATTCCTTGCGTCTTGTTTGGACATTTCACTACTTTTTGCTTTGACCGCGTTCGAAAAAGTGTTAGATGATTTACTGACCGAACTGCAGTTACAAATCGAAAGCTGGGATTCAATTTGCACATCGCTAGGTTTTAGGTATTTAAGGCTGGATATTGCACCAGTGCATGTCACAATTTGCAATTTTGCATTGCAATTCTCAACGCTGAGGATCCGATATGGGCTTGAGAAGCTACGTGTAGCATAGCACGTCGCATAAATACATGCCATACCGTTATAGATAATATATTACAACTAGCTGTAGACTTAATTCATGGGTGGCCCGCTGAACCCTACTTTGTTAAGAAGTAGTTAAGTTACTCCCTGCAACATTAGCTATCCGCTAGTGAAAGTTCCGTTAAAATTGGCCAGCCGTTTCGGAGATTAGCCGGAACAAACAGACAGACATACTAACGGAGATAAAAAAATCATTTGGTGAAATGCTGTTATTTTGGAATTACAAACAGACACTTCAATTTTATTTATCTGTATATATATATATATAGGTGCATATTTCAAGCAAAAAAACAAGCTCTTCAACTTTATATCTATATTAATATTATAAAGAGGAAAGATTTGTATGTCAGTATGCTTGTATCCGAAACTACCGGATCGATCTTAAAAATTCTTTCAAAAATTAATATCAAAATTATCAGCGAATAACATAGGCACCGAGAGAGTAGAATATTTAATCTCCATACTCCTAAGAGAACGAGAACTACGCAAATGGAACCGCGTGACTTCGGCTAGTATTGAATATAGATTCATTTTCTTCTCTTCATCATAGCTTCTAAATTCGAAAATACAATATTCGAACATACATACATATAAGCTAATCAAATCTTTCACAGAGTTAAGGACCCGTCTAAGGATGTCAATGTTAATAAATTGATCAGATTGAGTAAGAGATACGCACAAGCCAACCAAAGGATTGCCCCAACCATACGAATATCGATAAAGCCCGACATGATTTACGATTACGATTGACGGAGCCTTATTTATCGAATGACAACCCGTTACATTCCCGGGGAGCATCGATAGCGGTGACTCGAACTTGTACCAAATATCGACTGTCGACATTAAAGGCTCTCCCTAGAGCTCGGCTCGAGTAAAAGGTTACGCGAACTGAAACAATGTCGCATTGAAATATTTTACTTGTGATGCCGGATTCCTTATTGATCTTGTTACATATTACCATCCGTTGATATGATGTGAATATATTTTTGTAGATATACCTACGTTATAGGGATTATTGAATGTGTCAAGTGGTATCAATTCCATCACAGAACCCCGTGAGAAGAAATAGCAGTAGTCAAGGAAAAGCAATCTATTTAGAACTATATATTTTGGTAAGTATCAGTTACTAATGCCTGAATCCCACGAAGGGGTAGGCAGAGGTGTACTTTTCATAGGGTGAGTTGCCAGCTGAGCCTTTAATATGCACCCACATTTCGCCAGATTTGTTTTACGTTATGTTTTTACACTTTAGATTGGGAGTACGGGGATAAAATATAGGCTATGTTACTCGCTGATCATGTAGCTATCCATTCCTGAAAGAATTTTGAAGATTGATTCCGTACTTTTTGAGCCAATTCGTTACTTCTCTTCGAATTCGATCTTTCCTCTTTTTAATATTAACTAGTGGACCTCACGTGGTTTCACCCGCGTAGTTCCCGTTCCCGTGAGAGTACGGGGATAAAATATAGCCTATGTTACTTGCTGATGATGTAGCTATCCATTGCTGAAAGAATTTTTCAAATCGGTCTAGAACTTTTGAGCCTATTCATTACAACCAAACACAAAGTTTTCCTCTTTATAATATTAGTGTACATGTAATTGAGAGCGAGCCTATTTCCATTAACCGGGTACTATTCTATTCTCCAGGCTGCTAATGAGTAAAATCCAAAATAGAACCTTTAAGGTAGGCGTGCGAAAATTTGAAAAGGTTGAGCAGAGGTGTTACTATGCACGGAGCTATTTCGGGGCCAACGAGACAAATTGTGAGTCGGTGGCATCTCAAGCACTAATGCGTACGTCTTTTTAAATACATTATGTAAAGCATGTTCTTATTGTATATATAAATATAAAATAGGACGCGATGTATCCGTTCGTCCCACCGATATAAAGTAACCGTCCGGATGACGGCCGGTGTGTCGGGCAAACATCATGAATCACCCGCGCGTCCGCACCGGATACCGGACATTCGGCAACTGCGGTCGTATGTGATACACGGACACTTGCCCATTTGTTACCTTATGGATATTTTAGTAGCTTTCAAATTATCATATTTTTAACCCCCGACGCAAAAAGAGGGATGCTATAAGTTTGACGTCGATGTCTATCTGTCGGTGTATGTGCGTTTTAATTTACTTAAAAGACAGTTGCCTTGCGGTGGTTTTAAGCTATATGTTTGGTTGATACCGGTCTAGCAGGGTAAGAGTATCAGCTCTTTTCCAAAATGATGTAAGGCATTTTAAGCGCATGGTAACTCAATTAAGTGCATTACGCGTGCAAAATCGTTAAATGGGAATTAATTGATTGTATTTTTTTTGGGGTTGTTCCTTAAACTATAAGTAGCTCAGAGAGAGAGAAGTTGAAGAATAAACATCGTGATATGGACGTGTTATACGGAGTGATGAGGTTATAGTTGCCAAAAAACTTTTGTTTATGAATGTGGATGGCCAAAAGGGGAGAGGAAGACCTAAGAAATGATGGATGGATTGTGTGAAAGATGATACAGCTAGAATGGGAGGGAATATTTACAGACAACAAATAACATGGGATAAAGGCAGGATGTATGATGATTTTATATGTAAGGGTTTTTTTTTAATTTTTATTTGAAAGCGTAACCTACAGCGGTGGTGGGTTTGGGGTCGTGGTTTTGTAGTAGTCTGTGAAGTGTTGATGTGAGAGTTTAATCCAGGGTCAATGCCAGTGAGTTTCCTAATCCATATTAATATTATTGCCTAGTACCTAGCTGTGCCTAGCGGTTTTACCCGCGTAGGATTTATAATAAAAGCTGTTATGTTACTCAGAGCTTTTTTCTAAATTAAGCATTTTTATGTAAATAAAACAAGAGGTTAATTTAGAATGACACACATACCTTCAATTTCACTTATCTGAATAAATATAGATAAAATAGGTCTACTTATCTAAGTTAATCTTTTAAACATAGCTATATGCCGGAGAAAGTCCCGTTAAAATCGGTCCAGCCATTTTGAGATTAGCCTGAGAAAACAGAGGGATAATAAATTTTTTAAATTGGATATTTTTATGTATATACTTTCATATACATTTCGTGAAAAGCTGTTCATTTGGAATTACAAACAGACACTTAAATTTTATAGATATGTGAATTTGTAAACCAATAATGGTGACTACGTTTCCCGCTAACAATTCCACACACAGTAACATTAGGCACGGAATTTTTCCAATATAAATTCTCCCAACGCTCTCTTTGATGTGCATTTGGGCAATTGTAATTTACACGGCACATCCATTTATTTACATCGTTTGGGAATATTTTAAAATGGCAAAATTTTTAAAAAGAAATATTTCATCTCGGACACGCACAAATACTTAAACATAATACCTGATTTATATTTTTACATTATTTACAAATATCCCTAGAAGGGCCACCGAAGTGAAAGAGGGGTCGATTATTCTATATTAGCTGTGCCCCGCGGTTTCACCCGCGTAGACTTACGTCACGTTCCACGGGAACGGGAAAAAATCCTATGTCCTTCTCCTGGGTCAAATGTACCTCCCCGCCAATTTTCAGATACTATATTATATGGTATTTAGTTCACTCAAGGCACCGTCACGAGCTATGAGCGCTGACCTTGAATGCGCAATATTTTACGAGTCTGTCTCTGTCTGTATGGCGCGACGTGAATGAACTTCATGCGCAGTTACCCCCACTATTTTTTGGGTCTTGTACGGAGCGAGCGCGAACGCTATTTTTGATGGGCGCGTATAGCTCGTGACGGCATCTGTAATTGGCTAATTACTAAAAATTATTGGTATTAAACATCATCAGAACCAACTCGAAGACGATTGCGTGTTACAAATTCTAACAACCCGCTATCAGTGATCGTAGTAATCTAATTATGAACTTAGGCCCACGCACACTAATGCACTATCGTACCGCGTACCGCGTGCATAAAAATTTGTTAAACTTCTTTTTAAACGATATAAAAACCCTGAAGTTTTATGAACAAGGCCATAGTGGCCTTGAGGTTTGAGCAGTCGCCTGCTACGCAAGCGACGCAAGTTCGAATCCCAGCGAGGCCTGTACCAATGAAAAAACGTAAAGCACATGGTGTGAAATCACTGCACATAACTTTTTAGAAAAACTTATTGGTACAGGCCCCGCTGGAATCCCTTGCGTACTAGGCGACTGCGCTAACCCTACTACCACCGCTCTTGATAGTTTTTAAACGGAAAGGAATTTAAGTCAGTTCTTGCATACTTATTATTTAAAGTCCTGTTGAAATCGGCCCAGCCCTAGATTAGCGGGAACAAACAGATATACAGAGAAAAAATGGGTTTTCTATGTCAGTGCCAGTACCTTCACATGCACTTAGTGAAAGCTGTAATTTTGAAATTACAAACAGACACTTTCAGTTATCTGTATAGATATAGATCAATATTCATTAATGGTGCTGACTGTACACGGGTAGTTGTTTTACACAAACTTTTAAGCGATATAAAATTACCATTTGATTAGTTCAGTGAAATTATTTCGAATCAGCCCTGTGAGTTTTGAATTTCGATACAAGTTGTTTCATTGTCAAAAGTTGACTTGTTCTTTTGTTCGCCGTTAATTATTTCCGCTGTTTTATTAATTAAGGTCCCAAATGGAAGGGTAGGTTCATAAAAGTTTATTGTTATTACCAATTGTCTTTGAGGAAACGTTATTATAAAGACTGTCTCTGACAGCCATCATCCATAATATAGGGTTGACACTTACAGTACGTGAGATATCGCCGTTGGATTAGGTTTTATAAGCTTTGGTAACCGGTGATCTCACACAAAAAACATATATCGAACTAACTTGAGCCAAATTCTATAATCTCAAAATCACCATCTGGGGGCCTACCATACAGAACGTATTGAGAACTTCTGAGCATTGACGTTCCATCTTTGTACCGTAAATTACAACTTCGAAGCTGAGAAGTTCTTAATACGTGCTGTTTAAACGATGATGGTAGGCCCCCTGTTTGGCGCAATAAAAGGCTAGTCACTTGAGCTGTCAGCCTTATTTATCTTTCTGCAACATAAAGCTAGTTAAAAGCAACTCGAAAATACACTTTAATCTTCATCTCTCTCTCTCTCTCTCTCTATCTCTATCTCTCTCTCTTGCCCTGTGTGTGTCTATTATAGGTTAAATATCAATGCGCGATAGCGAGAGCTAAATCCCAATTATTTCGATTGTTTTTGAACTAAACTTCTCAATGCATCGCGATTGTTATCAATCGCAGTCGACTGCGATCACATCGATGTGAGATAGTCTGACTCCCGTGTGATCATTCGGCTAGATATGGTGCGATTTGGACGAATCGCTTGCATCAGAGCAATCGAAACTATCGAAAAACTCCTCCATTGCTTCAGCGCCGAGTCGATGGTTGACTTGATGGAAATTTAACCGACCCGCAATACTCATATTCTATAACTTTAATTAGCAAGCACAGACTGCTACAATACAAACAATATCATATGACTCGCACCGTTCTTGGCGTAGACCGATGGCGTTTGCGTCTGTGATGGATCGACTGACAGGTGCACAGCTCATTATTTGTGTTGACGAACTGAGTCTACTGTTACATAATTATGACATATTATCTATGGTCTGCATCAAAATAATAAGATAAATGAAGGGACATACTTTTATTATGGGAAAAACAGAACCTTCATAGGATTGGTTGTTCGTCTTTCTGTTTGTTCATAGCGTGGAGATATTTAGCTGAAATTCATATCAAATACTCAGGCGTTCTGTCACTTGGAGCTGCGTAGAAATCAAACTTCTAACCCAACGCAATAAAATGATATAGCCATTTATGCTGCAAACTTTCGATACTCGCAAGGCAATCAAAACCGGTCACTTCCCGTGAGCTCAGAATCTTTAAATTTAGTACAAAGCAACGTCTTTAAGCACAGATAAAGGAAATATTGCGAAAAGTATCTGACTCGCACTTGGCTGGTTTTTTCCGTCCTTTGGCCAAATTTGGTAAACAGTTCCTTGGCAGGCTCTAATAGCTGCTATATAACTGACTTATTTTTAGTAAAAACCACAGTTTTTGACCTAAGTAAATCAGGTATCCTTAAAACTTTATTTATTCTATACGAGTTATTCGATATTTATTATATAAAATTAATTATGAAATACGCGTTGAAAAAACTAAATCCGTACCTAAAAGTAAATATTTTCTTACTCCACGAAGGTCTATTATAATATCATCATATTTCATTCCGCTTGATAAATGAACTGCTATCTCCAAAATATTTCTAGTTTAGGTAAGTTAACACATCTACCCGCAATCTTATCTAGGTCACAGGCATTGCGCGCTGGAAAGGCATACACATCAAAAAATTATGTCTGTACATTTATCACTATGAAGGAAAACGCGTTGGTACCGCACTTTATCCGCGGGGAGCAAATGAGCTCGTCCAAGACCGATAGTAGGCCCAGCGCCTACTATCGGTCGTTACGCTATTCATATCCTCGCAGATTAATGTAAGCGATTATAATACATGCGAACCGACGAAACATATTATTTCTGGCGCCTAGAAAATGTCACTAGCGTGATTTAGGTATCCTGCTTACACACGCCATCTGTAGCAAATCGCAGTAATTATTATCATAAAAATGATCTTGTCAAAAAATCTTATTAAAAGTATGTTGAGATGGTTTGGACATATTGAAATGATAATTAAAGGGGATTAACGTAAGAAATTTATAGAGCGAATATAAGTGGAAGTGCCAGTAGAGGGCGTCCAACGAAGAACTATGACCAAATTAATAATATTTTTCAGAAAGATCATATTCGGAGCACTTGTAACCGAAGGAAGTGTATGAAAAGTTGCATGAATGTGTTCGAAGCACAAGAAGTATGTAAGGATCGTAATCGTAGCATGTGGCAAACGGTGGTCTCTGACTACCTCCACGGGATAAGTGAATATGTAAAGATGATCTTAATTGATTTAAAATGAATGGTAAAGTTTATCTACATTCATGTCTCGTACAAAGGGCTCATCGATCTGTGAGTTATCCCGATCAGTTGTCCATAAATAACGAAGTCAATTTGCCGATACAAAGCCCTCGCAAAATTGTTTTCGTGTCGCCGCGTCATCGTGTCAATTAAAAAAAGCTGCCTACATTACGTGCCTTGTTTATTTAGGCTGTTCTGTTAGCCCGATCCAGTACATAGACGGGGGGGATATCAGGACACCTCTTTATTATATCGGCCTTTATTCCCGCCGGAGTTACCCAATTAGGGGTATTGATCATCATCATATTTCATGGCAAAGCATATCTGGTACATAAGAAAACCGTTTTTACATTGCCGTGTACGGACAATTGTAGACAATTAGTTATTAACTGGTTATATGAAATTATGCTATGGATCTACCGTATTTTCATCCCTATTGGCCGCATGTCGCACATAGATACGAAATATCAAAATTTGTCAATAAAACAAAAGATGGATAGAGAAAATAATAAATTTCGCAGTGGAATCCAATCCTATTTTGAAAAGTTGTCATTTTGTGGTCGCACAAGTACTCAAAGGCAATTGCCGCAAGCCACCAGCCAAACTTTGTCTGCGAACTTTTCGAACGTCGACACACAGTAAAAAGTACTAGAATTTCTGTTATAACTTCCACAAATAATTAACGGTCTCATGTTCAAATTAAACGGTGGAATTAGTGCAAACTACCACAGAAACGAAATATACAGATAATGAAAATATGTTTTTACACATTAAAAACATAAAGAATATTCCTAACAAAAAGGTTGGATGGGAATCTGTCGCTAACAACTAGTATCATAGTTCACTTCTGACTTAAACTGAGATGGAGCTAGCATAAAAATAGGCAAACGTCAAAAACTTTATGAATCGGGCATCTGATGACGTAGTTCCAGTCGCCTGCATCCTCGTAATTTTATACTAGTGATGTGAATGAGAGAATACAGACATAACGGCTCAAAGAGAGGAAACAATAGATATTGCTCTGACCCCAAAAAGATCAGGAAAATTTTAGTAGTTTGTGGCAAGCTTCGATGCTTATAATTCAGCTTCAATTCATACAAACCCCAAAGGACCCCAAACTACAGGACTAAAGTGATCCACGAAGCTGAGAATTGGTAACTCATCAAAATATTCTCGATATAAATACAAATAAAGGACCAAATATTGTAACGAGAATTAATTCAAATTTAGGACGCCATGCATAATTTATTATACCAAAAGCTTTTCACTGTTTACGTTCGGTTACTTTAATCAACATGCCACGTTATTTTACGCCTTGTGAACGACTAGATATGGTACTTAATTAAACCTTGCGTAGAACACAGAATGCTATAACAATGGTTTGATGAATGTTAAGTAAGTCTGCAGATAGATAACCGGTTAGTTCAGAGAAGTTCGAAGCTTCCGGACTGGAGACTGTATCTCCAACTTACACAGATATCTTAGTTAAATAATAAGAAGAGTGTAGTGTTCCTGCGGTGATTAAGGCAGCCAGTTCTTTAATCATTTACTAACAGTGCCCTGTGGCTTAAACAGCGTAGACTTGAATCCAAAAAGTAGTATATAGTAGTAAGCCAGTAATGTTCCAATGTGAAGAGGAAAGGTTTGTGTTTGTATGTTTGTAACGATTTGGCTCAAAAAGTAGTACTGATTTTAAAAATTCTTTCACTATTATAATGTTGATACTTTATCACTGATTAATATAAGCTATATTTTATCATCGTACTCCCACGGGAAGGGGAATTACGCGGGTGAAATCGCGTGACGTCTGCTAGTTTCATATAAATTGGATAACATATCTATTATTATGAGGTATCCCTCATAAATGTTTGCTCTGTTTCATGCAAATCATAATTGTAATTTATTAACCCGAATGTCAAAGAAGAGAGCACTAATATAAACAAGGAGGGTTTAGTTTAATTTTTGAAATGGAACTGTAGGAAGTCAACATTATACCATAAAGTATAGAATTAAACAAACAGTGAGAAGGCAGAGGGTTTCCAGTAAATCTAGCTCGGTGTGGATTTTCATAAACCGGAGTCTGACGATATAACAATGTGGGTTGTTTCCGCGAGCGGGGGTAGCTGGAGCATAGGCGGAGCGGAATGAATTTGGCATAAACGCATTTTTTTATTACAAGCATTCATTAGTTGGTGACGTATAATCAAAGGCATGGAATATTTCAAGAGCATGATCAAATCATACGCACGCTTTTTGCCCCTGGTATTTCATTAGTTTTTACTTAACCGTAGGCTGTGTTGAGCACTGGCGATCACTTTTGTTGTATGATTTTTACCATTTTACTGATGCCATATAAGTTAAATTTTCAAGTACCATTTAAAGAGAATGTGTGTACTTGTAATAGTTGTTTGGAAACCGAAAGCTTTTCATTAGGTTTAGATTTTAATACACTGAATAGAAGTTCGTATTATTTTCGTTTGCTCAGCTCGTAGTGTTGCCGCACCTCAAGTCTGAGCGCGGCGCCATCATTTCCATAATAATGCACCCTGCAACTCCTCGAGCTATTTAATGAAATCGTGTCGCACTTTTAAGACGTATTGCTTTACACGCTCACTGGTCTCTCAGGTAACTGTTCTTCTTCTTGTTAGTTACGCTCTTGACAGAGCGGTCTTTGTCATCATGTGGTACTATTCGGCGCAGACGTCAATCGCTTCACGATGTCTCGCGATCGATCTCTATTGGACGTAATTCTGGTGCGCTCGACGGTTTTAATCTGACCAGTAAATCGCATGAGTGATCTTCCCCGCTGTAACTTCAACTTTACCATGGACAACAAGACATCCCACTTTGCAACGTGTCCAAAGAACTTAAGGATACGGGACTGTACTAATGTACCAGGAAACTGTACTGATGTCTACATAAAGAGCATTTAGATGAAGACAAACGACTGGGTTAAAAATGATGTCTCCTAGCACGCCATAAAAATTGACGCATCCAGCTTAAGTGGAACTTGACGTAATATTTTATGATGTAGGTGCGTCAAAAGCTGCGCAAAAGCAACTGATTCCTGCTCTTTCTTAAAAAAAAGTAGAATTGACCTTGCTCATACAAAAAATATAACGGCCAGTTAACACCATGAATTATGGATACGATTTCAAAATCTGTCCAAAAACATATCATAAGGGTTAATAATGGACGAACTTAACCTTCAAATGTCACGCGGGTCTCTTGGGCCCGGTCTCAATTTATGAGCTCATTAGCCGGCATTACCCTACACCTGCGCGCCGGGTAATGCCCACACTCGGGTAATTACCACCGCACATTCTTTGTTCCACATTATTAATTATCAAAGGATTATTAGATATATCTGTGTTTAAAAAAAATACAATAACGTTTAATTACGACATTAATACCCGACCCTTTGTAGATGAAGGCTCTATTAATTTATTTTTTTTCGTTTTGTAAGATTGCTCGATCGTGCCCTGATTCATGAAGTGATTTGTGTTTTAATTACTTTGGATAACACATCGCCTGCGAATGTGATTTGGTAATATGCTGGCTTCATATTTCGTCCGAATCCAGGTCCTACAAATAAAGTATACTGCCGGGCCCCGCGGCTTGACCCGCAAATCATTTTGACAAAAAACTAATGATGCATATGTTTGTCCAAATTTCAAGTCACGACCAGGGGGGAGGTGAGTCAGCTTACATAGTAGCGCTGGTGACTCAGTCAGTCAGTCAGGTCGGGTATATACGTAGGTAGATCATCATCATCCTCCTGCCCTTTTCTCATGTTATTTGGGGTCGCCGTCATATCTGTATTCACTCCTATATTAGCCATATCATCTTTCACACAATCCATCCATCGTTACTTAAGTCTTCCTTACCCCTTGTAACCATCCACATTCATAAACAAAACTTTTTTGGCAACATTATCCTCATCCCTCCGCATAACATGTCCATACCACGATTAGGTACAGATGATGATAAATTAAATATAATGAATTACTGCTGCGACCAATAGGAGCGAAACATCAATGGAAAATGTTACAAAAATAACTACCTACTTAGTAACTTAGTTGTTACGCGGGCTTATGATATTGATATGAAGTCTATAACTACATTGCTTATCACAGAGCAATCTGTACACTAAACCTACCGATTTTCCAGTAAAATTTCAAGCAAATTCTCACCTCCCAAATATGTGTAAACCCTTTCTATAGACTACAGAGAGATATGTTCAATTAATCACGACCATAATTCAGAGCGGCACACGGCACGTAACGTTGAATTAGGTCCGAATATAATCCGAGTACCAATAGGCACGGCCCATCCATCAGCCGGTGCTAATCACCGGTGCGCAGGCGTGCTTTATTTGCTCATTAGCACCCACGTGCGCGTTAGTGTTAACGTAGTTAGATATACCTCGGAACACGTGTAGTTTACTCTGTAGGTTAACGCGTTCACTGCTAACGACGCATCTGCGCGTCCAACAGTAAGCGAATTTACGAAGAAGATTCGACGTTAGCAGTGAACGTGAAGCAAGTGGTTCTGTGCCAAAAGTGTCGAAATTTTCTTAGTATTTACGTGTTTGCTCTCGTTCTACAACGTACTCGTACATGTATGTTTTGTAGTATTATAAAACTTACTGCAATATGAACCCTGACATTAAGAGACAGAAAGCTGAAAATATTATATTACGACTGTGATGAGAAGCTAATGAAATACGGAAAACTGATTGAATCCTAGTGCCGATTTTTCCCCAAGTATAGATTTCTAAATGTTCAAACCTCGTCACCTGACCGACCGTGTTGATCCGCTATCTTTGGCAAGTATCAACATATTTTGAGGCATACTAAAACAGGTCAAGCAAACGTGTTTGAACGATGGCAAATCTGTTTCATTATTCAATTTGAATACTCATCCAATTACAGGACGGACGGCCAGAGGCAATCGACAGTTCATAAAGCCACTCTCGACAAATTACGCACTATACATAAAAGCTATTTCACAAAGAAATCCCAAAGCCTACCGACTCCGAATTTCAACACAACACAACAAAATGACCTGGCAAATGGAGTCGAGATCGCTATCTAGATATTCCATTTACATAAGAAAGCATTCGCTGACATAACAATAGGCACAAAATAAACGTACCCAATACTGCTTGTCTTATAAATCAGCCGGTATATAACAAGTACATACAATTCACTATTTGTAGGTACACATACCCAAGACTGGACACATTGTACCTGATCAATGTAAATAAGGAAGGGGGATAGAGTATAGAGATAAATATTTGTAATCTGGCAGTGTATCACTGTTGCTTCAACGTCGAAATGGTTTTTGTATAGTTATTGTCTTCACCTACAATTAGACCTACAGAACATTTTTTTAGAATCTTATCTTTTTACTCCTTTAGAGATGGAATTTCAGAAAGGGCTTTCTTAAAAAGGACACACCCTCATCATTTCAATTCTGTAGGATTAGCGGCTCGGGCGTTATAAGATATAGACATAGATGGTTGATGTAGCCGAGAAGCCGTGGTGGCCTTGAGGTTTGAGCAGTCGCCTGCTACGCAAGCGACGCAAGTTTGAATCCCAGCCGGGCCTGTACCAATGAGTTTTTCTAAAAAACTTATGTACAGTGATTTCACACCACATGCTTTACGGTGAAGGAAAACGTCGTGAGGAAACCTGCATATGTCTGAGAAGTAATTCAAAGACGTATGTATAGTGCCTGAGACGGCGATGGACTCACCTTCTGTCACGTTGGCACTTGATCATATTCGGTGAAATGTGGTTGTTGTTACAACACCTCTGCTTATCCCTTCGGGGACCTTTCTGGGATGGCGTGAGCATATTTAATTTTTATTTTATGGCTGATGTAGGCAAGTCTGTCAGTCCTGACTTAGAATTTTATATGATAGATTAAGTACCGAGATAGTACGAGTCGAGTACGTAACGTCTTTTACTCTCTTCTTTCCGACTTCGTATAGACCTAACGAATTGAAACTTGTCAGATGTATGCAGTAAACATGGTATAATATACACACACTACAGACAGCTGGTCTGGCCCTGATGCTGATCAATGTATGGAATAAAATATAGATAGCCTAGCTTGGGCTCATTACATTTATAATTAACTGTGCCTCGCGGTTTCACCCCCGTAGACTCCATATCATGGATGGCTTTATTTCGCGGTGCCCTATTTTATTTAAATAAAAGTAGTCTTACGTACTATTTGTAACATCAGCTATCTGCCGATGAATATCCCGTTAAAATCGGTGCAGCTGTTTCAGAGATCAAACTGAACCAACGGACAGACAGATAGAAAAAAACATGTGTCTACACTAATATTATAAAAAGGAAAGTTTTGATTGTTTTTTGTTTATTTGCATTGAATAGGCTCCGAAACTACTTGACTGATTTTAAACTTTCTTTCGGCAATAGATAGCTACAACATCAGCGAGTAACATAGGCTATATTTTATCTCAGTACTCCCACGGGAACGGGAACAACGCGGGTGAAACCGTGTGACGTCTGTTAGTACCGTATATACTTTCATATGCATGTTAATTTTATATAGATGATGATACGTTAATGTCACTGTGCATGCAAGTTCGTGTGTTGTTTTTATTGCTATTTCAATGTATTTAAATATTATTTCCACAACTTCTTATTCAAATGCAGGAAAAGCTGAAACTCGGTAATGGGCACCATGAAGTCCATAAATACATGTTAAACTGTAATAGTTCCATGCGCAAGGAGTTAGAGCAACGCCTTGGAAGTGGTCACGCCCGAATAGATTTCCCGAACTAACCGTGCCGCGAGTGATCCATTAACTTGTGCCCAACTTCCGGACACACGGCCGGTGGGTTCGGTAAACTTGTAGTCTTGTTAACTGCCACTCTCACGGGAGGTTTTGTTATCTCAATTAGTGTTAGAACCGTACGACTTCATCTGAATACGCCTTAATTGTGAATAATATACAGCCGCCGTATTCAGTAAGGTTTCTCAGCGTCGAAATCGGCGACGAGCGTTAGTTTCAATCATAGGAAATTGATACGTAACACACAGAAGATAAGGTCCAATTTCATTTCTTTAAAGCCGACACTACGACGAGTGCGACGCTTATATGCGACCTTAGATACTATTATAGTTGTTATCTGTTTGCTAATTTCCCAGTAGCAACCCGAAGTTTTGTGCTTTTACGTGGGACTTGAACATAATTGGCGATATATGGGTGGGTATCCCTTCGGGGAGTATTAGATACAGGGTGAGCATATAATATCTTACCTGTTTGCCTCCTCATCCCAAGAGATAAACTGCAAAATTATCTGACACATACGTATATATGCTCCCGCCTGTATTCCCCGAAAGGGTAGGCCGAGGTGTAATAATAACAACCACTTTTCACCGAAGATGATTAAGTGCCAACGTGACAGATGGTGAATCTATCGTCTTATAAGGCACTATACATACGTCTTTGAATTACTAGACATATACAGTCTTCCTCACGATGTTTTGCTTCACCGTAAAGCAAGTGGTGCGTAATCACAGGACATCAGTTTATTAGAAAAACTCGACTAACACGATTGCATAACTAGACGGCATGAATTTATTCCTTCCAGTATGCTTTTTTGAATAGCATTTTATTAAACTTTTATAGCTGACAACGTTAGCGAACTGCTCGTCAATCGCAACATATGTGTGTCAGCGTTAAGGCCATCGCTCAAGTCCAACCACTATGAAGTGAGATTAATAAGTTGGCTTCTCAAAGTCCCACGATCCAAGTATGTCGGGCGTGTTAGATGTATCGGTGGAACGTGGACAGTTTACGACGACCTGGTAGATTTGATTTGGTTTATATTTGGTTAGCCTTATTAAATTATGCAGTTTAATATTTTTCTTATATGCTCATGTTCCTTATAGTGTATGCGAAGGGGTAACGGTAGGTGAGAAAAAAATAAATATAAGACCCATTTTTAAGATCATTACCTGCCAACGCGACAGATAGTGACGTGATCATGGCGCGACATCTGCACCAACATTGCTTTCCAAACCTCTCTATTTTATGCGATTTGGATGGTAGCCTGAAGAGTCCGCGTTGCAGCCTGGGTCGGATCCCTGATGCTCTTGCCCTCGACCCGTACCGTAATCATCAGCCTTTCTAGGCTGTCTGGATCGCGTCGTGCTGTGTGCCCGAAGAACTTGAAGACTCGTTGTAGAAAGGCTCAAAATATGTTGATCCTTTGTAGTCTAAACGTGTGTAAACCTGTACTTAGGGTAGTAATGTCTTTGAATGCTGCTCTTGGACAAAGAACACAGGTTGTCTTACAATGTATTCCTTCGCCTTCTCTTGTTGGTGTAAAAGTTATCTGTCTGTTACGTGTTCACGATTGAAACGCTAAGCTTTCATAGCCAATAGTATTTAAAAACCATTATGCGGACCAAATCGCGGGTAAAAGCTAATGGTTCCCTAAAGTTCATGAACAAATATTAAGTATCGTGTACACATTTGATCAGTTCCGTTGTCAGAGCCGGGATCGGATCCATAATTCAGCTGAGTTACTGGCCGGGAACAGGTCTCGTACAATAATAATAATGTATTGATCCCAAGGGAGACTCGTAAATGAACAAGCGCACACCAACGGCTAAATTGATACTTTAATATATATATACCACGCTGCTAGTTTCAGACCTTTAATTACATACTAGCATGCGTCTGTAACATCGCCTGCGTGGCAGTAATGATCCACATAAAGTTTAACCTGTTTAGGAAATTATTTTGAAAATCCCTGCAAATTTTAAGTCTCTGGGATTAGTAGCTTAGAGTGTACATTGATATATAAGGTAGTCAGTCACTCAGACAGGACTTTTTTATTTGAATTTTATATGTATAGATTAGGTTAGATTTCAACATCGGTCAAGTATACGCAGGCAGGCAACATTTTGTTAACATTTACATACATATGCTCACGCCAGTATTCCCGCAAGGGGGAGGCCGAGGTGGCTTCACCGATGATGATTTAGTGCCAACGTGACAGATGGTGAGTATCGCCGTCTCAGGCAATATTCATACATACGTTTCGTTGAGTGACTTCTCATACATATGCAGGTTTCCTCACGATATGTTCCTTCACCGTAAAGCACGTGGTGTGGAAGTTTTTAAAATACTCATTGGTACAGGCCACGCTGGGATTCGAATTTGCGTCGCTTCCGTAGCAGGCTCCGGTGTTAAATGAATACAATTAAAACCGCAGTAATAAAGAGCAATGCACAACAAACAACACAGCTAGTTAGGCGGAAAACACGAATAAATGGGTTATTTCTATCAGCGCCCGCGGTGATTTATCAATGAGCTTTATGGTTTTAATTCACACAAAGATGGGCGTATTATGTAAACTGCGACGACAGCGGGCCTTGTTCATTACACTTGTGCGACTTGTGCCAAGCAATCTTGAACTCTATGTCAATGACGAAGAAAACAAGATGTGAAAACTGCAAGTGTCAGTAATTCGTTAAAGCTTTGGGTGAAATATTGTCTTAAAAGTCGCTAGTGGCAGTCGCAGAGGAAATGGATTAAGAAATTGTTCGATCTTTTTTCAGTTCCACTAGTGTCATCGTGTTCTACCAATCACCAAGGCAGGTCTGGTAGAACTAGGTAACACATTTATAGCTGTGCCACACGGTTTCACCCGCTTAGATTTAGCTTTATATAATATTAATATTACGATACACATTTAACGTAGTTTCTTTCTTCTAGCGATAAATATAGCATGGTTACACTAAGCGGTCGAAATGTTCGCATAATTAATTAACGAGAAAATAAAAATTGGGAACTAAGAATTATTTATTTATTTCTTTAATTTAATTATGGATACCTATTCCATTATTATAATGTTGTAAAACTGTGTTGATCTTATAAATTCTAATTATTTGTTACAGGTAAGCATCATAAGACTTTGCAGTGTGACTAAGTAATCAACAACTTGTAAGTTACAAAAAATATTTATCGTAATTCAAGACATCAAAAAAGATTTCAAATTTCTTCTGCACAAAAATATATCTATACCATAATAGTGTGACGAGTCCACGCCATAATAGCTTCAAGCCCTTTTATTAATAACTAGCGGAGGTCACGCGGTTTCACCCGCGTAGTTCCCGTTCCTGTGGGAGTACGGGGATAAAATATAGCCTATATTAGCCGCTGATGATGTAGCTATCCATTACTGAAAGAATTTTCGCTCAAGTAGTTTCAGAGATAATACAATGCAAACAAACAAAAAACAATCAAATCTTGCCGGAATTAATATATGAATGTTGTTTTTCAAAATCTATGAACTGTGGATGTCTGGGAATAAGCCTAAATAACATTGCCATCGATTATTGATTCTGCGACGAATGCGGGTCACTCCACTCGCTGATGCTCAAGTGTCAAGTTTTGTCGATCCACTCGTAGCAACCGGCGAATCTAACTCCAATCTATGCATCGATAAACTGTGCACGTAATGTATGTATGTAGATAACAACTTGCATAACTTTAAGATATTGCTTACTGACATGCGTACGTATTTATTTACATAATAACTTCAGTAGGCGGATTGAATAGGGCCCCATTCCATTACAGGCTAAGTATATTCGCTTCTAGATTCTGCCTGCGACTTCGTCTGCATGGAATACTTACGTTGGGATAACGCTAACTTTAACCAGCGTTTTCGCTTACGTAGCGTAGGCTATAGGCTACAAATCCTCGATAAATAGGCTGACACTGTAATATTTTTGCAGTAGTTAGTTTCTGACATTAATGCGATCAAACGACAAACAAATTCTTCAGCAATTTATTTTATATACCAAGTTCTACCGGACGTCACGCGGTTTCACCCGCCTAGTTCCCGTTCCCGTGGGAGTAGGGAGGTAAAATAAAGCCTATGTTACTCGCTGATGATGTAGCTTTCCAATGATGGAAGAATTGTTGAAATCGGCACATTAGTTGTAGAGTTTATTAATTACAAACATACACACAAAAATACAAATATTTCCTCTTTATAATAGTAGTGTAGTAGATATACTCGTATGCTACGGGGGCACATGTATACAAGCGAACAAAATTATATTCGTTTGCCAATAAAATAAGTATGAATAGAACACTTCATGCGTAACATACCTTATCAAAACGCTGACCGCACATAGGAAATGTAGGTGTCGGTTGATAAATACGTACCGGCTAGACCAAGAACCTCGCGGCCTTGGAGATATCGATGGAAAAACTGGGTCAGATATATCGTCCCACATTGTGCTAATATTTTGCCGATACGCTGTTCATTCCACTTTTTATATTTGATCTGTGAACTTGTTTGTTCGATATCAATAGATTTCTATAGACATTCGTAGTGCTTTTTGTTGTTTGTGCGAGCGAATTGAATTTTATTGTGCTATGAAGAGAAATTTGTGTTCGTGCGGTGAACTTTTTCAATCAACTGTTATGTGTTGAAGACATGTGCTATTATTTAGTTTTACGATTAATACCATACATTATCCGCCTTTTTACCACAGTATAAAGCGTTACGGGCAGTCTATTTTTTTAAATAAGAACTTTCTATTGAGCGTGCGGGTCGTCAAACTTACTTTTTTTAATTTTCTCTTTTGTTTACTGATAAAATAATATTGAATGACACGTGAATGACGTATGCGGGATCAGTCACGACGCGGCACCTCTTACCGTCATTACGCCTATTCTGCTTATTTTCTCGTAGATGGGCGCGTCTGTGTGCGTGTGTCATTTCAAAAGATTTGGCCCTAATTTCCTAACTGATTAAAAATCTGTGCTTATACCATAACTGCCTCGTTGGTCTAGTGGTTAGTACGTTCGCCTGCAAATCACGAGGTCCCGGGTTCGATTCCCGGGTCGGGTTAAAAATTTATATCTGGTTATTCCGTAAAGAAATTCACAATAACATGCCCGGAGTTTGGAAGATGGCGGTGTTTCCAACCCCCGTGCCTCGGTGCGCACGTTGCACCGTTGGTCCTACGCCTGATCTCTCTCCGGTCGTGTCTGATTGCCTCCCATCGGACTATGAGAGTGAGGGAATAAAGAGTGCACCTGTGTTTGCGCACACACTTGTGTACTATAATATCTCCTGCGCACACGGCTAATCCTCGTTGAGATTAGCCGCCATAATCGAAATTCGGTAGGAGATCATTATTATTATTATACCATATCGCGAAAGCGCTAGAATGGGGAATAAAGCTCCGTTGCTCTCTACTTTTAAGCTTTGCTTATACCTAGAAATACCTAAGCATTAGATCAGCAAAAAAAGCGCTGCGAAGTGCTCGCAAGGCATGGCAGTAAATATTAGCTGGCATCCAAGCTCATTAATTGGAGGCACTTGAATAAGAAGTTCAGCTTCGCCCTACTAAGTTTAGATCCACTTCCAAGCTTTCAACTGAACTGGTTTCGGAATTGTATTATTGTCTCAAACGATAGATAGCAATCGAGCGATCATTCGTGGTCCAGTGAACCAAATGCCGGCAACCAATAAAGCGACGCTTACTCAGTCTCGTTCCCAACACAGATACATTGTCTGCACCTAATGAACTGAACCACAAGAAAATTTGCTCTGGAAATTACGTTTCCGGCTTTCCCCCACGGAATAGGCTACGCAAATTTCCAAATAAAGTACGGACAATTTTTGGGTTTATATTTACCTTCTCTATGCGGTTGTTCCATTGATTTAAGATTCAACACATTTAATAAACAAGAACCTGGTTTTTTTTTTCACAAAAAACTTAAATTTTCTCATAAAAAATGACGTATTCTCATAAAAAAGAAAGTTGAAAAAAAAACTCGAACCTGGTCATTAGCTTAATTTCGTAATCACCCGGAAGGCTGGTAGCCTCCCGTCTGAGCTAAGTATAATAATCAGAAACTTTGCAAACCTTTCTCCCTTCATAATGTTGCAATAGATCTTAACAATAAAGTGGAAAATGAGAAAAAAAATTACAGAATAAAGTGAGTGGTTACGTAGCCATGTATGGAGCATGAAGAATATCGTGCTAAATTTCTGAACTATGGTGCAAACCAAAGATCAAGACTGTCTCATAGAACTGTTCGCGTTCTTATGCGATAAAAGAAAACCTGTCAAAAGGAAACAGGCTAAAAAAGGTGAGTTTTGTTGTTAAATAAATATGCTCACGCCACCCCGGAAGGGTGTTCGAAGGGGTAAGCAGAGGTGTTACATAAACACTTTAGACCGAATATGTTTAAGTGCCAACCTGACACAGGATGAGTCCATCGCCGTCTCAGGCACTATAAATCCGTTTTTGAATTTCTTCTCAGACATATGCAGGTTTCCTCGTGATGTTTTCCTTCACCGTAAAGCACATGGGGTGAAATGACTGTTCTTGCTTTTAGAAAAACACATTGGTGCAAGCCCCGCTGGGATTAGAACTTGCGTCGCTTGCAAAGAAGACTACTCGAACCCCACTGCCACCACGCCTGTTTTCTTCTTTTTTTCAGTTTTCGTAAACATATTACTACTTATTGATCCACCGGTGGATCAAAAATGTGGATACGACCGGCATAACTCGATACTTTTATAAATCAAATCAATTTCTACTATTTTTCTCTGGACTGGTTATTCTCGTGCAGAGTCTCCTTAACTACATAACTAGTAATTAAGATATCACTGTCCTTTCCCCACAAACTACAAATATATCATCACATAGAAGTATAACATGCATTTGGCTGTTTATAAATTAATCTCGTGTGCGAACAATATCTGTAAATTATGAGGCTCGGATATCCGCGCCCCGCTGCTGCTTATATGCTATCAATATATTATATTTTAACTGCTGAAGTGTCAATGGTTATTATAATAATTTAATTAATAGCTACTATTAACACAGCGTGTGTATTAATTGAAAATATTTTCTTCAATAATGATTTTAACTGCAATTTGCTCACTCGTTTAGTATTTATTGTAAACCAGCTGTGGCCCACGTTCCGTAAACTTAATTTTATATGTGTATATCGCGGAAAACTTTCTCTACACTAAATATTATAAAGTGGAAAGATTTGATTTTTTGTTTGTTTGCATTGAATAGGCTCCGAAACTACTTGACTGATTTGAAAAATTCTTTCATCAATGGATAGCTAAATCATCAGTGTATAACACAGGCTATAGTTTATCCCCGTATTCCCAAGGGAACGGAAGCTACGCGGATGAGACCGCGTGACGTCCGCTTGTTTTAAATAAATATAGGTTACGTTACTCCTTGTAACACATTCAATCTACCTCCACGTGAAAGCCGTTTCAGAGATTCGCCAGAACAAACTGGCTGATAGAAAATTGTTTTTTTTTGTTTTATGTACCGTGTGTACTTTCATATGCATTCAGTGAAAAGCTGCTTGTAATTACAAACTACATACATATGCTCACGCCTGTATTCCCCGAAGGGGTAGGCAGAGGTGTTGTAATCACAACACCCAATTTTCACCGAAGATGATTAAGTGCCAACGTGACAGATGGTGAGTCCATCGCCGTCTCAGACACTTTACATACGTCATTGAAATACTTCTTAGAAATATGCAGGTTTCCTCACGATGTTTTCCTTCACCGTAAAGCACGTAGTGTGAAATCAATAATTAAAAGTAATTACAAACTGTCACTTAAAATGTATTTATCTGTAAAGATTGGTCAAGTTATTCAGTTGCAATTACTTCTTTTATGAGGTAGGTTGTGCTAACAGAATTAAAAGCATTCAGACTCATAGTACTATACCCAATCATAAATTACCTACCTAATGTTTGAAGGTCACAATAAATACATCACGGTAGACACGGTGACATGTCATGGGTTGACACTATCATGGGTTTGCCACCGTTTTCGTGTTCTATACTCGCTAGCGTCTCCGCCGTATGAGAAATTGTGCAGTGACACCTGTCGGTGACGTGAAGAACTAAAATATCTCATGCAAAATATTGCGAGTGACGCTAGCGAGTATAGATTACGAAAACGTTGGCTAACCCGTGATAGGGGTACTAGATGCGCACAATATAAATGGGTTATCATTGTAATTTCGCTCATGACTTGCACTCTGTGTCACACCTGTATTGACATACTTACAGCCACGTGCTTAACTAGGGTCGCCACTTGGATTCGCTCGCAATAAAAATATCAAAAATGTAATAAATGTATACAGGGTGTCGGAGATTTCATTTAATTTCCGCGGAACCCTAGATGCTTTTTACCTAAAAGTAGCTATCTACCCGTGAAGGTCCCGTTAAAATCGGTCCCGCCGTTTCGAAGATTAGCCAGAATAAACAGGCAGACAGAGAAAAATTTAAAAACTGTTTTTTTAAGGTAAGTATTTTTATGTATATATGTACCTATTTTCATATGCATTTAGTGAAAAGCTGTTATTTTGGCATTACCAAGAGACACTCACGTATTAACTGCCTATTCATAGGAATATTTGACATTTAAAAACAATTTTTCGGAATTATTTCTTCTTAATATATAGAATTTCCATGTCACAATGTTAGTTACCGTACTCCTCCGAAACGGCTGGACCGATTTGTATGAAATTTTGTGTGCAGATCGGGTAGGTCTGAGAATCAGCCAACAAAAAAATATATGGCAATACAACGTTTGCCGGGCACAGCTAGTATTGTTATATGTGACACTTAATTTGACGTCGGATTTGCACAACACGAGTACCAATCTAGCGCACTATCAGCTGTTTCACCTAATTGTTGTGGGTACGGCTTATCTCCGCGATACGCAATCTAGCGTGCTCTGATAAAACGCAAACAGTCGCCCGCGAGGCGTCCTACAGTGTTTACTCGCTAAAAAAATAATATTTACCCAAAAATATAAGAGCGTCCTTAAAGGATGTTTAGAAAGTAGTGATGTGACAATGTCGATACAGTTTTCGATAAATGTGCAACGATGAACACTTTCTGGGTGGAGTTTTTGGACGCGGCGGCGAACCATCCCTTCCCGTTGATGCCACTCGATCTTCTGTCTCCATTCGAACTACGGACCAATGCCTGCTGTATGTTCCATAATAAGATAATAACATTATCAATATCACTGCACGAGTATGTCTGTGTGTTACGAAACATTTTTGATTTGGCTGAAATCTATATATCTATACAGATAATTAAAATTGATGTGTCTGCTTGTAATTCCAAGCTAACAGCTTTCCACTAATTGCATATGAAAATATACACATTTTTCTCTGTCTGTCTGTTTGTTCCGGATAATCTCCAAAACGGCTCAACCGATTTTGACGGGACTTTCACTGGTTGATATGTCAATGTTACAAGGAGTAATTTGGGCTAAAAAAATAACATTAGGTTCCGCGGGGCACAGGCTAGTTTGTAATATGAAAGAGATTACTAATCGATTCCATGTCTTCTGTTAACAATCTCGATGGTGTAAGCTTATCAATGTGGTGTAAATACCCTTTAATACTTGATATTTACACTGTGGTGCAATTAATCCTAGTACACTAACATGAACCTGAATATTTTACTTCTCAGATACATTTGTTTTAACTTTTATTCGGGATAATTACAACGTCCTAAAATCCTGAGAAATCTGTAATCTTTTCCTCGTAAAGGGGCTGCGAAGGTTAGTTGGCAGTCGCGTCGTATAAAAATCAGGTGATCAGCCGCATCGGGTTGAATCAAGTGCTGACCCCAACAATGTATGGGATAAGGCCAGGGTGATGATGATGTATTACAACGTAATCGATTTGTTAAAATAACGAGTTGATTCTTGTCTTACAAAATATGTTGTATTGGAATAGCCATGAATTGTTGGGCCCATGGAATAAAATAAAATAAAATTAGCTTTTATTTGCTCCTTGCAATATCATTCAGTGAAAGTGCCTTTAAAATCGGTTTAGCCATTTCAGAAATTTTGCCCCTACAGACAGACAGACAGATTTTTTTTTGATTGTTTTATGTTAGTACCGAATATACTTTCATACACATTTAGTGAAAAGCTGTGAATTTGGAAAACAAAGAGACACCTCAACTTAATTTATCTGCATAGTTGTATGGAATAAACAGAGGTGATTCGTATTAATTGCACTCAAGTGTAACTAAGGGCTTGATTGCAACCGACACGTTTCCGTGAGCAATACCCAACATTTGGCATCTACTTCAATTAGCTAAAACCAAACCAATTATGTTTATCGAACACCTCAACACGTGTTCATACGTGTGTTAATGTAATGTAAACGGTTATCAAATATTTGCGGGCTCATTAAGCTGATTAAAATTTCGATGGTGATGTGTAATTTGCATTGTTTAAATGCTTGATTGGTATTTATTTGGTGGACTGTGTTAAATAAAATTATTCTATTGTTCGTCGTCTATTTATTATTTATTTTCCGTGGTAATATGATGTATGCATAGTTTTTCAAGTAGTTATAATGGTACTCGCAAATTTTCGTACACTTCCGACCTTGAAGATATCTTGATATGGGAAGTGAGCCGTTTCGGAGGTAGGTAACATTTTTAATTTTTCTTTTATTAACGTATCGTACCGTACATACTTTCATATGCATTTAGTGAAAAGCTGTTGATTTCGAATTAAAAACAGACACTTTAATTGTGTTTATCTGTAGGTATAGATGTGTGTGAATCGAACTTGTGAGACGTATGCCAAATGAATTGCCGGTAAACCATGATATTCCGGTTCTAAAGTTATTCAGAAATCAACCTGCAAGGGGATGAGTATATAGTCCATAGATCTTGAAAATTTAACTTTCATACATTACCTCCCGCGACCTCCACAGTTCAATTTCTTGGATGTCGTGAGAATTCATTTGTATACCAAAACAAATACCATGGAGCTGGTGATTATAAAATCATGGATGCCTGGGAATAAGCCAAATTTTCTTTCCATTACTTATCGACCGTACCGTATCTTCAGATTGAGAAATTATTGACTTTCGCACTTATAACAATTGGTCGGTCCTCAAGTATGCCTCAACTAAACGGAACTAGAAATGCGAACATTCCTGCAAATGAATAGTTTCACGCAAATTCCTTCCTCATTGGCCTTACAATTGATTTATTAAAGGGAGAACAAAGGGCTGGAGAGTTCCGAGACTATGTATCTCTGGTCAGCACGTACCAAATACGCAGCAATCCTAAACAAACGCCCTTAACACCAGGCCCTTAATAGCCAGCGAACGTTGACAAAAACTACGTAGATATTTTTTTATTATTAGATAGATATTTTCTTACCCAGTAGGAAGAAAAAAAATATCTCCTTACCATTATAAACTAACGGAATTACGTAGCTGCTCTTATACTGACCAAAAAAGTGATCGATTGTTTAATATAATCGTTAGTATTCCATAAAAAAACATTAGATTTGTGTTTAACTCTACTTTGCCTCACTAAACAAGATATAACAGTCCTATAAAATCACTCTTAAAAAGTATATCTCCGAGGCACGAACGAGTGATCATGCTCATCCCCAGCAAAGGGAAGATCTTTCAGCCAGGTTGGTGTTATACCTGGGGAGCAGCGGCTCCACCTGTTCTAGTTAGAAACTTGTATGTATACTGCAATGCGCTTGAAAACTTTAGCTTAACCTGCATTTGTCCTTTATCTTCGCATTTGTCGGTAACTAGCGCCATCTATTTAGTGTGCGAAAAAACGCTACATGTCTATGTAAAATGTATCTATATGATTTACGTGTCGATCAACCTTCGGAATGAGACCTGTTCTATGTCCGCCCTCTAGACGCAAGCTGTTTCCTTGACAGAGGACATCATTATGTTATTTATGTGGCTTGCAATGATACTTGGAAGAACGAAAGACGATGATCGCGTAATATTTTCTCTGAATATTATGATTATGGATATAATAGTGACCTCAACGAAGATGAAAAATAACGAATTAAGGCCACAGTGTAAATGGGACTCACTTTTCGGGACACTACCGAAAGCATCCCTAATTCTATGCTAATATTTAATCATTTATTTAGTGTAGCAATTGAGAAGAGCACCACGCGACTTGGTTGTTGTTTTCAGAGTGTCCAGGCGTATACGCGTCTTCTTTACGATTTTCCCTGTAGATTGTTGAAACAGTCGGCGCAAGTTCGAATCCTAGCCGGGCCTGTACCAATGACTTTTTCTAAAAACTTATGTGCAGTGATTTTAAAACCTGCTTAACGGTGAAGGAAAACATCGCAAGTAAATCTGCAGAAGTAATTCAATAACGTTTGTATAGTGCAGGCACTCAATGATATTCGGTGGGTGATGTTGATACAACACCTCTTCGGGACACTTCCCGGGATGACGTGACATGAGCATATTCATTTATTTTATTTTCTATATTGTCAGAAATAGTTCCCTGTAATAAAATAGAACTGTTACGCACGAGTAACTTGCCCTTATTGCCTCCGAACAAAAACGAAACCTTGGGAAGGGCGAGCCACATATCTTTCAACATTTTCATATCACTTGATAGCTATGCGCATACTCGGCGCGATACCACGACGTATCACTAGTATTGTTATCAACGGACCAGTGATTACTTGACTCTGACGCGATGTACCGCAAATATAACCTCCTTTATTCACTCTCCACACAAATAAGCACACCGTGGCGTGGGACATCTGAATTATCTTATCGATATAAGAAATATCGATATCTTGGTGAAATCACGCGCGCCGCTGCATCGATTCTATTGGATCGAGACGGGCTATCTAATCGCTCTAGTCAAAGCAAGTATAATGTCGAGGCGAACGTGTTTTTGGTTTAATTTCTGTGAATTATTTTGAGACAATGTGATCAGTGAAATATATGCTTACTACCACAGTACTGAAACTGTTAGTAATAATGCCGTCGATATCGTGGTCTCAGACTGTTGAGTGTGCGCGTGAATGTATGTGGCAGTCATTGTACTGCGGGTTAAGTGCTTGTGAAAAGGTCGCTGTCGCTCACCATATGATGTCGCCGTGTCCCAGGCTGGACGTGGTCATCGCCGCCCCGACCCATGCCGCCAAACATAGTCAGTACTGTTTATTGTCACGCCTTTGATCACTTTGACTTTGACTTATACTATAAGGCGTCGCTATTGGCGAAATTGGCTACCACGGCACTTTTTCCTATACTTGATGTAGGTGTGAAGTGACGTAAAAAGCGCTGGCTTATGGCTGGCTGAAAGGGTTAAATACTGGCCAGTATTTTTGAAATTTGCACTTAAATTACATTCGAATGTTGTTATGACCCTACATATTTGTAAGGCGAACATCTCTTTACCCCCTTTCTTACCTGTCATTGCTTCAGTCCTCGACCCAATCTATACATCTATACAGATGAAAACAATTGAAGTGTCTGTCTTTAATTCTAAATTAAAAGCTGTTCACTAAATGTATATTCACGAAATTATGTACGGTACTTTCATAAAAAAATCAAAATTTAATCAGAATTCTTCTCTGAGTTCAAACACATGACTATCTGTTTGTTGCGGCTAATGTCCGGCTAGACTGACTTCAACGGGACCTTCACTGGCTAATTTATTGAAAAAAAAATTATAGTTCCGCATGGATGGGCCATGAAAATAAATAAATATAAAGGGATCAAAATATAATAATTAAAATACTTGTACAAAACGAGAACTTGGGAACAACCTGAAAAGTTTAACATAAAATTGTATTCGTTGAATTGTAAACGTTTAATTAAACGCGTAGCACCGGCAGATGGCGCTGCATCCGGAATAATGTATTTTCCCATCGGAATTTAAATTTTTATTACATTTCAATCTTAAACGAGACGCAGTGATCCTTTTAACTTTTTAAAGTTTAATTAAAAAAATTTGGAAACGTAACGAAGTAGATAAATGTTCGGTAAAGACGACAACGAGTTCAAATTGTCAAATAAACCTGTGCGATTGCTTGCACGTGTCATTAGATCAACGCGCGGGTTTGAATAAATGTATATCTGACGGTATATTTAACTGTTGCGTGTTCACTTATTCTTAATTCGAATTGCCAACGTAATTTCAATCCATTCTGAGACCGTACCATACCATCATCCGTTACTGTGACAATAGTTCGACTCACGGCGAAATTATAATACACATCTTCCTTCTGCTTAACCTTTGGGGGAATATAGGTGTGAGCGTACACATATCTCTATATCTATATATATACTTCTAAATAAAATTTAAGTGTCTGTTTGTAATTACAAAATAACAGTTTTTCACTACATGCAAGTGTATATCTACGGTACTTCATAAAAAAAAATCCGTTTGTCCGGGACCGACGGCTAGACGTGCTCTCCGAAGCACGGAGGGAACTAGGGGGGTCACCCATCCAACTACGGGCTAAGGTTAGAGTTGCTTAACTTCGCTATATCGATCGAATAATATGCGACGTTGTGTCACGAGCTCCCAACTTTATCCGGCTCTAGATACAATCAAACGTAGATCATAATAGGTCTGTAGGTCACAGATAATTTATGTTTTTGCATGATTAATCACTTGACACAGACAAATCGATTTTGTCGAATAGCTATTTAACTATTGTGTACACAGAATGGGGGTGTCAAGCTTAATCGAAAACACGTTAGATAAGCTAAGTATTCAGTCCAACTTATCGGTCGCAGACAGACTAATAAAAAGGAATAGAATATGAATGATGTATATCGCTCTTTATTAAAAACGTACGTTGACAGATAACCTCTACGTCGATTACTCATAATAAATACTAGATGTGCCCTGCGGTTTCACCCGCGTAGACATCATTTCATTGACATTTAGTCTACACGAGTGAAACCGCGGTCACAGCTAGTTTTATATATGGGTAAAGATATTTTTGAAATCGGATAACTTGATCAAAGTCAAAGTCAAAAATATCTTTATTCGATTAGACTTTTCACAAAGTACTTTCAAATCGTCAAAATAACAATTATATAGGATTATACATGCTACCGCCAGAATCGGAAGGTTGCTTCTAGAGAAGAACCTGGGAAGAAACTCAGTAATTACTCTTTTCAAAAATAATATACTATTTTAAAAATACAAAATAAATCACTTAAGAAACATAAGCCCAAGGACACAGTTTCAATGCACAAATGTCGATAAAAATTAACATATTTTTTTTATTTAAATGCGTATTTTGAGATGACCAGTCCCCACAAACAGCACCTGTTCACAAGTATGACGCGAATGCCAGCCATTTAAAGTACAAGATCTTTGATCGGACTTAGGCTATACCGGATACCTCTGGTCCTAGAGACATGAAATCTGGGTGTGTTCTTAAGCTGGCTTTCCCGAAATTCCACCCCTGGAGATAAACTTTTAGGGTTGCTTTATCTATGGAACTTAATTCCCAGCGTCAAATATCATGCGGGCAAAGCCGCGGACTGCAGCTACTTAGAAATTACACCACCGAAGCGTTTAAACTATTGGAAACACGCGATCATGTCATTACAGAGATTGAAACAATGATACAATTTATTAAATTAGATTAATATTGATAACAAATAGCATGTGATATATAATCTATTGCACTATTATCCTTCGTATAACATAAATCACATAGTTTTCTAGATTATCAATAGTAGTTTTCTAGATTATAATACATTCAATACGTGGATCGAGGAGCTCGTGGCACAGTTGCTATTGCGCATCTCATTCGATCAGCGAAGTTAGGCAACCTTAAACCTAGCCAGTAATTGGATGGGTGACTGCCTGAGTCTCGGAGAACACGTTAAGCCATAGGTCCCGGTTGCCAATTTATCAACTTTGGTAATCGTTACAGGTCAGTCGGAAGCCTAAAATAGATATGACATACATCATTCCAAAATAATAGCTTTTCACTAAATTCATATGAAAGAACATATGGTAGGTACTGACATGAATAAAAACAATTTTTTTTCTCTCTCTGTTGCTGTTTGATCTAGCTAATCTCCGAAATGGCTGGACCGATTTTAACGGGATCTTAGCCTTTTTTTGATATACAATATTAGAAATGTGATAGTTCACTCAGTACAATGTACATATTATAGGAAAAAAATAACTAGGTAGGTCCAGGAATACTGTCATAATGATGCTCCCTATAATTTTAAGAGGCGACAAATAATTTAATATTACGAATCACGGAGCAGTTATGTTCATAACAGTACACACTCGGCATGAAGTAGCCGGCTTGTTTTTGGCTCGACATAGCGAGACTCGACGACAAGGTGATTGTTTAGTAACTTCTCTAAAATCAAAAATCAAAATCAAAAATATCTTTATTCGATTAGACTTTTTACAAAGTACTTTCAAATCGTCAGAAAGACACGATTACATAGGATTATACATGCTACCGCCAGGTTCGGAAGGTTGCTTTTACTGAGAAGAACCTGGCAAGAAACTCAGTAATTACTCTTATAAAAAAAAAACAAAAAAATTACAACTTTGAGTAATACAATATAAATCATAAAAAATATATATAAGTCCATGGACACAGTTCCAGTGCACAAAAGTCGATATAAAAAATAATAATTAAAAACTAAAAATGAGTACTACGAATAATTGTGTAGCTTGAGATGACCAGCCCCCAGTAGCAGCACCTGTTCACAAGTATGACGAGAATGCCAGCCATCGCCCTCCTCATCCTCATCCTCTCTATCCCGCAAAAACTACTTTGAAACTTTACATTGATATAGCTAATACATAAGAATAACACATAGGCTATATTTTGAAAGAACCTGCCTTTATTTTCTTACTTATAATATAATAATATAATAATAATCTTTATTACCAATAGTTATAACAAAATATTTTTACATTACCAATGGGCCCCACACTAGGAAATTCCTGTATCGTGGGGACCGGTTCACAATATATGAGTCACACAAAAAAAAACGTAACATCTTGTAGTAGCAGACAATTACAGCAAATGTACACTTCTTAAAATGTCTACTTTATATTGGTATACTCCTATTTAGTAAATAATGAAGGAAAGGAAAAATTATTTAAATTTTATAGGTAAGAAGTACATAGTTGTAGCAGCCGTTTGTATAAATTAATGTATTTACGTACTAAACACAACATGAGTACTCATATAATCATACATCGATTTATTTATTTTGTTTTATTTAAGGGGAGTTAGTAGTTCTTCGGTCTCGCGATAAGTGAGGGTTTTTAACCAAGATACGATCACAATCTTAGCCTGTCTACAAGTCGTGTTGCGTAGATTGCAAAACTTAAGCACTGAGTTATAGACCGAAATACGACTGAACTCGCCAAATCTTCGTGCAAAGACTGATTTGATCATGGGAAGGGGAGGCCTATATACACGCCTACTTATGAGTTCTGGGAGATTGGGCGAGCCCAACAAAGCCCTGTGAGCTGACAAGCTGTGTTTTAATATAATTTATAACAAACGGGACAAGTCGCGGGAGCTGGTATAAAATAACGTTATCTTTATCTGTTAATCTCAACCTGGTTCATCGGTTCCAAGGAATGGCGTGCAAAGTGGAAAGTTTTCCAAAACAGAAATAAACCTTGCAATAAAAACAGAGCGGAAAGAAATCGCTTCTTCGCAAAGTTTGAACTTTACAATCTGAACTTGCTAAGTAGGTTTTTGTCGAGGATAAAAGCTGCTTATTAGAGAAGTTGGGTGCAGCGGTGGACGGCGATTTGGCACCGTTCTGTTTCAGTTTTGACCTGAATACAGGCCTTAAAAATGCAACTCTGTTTCAAAATTGCTTATTCCCAGACATCCACAGCCCATATATTTCGAAAAATACATACATACATATGCTCACGCCTGTATTCCCCGAAGGGGTAAGCAGAGGTGTTGTAATCACAGCACCCACTTTTCACCGAAGATGATTAAGTGCCAACGTGACAGATGGTGAGTCCATCGCCGTCTCAGACACTTTTACATATGTCATTGAATTACTTCTCACAAATATGCAGGTTTCCTCACGATGTTTTCCTTTACCGTAAAACACGTGGTGTGAAATCACTGGTACAGGCCCCGCTGGGATTCGAACTTGCGTCGCTTGCGTAGCAGGCGACTGCTCAAACCCCGACGCCACCACGGCTTCTCGAAAAATAAACTTTCATACATTAATAACCGCGACCTCCTCGACAGTTCAATTGCTTGGATGTCGTGAGAATTCATTTCTATACCAAAACAACCCATTCAACTAATGGCTTTGCGTTAGGGTTACTTAACTTCGCTGATCTAATGATAAGTGCAATAGCAACTGGGCCATGAGCTCGTCCCATGCCGTGACCGTGTATTAAATGTATTCTAAACTAAACTTTAGACACCAACTAAACATTCGTAGCCTTCGTAGCACTCGTAGCACTGCTACGTATTTCCCGTAGAGGACTACGCGTGTGCTACGCGATAAACTAAAATATTACTCATAGGTACACGGGTGCGTTCTACCGTAAGATTGTTGTATTCATAATATTTTTCACAACTAAATAATATGAACCACGTATAGACGACTTGAACATTAAAAAAAATCAATGGTGAGATTGTAGTGCATCAAGTGACTTTAACTATAAAAAATAAATATGCTCATGCCATCCCAGAAGGGTCTCCGAAGGGGTACGGCTCTTACGTAATAACTAATTGGTACCTAGTTAATTAAGTTCTCACATGAACGACATATAAGTCCGCCGCCTGACTTCGCTTGTCGTCGGCTGACGTCGTGATGACGCATCGGAACTGAACTTTGTAGTTTGAAAGTTATATCCCTGCAGTGAATCTAATGTTTGTTTTCGAAGTGGGAGTTCCCTTGTTTTCCTGATAAAGTTTCCCTAATAAATATTTTTCCTCTGGAAGTTTTAAGTGCAGCTATTTGATCACCTCTGTTTATAAGTATTACAGTTTTGCATCGCAGATTTATATTGGAATATTTTTTAGCAAATATAAGTTGGTAGATTAGTTTTCAAGCGCATTGGCGTAATTTCATGGGTGACTTGATTTTATTAAATATACGAATCCTTAGTTAATCCTTGTAATATAGACATTTTGCCACTGAAAGACCTTTCGAAATCGGTCCAGCCGTTTCTGAGATAATCCAGAAGAAACAGGCACACAGATACATTTTTTTTCAATGTATATAAGTACCTACCGTATTTGCATTCATATGCGTTTGTTGAAAAGCTTTTAATTTTTTTAATTCGAACCGACACTTTAATTTTATTTATATAAATATTTATAAATATTATAGGTAAACCTAATACACAGAAAAAAACAAATGGATGACGTATAAATAAGTTGATTAGGATGTAAGGAGTAAAAAAGACAATAACACAAGAGTAAATCGGCGTCTATATTCTCTGCCTACCACAAAACTAGATAATACGTCCCATGTAACAACAACGTCGGTAATATAATGTACTTACCAGCGTGGATTCCATTAGTAGCGATGCTATCACCACACCAATATGTTGTCTGTAAGTGTGAATCAGGCTCACATGACCCACCAATATTTATTATGTTGTCTGTAAGTGTGAATCAGGCTCACATGACCCACCAATATTTATATATTGCCCACTACTCTATCACGATACAGTGTTTCCTAATTCATAACACTAGCTAGCAGTGCCCCGCGATTACACCTGAGTTTTAGAAAACTAAATTTTTCTTCAAAAATACATTTGGTATTATTTCAATTCCAATTACAGGGAATAAAGTCCTATTCATATCTAGTTTTTTTGGATGATGAACACTGTAATCTTGAGACATACATACATACATATGCTCACGCCTCTATTCCCCGAAGGAGTAGGCAGAGGACGCTGCACCGAATATGATTAAGTACCAACGCGACAGACGGTGAGTATCACCGTCTCAGACACTGAACATATGTCTTTGAATTACTTCTCAGACATATGCAAGTTTCCTCTCGTTGTTTTTCTTCACCGACAGACCGCTGGGACTCGAACTTGCGTAGCAGGCGACTACAAAAACCCCACGACCACCACGGCTATGCCATAAATATGCCTGCAAACTCTTTCGGTGAATACAGGCGTGAACATAAGTTTAATGAATATAAAAATGTATTTATGCGTGAGACGGTGATATACCTACTTACTCATTATCTCCCTGGCCTTATCCCATACATTGTTGGGGTCGGCACTTGATTCAACCCGATGTTACTGCCATCTGACCTTCGCAACCCCTTTAACGAGGAAAATGTGTGATCTGGGTTAACACATTCACTGCTAACATTTCAACTTCTTCGTAAATTCTCGAACAGTTGGACGCACATACGCGTCGTTAGCAGTGGACGTGTTAAACCAGTTGTCAGACTATTTTAGACCTACGACTGACCTGTGACGATTGCCATGTCTCTCACTATCTAACATGTTAAAACTGAATTATCTTTGAAGAAAAATAAGTGTTATATATGACGCTCTTCGTAACCTTTGGGGTAAGGCGTGAGCTTACAGACTGTCGGATCCTATGACCAGTATTATACTGTTATATCGTGACGATATTGACACACAGCAAACAGTAATATTCGCCCTGTGGATGCGTAAACACATATTCACGCTTCTCGAAAGAGTTTGCGATAAAAGGGGAAGGCACAAGTGGACCGACCGACATATATTTCACTGAATATATATAACGGCATGACTGACAGTTTTCCAGATCATATAATCCCTTGTCTAAGTCCCTATCTTTTTCCCCTTTTCATCTGTTCCTAGAATAATAATGTACATTAAATTTGGTAAATAATACTCGCGTCTGGAATAAAATGGTATAAAAGGAAGTAACAATAAAATAAAGACACAAAGCCAGAGAGGCCGGCGTCAAATCCAATCTCACTGCTTGTGGCTAGACAAACAGTGGACCACTTGACTTGGCCGCTACTATTGGTTACTACTCGGTCGATACTCACTCGTCACTTTTGTATTTATTAAACTTTAACTTAAATGTACTATCAAATCGTCAGAAGGACACAAAAAAGGATCCGGGTTTGGCAGGTTGCTTTTGCTGAGCAATAAACTCAGAAATTACTTTTATTCAAAACTTAACCTAACTTTATAGAACAGCTAGAAGCCATTTAAATGAGAATGTATGCGAGTTTGAAAGCCAACATAACGTTTAAAAACAAGGTATAGATCTTTGACTGGCTGGAATTTGCCATGCTTACAAATATTTGTAATATTTCAGTTATTATATTTGACAATTGAGCATTTGAACTGTGTCCATGGGCTTATATTCATGAGATACAAATACTGTATTCAGAAACTTTGTATAATATATATTTTTTAAAAGAGTAATTGTTGAGTTCCTTGCCGGGTTCTTCTCAACCTTCCGAACCCGGTGGTAACATTTCTAATCATGTTTAATGTATATTTGTGTCCTTCTGACGATTTGAAAGTACTTTGTAAGAAGTCTAATCAAGTAAAGATATTTTGAATTTTATCATAACAACGTATACCAAATTCATTACATGTTCACGGTCTGGATTGAGATGTATCAAAGCAGAACTAATTTAGTTTGACATTGTGTTTTTTTCTATAGGTAAATTCTGTAATGTATGTAAAAAGATAAGTCAGGCATTACGAGATCTCCCGTTCAAATAACAATCAAATAATGCATGTTGTTATTACAACACCTATGCCTACCCGTTCGGGGAATACAAGCGCATATGTATATATGTATGTGAGTTATGTGACAAAAAGTCCAGTGGTATCAGATATTGCTCATTGTTAACGGAAATGCGGAGTAAGTTACCCTCCAAGATGCCACGAAACGGAAACAGTGAGATTCAGCGTCATATTACAATTCTTATTACAGTTATAGTTAACAATATTTAATACCGAGTTCTTGGAATATTTCTCTTGGTTAATATCTTCACAAACTCAGACTAAAGCTATGTCCATCAAAGAGATGATGGAAACTTAAGTGCAGTAATTACATCCTACATGCTTTACTGTGAAGGAAAACATCGTGTGGAAACCTGCATACGTCTGAGAAGTAATTTAAAAACGTATGTATAGTGCTTAAGACGGCGATGGACTCACCATCTGTCACGTTGGCACTTAATCATATGCGGTGAAATGTGGGTGTTGTTATCACATCACCTCTGCTTACCCCTTCGGGGACCCTAGAAAGAGATGGAGATACTTTTAATCTATTTTGAGTGAACAAAGCCTACATATTTCTCTGTTTAATAATAATAAGAGCCCCTACATATTGCAACGTTAAATCTTCAACAAGATCTCAAACCGAAGCAAAACGACGATTTCCTTTAATACGTCGAAATGCGATCCTGTCTGTATTGTGGAAAGGTAATATTTGTCACAGTCCTCCCCTATATTATCCCACGGGAGCTGTTGTTTTTACTGACGTCTGTTTGTGCATTATTGGACGGTACCGACGCACGGGCCGTCTTTTGATCCCTATCCCCACACTCAAATGTTTTGTAACATTCGACAAGGTTAGAGCTCTTTTCCTCTCGATTGCAAGCTTTTATTTAACACTAGCAGACGTCTTCTGTCTTCTTCTCGTTCCCGTGGGATTACTGAGATAAAATATAGCCTATATTAATCAGTGATAATATAGCAATCAAATGGTGAAAGAATTTTAAAATCGCTCCAGTACTTTTTGAGTCAATTCGTTACAAACATACATACAAAGTTTACCTCTTCATAATATTATTATACATACATACTTACCTATGCTCACGCCTGTATCCCTCGAAGGGGTAGGCAGAGGTACACCTCTTGATAGGTGTTGTTATTACATTAGCAGTCAACGAAGGTGATTATGTGCCAACGTGACATATTGTGAGTCTATCGCCGTCTCAGGCACTATACTTACATACGTCTTTGGAATTCTTCAGACATATGTAGGTTTCCTCGCGATGTTTTCCTTAACCGCTAAGCACGTGGTGTGAAATCACTTTTACTGATTGGTACAGGTTCTCAGGCCCCGCTGGGATCCTAACTTGCGTCACTTGCGTAACATTTAAACGACTGTTCCGATTTTAACGGCACTTTCATTGGCAGATAGCTGATGTTTCAAGGATGTAACTAAAATTGGTTAAAAATTGGGTATCGCACATAAAGCGAAACCTACGTGTAACCACTGGCCACAGCTAGTATTCAAATATAAGTTCTTAAACATAGGCAAGAAAAATACGAACACGAGGCGGGGACTCGAACCCATGACCTCTGCAAATCGTGCATTTACTCTGACAACTGAGCTACTCGTGATCCTACCACATGCGTAGAATTTGTTCCTTGTTTTGCGGTTTAGTGGCCGCCTTGCGCCATCTGTTGGTTGGTGTATCGAAACTCTTTAAGAATTTAGAATTTAAACATATGTGTGTTATGCAAAAATAATGTAATATTTAAAATATAAGTATTTGATATTTGAACAATTCGATACATACTGCGGCTCGCCTGGCCGAGACCACAATGTATTGTGGTTGGCCTGTAAGCCTAATAGCAGCTGTATAACCGTTACAAAGGATAACAAGATTACTACTCGGCTTTGTGATACGCTTCGAACAATTCCATTGCATTCAAATGTTATTAAGGTCCAAATTACTTTGGAACAATTTTGATTAAATGTTTGCGTTTGACGTTTAAATAAGCGTTTGATGTTATACTGGTTTTTCTATTTTAGTTTTTGTGTGAATTGGAAAGTTTTTATATACTTGGACATCCAGTGTATATTTTTCAAAAAAAAGTACAGCACCTTCAAAGAGAGAAATAATAAATAACCTACATTGATGTTGTTGTTTGATTACCGCGCTTTTCGATGACATTTTGCAAAGTAACCCAGGACTTCTTACTTGACAATCAATAAAACCTACCTGTAAAATTCTCCTCAATACGAATTAATCTAACCCAACACCAGATACTTGCTGTAAATCACTGAGGAGATTCATCGACTGCCATTCGACTCTAATTGTAGTGCTTAAAATAATTAACAAACGCACTAATTAATATTCTCGAAGTTTCCCTCGATTTCTCATGGATGCCATCATTAGAACTGAACCAGATTAAAATGGGATCACATGGGAAGTATTTCTTTGACATTTTTGAAATGAAGCCTTATCCTTAGGGGGATAAGGTTTCATTTGAAATGAAGACTAAGACTAAGATAGTGCTTAGCTCAAAAGTAGTTCCATCTCTTTATGTGATACGGATTTAAAAAGTCTTCGTTCGAACCATGATTTGTAATGTGATAGGAATTAAAAAAAAATTGAAGATTCGCAAATATATGGAAAAAGGACGAAGGAAATGTTCCATTAAGAACCTAATATTGCTTTACAATATTACACTCATCCCAGTGTCTGTGGCCAAGGTAACATTCTCTCGCGCTTGCGCCAATAGAAACGATACGATGTATAGAAATGGCATAAATCAGTCACGTGACATATATCATTCCTATACATGTATTATGGCATTCCAGTATCGTTTCTACTAGCGAAGCGAGAGGGTAATGTTACTTTATCTACATGCCCAGTACGTAGAAGCACTTAGTCAAAGAGCTTGACTCGGAGTAAATTGCATCGTCCGTTGCGAGTGGAAAAGTAAAACATTTGAAAAATAAAACCCACTGATAGATGTCGCATAGCTATCTCAATTACAGCGGGACTAGATGTTGTTCCAACTATTTTTCAAGCTCTTTGACTAACACTAGAACCAAATTACGAGCTCTGTGTTTTAAATAAAGAGATCTCGAAAAGGAATTCGCATTCTCTTCTAAATTGAACACAGAATGTCTGCTTTCATGAGAAGTGAATCGAACAACATGAAAATAAAATACTCACGTTTGTATCTCATTAACACATACATGTGCAGTTATCCGCACTATTTTCGCTGTGCGCTCATAGCTCGTGACGGCACGTATACTACCCTTAACCTTCATATCCATAAGTTATTTCGCTTCGTCCACATTATTCGCTTCATACACTTCCTACCATGCTCTAGATTTGATCTTTATGGAAAGCATTATTTATTTAGTCACGATAATTCATACTATATATATCGTACTTAAGTGAAGTTTATAAATTGACAGTACTAAAACTTATTCATAATTTTTGAAAAGTGTGTTCCCTTTCGTGAGGAATATTTTCTTTTAGTCACCTTTAAGTTTAAATGCTTTACAAATACAAATAAGCATTATATAACTGACGATGATATGTAAACATTAATTCTGGCCTCTTTCAAATTCCTCGAAACAGGACAGAAACTTTCGAATTTATGTTTTTATTAGTTAAATGGCATTCACCATTCGTCTACCACTTCGGGCACTCGAAGAAGACGTTTATTGACTTTTCAATAGATTTATAATCATAATAGTATTATCATGCAAGTGCTGGCTACCCACACACACACACGTGTTACGTCATGAAAGCTAAATCATGCAGAAGTATCTCGGGAAACAGGACGGGCGGGTAGTAGCCTACGTCATTTCCGGTGCGGTGGGTGGCACAGCCTCCGCTCTTAGCCGCTGCCCACTTCCGGGGACTCTGATGAGCGTATTAACTTTTTTTATTATTCTCTCAGTATTAAATTTTTCTGGATTATTATTTAATATTGGAGTAGGTTTTTTAGTCATCGACGTATATATATCCTAAATTCTTAAAAATGGTTAGTCAAAATACGAACACGAGGCGGGACTCGAAGCCGCGACCTCTACAAACCGTGCAGTTGCTATGCCAAGTGAGCTACTCGTGATAAGACCTTATGCTTCGAATTATTCCTTCCCTTGTTTTTGCGGTAAGCGATAGATAGTCCATACCTACTAATAATTTACGTCCCATCTGTGTCAGCATCTTCTTGGCCTTATCCCATACATTCTTGGGGTCGGCACTTGCTTCAACCCGCCTTTGGCTGATCACCTGCTTTTTATAAGAAGAATACATCTGACCTTCGAAACCCCTTTTGCGAGGATAATTGGTAATCTGGTTTAAACCAGTTGTCAGACTCTCTTAGGTCTCCGACTGACATGTAACGATTACCAAAGACGATAAATTGGCAACCGGGACCGACGGCTTACCGTACTCTCCGAGGCACTGGCTTTGGTTAGGGCTGCTTAACTTCGGTGATGATATGCGCAATAGCAACTGTGCCACGAGCTCCTCTTTACTATTATCTGTAGATTATACTCTGTGTACATCAAAACACTCTAGCTCACCATTTTAGATCGAATCAAAAATAGTGTGATAAGAGACAGTCGCATGTTGAAGAATGATGTGGTGACCAGAATTGAAAAAGTATGTTGAGATCGTTTAGACATATCGAAAGGATGAGTGAAAGGCGATTAACGAAACAAATTTATAGTGAGAATGTGACCGGAAGTGTCGATAGAGGGCGTCCAAGGAAGAACTACTATGACCAAATTAATAGTATTTTACAGAAAGGTCAAATTCGGAGCACTCGTTACCGAAGAAAGTGTATGAAGAGATGCATGAATGTGGCTGAAGCGAAAGAAGTATGTAAGGGTCGTAGCATGTGGCGAACGGTGGTCTCTGCCTACCTCCATGGGATACAGGCGTGAGCATATGTATGTATGTACTCTAGCTCGCTTACGGTTTACAGGACATTAATTAAACATTAAAACAAACATACGCTCAAGTAAATTATCTAACTTTTGTAACCACGGCAACCGGTTTTATTTTAATTAAAATCTTCCGTTCAAGGGATTCGGGTAAAAATATGGGATAATATATATTGTGCTTCTAAGGGAAATAAATGTGGAATATTACAATGTTTAACGTTTACAGGAATACCATATACGTGAGTAATAGATACCCTGAGATAATGTTACCGTATCAAATAAATATTTGGCACAAATCGGCAAAATATGGCGTCTTAGTTACTAGATCGCTTTCCATTTAAGAGGAATTTAATATAAGTGCTATCGAGTTAAGGGAAAAACAGTAATGTTGTCAATAAAATATCATCGCAGATAGGAATAATAATTCTTATTTTTTTGTAACTATTTGTGTCTTGTACTTTACCCGCTTAGACTAAATTCTTCCTTGGAACATCATCTATCTGCTAGTGAAAACAGGACTGTGTAGCTTATGAAAGCAAATATATAAAGCTACTAGCTGTGGCCCCGCGGTTTCACCCGCATAGATTTTTATATAATTTTGCAATAAATTAAAATTGCGACTATAATTAGAGATTTAAACTATCCTATCTCTCAAGTTGGATCGAACTGCACATGGTGTGCGAATTTTATTATAATCGGTTAAGTGGTTTAGGAGTCCATTGAGGACAAACATTGTGACACGAGATTTATATATATTAAGATATGAAAGCAAATATATAAAGCTAAACGTCGAGATTTTAATTTTTATATGTTCACGCCATCCCAGAAGGGTCCCCGAAGGGGTAAGCAGAGGTGTTGTAACAACACTCACATTTCACCGAATATGATCAAGTGCCAGCGTGACAGAGGGTGAGTCCATCGCAGTCTCAGGCACTATACTTACGTCTTTGAATTACTTCTCAGACATATGAAGGTTTCCTCACGATGTTTTCCTTCACCGTAAAGCACGTGGTGTGAAATAACTGCACATAAGTTTTTTAGAAAAACTCATTGATACAGGCCCCGCTTTTTTTATTTTTTTATCTATAGACAAATACATAACACCAATTTGATATCAAAAATAAACTTTATTTCAATCGTACTTCGATTTCAGTAATGTTCAAACAGTATCGTAACCAAACAAACGCCGGTTCTAAAATAAGAACGGGATCATTTTCCTCGTATATTTCACGCGTATATTTGGCGAAAACCCGCGTCAAGTGGTATCCCGCTGGCCGCTGTGAAAGGCGCGCCGATGGTCCTCGAAGTATGAAAACAAGTACTCCATTCATTTCGGTCATCGTTCCGAACCAAATATGGGAATACTCCGCGTTGTGTTGTGTTTCAACTGACTCAATTGGTTTTGTACGTTTTTCATTACTGGAATATTCGATCGTATATTCCAGCCCAGTTCAGTCAGTTGAATTCATACATATTAGGAATAGGATTATAGGAATTGTCTTTGATTTTCTGTTATATATTAACGATTTAACCACTGATTCGAGTTTGCTCAAATATGTAGGTACCGAATAATCTTTGTAATATTTGACTTAATTTTGACGATTTGAATATTTGATTTTAACGACACCGTTGGCCTAGTAGTTCGTATAACTGACTTTTCAATCCCAGAGAGTTGTATTAAGTAATATCCATCGTCTGGTACCTATAAGCTGTGCTTAGTTTGGGACTACATGGCGCTGTGCGATAATTGTTTATTTATATATACAGTTAAAAAAAATTGAAGTGTCTGTTTGTAATTCCATAATTTTATTTTTCTGTCTGTTTGTTCCGGCTAATCTCCGAAACGGCTGGACCGATTTCAACGCGACTTTCACTGGCTGATAGCAAATGTTACAAGGAGTAACTTATAATAATATAATAAAAAGCGTTTTATTTCCACACCCCTGATGTTACAAATCAAATGTTGTTAGTATGTTTAGCTTAAATCTAATGGTTAGTAAGTTATGGTATATTCTTTATATCTTAGGGATATGGAGCTCGTGATACAGTTGCTATTGCGCATATCATTCGATCAGCGAAGTTAAGCAACCCTAACCCTAACCAGTAATTGGATGGGTGACCGCCCGAGTTCCCTCCGTGCCTCGGAGAGCACGTTAAGCCGTCGGTCCCGGTTGCCAATTTATCGTCTTTGGCAATCGTTACATGTCAGTCGGAGGCCAAAAATGGTCTGACAACTGGCTTAACCCAGATCACAGATTTTCCTCGTAAAAGGGGTTGAGAAGGTCAGATGGTAGTCGCTTCGTATAATAATCAGGTGATCCGCCACATCGGGTTGAATCAAGTGCTAAACAATGTATAGGATAAGGCCAGGGAGATGATGATATGAAGGAGTAACTTAGGCTACTATTAATTAGGATTCCGCGGGCCAACCATAAAATTAAGTCTACGTGGGTGAAAACGCGGGACACAGCTAGTTTATAATATTATGTTGTCCGATGATTCAAATTCAAATTCAAAAATATCTTTATTCGATTAGACTTTTTACAAAGTACTTTCGAATCGTCAGAAAGACACGATTACATAGGATTATACATACTACCGCCAGGTTCGGAAGATTGCTTTTACTGAAAAGAACCTGGCAAGAAACTCAGTAATTACTCTTTTAAAAAAATAATTTTACAGCTTTGAGTAATACAATATAAATCATAAAAAATATATATAAGCCCATGGACACATCTCCAGTGGACAAAAATCAATATACAAAAATTAAAAACTAAGAATTAGTACTACGAATAATTATGCAGCTTGACATGACCAGTCAGCTAGTGGGCTAGCAGCACCTGTTCACAAGTATGACGAGAATGCCAGCCATCCAGCGTTTATTACTGTTTGCAACACTAGAATACTTACGCGTAAAAAGTATTAACCTCAACTTATCCATTATCTTTACTAATCTTTAATCAACAAAACCTCTCAGCTAGCATGTGCAGAATGTTACAGAAAACCAGTGTGAGCACAGACCACACAGTACAATTTGATTAGGTTTCGTTTCCGCGTAGATAGCTTATTTCTCCTTGCGAGAGAATGCAATTTCGTTTGGGAAAATAAAAGGAAACGGACAAAGTGACGTCACAATGATGTCGGGCAGTGTCTACTAGACGGAACTAGTGGCAGGGACACGTGGTATGTTTTAGTTTCAATCTTTATAAGTAGATGGCGTGAGTAGTAAAATAGATCGCGCTATTGAAAGTTGTATCGCGTTACATAAATACCTTTTTTTTACACAACGTTATAAAAAACCTTTGGATGTGAATATTTAGTATCTGCAATCTTCGGAAGAAGCCTTGTCAACTCTCCTTATTTTTAAGTAGATCTACGTATTTTAGGCCTTTCAAGTTTAGGAATAAATATTATCAGTAATGCCTGTGTATCTTGATATAGATAAACGTGAGAGAAATAAAAAAACAAATCAATAACCTAATGCTTTTTATCTATTGCCTATAGATGGCGATGTGGAGATACAGGCTTCTGGAACCACTAAGAATTGGAACTGTGGCCCGAGTCGCCTGATAGCATTTTTTTATCGGTCGAAACCACTTACCTAATTAGCTTGAATGTACAGTAAACAGAAAAATCTGAAAGTTATACAACACAGGATTTTATTATCCAATATTTATGTAATATTGGATATTCGATCCGTCACATTGGCACCAAAGAGTCTTGGATGAAAAGTCATCTTTGTAACTGCCACAAAGGGGGTAACCCATTGTGAGTTTACAGAAGTGGGAGAGCTAATGTTTATTTGTTTGATTTGTTGCAGTGTTCCCCAACGTGCCTGCGGCGCCGGGCATGCCATGTGCTGGTGAAGACAGTAAGTACCTACACTTTATATATAACTATGTATAACACAATTGGCTTTGTATCAACTTCAAAGTAGCGCTTTCGTACTCAGCTTAATTAGCTGTGTAAATTAATATGGATCTAGTCAAGCAGGCAACGATGAAAAGCCGTGCCCTTTTTAACCAACTTCAAAAATAGGAGTTTTCTCAATTCGACAGCCTATATATTGTTTTAGTAGCAAATAAGCATATGGTACTAATGATTTATGGTTACCGAGGGTTATCAATCCCAAAGATTTAATAACGATTTTTTTAATCTTTTATTTATTGTCGAAATACAGTAGAGTTGTTGTTTTGAACTTTGGAAAAATATCGGTAAATACGTGAATGACGTATTTCCGATCGACCACGACGTGTCACCTCTTACTGTCATTACGCCTATTCCGCTCACTTGCTTGTAGATGCACGCGTCTGTGTGAGTGTGTAATTTCGGAAGATTTGCTCCTAGTTTCCTAACTGCTTGTAAAGCTTATATTTGAACTAAACTTTAGGAAGCTCCTTTACGATTTCATATTGCGATACCATGCTGTCTCATCATCTCCCTGGCCTTATCCCATACATTGTTAGAGTCGGCACTTGATTCAACCCGATGTGGCTGATTACCTGATTGTTATACGAAGCGACTGCCATCTGAACCTCGCAACCCCCTTGACAAGGAACATCTTGATTAAACCAGTTGTCAGACTATTTTAGGCCTCCGACTGACCTGTCACGATTGATGATGATAATTTGGCAACCGAGACTGACGGCTTAACGTGCTCTCCGAGGCACGGATGGAACTCGGGCCCCATCCAATGACTGGCTAGGGTTAGGGTTGCTAAACTTGCTGATCGAATGATATGCGCAATATCAACTGTGCCACGAGCTCCTCGATACCATGCTGTCTACGGACTACCAATAAAATTGGATTACAAGGAACAGCTGAGATACCAGAAATAATAGAAGTCAAGATAAGCAAAAGTCCTGTGAAAGTTGAATGTAAACTCCGACAAAGGAGGGTAGTTGTGAAACAGTAACACTTGCAGAACGCCGCCGCGTACAAACTACGACCAACTTACCGCGTGTAGGCAATATTTGAGCTCCAGCGACTCGTATTAGCATGGGAATTTCGCATGACTACCGACTAGGGCTGCCGCACGATAATGAAATAAATTAATTCATAATAATCCTTTATTTTCAGCCACCAATAAATAGTATTACAGTAACTTATAACTTTTTACTAAAAATTACTAATGAAAATAGAGTACTTAAATATGAATAAATAAATGTTAGTTGTGGTTGGAATATCCAGAAGAACCCTCAAAGGGGTAAGCAGAGTTACTGTAACAGCAACACCCACATTTCATCGAATACGATTAAGTGCCAACGTGACACAGGGTGAGTCCATCGCCGTCTCAGGCAATACATACTTCTTTGAATTACTTCTCAGACATATGCAGGATTCCTCACGATGGAATCCTTCACCGTAAAACACGTGGGGTAAAATTACGGCCACCACGAATATATTTTATACCTTAACTACCTGTGCCCTGCGGTTTCACCCGCTTAGATTTAATGTCATTCTCGCGGAACCCTAAATGTTTTCTAAGTGAAAGTAGGTAGCTTTATGCATGCAAAGACTCAGGCCGATCGGTTTAAAATTGACAAAGTTTCATAAATTTTTCATCCCCTATTATATCCCATTGGGGGTAGAATTAATCAAAATCCTTTCATAGCGGATGCCTACGTCATCACATCTACCTGCATGCCAAATTTCAGCCCGAATCGTCCAGTGGTTAGGGCTATGCGTTGATAGATCACTATGTCAGTCAGTCAGTCAGTCACCTTTGAGTATATATATCGCACTCTCAGAACGATAGGGGCTCAATTAAAAAATCTATATTTTTTTGAAATCGTAGGCAATGATCCACAAGTTCGATCTGGTAAAATAATTACTAGTGCCAAAGTTATAAATTCAAACTTTGGCAGTAGTAATTATTTTACCAGTTTGAATACAATGTATTTTATATTATTGTAAGTTTAGGTTGTGCATTGTCAATAGGGGGCAAATTCACCGATCGCTATAAAATCTTAGTTCAATGAAGCTAAGTTTCCGGTAATCTGGTTTACAGATCAGTGTTGATCTCGTTTAACGTCAAACTGATTTCACCAGCACCATTTTAACTGCGTTTACGAAAGCCATAGATAAAACAAACATTTCGCTTGGCGAGAGCCCTAAAATGTCGTAGCCGCGTTTCATTTTACGTCAAAATCTACGATCTCATACGTATTTCATGTATAGAAGTATTAACGAAACGTGTTTGATCGTTCATAGTGTTACAAGCTCAGAAAATTTTATCTTATTAAATAGGTAATACGATAAAAAAATATTTAAAGTGAGGTATATATTTCATTTTATAAAAATTTTAAAGATATTTTCCATACATATTGTTTTACCTTTACTTTAATGTAAAAACTTATGAAATGTAATTATTTGTGACGAATTTTTTCACTATTGGCAATATTGTGTTTCTTCTTTGTACGAAAATGTTTACATCTTTCTTTATATAATTTTTATTTATAGCGTGTGTAAATTTGTTTTGTCGTATTATTATTTACTCTTTTTAAAGAATGGTTGCATCAATAATATACAAAGCATTTTTATGTTAGTTATTATTGTGACATTTACAACAAGTGACAGCGGCTAATCGCGTTTAAAGCCGTTAACTGGCCAAAATTGGGCGTTTAGAATGAAAACTAAGCTTAGCTTGATCCAAGTTATGTTTGTGCTGGTGAAATGCAAAATGTGCCTCTAATCCAGATTAAGCTCTAAAACTGCGTTTCGTTGGATCTAATCGCGATTAGTTTCATCGGTGAATTTGGACCTAAGTGTCAAACAAATATTTTTTTTTGTATTTGCTTAAAAACTACGTGTAGAAATACATTTTATGATCTTATCATAATTATTTTCTGAAATGTTTGAGCTAAGCCCCTATCGTTCTGGGGGTGCTGATGTATTAGATTACGAGATTAGATCAATGCAATTGTACATAAACTTCTGACTCTCAAAGTGCCAGCCCTAGGTGCTAGGTCCCGCTCGATCTGGCTGGTCTCAACCGTATATCGTGTAGAGCGACGGCATACGAGTGCCGAAGACTATTGTAATGCCGTTCGGGTGCAAGCTTCCTTTATTGCCTCTCATATACTCAAGTGCTAATATGAACCTTATTTGTTAAGCTGTATTGCTACATAATCTCAGGTAGTTATAGAGATAATTATGGTCGGATTTAGGTTGTTAAAGATTGTTTGTATTAAACGATCGTGGATTGAATTTCATTCCCGCGGAACCCTAAATGTTTTCTTTTTAAATAAAAGTAAGTTACTCCTTGTAATATTAGGTATCTGTCAGTGAAAGTCCCGTTAAAGTCGGTCTAGCCGTTTCAGAACAAACAGACAGACAGACAAACAGTGGAAAATTGTAAAAATTGTTTTTCATACGTCAGCATTTAGTGAAAAGCTGTTATTTTGGCATTATAAACAGACACTTCAGTTTTATTTATCTGTATGTATGTATAGATTAGTACTATGCGCTAATTAGTGAAAATTTTACACTCTCCTCGATATAATAGCACGTTTCAGGCTAATAGCAATAGCATTAATATTAATTAAAATGTAAATGCTAATACCTAGTGCTTGGGGACTTCAATACAGTAGGAAACGCTCGCAATACTCACGAATACATTCGATTGTGTTGCATTGGAAATGTTATTTGTGATCCCTCGTGGCCTCTACCATCGATTTGCGCTTTGTATTATTAGAATAAAGCTACCGAAACCGACATTCACTTAGCCATGTGCGCAGGAGATATTATAGTGCCCAGATGTGTGCGCAAACACAGGTGCACTCTTTATTCCCTCACTCTTATAGTCCGATAGGAGGTAATCCGACACGACTGGCGAGAGATCAGGCGTAGGACCAAAGCACTGCCTACTTCTAAACTCCAGTGCCTTTATTGTTAATTTCTTCTTCCTTCTTTCTCCCGAATCCTGCGACCACGTGATCGTCAGGCGAACTTACTAACTAATAAATAAATTAATTAATTAATTAATCAACGAGACTGTTGAAAGGAGAGCAAAGAACCAGTAGTAAGTAACTTACGTACGTAATTTCTTTCCAAATTACTAATACTACGAATAGTGTTGTAGGTTTTCGGACAACATTCTCTCGCGCTCACGCTAATAGAAGCGACACAAAATATATGGAATTGACATAAATCAGTCACGTGACATATGTCATTACATTTCGTATCGTTTCTACTACCGAAGCGTGAGGGTAATGTAACTTTGTCAACAGGCCGTTGAATGAGATAAAATTTAAAGATAGTTTAGAGAAGTCATCATTTTCAACCGAAACGAAGTGAGGGCGGGCAGCTAGTATTAATTAAATTGGGGTCAAGACAATCACTATTACTTACTTTATTAATTCCACACTCGAAGCAATTTCTTATAAATCGTTTAGTAACAGAGTTCGCTTTAAATTCGATAAGATAATATCGATAAGCAATCTCCGCCGAGCGCACATCGATAGTATTCGGTACCATGTGTCCGGTGACAAATGTCTTGTTCCACTGAGATCGTCAAATATTTGACAGGTATTCTATCGATTCAATTAAAAAATCGATACAATTATAAATGAAAGTGTGGCATTAATTTTGTGTTTAAATAATTTAAATAAATATGGTTTAATTAAATGCTTTTTATTTAAATATTAAAGTGAATATTTTAATTAGTGATATGTGATGTGGAACGTTGAACAACATAATGTCGTTAGAAAAGTTATTAATGTGTGAAGCTAACGAGTCGACGAGGGTGTTCACTTTGTATTTGGGTTTGTTTCACAAATACCCTCAGTATTTACTTGAATTTCGAAGCTTGCTATTTATGTGTAATCTCTTTCTCTATGGGCCCTTAGTTTTGTCTATGATAATATGTTTGCTACCTTATTCTACTTTTATTTTTCTGACTAAACTTTCCTTTCATAAATTAATTGTTATTGAACTTTAATCCATACATAATATTTTCCCGCCTCGTCGTTAGGGTCCCTGAAAGGGTTGGTTATATTGCTACTATGCAAACTTTTCTCTCATGATGAAAATGTTATAAATTATATAACTATCTGTCATGGTAAATGTTACAATTCAGGATTTATCTTAAGAAGCAATATTTTATCGTTAAACACAAGATATGCGAGCCTCCAATTAACTCCTTGAATGAATTCTTTATCCGAGTAATTAATTGAAATAAAAATTCCTGTTTACCCAACTCTCCCTTTCTGAATAAGAAGTAGGCAAGTAACAAGTAATTTATGACTTTAGGGAATTTTAACAACGCACAAATCTTTGCTAATGAAAGTTGAAACAGGCTTGAGGCGCAGTTTTTGCTTGGGAACGTTTTTTTTTAAATAGACCAACTCTTGAGAATTTTAGGTCACAACGGAATCTCACGGTCGAAATGCAGATCTCTTGAGTTTCCCATTTTTTTTACCCCTTTACAAAGAATAATGTAGGTATTGTAGAGTTTGATTGTTATTTGTACTTAACACAGCCTCGGAGGGCGCCACCTGTTGTGAATACAGATAACTAATTCCGTGAACAAAAATGATGAAGGATTGATCCTGTAATAACGAGTGCGAGAAAACAAATAGTATTGATTAAATTCGGGGTGTTATTTATGGGTTAAGCCCCTACAGGTAACTTACCTAATGGCTACCTTAGAGTTTTGTTGTATTCCTATGGTGAGTAGGTTCGCCAGTGCTTCGGCGTTAGCTTCAATGGAACCCGTTCGTAATTCAATATGTTTGCACAGTGATGCCATTATTTATATGTATATATATATATATATATATATATTATAATTATAATATTTTTTTATATTAATACATATATTCATATGCTCACGCCTGCAATCCCAGAAGGGATAGGCAGAGGTGTTGTAATAACAACACCCACTTTTCACCGAAGATGATTATGTGCCAACGTGTCAGATGGTGAGTCTATCGCCGTCTCAGACACAATACATACGTCTTTGAATTACTTTTTTGAGTTTCCTTCACGGTAAAGCACGTATTGTGTAATCACTGTACCCGACTGCTCAAACCCGAAGGGCACCACGGCCCTTTTTATATTAATTTTATTTATTTATATAATGTTGATCACAGTAATCGGTTTGAGCCATACATCTAAACATTAAATTCTGATTAAGAAAAGAGCTTTTAATTTACCCCCAAATCCTTAAGAATATATGTTGAAAAATAAAGAAATTACAGAGCAAGTATGAAAAAAATCCCTTATACTGTCCATGTCTGGTGACTTTAACTTAATTATTTTACACACAGCTCTGTTAAAATATGATGTGTAAAAGATTGTAATATTAGAGTTTTGTTTATATTTTATGTAGATACTTAAACGTATAGTAACGTATGAATGTTTGTCCCCAGGAAGTATATACAGAAGAGGAGCGCGGCGGTGGCGGAAGCTATACCGCGTCAATGGACACATCTTCCAGGCGAAGCGGTTTAATAGAGTGAGTATTATTATAAAATACTAGCTATGCCCGCGGTTTAAAGTATTTTTTTTAAAATTAATATAGCCTAAGTTACTCCTTGTAATATTAGCTAGTGTAAATCCTGTTAAATCTGGTCCAGCCGTTTTGGAGATTAGCCAGAACATACAGACAAACAGAAATAAAAGAAATGGTTTCTCTATTACAGTGCCGTGTATACTTTCATATTATGCATTTACTCAAAAGGAATTTCAAACAAACACTTTAATTTTCTTTATTATAAACTCGGCATCGGAGCCATAGGGCCATTTGAGAATAATTGGAAATCCGATTGAATTCGCCATTTCCACAAAACATATTTTAGTTTATTTACTCATTGTTCTAAATGTCATTTAATTCAAACATAGTTTGTAAGTAAGATTAATATATGTGTTAGTAATATAATGCAGCATACAACAGTGGACCATACATGGACAGTCCATCCTGTCCCCAATACCACCCCGATAGCAGTAATTGCAATCGACTATGTATTTATCACACATATATATATATAAATGCTCTCGCCATCCCACAAGGGTCCCCGAAGGGGTAAGCAGAGGTGTAACAATAACATCCACATGTCACCGAATATCTTTTAGTGCCAACGTACATAGCCTTTGAATTACTTCTCAGACATATGTGGGTTTCCTCACGATGTTTTCCTTCACCGTATAGCACGTGATGTGAACTTGTGTCACTTGCGTAGCAGGCGACTGCTCAAACCCCGAGGCTACCACGGCTCTCTTATTTATCATTTTGTTGTTATTAAACATGTTGCTTCGATCGTTTCCAGCGCGCGTTCTGTGCCTTCTGCCAAGACCGCATCTGGGGCTTGGGTCGGCAGGGCTTCAAGTGCATCCAGTGCAAGCTGCTGGTGCACAAGAAGTGTCACAAGCTGGTGCAGAAGCCCTGCTCCAACGAACACGTCGACCCCGTCGAGGTCAAGGACGACGCCAATGGAGAGGGCACGCTGGGCCGGGCTTCCTCCGTCAGGTAACCGCTTATGTTTGAGTTTCCCTCACTATTCGTCTCTTATAAGTAGATACCTAGGCCTATCTATCGGCAGAATGCGTGTGACAATCACGGTGTTGCATATGCTATACTTGTTGTGAAGGAAATGTGGGAGAGAGAATCTTTGTGACTTTGTGCGTTTTAGCGTAACTCAAATGTGTTGATACTTTTCGGAGGCTCGTTGTGGTTGAATGCCAAAGATGGCGGATCAGCACATTTTGGAAGCCACGATGTTTGCACATTTTGAATCTTAGCGTACAGAAGATGGTCTGCGCTATAGTTAGTGACGTGTTCAGGTCTCGAGCGGAGGTGGAGCCGCCCCTGCCGGAGACTCCCCCGGCCCCCGCGCCGCCCGCGCCCCGCGCCGAGGACCTCGAGCCCGGCTCCCAGCGGCAGTACTCGCTGGAGGACTTCGAGCTCATCAGGGTTATAGGACGAGGCTCCTATGCTAAGGTAAGCTACATACATCTAAACGACATCTGTGGGGACCATATCACTTAGGTTAATTTATTCCTCAATTAAGTTATTTATTAAGCCTATAACGCAGAAAACGCTGACGTCTATAATCAATATAAAGGATGTCGTTGAAAAAGAACAGTTGTCTTCTAGAAGTTCTAGCGTTTTATAAATATTATATCATCATGATGATGTTCATATCACGTCACTCACACACAAAACACGTTATCATGGGGTGGTACTATCGAAAAATTGTTTTATGGTATTATTTCAAGAACTATTAATAGGGAAGATACTTTTCGGTGCAGCTGACTTTTATCCGAGAATAAGGTCTGAATTGGGACAATTTTGGCAGGTCATTACGCGGAAACGGAATAAGTATTTAATGACTTCAGTATTATATCTTATCACATATTATTTCAACTGCTGTTCTATTTTTTCTATCCTTTGAGTCACATTGATGACAGATAGATTACCCACCTGATTTAACGGTAGACCCTGTTTTTATCTGACCAATACCTCATTGTAAATTGAAACCTTAGCTCGTAGCAATAAGCTATGTTTTCCAACCGTGAGTTTCACCTATCCAGGTGCTGATGGTAGAACTGAAGAGAACGAAGCGTGTGTACGCGATGAAGGTGATAAAGAAGGCGCTGGTGACCGACGACGAGGACATCGACTGGGTGCAGACGGAGAAGCACGTGTTCGAGACCGCCTCCAACCATCCCTTCCTCGTGGGGCTGCACTCCTGCTTCCAGACGCCCAGCCGGCTGTTCTTCGTCATCGAGTTCGTCAGGGGCGGGGATCTTATGTCAGTGCCATATTTTTGATAATCACATAGTTCTTCCAACTGTTCCTGTCTCTTTACCCAGCAATGGGACACAACAGACACATATAATATTTTTTTGACAATTTAGCAAAGAGAGCCGTGGTGGCCTCGAGGTTTGAGCAGTCGTCTGCTACGCAAGCGACGCAAGTTCAAATCCCAGCGGGCCCTGTACCAATGAGTTTTTCTAAAAAACTTATGTACAGTGATTTGATGAAGGAAAACATCGTCAGGAAACCTACATATTTCTGAGAAGTAATTCAATGACGTATGTAAAGTGTCTGAGACGGCGATGGACTCACCATCTGTCACGTTGGCACTTAATCATCTTCGGTGAAAAGTGGGTGTTGTGATAACAACACCTCTGCCTACCCCTTCGGGGATTACAGGCGTGAGCATATTGTATTTGTAAGTATTAGTATATGCATGTATGTATTTGTCTAAGCTTCAAATAGCTAAATCGAAAAACAATCCAATCCCTAACTGAAAAATCCTACTAACTACAACAGAGGTTGGCGTACCAAGCACGCCAAAATACCAGGCCATATCGTATGGACCGACCTTTAAAATATTGAATTTTTTTTCCCTTACGGACACACTCCGAATACATGCCACCAAAAGATGGTAAACATCCTACAGAGCTTATATAGATACTGTGGTATTGCCTTCTGAGTTTGAAATGATTTAATAAAATCGTAGGTTCCACATGCAACGTCAGCGACGACTGCCCGAGGAGCACGCGCGCTTCTACGCCGCGGAGATATCGCTTGCGTTGCACTTCCTTCACGAGCGCGGCGTCATCTACCGCGACCTCAAGCTGGACAACGTGCTGCTGGACCACGAGGGGCACATCAAACTCACCGACTACGGCATGTGCAAGGTATTATACACCTTATACACATCGCATTACGACCTTATTACACAAGGCAAATTTAGTTCCGATCGCTAATAGCGCAGATTCTTTCTAAGAAAAAAAATTATACTATATATATGTATAAAATAGCCAGGGAGCTTAGTTGCATATTTTAGTTAAACATTTATCGACACTAGTACTACAACATCATCTAATTAGTGTACTTTGAATTGTATGTCGTTCTAATAATTAAATAAAAAAATTAAAAATAAATAAAATCATGCTGCATGTAAATTTTTAACAATTGAGAGAGCAAGTCTTTTTGATGAGAGATAACGTCAAAACTGGCACCTACTGTCAATTTTGACATTTGACAGCTAATGTCAGGCAAAACGTTTAGAAACAAAAACAAAAGTAAGTCAATTTCGAAAATACTATATATCTGTAACAGGAGGGAGTCCGTCCCGGCGACACGACGTCGACGTTCTGCGGCACCCCCAACTACATAGCGCCGGAGATCCTCCGCGGCGAGGAGTACGGCTTCTCCGTCGACTGGTGGGCGCTCGGCGTGCTCACGTACGAGATGCTCGCCGGACGGTCGCCCTTCGACATCGCGCAGGCCGCAGACAACCCCGACCAGAACACAGAGGACTATCTATTCCAGGTAATACATACTGTACTCAACATTCACTATATCTTTATTTGATTAACTTCTTAATGAGTACTCTCAAATCGACAGGAAAATACAAGATTATAAATGATAACACCGAGTTCGGACTAACATTATACTTAAAATGTCAACTGACTTTCTTGCCGATTCTTCTCACATGGCTAGTTTCCGAACTGGTGGTCAATTCTTCGGCGATCATAAGTGCCTTACCAGAGCCTAAACTGAATAAATCATTTTCATTTTCAAAAGAAAATGTTACTTTATCTAGGCCTACTTGTTCCTTTTCGTTCAAGACTAACGGACGTCACGCGGTTTCACCCGCGTAGTTCCCGTTTCCGTGGGAGTACGGGGATAAAATAAAGCCTATGTTACTCGCTGATGATGTAGCTTTCCAATGGTGAAATAATTTTTGAAATCGGCACAGTAGTTTTTGAGTTTATTCAATATAAAAATACAAAGTCTGCGCTATTCCGAAGTGACGTTCGGTCAGATATTACGGAGGCCAACGCTAGGCTCGGTCCAGCGCAAATCATCCTTATTTCCACACCATTAAAATACCCATGTATATATATATATATATATATATATATTGTATCTAGGTGATATTAGAGAAGACAATCCGCATCCCGCGGTCGTTGAGCGTGAAGGCAGCGTCGGTGCTCAAAGGGTTCCTCAACAAGAACCCCGTGGAGCGGCTCGGCTGCGGCGAGAACGGCTTCCTGGACATCGTCAACCATCCCTTCTTCAAAAGCATCGAGTGGGAGATGGTAACTACACATCACTACACTATGCATGGGTTGCATCAACTGACTTTAACTTAATACATACATATATTATGTTCACGCCTATGAACATATGTATGTTCACGCCTGAGGAGCTCGTGGCACAGTTGCTATTGCGCATATCATTCGATCAGCGAAGTTAAGCAACCCTAACCCTAGGCAGTAATTCGAGTTCCCTCTGTGCCTCGGAGAGCACGTTAAGCCGTCGGTCCCGGTTGCCAATTTATCATCTTTGGCAATCGTTACAGGTCAGTCGGAGGCCTAAAATAGTCTGACAACTGGTTTAACCCAGATCACAGATTTTCCTCGTTAAAGGGGTTGCCGGGTCAGATGGTAGTCGCTTCGTATAAAAATCAGGTGATCAGCCACATCGGGTTGAATCAAGTGCCGACCCCAACAATGTATGGGATAAGGCCAGGGAGATGATGATATGTTCACGCCTGTATTCACCGAAGATGATTCAATACCAACGTGACAGATGCTGCATATATATATATATATATGCAGCATCTGTGATATATATACGTATGTATATATATATATATATATATATATATATATATATACGTCTTTAAATTACTTCTCAGACATATGTTTTGCTTCACTGTAAAGCACGTCGTGACATCACTGCAAGTTTAATTGGCGCTGGAATTCGAACTTGCGTCGCTTGCATTATAAGTGAGTACTCAAACCCACAACGCCACTTTTGTTATATAGTTGTGTATATCCCCAGCTAGAGCAGAAGCAGGTGGTCCCGCCGTTCAAGCCTCGGCTGGAGGGCGAGCGCGACCTCGCCAACTTCCCTCCGGAGTTCACCGACGAGCCGGTGCATCTCACGCCCGATAACGAGTCAGTCACAGTGCATATATCATATACTACCGCACCTACTACATATCTACAAACTTTTAACCCCGACGCAGTTACCCTTTTTAAGCAAATTTTCAGGTTTATTCAGCGGTTTAACCTTAAAAAGGTAGCAGACAGACAGACACTTTTAATAAGCGCTGACATTTTAAAGTTAGCCGAGTTATCGCTTTTCAAAAAGGGGAAATATATTATACGAATAAATATAAAAATACGAATTAGGCGACTGAAATGAATGAAGGAAAAAAAACAGTAATACTTTTATAATACAACGATTTTCTATATTAGTAAATACCTACACGACGAGAGTGATTGATGAGCTATTTTTAAGGATATTTAATCATACAAAATTGTGGACATTCAGGAATCTAAATTCCTTCCCTATGGCCCAAAACAGCTCTTCATTAATTAGTTTAACACTAGCTTTATAGTTTACATGTTGTATACACGTACATGCATGTGTATTGAGTTTGTACGTGTATCTCCTCCAGCACGGTGATAGCGGACATCGACCAGTCGGAGTTCGAGGGATTCGAATACGTGAACCCACTCCTGATGTCGCTCGAGGACTGCGTGTGACATCACGCCTGCGCGCTGCACCCCTACCACGACCCCACGCAGGTAAATATATATACCCCGACCCCACACATGTAAATACATATACTACGACCCCACACAGGTAAATACATGTAGCACGACCCCACATAGGTAAATTTATATAAATACTACAAATTTCACACTAGTAGCATATACGACGACCCCACACAGGTAACTAACAAACTACAAGCCCGACCCGGGGATCGAACCATGGCACCTCGTGTTCTGCAGTAGCGCTTGCGACCCCCCTTTTTTTTATTATTGACGAGGGGGAAACTTTCAAAAGGTCCCCGACCGCCCTGGGAGAAGTAGGTCGAGATATGTGGGATTCTTACCGCACTAAAACCCCCCGACTCTGGACTCCGGGTACTCTGATAGAACGCACCGGTGTCCCACAACACTGTGCCGGGGCAGCTGTGTCGCCGGCCCTTCCAAGTCAAGGCTCCCACCCCCACCACCGCCTAGTCGCCTCTTACGACAGCCTGGGGATACCATAGCCAAATTCTAAGACCCAAATAAATATACTTTGAATTATAATATTGCAGGCTTACGGCGGCTACGGCGAGTCGTCGTCATCTGACTACGACTCGGTGTGTTCGGAGCTGCCGCCGCGCAAACCCACCTTACTGCAACATATGTTTTGCTTACCGCTCAACTAGCGCCCACGATCACAACACTATATACATGTAAACTGTGCTCGCTTTTATCAACACATGCTAAAACTAATCAATGTTACGGCATTGACACTTGCAGGTTATGATGATGGATACGCTTTCAATGACGTTGATTATCCCACGGGATACGATTTTCCTGGATACAAATTTAATGTAGCTATAGGTCCCATGATGAGTTACGATCGCGCATATTTTTTTCATTCGGTCATTTTATGAGTCTGTCTTTGTCTGGAAAAGAGTCGTAGTGGCCTTGAGGTTTGAGCAGTCGCCTGTTACGCAAGTTCGAATCCTAGCAGGGCCTGTCTGTGCCAATGAGTTTTTCTAAAATCTTATGTACAGTGACTTAACACCAGGATGCTTTAGGGTGAAGGCAACCTGCATATGTCTGAGGAGTAATTCAAAGACTGTATGTATAGAGTCTGAGACGGCGATAGAATCACCATCTATCACGTTGGCACTTAATCCTTTCAGTCAAAAGTGGGTGTTGTTATTACTACACCTCTGAATACCCCTTCGGGGAAAACCGTATGTGTGTATATCTTTGTCTGGCGCCATACAGACAGACAGAGAGATATAAAACGACCGAATGAAAACAAATTATAGTGTTCTTAGCTCGTGACGTGACCTGTAACAATTAACATTCCTGTAACTATTTATATTTTTTCTTCGTGATAAAGCTAGAATTAGAATTATTTCATACTTAATACTGCATTCATGGAAGTCCTTTATTTCACATTTCCGCTACAAGAATGGTTTTGAACATAATTTTCGCGGTTGTTACATTGATTCACTATCACACTGGCGGATATATATTAGTATGTAAACTAATATATACAGACATACATCACATTAAAATTACTAATATTAATTTTCTCTTTCTCTTACTAAAGACAGATTCGAAAATTGACAGTGTAAATACGTATTTATTTAAAAGACTTAAATTACTCTTTATGCCCCTTATGATAGAACATAGATTAAGATAGTCCTTGATTTAAAAGTATCTCATCTCTTTCTTTGATACGGATTTAAAAAGGGATGGACATAGTAATGAACGAAGACTTTTGAACGTTGATTATTTACCACCGGTTCAGAAACTAGCCTTCTGAGAAGAAATTTTCGCTTAAACCATGTTTTGTAATAAGAGGGTATGTATTTATTTGCAGACAAATAATAACATTCCTATAAAAGTTGATTTAATTAATCTATTTAAGCAGAAAAGATGGAATTGAGTATTTTTCACATTTTTTTTTAAATATTATGCTGTTTAATTCAAAGCATTTCAAAAGCCAATCCTTGGTGCTCGTGTGCTTGACACTCGATGGGTGTATGGTATGGTGAGGTAGGCAGTAGGCAGTGACGTCACAAACTAATCATAATATAATATTAATATGTATACATTTTTATTGTAAATCTCGTTACTTCTCAACTAATGTACGTCTCGATTGGAATGTCGACAGTTACCACATATAATATTATAAAAATTTTTTAGAAATATCTCCACACAAATTTCAGACAATATTTGTCATTTATAAACTCGCTGAAATGCTAATGTTAAACGCTAAAGTTAGGGGTGATTTTTTTTTTTTTAAATTTATTCAAACTTTCGACATTTCAATTCAAAATATATAAAGAAGGAACGCTTCTTATGTACATAACAATTGGATGCTGATAAGCAATAATGTGTCAACCCACAAAAAGTCAAATTCAAAGGTTTTGATATATTTTGATAATGCATCACGTATTTAACATTCTAAAAAAGTGTTTCAAGTCATCTGAAACATAAAAGTACGTAAAAAATGGATTTATGTCATAAAACAAATCTTAAATCACGTATACAATCATCTTAAGACGCCATTTTCTCAAAACCAAGTTTATGCGGGTTGACACATTATTGGTTATCTGCATCCATGTATAAAAATAATCACGTATGTACTATACATCAAATATTATAAGACTTAAAATATTTTTGAAACTAATGTAGCGTCTATGTTGTCTAAGGAAGGAGAGACGAGCGTGTTCTTCCGAAATCAACAACTTTGTGTCTCTAGTAATAAAAGCTATTATTGTATGTCAAAATTATCAGTTCTCTCGAGCAATAATATATTGTATGTAGTATATATTCGCAGGTAACACTGCTCAAAAAGCACGTAAGGAATTTAATGTAGAAAAAACGCGACCTTCGAACGGCTCCGCGTATATTATCCTAATCCAACTTGCTCATTCATAAAAATATGCATTCTTTTTTGTCCTTTTCCATGGTATTAGAAATACAATGCGTATGAACGAGATAATAGGCTTGGGGTATATTTTTATGAATGAGTCATTTTTATGAATGAGTCAAATAGTTTACTCCCCTAGACGCCTAGATGTAAGCTAGATATAGAGATACGCGTGTCGTGTGCAGTCAAAAGTTTATTTTTTCAATATAAATTAATTACAATTGCTGAAACAATGAAAAAGAAAAATATAATAAAAATAAAAATTATAAATAAAACACGGAATTTAAATTAGTGTCTGCGGGAATGGTGCCCAGTAAGCTGGCTGCGTTACCTCGCTGGATCGCTAAACTAATCCTCTGACCGAGGTAAGAACCAGCTCGACGGTCGTGTGCATATATTTAATATAAACATTACATTTAAACTGAAATTATTTCCAAACATATTTATTTCAATCACTAACTCCGCCCTGCGGTTTCATCCGCGTCACATTTGATTTCATTTCCGCGAAACCCTTTTCTTTTTTAAATTAAAAGTAGCCTAAGTTACTCCTTGTAACATTAGCTATCTTCCGTTAAAATCGAACCAGCCGTTTCAGAGATTACCCGGAACAAACAGACAGAAAGAGATTTTTTTTAATTGGTTTTCTATATCTACCGTGTATACTTTCATATGTATATAGTACTTATATTTTAGCATTGCAAACAGACACTTCAATTTTATTTATCTGTATAGATATGAATTTGTTTTCAGTATTTTGAAACTTGTCCAAAATCATCTGTTCAATTCCACCCAAGCATTATTTTTGAGTATTTATATATATATAATTACTAGATGTGCCTGGTAAACGTTATTATTCCCTACAAATGTTTGGGGTGGGCCAAAATGTACGTAATATTCTCAGAACTCCCTAACATATACACATAGAATCCGTTCGGTCAATCCGTTTCTGAGGAGTTTTGTTACTAACACTATGAAACGAGAATTTTATATATTAGAAGATGTATCTAATATAACTAACCTATATTCCTTAGGGATCGTGCTACGACGGCACTTTTTCTTGTATATAATTAATTATAATATGATGAAATATTATTACAGTATATTACAGTATTATTTAATATAAAGAAAACTTACTTAACTTAGATATGATAATATTTAGCGTTAGTATTTAAAAATGTATTGTGCACGACACGCGTATTCTCAAGCTAAATTGTAATGTATTGAGCGACGTATGAAATCTTGTAAATTTACCAAAATTTGATAAACAAGATCCCTTATTACAAAATTGGTTTCTAAGAGTAACTCCATCTCCTTCTGTGATACAGATTTAAATAGGGAGAGCCGAGTTTGGTCTCGCCATGTTTTGTGATAAGCGGGCACGCGTCGCGAAGTACAGGATTTATTCCATTCCCTGTAGTGTAGTCTCTGTTCCCTCTCTTGCTAAACACTACTCGTTTAGGTAGCCAACGAATTTTATATGAAAAATAATAAAATTATAAAATATAATATTGAGCACTGAAGCAAACTTAAAATTGTGTACATTGTAAACAAATTAAAAATTATATCTTATAAAATATTGATTAATTAACAAATTAATGTAGATGAAAAGACTTATATTTGAAGTGTATTATAATTGTGGCGAGGCGGTCCACGTTCTATTCTAAATAGCGAGTAGATGTCTCTTAGCAAGCACGGTACTAGTGCACGCGCGCGGCTCTGCCCGCGGTACTATGCTAGCACATTGGCTAGCACATTCCATGCGTTAATTAACAATTAATAAATCCTTCGCCCATAATACCACAGAAATCGGCGACGTTTTCGTATGCAGATATGTTTTATTTGTTGCGAAATTTTAATGTACAGTGGGAAATCAATGTGTCTTATTTTGACTACTGTCATGGACGAAGGACTTAATAGTTGTAAAATCTTATATAAATATATTATCTTTACGATCTTTTTTTCCATAGAGCATGCTACATGAAAGCTTCCCAAAAATTTATATTAATAATAACACCGAAACACGGGCGAATCTTAGATAGGAACCGAATGTGCGAACACCCAATTCACAATTTGGGTGAGACCCAGTACTGTTATGTTGACAAGTGATTGTTTATCTTGACATTGTTCGTTTGTTACTTATCATTCGGCTCTGACATTAATAATGTATGTTAACTTCGTATATTGTATCGTTATGTATCTGTTGCGTTGCGAGATATATATGTTAAGATAAGTGTTGGGCGGCCTGCGTGTGGACGATTCATTTTGTATAATTTACTTGATAAGTAATTTAATTGTATTGTTGTTAAGCAGTATTTTGGTACTATTAACGCTTTAGGTGTAATTAGTTAACATTCCAATGCATCCAGTACCCCTATCACGGGTTTGTCACCGTTTTCGTAATCTATACTCGCTAGCGTCTCCGCCGAATTAGTATGAGAACTTGTGCAGCGACTCCCAGCGGTGACGTGAAGAACTGAAATATCTCATACAAATATTGCGAATGACGCTAGCGAGTATAGATTACGAAAACGGTGGCAAACTCGTGATAGGGGTACATATAGCGGACAGTCGCCGCTACAAGTGTTCGTATTTTGTATATATTCGTCATGAATATAATCACTCTCAAACACTATTACCAAATATACTGTTTACTTTGAACTAACCGTATGCAACACAAACGGTGGATTTAGAGAACAAAGTGTAGTTAGTTTAAGTGATCTAGTTTCGTCGCATGTAACAAGTTTATTGTTAGTTATTGTGAATTTTTAATATAATTATATTTGTTGTATAATTTCCGGCTGCATACATGTGTATTGGACGCGGAGTGACGTCGCTCGACGTCCTCGCGCTAGGCTCGGTGCGTGACTGGGAGATGCTGTCAAATTACACTGGACGACTTGGGATATTGTACTATTCTATGCTTAACTGAAAATAAACAACATTAATCCAACTATGTGTTTTATTTACATCACAGAAGTTACACAATAATAATCATTATTATATAATAGTGGAAAAACTTAATGATGGCGGTAGCATGCATAGTATAATTATGACATTCTGACGATTTCAAAGTACTTTATTAAAAAGATACTCGAATAAAGATTTATTTGATTGAATCCATAAATCTAATATATAAAATTTCCATGTCACAATGTTAGTTACCATACTCCTCCGGAACGGCTGGACCGATTTGAATGAAATTGTGTGTGCAGGTCGGCTAGGTCTGAGAATCGGCCAACATCTATTTTTCATACCCCTAAATGAAAAGAGTGACCACCCCAATAAAAATATGGCAATACAACGTTTGCCGGGCACAGCTAGTATTACTATAAATGGTCTTTACAAAGACACTACGCTAGAGAGACGGAGCATAAGTACCAAGATCTTATTTAAAATAAAAATTAATGAATTGTGGGTAGTTGTTTGTTGACACAAAGTGCCTCCTAATTGGTCAGCTGATACTGCTCTCTGATTGGATGATCGATAAAAGTTCGTGATTGGTCGATATCAAGAGGCAGGATAATTAAATTAAAAATAGTCAAATACACTACTTTTAATGTATTAAATATACTTAAGAAAGTACTCGTTACAATAGGAATATTTATGAAATAAAACACCAAAATCCAATAGTAAAATACTTTATTTCATTACATTAGCACTCAGTGCAAGTTTTAAAATTAACTTAGACAACGACGCTACGTTCAAAACGAAAATACTTGAATCCTCTGTTACAACCTATTATAATGTAGAATATTCTGATTACACTATGCTATTGACAGCCATCTGAAAAATCACTTCGTTACCAACCTATTAAATTAACGAGCTTCGACAGAGCTTGTTAGTAAAATAAATAATATTCTGTAATACTAAGCAATACTGCCGTAAGATCCATTAAAAACATTTGAAGAGATTCTAAATGGATATTCCCACAACATTGATATATAAATATACACTGGAATGTGCACAGCATATTATTTCATATATTCTTAATGGTCCCACTATCCTTATTAAATTTTCCATCACACAAAAACGATGAGGGACCATTTGATAAACATTTTGAGAGGTTTTTTTTATTGCAAAAGGGGTAAATTATGTTGGATCGAGGATGACTCGAGCTAGAACGTTACGGCCATTGGCTGATAATTGGTTACCGTGAGGTATTTCGTTGACCGTGCTAGAGCCGACACTCGGGTCGACCCTGCTCGGTCTAGCGGGAGTCATACTTCAGTATACAATCCACCTACTGATAAGCGCTTACTGTTACGATTTTCAATGTTAATACAATTCCTGAAAAGTTGTTACATGTCAGAGATCTCAAAATGTAGATCTCAAGTAAGATATGAACTTCAAACAATGAAATTTAAAGGTGATTAAAACTGACAACTTAGAAGATAATAAAAAAAATCTTAGAATATTTTCAAACTATGAAGGTATAGTTACAATATGTTATACCAAGCACTTACAAAAAAACTCAAACAGACAAGTTAATGAACGTAACGCACCCTCAGAACGATACAGGTTCAAATCAAAAAAAAAATTGTGGATATCGCAATCTGCAACTTTGAATTAACATAGGCAGTAATTATTTGACCAGTTTTGAATACAATGTATTTTATAATCTAATATATACAATTCTCGTGTCACAGTTTTCGTTGCCATACTCATCCGAAACGGTTGGACCGATTTGTATGAAATTTTGTGTGCAGATCATCGGGTAGGTCTGAGAATCGGCCAACATCTATTTTTCATCCCCCTAAATGTTAGGGGTAGTCCACCCCAAAAAATATATGGCAATACAACGTTTGCCGGGCACAGCTAGTAAAGTATATTTTAGGTAGTGCATTGTCGTACGTGTAGTATGTATATACACTTTATGAGGTCTGTCTATCTTAGCATAATTATTTTCGCAAATGTAAGTCCATATCGTTCTGAGGGTGCGGTATGTATATGAAGTACGTCACCGTATCCCTTCGAATTAATTTGATAAAATCAATAATTAACACAACACACAAAAAAATACGAAATACTTCTAATACACAACACAAAGACAAACATAATGCAGTTAAAAATAATTAAATAGCGTTAACTATTAAAAAAAAAACTATAAATGCGAAATCGTCTATCTGTTACCTCTTCAGGGCTAAGCCGCTGTAAAGATTATTTGGTATGAGGATAGCTTGGACATAGCCCAACTTTTTCGCTTCCCGTTTCTTACAATGCATAGACTAAGATAGTCCTTGATCTAAAAGTAGCTCCATCTCTTTCTATGATACGGATTTAAAAAGAGATGTACATACTTTTGGTCCGGATGTGGCATTTGTAGTGTGAATAAATGAATGGAACAAACATTTATGAAAAATAACAATATAAACAGCACCCGATAAATAATTCTAGAAATATGAATGTTCTGTGAAAAATAAATAAATTATTATAGTTAATTTCTCAACTAAAATCACATTACACTAAAAAATAATAATGAAATATTGCACCACTTTAAAAACTTCTATTTTATTGATGTTTTTAATTATAATATTCTCCTGAATTTACGGCACAATATCATACGTTCGTTTCTCTATCAGCCGAAACTTACATAGTTTCAAAAATATATAATTCATATAAATATATACATAATAATCATTTGTTACGCTAAACATTTTAATGAAAATTAAACTTTCCTTCTCTACTAACTATATAAGTACTGGTTTAAATACTGTAAATCTTTCTTTTTAAAAAATCTCTTGCTAAAATAATATAAAAAATACAGAGTATAGATTCAAACCAAATAAATAATTAAACTCGACCTAACTAAATATTCAAAGTCAATAAATAATTTCAAATTTGGAAAAAAATACTTGATAAGTTTCTGCCCCCAATCGCCAGATATTCTAATGAGCAGATGTATTTATGAATTTGTGTGGTCTGTGTGTGGGTGTGTGTGTGTGTGTGTACGTGTGAGTATGTGTGTGTGTGAGTGTTTACTGGTCGCCATTAGTGTGCGCCGCCTTCAACTTCTTCGGCGGAGAGCCTGAGAACATTTGTCCTGAGTGCAGCTCAGACATCAGGAACGGAACCTAGAAGAAACGAAAAACTTCAGTATTACACGTTGGAAGTAACTGATATTTTTATTTAAAGAACGAAAGTTATCGTATGAGTCCGTCTCTGTCGAATAAAGTACATGGAGCTACTATTACTATTTTCGCAATACAATGCTATAGCGCCGCAATATAATAAAAGCCGCGAAGGCCTCGCGGTTTAAGCAGTCGCCTGTTACGCATGCGACGCAAGTTCGAATCTCAGTGGGGCCTGTACTACCTGGAGTTTTTCTAAGACCAGTGATTTCGCACCACGTGCTTTACGGCAAAGGAATACATCGTGAGGAAACCTGCATATGTCTGAGAAGTAATTCAAAGACTTATATATAATAGAGGGAGGGACTCACCCTCTGTCATGTTGGCACTTAATCATATTCGGTGAAATGTGGGTGTTGTTGTTACAACACCACTGTTTACCCCTTCGGGTACCCTTCTGGGACGGCGTGGGAATATTTTTTTTAATGCTATAGTGTGATTAAGAAAGTATTGAAATCCCAGCGGTTACCTTATGTTCTAGTTGCATGTGATGTGTGGGAGGCAGCGAAAGGCAGGCGCGCAGCATGTTGTCGATGCATGCGCGTTGCTTGAACAGCGCGTTCACCACTGGAGTCCCAGGGGACACCAGCGGCGCCTTCAGCAAGTACGACAGCACTGACAGCACTGAGTGCATGCTCGACCATTCTGGACAAAAACAAACAATAGTATATACTCGCTATTTACCTGTGAATCCCATAAGCCAATAATTTATGGAAAATCTACAACAATGTTATGATCAAATTAGCACTCGTCGTCTGAGACACAGGTCACCTTCGTATACGTAACCGTAGGTTAAACTTTGTATATTTATTGGTCATCTCAAGCTACACAATTGTTCGCAGTACTTATTTTGAGGTTTACATACATACATACATATGCTCACGCCTGTATCCCATGGGGGTAGGCAGAGACCACTGTTTGCCACATGCTACGATCCTTACATACTTCTTTCGCTTCATCCACATTCATGCATCTCTTCATACACTTTCTTCGGTTACGAGTGCTCCGAATTTGACCTTTCTGAAAAATACTATTAATTTGGTCATAGTAGTTCTTCCTTGGACGCCCTCTACCGACACTTCCGCTCACATTCGCTCTATAAATTTCTTTCGTTAATCGCCTTTCTCTCATCCTTTCGATATGTCCAAACCATCTCAACATACTTTTTTCAATTCTGGTCACCGCATCATTCTTCAACTTGCAACTGTCTCTTATCACACTATTTTGAGGTTTAATTTTTTTATATAGACTTTTGTGCATTGGAACTGTGTCCATGGGCTTATATTATTTTTTATGATTTATATTGTAATACTCAAAGCTGTAAAATTATTTTTTAAAAGAGCAATTACTGAGTTTCTTGCCAGGATCTTCTCAGTAAAAGCAACCTTCCGAACTCCTATGTAATCGTGTCTTTCTGACGATTTGAAAGTACTTTGTAAAAAGTCTAAGCGAATAAAGATATTTTTGAATTTGAATTGAATTGATGTTCTTTTACATTTTTCCGGGGCATTATATTAATACTTACTTCTGCCCGCAAAATTTGTCCGCGTGGAATAGAAACTTTGGGGTGACGAACAAACAAATCTTTCAGCTTCATTAGTGTAGATATTTACCAGCATGTTCGTTGTCTCTGAAGCTGACCCTCCCGAAGAGGTGAGCGAGCAGCGCGAGGTCGAGCAGCAGAGGCACGGCCAGCAGCGAGTCCTCGCACGTGTTGTGCACCGCTATGGTGTTGGTGCCGTGCAGCAGGATCTCCGACGTGTACTCGTCCATCGCACGCTTCGAATCACCTGGACAATCATTTCAATCACACATTCAGTACCCCTATCACGGGTTTGCCATCGTTTTCTAATCCATACTCGCTAGCGTCTCCGCCAAATATTAGTATGAGAAATTGTGCAGCGACTCCCAGCGGTGACGTGAAGAACTAAAATATCTCTTACAAATATTGCGAGAGACGCTAGCGAGTATATATTACGAAAACGGTGGCAAGCTCGTGATAGGGGTACAGTATTAGTGATGAACTGACCGACGTAAGGTACATATTTGATGACGATCACGTGGTCCGGCTTCTCCCCAGGCTGGTACAGGATGGAGTTGCTCTCCACCATGTCGTCCACCACGTTGCTCTTAGTTATCTGAACAACAAACAAATACATTTAGGGAAACTAACTTTTGCTATAATTAATGCTGCATTCTACTACATTAGCCTAGTTTTTTTTATATAATGCCCAAATCCTACTATTCTACTACTATTATAATTGAAAAGTTTGTATGTATGTTTGTTACTCTTTCACGCCAAAACTACTAAATAGATTTTAATAAAACTACAATAATATAGCTTACATATCATAATAACTAAATTTATAAAGATATTCAACTCCTGCGCAGACGGAGTCGCGGGCACCAGCTAGTAACTAAATAAATAAATAAACAAATCCAAAATGAGCCGTGATAGCCTTGAGGTTTGACCAGTCGCCTGCTACGCATGCGACGCAAGTTGGAATCCCAGCGGGGTCTGTACCAATGAGTTTTTCTAAAAAACTTATGTACAGTGATTTCACACCACGTGCTTTACGGTGAAGGAAAACATCGTGAGGAAGCCTGCATATTTCTGAGAAGTAATGAAATGACGTATGTAAAGTGCCTGAGACGGCGATGGACTTACCATCTGTCACGTTGGCACTTAATCATCTTCGGTGAAAAGTGGGTGTTGTGATTACAACACCTCTGCCTACCCCTTCGGGGAATACAAGCGTGAGCGTATGTATGTACAAATCCAAAACTCTATAATATATATATGTCACGACAGGTCACACGAATGATTGTGACCATTTTTTTCTGCTGCACCTATGCCCACCCAAGAACCCTACCTTGCCTTGAACACCGTGCTGTGACGTCTCGACTTGGTCCTAGCGGAAGATCAGTGATGGTTGTCATCAACGTGACAGCCAGATTATGCTGAGTTGGGTCCAATTTGTAACAACTATAATCTATTGTTACGACAAACCTTTTCGCTCCTTTATGTATTTTGTTTTCATTTAAATATAATGTTAATGAAGGTGTCGAACCTCCTTAGAGCGGAACTGTTTGGGCGCGGAGAGATTCTTGCCGTCGTTGTTGCCCAGGTGATTGTAGCTTACGATCGACACCGGCTTCAGACCTGGACACGTTACATTACATATTAATATTAGATTCTTATGCATGACAACCAGAGGAGTATTTTTGGGTTGTTCCAATAATCCCCATTGAAAATCCCCATCAATGGGGAATAGTGGAAAAAAAGGCCAGAAATCCCCATTGCGATCGAAAGCAGCTTGGAATGGGGATTTTTGGACCAATTTCCACAAATCCCCATTAGGTTTAAAATTAAATATGAACAACATACTGTATAAGAATTTAGGAAGGCGAAGTTATTTTAGAAATCAAAACAATTCATGTAATAAGGCAATGCCTAAATTTGTTTAGTTGTAATTTTTTTGAGACCTTTTTTGATATTTATTATTTTATGTCATTATGTCTTTTTATTTTAGTATTCAATAATTGATTTGCTTAACAGTTTTTCTATAAAATTCTTCAAGTTGTGTTAATATTGATATTATAGAGTACATAAAACTTCTCCGCACTGGACATCAGTGTTGTGATAAAAGGAAATATAAAAATGGATCGATTATTTGGGATTTGCCGCCCCATTAATGAACGAAAAAGTCTATGGAAAAGGAGTTGCAGCTTACAAAAAAATTAAATTCAAAAACGGCCGGACTGGACCCTTGGATATTTTGTGTGCGTAACGGGTAGGTCTGAGAAACGGCCATCATAAATTTTTCATACCCCTAAATGATCATGTGATCAGTTTATCCACCCGACTATATGGTAATACGTTTGCACACAGCTAGTTATCTATTTATATAAAAGAAAGTCGTTTAGTTATACTATTTATAACTCAACAACGGCTGAACCGATTGAGCTGAAAATTGGTGGGGAGGTAGCTTAGAACCAGGAGAAGGATATAGGATACTATATCCCGAACTATACATACAGATAAATAAAAATTAAGTATCTGTTTGTAATTTCTAATTAACAGCTTTTCACTTAATGCATAAATACATTCTTAACATTTTCTCTATCCGTCTGTTTGTTCCGGGTAAACTCTGAAACGTCTGGAACGATTTCTACGGGACTTTCAGTGACAGGTAGTTGATATTACAAGCAGCATTTAAGGATATTTTATTATGTTATGGCTCCATGAAAAAATCCACCCATAAATTTAAGTCTACGCAGGTGAAACCGCGGGGCACAGCTAGTTATATATAGTTGAAGTCCCTCACCAGCCGACACCAAGAAGTCAACGAGCACCGACTTCAGCTTGGTCTGTCCGGACTTGAAGTCGTCTCCGCCGACGAACACGCCGCGCTCCTCCGCGCGCTGCATCACTCCTTCCACTATCGTGTTTTGTGGAGACCCGTTGATGTAGGTGCACTGTATATGTATTTATAATATAGCGTTATTTTTTTTTTATATATATTGCTTTTAAAACACTTGTAAAAGAGGACGAGGGTCTCGTACTGCACACAAACATGACGTAACCCACATTTGAGACAATTCGATCTTTGCTAAATAAAAAAGATTGCCGAAATTATGTTGGTACCGGTAACTCAATTACACCTCTTTTGAACAAACTATTATGCCGATTTTTATATGATGGAGACCGGTGGCCATTCTTAAAGAACGTTAAACGACATAGAACGTTTGTGTGAGCAGTACGATATAAAATAACAATAAACTCACGTATGGAAAAATAGAAAACCTCGTTAGTTTATAATTTTTTTTATATACCTGTATGTGTTAATAGTGATACAAAAAAGAGCGATAGAGAGCCGTGGTGGCCTTGAGGTTTGAGCAGCCGCCTGCTACGCAAGCGACGCAAGTTCAAATCCCAGCGGAGCCTGTACCAATGAGTTTTTCTAAAAAAACTTATATACAGTGATTTCACACCACGTGCTTTACGGTGAAGGAAAACATCGTGAGTAAACCTGCATATTTCTGAGAAGTAATTCAGTGACGTATGTAAAAGAGACGGCGATGGACTCACCATCTGTCACGTTGGCACTTAATCATCTTCGGTGAAAAGTGGGTGTTGTGATTACAACACCTCTGCCTACCCCTTCGGGGAATACGGGCGTGAGCATATGTATGTATGTATGTGTTAATAGGTTTGAGTGGTTTCCGATAGATATAAGTAGCATATATTTTCCGATCGCACGACTATGTAGGATTTCAGCAGCATCAATATTTTGGAAAGTTTTGGCGGAATTCTGTCAATGACTGAGAAGGCACATTTTTTTTCTGATGTGGGGGCAAATTATCTAAAGTCATAGACATTATAGAGCACTGACCCCTTCGTCGATGGCAGCGAGCGCGAATATGGTGGAGGGCGATATCTCCGAGTCATTGTTTTTGAGCGCCTTCTCGATGTTCGCGGAGGTGTCATGCACGCCTGCGCGCACCTCACAGAACCTGGAACACATTATACCATGTCTTATACCCTACTAGCTGGGGCCCGCGACTCCGTCTGTACAGGATTTTACTTATCTCTATATTTTGGATACTTCACTTTATAAATGACAGCCTATATGTTATTCTTGTATATATATTGTAGCCTATACTTATTCTGATGTATAAGCTATATTATTGTAAGGTTTCATTAAAATATATTCAGTAGTTTTTCCGTGAAAGAGTAACAAACATACATCCATACAAACAAACTTACACGTATATAATATTAATTTTTAGTAGGATTTCTACTCTTATACACTTGCTCTGTGGATCATTAGCACAGGTGCCGTCACGCGTTCTGAGCGCTGACCTTGAAGGGCAGTAGTCATTGTATGTGTCTTGTCTCTGTCTGTCTGTATAGCATGAGAAATAAATGCGCAGGTTCCCCTATTTTCGCAGAATTAACCCCCTAGGATCCACAATAAAAACATTTTAATATGTAATATTTTCCATGGATGCCTCCTATTCATCGAAGTGTGATTTTTAGAGTTCTGTAGTCAAATGGCAAAAAACGGAACCCTTATGGATTCGTCATGTCTGTCTGTCCGTCCCTATGTCACAGTCACTTATATAATTCAAGTTCGAATAAAAGATCTAATTCAATTTCAAAATCATCTTTATTTGATCAGACTTTTAACACTGTCGTTCTTAGAATAACGATAGGATTAAACATGCTACCGCAAGGTTCGGAAGGTTGCTTTTACTTTATTTATATTATACTAGCTGTGGCCCCGCGGTTTCACCCGCATAGATTTTTATATAATTTAGCAATAAATTAAAATTGCGACTATAATTGGAGATTTAAACTATCCTATCTCTCAAGTTGGATCGAACTGCACATGGTGTGCGAATTTTATTATAATCGGTTAAGTGGTTTAGGAGTCCATTGAGGACAAACATTGTGACACGAGATTTATATATATTAAGATTTATATTATTTTATTTTGTATTAACATGCAAATATTTAATGGGCGTCATTATATACACTTTTATATAAAAAAGCCATCCATGAAATCAAGTCTACGCGGATTATACCGCGGGGCACAGTTATGAAGTCATATGTAAATGTTCGCTAGCGAATCATAATCGCGACGTGATAAGAATCAACCAAAACGTATTGAAGTTTTTTCTTAGTGGCTGGGGACGATGACCTGTTCGTCCAGTTTAATCCTCACCATTATTAAGCTATTGTTCAACTTGATAGTTATCTCCGTACAATGACCATTGACAGGAGTTTGTCGTGATTTCTTGACTACTAGACTTTTGCTGTCTTAATTATATATACAAGGAACAGTATTTAAAACTAATTACAAGTATAAAACTTGGCCCAAATCGGTGTCCCTCGGGATCATGCCAAGAAGGCTGGCAGTATTGCCACTTTGTGTCCATGGGCTTACATTTCTTATGTGATTTATTATTTTGTATTTTTAAAATTGTATAATGTTTTTGAAAAGAATAATTACTGAGTTTCTTTCCAGGTTTTTCTCTGTAAAACCACCTTCCGAACCTGGCGGTAGCATGTATAAGTAAAATCCTGTTGTGTCATTCTGACGATTTAAAAGCACTTTGTTAAAAGTCTAATCGAGTAAAGAGATATTTGAGAGTTGAGTAAATATCAGTTACATCGTATCTACTAAGAACAAGAGGTCGTCAGTTCGATCCCGAGATCGGACAGTGCTAGTTTTTTTCAATCTGTAATTTTCCAGTAGCAGCCCCGTGTCAGGATTAATGCTTGCGATGTCCAGCCCCGAATATCAGAATAGGACTACACTCTGCTTTTTAATCTGGACTCTCGCTGTCTCTATCTCCTTATATAATAGAAAAGAAATCAACTCCAAAAAGCCGTGGTAATCGTAGGGTTTGAGCAGTTGCCTGCTACGCAAGCGACGCAAGTTCGAATCTCAGCGGGGCTCGTACCTATTAGTTTCTTCAAAAACTTATGTGCATTTATTTTAAACCACGTGCTTTACGGTGATGGTAAAGTTCGTGAGGAAACCTGCATACGTTTTAGAAGTAATTCAAAGTATAGTGCATTCACGTCTCTGTCACGTTGGCACTTAATCATCTTCGGTGAGAATGTATGTATGATCAACACTAAAAAACGATTTTGTATGTGAAAAGTTACCTCTCAGTATTGGCGGTCCAGAGCACGATGACATTGTCGAGCGCGTGTTTTTCCTTGAAGTCCTTGATGTCAGCGCGCACCTGCAGGTATTGCTCGTAGCGCGTGCCGCGGATCAGGTTGGTGGCGCGGTCCGCCTGGGGGACAATGGTGCATCATACTTACTCATTGTATTTTAACTTAAGTTTTTTTAAGTGCAATAAAGAGAGATAAATATAATGTTATTGTTCATATATAATTAATAAAAAAAAATCTAGTATATGTAAAAAAAAATAAGTTAATATTTACATGCTGTAGGCGACGCACAACACATTCCCCAATAAAGTATACATACTCATATAAGTAATATTTTACGGTTCTTTTATAAATTAATACTGAGTTGCAGTTTGTATAAGTAGGCAGCTATATGATCTGAACTGTACCTATATTATGTTTACAAAGTTCTCAATCTATCTAATGTATGTACCTAACTACAAACATAATATTGGTTAAAATATAAGATAAACTGCCGAGCACTCGTGTCTTCACCTAGCCGCGTAGTTCGCATATTTGCCGCTAGAAGCGTCGCCGCGCCGGCTCAGTTCCCCGTTGGATGAGCGCACGATCGAATTTGTCGGATTAACACATTCACTGCTAACATTTCAACTTCTTCGTAAATTCTCTAACAGTTGGACGCACATACGCGTCGTTAGCAGTGAACGCGTTAACGCGTTCACTGCTAATGACGCGCCTGCGCGTTTATCCGAACTTTCCTATATGCTAACGACGCTTATGTGAGTCCATACAAATTTATGTGCCTTCACTGTGTGCTAAAGCCGACTCTGCGCGTCTATTGTTTAAATAAGACCAAATTGTAAGGGTCCTTACCCACCTTGCTATATAGAACAGATACGGAATTTGCCTACATGAAATTTAGTGAACATATCAGAACCAATTACACAGGTAGAGCTTAGGTAGGTAGGTGGATATGTACCGACCCTTTTCCTTTTCGCATGTTTTTATTGCCTGTCGTAAACAAGCGAGTGTTTTATGAGCTGCCATAGCAATACTCAAACGCGCAGAAGCGCCGAATAGCACTGGGGAATATCTTACGTCGACGCTATGTTGAGGTTTTAGCACAGAGCGAAAGCGTATTTGTACAACGATATGCGTTTGACGCACTGGTGTAAGGTCCGATTGTGTAGCACAGGGTAATGACTTTTTATATAGCTCTAGCAGTGAATGCGTTAAGGTGCAACCACATACAGCCGCCCGACGCTCGTTTCCAGCGACAAATGTGGTCACGTGACCCCATTGTATATGAAAATCATATTCGGATCACATTATGATTCTCCCAAAGTGGCCTTTTCAGACCTACTGTTTGTTTCTTCAGTCATCATTGAGGTAAAAAACCAGCAAGAATCGTAGAAACCTCTGGAAGAATACGGACACAACACAATAATATTATGAAAAACAGTATACCAACTGGCGTCACTCTTTACATGTGTTTTGTAAACATGCAGAAGTCCTTGTGGAAAACTTTCCTCAGTTGTATTGACCACCATCATTCATGGTCCGTAGACAATACGGCGTATTTGCAATGTTCGTAAACTATAATAGTGGCGTCACGAGCTATGAGCGCGCATGTTTTTATTCGCCTCCCGCCATACGTATAGAGTCTGGACTCATTACGCGAATATTTTTGGGCGTTGAGCATCAATTGGTTTATACCAAAGCATGTAACATATCAAATTAAAAATAGGTTGCCAACTCTCCTTATTTTTAAGTAGATCTACGTATTTGTCCTTTATTCATATCTGTGCCCCAGTTTCACCCGCATAGATAATTTCCAAGGGTGATCCACGGATACAGAAATGTGTTTTTAAAATAGCCTAAGCTACTTCTTGTATCATGAGCTATCCGCCACTAAAAGTCCAGTGCAAATCGGTCGAACAGTTTCGGAGATAAGCCGGAACAAACAGACAGACTGAGAAAAATAGGTAAATATTTTTTTAGTTTCAGTACCGTATACACTTTCATAATATGCTTTTTGTAACATCAGCTATCTGTCAGTAAAAGCTCCGTTAAAATCGGTCCAGCCGTTTCAGTGACACGGAACAGACAGACAAACAGTTTGAAATAACAAACAGACACTTCAACTTTATTTATATATATATATAGATACTGTGCTAAGGTACCGTCGGTCGTCGGTAAGGGTGTAATGTCGTGGCATACTTTGGACTTTCACTGGCAGACAGCTGATGCTACATACAAGGGGTAACTAAGGACAAGTACTTTTATTTAAAAAATATTTATCATTAACTGACTTATTTGTTACTGTTGACACATAGCTAATTCAAGGCTTTACAGTGTATGTAATGACGTCACTTAAATATTTGCATATTAATATAAAATAAAATAATATAAGTTTGCAAAACATGCATGCAGTGCCTTTTAAACAACCTTTATACCATGTTTCCAGAAATTATTTACTTATCACCTGTGACCCGCGGTTTCACCTGCATAGGCTTAATTTCATTGGTGGCATAAATATGTTCACGCCAAGCCAGAAGGGTCCCCGAAGGGGTAGGTAGAGGTGTTGTAATCACAACACACCCACTTTTCGCCGAAGATGATTACGTGCCAACGTGACAGATGGTGAGTCTATCACTGTACATAAGTTTTTTAGAAAAACTCATTGGTACAGGCCCCGCTGGGATTCGAACTTGCGTAGCAGGCGACTGCTCAAACCTCAAGGCCGCCACGGCTCTTGTCTAATAGATGTATATATATATATAGATAGAGCAGTTATGCTATAGTACTATGATTCAACCATACGTAGGTACATATATACTCATCGTTAATAGTAGAGTATTAGATATAGGCAAGGTCATATCTGCATGCTCGATATAATGCATAACGTCAACTTTATTATTAAGTAAGTAGCTATTTGTCCGACGTTTGCGTCAGGGAAAACATCAATATTATGAACATGTGTGTTTGTATTCAGTCTGTTTGCATATATGTATCTTAAGTATGCATATTAATTATTAGTTGCCATCACGAGTTTTGACCGTGCAGCGAATATAGTAGGGATACTGCACATGTTTTTATTCGCCTCCCGCTCAATAAACAGACTCATAAAACCGATAATTGAATAACCATTGTTATACCATTCCTTGTTGAGAGCTCGGTGAACGCAACAACGATATTAAAAGTATAGATGCGTCGCGTGCCTTACAAATAGAACGAAAAAATGTTCCGTATGAATTTTGCCACTTGTCAAATCTTACGAATATTATAAACGCGAAAGTTTGTATGTGTGGATGATTGACTTGTTATTATTTCACACAAAAAATACAGATTTTTTTAATTTATGATACTTTAGAATTATATATCCTATACACCTGAGGGCCTACGATATGCTCTCTCGCAGTTAGTACCTTCACTGCTTGACTAAAAAGCGAGACCCAAGCGCCTCCAGCTTTAACTTGAATACTAAGCAACACAGCTAAGGGCGCCCCGGTGCGGGGCTCGGACCTCGGCTTAGGGTGTTGCTGGGGGATGAGCTGGGGGATCTGAGTGGTATGCACACCGTTGACATGAACGCAGATGTATATGGGATCAAAATAATGATATCTGTGGACAGGCAGACGGCGCTGTTTCCACCCCATACAAACCTGCGTTTACGTCAACGAGGTGACTTGTGACGGTGAATTTAAGAAAACTTGTACTAGGCACTCATAATACACAGGCACATTGTGTGAGTTATCTAAAATATATTGATATTTCGTTGAATGAGAGCCCCCTTGACAGCTTTAAGGCTTCAATTTCTAGACTCTGGCTAGTGACATATCTACCTCCTTTTATAAAGACATATATCATAGTAACGCAAACGTTGCGAAATCATTCGCGTTTTGATGTCAACAGAAAATATTTTAGTTACTCTTGAAACTACCTCATTACCTATACCAACTAGTGCGATAAACGAATGAAAATCCTACCATATTGACGCACACGACGTCAAATGACGTCACAGCGTGACGTACAGTATAAGCCACACCCACCGCGCATGGGCACACACACAAATGTGATGTTATAAGAATACCAATCCCGGGAATTTACGTACGAGGAAGTGTGATAAAATACGAGGTATTATAGAAGTTGTTTGCTCAATGTGGCTGGTGTAACCTAAGAATATTTTGTGAGGTTATTTTTAGTAGACAGCGAACGCAATTGAAGTACCTACACTTGGATCAAGTTTGAATCGCCAAGGTCTATCGATTCTTACAGGTGCTGTCATTAACTATGAGCGCTGACCTTGCATGCGCATTAACTAGTCATTTTATTAGTATGTCTCTGTATGCACCTTGATATAGTTATATATTATTTTTTTAAAAGAGTAGAAACTCAACAAGTTTCTTGCTGGATGCTTCTCAACAAAAGCAACCTTTCGAATCTGTCTTCTTCCTATTATAACAACCTACATATGCCGTCACGAGCTATGAGCGCTCAGCGAGAATAGTCAAGGTTACGGTAAGCGTACTTGTTTTATTCGCGTGACGCATTACATATAAACAGAAAATACTCCTAAAATTACGTTGACGATGAAAAGATCAGCGCTCATACATCGTGACGGCATATAATAACCTGGGTAACATACCTGATTAGCAGCAATGAAGTCCGGGTCATAAATGGCGGGTCGTGGCTTCATGGTGGACATTTCCTTGCGCAGTTTCTGCTGCAGCTCGAAGTCCAGCACCTTCGCCCGCGCCATGGACTCGGCCAGGTTGAGAGGACTTATGTCCCATCCGTCGATCACTGTACACATGGGGTATTTTTAAGTCAAAGTCAAATATTCACAAACATACATACATATGCTCACACCTGTATTCACCGAAGGGGTAGGCAGAGGTGTTGTAACAACTTTTCACCGAATATTATTATGTACAAACTTAGCAACGTAGTGCAGAAGATTGAAATCAAATCGCACCCTCAGAATGAGCTCAATCAAAAATGTGTTTTAATATTTTTGGAAATCGTAATCATAGATCGACAAGTTTGAATTAATCACTTTGTCAGTAATTGTTTTACTAGTTTTGAGTACAAAGCGTTTTAATTAGTCAATAAATAAAAAAAAAACTATTTTTCATGATTATTTCATAAAATCAGTAGAACATACTGATATGATATGATCTTAACTCATTTTCGAAAAATTTGGAGTTGAGCCCCTATCATTCTTAGGGTGCGAAATAATGCTTTGAATGTTGTGTTCCTGTGGTGAGTAAGGTTGCCAGTGTTCCATAGAGGAGAGGAATTGGAGTGTAGTCGCTGTGATAGTTATGTTAGCACAGGGATTTCATTGTTTATAAGGTAGACAACGCGCGAGTGACACTTGATGTTACAAGCATTCGCAGTAGCCGTTTACAAGCAGACGGACTGCACGCTTGTTTTTCGCCTTAGTAGCATAAGAAAAATTTTGTCATCATTACCAAGATCATCTGGGTGCACCATGGGGAGCAGGCTGGACATGGGCACATACACATCTTGTCCGCGCTCATCAATGCCCAGACGTACGGTGGATGCTTGCGTTATTGAACCGTACCTTTGAACAAATTACTTTTGTTAGTGAAAACTTATGCATAATAAATTTAAATATAATGTGTACTTTAAATAACCTATGGGTATGTAAATAAGACTGTACTATAACTGGCAGCCAATCTTTCAAGCAGATAGTTAGGCTAATTTAGTGTTCTGCAAATTAATCGTGTAATTAAGTAACAGGGCACAGCCACTATTGTAATAAATAAATTTATATACATTTGCACACTCTCAATATCACCTCATTAGAACAATATGATAAATTATGTACAGTGAATTCACACCACATGCTTTACGGTGAAGGAAAATATCGTGCGGAAACCTGCATATTTTTGAGAAGTAATTAAATGATGTATGTAAAGTCTCTGAGATGGCGATGGACTCACCATCTGTCACGTTGGCACTTAATCATCTTCGGTGAAAAGTGGGTGTTGTGATTACAACTCCTCTGCCTACCCCTTCGGGGAATATAGGCATCTGCATATGTATGTATTTACAATGAATAGGGTTCATAAAACATATCTGCAGTTTGTTCATAAAATATTTACATATTACATTAATCCCAATTCCCTCTGAATCAGCTTTACCAAATATTACACTTCTAGGTATGTAAATGAAATACATTGCAGGGTGGTGCCCATAAGTGTAATGTAGCTTTATTTTTTATTTATTTCCTAGCTGTTTTCCACGATTTCATCCACATAAGACTAAATTTCATGCATAACCCGCGGACCATTTTCAATATTGATAGAGTAACAAACATCACAAACTTTCATAATATTAGTAGAATACATGAGTTTTGCTCACCAATTAGACTGCATGTTTCCATTTTTGGTGTTCCAAGTGAGCTGGTGACGGTTGGCGAGCACAGCAGCAGTGAATGTGGAGCCATTGTTTCCGCCCCAGCCCACTAGCATCACACCGAGCTTGCCCACTTTACGCTCCGTGCGGATACTCATAGATTTTTTATACGGCTTCACCTATTGACAAAAATGTGTTTAAATTAGATGCCAGTACAGCTAACAATCAATGTTTGAACTTCTAGTAATGTGTATTAAAATTTCTGAACATTCCTAGCATTTAAAAGTACAGTAATACTTATATGTGAAATCTAGGAGGCTATTCATTATTCATTCAAAATGCTACTCTAATTTCAGTAGGATAAGATTATTAATAACATTGTAAAGAAATATTAATTCCTAACCAAAGACATGAACCAAACATTTTTCACATTTCATTCTCCTGGAGATGTAATATACCAGTTTTAGTATTATCAGGTTAATATGAACCAATTTGGGCGCGGGTTAAACCTCGAACCTTCCATGCCTTTCTGGGACGTCGGGAAATCAATAACCGCCCGGCTACAAGATGCAAAATAAAAAATACTTACTACGATATCGTCTCCGTTTCTAGTGACCAAACTCTCTTGATATTCATATTCTGAGTAGATATAATCATCGGTATACTTTATACTGGGGCTGGATATGATCAAATTGGTGGATTTTTCCATGTTTTCCGGTACCTCAGGTGTCGCTTCGATCTACGATGAAGTTACAGCAGGAAAAATACGTGTGCTTTTAATAGAGACTGGTTAAGATGTGAGGTAGCAACAACGTTTAGTGACGGTGGTGTGGTAATTAAGCGTCGTAATTTAAATTAATTACAGCAAAACACGCACTACCGACTAAGCGCGCTCATCAAACGACATATGAAAATTAAATGAATGAAGTGAAATGATCGAATTGAAGTGACTTTACTTGCTCACTGGGCTGACGTCTGAGTCGTCTGACACTGCTGACATTAACTTGATTAACATTTGACATAACACTACTGATCTCCATTATACAAGAACAAATTCCAATGAGTAGAAGTACGATAACTAGACTGGTTGACTATGCCATAGATTAACTATTTACTATTAAATTAAATGCTATTTATATCGTGAATGAAGCGATATTCTACGGAACATAGAAAAGGAAAATTACTTACATTCTTTATCTTTGCCACGGAACTATGAAAGTTTATCTTTATCTATGGTTAAAACAACCTCAATAAATTTCAACTTTAGTTCGAAACCTTCTCGCTAGGGGCGCTTAACGAATGCAAATGACAAACTGATGATTAATCATGAGAACATAGAAATAGTAAATAAGTATGATGAGATTTAAAACAATGCTGCGTGCATTACCAATAATTTGAAAGAAGTTAAATACAAAATTGTACGCCAATGACGCAGTTTTTATTACATTATCTGTGCCTATAATTAATGTAATTCTATCAGTGATGTACATAATGTATTTGTAATGTATTTACAATCACAATACAATTTATAAAATCTAAGTGGTAGACTGGTTAAGGTACAATTGAGCCACAGACGTGCGAGATTATTAAGTGAAACTATTAATAGTCTGTGGTTCCATTTTTTATTAACGTTGTGAGGAATACGTCCTGCTTTGAAACATAAAATAAAAATCCGGTATAAAAATAATATGAGCGCCTGAGTCGGCGGCTGTTTGAAGTTCCACCGAACTAATGGTAGTCAGAAGAAAGAAATAGAAGATATAATTTTATTCAATAAATTTATGTCAGTTTAGCTTAGTTCCCGACCACCGCGCTGGGGCCGCCTCAAAACAACCCTTGGCAAAATGTAATGTACCAATATAAATGGAGTATCCAGTAAGCTTAAAAAAAGTATAGCTATAATATGAATTTCTTTATAAGCTTCAAAATACATAATACGCAATTACCATGGTGACATTTACATCTTATTTGTGTCTCAGTTTATACAGGTGGCCCATTCATAGACGTCTAAAAGAAAAATGTTGATGCTTTAAGCTATAGGATAGGATAGTTTCTTGAATCACTGGCTCACAGCGAATTGCTCGCTCATGTTTATTGTTTAAAAACTAGTTTTTTTTTAGGTTTTTTCTTGGAATTTCATCTGAATATAAGTTTTTTTTTGCGATCAATAATTAATAATCATAAACACAGCACCGCCAAAAATGGTTTCCTTAGACATTACGAAAGTTCAAAATTACAATTTGATTTAAATAGACGATCATATTGAAGACTTTAAAAAAATACAGATGAACCTCAGGGACCTTTTTAGAGTTCATAAAAAAAATATTGAATTGAAATTTAAAGTACTTAAGTTCCGTAATGCTTAGGCCGTATTTTCGGTAGCTGATACTATGATTATCATTTATAACGATAAAAAATTACACCTGCCTGAAATAGTTATTTAAACTATAATTGCCACAATAGATAGAAAACGTCTTGTAAGCCGAGCTTGTTTCAATTTAATAAAATATAGGACTGCTATCAACCTAACGAGCGTTGAAGCACAGTGCACAATGTTAAAATACATTAATCTCATACAAATGTATGGCTCAAAGGTTAGAGCACCTTAGCGCAAAGAACGCCCAATGGAAGGAATCTAATAAAAACAAAACTATTCGAATCCGTCAGCCAGCCTATTCTCCCAGCTGCGCATGTATGCGTGTGCAATGAACACCGACACCGCGCACCGGAGTACTTTTTAACTCACAAACACATACAAGCACCGTCGTTAAGAAAATATAACAATGTTGTACCTACCTACCTAATTTATATAAAGGAAGGGGCCCATGCTGGGAGGAAAACTAAACAAATCTTAAAAATATGAAATAATATTTATTATTCCAAGTTGTACAAAGCTCTTGGTGGCTTAAAATATTCAAATTAATTTGAATAAACGTCAATGTAGTGAGTGATAAACATTGTAAGGGTTTGGTATTTTCAATTCATTCATTAAATTTATCGCATTTCCTGTGCTTTTCGTTGGCAAATGTTTAATTAGTTGTACGTATGAATTGCAAACATTCTCCGACTGTGTATGTGCGCTCGTGTACAATACAGTTTATAAAGTTGTATATTAATTACGGTATAATAAAGCATGCGGGGGGCGAGAGGGGGCGCGCCGCGCTCTCATATTCCGTATATTGATTGTGTGCGAGGGGGCCGGGGCAAGGAGGGGGCCACGGCGTGCCCCACTCTGTTTTTTACGACACGGCTTTCTGTGTAACATAATTATTGTATTTAATTTTGTGAAATGTTTCGGTGTTATTTGTAAAAATCGGGAAGTCGGTAACGTGAATACGAGGTAAGAAATAAACGCCGGGTGGGGTTTTGTCAAAAAATCCGTGTTACCGAATATATAATACAAAATAAAATGTTATAGCTATAAATTCCGTCGGCGGCGCGTACCTACGGTATATTACACTGTCATACCGCGTACGTATAGTGTTTTTTACGGGCATCGGTCTAAAAATAAGTTGTAATAATTATAATTTTATGTAGCGGTCGCACCAGAGTCGGTTTTCTGTGGAGTATCCATGAGTGTTGAAGTTGTGATTTGGTGTTAGTTACGAGTGTGTGTGGTGTGTGGTGCAGATGCAGGGGCTGGTGAGCGACAAGACGTTCCACCTCAAGTGGAACAACCACCTGCAGAACCTGAGCCAGCTGTTCACGACCATCTACTCGTCGTCGGCACTCGCGGACGTGACGCTCTCCTGCCGCGATGGGACCCTCAAGGCACACAAGCTCGTGCTCTCCGCCTGCAGCCCATACTTCGAACAGATATTCAAGTCAGTATCATTCTCATATACCTCGCAAACACCGTGCTACTATAATACAATGTTTTATATACATTACTTCACATGTATGTATCAAATCTGTTCCATTTGGTCATTATGACATCATTATTTTTTCAAGTGAAGTTATTTTTAATAGCATGTGCTGTTACAGCCAAGAGTAATATATTTTTTTACTATTTAATCTAGCTAGTCACAGTTTTATTTTATTTTTTAATTTTGTTGTAGGTGTTACAATGTAGCCAGAATTGTTACATAAATGTCATATGAGTCAAATATAATATGAATATAATTTTATCTTGTGATAACATTTAAAAATTCTGTATGTACAATAAAAATATAAAGATAATTTATTAATAATATGTAACAGGCTGCTGATAAAAAAATGTTTAATGTCAATAATTATTTTTAGAGACAACCCATGTCAGCACCCCATCGTGATATTGAAGGGCATACCATTCTCGGAGATCAATCTGCTAGTGGAGTTCATGTACAAAGGCTCAGTGGACGTTCAAGAGCTGGATCTGCAGTCCCTGATGCATACTGCTTCAGAGCTGGAGATCCGCGGGCTGGCATATGAAGCGAGGGACAATGCTGCTCAGCTGCTAAATGTGAATCTAGAGTACCCAACCACATACCCGCAGACATCTGTGTCTGCACAGCCGTCATACTCACAGGCCCGTACTGATGTGGAGCGATTGAAACAGGTCAGTTTAGTATTAAGTTATTTAATAATGTTTTTAACATTGTGTTTTCCTGCTTTCATCTTTAATTCCATTTATGCGATATAAAGGTTATTGTTCCAAGTTTCAATTCAAATAATTTAACACTGGCAAGTTACAAAGCTTCCAAGAAAGGAGGTTGAATCAAAGTACATAATACTTTTTATGGTTTCCCCACTTTGCCAGCCAGTATACTGAGAGCATTGGCCTTCAAACATGCTTTGAAAACAAATTCAATTGTTGTATAATTAATGTAAAGTGATAGATTGTTATCTTTAGATTGATTATGATAATTGTAACACTTGAGACATGGAAGTTGAAACTTAACTAGAAGGGATTATTCAAATTTGACTATAGGCATACTGTTACCTATCTATATAAATCAGGTTTAAATAATAATTTAATTTCAAACTACTTAAGATTGTAATGAGGAAGTTGGTTGGATCATAAAGGTTAATACTCTAAATGATATTTGACTAAACTATGCTAAATTTAGTGTTGTGGTGGGTACCTACTTAACTAAACGGACCTTTTTTAATACATATCTATTAAGATGTTTACATGTTGAAAAAAATATGGAAAATAAATTAATTCTTCATGGTCGACTCATCCATACTAATGTAAATGTGAAAGTGTCCCTACGCAGTCTGTCTGTTGTCTTTGCACACATGAACTGTTGAACTGTTACTTCTGAAATTTTATATTTCTAGATACATCATAATCTTAGAACATAGACAACTTTTTTTCTAGAACAAATTTATTAAGTTTTTTTTAAATATATTTTTGGTATACTGCCTGCCAGATGGTATGCAGTTAATATGGCCTGTGATTTCTTGCTACACCAAAGGTGTCACTCACACAGCTTTAATTTGTATGGTATTAGCTGCAGTATTTATGTATTTATATGGTATGACTGCTTGTAGAGGATGATAAGCAAGCCTTACATGATGTTATATTCTTTAATGATATTTCAGTATTGAGTTCATATTTTAGCTTTTGTTATAATTGATTACTGCAAATATCAAAATTATTTACATATTCTTGAAAATAGTATTAAATTAATGAATTAATTTCTGTCTTCTTCATATCAAAACTAAACCTTAGAACTCAGCATAACATTCATAATACTGATTAATGTCATTCTGATGAATTTAAATTACTTTGTTACAAATGTGATCTAATAAAGTTAGTTTAGAATTTTGTGAGCCAAAAGCATAAAGATTTGGCTGAATACATTATTTACATTTCCATACTGATGACAGACAGTGGGCATCATTGTATAAAGCATTCAATGTCCAACTGACATCCAGTTTCACAAATCTCATAGTCTAAATTACGAGTAGTACTAAATGCTATTTACTTAACAGTTACACAATTAACAACATTTCAGACATAAACACTAATTTGTTATAAATTATTCATGTAAAAATTATGTTAATTAGTATCATGTTTAGTTGGCATAATTTTATACCGCTTTGCCCCTAAGAAAATACTGTTTATAAATACTAGGCAAATAGCTTCCTTCTCTTACTTTCGTTTGGTTTTACCTGGTTTAAAGTTATTATACATACATATGCTCACGCCTGTATTCTCAAAGGGGTAGGCAGAGGTGTTTTAATCACAACACCCACTTTTCACCGAAGATGATTAAGTGCCAACTAGACAGATGGTGAGTCCATCGCCGTCTCAGACACTTTACATACGTCATTGAATTACTTCTCAGAAATATGTAGGCTTCCTCACGATGTTTTCCTTCACCGTAATGCACATGGTGTGACATCACTGTACATAAGTTTTTTAGAAAAACTTACTGGTCTGCTCAAACCTCAAGGCCACTACGGCTTTAAAGTTATCATTAGGGTCATATGGGGTAAGTGGGAAAATACTTATACAGGATTTAAGTGTGAATATAGAGACACTGGGGGGTAAAAGGTACAAGCAATATAATAAAATATACACCCCGGATTTGTTGTTCTTTTTATGCTTTATCCTGAATAGCACTATTTATACCAAAAGGCAGGGATAGTATTGATGAAATACATATAATTTTTGATATATAGGAGATCTCCTTCATGTAGGCTCTGCAAAGTGAGACAGAACTAAAAGGAAAAAATTATAATTTTATTTATACACCTGAAAATTTTTGTTTTGTCTATGCTAATGGAAACTGGAAAATATTATGATTATATAAATTTTCCTTCCTTGTTTCGATTCAGGTAATAGTTTATACAATATATAATAGTTTATACCTACAATATTAAGATTTTTGACCCCTCGGACCTTCATACATACACATCTTAGATTTTTTTATGTCTTCTTAACTAGCTTGCGATTTTTGTATCCCTCTCATATACAAATTTTAATTATCATAAAATTAAAAATAAAGTTCAATACACCTTATTTATGACCTCCGGTTTAGGCTGTCCATATGTCATTGATTCAAGACTAATAATAACGTACGACGTAATATAAATATCTTTAAACCTAATGGTTGATAGACATTAATTTTAATCCAATTTTCACTCCAACGATAAAAGTTCGCAGTTAAGCTAGTGAATGCTAATCTTTGAATCGCAATTTAATTAGTTACAGAACTCTCGCGTCTTGGTGCGGGCGTAATATTAACAATCTTGGTACTTAATATGTATTACTTAACATATGCAAAGGCGAAACAATAGTATTTTTTTATATTTATCTGGCGCGCCATCTCGCTAATACTCGGTACTTAGCAGCCGCTGTTTCATCAAGAATGGTTAAAATGAATGTTATAATGCTTTGTACCATTTTGCTTGCTACATCATTATGGTAACTATTACTCTTAGAAACCTTGGGATAATTTAAGACAATTTTCATTACGAAAGGAGTTTGTTGTTGTACATATTGTCAATTTTTTTTCGAAAAATATGATTTTATTAAATATTTAATTTTAAATTTAAGCTTTTTGAACATATATTTTCCTACCTAAGGTTTCCACAGACCTAAGAAACGATGGATGGATTGTGTGAAAGATGATATGGCTAAAATAGGAGTGAATACAGATATGACGGCTGATAGAGAGAAATGGAAGAGAAACACATTGCGCCGACCACAAATAACATGGGATAAGGGCAGGAGGATGATGATGATTTTCAAATATCATACATGAATATATTTTTGATAATTTAGTCAAATATTATAAAATGTTTGATGTCCATTCATGTGAATACAAAGGCCCATGTATTGTTAATCAGTTAATTTATCATTATATAAACATTGTGACTACCTGACTCATAGTCTCAGCCCACGTCATGTAGCACTATAGGTGTGTACTGCGAACCTACATTTGTTTATTCGTTAGGGATTTTCCAACTGGAAATTAACTTCATAAATATTTCTTACGATATTTAATATCTATTTATATAATGGAAAACATTTTGGAAGAAAATTCTATAAGTTTGAGTAATTTAACTTCTCGAGGAAGAAGGTCGTGCCTGAGTAACAGCGATGGACTCACCAACTATCTCGTTAGAACTTTGTTTTTATTTTGATACGCTAAATCGTGAAGCGTTCTACAATTTTATTATTTTGTGTTAGTTATATATAAAATTTTATATAATATATATAAAATTTTGCTAAATGTAGGCGTGGTATTGTCTACTCCTTGGGAGACCCTAATGGAAATGAGTGCAGAAATTTGTTTACACGTAAAAAGTAGTTAACCTTCAGTGTAACTACTTTCCATTAATGTCATTCCTTTGATACTATAAAGATACCTCTGTAGTTTTTCACTATGGTGGCTGAGATAATTTATTTAAATATAGTAACAATTTATTCAACGACATCAACTTAAAGTCATTTACCCACAGCCGTAACCTCGGAGCGAGAATAAAATATATTAAAAAGTTGATAAAAAAAAATGTTCTTAGGCTCGTGGTTTAAATGTCGCTCGAAATAAAAAAAAATATCGCAGTCATTGTACCCGAGCGAGCGCATGTATATAGAAGATATTTTAAGATTTCTTCTTTATTTTTCTTTGTGGTTGTATTGAAGCTGACCGTCTTGATTTCGCCTTGAATATTAAATTGTATATTGTTAATATTTGTTCATGACCATCTTAAAGGGCTTTATTATTATATATTTTTTTGTTCTTTATATCTTCAATATAAAGCTAAAGATTTCAAATTTGAAAGCAATTAATTGATGATTACAAAGAAATGAAAATAAAAATGAATACAAAGAAAAATATACTCCGTAAATGAAGGTCTTTGACCCCAAACTTAAACATATTTGTAAATATATATTTACAAGTTTACTTGATCCAAGTTCAAGCCATCTATTGGATAAATTTAAAAAAAGAATCGTTTAATCAGAGATGTCTTGAAAACACGAATAAATAAAAATTATTATCTCCCTATTTCTATCTCACATTGTCTGCTATCTTTTCACACCAACAGCTAAAATTATTTTGTTAAAAATTGTATAGGGATAGCGTAATACAATGCGGACGAAGTCGCGGGTATGAGCTAGTTTCCATTATTTTTATCTTCTGGTTTTATCATCAAATGACATGATTACATTGTGCCTTTATGTATGCTATTATTAAAATATTCGAGATCGACTAAGAGCTAAGAGTGCCACTCGAAAATATTATTTTAATATTAACTCATGTCGAGGACTTCTATTTACGACGCTAAATACTGAGAATTTTTATTGCGTAATATTTTCAGAAATTGTTTATGCGTCACGGTTTTCCTAGATTATAATCGAATTAATTAGATAGCATGAGTGTGTATTTCAGGAAATAGACTTTATTATATTAAAATATTGACGAGAGTATTATTCACCCATTTCAATATAGTTAGACTATCTCTATAACAGTTTTTATAATCCTAATTATAGCAAAAAAAAATAAAGCTTACCGATATGTATATCTTTATTGAAAGCACATTACATTTGGAATTATACAGATTATTAACATATCTATTTAATTTATCTATATCATATATTTACATATATTACAATTGTTAATGTAATTTTATTAGTTATTTGACTTCGCCTTACACGTGTCTGAAATTTCATAGATTTTTCATACCTTTGACAAAGACCTGTTCGGTTTTTTACGTGAGTATATTATATTCGAGCGCTCGAAGCTGTGTAGATAATAAATAAAAGCTTTTTACAAGTACCTAAAAAATACAATTACAATAAGATAGATAGATATCATCACGCCGAGTCCCTAACAGACAGAGATAATTAGTAGTGATTCTAATCTAGACACAGGTCTATTATTGTAATGTAATGGCGTTTAATCCTCATTTGATAATTTTTGATCAAACATGCCCACCGACTGGAGATACTTCGAAATATGATTAACTGTTTGCAATATGTGCAGTTTTGTATTTACCCCCTAAGATTGGACTATTACCCCTGTATACTATGCCAGCACCATGAATTTGATTCTTGCATATATAATCGGAATCTCGGAAACGGCTCCAACGATTTTCATGAAATTTTGCATGTAGAGGGTTTTAGGGGCAAAAAATTGATCTAGCTAGCTTTAATTTATGGAAAACATCGTTTTGACCATGTTTTCAGGTCGGTTCGAGACTGACGTTCACCGGTTTCTTTTTCCTTTTTTTGTGTGATGAAGAAACCGAGCACAGCTCGGTCAACCAGATATTATATTAATAATCACGAAAGAGGTTTGGCAGTCTAGATTGAACCTACGAAAATTCTCTATTTACCCCCTAAAGTGAAAAAACAAAACTATTTTCTCGACTTACCCCTTATGGACATCACTGCATACATTTTAATCAAGTGAATGAGTTATTTTCCTCTATTAATCCTGAATGTAGACAATGCAAATGACGTCAAATACGTCGCAGCCATACGAGGGGGGTGGTAGGTAATGGAAGTATAATCGGGTTGACATTGTAGACTTGTGAAACAAAGTGTAAAGCGACGGAAAGGGACAGGGATGATACTGCGTTGACACTACGTATAGTCTCCACCACCACGTCCCCACGCGCGTCAATAACAAGCAGACGAAGTAAAATCTTAACCTATATATATCTACTCAGATAAATAAAATTGAAATTTCTTTTTGTTATTCCAAATTACCGGCTTTACACTAAATGCACGCTGGGCAAAAGTACCTGTCTTCTGGCTTGTCTTGAAACGGCTGGATAGTTTTACATAGGGTAAATTAGGATATATTTATTTAAAATGCATAATATTTTATTTGACATAAAATTTATTCTTGTTAATACACATAATATTGGCTAACATAATACTATTAAATTCAAGAACTACATAGCTAAAAACCTTATAAATATAATCTAATAACTAAAAACCTTAAAAATATATAATCTTATAACTAAAATATATTATTAAAAGAAGTCCCTGTAGGCAAGGTACCGAAGATACTGGCAGCATTCCCCCTTTGGATGGCAAGACTAATTCTTTGACCGAGGTAGCTGCCAGCTCTCCGGTCTCCTGTGATGTCGACTAACCTTTCGGTTATTTCTTTAAAAAGCCTTATTTAAAATAATATCATGGTTTCGCGAAATAAAGCCACACATAAAATTAAGTCTACGCAGGTAAAACCGCTGGGCTTAGATAGTTGTTTATATAGTGTTTGATTGTACAGTGGATTCTATGAAGTTACTATCCTATTTTATTCCTATGGATTAATTTAGTAACTTTGGTGATACTGAACTTACTTGCAGAATGTGTAAGTGTCAAATATTTCATTCGGGACATACTATATAAATGTTTAGTGTGTCGTTCATACATACATACAGTCACGCCTGTATCCCCGAAAGGGGTAGGCAGATGTCATGCAATAACAACCCCCACTTTTCACCGAAGATTTTTTTTTTTTTCTTTAATAATTTATTTATTTATTTATTCAATAATTAGAACGGCATACAATGCCAATTACACTAATCAGACACAGGTAATGCAATATACACATAAAATATAATATAAAGACTAAAAATAAAATATGAACGTTCATCCTTTCTCGCAGAACATCATGCACTCTAACAATAGCTTGTTCCATCCGTCATCAAACACATCCACCGTAGGGTTAGACTCCAGGAGAGCATTGAGTGCAGTCAAAGTGGGGTAAAGAAATGGATAGTATCCATAAGTGCGCTTATAAAGATACCTAAGGAAGGTTTTTAATTTTATACAAGAAACAGTACTTAAAACTAATTACAAGTAGAAAACTTATCCCAAATCGGTGTCTCTCGGGATCGTGTCAAGGCTGGCAGCATTGCCACGTTGAATAGCAATGCTGATTCTCTGAGCGAGAAAAGCCCGAAGATGATTAAGTGATAACATGTCAGATGGTGAGCCTGTCGCCGTCTCAGGCACTATACGTCTTTGAATTAATTCTCAGACATATGCAAGTTTACTCACGATGTTTTCCTTCACCGTAAAGCACGAAGTGAAATAACTGAACATTACTTTTTCGAAAAAATCATTGGTACAGGCAACGCTGGGATTCGAACTAACGTCGCTTGCGTAGTAGGCGACTGAAGAAAATAAGCCACCTATAAAATGAGCCATCATTTTATTTTATATTAATATACTGAAGTCTTACAGTTAGACAAATCTACATACATTAAGGCTGTCATACAATAAGTTGTATGTATAGTTATTGTTCTACGTGAATTTAATTTGCATAATTATTAGTGTAATTGTATGAACAGTTATTGTATGTACATATTTATGTAATTAAATGAACATGCAGTCAGTTTGTTTTTAACATATTAATTTTATTTGCATTATACTTATTATTTGTTGAAATAATTCCTTGATGACAGGTAGGTTGCCTATCTCGAATATCTATTTGATTTTTAATGGCAAAGCCTAAACTTAATTAAATTAAAAGAAAAAAATCTACACAACTTTTTTTATAAATAAAGTAGGAGAAAATTTTAATAAAGTGTACTAATACTAAAAATAGGAAAGATTTGTTTGTACTGATTAGGCTCCGAAACTACTGGATCGATCTAAAAAAATATTTCTACGATGAATAGCAAAATTATCAGCGAGTAACATAGGCTATATTTTAATCCCCGTACTCCCACGGGAACACTACGTGGATGAAAACGCGTGACGTCATGGTAGTGCCTAATCTGACTGCGATAAATACTTTACTTAAATATGATTAAATGTATTGATTTGATTATTTGCGTACAAAAATGCAGTTTAAATACATTAGTTGAGTCTAGATAATTATGTACGCAAATATAAGTTCTTTTATCAATATTCTTGAATAATTATGTAACATATTAGTATATAATATATAACTGTGTAATTTAACTAGATAATTCCCAGTATTATGGGTAAGCCAAAGCCGAAATAATGCTAACATTACGTTATTAGTCTTACCAACCAACGAACAAAGGAGGTTCGATTATAGTTACATATTAGTTTTTTTTGTATTTCTTACTAGCCGTGTATCGCGGTTTAATCCGCAAAACATGAATAGTAAATATAGCTTATAGTTAGCCCTTATAATACCAACATCTATCGGCCAGTGAAAGTCCAATTAAAATAGTCCAACCGTTTCAGAGATTATTTTTTACTTTAATATTGAGGAACACAGACTGACAGAAAAAATAATGTTCGGTGTTTAATGTTTAGCTAAAAGCTGTTAATTTGGACACAAATAGACGGTTTATGCGTATATAATTGGAATTTGGTATACCATGCCATTATAAGACAGATCTCCAGTACTCTCCTGAGATAGAGAAAGACGCAAGAATTCAGCTGTAAATACCACAGGGATTGTAGGGAGTAAAAACATTGCAAATAATATTGTACCGTAACTGAAGTCCCCAAAACCCCAATATATGTATTTTTATGTAACTTTTTTGCTGCTGTTATATATTCGTGTTGTTAAAATATAACGGAAATGTTATAGGATGTCATAAATATAATTACCATAATAGGGAAAACTACAGTCTACATTTCTTATTGATTCGTTTCGGAAGATGTTTTTCAAATTAATTATGATAATATATTACTGAGTGAAACTATCTAACGGTTTATATGAATTTAATGGTTTATGAGTTATGATGGTAAGAGATATTTCGCCACCGTCGAGGAAACCTTTTATTTTGCTTAAGAGACGAAATGCTGCCTTGCCTATCTACACTTAATACCAATACATTGGAATGAATGCATATTTCTAACACATCGTTTCTTTAATGACATTTTTTTTCCGAAATGCTAGCGAGTATAATTTACCGCTACATTAACCAACTAGCGCACGTCACGCGGTTTCACCCGCGTAGTTCCCTTTCCCGTAGGAGTACGGGGATAAAGTATAGCCTATATTAATCAGTAATTATGTGTCATTCAAATGGTGTAAGAATTTTTAAAATCGGTCCAGTACTTTTTGAGCCAATTCGTTCCAAACATTTTCATACAAACCTTTCCTCTTTATTTTTCTTTCTTAATTTCTAAGTACAAAGATAAAATAAATAATATTCGCATCCGAATAATTAGTTAAATTGGTATTCCATAATACGTATGGTAAAAGGTCGCCTATAAAGAGACTTTTTGAGGCTGGATATTTCGCGACCGACCAATCGAGAATACTTATGGGACGTTTTGCATTACATTACCTATGCATATATATATTGTAATAAGTATGTTAAGCACTTTGGCGATCTCTTTATGGACCTAAGTTAGAATGCACGTTAATTCAGATCGATATATGTGCGGGAAAGTTTTTTAATATCTCAAGTAGTATCCGACACGGCTTACGTGGGCTTACTCGTATGAAGTTAGTCATGGAAGTTGGTAGTTAATACACTCGGGAGCAATTAATACGGTACACCTTAATAACGCCAACACAATATTAAGGTAAAAATAAAATTCATGCATTATTTATTTTTATTTTTTATTAAGAAGCTGGCAACAAGCGTACAGCCGGTCAAACTCAAACTCAAACTCAAAATATCTTTATTTGACAAAGTACTTTCAAATCGTCAGAAGGACACAAAATACATTATACATGATTATAAATGTTACCACCGGGTTCGGAAGGTAGCTTTTGTTGAGAAGAACCCGGCAAGAAACTCAACAATTACTCTTTTAAAAAAATATATATTATACAATGTTTTTGGTTACAGTATTTATATCTCATGAATATAAGCCCATGGTCTGTATGGTTAGTGTATTATGTACTTAATACCACTTTCACATTCATTAAAATTCGTCGAACAGGAGAGCCTGTAGGTTTCGTGAACCCTCCACGTTCCTATCACTTCCCTTGTCAAACTTCCCTTCCTCTGATTGTCAAATAGATTTGTTCTATGTACAATATGGTCTTTGATATTGATTAAATAATGAAATGATGATAAATGAAAAACAATGTCACTATTTTTTTATTAAGAAAGTAGTTTTTATTTAGTACAAATTAAAAATTTTCGTGACATTTAAAAGGTTGGTGATCTATATTGATTGCTCGTGAGTGTAGGTAGTTAAGGGGAGGCATTGAATGCAGATGTACATGTAAATTATCCGCTTTCACAACAGATTAAATAATAGTTAGTTACTTACCGTCTTCCACCTTTTGGTATCGGTCCGAAGATGTTATTATTTTATGCTTCAGATATAGTAAAAGCACTTACAACTTTGGGATAAAGCGTGATAATAATAATCATATTCAAATTCATACGCTAAATATATATATATATATATACTAGAACAATGAACGAAAAACCTTAAAAAGTAAGATAATATAAAATATAATATTAAAAGAAGTCCCTTTAGGCAAAGGTCCGAAGATACTGGCAGAATTCCCCCTTAGAATGGCTAGACTAACTCTTAGTCCGAGGTAGCTGCCAGCTCTTCGGTAAGCAAAGCAATTATGTAATGTGACATTATTAATAACACTGTATTGTTTAATCAAAATTAAAACTATCTCCCTTATAATAAACAATACTAAAATACAAGATAAATATTGAATTGAGATAACGCAACGTTAGCAATTAAATTAAATAAAAATGTAATTAAGCGATAAGTTTATTTTTATTTCATTATCACAACATCTAGAATGTTTCCATTTTTTGTAAAGAATGCTGTTGCAGGCACCAATGAGTTTTTCTAAAAACTTATCTACAGTGAATTCACACCACGTGATTTAAGGTAAAGGATAACATCGGTAGGAAACCTGCATATGTCTGAGAAGTAATTCAAAGACGTATGCATAGTGCCTGACATGGTGATAGACTCACCATCAGTTACGTTCGCACTTAAACATCGACTTTGAAAAGGGGGTGTTGTTATTACTTCACCTTTGCCTATCCTTCGGGGAATACAGGCGTGAGCATATGTATGTATGTAATACTTACCGTATAATAATAATAATACGATATTCTTAGTAGTAATTAGAAGATACAATAGTACCTAACTACAAATTGTTTAGAAAATAATTAATCTCCAGCAGATTCAAAGCAATTCAGAGACACACAAAAAATATTTACCAAATACGTACATAAAGTTTTTTAAATTAATTATTTTATAGTATCACATAAATTGGCCGCAATGTGATGCAGTGACGTCAATGAAACCTATTTAAGATAAGCTGATCAATATTTTAAAATATACTGAATAAATTGAATTTTATTTTAAATGTAGGTAAAATTGTATCATGTATTTTATACTATTGCTAGCTGCGAGCAGCGGTTTCAGCTGCGTAGACTAAATGTTACTTGATAATTCGAAACATCCAATTTAAAAAAAATAAGTATGTAAGTTACTTGATTGATCCTTGTAACATAAGCAATCAGTCAGTGAAAGTCAAACAGACAAACAGTTTTTTTTTTGTTTAGATACCGTATTTACTTTCATTGGCATTTAGTGAAAAGCGGTTAATTAGGAATTACAAATTTTGATTCGGTTTGAGATTCGCGTATAATATTATAGAAGTGTATTATGAACACCAAGGATGTTACCCGCCCGAAACCATAAAGTCGAAAATTCTAAATATTTCAATATGAATAATGTATTTTTGAAAATATGGGTATGGCTAACACCATCATCATCCTCCTGCCCTTATCACAATTTGCACCCTCAGAATGACAGGGGTTCAATTAAAAGAATAAAATTTTTGGAAATCGCAATCTGTATGTTTGAATTTATATCTTAGGCAGTAATTATTTAACCAGTTTTGAGTACAATGAATTTTGAATATTTTATATTTTCAAAATATGTTATTTTTTTTTAAACTACGTGTAGAAATACAATTTGAGGTCTCGCAAATTTTTGAGTTGAGGCCGTCGTTCTGATGGTGTGACATATTCACTCTCATTCTGGCCAAATCATGTTTCACACAAACCATCCATCGTTTCTTAGATCTTCCTCACCCCTTGTTTTGTTACTACGAGTATGAATAATGCTAGTATGTATTATAAAATAAAGTAGGACATGGAGTATGGGAAGAATTTTTGCGCGTTTATAATAGTTATATTAGCTCAGGTTTAACAAAATGAAATATTCAACCAGATTTTTTCGTAGAAATGAAGACGCCGACTACTCTCAAGTCGTCTTTTGTATTTTATTTTCTTAGCAAAGTATTAATAGAAACCATTTATTTTTATCGTATACTTATTTCTGAGTTGTAAAATGGTGAATAATAATGATTAGACACGGATTTACTGTTGTTTTCAAAGGATTTTTATAATTTTGCTTATTTCGTTAATATCGTGAATGTGCGAAAAAAATATACAATATAAATTACATCAATCAAGTATCTTTGTTATTCCTTGTCCAGTCATACCTCAGTGATAGTTCCGTAAAACCAGACAGAGAAAATATTTCTGTATATTCTTTCATATACATTAATTGAAAAGCTGCGTATTAGGAATTGCAAATAGGCACTTAAATTTTATTTATCCGTATACATATACATATGTTTATCTACGAATATACTCGTAGATCAGTGTTAGCGTATGAATATGTATCAGGGTTGACGGACGATACCATATACCATATAATATGTATTGTAAAAAAATCGCATATCCTTATTTCATATTAGATATTAGTCAAAATTACCTATTTGCCTGCTTTATGAATGTGATTAAGTGCCAACGTGACAGAGAGTGAGTCCATCGACGTCTCAGGTACTATACATACGTCTTTGTATTACTTTTCAGACATATGCAGGTTTCCTCACGATGTTGTCCTTTACACTAAAGCACGTGGTGTGAAATCACTGCAAATAAGTTTTTTTTTAGAATATCTCTGGTACAGGCGTAGCATGCGACTGCTCAAACCCCGAGGCCTACGTATTATAATATTTGAAGAGATATACCCGCGTTGTGCGAAGGACTTGAATTTTTTTAACCCGAAGTGAAACGAGGGCGAGTCTCTAGTTTAACCATATTGTTCTTCTACTTTTAGGTTAACTATTAATTCCATTGTTGAGTTTCTGTTCAATATAAATTATAGGATAAATTCGTTATTCAAATAATTAAGTGTATTATAAGTGGAATATTATTTAAATTAAATATTCTCTTTAATAATGCCTTTGTAGTATAAAAAAACTGGATTCCTTTGTTGTCTACCAACTCTAGCTCGTCACGTGCATGTTTCCCTCGGCGGGGTCGGTAGACCATTCACGGTTGTCAACCAATATAAGCTCTCAAGGATTGTCTGTATAATGTTATTGAACAGGATTAATCTATACATCTATACAGATAAATAAAATTGAAGTGTCTGTTTGTAATTCCAAAATAACAACTTTTCACTAAATGAAAGAATATACGTTACTGATTTTAAAAAACAAATTTTCAAATATTTCTCTGTCTGTCTGTTTGTTCCGGGTAATCTCTGAAACGGCTGGGCCTATTTTAACGGGACTTACACTGACAGGTAGCTGATGTTACAAGGAGTAGCTTAGGCTACTTTTATTTAAAATAATTATTAGGTTTCTGCGGGAATTAAGTTAAATCTATATTTCTGTATCATCGTAACCTTAATATTTCTGAAAATAAAAAATAAAGTATTTAGTATGCTCTTATAAAATTAGTTGAATGTAATTGATGTGACAATGATGTTACACACTAAATATTATATGCTTCACCTATACGATCCAGTCCCAGTTTTGGTCCTAAGCAAGGCACTTATAAAAGTAGATAACGCTACCATCGGTTCGAATAATTTTGGTAGCACCGTCATTACAGCAACAAAGATCGACCACTTCCTCCATTAAACATCAAAAAAATTAGTAAGTTTTACAAAATACTTTCAAAATTGTCAGAACGACATGTTTATAAATTGGATTATACACGTTACCGCCGGTTTCGGAAGGTTGCTTTTACTATGAAAAACCCCGCAAGAAACTCAGTTATTAATTCTCCCATATAATTCAACAACAACTAGTCCAATGGCAATGTGATATGTAACCAAAGTGTATTTGTCACCAGATCCACATGTACCAACAGTCCATGATGCGCGCGGAGGAGATCCGCCGTCGACGCCGTGATGACGGGCCTGGTACCCACACCGCAGTGAACAACATCCTGGCTGCAGCTGCCAGGGAGATGGAAGAGGCCAGGCATGCCAGAGGCGTTGGGGAAAGAGTCGTCGCTAGTATACAAACTGAACATGATCAGGGTAGGGAATTATATACAATTTACCCATTATGGGAGAGATTTTTGCATCGTCTTTGTTTGTGATCAGAATAGGTATGCTGCTGGAGTCGGGGACACAGTGATCGTAATTATACAGATTCAATATGATAATAAAATACATCTTTATCTCAGATCTGAAGAAAGTAAAGACATTGTTTACATGTAGTACAAATATGATTAAAATTTAAAAACAAAACACTTTTTAGACAAAAGGGACACTTCATTGATAATATTATTTTTACTCTATCTTAAGGGCACGCGCACGTGATGTCTCTGGTGTTATAAGCGTCCATAGGCTGCAGTCTCACCATCACGAGGGTTGTAAGCTTGTTCGCGACCTTAGTATAGAAGAGAAAAGCTTAAGTAGTAACTATTCCAGCCCCAGCAGCGACTTCGACCACCCCAGACGTGAAGCGTGACTCAGAAGACGAGCGTTGTAAGAAGCGCGCTTCCATCCTCTCCCCGGAAGACGAGAAGCTGCGCGTTAAGAAGAAGCCGATGACTGTACGCTTCCAGGAAGACAGCAAAACTGAGGAACGGCCCGCAAAGGTCTCCTCGCCGGGGGGTGAGTATCCTTCTATTTATTTTAGCTGTTATTTTGCCTATATTATGCCTTGGCTCTATTTTTAAGCCTTGTGAAAGCAAGCCAGCAGAATCTGCAGAGACAAGTCAGACATATTTGTGTTTTGTGCCTGCCTAACCAAAAATGTAAGATGAAAATTTGGTGATATAGTAATGTCGTCAGTTCGGTGAGACTTTAGACACTTCACACATAGAGAAACTATTTTTTTTAAGTACAATACAGTCACTTACTTTCTGCATTTGCTATATTACACGATAGCCGCGTCCCTTGCAAGTGTTAAATCTTAAATATTTTATACTTTAAGTTGTCACAGATCAATAATTTTGGGTATTTCCACAGCTTATATTAATGTCGTAGGCCGATGTCCGAAATTAGACATATTTTAATATGTCTGGCAATGTTTAAGTTTTTAAACATACAATATACATGTAATATAAGTATCAGTCATAAAAAAGGAAAGCCACTTTTAGTGAGTAAAATTATTTTAGTGAAAAAAATATGTTTAGGTCTTACCCATTTTGTTTGGGCTTAATTTTTAATCGACTTAACAATGTCACTAAAAACTCATACAAATGTAGGAAAATCATGAAATACCTAATTTATCTTGATTACACAAATAGTCAACCCAGACGTAACGTATTTTAGATGATTTACGGCCCATTAAGCTATTAAATAATATTAACATGACAATACTATACTTAAAATATTCCACAACACATTTATTGTTGAGAATAAAAATATTTATTATTTTAAAAGTCAGAAGTGACCGTCGAGCTGGTTCTTACCTCGGTCAGAGGATTAGCTTAGCGATCCAGCGAGGTAACGCAGCCAGCTTACTGGGCACCATTCCCGCAGACACTAATTTAAATTCCGTGTTTTATTTATAATTTTTATTTTTATTATATTTTTCCTTTTTCATTGTTAGCAATAAGTTACTTAAATGTTATATTTCATGTAAATAAAATAATCTAGACTTTTAGGTAAAAGTCAGAAGTATGTATAAATTAAATGGTCTTATATATTTTTTGTTATTATATCGACATTTAAATACTTTCTTAAAATGTTTGTAATGTGCTTTAATAACACATAATGTAATATAATGTTCATTTCAGTTATTACTGCTTTCTTTATTGTTCATTTGCAATGAATTTTTGATGAGTAAGAACAATCTTATAATCAGTCCTCTTAATGTAGTATTAACTATATTCCACCCAATAGCCAGGGTCTAAGAATATGGCTATGGTATCCCCTGCCTGTCGTAAGAGGCGGCTAAAAGGGGGCCGGAGGGCCTGCTGGTGGTGGTCGGGGTGGGAGCTTTGACCACCGGCGCGGGCCCGGGAAGGTGCCTTGCACAGCGAGGTCTTCAGGCGCGGCGTCACAACTGCCCCGGGGATGTGCCCCGGCAAAGTGTGGGGGGACACCGGTGGTTATCAGAGTACCCGGAGTCCCCCCTGAGCACTGAGGATGGCCACCGGGGGGGTTTTAGTTCGGTAAAAATCCCACATACCCCGATCTGCCTCTCCCGGGGCGGTCGGGGACCTTTTGAAGGTTTCTCCCTCGTCAACAAAAAAAAAAAAGTATTGACTATTAGCGTTGTAGTGAACAAGGTTTCCAGTGCTCCAGTAAAGAGAGAATAAAGCTAAATAAAGGAAAATTTCGTTTGAGTGATGATTCTTTTTGATATTTAACATTAAGTATTTCATTTTCAATTTCGTTACATGTTCATTGTAAACGTCACATAATATCCTCGCCCACGTCGAACCAATTTTAATAATTATTTAATGAATAGGCTGTACGTTGTAAGGAAAAATCCATTTCTTAGAGTGGAAAATTTGGGGATTAAGTTCGAAGGCGCTTCGGTTTTATGTTAAAAAAATATTATTAATATTAAGAACTCTTATCGAATAATATATTTAGGTATCTCGCTAATTCTACAACGTTTTTCTTTCTTGGACCAGTATTTTAAGATATTATTAAAATATATAAAGTTATATTATTTATGTTGATTAGATTGCAGCAAGATACTGGCATTAGTTAGTTAATATATTTCATAATGTTATATTTTCTCATTAAATACAGACATATTTATGAGTTCCCATTTAATTGAAGTTCCTATTATTATATTTTATTTCTGATTTTAAATTCGATATGCGAGGATATTATACACAGATATATACCTGTCTTTATCCGTTTTAATACACAAATTGGCTTGACCCATGTGAATTATTTTGTTTTGTTTTATTCGCATCGAAACAGGGGTAAATTACTTCATAGGGAACAAGGATAAGAAACACGTGTGGGTGGGTAACACCACCAGACGCAGCTAGTTACGTTACACGCTGCGCGCTTGCAAAAATCCACGCATTTTTTTAAAATATACAATATACGTAATAGATTTTTCTTTAGCAGACTTCTATAGTTTGAATATTTTATTTCACAAATAAAGCCGATGGAAAATCACTTCTCATTAGAAACTTATACGTGCCGGGTCCAATAGTATGTACACAAACGAATGAAATATATACGGACGAATCGAGAAATCTTCTTTTTTGAAGGCGGTTAAAAAGCTTAGGTATTGTGGCATAGTCCAAGTTATTATTATAGTAATGAAAAAATACAAGATCCGTGACATAATGCTTCTTTTTTAAATGAAATGTCGCGTATGTAATGATATATTGTTATTTTATATCTTAGTATTGTTTCTTGTGTCGTTTTTTCTATTCGCTGATTGCCTCATTAAATTGTAACAAAAACAATTGAACAGTAGGTGTCGTGCTCCTTTATACATCTATACAAATATATGAAATGGAAGCGTCTGTTCTGTTTGTATTGTGTATATAAAAATTTAAATAAAATAAAATAAATAGCAATAATAATAATAATGATCTCCTACCGAATTTCGGTTACGGCGGCTAATCTCAACGAGGATCAGCCATGTGCGCAGGAGATATTATAGTGCACAAGTGTGTGCGCAATCACAGGTGCACTCTTTATTGCCTCACTCTCATAGTGGGATGGGAGGCAATCAGCCACGACCGGAGAGAGATCAAGCGTAGGACCAACGGTGCAACGTGCGCCCCGAGCCACGGGGGTGGAAACACCGCCAACTTACAAACTCCGCATTTTATTGTGAATTTCTTGACAGAAAAACCCTATATAATTTTTTGACCCGACCCGGGAAGCGATCCCGGGACCTCGTGATTGGCAGGCGAACGTACTAGCCACTAGACCAACGAGGCAGTTATTGCGGATTGCTATAATAATATAATATAATTCTTAATACGTCTGTCTGTTCCGGGTAATACCCCAAACTGTTCTACTGATTTTGGCGCGACACTAGCAGATAGCTCATATTATTAGGGAGAATTAGATCTGATATTACTTTTAAAATATAAAAATTACCCATGATGTGGAGTCTGCGTGGATTGCATTGCTAACTTTCTTGCTAAATAAGTAATTGTGTTCTTTATGTCATGGTACATATACATCTTTTCATTACTATAGTATTGAAACATCCAAATAAAAAAAATCAGTTCCCTTTTCTTCTATTGTACGGCTAAGTATACCTGACTGTTATGCTAGGCGTCGGGAATTCAATTCCTGTATCATTGCAAACGTTTTGTGTAATGAACATTTTGTGTTTGTACCCATAGTACAAGTTTAGCTTAGTCAAGGATTTCTATCTCGCTGTGTAATAATGCCTGAACATTATTCTAATATTATTCGACACGTTTTATATTATATTGTTCGTGGAATCGCGAAAATATCGATTTCCGAGATCGATTCGGCTAGATACAAAAAATAAATCACATCTTTTTTTTTGTAATAATATTAGTTCTTAATAAGTATTATTTAGTATGATGTTTTACGTCTTTCGATTTTCTGAACGGTTAGCGATGTGTTCGTATTATAATTTTGTTTCAATATGGATTGGACAATATTTATTTCGTATTCGGTGACTAATAATGTACAAAAATAAAACAAATTTATTTGTATTTTTGAGTTCGGTGTCCACTTAATAAAACTGGTCGGTTACCAGGTACCAACAATAATTAACAAATTCCGTCGTAAAAAGCTGGCTTTTGTTTTTTATCGAAAAAAAATAACGTCGTGACAAACCCGTGGGGCAAAAAATAATATTGTATTAATATTCATGTGCGACTTAGTAATAATTTATACATGAAATAAACATCAAGATTTAATAATGTATTATTATTATCTATTATTATAATGTATAGGTACCTGTGTGCCGTGTTAAATATTAAACATTTTGCCAGCACAAGTTTAATAAATGTATTTCAAACAAGTATTTCCCGCTTTAAACAAGTACATAACGCACTTACTTGTTGTAATGTCCTCCTTAAATGGAAAAGGCAAAGAAATTTCTTAGGTCATAATAAATTAATTTTAACCGGTTTACGCTCCTTAATGCCGAGGCTTCGATACTACGTATATTTTAATTAAAAAAATTACTTACCGTTTATATTATTGTTGTCGAAGTTTCTAGCTGATACATACATACATACAATAGCCTTTAACCAGCGATTTCATGCACGTTGCTTTTTAAAAAGGTAGGTACCCTATAAACGGCCTTGAGTTTAATCAACCTACATACTCCTGTTATTACATTGCACTGGAGGAATCGTGAGCACCAATAGGGGAGAGCATATAGTCATTAACCGGGCACTAATCCAGGCTCCGAAGAGCTACAGGGAAATCACAAATGAAAAAACCCAATAACACTTCTCGAGCCGGGGATCGAAGCCAGGACTCCTGTTCCACAGAAGCGTTTGCGACCATTCCAAATTTTTACAAACTCATTTCGACAGTTTGAAAATGCTTTTGAAACAGACGAAACATTTATACAGATAAATAAAATTGAAGTGTCTGTTTGTAATTCCAAATTGGCAGCATTTCACTAGATTCATATGAAAGTATCAGACGCTACTTCGATAAAAAAAAGAATTTTAAAAAAATATATATTTTTGTCTGTTTGTTTGTTCCGGGTAAACTCTGAAACGACTAGACCGATTTTACTGAGATTTTCACTGTCAGATTGCCAATGTTACAAAGAGTAACTTAATGTAAAGTGTTGATTAAAAAAAAATAGGGTTTCGCGAAATAAGGTCAACGCGGATTAAACCGCGTACATAGCTAGTTTGTAATATAAGAACTATAGTTTTAAGGAATGTTAATTTAAATCCGCATGAAATATTTACTGCATACACAAACACAGCATTTCACATTCTCCTCACAATGAACACGTATCGCAAATAAAATAAAAACTTCAATAACTATCTTGGCATTAAACGCGCGGATGCAATTTTTCTCCGCAATTTTAATTTAAAACATTGTTGCTCGTTTTTACCGAGGTTTTGTTATTGAAGTTCTTGCATGTATTAGTGTACAAAGTGCTCGGATAGATTATGCTCATTTCCATTTTAAAAATATAAAAGGGGACATGTAAGAAGATGAAAATGTTTCATAGACACGTTCTTGTCTTTTTGTGCACAAGAAAATATAAGGTGTTATTTTTTACATTACTTCTACATCCACAAAACTATTATAAAGAGGAAAGATTTGTATTTTTGTGTGTATGTTTGTAATGAATAAACTCAAAAACTACTGTGCCGATTTCAAAAATTCTTTCACCATTGGAAAGCTATATCATCAGCGAGTAACATAGGCTTTATTTTATCCCCGTTCTCCTACCGGAACGGGAATTACGCGGATGAAACTGCGTGACGTCCACTAGTCTTAAATATATTTTAATTCTCCTTCGATGGTTGGTTATTTAAATAGAGGTTTAATTCGCAATTTAGCCTTAACAATATAAGCTATAAAAACCTATATAAGTATAAAGTATAAAGCTATATAAATATGTATTTGCTGTTAAACAGTAGCTAAGCTAAGATGTTAAGTTCGCTAGTTCTAAACTAATACAATTATAATGAGGAAAGAATTGTGTGTAAGTACGTATGTTAGTATTGGCTCAAAAAGTACTCGACCGATTTTAAAAATTCTTTCACCATTTGAAAGCTACATTATCACTGATTAATATAGGCAATTTTTTATTCCCGCACTCCCAATGGGAACGGGAACTACGCGGGTGAAACCGCGTGACGTCCTCTAGTAATATATATTTAATGTTTGTTTATGTTACTATAAGAATTATATCCATCACATCAGTATCAATCACTCGGGATTTTCCTTTTGCAATTTCTCAGTAGCAGACAGGCTCGCTTCCTATTACATGGAACTTAAATATATCTGGTAATGGTTGTAGGTACTATCAATACACGTCTGGCTACCCCTTCGGAATACAGGATTGAGCATATGTATTACAGTGGTATTCTTCAAAAAGGGATTTTTATCTTATCGGCAGCATGCAAGTGATGTCCTTGGTGTTGCAGGCGTTAATATTCTGAGGTAACCGCTTACCACCAGCAGAAACGTATATTTAAAAAAACCTCAATAAGTATTACACAGGGTACCTACTACCTTCCCATTCAGAGAATGCATATGTATGTATGTTACATACATACGTAAGGTAAAGTCACCAGTCATGGACAATATAAGCGATTTTTTTTCATATTTGCTCTGTAATTACTTTATTTTTCAACATACATTCTTAAGGAATTGGAGGAAAATTAAAGCTCTTTTTTTAATCAGAATTTAATGTTTTATTTCAGACAACACTCCTACTTAGACACCGTTAATGGACAGTAAAAATCCAGTGTTGTGTTTTAGGGCTATAATGATAATTTATAGTATGGGTTATATTATAAAATTGATGCATTTCTATTGATAAATTATAAAATAATATTAATTTCAACAACGACGATAGACCAGACACAAAATAAGATGATAAGTGTACCTTGCATCGCGATTCAAGTAAGAATTGACGAATCCCGACACCAAATGACACCGCAAAACTTATTAAAAACAGTTATTATGACAGCTATAATACTGGCACAACTGATCGGTATTGACATTTAAAAAAAAAACTGCGCGTTTCTTTACTTTTGGAAGAAAAAACAAAATATGTCCGTGATTGGTCCGCGTCCAACATAGGTGCCTTTACCTTAGATACACATTACATCTTGCTAAATACATAGATAGACATTAATTCTTGCTTAGAAAGATAGTGACGAGCAATGGACGTCACAAAGAGGTGGGTCATGTGAATAAATACATTTATTATTAAACCAGCTCCAATTTGAACTGTTATAAATATTTTTTTCCCCAAATATATATGCAAATTGTGACATAGCTGTTCTTGTCTTGATCTCATTAGTGCATGTATCAGATATATCTAAATAAATTACGCAAAACTTGTATCATTTGAGTCGTTAGTGACTACTTATTCTATAAATAAATATTTTTTTGATTATATAAATACATAACTTACTAATTGCAATTGGATTGGTGACCGCCCGAGTTCCCTCCGTGCCTCGGAGAGCACGTTAAGCCGTCGGTCCCGGTTGCCAATTGATCTTCTTTGGCAATCGATACGCGTCAGTCGGAGGCCTAAAATAGTCTGACAACTGGTTTAACCCAGATCACAGATTTTCCCCGTAAAAGGGGTTGCAAAGGTCAAATGGCAGTCGCTTCGTATAAAAATCAGGTGATCAGCCACAACGGGTTGAATCAGGTGCAGACCCCAACAATATATGGGATAAGGCTCGGGAGATGTGTGCACATAAGAAGATTATATTTTAAGGGTTATTAATATTGGCGGTATTCTTGCTTCGGGGTCGAAAATCGGTGGTAATTGTGTAAATGATACGCAACTTGCACATTATGTACATGGAATCAGTAACTTTAGTACAAATGATTCGTCTACCCGCGTGCTTTATGGTGAAGGAAAACGTGAGCTGTCTAAGGTCCTTATTACCATCGACAAAAAGTGGGTGTTGCTAACGCCCATACTTGTTTGGGAATCGAGAAAAGAAGTATAATCTATGCAATTACTAGACTGGCTTCAGAATATGTATATATTGCTATGTAGATGTATGTTATCTATGCAAATATGCATGTAAATATTTATTAAACGAGTCTATTTTTAAAAATAATAAAATAAAAATAACTTTAAAGTGATTTTAGCAATTAATGTAGTAGATACATATGAAATATATGTCCGTAATTGATATTTTATTTTTATCAAAATTATTTCTTACTCCGTTACTACGTCACGGATGATACGGTTTTTGCTAAAGTGTAGGAGTTGAGCTCCGATGGGTGTATAAATGGGTGTATTTAGCTTTGTGGTGGTACATCTATACATATAAATAAACTTGAAGTTACAGTTAAATAATTTCAAATTAACAGTATTTCACTAAATGTATATATAAGGTACTCTTGTTTGTGTGGGCTTGTCATCTCAAGCTACGCATTTAGTTATAAGTAGAACAACTAGACTTTTATTTATTTTAATTTTATCGACATTTGTGCATTGGAACTGTGTCTATGGGCTTATGTTCCTTAAGTGATTTATTTTGTATATTTAAAATTGTTGTTTGAAAAGAGTAATTACTGAGTTTCTTGCCAGGTTGCGCAGTAAAAGCAACTTTCCAAACCTGGCGGTAGCATGTATAATCCTGTACAACTATGTCATTCGGACGATTTGAAAGTACTTTGTAAAAATTCGATTAGACTATTTTTGACATTGACTTTGAATTTACTGAAACTAATAAGTTAAGGAAATTAATAGAATTAGAAAATGTCATATCACTCCCAGTACAAAATAAGTTTTTACTAATTACTAGCTGACGTCACGCGGTTTCACCCGTGTAGTTAATTACATGGGTGTCTCGCGAAACCCAAATATTTTTTAAATAAAGGTATCCTAAGTTTCTCCTTGTAACATTAACTAAGTACGCGGGTAAAACCGCGTGGCGTCCGCTAGTGAATAATAAAATGTAATATCCGAACTATGTATACAGAGTCGATAGAGAGTCCAACAATAGATCTTGCGAGTAGAGGATAATTTAGTATAATTTCCTTTCACAGCAATTTTGCGCAATCGCCGACTTAACTGTGTTCCGAGCCATTGTTATATTTCATGTTTATTTGTTTTAACTCGGCCCGCCGCGATTGTTCGCGTTACACTATGCCGTTTTATTATTTAAATATTATATGAAACTTCTGTCGGCTTCTTTAAACATGGACATTATAATAATCTACAGAGATTAATTAAATTGAAGTGTCTGTTTGTAATTCCAAATTAGCATTTTTACTAAATGCACATGAAAGTACTCACGTAACTAACATATATAACAACCAATGTAAAAAAATATATGTCTGTTTGTATGTTCAGGGCAATCACTGAAACGGCTTGCTTTAAACGGGACCGACAGATAGCTGGTGTTGCACCATATTCCATTAAATAAAAATAAAAATCACGGGTGAAATCGCGGGGCGCAGCAAGTGTTTAATATGTATTGTCGCTTCATATTGTATTGTTGGAACAGTTATTTGACTACGTACATTCAGGTTTCAGCCGGGCCTGTACTAATGAGTTTTACTAAAAAAACTTATGTAGTTATTTCACACCACGTGCTTTACGGTGAAGGAAAACATCGTGAGGAAACCTGCATATGTCCGAGAAGTAATTCAAATACGTATGTATAGTGCCTGAGACGGCGATGGACTCACCCTCTGTCACGTTGGCACTTGATCATATTCGGTGAAATGTGGGTGTTGTGATAACAACACCCCTTCGGGGAATACAGGCGTGAGCATATGTATGTAACAATCACGGGTTAAATCGCGGGGCACATATAATATGTATTGTCGCTTCATATATTATTGTGTTGTTGGTACAGTTATTTGACTACGTACATCCAGGTTGTAGATAATGATATTTTATGAGATATTCAATGCCTGAAAACATGGTCAAAACGATGTTTTCCAAAAATGAAACCTAGCTAGATACATTTTTGTCCCTGAAACCCCCTACACACTAAATTTTATGAAAATAGTTGGTGCCGGTTCCGAGATATAGATTCTATATATATATATTCTATATATCACTATATATAAATACACATTATAAGGGAAATCTTATCTCACCAGAACTTCCTGAGATTATTCCTGATATTATCATCCTCCTGCCCGTTCCCATGTTATTTTTGATCGGCGCAATGTGTTCTTCTCTTCCATTTCTCTCTATCAGCCGTCATATCTGTATTCACTCCTATTTTAGCAATATCATCTTTCACACAATCCATCCATCGTTTCTTAGGTCTTCCCTTCCCCTTGTAACCTGAAATTATTAGATAAGATAAAAAAATAATGGTTAATAGGTGTTGCTATTCAACGTGGCAATGCTGCCAGCCTTCTTGGCACGATCCCGAGAGACACCGATTTGGGCCAAGTTTTCTACTTGTAATTAGTTTTTAGTTACTTATTAGTTAATAGGTGTGTAGTTTTTAATAAATTGAATTCAGTGTAATAATACGATGCGAATATCTTGTCCTCAGGTTACACGTTCAACTCGGAGTCGAAGCAGGACTCGGAGAAGCCCAGCGGCATCAAAGTGGTCCAGCTGGCAGTACTTCAGAAACCCACCAACAACGACCAGGAGGACTCTGATGGTTAGTTTCTTGAACATCATGATGTCAGCTTTCCCTTTCTACCTCCAAAACTGACTGAAGTGGGAGTCATAGTCGCGCACCAATGTTATCGTTATCTATAAAGCTTTGTATGGGAGCCCCTAAATTATATATTTTAATCTATTTTTATTTTAAATTTCAACTGTCTTAATTATTACCGTTCATGAGATACAGTCTGGTGACAGAAGGACAGACAGACGGATAGACAGCTTAATCTTGGGTACGGAACTCTAAAAACCGTTCTAATACAAGAACTGACCCACCGATGGTTCCGTACCTAACAAAATTCCAATCTATACTTATATTATAAAGAGGACAGATTTGTATGTAAGTACGTTTGTATTGCATAGGCTGGATCGATTAGAAAAATTCTTTCAGCAATGGATAGCTACATTATCAGCGAGTAACATAGGCTATATTTAATCCCCGTGCTCCCACGGGGTCGGGAACTACGCGCGTGACGTCCGCTAGTATTACATACGTGTTAAAGTTCATTTTCGTATGTTTGAATATGACACTCAACGTCGAGTGCGCCGTTGACAAACCTTACAGAATAACGCGGCTGAGCATTCAAAGGTACTCGCTCTTAACTGGTGACGGGACCTATAGATCCCTAATTATTGTTTGTTTTCTTTACTCATTCCTCAATTGCATGATGTTCACAGAGAAGGGCAAGGCAATGGAGGAGGACGAGGAGACAGACTCCAGTGGTTCCATATCAGACTCGGCCACCAACGACACGCAGGAAGGACGCCCGCACGTCTGCGATGTTTGCGACCTTAGGTACTGCTATTACAGTTTATTTTACTTTGAAGCCTTAGCCGTAAGGGCCGTGGGGTTGGAACAGTCGCCTGATACGCAAGCAAAAAAAACTTAAATGCAGTAATTCCACCCCATGCTCAGTACAGTGAAGGAAAACATCGTGCGGAAACCGGCATATATCTGAGTAGTAATTCAAAGACGTATGCATAGTGCCTACGACGATGAACTCACCCTCTGTCACGTTGGCATTTAATCATCTTACCCCTTCTGTGATGGCGTTGGCATATACAACATATTGTTTAATGTGTAATAGGTTCCAGCGTTCTTCCCATCTGTCTCGTCACCGACTGACGCACACAGGCGAGCGACCGTTCACGTGCGGCGGCTGCGGCCGTTCATTCGCACGCTCCGACAAACTGCGCGTCCACACCAAGATATGCGAGAGGGTATGTATATACCTTCACTCTTTTATAAATACACATATAAAATAAAAAAAATGCAAAGTATTTTCAAATCGTCAGAAGGACCCAAAAAAGTACATTATACATGATTGTAAATGTTACCACCGGGTTCGGAAGGTTGCTTTAGTTGAGAAGAACACGGCAAAATACTCAACAATTACGGTCTTTAAAAATATTTTACAATGTTTAATAGTTACAGTATATCTCATGAATAAGCCAATGGATGCAGTTCCAATGCTTAGTTGTCAAAAATAATAGCTAAAATATTACAAATATTTGTGAGCATGGCACATTCCAGCCAGTCAAAGCAAAGATCAAATTAAGATTGATTAATTGTAGCAAAAGCACAATGCCAACGGGATAAATAATGTATCTTAATTATATATAAGGAAAAGGGGGCCTATCATCGTTTTAAACAGAGCTTATTAAAAACTTCTGTCGGCCTAGACACAGCAACATCCTCTCGCGCTTGCGCTGATAGAAGCGATACGTAAATCAGTCACGTGACATATGTAACTTCCATACATTTCGTATCTTTTCTATAAGCGAAGCGTGAGGATTATGTTATCTACGTGCCCTAAAATTAAACGTCAAATCTTAAAAGGTGCTTAATTAAATAAAAAAATACGCGGTGCATAGTTGGTCTCCAGGCCTTATATAAGCCTTTTATATATAATCTTGTCAATGATATATAATGCTAATAAGCTCGCCCGTTGTTACATGGGGCCAACATAACTGGTCAAATGTGAGTGTACTGTAGTACCCTAATTATAGGTATTAACATGTTTTAACGTTGACTATACAGACTGCGTATAACCCTGAATGCCCAGCAGTCATTTTATGAGTCTCTGTGACTTTGAACGTGGCATGATATCACGGCAATCCATCTTACTTTTGAGAGCGTGATTTTTCAGTAGTTTTTTTCTACATGATGTGAGTAACATCTTCCTTTATATATAACCCTTTACAGTGGAGGATAATGACCTCTTCAATTAATACAAATGACGTCATCATAAAATACAATAAGGCTAATTATAAGGGACTATCGAGGCGTGGCGACACGTGGAAGTCATTTGTATAACATAAAAAATGGGTTTTTAAACAGATTACTTTTTTTTCCATTGCGTTTGATAGACTTGGTTTGTTGTATTTTTTGTGGCCAGTTATTTAATTAAATAAGCTTAGTTATTTTGACGGACATAAAATGAGTTATATTTTTTATGATCGCGTATTATTGTTAAAAAAGAATCGTATAATAATTTAAAAATGTTTTATGGCAGTATTAATATGTTGTTCATAATTTAAAGAAATAATTAAAATTATATTTGCTTATCCTTCACAAGTGACCTGTTGGAAACCTGAATATTTAAATACATATTTATGTTTATTTTACGGTCTTATAATAAAGGGCGAAACGCCGAAATTCGTGTTAGTAACAATTTTATATGAGGACTGGTTTTAAATATTAAAATTAACTTTCGAAAACATTTTAATGGCGATTTTTTTTATTTTAACCGTGTTGATTGGTTATTTTCTTGGCCTATTCTCTTTGATACCCAAGTATCATGGCATGATACGAACCTGCTAATATTATACACTAGCTGCGGCGTATTTGCCCGTTGCGAGGATCCGTGCGGCAGGTCTTTGCGAGGCCCTTTGTCCTACAAAAAAGTACTTATGCGAAAGTAGGTCTGGTTGTATTCGTTATGTTTGTTATGTATATAAAAAAATATATAGTTTCAAAAATCAGTTTTTTAGGGCGTTTACCCTGTTCGCCGCCCCCTAAGGCCGCCGCTGTAAACTAGCTTCCGTCTGCGACTTCGCCCGCGTGTTATTAGAAATCCCCAATTTAACTCTTTTAGCAATATAGTCTATGTTGTTCAGCGATAATGTAATATTATGTTAGTGTTTTCGGTAAAAATTCGCGCCATATTAAAATTTAAATAGCTATTTATGTTATTAGTATTTTATTAGGAATTTTATTTGTTTCTTAATCACCAAAAAGGTTTCGAACGTATCTTAAACCTATCTGACGAAGTTGCGGCCAAATAAAGTTCTTTATAATTCTCAACCCTCAATAGATACTCAAACGTTTCCAGGAGGATCCGACAGTAGACATGGCAAACGAAACAACAAGCGTGAAACGCGAGAACAGTTCCGAGGTGATGAGCGGAATGGTTCGCACGACTCACCGTGAGTCGGGTCACCTGGTGTTCACGGCGAGCGGTGACGTCATGCTGCCTCCCCGGCCGGTGGTGCTCAACACGTCTCTGGAGCCCGCGCGCAGTGACGTCACGCCCGAGTCCCTGCTCGACCCTCCTCGCCGCGGGAGGGGCAGGCCTCGCAAGACTCCTCTCCCACTCACGCCCAAGATTAAGAAGAAGAGGGGACGCCCGCCCAAGACTTCGCTAGGTGAGTGACTACAATTTTACGAGTTCCGTACACCAAGGTTTTTACATGTCTGATGTGAAATAGAGGGAAATGGAAGAGAAGAACACATTGCGCCGACTCCAAATAACATGGGATAAGGGTAGGAGGATGATAATGATGTATGACATAAAAGCGTCGTCGAATTTTGTTTCGGGGTACGGTTGTCGTCGCAAGTTTTGAGCGATCGGCAAAAATAATGGGAAAATATTTGCGAGTTTTAAAGAGTTTTATTACATCGAGACCATAATTTTCTGACAGAATGGAAACTAAGAAAAATCTATGAATTTTATTTTTGAGAATTAAAAATCTCGTGCTTTTTAGTGGGATCGCTCTTTAGTGGGATTCTTCCGTTGTTCGCTATGTATACGCACCGCTCTGGTGTTCACTATTGAATGAGCAGTCGGTATTCATTCCCAAGGTGACGGTGGTAGCTACCATGGAGAGGTTGCAGTCAAAAAATATGGACTTTTTATAATAATTACAGTTCACGTTTTAAACTTTTAGCACCAATAGTCAAATCAATTTTTTTAATTATTATTTTCATCACGCATCGAGGCTGAAGAATCTTCGGAGCCTACTGCTGCCAACGACTGCGCCTGTATTCCCCGAAGGGGTAGGCAGAGGTGTTGTAATAACAACACGCGCTTTTCACCGAAGATAATTATGGCCAACGTGAAAGATGGTGAATTTTTGATATCTCAGGCACTATACGTCTTTGGATTACTTCTCAGACATAATCAGGTTTCCTCACGATGGTTTTTTTATGTTATCCTTTACCGTAAAGCACGTGGTGTGAAATTTATCCTTATTTTCATAAAATTGCTCCGCAACATCAGAATGTTGGTCGCGATCATAAGCTTACCATCAGGCGGGCTTGTTTGGCATGTAGGTAGCATAATAAAGAATGGTGTGTGTAGACATGGAAGGCTGCGTGCTGACGAGCGGCGCGGTGGGTCCGAGCGCGGCGCAGCTGGCGTCGCTGGCGCCGCCCGGACACCAGCTCATGCTCAAGAGGAAGCGGGGACGACCGCCCAAGAACTACTTCCTGCCCAAACAAGGTACGCTCACACACATCCATCAGCGTGAGACGTAATTTTTTTGCATGCAAAATGCTTTGTTCCAAAAGTAATTAGGTTACGAATCCCGCGCGTGTTTTATATAATAGAATTTCTAAATATATCATTTAACGCGTTCACTGCTAACGTCGCATCTGCTTCGTCATATTTTCGTCATGTACAGATGAGAGGTGAAGTGCCGTCACGAGTTGTGAACGCTGACCTTGAATGCAGCAGTCATTTTATGAGTCTGTCTGTTTGTATGGCACGTATAAAATACATCCCCAGATAACCCTCACTATTTCAGCTCAGCGCTCATAACTCGTTACGGCACCTTACCTATTATCGTCTATATCTATACAGATAAATAAAATTGATGTGTCTGTTTGTAATTCCAAAATAACAGCTTTTCACTAAATGCATATGAAAGTATTTAAGGTACTACAGAAATGAAAATATCAATTTAAAAAACTCTGTCTGTCTGTATGTCTGTATGGCTAAGCTTCGAAACGGCTGGACCGATTTTAACGGGACTTTCATTGGCAGATAGCTAAAAAAACATTAGAGATTCCTCGGGTCACCCATGAAATTAAGTGTGTGAAACCGTGGGGCACAGCTAGCCATAATAATATAGTTCGTCATGATTTTCCTGCCATCCCGTTTTATTCCCTTTATTTGAGGTTGGCGGACTGTTTATTTACTGCTTATAATATACTTAATGTGTGAAATGTCATTGACACGATAAGAAGAATATTCTTAGCATAGCATGTTATAATAATACTATTATGTTTTTGCTTATTTTTGTCGACATCTTTCATCTAGCCTTATGTTATATTAAGATTTCAAATCAAGACTTTAATATTAATTGATAATTGACATCAAATATGCAAGGCACATTTCATTATGCATAAGTCACACTTATTGCATTTCAAGAATTCCAATGTTTTTAAACATTTCATAAAACATATAGATGACGCAACCTCAATAATGAATAATAACTAAAGTGTTTTATTTGATTCATTCCTCTTCAAGCTGTTTTGTTTAATTCAAACCCCCATATTAATAAAACGTTGAACACGAAACTTGAAGCTAACAGATTATTGTTAATAATCCTAATCTCGTCGAAAATACAAAAATATATATCCGAATTTCTTTCCCATATTCAATGAGTTTGGGATACTTCAAAACTTACCTACCAGAAGCTCTAATTGTCATGATAGTTTGACTAAGACAGTGACAGACTTCTACACGTCATTTTCATCCGTTGACGCAAGTTTGAAACCAGAAATAAGTATTTCTAAAAAACACAAAATGTAGTGATTTCACACCACGCGCTTGTACGGTGAAGGAATACATTGTGGGGAAACCTGCATATGTCTGAGAAGTAATTCAAAGACTTATGTATATTGCCTGAGACGGCAATAGACTCAGCATCTGTCACGTTGTCATTTAATCATCAGGGTCAAACAGTCAATCAGGGTGTTGTGATTACAACACCCTCTGCCTAACCCCCTCGGGGAATACAGGCGTGAGCATATGTAGTAACAACCTGTATATATCAGGCAATTATTCGGTAATAATGATCATCAAAGATCATTTGGCATTGAGAGATATTTTGTGAGTACATATAATATGATTCAATAATATTTCTTAAACTTTCGCGATTCAAATTCATATTTAAAGTTACTAGGGACTTATCACGATAATATTTTAATTGATGATTTGAAAAAATGTACCAATGTCTCGGGGCGGCTGCGAAGACGAGCTCGCCGATAAATAACCCGATCGAAACGTTGAGGTAGGTTATTTTCAAAATATTATCGTGATAAGTCCCGAGTACCTTTAAATATAATATGATTCGTCAGTTTTATTAGTATGGGGATAATGTGTGCGTAGTGTTGTGTGTCCCTCATTTATATAATGTTGCATTATGTATGCTTCGTGTTCCGCTGCGTTGGACTTATTCTCTTACAGTTTACTTAATCCGCGACATCGTTCTCGTAATTATTTTTAAAAACATAGAGTAATTAAAGAAATAGACATTCCCATTTACGATTTGCATAATATACCAAATATTAATATGACTTTTACGTTTTATGTTTGATGAGCAATGTTAACACGAGGTTAAGACTGCTGATAGTTCAAAATTTAAATAGGTTTGATTTGTAAAACGATTTTTTATAAAAATAAATAAAAATCTTAAACTTTTATATATGCCTCCCCCAAATCCCCAGATTATGTAATCTTATATCAAATTGAACTTTCAAACGAGAGCATAATTAAGAAATATAATTACCATACATAATGGGGCAGAGGGATGTAAACCAATTTGAAGCAAATTTCCCTTATAAAATGAAACTGAAGAGAATGAGTACCAATATCCCCTGGTGTTGCTACGCTAACGTGCAAGTCTTTCCTTAGGTACGGATTTCGATATGGCATTACCGATCCAGTACGGGCTAGCGGCTGAATTGAACAAGATTTGTTAGTATTATTATTTATCCATTACGTCATAAGCATGACTTGACTAAAATATATGTTACGTTGGGGACACATGGTCGGTACTAATCGGTATTATGTTATAATAGTGTAAATCTAAATCGCTTGCTTTATAGTCGTCCTACAGTACATGGGGCCAACTATGAGCGCGTATTAAGAACTTCTTAGCTTAGTTTAATTTTACGGTACACAAATGAAACGTCAGAGCTCAGAAGTTCTTAATACGCTCTGCTTAAGCCGATGATGGTAGGCCCTAAGTATGGGTTTCTAAATGTTGACGTGACGCATGAGCTAGCGTCTAACGACCGTTTCCAATAACCTATCCCAAGTTCACAGGGCCTGTAGATAGTCATATTACCCTCACGCTTCGCTAATAGACGTGTCATGTGACATGTGACGTGCCTGATTTATGTAATTTCCATATATTTTGCGCAAGCGCGAGGGAATGTTACTTTGGCCTGCATGGGCGTGCATTCCAAGTAAGCAAATAAGTAGTGCTTACCATTTGTGATGACTGAATACTCTCGTGTCGTGTGTGTGTGTGTTTCTATACCAAAACGCATGTACCTACGCGCCACATTGACATGTAATTAACCTACCTACCTACTGTTCATGCTTACACTTATCAAACCTCATGGCCACCACGGCTCTCGGCGTGTGTGTTTGTAATGAATAAACTCTAAACTGGAAAGCTACATCATCAGGCTATATTTTATCCCCGTACTACACGGGAACGGGAACTACACGGGCGAAACAGCGTGACGTCCGCTAGTTCTACAATAACTTTTTAATGCCTGAACTGATTTGAATGTTTGGGGTATCGCAAGAATATTTACTTTATCCAGGACACTGGATACAATATATTTTTTCGCTAAAATAAACTGTATCTCGGAGTAAAGCTCCATTTTAGAAACATCATTTAAAAACGAGATTTTTTTTATTTTTTTATCTGTGTTAATTCCTATTTTTATTTTATTATCTCTGTAGATTATTCAGGAGAGGTCATTTTAGTTTAGATTACTTAAATGATCCATATAAATATAGGTTTTAATGATTAATAAATACAATTAAATTTTGTTATTTGATCCTAAAGTTAGCATTAAAAATAAAGCAAATTTTTTTTTACTAACCGTACACGTTCAGTCACCAATAATGTCGATTGGTAGACATCAGCTAAGCTTGCTTGGTTTTGGTATCTTGGCTAATGCTTAATGTTCTGACTGGTTTTTCTGTGCATGTGTGTAACTAATTTATGTGTAATAATAATACATTATTTATTATAATTATACCGCTTATCACTCACAAAACCACTAGAATTCTTTAACACTTTCTTGGACACATTCCTTTAACACATTAACGGCTAATAATTGCACTTCTTCGTAAATTCGTTCACTGCTAACGATTGCGCGTCCAGCAGTGAATTAATATACGAAGAATTGCAATTGTTAGCAGTTTTGAACTTTTTTCATACACATACGTTGTTTGCCTACCAAAATCTACCGGTGCAGCTAACCTGGTAAGTAATGAGTGCATGTAAAATTAAGTATGCCTTAATCCACAAGAGACTTTGCTAACTAGACTATCCCTACCAGCTATAAATTTAAAAAAGGGTTTTATTTTTTATTTATTTAATGGCGACGAGTGGTTGTTGAGATAAAAATCTTGTAAATTATTTAACAGTGGAACCCATTGGATTCATCTCGTTTTCAAATGGTTTCGTTACAAAAAAGGAAAAGTATTATTTGTTAAGCCTCAATTTATTAACAGCTGACATGATTGACTCAATTGTCTTTAACAAGTCATAAAATGTTTCCCAATTTTAATTGACTGAATAGAAATTTGATCAATCTCTGGAAAATTAGAGATGACAAATATATTTAAAAACAAACAAACATAAAGGTCTGACTTGCGATATCACACCTTCACACTATATTCATTTATCATATTATATGTTTCTATATCATATCTGTATAATATCTCTATGACACAATGGTATACTATTAATATCTTAATAATTATAACTGCTATTTTCTCACACTTGAATGTGAACTTAATACGCTAACCCATACGGCTTAGTATCCCTATTCAGAAACAAACATTAACAGTACAAAAATATTCCAGACGGCCGACCCAACGAGAACTACAACGCGACCAACCTCCCCTTCGGTGACTTCTCCTATCTGACCGAGATGATCTACAACCCCATGGCGTACAGCAACTACGGCGTCACGACCGTTGACCCCGACAGAAACGTGGACACAGACCAGAGCGTCACAGAGACTTCACACGATCGGACCATCGATGTCTCCGACTCCTCGTCGGACGACGACGACTCACGAGTGGAACCCGAAGAAAACGTCCCCCCAGTTGCTATGGAAACGCAAATAATGACGGTAGGTGACTGTCAGATCGTCAAATTACCCCCCGCTAATAACGAGGAGAAAGACGACGCCGCGGAGGGGAACGGCGTGACGTCATCCACCCCCAGCTCGGTCACTATCACCCCGATAACAACTGTAGGGGATTGCACGATAAGGCCCGTTGACAACACATAATCCCCTGATACACGCCCCCCACAACGCCGGATGAGAATTGTCATCTTTTATCCCGTGCCCGATGAGTAACAAACTAAAATGTACCCTATTTGTATGGGCTGTTGATGCATTCTGACAATGCATGCATTTTAGCAGTATATACATATTATGCAGTAATACAAGTAAGTAACTATGAATGCTTGTATTACAAGATTGCATGCTCTAAGGAATCCAAATCAGTTTCAATTCGATAATCGTTGGTCAACTTCAAACGATTTTCTATGTCATTTCGTAGGTCGTCCGTTGATTCAATATCTATCGAATCTTATTAGTAGAGAATGTATATCCAAGGAATATAATAAACCAATATTTAACAAAATATACTTATTCATAGGAAAAAATGTAACATAACTTTCAAGTGTTACAAAACTCACCGGCGCTGGGCAAGGTTAGGGGTAGATATATTATAAGAAAATTATATTATTGTGGAGGCGTCTACTTAGATCTATATTGTATGGTCTTGCTTGTTTTGCGCTATCCGTGCAACATGTTCATAATTAAAAAAGAAACTTGAGATTACATAAATTGCCGCCGAGCAATTTAGAACTTTGTCGTGATGGCAATAAAGTTGAAAATGAACATTTGACGAACGGTTCTTATGTACGACTTCACAACAATGTCTTCCTACAAGCTGAAGTGGCGCTCCTACAATGATCCTGTGGGTATATGTCACAATATGCGACTGTCTTAAGATGCATTTAAATTGGTCAAGGAAATAATTTATTTTGGTCAAGTACCAATAACGCCATAAGCTTTACATATTATAATCGTGATACTCATTAGAACATGTGCTACAGAACAAATTCGTCACAATTAACCGGTGTTCTATGTGGAAGCACTCGATCCTGAACGGGATTTGATATATACATAGATATATTTTTCGGCGTATACATGACAATATTATAACTTCCATGTTTAATTAAACTTCAACAATTTGTTGGAACAATAGACAATAGTGTTGGGTAACTTGTGTTTATGTAAACGATTTTATTATATATTCGATTCGATTAGTAGCAATCGATTTGTGCAAAGTGAATTTTCACGTAGAACATAGTTGATTATATATGTATAGATGTGTGATATTTTGCGAATATCTACATAGAGGCAGCATATTTACTTACAGTACGTGTTAACATTAAACATATTTAGATACACAATATTTATCGATAATTACGTGCACTTTTGAGATTGCTTTTAGTGTTTGTCTTGTTTACACACCTTTGCGTGATGAGGGTTGATTCGAACAGGTCACTTCTATGATCTTGCATCAATTTCATTGAATAATGAACCTTATTACCTACTATATAGATAGTAAACTTCAGTAAAATGCAATTCCAATGACATAAAATCGAGATTTTAAGAAAATGGTGCAAGCATCCGATTATTGGATTACTCGCCAGTATGAATCGAGTCGATAATATTCGAATGAACCCTATTCTAAAGGTATTCCATGTATAATTTGCGGTAATCTCTCGACTATTGATCTGATTTAAGCTATGACGAGAGACTGACTTCACACTATCACCCTTAATTACTCGTATAAACTTGGTTCAAACCACCATCACATATTATGCGTTTCGTCTCCGTTGCACGCGTGACATTCTCTATAAGTGAGAACAAGACAACATATACTATGTGATGAAAGTGTGAGCAATGTTTACAAAGTTAGTTTATATGTGTTGGTGTATCTGTATGACTATGAGCTATGTGTAAGTTTGCTGTTATTATTGTGTTTATAATATGATATGGTATGATAAATAATTGGTCGTGTAGAAGCACGCTATATCGCCTTTCCACGTTTAATGTATCAATCTCTGTGAATACTAGAATGTAGAATGTAGTGTCTTAGATAAAATAAATACATAATATTCTAAATATTTAAATATATAACTCTGCAACACCACACGAACAAGTGATACGACTTAGCTACTTATATAGCAGAGCATATTGTGCGGACATGTGTATGTAATAACTATATATATATACATATATATATTTCTTTAATCGTTTTGCCTGTAAAAGCAATGTTTAACGTTTAGTAGTATTAAGTAAGTATATACACGATAACTATTGCAATTTAACCCCACGAGGAATGACAGCTAGTTCGGCCGAGGCGGGCTGTTTAACAGCCGTTCTCTTATTATATTATATGTTTAGTAGATAAAGAGATGAGCCTATGTTTTTGTTCCTTACGTTGTGGCTATCGTATGCAAATATCACATAATTTTAACGTCATAAAAAAGTATTAAAACTCACTACTATGAAATCGTAATTATTATTTTCTTTTAAATATGTACAGTAGTATAGTTCCTACATTGTAATCGATACAAAATTATAATCCTTGCGAGTATAGTGTAGCGAGATATAATTTCCTTTAATCAATTTAGTGTTAAGTTTTACGTTTAGAAGTTCGATCAAATTTTGAGTAATTTTTTTACTGATATACAAACACGTCGAATTGTTTTTTTTAAGGATTTTGTTAGTTATATTTTCATGTATTTAATGGAAGACTGCTCGGATGCTGATTTCTGCTGATTTGTGTTGGCATAATGTTGATGAGAGAAGCCTAGAGAGGCGGTCGGTGGTCACGAGTCTCCACGGCAAGCTAAGCTTTGAGAATTATATAGGAATCTGTATTTTTGTAACTAAGCTAGGTTATACAAGCATCATTGTCAGTTATTGGTCGCCCTACTCGGTGAAGTTATGTTTTATCGTTAAGTTTTGTGACGACATCTTGGATTTGTGTATGCTATACAAATAGTCGTTTTTTTAGAATTTTCATGGGTTTTTTTTCACAAATCATTTGTGAAAGTCAGTGAGGTATCACTGCGGGCCACACATTCTTGGATCATGTAGTTGACCATCAGTTAATTGACATAATAATTGATTACCGATTACCAATCTCTCTTATTACAAAACTTGGTTTATAAGACTGGACTAAACTATGTCCATCCCTTTTGAAATTAATATTTTAAATAGAAATGGAACTACTTTAAACCAAGGATTATGTTAGGCTATATTTTGTAACATGGGAGAATATTTTTAAATAGAAATAACTCTTTATTTCGTTACTTACGTTCAGCGGCGGCCTTAGGGGGTGGCGACCAGGGCAATCGCCCGGGGCCTCGCGTCAAGCAAATTGGAAAAAAGAAATAACAGATTTAAACTATATATCCACACTAGCCGTGTCCCGCGGTTTCACCCGCGTAGATTTAGTTTTCTATAATATATCGGTTTAAAATTGTCAACATTTGATCCTCTATTTTATCCCCTTGGAGGTAGAATTAATCAAAATTCTTAACGGATGCCTACGTCATAACATCTACCTGCATGCCAAATTTCAGCCCGATCCGTCCAGTGGTTTGGGCTGTGCGTTGATAGATGCGTTGATAGTCTTTGAGTTATATATATATTTAGATAACGAATACCTTCTAAACAAACAGATCTACTTTCGCATCTCATAAGTACTTTTCCGTAGGACAAAGGCCTGTCGCCCTAAGCCTCGCTATTGGTAAGGCCGCCGTTGCTTACGTTACATTACTTTTTATTGAGACATTTCATGAAAATTCTAAAAAAAATTGTCTATAAGTGACACGTTTGTAATTTAGATCGCATTTATATCTTCTTTTCTGCCATATGTAAAGTGCAATGCGATTTTTATACGAAAACAATCAAGTATCGTCGCTTAAAAATGACATTGCACTGTTTGAAGTTATTACAATGATTGTAGCTAAATTGTTCCAAATATATTTTATGTTTTAGAAATCCAAAAGGCAATCTATTTTATATTTTTTGTTCAACCCTATACAAATACTTATAATCATGTACTTTTAAATAATTTAGCTATATGTAACTTTTATTCAAGTATTTATAGGAATTTTATTCAATGTTAGAGGTACAATCGTTTACAAATAATGTTCTTAACTATTTTATTGACAAAGTGAATATAACGTTATTGTACACGAGTGTACGTCTAATCGAATCTATCAATTATTGTGATCCATATCTATATAAAGGTTCAACAAGCGATATTCAATCTTATATATTTTGCTTAAGGTCTACAATATGAACAACAATTCACTGACTTCGCTCGAGGAAAGACGTCAATAATTTTAAAAGGAATGTGGTAGTTCGACGTAGGATTTGCAGTCAGTATTCTATTATAGACTTAATACACTGTTATAAGGTTGAATACAGCGTGTGTGCGTGACGTGACGGCGTTGAGCTTTTCCCATACAAGCAAATATTCTATCGCTTTATCTTGGATATGTTTATTAATTGGGTCTCGTAAAAATCTACTGAAATAAAGAATAGTAAATATGCTATGAGTAACGTTGAGAATCTTTGTAACCAAATAACTATATTCAAAATGATTTAGCGTATTCTGGGGAGCGCTATATACTTCAAGGAGTTGACAATCAAAACTAATGAAACTGAATTTCAGCAGTTTATACGAGACTTCATAAAGTTAGTTTAACCTGAAGGCGTAGATAAAGTAACATTCTCTGGCGCTTGCGTTAATAGAAACGACTAAATAATTATGGAAATGACAAAAATCAGTCACGTGACATGTCATTCCCGTACATTTTGTATCGTCTGTACTAGAGAAGCGTGGGGTAATGTTACTTTGTCCACTGGTCCAGAGGCCGTACTCTGGCTCTTATTGCCATCATAGTGTGACAGAGACAGACTTATACACGTCATATACATCTGTCTCATAATAATTGTTATACTATCATGGCAATAAGAAGTCGTGGTAGGGTCCAATTTCAAAGTTGTACTACAATAAAGAATGTTTTAATTGTCAATATCGAATATTATATTGTTACACTCAAATCAAAACAAGAAAGAAACACGTGCTTAAAAAGTTAATCAAATAATTTGTGTGTTGATTAACTTTACCAATTAATTACAGATTATTGTCTTGAAATTGGGTACTGGTTGAATTCAACAAGTATATTATTACATTACAAATGGGCATTCAAAAGTATGACTACTAAACAAGTCGTCAACTGTAAATCCATCGTTTGGTTAATCAATGGTACCATATTATGTTTAATTTGACAAGTGTATGTTTAGATAAATACAGGTGTCGTCACTAATTATGAGCGCTTAGCGAAAATACTAGGCTGCGCATGTGTTAGCGCTCACGCCAAACAAACCCAGAAAATCAGTATTGCGCAGGAGCCTTACTTTATGCTCTTATTGCCATGACAGTTCTGCTGTCACAGAGACACTGACAGACGTATACACGTCATATACATCTGTCTCATGATCATTGTCGATGTATGATGGCAAGGTGCCACAGTAGGGCCACAGTTTAGCGCTCAAAACTAGTGACGGCACCTATAACTGATATGTAACATTGTATTGTATAAGTTCGCGTATATAATTCTTATGATGGTAACCCTGTGCCGGATAGTTGAAACTATTCTAAAACGCGGCGCTATTATTAGTTAGTAACGCGTCATTATATATAATATTCCTTTACTGTGAAATGTTCGTCATTTTACGTTGTGATCATGTGAGTGCAAAATTTTTTTATTATTATTTTTTAACCAGTTTCGTTGACAGTATGTCAATTTGAGGGCAGCAGTTGAAACAGTTATGTTTTGTTCTGCGTAGTCCGAGAGCAGTATTTTTTAGATTTAATCTTATTATTATGAACTTTTTTATTATTTTAACATTTATAAATTCGGTCGTTAGTTAATTTCTAACAATGAAATATTTAATAAAGAGATCACAAAATTTATTAGTCTTTGATTTTCCCATGCTCCTTCATAACTTGATATAAGTTTTAGTTTTGGTTTGTTTTTAAGATGAAATTAATTTAATGGGAATTTGCATCTCATATTGCTTTGGTGGTTTCGATGCCGCTATGTCTGTTGTTTTTTATTTTGTGTCGTAAAGTAAGTCAATTGATACGTTTTTCATGCAACCGAATCTTTAAATCAATAATTTTCAAAAAATATTTATTTTGATTTGGTTGTATGAGCTGCGTGTCCTTTGCCTATTTAAAACGACAAAAAATTACAATGATCGCAAGATAAGTAAGCAAAGCGTGAATCCAATGAACGTAACTCTAATGTGTAACTTCAATGAGGATAGATCGGTGAATGTTAAAATTAATAGTTTTTAATTGTCAAGCTTTATACTAATGTTTTTTCGTAAAGTAAAGCTCCTCGACTTTATGCGATCCTGGTACCTTTAAAGAGATATTGCGTATTGGTCAGACAATATTGCAACATCATTGTTTGGTGGTGCTCTTTACAACTTATGAGATCCTGGTAATTTTAGAGAAATGTACTGTTTATTAGTTATTCCACTATCTTCTTATATTACGTACAAGTGCCGTCACAAGTATGTAATGCGCGAAAATAGTGGGGTACTGTGCAAGATTTTAATTCTCACGCCATACATAAAGTCAGAGACAGCCTCATTACGAGCGCAGTAGTAATTTTTAATTATTTTTCAAGGTCAGCCGTCGCAACTTGTACTGGTACCTGTGTGAAACTAAGTTTCATCCTCCTGTATATTGGTAGGTATTCTGGATTAGCCTTCCTACATTCGTGTCCTTCAAGGTTTTAAATGAAATAAAATATTGCATAGTAAACATTATTTATTTCATATAAATATAGATTTATTTTTGGATAACCACACTTTAGTATTGTTAGACAATTACGGCTAACTATAGACTAATTATTATGAGATAATTCTTAATATATATAATTGCTGTGCGAATTATGTTCCGGGCGGCGGTGGAGGTCCATGGTTGAGCCACTGGGGTTGCGGCCCGCAGTAGTTGGAGCCGAACACGTGTCTGTAGGGGGGCGGCATCGAGGGGTGGGGGATTGCGGCGGTCATTCGCGGGGAGCCGCCGAACTGGAACATGTTCATGAACGGGGGGGGGCGTGTTGGGGTTGAACGGGGGGTACATGGGGGCGAAGCCTGGGTCGCCGGGGTGGGGGGGAGTTCGGACTTCGCCGTAGCCTGGCCAGGGTTTGGCGAAACGTGGGTTTTGGTTTCTTCTGGCTGCGAAGGGGTTTCTTCCCCGTCTGGGGTGTGAGGGTCTCGGTGGAGGGGTGGTGGGGGGAGGGGCGGATTGTTCAGTGTTGGTCCGTCGTTGGCGCGCGTCGCGGCGGGCGCGCCTCTCGTCCTCGTCGTCGGAGTAGTCGACCTGATGCGGCGGGGGCTCCACGTCGTTCAACCACGACGCGTCCGACCCCTTCATTCTGGAATTACAAGCACGCCATATTATTGATGAATCTATTTCTTATACATTCAATATTATTCAAGTTAGGAGTTCATCTCTCAGAAAATTACTGTAAAAATATATATTTCAACCTTTCATAATGACACACTGTTCATTAAGAAAGTAGGCGCTGAAAAGACATAATTTTAATACTTTAATATAGGTATGTATAGTAAGCAATGATCTCATGTAAATTTGCTGGACTGGCTATAGCCATTGACTTATTTCACCTCTGCTTACCATGGGATACAGGCGTCAACATGAATGTATGCAATTATGCATACTTATATTAAACATGTACGTATAATACGTATATTAAAGACAGCATATTTCGTTTCGTCACAAAATTTAAGTTAAGCTAGTGTAACGTAGTTGTGTTGTGTGTGTGTGTGTGTGTGTGTATTGCATACTTGATGAGTTCAGAGAGGAACACGTAGTTGGTGTGTTGTGAGCGCGGCGCGATGCAGACCGGCTGGCCGGCACACACGCCGCGCGCCGCGACGTGCTCCGCCGAGTTGAAACGGACGCAGTAGTGCGGCTCACACACCTATACACATTACATACTCAACTCCTATGGACATCTCATTAATTTTATGCTTTGAGAGCCATGGTGGCCTTGAGGTTTGAACAGTCGCCTGCTATGCAAGTGACGCAATTTCGAATCCCAGCGGGGCCTGTACCAATGAGTTTTTCTTCAAACTCATGTGCAGTGAGGAAACCTGCATATTTCTAAGAAGTAATTCAAAGACGTATGTATAGTGCCTGAGACGGCGATGGACTCACCCTGTCACATTGGCACTTAATCATATGGCGTGAGCATTAGTATATACATTGGTTCTTAATATTTAAATGGAAAAAGCGAGTCCGCGACAAGAAGTGAATTCGGCTGCTAGAAGATCCTGGCTTTGAATTTCCACCTCTATGCTCGGATATCCCTTACCATTTTCAGAATTGTCCATTCATTTAAGATCCCAAAAAAAACACATATGAACGTCGAAAAAATATTACCGGCTCAGAAACTAGTATTGTAAAAAAAGTAATCGTTTCAAACTTTGAATACATAGAAGTAGAGATGCAGTGGAAACATTATGTATATCGTATGCTAAACTTCAACGAATATTAACGTTTGATACGGTCTTTTACCCATAAGTTTTAATAAATGGCTTCCCAAGGACATAAAAGCATTGAGTAGATACTTGAAGCAAGTCTTGTAACGAATTATAATGCTTGGCAACCGTGTTGGCCCGCACTCATTTCCCGTATAATGTACTATTTGTGCCAAAGTTTATTATACCTACATTACATCAATTGTACCGCTCGACTTATGACATTTTAAGGGATCTGGAATCCAAAGCGCTCGGGTCATTAACCTTTTACATTTTTTTTTAGGTGATGCACAATAAAGACTTTTATTATTAACTAGCGGTTTCCCGATATTTCATCCGTGCCATCATCACCCTGGCCTTATCCCATACATTGTTGGGGTCAGCACTTGATTCAACCCGATGTGGCTGATCACCTGATTTTTATACGAAGCGACTGCCATCTGACCTTCGCAACCCCTTTTACGAGGAAAATCTGTTGTATCTATTTTAGACCTCCGACTGTCCTGTAACGATTGCCAAAGATGATAAATTGGCAACCGGGACCGACGGCTTAACGTGCTCTTCGAGGCACGGGTTATATTAATTTCATGGGTGAATATGTATAATACTCACAGGTCCAAACACGTCGAAGACTTTGCCCAGTGCTTTGGCGCCGTTCTCCAGGAACAGCACACTGTCAAGGTCCACTGCCGACGTGCCGGGGAAGGCGCGAACTATAACTGGAAAATTATATAGGGTCTTTATTTTTAAGGCAATCATTCTTGTAACAGAGGATAGGTTAGTTGTATTAATATACAGATACATAAAATTTAAGTTTCTGTTTGTGCCAAAATAACAGTTATTCACTCCATGAATATGAAAGTTTATACGTCTTCGAATTACTCCTCAGGCATGCAAGTTTCCTCACGATGTTTTCCTTCACCGTAAAGCACGTAGTGTCAAATTAATGCACATAAGTATAGTAGGCGACTGCTCAAACCCCGAGGCCACCACGGCTATGATAGTTTAATATTGTGTATAAAACAGATGTATATGATGTGAATAAGTCTGTCTCTGTCACACGGTGGAACTTGTGGCAATAAGTGCTTATAGTAAGGCTGGTTTTAAGTTTAAACACGATGATCGATCATTTAAGGAAGCATCAAGTATCGATTGTAAAACACGCGCACTACGAAGGTCAGAAAAAGACTGCACCGTCAAGGTTGCATACGGAATGGTTATAATTTAAATATTGCCGTAATGCTTAATATATATTTATTTATTATCTACAATTTATTCATTTCCTATTATTTTAAAATATAGGTATTTTAATCCCCTGCTGTTAAGTACAATATGAGTCTGTCTGTATGAAGGGCGCGAGGCGAATCAAAACATGCGCTCCTCACTAGCCTAGGCGCTCATAACCTGTGACGGTCCTTGTATGGGTTTTAACATGTTTCGTAGACAAATTTCTTGCGTACCATTTAGCGTGGAAATGTGTTGATAGCATCTAAGGAATTGAGTAACAATTCCTCTCCGAAAAAGTATCAATACATTTCGAGCTAAGCATGCTGATAGGTACGCAATGAGAATTTTCAATTTTGACACATGTCACAACATGTAACCAATATACCAACATAGGGCGGGGCACATGTCATTACCCTAGGAGTCCTTATTTCTGATATAAAATTGCTCAAAACCCAATGAGTGCAGCAGAAAACTTAAGTGCAGTAATTGCACCCCACATGCTGTAAGATGAAGGAAATGTCTGAGAAGTAATTTAAAGACGTATGTATAGTACCTGAGACGGCGATGGACTCACCCTCTATCACGTTGGCATTTATTATTACAAAACCTCGGTTTCGCCTATGGAGACCCTTCTGGGACGGCGTGAGCACATTCATTTTATTTATTTACTAGCGGACCTCACGCGGTTTCACCCGCGTAGTTCCCGTTCCCGTGGGAGTACGGGGATAAAATAAAGCCTATGTTAGTCGCTGGTGATGTAACTATCCAATGGTGTAAGAATTTTTGAAATCGCTCCAGTAGTTTTTGAGCCTATTCATTACAACCAAAAAAACAAAGTTTTCCTCTTTATAATATTAGTGTAGATTAAGTTGATAGAAACATGTTACCTAATCTATCAACTACACTGGCAATGGTTCCTATGGTGGTGGTCTCCTGCGCCGGCAGGCTGATTGCGAGGTCCTCGATGGGTGGCAGGTCGTCCAGGCCTAGCTCTCCGTTCACTTTAGGGGTTTCTGGCTTCGCATTTCGGCTCACTTCAAATTCGTCTCTGGAAGTATATATTAAGGAATGATAAATGAAAATGATTTCTACAGTTTAGACCCTGTTAAAGCACTTATGAACGTCCAAGAATTTACCACCGGTTCGGAAACTAGGTGAGCGAGAAGAACCGACAAGAAACTTAGCTGACATAGTGTACATTTCATTATATAGTAAACTAGCCGATGTTAAGCGGTTAGAAATAGTCCCAAAGAAATAGGCAAAAGGTTTGGAACATTTTTGGAGCAAATACATTTAAACATATAAATAAAATTTAAGTGTCTGCCGTGCTTGCATCGTTTCACTAAATACATATAAAATTATATTTTAACTTACATCAAAAATCAAATTAATAAATAATCCTCTGTCTAGCTGTCTGTCTGTTTGTTTGTTTGTTTTATCCAGCTTATCTCTGAAACAACTGGGCTGATTCTAACAGTCACTCACTGGCAGATACCCTATGTTACGAGGAGAAACTTACTACCTATTTATATTTAAAAAAATTGGGTACCATGAGACGCTTGATATTAAGTTTATGCAGCTGAAATTGTGGGGCACAGATTGTAATTAAATACAAATGAAGTCTTGAAAAGGTCAAACAAAATTCTCTTTTGTTATATTTATTTATTATCTTCACTTTACTTTTAACAATGAAATATATTGTTATTGTTAGAAATATATTGTTATTGTTAGAAATATCACAACAATTTATCTCAATAACTGCACAATTTTAATAATGAGCATCAAGTATGTCTATTATATTCTGTATTGTTCATCGTGAATGGTCATGATAATATATAAATAAAATGCAGTTTCACCCACATAGTACTTGTTCCCATGGGAGTACGGGGATAAAATATAGCCTGTGTTACTTGCTGATGATGTAGCTATTCATTGCTGAAAGAATCTTTCAAATTGATTGGTAGTTTCGGAGCCTATTCAACAAACAAACAAAAAAAATACAATCAAATCTTTCCTCTTTATAATATTAGTGCAGATAAATATGCAACCTATGTAATAATATCAGTTTAGTAAGAAGTTCGTTAGTATTATATTATTGATATATATTTAAATAATTTAAGAAATTAATTATTGTGTGTAAGAGTTAATAATTTGAAATAATTTCAAAGATGTATAAAGTTAATCAATATCAGAAAGGAATTTCAGATGAACATACACCAAACAGCTGTAATATATACAGTACTAGCGGACGTCACACAGTTTCACCTGCATAGTTCCTGTTCCCCTGGGATAAAATAAAGCCTATATTACTTGCTGATGATGTAGCTTGCCAATGATGAAAGAATTTTTGAAATTAGCTCAGTAGTTTTTCAGTTTATGCCTTACAAACATACACACAAAAATATGAATCTTTCCTCTTTATAATAGTAGTGTAGATGTAGGTGATGCCGCAGTTAGAAGTTAGTGTCAAATATTTCCACAATGACAAATGATTCAGCATGTTTATGTATACAACACAATAGCCAAACAGCACATGAAAAACTTTTTGCTTCCAAGTAAAATGCTAATTAGACAAGTGTTATTCCTTTGCTACTTTTTGTTGCTTCTCCTCATTAAATCTGTATTAAATAGATAGTTAACTTAATGACTGGATACAAAGAATTTTAAAACTGCTGAATATCTCAAAAAAATTATAATTAATGTTTGAAACTCATACCTCCAACTTCAACCACAAATTTTAACTGTAATTATTGTATGTTATGTCCATTCCAGGGCCAAAAAGTTTTGATTTAGCATCCTAGCCGTGAAAAGAGCAGATAGACAAATTCTATACTAATATTTTAATGCTGAAGTGTTATTTGTTTGTTAGATTGAATTTGCTAATCTCAGAACAACTGTTTTGAATTGAAAATATTTTTTTTTATTTGTGTATTAAATATTTCACTCATAGAGGAAGGCTTTCTATTTTAGATCATGGTGCCAAGAGAAGTGAACCATCAATAGAAAATGTAAGAAAATATATCACTAAGTAACACCATTTTTATTGTTAATCTGTAAAATGTAAAAATGTATGGCACATCTAGTACTTTATATTATTTTAGATATAGAAACTATATATATTGCAAGAAATATAGGAACACCCAGCAGTGGGACACATCGGGCTCATTATAATTATAATATGTATATAATAGTAACTTTAAAGAATAACTAATTATCTTTAGTGGAAATTGGGTGTCTAACCTTTTGGGCACCACAAATGGGTTCCTTATGAGTTTTAATATATTACATAGACTAACTTGTGATTAACATTGAATTTCATATTGATCAAAGAATACTCATACCCGCTAGAAATCTCCTCAACATCCTTAACTGAATCGACGTCACTGCTGGAGTCGCTCGAGCTGGAGTCGTCACTGTCGACATCACGGTACTCTGTCACCTCGTACTCCACCACTCCTGACTCCACGCTATCGATGATCATGTGCCTCGTCACCTCCTCCGGCTCCTCACGACTCCGAGATAAAGGCCCATGAGCACACGCGTTAATTATATTATTCTTCAACACCATCTCACTCAGCGGCCCCTCATCATCGTCACCCACATTAGCGTTCGACCGAGTCTCCGTATCATCCGAATCAGAATCAGAACCACCATATTCAGCTATCAAACTAAGCGACACGTTTTTATTATTGCTGTTATCAAGGTTTTCCATTGTTAACTTTACCTCGAGGGTAAAATGTGCATTGAGTTACAAAACAGTGCGCAAATATTATTGACCGTCTATCTAGCTGTGACTACGCTATCATTTAACTTACGTAAAGAAATACGTAAAATAAAACAGATTATTTTGAGAGAAGAAAACAAAAATTAATAGGTGACAAAACGAAACGATTACCGCTGCTAAGTGACAAATGACATTTAAAAAAAATCATAGACAATACAGTTCGCTTTTATTGGTTTTGGACCATGGCTTTTTGTCGATCACGCTGTGACCTTTTTGATGTCTATGGCTAAAGATTATTTTATTTTTTAGTGGGAATCAAACAGGGTTTAAAAAAAATGAGGGGGAAAATCATTGGTATAGTATTTGTTCTGTTTTTAGAAACATTAACGTTCTAACTTATAGTACAAAGCTATAGCCGTCTCACCTAAAATGTCTTTCAATGATTCCAGTTGGCTCGCGATGTGTTTACTTTCCGTAACACAGTGATATCAATTACCATTGCACTCTAAATTATCTTCTTTAAAGCGTGGTTGCGTGAAGGGAGTAGATTAGTAATAATTTTCTGAACGAAACTACCGTATTTTGTGTGATTCACGGTCACATTTCATGTGTGTCATTTCACGGTTCATGGGTCGCATAGGTACTATAATGTTGAGGTTTAAGTAACTTTTTTTACATACACACATACATATGCTCACGCCTGCATCGCATGGGGGTAGGCAGACACCACCGTTTGCCACATGCTACGATCCTTACATACTTCTTTCGCTTCATCCACATTCATGCATCTCTTCATACACTTCTTTTCTCCTCTCTCTAACTTTTTTTTATCTTAAAATAACTACCCGCAGCAGATCAAACGTTCTTGAATTAAATAACAGCATCATTAAATAAAATAATAATAGCTAAGTACAATAGTGTCTTTATTTTGTACCAATATGCACTGAATGCAACTTGCATTAGTTCCCCTTGAAGTATCATAAAATCTATTATACAATGAAGGGATATTTCTTACACTTATCGTATAATGGATACGGGGATACATTTAGATTTGAACATCGACATTAGCGTCCTTGATTATAGCGACCATAGATTGTTGATCTGTAATGTTTTTAGCTTTTTTCGAGGAGTGTTTCTTTCTGGGTGGTTGCGGCAGCTTGTAGTGCACCGTGTTGATGTGAAGCTTAACACTGGTCGAGTGCTTGAACTTCTTATGGCATATTGAACATTCGTACGGAGTTGCGCTCGTGTGTACCTGTCATAATTTAAATTATAATTAGAGAGAAAAATATTACGTAAGATTTTTTTGTTGTGTTGCCACACTATTTTTTTATTGCGTACCGAAGAAGATTAATTTCGCACGTGATAGATAGAAAGTCCATCGCATTCTGAATTTCTTATACAGGTTTCCTCACGATTTTTTCCTGAAATCTACTAACAAGAAAATTCAACCCATTAACAAATTCTTTGACGCCCCTCGTGCGTCATGGACATCTTTAGCGTATGGCGCATGACGCTCGAGAAGCGTCACGAAATATTTGTTTCCCGCCAATGAAGAAGTTGCTGATATGGGCGTCGCAACGAATCGCTTACGCTATCCACACGACACTGGCAAAATTGTGGCAGCCCCGTAGAAGTCATAAATAAGAAGTTAATTAACAGAATCTAACTAAATGTAACGCCTTCAGGAATGAGGTTGGTATACCCGTGCATGTCGGTAGAGGTTGCTTTGGTAGGCGAAGGTTCGTCCGCAGCGCGCGCAGGCGTAGGGCTTGGTGGCGGCGTGCGCCTGCGCGTGGCGGCGCAGGGCGTCGCTGTCCACACACACGCGCCCACACTCCGCACACTTCACCACGCCGCCCGAGTGGCGAGCCATGTGGGTACGCAGCTTGCTTATATTCTACAACACAACAAAAAAATAATATTATTATGAGCCTGTAGTGTCCCACTCCTGAACAAAAATAATACTTAAAAGAGTGCACGCATTTAAAGAAAATCAAATATAGACTAGTTGAGCCACCCTGTGTGACATGACAGCTTCTTTAATAACATATTTAAAAGATAAGTAGAAAGGAAGAATGAAAGAGGAAGACCAAGATTTAACAACAAGAATTTTTAAGAACTTTGTACTCATCAATGCTTCGGAGAGCACGTTAAGCCGTCGGTCCCGGTTGTCAATTTATCATCTTTTCAATTGTTATATGTCGGTTGGAGGCCTAAAATAGTCTGCCAACTGGTTTAACCTAGATCACAGATTTTCCTCCTCAAAGGTGTTGCGAAGGTCAGATGGCAGTCGTTTTGTATAAAAATCAGGTGATCAATCACATCGGGTTGAATCAAGCAACAATGATGATGATGATGATTGATATGGGATAAGGCCAGGGAGATGATGATACTCTTAAATAATTTTGTGCCAGTCAACTTACAATGGACAGCAGGACAAAATGTAGAAGAGTAATAATGTATGTATGTACCTGGAAGCCCTTCCCGCAAGCATGACAGACGGCGGTGACGACGGCGCGGTAGGCAGCCGCGGGGTGGGCGCGTCGCCAGTGCAACCAATGCTCGCGTCGGCTGCCTACCGCTGCACCACACTGAAAACATAAAGGTTTCCACATGAAATCGAACTTATACAGGGATTGAACTTTTAAGGGGAACATTTTTGTCACAGAGCATGGGCTGGTAGTACATATAAATTTAAAAATAAAATAATAAGTCCCTTACTATTTAATTTTTATTTTTCGTTATAAATTTTGAGGTATTATATTTCTTAGAATCTCATTTTAAAACAAAAATAAGCATAACATAATATAATCCAATAATCATAGAACATTTAGTAACCTCAATCAACTACACTTTCTTAAAAAAAAATAGTAAGAACGAAGACGAATTTTTTTTTAAAGTTACGGGTATTTTTTATTTTATTTTTAAAATGATTTCTGATGCACTGTGTCTCGACTATGTATCAATACTGACATGTTTTTTATCTAAAAATTTTCGCGTATTCACGGAACCCAAAATATTTTGTTCAAATATATGTTGCCTATGTTCCTCTTTGAATATAACATAAGCTCTTTATCCAGTACAAGTCCTGTTAGAATCGGTCCAGCCCTTAAGCTGAAATTTGCTGGAACAAACAGACACTTAAATTTTATTGATCTGTATAGATGTATAGACATGTATATATAATATCCTCACTTGTTCACACTGTGTAGGGTAGTGGTCATCAGGCATCTGCCAGGTCCGTTTCCTGCGAGCGGTGGGGTGTTCAGATTTGATGTGTGCACGCAGCTCCCTTGATGTGGGGAACTCCACTTCACATTTGCGGCACGTTTTCGCCAACGAGTCTTTGGAGTCGCTGCAATTGAACGAAAAACTAAATAATGCGACAATTTGGAACATGTAGAGGTTAAATATATATTATATTACAAGAAGAGCACACCTTCTTCTTTGTGTATTTCGCGGAAAGCTATTAAAAAAAGTAACATCAGCTATCTGCCAGTGAAAGGCTCGTTAAAATCAGTTCAGCTGTTTTAGATATTACTCGGAACAAACAGACAAACAAAACTAATGTATGCACTTTTATATTCATTATGTAAAAAGCTGTTAATTTGGAATTACAAAAAAAACCTTCAATTTTATTTATAAATCGTTTTGAATTATAATCGGAATACTCAGATAGCGCGATTTAGGTTCACTAGCAAATTATGTTATTACGAGTAACGCCATCTATCGTTAGCGTTGTGCAACTCTCGAAATAGTACCGTAGTTATTGGGTAGAGGTCGCTACAACGCATGTACTTACCGTAAGTCCGAGTCGTTTTTGTGGTCTGCCGAGGTGAGGAAGTGTACTCGGCGCGCTCCCTCCGAACTGAAGGTCAGCTCACATTTGTCGCAACGGAACTTTGAACCTGGATCTACTTTCTGCGACAAAAGTGATATTTCTTCATACATACGTTCACGCCTGTATACCCCGAAGGGGTAGGCAGAGGTGTTGTAACAACAACACCCACTTTTCACAGAAGATGATTAAGTGCCAACGTGACAGATGGTGAGTCTACCGCCGCCTCAAGACCCACAAACTGACTATTGCGTATTCAAGACCAGCGCGCCAACAGGCCCAGATAAAGTAACATTATCCTCACGCTAATAGTAGAGTGGCAATGACAAATATCACGTGACTGATTTAGTGATAATATTACTTTCTAAATTCTTAAGAATTGTTAGGATAAATACGTACACGAGGCGGGGCTCGAACCCACAACCTCTGCAAACCGTGCAGTTGCTCTACCAACTAAGCTACTTGTGATAACAACTCATGCGTCAGATTTTTCACTTGTTTTTCTACAGGCCCTGTAGGCCTAGACAAAGTAACATTCCCTCGCGCTTGCACTAATAGAAACGATACAAAATGTATGGTAATGACATAAATCAGTCACGTGACATGTGTCATTTCCGTACATTTTGTATCGTTTGTACTAGCGAAGCGGGAGGATAATTTTACTTTGTCTACAGGCCCATCACGAGTTTACCAGCATTTTCGTAAACTATACTCGCTAGCTAGAGGAGCCGTGGTGGCCTTGAGGTTTGAGCAGTCGCCTGCTACGCAAGCGACGCAAGTTCGAATCCCAGCGGGGCCTGTACCAATGAGTTTTTCTAAAAAACTTATGTACAGTGATTTCACACTACGCGCTTTACGGTGAAGGAAAACATCGTGAGGAAACCTGCATATTTCTGAGAAGTAATTCAATGACGTATGTTAAGAGTCTGAGACGGCGATGAACGCACCATCTGTTACGTTGGCACTTAATCATCTTTGGTGAAAAGTGGGTGTTGTGATTACAACACCTCTGCCTACCCCTTCGGGGAATACAGGCGTGAGCATATGTACTCGCTAGCATCACTTGCAATATTTGTACTTCACGTCACCGCTGGGAGTCGCTGCACTTCTCATACTAATATTCGGCGGAGATGCTAGCGAGTACTGGTACTTATACGCTTATTTATCATCTTTGTAGCATCAAAAAAGCCTTCAACATACCGGTAAATCCTTATGCACAGTGGAGATATGTATGTTCAAGCCGGATTTAGTTTGGAAGGTGCGTCCGCAATGCGCACACGCGTCGCCGTGTATCGCGTGTTTGCGTCCGTGTGTGGCGAGGGACGACGCGTTGATCGTCGAGAATGGACAATGTGGACATTGGTAACGGAAACCCAAGTGCCAGCGATGGTGCCTTTTAGCCAAATATCTAGAGTAAAAAAAAACATTTATATTTACATTTGCTCAGTGTAGAGGCTTTTTTGGAAGGTGATTAAGTGCCAACGTGACATGGTGAGCCTATCCGCACTATACATATGTCTTTGAAATACTTCTCAGACATATGCAGGTTTCCTCACAATGTTTTACTTCACCGTAAAAAGCTGGTGTAAAATCACTGTACTTAAGTTTTCGGAAAAATAATTGATACAGGGCCCGCTGAGATTCGAACTTGCGTCACTTTTGTAGCAGACGACTGCAGAAACACACAGCCACCACGGCTCTTAAAAAAAAAATTACTGTGTAGTTCAATTAAAAGTTAATATTATTTGAAATTTAATTTGTTATTATAACTCTGTCATTTGTGTAGTATAACTTGCCTTATTTTAGGGTTGATATTATGTAATATTATTAGATTTATAAAATTGTCACACTACCGCATTAGATTATAAGTCTGTAATGGTAAGGATTGTAAATAAATAAATAAAAAATTAGGAGATGTATAACTCACGCGTTACTAAAGGACTTGGGGCAGGCTTTGCATTGGTACTTGATGTCGTGAGTCCTAGCCGCGTGGTGCTTCAGGCGATTCACGGTCCGGTACCGCTGGTGACACACGCGACACTCCGCGGTACCGTTACTCTACAAAAATGGTCAAAACTAATATGGATTTGACATAAGACAATTTCTATAAATAAAAATCAATATCAAATTTATGAAATGAATGAGAGTATAAAGATAACAAAAATGTTCGTATACTCCCCAGCCCTTTCATTCGATACCCATACTGTGGTAGTACAAAAAATAACATGTCCGCCATCTTGGATGATCCGCCATATTGGAATTAGTAGACGTTACATAGCCAAGCTTGCATTGTCATTTATAATAAGCGTGTATATCGAATTTCAGCTCAATCGGTGAAAGATACTAGATTCAAAATTCAGTGACAAGTTTTACTCGGACAATCATATATTACAAGTTAAATAATGCGTGCGAAAAAGAAGAATCTGTTTTTCTAGAAATCAGTTTGAAGAACTCACCGGGTCATGACTCGCCACGTGGTTCTGATAGGAGTTATCCTGAGCGAATGTTCGTCCACACACGTCACACTTGTATTTATGTTGGTCATTGCTCTTATGTACTTTCTGCCAATCTTCTATTTGCTGCGCCAGCTGGGGAAACAGAATAAGACTTCTTAAACATGTCTCGACGGAGTAGGCAGGGGCTTACTATTTTGAAAAAAAAATCGTAAATTTCCTACAACGGTTCTTATTCGATTTGAAATTACGTCCGTGGACTGTATGAAAACTCTTTCACGTTGACATGTTATAAACCTACAGTAGCAGCGTTACATAGATGGCGCTATTCGCTATGTTTGAGTACAAATATTATAAATATGCTCACGCCATCCCAGAAGGGTCCCCGAAGGGGTAAGCAGAGGTGTTGTAACAACACCCACATTTCACCAAATATGATCAAGTGCCAACGTGACAGAGGGTGAGTCCATCGCCGTCTCAGGCACTATACATACGTCTTTGAATTACTTCTCAGACAATGTTTTCCTTCACCGTAAAGCACGTCATGTGAAATAACTGCACATAAGTTTTTTTGAAAAGCTCATTGGTACAGGCCCCGCAGGGATTCGAACTTGCGTCGCTTGCGTAGCAGGCGACTGCTCTAACCCCATGACTTCAAGTACAAATATTTTTATGTAATTTTGTATGTAGGGGGTTTCGTAGTCTTAAAATATATTTACAATACGAAAATAAATTTCGCCAATATAATATCTATCATACTAGCTGTGCCCGGCAACCGTTGTATTGCCATTTTTTTTTTTGGGGTGGACTACCCCTAACATTCAGGGGGATGAAAAATAGATGTTGGCCGATTCTCAGACCTACCCGATCTGTACACAAAATTTCATACAAATCGGTCCAGCCGTTTCGATGGAGTATGGCAACGAAAACTGTGACACGAGAATTTTATATATTAGATAGATCCAACGCCAGAAAGAAGTTACTCACAGATAATTTGACGACATCAAAATGTTTCTGTATTTTGTCTTCATCCTTTAGTGCTTTTTCATTATTTTCCTAAAATAAAAAACAATTAAGCTTAATAAAATGGTGACAAATATCCCTTTAATAAAAATCTAGGGTCTAGAAAGGTGTGAATATAAAAGATTATAAGAACTAACTCTGGTAGCCCCTCGTGACAAGCAGACTGGGGCTTTTCTCGCTCAGAGAATCAGCATTGCTATTCAACGTGGCAATGCTGCCAGCCTTCTTGGCACGATCCCGAGAGACAATAAAAACCACTTAGGAAAAATAGTGATTCAGTTGAGGCCCTGCAGATCTAAAAAGGCCACTTTGGGAGAATATTATGATTCACGAATGATCACAATAATTGTAGATGTTAGTCCCTAACTAACTTTTTATTACAAAAGCAATTCATATTTTATGGACCATTTTAGGAATCTTCATAGGAAGGTGTGAAACAGGAGAATTGCGAAATATTAATCATTCGAGAATCATAATATGAATTGAACCTAAGTGACCATTTTGTCATTTCGATGATGAATCATATTCGGATCACATTATGATTCTCCCAAAGTGGCCTTTTTAGACCTTCAGGTCCATTTGAACTTTGTGAATATTTCCCCCATCTAGAATCTTAGCACAAACATTTAAACCTTAACCAACTGGCTTCGCGGTTTTATTATAGTATTCTATAATAGAAGTAGCTTTAGATACTTGACAGTGACTGCTGGTTTAACCCAGATTTTCCTAGTTAAATTGGTTACGAAGGTCCGATGACGATCGCTTCGTATAAAAATCAAGTGATCAGTCATATCGGATTGAACCAAGTGCCGACACCAACAATGTATGAGATAAGGCCAGGGAGATGAGCCACTTGACAGTGAAAGTCCCGTTAAAATAGGCTCAGCCGTTTCAGGAATAAACAGACATATAGACAAAAGTATTAAAATATTTTTTCTGAAGTATAAACTATGGATTTAGTGAAAAGCTGTTAATTTTGAATGACAAAAAGACACATAAATTTTATTCATGTCTATAAATAATGCGATCTGAATCAGTTAACAAAGTAAATTTTGTAAGGAGGTTAATGTCAATAAATTTTTATTTACATTTTACTCACCGCAGGTTCATCACCATCATCACTGTTCTCATCATCCTCAGCATTATATGGACTATTTATTTTGTAATCATCATCATCATCTTCTTCATCATCATCATCCATCACTTCACTTTCATCCTTAATCTTATCATTCTTATTCTGTGTTTCCTCAAGCTTCATAGGCTTAAGTTCAGTTATATCCGTGTGAATTACAAAAGTTTCTAAATGTTCCACTTTAACATCAACATTGATGTCTATCTTAAGACTATCATTGTCTATTTTAAGAGTATCATTGTCTATTTTAAGAGCATCATGGTCTATTTCATCAATATCATTGTCTGTTTCATCAATTTCAGTTTTAAGAGCATCATTGCTATAATAATCAGCACTTTCTATTGGAACATCGTAGAGGCTTATAGGTGTGAAATTTGAATCATTATGCTTTAATTCTAAATAATTTGTTAGCCTATGGTTACTTAATGATGAGTTTAAGCGTAAGCTGGTTCTATTCTGTCTGTTAATGAGGGATTTTGTTATCTGTAAATATTAAATACATTTATACAGGGTGTGGTTTTGCACTACGGCACCAGAGTCAATATTTAGATTGCAGTACTTGTAATCAGTCAAAACTTATCTTGACTGAAGCCATTAAAAGAATGTGTGTTATTATTATTAATAACATTTTCCTTTTTCCATTTAGTATAAGTGGCTTCAAACCATTCTATAAGGTAAATAAATAAATAATTGATGAACATCAACAAAAAAATTGCCTTCCATTACCATCAAAATTTTAATTAATTTGTGATTGTAGTATTTAAGCAATCATCTTTAAATCTAAACAAAAGGACGGTATAAAAATTTATTATCGTTTGACCCCCCATTTTATATTATATCTAGGTTCCAGCATATAATAAAATTTTGGGTGAAAGTATATATGGTAACAGATAGACTTTAGTACAAATTTGATGTACATACCTGGCCATGTTTGGCATGTATATCGAGCAATGTAGCCTGTGCCACCATACTCTTCCCAATCAGTCGGTAGCACTTGTAAAGGCCAGCTGCACACTCATAGCATACATATTGTGGAAGCCCTGCTATGTGGCTCTCCTGTAAATAAAATTTAATCTTATATAATTTAGATTAAACATCTTCTTAGTATTGCCAAGTAAATTAAAAGTATGATAATTGATTCTGGTCAAAAAGTTGCTTTATAAATGTGAAAGTTGTCAGGACATGATAATATTTGTAACTCTTTCATGGAAAAACTACTGAAGGGTAGAAGAGTTTTAGTAAAATTGAAAATACTAGTATAAATATATATGGTCACGCCAAGCCAGAAGGGTTCCCGAAGGGGTAAGCAGAGGTGATGTCAACGACAAAATGACAACACCCACATTTCACTGTATATGATTAACACATTCACTGCTAACATTTCAACTTGTTCGTAAATTCTCAAACAGTTGGATGCACATACGCGTCGTTAGCAGTGAACGCGTTAAGTGCCAACGTGACAGAGTACAGAGTGCGAGTCCATCGCCGTCTCCGACACTATACATACGTCATTGAATTACTTCTCAGACATATGCAGGTTTCCTCACGATGTTTTCCTTGAAATAACTGTACATATGTTATTTTTAGAAAAACTCATGGGTACAGGCACCGCTGAGATTCGAACTTGCGTCGCTTGCGTAGCAGGCGACTGCTCCCCGTGGCTACCACGGCTCTACTAGTAGAGCATCCTCGAGCAGCGCTCAGTTACTGTTTTAAAGTCAATAGATTATGAATATTATATGCTCTAAAATAAGAAAATTGTGTGTGCTTCAAAAAGTGTATCATATCCTTACATTAAATCCTACAATGGTCTCCAAACAAGTCTTCAACCTTCCCGCTCTGAGGCTATACATTTTTATATCTGTAGCCAGACAAAATCTGCATACTTCTATAGCAGAAGCATCAAAGTTTGAATTTGGCTGGAACAATAGAATAGATAGATAATTGTTAGAATAATAGTTATTGACAATTTTTTTTGCATTAATCATTGCATTTGTCATAAATAGGTTAAGTAAACAGTATGTTGACTAAATATATTATATACTAGTTGTGCCCTGCGGTTTTACCCGCGTAGAGTTGGTTTCATGGGTGACCCCCTAATGTTTTTTTTAATAATAGTAGCCTTAGTTACTCCTTATAAAATTTGCTATCTGCCTGTGAAAGTCCTGTTAAAATTGATCTAGCTGTTTTGGAGATTAGCCGGAACAAACAAACAGACAGACAGACAGATTACCGACTGTCAGAGAATTTTTTCAAGTCAGTATTGTGTATACTTTCATATGCATTTAGTCTGTATATATTTATATGTATAGATTGACTAAATTTTATTAATATGTTGGCTGTGACAGAATATAATATATATTAATATTATTAGGCATGGTCATATTATAAGATTTTTATTATGTTTACTCCAACAATACAATAAATTATTGAATAATTATATTTATTATAAAAATATTTGGAAACTTTGATTCAGGATGTGTATTACTCACCGGCAGGGCCAAGATAGGATATGCATTAAATTTCATCCTCTTTCTGCTTTTATCAAAGTCAATGTGATCCATGTGGAAGTGGGCACTGCAAACCTTTGCATGGAGCGGAGGATCCCAGTTGGGCCGCCCAATAGCCTGCAGCCATTTAAGTTTTGACTCCGGGTTTGACGGGAACCTAGGAAAACATTATTTATCTTAAGCATAAGCAAAATAGTTAGATATATTCTTAGTTATAATATTCATGTATATCATATTACAATATCTTTGAGTAGGTTTTTCTACTAAATCCATTTTTATAATAAAAGTTGACTTATCTTTATATTTTTGACAATTCAGGTAATATCTTTATAAATTATATAGCCTATGTGTTATTCTGATGTATAAGCTATATAGTAAAGTTTCATCAAAATCCATTCAGTAGTTTTTGCCTGAAACAAACATATTTCTTCCATTCTAACTAACTTTTGAGTTTATATTAATAGTAGGAAGTAGGATTATAACTAAAGGTAACTTACATTAGGTAAAGTCCTTTTAAATATAAAATACGAAAGTACCAAAAAAGCATACAGCCTGAATTTCGACTGGACCATAGAGATTAGAATGATTATTTGTATTTTATTCCCTGATCAAAAGAATATTTAGTATTTGTATAGTTTGCCTGTGGTTACTATTTGAAAAATTTGGTGTTACTTGTGCCATGCTTAAATATGTAAAGGACACCTTAAAGACAATTTTCTATTTATTTGAATAGTATAACAACTTACACATGAAATGTCACAGCATTCGGGTCGTCCCTCTTCAATTTTCTGCTACTATTTTTGCACCCTTTAACACAACAGATCGCTACCATTTTAAATAATAATATGCTAAGATTATAACAATTAAATTCGAATTATTTTTTATGGACAATAATAAACAAACAAGAAAAACATTTTCTTTGACAGTGTTGACACCTAAAACCACAGAAAACGAAATTTGTTTTGATTGATTGATTTTTCATGGAACACAGATATATAATATATTTTTTTTCGTCATGTAGATGCATAGGAAGCGATTTTCGTACAACCATACATATGCTCACGCCTGTATTCCCCGAAGGGATAGGCAGAGGTGTAATAACAACACCCACTTTTCACCGATCATGATTAAGTGCCAACGTGACAGATGGTAAGTCCATCGCCGTCTCAGACACTTTACATACGTCATTGAATTACTTCTCAGAAATATGCAGGTTACCTCACGATATTTTCCTTCACCGTAAAGCACGTGGTGTGAAATCACTGTACATAAGTTTTTTAAGAAAAACTCATTGGTACACGCTCTGCTGGGATTCGAACTTGCGTCGCTTGCGTAGCACTGCTCTAACCTCAAGGCCACCACGGCTCCTTTCGTACAACCCTACCTTATTATTTAGAATTTTCATGAAAAGGAGCACAATATCGAGAACTGCGGAGCTGCAGCTTTGTTTATTTGAGTAGCGTTCCGTAAGTGACCACTGAAGTGTCCCAGTGCGGAAACCAACGACAAAGAACTGCGAAAGCTGTTCCTTCCATCCTGCAATGTAATCTGGCTAGCATACAAATACATTTAGATCAAATAAAGCACACCACAGCTTGAACTGGATAATATTAATTTGATTGCTTAATTTTTAATAGAGTATGCAGGAGTAGTAACTTATCGTTATGTTATTTTTTTAAATACTTTATTTTTCATTTAAACAGGGCAGTGATTGAACAGAAATACGCATCGCTTGTAGTATAATTTTACTGGAAGGGAATTGCTGGCAATAACTTTCCTTCGCAGACACCAAATCCGATTCGAAGACCGTTTTCATTAACACAGTAGCCACGCATTGTAACAGTGTCGCCATCTTGGATGAATTTTCTCTCTTCACCGTTCATAAGACGAATAGGCTTGGTTCCTTTCCAAGCAAGTTCGAGCATGCTGCCAAACGAATCAGCAGCCTGTAAAGAGAAAAATAATTAAGGTATGATTTAAAAATATTTTAGTTCCTTAATTAAAAATTAATTATTCAATAGAATCAAGATTTATTTTGGTTTATGGTAATAGAAATGTCCGATTACGAGGTGTTTCAACAATCGGAGTCGGCCAAATTTACCATCGAATCATCGACTCGCTATTACGATTTATTTTCGATAATTTCACCACGACGCCTTTTTTTTATGGAGGAGGATAGGTGTCCGCGGACCCATATTTGGAGTGAGGCCTGTACTCTTCTGGTTTTGGTAGTACTTACTTCTCCACTGATAGTGCCTGAGCCGAGCAAGTCTCCGGGCCTCAAGTTGCAGCCAGTGACGGTCTGCTGGGCCAGCTGTTGCTTCACCGTCCAGTACATGTTGCGGAAGTTTGACCGACACACCGTTGTAGGTGGGGAGGTGGCACCTGGAAATAGGTGTATTTCATTCAAGTATATTGCTGCCTCGTTGGTATAGTGGTCACGAACGCTGTGTCCTACGTTCGATTTCTGAGTAGGACACAGTGTTAGTGTAGTTAGTGTATTAGGTATTTTCAATTACCCATTTCAAAATTGTGATATATTCTATGAACGTGTATACTAGTCCACTATAACATGCGACTGAAATATGACTGACCATATGATTGTAATACCTCTGCCTGCGTAGAGCATTAACACAGTTATGCAAATAGCATGGCTAGATATTATTCAAGACTAACTTGTTTGAATTCAAATGTACTCGAGTGTGTTACGAGCGCAGACCTTAATGAACTACTGCACAGTAGTCACTAGTAAGAGTCTGACTCTGTGTGTCCGTATGACAGCTGGCATTCTCGTCATACTTGTGAACAGGTGCTGCTAGTGGGGACTGGTCATCTCAAGCTACACAATTATTCGTAGTACTAATTAGTATATATAGTTTTTATTAAAAAAAATTCTTAATATCGACTTTTGTGCACTGAAACTGTGTCCATGGCCTTATATATTTTTTTTATGATTTATATTGTATTACTCCAAGCTGTAAAATTATTTTGTTTTAAAAGAGTAATTACTGAGTTTCTTGCCAGGTTCTTCTCAGTAAAAGCAACCTTCCGAACCTGGCGGTAGCATGTATAATCCTATGTAATCGTGTCTTACTGACGATTTGAAAGTACTTTGTAAAAAGTAAAATCGAATAAAGATATTTTGAATTTTGACGGCACCAGAAATACTCACTAGTGATATCAACCTCCAGCTTAACGTCAAAGTTGAAGTTATCCTCGTGTTGTAAATAGGGGAAGGGCGTGGGCTCCTGAGGGTAGTTGTCCACTATGTACGGCCTGAGAGCCTCCACTGTCACCACCCACGGGGATATGGTGGTGCCCAGGTTCTTGGCTGTGAACGGCCCCAGGGGGATGTACTCCCATTTCTGGATGTCGCGAGCTGCCACATGAAAAACAAAACGGCATGATACTTATCTGCAGAGTCCTATTTTTTTTAAATAAAAGTAAGTTTTTCCTTGTAACGTCAGTTATCCGACCGTTAAAGTCCTGTTGAAATCCGTCCAGCCGTTTTTTATATAGCTGTTATAGATATAGACGTTTTTGTAACTTTTGTCATGCATAGACAATTCCTGATCCATTGTGCTCACACAACTGATCTCAACAATCATTGACCACAGCCACATTTCGAAAGCGAGTGTATAGAGATGACTTCAAATCATCATCTCCCTGGCCTTATTCCATACACAAATGATGACCTTCGCAACCCCTTTTTACAAGGAAAATCGGTAATCTAGACAAGACCATAAATATAGAACAAAATAAATTCCCCAGAAGAAAGAGAAGTAATTACCGCTCCAGTCATTCATGAGAACGAATCCAAAGATGTGTTCCTCAGCTTGCTTCGCAGTCACCCTCTCCCCCAGGGTGGTGGGCGGGCCTCCGACGAACGCGGCCATCTCCAACTCGAAGTCCATCAACCTACAAGGGCCGAAGTGAGGGGCTGCCCCTGAAAAAACAACCCAATTACAATGAGCATACAGTCGCGTTATTTAAGGTTTATCAGCGTCAAACACAAGATAGAAATAGACATATCTGAACTAACCTTCGACAGGCAAAGTCTGGCCAAAGGGTCTGGTGACTGGAGTACCAGATATGACGATGGAGCTCGATCGCCCGTGGTAGCCAACTGGCAAATGTTTCCTGGAAGGCATGATATAGGGTGAAAAGTACATACGAAATGTAGGCCTCCTATAACACGATACCGCTTAAATAATTCAAACTTGTCAGAACAATCATGCTCTATTTGCAAAATACAAAACATGGTTTAAACAAAGGCTAGACCAAACTCGGACTAAAACAGTAAAACTATGCCCATCTCTTTTTAAAACTCTATCACAGAAAGAGATGGAGCTACTTTTAACCCAAGGACTATCTTAGTTTGTGTTTTGTAATAATGGGGTTGGGATTGGACAGTTGCAAGTTTAAGAATGATGTGGTACCAGAATTGAAAATAGTATGTTGAGGTGGTTTGGACATATCGAAAGGATGAGTGAAAGGCGATTAACGAAACAAATTTATAGAGCGAATGTGACCGGAAGTGTCGTTAGAGGGCGTCCAAGGAACAACTACTATGACCAGATTAATAGTATTTTTCAGAAAGGTCAAATTCGGAGCACTCGTAACCGAAGAAAGTGTATGAAGAGATGCATCAATGTGGATGAAGCGAAAGAAGTATGTAAGGATCGTAGCATGTGGCAAACGGTGGTCTTTGCCAACCCCCATGGGATACAGGCGTGAGCATATGTATGTATGGGGTTGGGGTTTAAAGCACTACCTATTTACCCGGGGGTCAAACCCAGACCAGCGCATGCGACCAGTAGACCAACGAGTCAGCCGCCAGGGGAGTATATATACTGACCAGTTTTCAAAGAGCGCGTTATCCTTTCCTCGGAACATGATGCCGACATTGGTGGCATGATGGAGCGACGAGTAGAAATCTGTGTAGTCACCGATGTCCGCAGGGACGTGCATCTTGGCTTCACTTTGCTTGACAAACGCTCTAAACAAATAAACAACATAATTGTTTTAACTGGTTTAACCCAGATCACAGATTTTCCTCGTTAAAGGGTTTGCGAAGGTCAGATGAGCAGTCGCTTCGTATAAAAATCTGGTGATCAGCCACATCGGATTGAATCAAGTGCCGACCCCAACAATGTATGGGATAAGGCCAGGGCGATGATGATTATGATTCTCCCAAAGTGGCCTTTTTAGACCTACTGATCTACGTAGCATAATCTGTTGACATCGCTCATTTTTAGCACATATGTGATGTGCGTGGAAAAAGAGTTGAGGTACATCACACCACACCACACCACACTCACTAACTCGTGGCGTGGTGGCCTTAGGGTTAGAGTAGTCGCCTGCTACGCTAGCGACGCAAGTTCGAATCCCAGCGGGGCCTGTACCAATGAGTTTTTCTAAAAAAAACTTATGTGCAGTTATTTAACACCACGTGCTTTACGGTGAAGGAAAACATCGTGAGGAAACCTGCATATGTCTGAGAAGTAATTCAAAGACTTATGTATAGTGCCTGAGACGGCGATGGACTCACCCTCTGTCACGTTGGCACTTGATCATATTCGGTGAAATGTGGGTGTTGTTGATACAACACCCACATTTCTCTGCTTAAACCTTCGGGGACCCTTCTGGGATGGCGTGAGCATATTTATTAATTATTATTATTACCTACCTGTTTCTAAGATCGCTATCATTCTGAAGGATGGTATTGGATACGTCCAAGAGACTCTGTAGAGTAGTGCGGGCTTCAATCCAATGCGGCTTTGTGAGGCCCATGAAGCTATTCAATGTCTCCTCCTTAAATATAAATATTCGTCTTCATTGTTGAATTACAGGCTCGAAGAAAATGGTATAGTATTCTCGGAGAGGTAGGTTTTTTTTTTAATATCTATAAAGATTAGCTATGCCTCGTGGTTTTACCCGCAAACTCCTTAAGGTGCAACCTGATGTAAGCCGCTCGATGTTCGTTTCCAGCGACAAATGTGGTCACGTGATATGTAGCGATACCTGGCAGGAGCGGCTGCATGACGTAGTTCCTTTTTGAGTCGCGGGAAATTTAAAATGGGATCACGTGACCACATTTGTCGCTGGAAACGAGCGTCGAGCGGCTACATGAGGCTGCACCTTTCAACTTAGCATAGACGAGTTTCATGTTTTCCCTTGTGGGTTCAATACAAAGTAACCGTTGCGTTGATCCTAACGCCATCTGTCTTGAATGTAATGTCAGAAGGAAAACATATTGTTACCAAATTTAATGTTATTGACTTGAAGAAGTAGTGAATGCTGGGTTTATTTTTAATAACCAATAAACCGAGCATTATGCACGACATCTACGACAAACAAGTTCTAATATATTGTGCAATCCTTATGTAAATAGCTTTGGAATGTCGTAAACAAGTGATTTACATAACAACTTTATGAGCCCTATACCTATTTGATAAATAATAATTATAAAGGTAGGTACATGTATCTATACAGATAAATAAAATTGAAGTGTCTGTTTGTAATTCCAAATAAAACAGCTTTTCACTAAATGCATATTAAAGTATATACAGGACTGACATGAAAATAAAATTTTCTGTCGGTCCGTCTGTCTGTCTGTTTGTTCCGGGTACCTAAACTCTGAAACGAATGGACCGATTTTAAAGGGGCTTTCACTGGCAGATAGCTAATATTATAAGGAGTAACTTAGGCTAATTTTATATAAAAAAAACATTTAGGGTCCAGCGGGAATGATATTAAACACAACACTAATCAAAGGTAGCAATATTTGACTGCGATCTTCTGTATGGTGAAAGTACAGTCCCCAGTCGGACACCTTCGGATAACGGTAGCTCCCGTTGGGCCCGGACATTCACGAATAATAAACACATATGTACTTTAAGGTAAACTAGATGAGTTACCTTGAAAACACCCTGTTTATCTTTCAGCAGAGGTCCATTGAACAAATGTGCGATCACATTCAGATCTAAGATCCATTCCCCGATCGCCACTCCGATGTGTTTTTGGTCCTGAAAAACATATATTAAGCTTTAACGTACATGATAAAACTATTATTTAAAATACTCTTAAATTCATGATTATAAATAAATATGAGAAAAATATAAAATAAAATTTCCAAATTGGCAACCCTCATACTAAATGTTAATAATGTAATACCTTGCATATTTATAAATAGTCAAATTAAAGAAGAGCCGGTTTCAAACACCTGCATACCTATTTACTCCGTAAAATATTCAATGCAATCGATAAATTACTCAATACGAAGAAATAAACATAATTAACTTACATTTTTAGCAGAAGTGAAGACTCCATACGGCAGATTTTCAATGGGAAAATCAGTGTTCAAAGAATATTCTACAAAGGACTTCATTTCGATACGTGCTCACTCGTCGGCAATCACGGGAAAATGTTTATAGGTTACCTTAAAACTACCTACTATACTTGTTATGGAAATAAGCTGGTTGTCAAGTGAATAAAAAAATAAAAAAACTGTATAACCACACACCCAAACCGGTATCCTCCTATCTGAAGGTCAAGTTCAATATCTCGTTATCAAAAACTGTGTTTACTGTGTGCAAACGAAACCGATTTGTATAGGAATTAGGTCGGGTGACGTAAGGTACGTTGTCGTATTATACAACTGTGTTTTGTTTTGATTATGGACTTTGATAACTGCGTAATAAAGATTATATTAAAATGTAGATTTTAATATATTATTCTGTTATAACGCCACGTAGAACACCTCTCTTCTTCATTTTATAGGTGGTAGATTAATATAAGTATTATTAGCCGTTGACAAATAAAATAGAGTCTTCTCTCGTTGCAATAAGATTGATTTAGAAGTAGCAGATTTACCTACCTCAAATAAAATTGTCGTGGAGGATATTTTGAATTGAATAGCACATAGAGGCCAATACGAAGGACCTATTTCGAAGAAACTCCATCATTTATACATACCATCTGATCATTGCCAGAAACTTAAATAATGAATAGACTAAATACATAGTTTCTTACCGGTTCTTCTATAAAGGCAATCTTCCAAGTCCGGTGGTAACATGTATAATCATGTCGTTCTGACGATTTGGCGGCACTTTGTTAAGAATATTATCAAATAACGATGTTTTAAATTTGAATTTTCCTCTTACAGGTGCCGTCATGATAAGAGCGCTGACCTTGAATGCGCAGTAGTATCTTTTTGGGTCTTGTATGGAGCGAGCATATTATGCAGTTGTCCCCTCTATTTTCGTTGAGAGCTAATAACTTGTGGTAGCACCTAAACCGGTTAAATACAAGAGGAACACCCTTGTATTTACCCGGTTACCAGGAACCGCTTACCAGGCGCCACTATATAGTGGTAGATCCCCTGAAGGGTTAAGCAGGTGTTATAACAACATCACCCACATTTCACCGAATATGATTACCTAAGTACCAACGTGACAGAGTCGAGTCCATTGCCGTCTCAGGCACTATACATACGTCTTCGAAATGCATAACTAACGTTAAAATTAAATGTATTAAGTACAGTGTCATATTTGTTATATTATATAGATATAAATATAAGGTTAGTAGGTATATTAGGCGTTATATTTACAGGTTAAAGTTGACTTTACTGAGCACCGTGGGTGGTCGCAGGAGAGTGTTCATGTCGCGAGCGGGGCTGGACAGCGAGTCCGCGACTGCCTGGAAGAACGCGCGTCTGCAGTTACACGCACTTATACAGGGGACCTACTCACTGTCTCCGAAATGCGAAATTTCGCAAAGTTCCTACCACGGTTCTTATATACAAAGTTTCGGAGAAAAAGGAACAGTTGTCTTCTAGAAGTTGTAGGGTTTTATGAATATATCACTATGCCGAAGTCGTAAAATATCTAGCTCCAACTATAACGTAGTTGTAGGCTATGTTTGCTAAGGGCCGAAGAGCTCGCGGCCTTAAGCGATTGAATGAACGAGCGGCTCTACATTACGTACGCGGTCATTAAACTTGTTAAGTTAAGGAGAAAGTTACTGGATTCGAAAAATGTTTTTTTGGTATTATTTCAGGAACTATTAGCGGGAGAAAAAAAAATAACGTAGTCAGATTTCACGTGAATAACTCCACGTTACCGCTGATTTTTATATTAGAAGATATTTTTGTCATAATCATATTATTTGCTTCCTAAAATTATACCCTATCACATATTTTGACAGCTGTCCTATTTTCAACGACATCCTGTATATATATGCCTCACGCCATCCACCAGGGGTATGCAGAGGTGTTGTAACAACAAACCTACATTTTATAGAACATGATTAAGTGCCAAAGTGACAGAGGGTGAGTCCATCGCCGTCTCATGCACTATACATCCGTCTTTGAATTATTTCTCAGATATAATATGCAGGCTTCCTCACGATGTTTTACTTGAGAGTAAAGCACGTGGGGTGAAATTACTGCACTTTAGCTTTTTGAAAAAGTCATTAGTGCAGGCCGCTGGGATTCGATCTTGCGTCCCTTGTGTATCAGGCGACTGCTCAAACCCCAAAGCCACTACGGCTCTTATTCGTTCCAAAAATTACGCCCAAGTCTTTAATATTTATACATTCTTAATCAACTTTAATTCAATTATTAAATGAACGAATACCTTAGTTTGATAAAAAAAAATATTTTCGTTTATTTTGTTTCGTAGAAATAGAGTAGAACCCCATGGTAATGGTAATTTCAAAAAATTGCAATCTTTTACGGGGATGTAGGATAGGTCGTTTACCCCCAAATTACCCTTTATTATAAAACCCTTAAGCAAATGTCAATCATATTCAAGTATTTGTCATTTTTTTATCTGATATTTATATAAAAATTGTACTTGAAATTAGGAAAGTAATTGGGAAAAAATTATAAATACGCATTGAATACTAGCGCTTAAAAACTCGTAACGACATCTATATCACATAATAATAAATACAAAATACTAATAAATAAAAAATTGCAATCTTTTACGGGGATGTAGGATAGGTCGTTTACCCCCAAATTACCCTTTATTATAAAATCCTTAAGCAAATGTCAATCATATTCAAGTATTTGTCATTTTTTTATCTGATATTTATATAAAAATACTTGAAATTAGGAAAGTAATTGGGTAAAAATTACAAATGCGCATTGAATGCTAACGCTCGAAAGTCGTGACGGCACTTATAGCACATAATAATAAATACAAAATACTTCAACAACTATTTTATTATACCAACATTTAACAACAACATCTTAAATGGTACAGTTGTGTATATAAATGGTGACTACTTGATTAAAATTATTTAATAATAATGAAATGCACAATACATCTAAAATTAGTACTTATACTAAATGATTTCAAATTATATAAATACAGTGGAGATATACGAAGTACCTAGGTATAATATTAAAGAAATATATAGATAGGCGTGAAGCAAAATTAATCAAACAGACCAGAATAATTTGAACTGTTTCATCAGGCACTTAAATTTGTTTTGCATTATTCTCATATTATTACTTGATTCCAATGTTTATATGTATAGATTTTGACCGTGTCTTGACAATATTGGTCCAAAAAGGTCAGTAATTAAGTATTATAGAAAGTTTTTATTCAGTTTAGTTATTTTCAGAAATGAGAGCCGTGGTGGCCTCCGGGTTTGAGCAGTCACCTGCTACGAAAGCGATGTAAGATCGAATCCCAGCGGGGCCTGTACCAATAAGTTTTTCTAAAAAACTTAAGTGCAGTGATTTCACACCACGTGCTTTACGGTGAAGGAAAACATCGTGAGGAAACCTGTATACTTCTGAGAAGTAATTCAAAGACGGATGTATAGTGCCTGAGACGGCGATGGACTCACCCTCTGTCACGTTGGCACTTGATCATATTGGTGAAATGTGGGTGTTGTTGTTACATTTCTGCTTACCCCTTCGGGCTGGCGTGAGCACATTTATTTATTATTTTAACAAAGTTTTTTGCATCCATAGATAAATAAAGATCTTTTTTGACTTAATTAATAGAAGCCCATTACAATACACATTCAACCAATGTGATAAAGATCTTACTGTCGTTTTCAATAACCTATCAAGGTGTACAGATGGATTGCAATCCCCAGTTATCTGTCAGATTTGATCTATCCATGCCTTCAATTACATAATAATTAAAACATCTTATTCCACTGCGATATTCATGATATCTCACGGATGCTGTTTGCATTTAGCGGTGGACCCGCCAGGCGAGTCACTGGGATAAAATTACGTAGACACGCGGGGCGCGTCGGTGGCACTAAATGTGTTAACTAGCGATAAGTTATTGGAATGAAAGTAAGGGATAAACGAGAGATGGAATATTGAAAACGGCCGTTAATCATACTGCATATCTATCTAGCTAGCTGTCTCTGTATTTTCAATACATAAATACGAGATATAAGTTAAATGGTCCATACTGTTTTGATTGTGTGTCTCACTCTTACTGGTACAACACTACTCTGCATACAATACACTCAGGTTTACTAGTGGGTGGTAAATTATCCACTCGTTAGTTTCGGGAAAATAAAGGATGAGTGAAAGGCGATTAACGAAACAAATTTATAGAGTGAATGTGACCGGAAGTGTCGGTAGAGGGCATCCGAGGAACAACTACTATGACCAAATTAATAGTATTTTTTAGAAAGATCAAATTCGGAGCACTCGTAACCGCAGAAAGAGTATGAGGAGATGTATGAATGTGGATGAAGCGAAAGAAGTGTGTAAAGATCGTAGCATGTGTCGAATGGTGGTCTCTGCCTACCGCCCTGGGATACAGGCGTGAGCATACGTATGTATGTATGTACAAAAAAAATATCTTTCGTTTTCGCGTAATTTACTTATCGTTCTGAGAGTGCGATATAATGCATACGAAAACACTGTCAACGCTGTCGTTACGACATCGGTATATTTTTCGTTACGAGGTACCGAGTGAACAGACAGTGGAAGCGATTACCGTACACATTCACTGCTAACATTGCATATTCTTCGTAAATTTTCTAACCCAACTGTTAGAGAATTTACGTATAGACGCGTCTTTAGCAGTGAATGCGTTAGCAGTGAACTATGGATAATTTACCAACACTACTACCCAACTCTACATAGTAAAAGTGTCTTATCTACACAGGGTGGCGTCGATCTGTTGCAGCGAGGGCAGTGTGAGTTTGAGCTTCCGTCGGTAGGCAGGGTCGGCAGCCAGCGGGTTGCGCTCCAAGTATATCGTCTGTAACTTCTTGTTCTGTTGCAGATGCTCCACTGACGACCAGTCGCATATCTGGTTGTCGTTTAACTGAAACATTCAAGATTATGTTTGTAAACTGCTTCGCTGGTGTAATGCTATTGCGGAACTAGAGGTCCTAGGTACATTCTTGGGTTGAAGGGCGCGTTCGTGTTCTGACAAGCCATCTCATAGTGTAAAAGCCGGGTTCAGCCTGATAACGTAAGGTCCCTCTCACAGGCCAGTCGCTGGGGAGGTCACGGCGAAGCATGTGAAGACGTATCACGTGCACCCCCCCACTTAGCGACTTGGAGGAACATCGTGGAGTTTAGTCGGTGTGAGTCCGATATAACCCTTCCGCTGCCCCCGCGGCCCTTGGTGTATCCATAACGGATTCTCCAGGTAAAAAAAAAAGGTACACTCTTGGGTTGGGTAGCCTGTTACCGAGCCAGCTTTGATTAGTGGTTGGTGGCAATAGTCTCGCCCCCTATTACATGGGTTTACGGTCTGTAAATTTTATCCCCTCTTATTACAAAACATGGTTTAAACGTGGACTATGTCCATCCCTTTTTAAACCCATATCACAGAAAGAGATGAAGCTACTTTTAAAGCCAAGAACTATATTAGTCTGTTTTGTAATAAGATACAATTTACAGCAGTGTTATCATGGTACTTTTAAAATGTAAATGACAAAATAATCAGTCACATTGGCACTTAATCATCTTCGGTGCCCTTTTGGGGAATAAAGGCATGAGCATATTTATGTATGTATGAAAAAAATAGCTATGTTTCTGCACTATTTTCGGTACTTCACCTCTATGTGGGTAAGCAATGGGACTTAATGATTAAACGAACGACTCTGGTATATCTCTTCGGACGAGCGCCTCGTCCGAAGAGATATACCAAACAAAATTAGAGACTCACCCAAAGCTCCTCCAAATCGGCCATATGTCTAACATTCTCGATAACTGTGAGCCTATTGACGGCTAGATCCAACGTTTGTAACTTAACTTGATTATCCAAGTTTTCTAGAACTGTAATACCATTCTCTGATATGTATAGTTGTTCTAAGTTAGTCAAGTTGCTCAGGTTTTCAATCTTTACCAAGCGATTGCTTTGTAACACTAAGATCTCGAGCTGGCAGAGATCGTCCAAGTTCTGAATCTTTGTTAATTTGTTCTTGCCTAAGTATAGTTGCTTTAGCGTCTTGAAACCTTCTAGATTTTTTATTTCCTGCAAAACATTTATGCTAGTTAAGTAGGGGTAAATTGCCTTCTATGTGTGATGTTATGGAAAATATATACACAAATAGCATTGTCTATTTGTAATTTCAAATGAACGGCTTTTAGGACGACTTAATGCATTTATAAAAGTACATACAATGGTATATAAAAAAAAACTCATTCTGTGTTTTTAACCGACTATACAAAAAGAGAGAGGAGATAAATTTGATTGTAAGTTTTTTTTTGTTCTGGCTAATCTCTCAATCGATTAGGCCGATTTTAACGAGACTTTCACTGGCACATAGCTGATGTTATTAGGGGAAACTTGGCTACTTGTAACTTCTTTTTATGACAGTTGTGTATAAAATATGACATTCCTAAAGTAAATATTTATTTCTATATTTTCGACAAAATCAATCTTACTCTAATGCGATTGTCTCCCAACTCGAGCAGTTCCAGTTTAGGTAAATGGTTGACATTCTTGATCTCCGAGATCTTATTAGAGCTGAGGAAAAGTTTCTTGAGGTTCAGCAACTTGGTCAGGCCTGCAATCTCTTTGATGCGGTTGAATGATAGGTCAAGGATTCTGAGAATTGTTAAGTAATTTGCTATAAAATGTAGTCATTCGAAGTTTTCGCCCTAATTAACAATATTATAGCTTGTATATAATCATTAAGTCTATCCCTTCTGACCTTTGCATCTTTACTGAGAAAATCTGTCAAAACAACTATCTTATGCTTCAGATAGAGTTTGAGTGATTACCGAAAATAATCAACTATTTTTACTGGAAGATGTTTATACCCATGAAACTTCTGGCAAACTTCCAAAACTATATAATTACCTGTATCTAATTAGTGTAATTGGCATCGCATACCGTTTAATTATTAAATAAATAAATAATATTAAATTTTTCTTCTCTACATTTGCATTCTACAGTTATTTATTCAATAACATGTAAACTTACTCCAAGTTAACAAGACTGTCCAAATTCTCAATGACAACAATTTGATTATCATAGAGCTCCAGCTCTACAAGTGTGGTGAGAGAGCTCAGACCCTCAATCTTCTTAATAAGGTTCCATCTCAGGTACAATCTGCAATGTGAAGATAGCATATCAATTTATCGTCTCCTGACAAGCCTCTTTCATATATTCAAAATATCTTTACATGATTAGACTTCTTACAAAGTACTTTATAGAGGATCATAAATGTTTCTACCGGGTTTGATAGGTTACTTTTGAGAAGAACCCGGTGAGAAACAAAACATTTTTTTTTTTAAACTAATATTTTACAGTGTTTAATGGATACAGTATTACATATCATGAATATAAGCCCATGGACACAGTACCAGCGATACAGGTCCTGTTACCGAGTTAAGAACCTCTCATTTTATATGTCTGTCTCTATTATGTATGGCGCAAGGCTAATAAAACCATGCATAATATCCCCATATTTTTTTTAATTCCTGACGGGACCAATTCAATTCAAAATATCTTTATTCAATTAGACTTTTTACAAAGTACTTTCAAATCATTAGAAAGACACAATTTATACATGCTACCGCCAGGTTCGGAAGGTTGCTTTTACTGCGAAGAACCAGTATGGATGATTGATATAAAAACACTTCTGGAACTGCAATTAATCTGGGATTGCTAATATTAAGATATCTAGTCACAATGTGTAACAGGTAAATCAGTATTTGTGTATTGTTAGTCATTGAGACTTAATTATCGTCAATATTATCTGCCCTTGAACAGCATGTCTCAAACAACATCTATTTACTTATGAAATTAACCTTAGGTGTGACATTCAACCGATAAATGTATTCACTGTTTACATCGTGGCATAACTAATATGCCGTTATCCACCATCTGATTGATTTTTAACTTTTAACTCATATAATGAAAAAAAATAATTTATAAATTTTTTGTACCTTGAATAGTTTTTTAAGTAATCCAAGTACTTACCTCCAAGTGTCAAATAGGTGTTGTCATTGAAAAGTCACATTGGTTTAAATGTATACTGTGGTTTTTGCATGCTATTCAATATAAAGGTTTGGGTAGTTAACAGCATTATATCACAGCAGTATTAGTTTGATGAATCATAGTGCTGGCCACTAAAGAATTGAATAATTGCCTAGGTTTACTAGGCATAAGATGTTTATTAAATTTTTTGGATTTCATATGTTTTGCTGTTAGCATAAATAGCATGCTATTATACAGTTTATGATTTTGGATAGTCTTTTTTTGCTCCATAGAAAATGTTATAGCATCAATTTTGCTGGTGGACATTAGTGCTTTAAGTTTAAATAAATAGACAGAATATTAATACTTTACTGATAGAAGTGTTAAAAAGGAAATGCATTTGTCACGAAGTATGTGTGGGGTCACCATTGTAGGTTGTATGAAAAATAGTGAGATAAGATACAGTTGCAAGTTGAAGAATGATGTGGTGACCAGAATTGAAAAAAGTATGTTGAGATGGTTTGGATGTATCGAAAGGCTGAGTGAAAGGCGATTAACCAAAGAAATTTATAGAGCAAATGTGACCGGAAGTGTCGGTAGAGGGCTTCCAAAGAAGAACTACTATGACCCAATTAATAGTATTTTTCAGAGAGGTCAAATTCGGAGCACTCGTAACCAAAGAAAGTGTATGAAGAGATGCATGAATGTGGATGAAGCGCAAGAAGTATGTAAGGATCGTAGCATGTGGCAAACGGTGGTCTCTGCCTTTGCCCATGGGATACAGGCGTGAGCATATGTATGTATGTATGATAGTGATAGAATGGTAAACATATTTATTGAAGAATAATTTAAAAATTATCATCATGCAACACTGCACTGTGTGAGTCACTAAAGGAGACACATGCTGAATGAGAAAGTATACCAAGAATCAAACATTAATATATGTGGGGGGAATTATACAAAAAAACTGTTATAGATCCACAAGCTATGAAAGTGGGGGGTGTGTTTTATTCGCGTCGCGCCACACAGTCAGACAGAGACAGATTCATGAAATGACTACACATTCAACGTTAGTGTTCATTACTTGTGACGGCTTTTGTATGAGTCATAATACCATTGTTAATGTAGGTTACCTTTCCAAATGTTTCAAAGGCTCGAGATTCTCAATCTTGCCGATCCTCCCGTGGTTTAGGTCTAGTTCCCTGGTATTCTCGTTGACTACAATGATCTCCTGCGTGTCCTCTTCCGTCGGAGGCGGCGTGGAGGGCGGCGGCGGCGACCCGCTGTGTTCATGCATTTTATCATCCTCCTGACCACTATTAGCGTTCCCTTTCGGCACTTGGTCCGGTTCGTTACTATCCATTGGCGTATCTTTGTAGCACAAGCAAAACATAATCAAATAATGTTGTAAATAAAAGCTAAAAATATATTTTCACACTTCCTTACCTGACATTATTACGATTTCAGATATTCCAGTAAATACAAAGCAAGAAACACTCGTTATTTGAGTCTTGATTTTTATTTACAAATACGAGTATGACTACACACAACACAACAGAAACGAATTACGAAAATAGAAAATAGCCCGGAATAGGCGAAATTGTTCAAAAATCAAATCACAAAAGTGTCAGTCGGTCGAATTAAGTGTCAAAACATTTAATCTACTCGTGCATAGATATAGAAAAAAATAGTACTCGTGGGACAACCACAGACATAATATAAGACAAACAACAGATATCATATATCAACAGATATCACAAATGGATGGCATTTACATCATACTTGCTGGTCATCTCAAGGTACGCAGTTACGTAGAACTAAGAGATTTTTAATTAAGTTAATTTTATCGACATTTGTGCATTGGAACTTATGTTTCTTAAGTGATTTGTTTTGTACTCTTAAAATTGTATACTTTTTTTTTAGAAAAGTAATTACTGAGTTTCTTGCCAGGTTCTTCTCAGTTAAAGTAACCTTCCGAACCTGGCAGTAGCATGTATAATCTTGTAAAATATGTCATTCTGGCGATTTGAAAGGGCTTTGTAAAAAGTTGAGCTTAAGTAAAACTATTCCGCCAATGTCAAGTGATTGTTGAGAAAAATATCTTGTAAATTGTTAAAAATATGTGGAGGATCCCATTGGATTCCTCACTCGTCTTCCACGTCCGTCGACAAGACAATACAATCAAAAGTCTAGTCGAATAAAGATATTATTGACTTTGATATACACAACAGCCAGAAATACCTTCGCTCTTAGATAGTATCTGTGGTATAGTTTAAAATGGAATACTACCTTTACCTCTACCATCAGGATTCAGAACGAAATTTTACTGATCACTGATGACACCGATGACTCCTGTTATACAGACAGACATTTGTTTGTCATTTTTATTTGGCGCCAAAGCCGCCAAATAATGTAAAAACATTTTACTTACTTCTAGTTTGTTTGATAATTTTAATGGTGTGGAGAATTTAAAATCGAATAAAATGGAAGAAAACGATGAATTAGCTCAGCTCGAGGAATTATTGTGTGCCGATTTAGACGGTGATCCAGAAGTTAAAAAAGAACCATTAGTGCGCGAAGTGGATATTTTTAACTCAAATTCTTTCAACACTGAAAAGGATATTGAAGCCGAAAATGTTGAAGAGGTGCCTAAGAATTCGGCTATACACAGTGGCGATACTGATTCTTCAGATGATGAAGAAAGACGTAATTACACGGAACGTAAGTACAGTGATTATGGTTCACATGTGAAGAAGGCTTTAGATAATAAAGAACATGAAATAAGAGACAAAAGGTTAGACTTTGAAATCAGACTGAGACAAACTAATATTGAAACAAAAGTAGCTCGAAATATATCTAAATCGAAACAACCTGAAGAAAGTAGGGAATTACAAACTAAAAATATTTTCTGTGCACCAGAAACCAAAGGTAAAGCCTCAATAGATGTGTATACCGATCCTATATTCGGCCTGAGGATCACTAAACCTCTAATATCAAGTACCGCCCTATTAGATCGCATGCAAGGAAGAGAAGCCATTAATATGCTTCGAGTTAAGAGACATGTTGAAAATGAAGACTTGGCTAAAGACTGGGTTACTGCCGGTGTAATTGTAAGGAAAAGTCAGTCAAAAAAGTCTCAAAAAGGAAGCCAATTTATAATATGGACCCTGAGTGATCTCAAAGATGATATGAAGACTGTTTCAATGTTTTTATTCCGTAAGGCTTATAATGATTTATGGAAAACTGCTGAAGGAACTGTTGTCGCTGTTCTGAATCCAAATGTATTGGATAGGTCACAAAATAGTGCTGACCAAGCATGTCTTAGTGTTGACAATCCAGACAGAGTTATGGTCTTGGGACAGTCAAAGGACTTAGGAATATGTAAGAGCAAAAAGAAAAATGGAGACCCATGTACAGCTTTTGTTAATTTAAGTAATTGTGAACATTGCATTTATCATGTGAAACAAGAATACCAGAAGTTCTCACGAAGGCAAGAACTCCAATCCTCCACCATGGGGAAAGGGCTTGTCAGCTTACAGAACAAAGTCTTAGGTAAAAGTACAGTTATTTATGGAGGTAAAGCTTATTCAGCTTTGCCAACTGGCAATGTTAAAAAAGTCAAAGAAAAGGACCAGAATACATTGATGTCTTTGAGTGATTACTACAAGACTGAGAGCAACAACTTTATGACTAACAAAGCACCCTATGGAGCTGGCCCTATGAAAAATAATACAACAATATTGCACAGCCCTACTGTGTCAAAAAAAACTGATAATGATAGATTGAATAAATTGAGCAGTTCTCAACCTTCAAATGTGAATTCTAGTCCCAGTTTGGCGGAGAAAGTAGGAAGCTCACCAATGCTGGGAAGAGGGTTCAGTTTAAAAGGCAGTGGCACAATAGATTTGAATATGTCATATCGTCAAAAAGCAGTGGAGAGAGCTAAATCTAGTGCTGCTAGACTCATTCAACAAAATGGTGGAATACCTAAACTGGATCCTAACAATATAAAAGGGACAGAATATGGTAAGAAGAGGGCTCTAGAAAAACTTAATAAATCTGATAGTGATGAGAATGATAGCAAGAAAGTGAAGCCCAACGAAGATGGCAAAAAGCCGAAATCAGTAATGTCAGAAAGATTTAAGAAGATTCTAGAAGCAACTTCTGCTCATCAGAACCTTGTTGAGCAACATGAAGATAATGATCAAGAGAAGTACTTCAATAAACTGGAGAAAAAGGAGGCTATGGAGGAGAAAATGTTGAGTACTTTTAAACTGCCTTGCAAGGCTGTCAGGTGTGCCAAGTGCAAATATACAGCATTCTCTGCAGCTCAGATTTGCAAGGATGAGAGGCATCCGTTGAAAGTCTTGGATACAGTAAAGAGATTCTTCAAGTGTGCCGATTGCAGCAACAGGACTGTCTCTTTGGAAGTTATTCCACTACACTCTTGTAGTAACTGTCGCGGTTCTAGATGGGAGAAGGCACCTATGCTTAGGGAAAAGAAATTGACTACACTCTCTGATGGCTTGTCCATCAGGGGTGAAGAAGAAACTTATGTAGGTGGACAAATCAATGCTGGCAAGAATATAAACTTACTTGTGCCTGATGACTAATTAATGATTTTATACTGCATGTCTTTTTTTTATATTTGATAGTATTATTTTATTTATATTGACTGTGTAGGTGAGGATTATTATCATAAATAAAATTCATTATGAAAATAAAGCATAATATAATTTTTATTATGAAACTTCCAGTCAATAACACTGAACCATTCCATAAAACAGTGTTGTTTTCGATTTCTTACAAGATTCATTTATAACAATTGTGTAACGCGGGAATATTATGGGCTTTTTATAATTTTTACACAGCCTTTGATAATAAATTACTACATGTTACAAAACTGATCAGTGGAACTAACAATAACATGTGACACCAATGCATCAAGTGTTACACCAATGTATTTACAAAAACTTCATTACATCAGGCAGTGGTCCGATTGCTTACTAAGGAAACAAACAAAATAAATGTTATATTAGTCAATAAAATTACAAAACAAAATTCATATCAAACTCGATGAAACAATAATAGAGTGAACCAACGGTACATTGTAACATTACATAACATACAAGAGATCTCGCGAACGGAAGCTTCGCATGGAGATTATATTAGAGTATTGCAAATGAACATGACGACAGAGATCGGATATTGCACTGATATAGGCACTTCTTAGCACATGAACTAACAATAAAGCTGCCTCGACACCACAACTTGTGTCGACGGCATAATTTGTACTGGAATAAAGTGTGCGTGCAATGTCACGTGTAATTTAGGAGGGCAGATGTGTTCAATATCTGCGTGGCGCGCTGGTCATTTTGGCGATAGTAACCGAGACCACTGCCGTGTGGGTGCGTTCGTTCAGTAGAAAATATATAAAAGGGCTATGGGCGCGATCATTCCCACTCTGTAGTGGCCGGCGGCTTGGGAGTGAGGTCGTAGAGCACGCGCGAGATACCCGGCACTGTCATCAGCTCCTTGCGCATTCTGTCCACTACCTGTTGGGACACAATATGGATGTAAGATAAATGAGAACTGACAGTTTGCGTCGTAAGAAACTGATAAAAGAAAATAAAAAATTAAATTGATATGTTACGGATACAAAATTATTTTCATTGAGTTGAATACAATAAAAAAATCAAAGGTTATAGAAAATTTGACATTGGGAGAGGACTTCGAACGACTCATTCAATGTTATTTAGATTCTTCGTTTTACGTGTATCAGGCTACGGAAAGGCTTTTTAGTGTTTCATTGCAGATGTTCATGGGGGGTGGTGATAACTTTCCATCAGATCAGCTTCCTGCCCGTGTTTTATTATAAATATACTGATACTAACATCCTGGGGCATGGCGTCAGATCCAGGTAACGCAGCGACGCCAGTCATGAAGTCTGAAGTAATGAACGGGCGCAGCGCGATGGACCGTTGGCAGGAAGGCGCGCGCAGAGCGGCGTCGCGGTCAAAGTGTATCGGTATTATGACCACTGGCATCTGGGCTATGCCACGGGCGCATCCGTTTGACACTAGCACCTATAACACAATAACACAATTTGTCAACATTGTATAATAAGGTATATACACACTCTCTCCTAGAATATATAAGAAAGAGATCTTTTTATTTCCAACTATTTCGAAGTAATTAATATTTGCTGCAACTTTGTGTTATATATGGCCTTTACATACAAATAACATTTAAGAATACAAAATCACATTTATTATGTTTTAGCTGTAACAACAAACAAACAAGATTCTCTTTCGATTTTCAGACATAATATTATGCAGATTGCATCACGATTCACACGTTTTTGGAAAAACTCATAGGTACAAACTACTGGGACATGGAATCTTGAGTCGCTTGCTAAACCGGCCACACCCCCAAACCACCATGGAACTATTAACTAATGAAAGTGTAAATTTTATCAGTACCTGCGTGGCGAGGTCATCGGCCTGGCGTAAAGTAGACACTACTTGTTGTGTGAGGAACGTGGGGGTGATGTCTGTCACTTGCTCCTTGATTATACCGCCGAATGCATAACACACCCTGTAATACACAATCTTATGTCACAGTAGGCCTAATTAACATCTTAGTTTCGAACATGTTTTTACTCAAAGTAGTGAACCTAATTTTAGAAATCAGCTCATCCAATCTTGAACATTATTCATAAATATTAAGGGAAAATATATTATTTAAATGTTTAATTTATTGGTGGTACCTGTAACTTTCACTTAGGAGAATCTGCATGATAAACAGATTCTATTAATATAATAAGATTTGATTGACCAATTTATTGTGGTGGCCTATTTTGTTCAATAAATAATGTCTATGCTGATAGTTTTCGTTTTCCATAAATTGTTTAAAGTCTAATAATAATAATAAAGTTACAATTATACTGACCTATTGACGTTGTGGCAGACCCTCGGGATCAGTTTGGCGAGGTATTGCATGTCCTTCCAGTCGGGCGGGTATCGTTCTGTCGACAACGCCACCACGTAGCTGTACGTCCGTGCGTCACCTGACAGTACACCATTATAACATGTTAATCTATAATTGCAATCTATTGGTTGCTAACATTACTACGGAACACGAGAGTGGGTTCTGGGCAAAGTGTTATTGGGTTTTCCATCTGTAATTACCCAGTAGCAGCGCAGAGTCTGGATTGGTGCCCGGTTATTGGCAATAGCTTCACCCATATTACACGGGACTTAAACATAATTTTTAATACTATAAGTACACCTTTGCCTACCCCTTCAAGGATGGGCGTTTCGCTCTACAACGATAACGGATGTAAGGACGATTTCGGTTGGTATTAAACATTTTGAAAACGTTTATGTACATTCCGCTGAATATTCCGTCTACGTTCACACTATATTTTTTTCGTTTCCACACCGCGTCGCCAAATAGTGCTCATCTAAGCATAGCTTCACCCTGTGTCGGTGCCAATATCGTTGACTACAACGACAGTGTAGATGTCCGACGATATGTATGTAGGCTACAAACCTTGCACGCCTACAGATTTCAACGGCAACAATGTGGCGGCGACCGGCGTCTGTGAGGAGATCCTCTTCAGCTCGGCCTGTTCCGTCGCAGTGCTGGCGCCCGCCACTCGGCCCAACAACGCGTGCGACTTTACGCACATCGACGCGTACTCCACTATTATTTTCACTATCACCTGATAGTAACATACTGTGGTTAGAATGGTATATTATGTAATGTAGGGTTTGCAGCTGTTGTGTATGGTGATGAAAGTCAAGTTGAATGATAGAATTATTTTTTTAATTACCTTTACAAATGTGAAGGTGTAAAAATGGAGTATGTAGCAATCCTATACAAGTTTCTTTCAATAAATAAATCATGATAAAAAAAATATAGGATAAGGATCGTAGCATGTGGCAATGGTGGTCTCTGTTTACCCACATAGGATAGACATACATACATATGCTCAAGCATACATATACATATACACATGGTACGATCCTTACATACTTCTTTCGCTTCATCCAAATTCATGCATCTCTTCATATAGAGGCCTGAGCATATGAATGTATGTATTTAGGATAAGATGTAAAGAGTTACCTGTGTCTCAGCAAAGTCCCTCTCCATGTAAGGTTCGTCCTGGCACAGCACGCGCACGGCCAGCCCCGGCCCCGGGAAGGGGTGCCTCTCGACCATCGCCGGCGGCAGGCCCAGCTCCAAGCCGAGGGCGCGAACCTAAACCCAACACATTGGTATCATGGAACGAACTACTGTAATTGTAAGAGAGCATAGTGCTATAATTGTAGAGAGCATTTCAGGAGAGCCGAGGTGGTTGTAAGGTTGAGCAGTCGCCTGCTACGTAAGTGACGCAAGTTCGCATCCCAGCGGCTTGCACCAATGAGTTTTTCAAAAACTTAAACGCAGTGATTTTACATCACGAGACGATGAAGGAAAACATCGTTAGGAAAACTGTATATCTGAGAAGGAATTCAAAGGGGTACGTATAGTGCCTGAGACGGCGTTGGACTCAAAAACTAGCTGATGTGTGGGTGTAGTTTTTACAAGACCTCTGCTTTCCCGTTTGGGGACCTTCTAGAATGGCATGATCATATATATGAGTATTAGTATATACCTCGTCCTTGTGGAAGTCCTTGAGCGGTTCGACGACGCGTCCACGTGCGCGCAGCAGACGGACCAGCTCCGTGTCGTTGTGGTGCGTCTTGATGGTGGCCGCGGCGTGCGAGCACAGCGACGACGCCGACTCTATCAGGTCCGGCCGCAGCGTGCCCTGGCCTAGCAGCACCTGCTCTTCCCTAACACACACACACAAACATTTTAGAATACTTAGGAACAATTACACACCCTTAACCCCTCGGAGGAGCTCGTCGCACAGTTCAGTTGCAAATTTAACATTTTTGGCAATCGTTACAGGTAAGTCGGAAGCCTAAGAGACTCTGACAACTGGTTTAACCAATATTACCGGTTTTACGAAAATCAGATGGCAGTCGCTTCGAATAAAAAATAAAATTTGGTGATCAGCCAACAATACATGGGATAATGCCAGGGAGATGGAGAATCTAGCGCGAGTAATATTCTCAACATAAGGAACTATTGCCATAGTAACACCATTTAAATTTAAAGATTATAGATATTTAAAAAAAGTTCCAAAAAACTACAAAAGATCTTTACAATCGCTTTGGCCTGTTTTTTAATCGTTTTCAGCAACAGGACTAGATAAAAATTTTGTAGCGAATATTTATTTTTAATAAAATTTTACGTCTTAAGTAAATTACTTACTCCAAATTTAAGTCACGTGCAAACTGTTCAGCGATCCGTATGAAGACGTCTCCGATGATCTTGCGTTTGTCCTCGGGCTGCGTGGCGTGGCACAGCAGCGGAGTGTGCCGCGAGCGGCCGCCGCTCTCGCGGATCACCGTGCTGCCTTGACGGAACTACACACGATATATTACTTATATTATATTGGATTTGACTTATTTTTATATTTGGGATGATTCACATAATATTGTTATAATTGCCTATGTGCAGCCCTGGGTTTAGGGAAATGCAACCGGTGCTTCAGACCATTAAGCCTGAAGACTTGTATGCTCAAAAAGTACTGGACCAATTTTAAAAATTCCTTCACTATTTGAATGCTACATTTATCAGTAACGATACTGATATATGATGATAGACACATGAATATACGTTATGTTTTATCCCCATACTCTCACGGGAACGGGAAGTACGCGGTTGAAACCGCTTGTCGTCCGGAATACTTCGGAAAAAATTCTTTTAATTAGGAATAAATTGAAACTGCCTATGTAATTCTGATGTATAAGCTATATTATTGTAAAGTTTCATCAAAATACAATCAGTATTTTTTCCGTGAAAGAGTAACAAACATACATCCACCCATACATACATCCTTTACAAATATTAATAGAAATAGTAGGATAGTACGACTTACTAATATATGTTTAACAAATTAGTCTCAACTAACATTTAACAGAGTAAGCTTAGAGTAGGGGTGTAGATGATAATTTCTCAAAACACAATTGATTTGGCTGAGAAATTAAATTTACAATTATTAGATTTAAGGTGTTAAAATTTCGGAACTGTTTTCTTTTATATATATCGATACTCACTACATGCGAAGCATTGATGACGTGTAGACGCACACCAATCTCTCTGAGGCACCTTTCCACCTTCGCGCTCTCGTTCTTACGCATGAAGCCTGAAAGAGAGAACAAAATTTGTGAGTACCGCACTCGCATTACGGTGAAAAACGCACGATGTGGGTTTTTCCGCAGTGAAAATGAACGAACATTTTCAAAAAAATTGTCTTTGATCCATTTATATGTAAATACCGTTGTCAATGTGCAGCGCGATGACTTGGTCTTCACGCAGAGCAGTTCTGAGAAGAGCTGCACACACAGCCGAGTCCACCCCTCCGCTCACTAACACCTGCAAACACACACATACAACCTCATCTCTATTATACAACAATATTAGATACAAAAGCTCATCTCATCATAAATGTTGCCACCGGGTTCGGAAGGTTGCTTTTGCTGTGAAGAACCAGGGCAAGAATTCTTTCTTTTCTTTTTAAAAATATTTACAATGTTTAATACAGTATTAGTGGTAATGTATTACTCAAAATTGTAAATATACTTTTTTTGGAAAGAGTAATTACCAATTTTCTTCTCATTAAAAGCAACCTTCCGAACCTGGCGGTAGCATGTGTAATCCTGTATAATCTTGTCGTTCTGACGATTTGAAAGTACTTTGTTAAAAGTCTAATCAAATAAAGATATTTTGAATTTGATAACCGAATTTCGGTCACAGTAAATGTCAACGAGGATCAGTCGTCTACGCAGGAGATAGTAAAGTGTGGGCGCAAACACAGGTGCACTCTGTATTCCCTCACTCTCATATGGGACGGCAATTCGACACGACCGGAGAGATCAGTAGGTCTAAAAAGGCCACTTTGGGAGAATCATAATGTGATCCGAATATGATTCATCATCGAAATGACAAAATGGTCACTTAGGTGTAACAAATGATTACAATAATTGTAGATGTTAGTCCTAACTAACTTTTTATGATGCTATTTGTCACAAAAGCAATTCATATTTTTTAGGCCATTTTAGGAATCTTCATAGGAAAGTGTGAAACAGGTGAAATGCGTAATATAAATCATTGGTGAATCATAATATGAATTGCACCTAAGTGACCATTTTGTCATTTCAATGATGAATCATATTCGGATCACATTATGATTCTCCCAAAGTGGCCTTTTTAGACCTAAAGGCGTAGGACCAACGGTTTTCAGAGCGCCTAGTATTTTTCACTGCCGCCATCATAAGTTACCGCGTTGACGTGAAAGGAGATTTGAATGGGTTGAAACAGCGCCGTCTGTAGGCTCTCGGATGGCATTATTTTGATCCCATATATTGCGATTTTAAGAAAACTCGCAGTACTCAGGTCATGCAACCTCGTCAATCACAAGACTAACGAGGCAGTTGTAAGTAAATGGTGTTAATCCTTGGTATAAAAATAGTTCCATCTCTTTTTGTTTTGCGGATTTCAAAAGATGGACATTAGTTTTAATCGGATTTCAGCCTCTAGTCTTTTATATATTATGTAAAAATAGCTGAGCAACTATGTATGTAAGTCTATCAAGTATCAATTTATGGTCAGGGGCTTGCATTCTATAAAAGCAGATAGGCTGTGTTTACCATTTGTGATGACTGCATACACTCTTGTAGTGTGTCTATACCAAAATGTATGTACCTACGGGCCACATTGGTATGTACTTAGCCTACCTACCTGCCTACTTATTGTTTATGCTTATCCGTCTGAAAATGTGTATGATGTGAGGCAATATACTCACAAGTACTTTGTTGTTCTCGCCTACGGTGTCCTTAATGAACTGCAAACACGCCTCGCGACGTGAGCGCAGCGTGAACGAGCGAGACAAGCCCGCGATGTCGAATAGAAAGTTCGACAACATCTGCTTGCCTTTTGGGGTTAGGTCCACCTGTGGACAAAAATAATATGTTTCTAAAATAAAAACAAGCAGGTTTTTTTGCATTATTATGACAATATTTTTAGTTAGAGCCGTGGTGGCCTTGAGGTTTGAGCTGTCGTCTGCTACTCAAGCGACGCAAGTTCGAATCCCAGCGGGGCCTGTACCAAATAGTTTTTCTAAAAAACTTATGTACAGTGATTTCACACCACGTGCTTTACGGTGAAGGAAAACATCGTGAGGAAACCTGCATATTTCTGAGAAGTAATTCAATGACATATGTAAAGTGTCTGAGACGGCGATGGACTCACCATCTGTCACGTTGGCACTCAATCGTCTTCGGTGAAAAGTGGGTGTTGTGATATCAATACCTCTGCTTACATATGCTCACGCCTGTATTTCCCGAAGGGGTAGGCAGAGGTGTTGTAATTTACATACATCATTGAATTACTTCTCAGAAATATGCAGGTTTCCTCACGATGTTTTCCTTCTCCGTAAAGCACGTGGTGTGAAGTCACTGAACATAATTTTTTTTTTCAGAAAACTCTTTGGTTCAGGCCCCGCTGGGATTCGAACTTGCGTCGCTGGCGACTGCTCAAACCTCAAGGCCACCACGGCTCCTTTATTTTTCCAAAGATTAGCATATTCAACCAAACAAAAAAACTCCGGAGCTTTATACTACTCTACTCGATTCAGGTAATTTCCCAAGGTGACTTAATCAATGCGGCCCTCACTTCAATTGGCCCAGCAAAAACACGCTGAACTGGTGGTCAACTAAATAATACAAGAATGTGCGGCCCGCAGTGACACTTCACATTGTCCTATATGGCCCCAGTAAGTGTGACGGTCCAGAGTGTCTAACTTTTTCTAAAATGTATTTGTCCGTTTGTTTATACCTCCGGATGGAACTGCACACCATAGAGACGCATCTGTTCGTTGTAGATGGCTGCAATGATGTGATTTGAAGACTGCGCTCCGACGCGGAATCGCTCGCCCACCTTCTGCACGCTGTCTCCGTGCGTCAGCAGTACTGGCTGTAGCTTTTCGAGACGACTGCAAAAAAAAGATTATGATTTTTTTTGTTAGCACTGTGAATATTCAACCTAAGACAAACTTTACAAAGTACTTTCAAATCCTCAGAACGACAAGATTATACAGGATTATACCATGCTACCGCCAGGTTCAGAAGGTTGTTTTAAGTAAGAAGAACCTGGCAAGAAACTCTGTAATTACTCTTTTCAAAAATATTATACAATTTTAAGAATACAAAATAAATCACTTAAGAAACATAAGAACAGTTTTTTTATTTACACAACTAAGCTTTCTTCCCCATTACAGGTTTGAACCAATGCTATATGGTAGCAAATTGTTGTCTATGGATAATATCTATACATAGGCCGAGTATGTTGTGAGGTGTAGGTTCATTAAGAAGGGGTTTCTTCAATTACATTCCTAAGGTTAAAAGGGGTATGAAAATTTGTATGTTTATTATTATTACCCAGGCAAAGCTAGAAGGTACTACATTAGCTACTTAGCAAAATCACTCAGAGTAAAGTTATAGAACATCATACCGCGGTTATTATGACCGACAGACATGAATAATGAATATGTATTAAAAGTAGTTTTCGCCCGCTTAGATTTCATTTCTGTTCCGCGGAACCCTAATTTTGTTTAAAAATATAACTAGCTATGTTACTTCTTATCTATCTGCCAGTGAAAGTGCCGTTAAAATCGGTCCAGCCGCTTCAGAGATTACCCAGAACAAACAGACAGACAGAGAAAATAATAGTTTGGTTTTAAGTCAGTACCGTATATACTTGCATATGCATTTAGAGAAGCATAAAAGCTGTTATTTTGGAATTACAAACAGACACTTCAATTTTATTTATCTGTACAGATATAGAAGTGCCAAGTCATGCTGACTCGAGTACCAACTCAAATACTTAGCAAAAACTTGGATACCCAAGTACTTACATAACATTATTCGAATACTCAGTATTCGCAACAATTTCCGAATACTTTATATAGTATTCGTATCTTACGCCCAACCCGTTTATTGTGAACAATACAGGCTTGACATATGAATATCTTGTATTTGAATTTTGTGTCGAATTTACGTTTATTATGCTAGTATAAAAATGTATTTTTTTTAAATTTCGGAATCATTACATAATTTAATACATTACATAATTAATATCATCATCATTATTTAAACGACCTACCGAAATTTCAACAATATTAGCGCAACCTAAAAACCACAGATAGCAATAACTAATGATACCGTCGCTTATTTTTTTACTGCAACAACTTTGAAATCAGAAATTAAATTTATATAAATACTAGCTGTGCCCGGCAAACGTTGTATTGCCATATATTTTTTTGGGGTGGTCACCCTTATAATTTATGGGTATGAAAAATAGATGTTGGCCGATTATCAGACCTACCCGATCAGCACACATAATTTCATACAAATTGGTCCAGCCGTTTCGGAGGAGTATGGTAACTAACATTGTGACATGGAAATTTTGTATATTATATAACCGCGAACCGTGAAACCGGTTTCTGCCCGCGTAGATTTAGTTGAATGCTTTATTTCGCCGAACCCTAATGTTTTCTAAATAAGTAGACTACTGGCTTTCTACCGGTGAAAGTCCCGTCTGAATCGGTCCAGCCGTTTCAGAGATTAGCCGGACAGACATACAGTCAGCAAGACAAAGAAAATTATAAAAAAAAATTATACTTTTATATCCATTCAGTGAAAAGATGTTAATATAGAATTACAAATAGACACTTCAATTTTATTTATCTGTATAGATATAGATATAAATGTATGGATTTCTTACTTGAACAGCGGGCAAGTGGTCTCAACTTCCACCTCATACTGTCCATCCTCGCGAGCGTCCTTCCTCAGAACTGAGCCTCCGAATTCCTTGTTCAACATCTGCATTCCGTAGCATATACCTGACAACAAACATTGAAGCATATAATAATAATAATCACATACACAAATTGACTTACATACTACTCCAAAAAGCAATAATCCTGAACACGAGCCGTATAGTACGTAAGTTCCTATCATTGTAGGTTTCATCTCATTCAGTAATATTTTTCTTAACATCCCATAAATTCATATCATCTTTTTCTTCCATTTCCGTTTGGCCAAAAGCCCGCGGAAAATGAAACTCAACCTCGTATCTTACGAGAGAATAAAAATTTAAGTTAAAATAAAATAATAATAATAATTGAAGCATATATAGTAGTACTGAATAAAATGATGTAAAAATAGGAACATAGAAGATATAGCACAGTAATAATACAAGCCAAAATATGACTATATAAACTTATGTGCAGTGATTTCACACCACTTGCTTTTGGACTTGGTTAAGGAAAACATCGTGAGGAAACCTGCATATGTCTGAGAAGAAATTCAAAGACGTAAGTATAGTTCCTATGACGACGATAGACTCACAATCTACCACGTGGGCTTGATCATCTTCGGTGAAAAGTGGGTGTTGTTATTATAACAACTCTGCCTATCCCTTCGGGGAATACAGGCGTGAGCTTATGTATGATATTATATAGTTTTACGACGTTTTAAGTAGTTAAGAAGGCTTTAAATATTGGTACATAACTCACCAAGCACAGGCAGTCCAATCTTGAATATGTCCGAATCATACCGCGGCGCGTCCTCAGCGTACACCGAGTTTGGTCCCCCGGAGATGATGATGGCTCGGTAGCCAGCCTCCTGCAGGTGGTACGCCGGAGTGTCCAGGGCCAGGATATCTGACTCCACGCATAGTTCGCGCACGCGTCGGTCGATCACCTAGACAAATACATACAGTTAGAAAAGCTGTTCAAACACAGCTTTTCTAACGCTTCAAATATTCATTTACATTCACAGATTAATAATTTGTGAATCACAAATAATTATATATTAAATTTTTGTGTAAGTATGCTTGTAACGAATTGGCTCAAAAGAGTACTAGACCGATTTTAAAAGTGATTTCACCATTTGGATTCTACATTATCAGCGAGTAACATAGGCTTTATTTTATGCCTGTACTCCCACGGGAACGGGAACTACGCGGGTCCTAAATATTTTAAGTGTTAGAAAATTGCAAATATTTATTCAGAAAATTATAATTTGTTAATGTAAGTGGATATTTTAAGTGTAAAATGTTTGTAACATTTTCTAACAGCAGTGTGGGAGCACCATATTGATGCAGATATACAAAACTACAAGTGCCGTCACGAGTTTTGAGCGTTCAGAGTAAATAGTGGGGCTAACTTTGCATGTATTTGTTAGCAAAGATACAGAAACGACAGGGCCTAGGGATAAACGTATGAATTTAATACCTACAAATTAATTATAATTATACCAAAGATTAAGATAAAATCCACGACCAATATGATTAATTAGCGGCAATGTTTAAGTACTAGCTCATAGGTTGTTCGTTAGCATTCACTTAGGACTTAGCAATAACGTCTGCGATAAGTTTATCGATGATTTTTATTAATGTAGTTTTTAAGTAGCTGTTGAAACAAAGCTTTTAATAATTTCAAGGTCATTGTAGCACAAAATAGAAGGTACCACAGAAGGTCGGCCTCCTACGTCGTTGCGAGGTAACAAGATCTCAGCGGTCTTATTCCAGCATTACCTTTAGATCAAGAGTAGAAAAACTCGAGAGAAGAGTTAGAAAGAGAACCGTCGTGGGATGAGGGGGAGTTGCCGGGTTTAATTTCCTTTTATCTTCTGCTATGAAATATGAATATAAGATGTATTTAAGGATCGTAGCATGTGACTAGAGACTTTGCCCCATGGGATACAAGCTTGAGCATAATGTATGTTTCGCATATGATCGCTTGCATCATTTAGATCTTTTTGACCTTATTTGTTTACATACATACATATGCTCACGCCTGTATTCCCCGAAGGGGTAGGCAGAGGTTTTGTTAACACAACACCCACTTTTCACCGAATTTGATTAAGTGCCAACGTGACAGATGGTGAGTCCATCGCCGTCTCAGGCACTATACACACGTCTTTGAAATACTTCTCAGAAATATGCAGGTTTCCTCACGATGTTTTCCTTCACCGTAAAGCACGTGGTGTGAAATCACTGTACATAGGTTTTTATAGGAAAACTCATAGGTACAGGACCTTGCGCCCAGTCGCTTGCGTAGCAGGCGACTTATTTGTTTATTAGTGCATAAATCCCGATGATAATATTAGACCCCCCCACACGACAGGGATTCGTTGCAATGTCGAAATCATCACCTAAAGCTGTGTATGTTCGACTGTTATGAGAGCCCAAAGTTCTGCAAGTTTTATTTTTTACTGTGGTTATGTTAGATTCGTGGTTAGAGGAGCTCGTAACACAATTGCTATTGCGCATATCATTCGATCAGCGAAGTTAAGCAACCCCAACCCAAGGCAGTATTCGAATGGGTGACCACCTGAATCCCCTCTGTGCCTCATAGAGCACGTTAAGCAATCGGTGGACCAATTTAAAATCTTTGGAAATCGTTACAGATCAGTCGGAAGCTTTACAACGGGTTTTGCAAAAATTACTGATTTTCCTAGAAAAAGGGGGGTTACGAATGTCAGATGGCAGTTGTATCGTATAAACATCAATAATCAGTCACATCGAGTTGACTCGAGATGCTAGTTTAGTTAGATTCATAAATTTGTAACTTTACTTGTAACATTGTATAACTGTTATCTTGCTATGTACAATCAATATATAAATGCCTATTAATTGATTATTAAATGACCTACCAACCTCTTAGATACCTATGTACTTATTATTAAATTGTAGACGCGGCCTCACGCATACAATTACTTTTCTTGGTAAATAGCAGCTTGGCCTTCATTAGATGAACGGTATATTAGTAACACTCGTGATGGATGCCCATCTCATGTAGCCTATAAATACATTCTAGGGTTGTCACTCGCGCTTTACACGTTATGTATTCATTAAAGTTATAAGGTATTTGTGCCGTAGAGCCATGGTGGTATCGGCGTTTCGAATCCTAATGAGTTTTTCTAAAAAAACGTATGTGCAGTGATTTCACACCACGTGCTTTACGGAGAAGGAGAACATCTTGAGGAAACCTGTATACGTCTGAGAAGTATTTATAGTGCCTGAAGCAGCGATGGACTCACCCTCTGTCACGTTGGCACTTAATCATATTCGGCGAAATGTGGGTGCTGATGCTTACCCCTTTGGGGACCCTTCTAGGATGGCGTGAGCATATTACATATTTTTTTTGGATTAATGAAAACTATGTTACTTAGTGTACCGAATTTTAATATTTTCCATCGATGCTTCTCTCTGATTGATCGCAGCATGATGTTATAAACCTACAACCTTCTTCGATGAATGAACTATCCAACGCAACAATAATTTCAATTCAAATCCTTTGGTAAATTAGGGCATTTAAACCAACTCTTCCCCCTTATTACAAAGCATGGTTCAAACTCGGACTAAAACTATGTCGATCCCTTTCGAAATCCGTATCACAAAAAGAGACGGAGCTACTGTTGAACCAAGGATTATCATAGTCTACGTTTTACAAAACAGGTTCAGCCTTACATTCATCATCATCCTCCTGCCCTTATACCATGATATTTGTGGTCGGCGCAATGCGCTCTCTATCAGCCGTCATATCTGTATTCACTCCTATTTTAGCCATATCATCTATCACACAATCCATCCATCGTTTCTTAGGTCTTCCTTTCCCATTGTAACCATCCACATTCATAAACAAAACTTTTTTTATAAATTAGGGTACCTTTCCATACTGTGAGCCAGCGTCCAATATGGCAACCTTATCCCGGCCGTTCGTGGACCCGTTGGTCCCGCGGTACTGTCCGTCTGCACTGGCTGTGTGCATCTCGCCGACTCGCCAGCAGCACTATGTAAAAAAAAACATAAATGATATTATACATTGGATACTTATTGATGATGAAATTAAGTATTAATTACTGGCCCTATTAAGGCACATAATGGAAACTATCCGCGTTATGTCTATTGTTGGGGGCAAATCGGTGAAAAGGTTTCAAGAAAGCCAGGGTCAGATTAGCCCTATAGGCATCAGAGTCCCTTTTGTATAACCTTTTCTCACTCTTTTGAATATATTTTCCCCCCTTTATTCTCGGACCTCTAGGCAGATTCCTTATCAGTCTTATGGATTTACCGGCCCTGAGGCAGGCAGAAACTTTCCAAATTATAATATTAATATAGATATGGATAAATATTAATCCAATATCAAAATTATTTATTCAGTTTAGGCTATTGTAGTTTGGTAGTGTGGTAGTGTCCTTTGACCACAACACCAGGTCCACATCCTAACATTATAAATGGGAAAGCTTGTAAAGATGTATGGATGTATATTACTCCTTGATGCAAAAACTATTGATTGAATTTACATACTTTGGGGTAATGCTAACTATAACCCACTATTGGTCTGGGTGATGTATATAGCCTATAGCCTTCCTCGATAAATGGATTATTTAAAACTGAAACAATCTTTCAAATCAGGCTGAGACTGTCATGAGATTAGCGTGCTCAAGCTCTATACATTAACTATGATTTACATCGGAATAACTATATTAAAGATATTGTGTGTGAATTGTACAAAATCAAAGCAGGAGTCAAAGTCACCAGCTAGTTATTGATATGTTTTACGGGAATAACTTCTCCTGAACTCTGTTCATTTGTGAAAATCTGTTAAGTCATTGCAGATTTTGTTGTGCGCGACCAGATGCGGCGGGAGAGTATTTGAAATTATTACATTGTTTATTTGTGTTGTGGGAGGCATACTACTGATTTAAAGAACAATGAATACAACTACAACAGAATTTAGTTAAAGAAAATGTTTACCAAATAATTAAGCTTCATTCACACACTGGAATTAGTCCAACAAAACAATTATGTCGCTATTTAAAAATACTTCAAACATCACAATACCAGCATTTCCAAAAACACAAATCAATCAACACAATGATATCACATGTAAATATTCCACACCTTGAATAATAGATTTCTAAAACCAAACATTATGGTTAAAATACACAAAAATGTACATTTGTATTGTTTCTGACATGTTACAATGTTGCCAATGCAAGTTGGAACTTTAAAATGTAGTAGAAAGAATCTAGTTTCCAATTACTTTGTGATTATGCAAAATAAAAGAGATCCTTGGACTGTGCAGTGAAGTTCACTCATTAACGCAGACTGTGTCAATGGTTATTTATAGAAATCATCCCACATGAAGAGTAAACATGCATGCATGTACAATACATTTTCATAATAATGTTGGGAGGTTTCATATCGTTGACTTATGAATAGGTTACCAACATGATACTGCTAATTATGATTGCTGTATTAATTTTGTAGACAGTTACATAATGTATTGGAAAAAAAATATGTGAAAAATTTATGGTACATTTTTTGTTAATATTGTTGGTAGTTACCACACTGGTGAATTATGAATAGGAAACCAATATGATACCACTAATTATGATTGCTTTATTTATTTTGTAGACAGTACATAATGTATAAGATTTTTTTATTTTTTATTTTATTTAATTGAGAGTTTTTACACTTATTAATATAAAATCTAAATAATACCGCTATTTATGATTGATTTATTAATTTTATAGACTAGTTAATTACATAATGTATAGATTATTTTTTTTTACAAAAATTATTTATTTTTATGTCTAAGCATAAGCAATGATCATAAGTTCAACTTGCTATTACTTTTAAGGCAATTATAAAAAAAAAAATTACTAAGCCATGTGTTGAAATGATACAATTATGACCCAAATAAGTCTATGAAAAACACTTGTGTAAATGATTGTATGAAAGGAAACAAAGCTCTCATTACAATTTATGGACTATGTAGTTGGTATGGTGTAAATTCTATATTTAAATCTATTTAGTTCAGCGACATGTTCTAAATGTTTATTGCAATATTTAAAAAAAAAATTGTTTGTTTTTTACAATGTTACCTTCAACCAAAGCAAGTCAATTCTTTATTAAAATATAAATTACTTTTTCCATATCCTTTATCATTTCCAGCGTACATTTTAATGAGTATATATATTTTTTAATTATTCTTATGAATAAAACGATTTTTATTAGAGAAATGCAGTAAATTAAATACATGTTGAATATGGTAATAGGAATAATGATATATGTTCCAAATTTAAAAGCAACATACCTATAATATAAAAAAATATATAGAACTGCAAAAAATATGTTGTTCTAATGAGGCGGGAAGACTCAATAAGATGAATGTTAAGCTGTTACATACTTAACTACATGTAAAGGTTAGATAAATAAGGTTATCTAGTTCTATTGATAACATTTTTAACCAAGTATTAGTGACGAAATATATGATATACAGGCGCCAGAACAACAATATACAATTATCAACACGAAAAACGCCGTAACGTAGCAATGTTTTACAGAAAAAACTTCAAACAAAGGACAAGCCACATCACATACCTTTCTCAGAATGCAAAACATGATAGTACTTGAAAAAATTGAGAGTAATACTCATTATTCGCTGAGAAACAAGACGATCGAGATCTAACGATAACAAACAGATAACGTGGTGATAAAACTAGCTATATTTTCAACGGCGAAAGCTACAGCCTCCACGGAACACCGGGAGATGTTTAGTTAAGCATTTCTGCTTACCAGTTCGATTTACTTACCGTACAAATTGCACGCCAAATAATTGACTGTTTTGAAAATATATTACACTTCAGTCTACCACCACGAATAAAATACAGAAATTGCGCGCTGTGGAACTAAAATGTTGAGTGAAACCAGGCTTTGACATTAGTTTCTAAGTCGTAACCGGAGTGATTGCATGTAGCAGCCATTGTTGTTTATCTAAAATAGTAACACAAACACTATAAAGACGCTTTTATTTGTTTTTCGCACTTACCTAAAAGAAAATATTCGATATTTCAGAAGAATAAGTTCATGAAAAACACGAAAAAATGTGATTCTCCATTCAGCACTACGAATACAAAATTTTTGTACTGAATTTAGCCGCAAGATGGTGCATCCGCCGTGCCAATCAAATCGAAAGCAAGCATAAACACATTGACATTAAGGATGCGTTCCCAATATTATAAAAAATTACCTATTATTTAATTGAAATAAACATTTTACTCGCACGTGAGGCATGTGCATTACTCTGATACACCACAAAACTCAATTTAAAGATATAACAAAATAAAATATAGATACCTATTCACTAGATTTCTATTTTAGTAGCGATATCTATAGTATTTTATTTCTTTATTTCAGGTGAACGCAAACATAACATAATTTGCTTGTCATTGCATTCAAAATGCAATAATGTGTGAATAGTCTGTGAAATGGAACGAACACCTAGTAAGGGAACGTTTCATTTTCGCGGTCTGCAAGCAAACTCTCACTGTTGACTCGACTGATTCATCACAATAAGATAGAAACAGACCATATCATTTACGGTTTTGGTGATTTTTTCTTAGGAATTCCGAAAAAAAATTCTCTTCTCAAAACCTCTTTGATCTCTTGCATACAAAGGAATGTGAAATGCAATAAAAAAAAAACATGACGTAGCAAATAGTGACAGTGACATTGGTTTCGTTCTGACGGTGAGAACAGGATTGTGTTCAATTGGATTGGTTCAATTCAATTGAATCAAAATCAAACAAAATCGGCTGACGCTGTGTCTAGAATCTATCTTTATATTGTGTGAATAATTATTAAATACTACCTCATATTGTAGTAAAAATGCCCGACCATTTAGGAGATGATATGCGCAAAATCAAAGATGATAAAGAAGAACCAGAAAAAGAAATAAAATGTAAGTTTCCCTTGTTACACTTACCAAGTAATAACCTTTTGCTTGCAATTTATTTAGTTAATATTACTGTTTTATTGGCATATTTTACTGTTTTCAGCCCTCGATGAAGGAGACATTGCATTACTTAAGTCATATGTGAGTTATTTATGTTCTTTCTAATGTGATCTAAATATGATGACTGGCATTTTTTGATACTGTTTGTAATTAAATTTTTAATTATTTAAGGGGCAAGGGCAGTACACGAAGATCATCAAAGAGGTCGAGGATGGTATCCAGACTGTGATGAAGAGGGTTAATGAACTTACTGGCATAAAGGAATCAGATACAGGGTTGGCCCCACCAGCTCTTTGGGACCTTGCAGCTGATAAACAAACATTACAGAATGAACAACCATTGCAAGTAAGATTTATCAAAAGAACATTTATATTCAAGAGTACTTTGGTAGTAATCTAAATAATTTTAAACTAAGTTCAGTTATACCATTATTGTCTAATAGTTAATTGTAAAAAAATTGAGATGCATTAGGTGTTAATTTAATCTTTCGAAAAAATTTTTTTTCTAAAAATTCATTGTATGAGAAACTAATTTAAGAATTTTAAGGTTTCTTTTCAATGGTGTTTTCTCATATATGTATGCTAGAAAATATAATAATGTAAAAATATATAATAATGCCAGTACAGAAAAAAGGTTCTAGTTTCTTAAAAAAATAATTTCTTTATACTTATATATAGTACTGGTTAATATTTTCCATTTGTTTCAAAAGGTGGCAAGATGCACAAAAATCATCAATGCAGATTCAAACGACCCAAAGTACATAATCAATGTGAAGCAATTTGCCAAGTTTGTGGTGGACCTAGCAGACTCTGTGGCACCTACTGATATCGAGGAGGGCATGAGGGTTGGGTGAGTATTTATAATACTTTTTACTTACTGTCGTCCACACAATGTTCAGTACATGTACATTGGAGGTTCAGTTTCATATTTATTTATTGATTCACCAACAAGATAGAGTAACATAGAAAACTTAAATATAAATAAAAAAATATATATATGCTCACGCCATCCCAGAAGGGTCCTCGAAGGGCAGAGCTGTTGTAACAACACCCACATTTCACCGAATATGATCAAGTGGCAATGTGACACAGGGCAGTCCATCACCGTCTCAGGCACTATGCATACGTCTTTGAATTACTTCTCACACATATGCATGTTTCCTCACGATGTTTTCCTCACGATGTTTTCCTCCACCGTAAAGCAAGTGGTGTGAAATAACTGCATATAAGTATTTTAGAAAAACTCATTGATACAGGCCCCGCTGGGATTCGAACTTGCGTCGCTTGCGTAGCAGGCGACAGCTATAACCCCAAGGCCAACACGGCTTTTTTCTTAAAACTTAAATGTGACAATTGTTATCTTAATCATAGGTGAAAGATTATATGCCTTAGAAAAAATACAACACAGGAATAATTCTTACTTTATATGTCTAATCAATAAAGGGCAGAAAATTAAAATAAAATAAAGAAATATGAATTATTATGAGCTATCAGAGAAAATGTCAATGTTGTTACTAACTGGCTTAGATGCAGTAGATCTATGGAGCGCATTATACTATATTATAGTTTAACCAGAGAGTATCTCCAATGATCATGTAAATTTACAACATAGTGGAAAAATCTGTAGAGGGCATCCAAGGAAGAACTATAATGACTGTTATGATGGCTCGGTAAGCTGTAGTTTACTATCTGAGCAAGAGTAGTGGAATGGAAGTGTGGAGAATTCAATAGTTGGAATGTTTCTCAAAAATTTTATATTATTTACAGAACAATGACAGTAACATTTAATTACATTTGCACCTGCGACAAGGCGGGGACCCTAACCGCTGCGGGGAGCCTAGTCCCGGCGGGGGTTAGGGTCCCCGCCTTGTCGCTCGACTGTTCGCTGAGCGTGAACACCTGTCTCATGAATAACAGTTAAACTATCATGGCAATACAAGGTTATGGTAGGACTCCAGGAGAGTTAAATAGAGTTTGTTCCAAACTTAGCAATTCTCTGGCACAACTCTCCAATAGTAAAGTTGTTGATTGCATTTAACTTAATTATGTGAAGTACTAATTGAGGTATATTACTAAACACATACATATGCTCACGCCTGTATTCCCCGAAGGGGTAGGCAGAGGTGTTGTAACAACACCCACATTTCACCGAATATGATCAAGTGGCAGTGTGACAGAGGGTGAGTCCATCGCCGTCTCAGGCACTATACATACGTCTTTGAATTACTTCTCAGAAATATGCAGGTTTCCTCACGATGTTTTCCTTCACCGTAAAGCACGTGGTGTGAAATCACTGTACATAAGTTTTTTTAGAAAATCTCATTGGTACAGGCCCCGCTAATTACTAAACACACAGAATACTTATCTTTATTCCATTATGTTTGTGTTTTATAAGTTATCTAGCTTTGCCTCATAACTTTTTCTCTGTTCTTAAATAAAGCCACCCTTTACCAAATTGTAGGGAAATTGGTTCATCAGAGTAACTGTGAACAGGAGACAAGCTGACAGACAAACACACCCATTTGAAATATTAGTACCGACACGACCTATAAGTGCTGACCTTGCGCAGGAGTCATTGTACGAGTCTGTCTCTGTCAGTCAGTATGGCGCGACATGAATAAAATACATTCACATTCCCACTATTTTCACTATTCATAACTTGTGATGGCAACTACAAATAATCAAGATAAGTTAGTCCCTTTAAAAATTCTGATAGAAGCAAGTGCTAAATATTATTATTTTCCCCACCAGTGTTGACCGCAACAAGTACCAGATCCACATCCCACTGCCCCCCAAGATAGATCCCACAGTGACCATGATGCAGGTGGAAGAGAAGCCAGACGTGACGTACAGTGACGTTGGAGGCTGCAAGGAACAGATTGAGAAGCTTAGAGAAGTTGTTGAGACACCATTGTTGCATGTAAGTTGATTTCATGACGCAATCTAATATGTAAAAAATTATAAAACTACTGAATAGATTTCAAAAACTTTACAATAATATTGCTTATACATCAGAATAATAGTAGCATATGACTACAATATATGTATGAAGATATTGTGTCTAATATACAAACAAGTCAAATCCTGCACAGATACACCATTACACACATACAGGTGGGGTGGGGTACTTATAGTACACCTCTATTACGCCAGGTATATTTAAGTCCAATGTTATGGGGGGGCAAGCCTATTGCCATCATCCGGGCGCTAATCCAGACTGAGCTATAACTGGAAATTACAGATGGAATAACCCAATTACACGGCCCGACCTACTAGGTCTTATAAATATTTGCAGGTTGTATCTGATATATACTTTATATTCACAGCCCGAAAAATTCGTAAAACTTGGTATTGAGCCCCCGAAAGGCGTGCTGCTTTTCGGCCCTCCCGGCACCGGCAAGACCCTGTGTGCCCGAGCTGTTGCCAACAGAACTGACGCCTGCTTTATCAGGGTTATTGGTGAGACATGTTTATCATACCTTAATTCTAATGATGAAAGAAAGCTGTATGCAACTGGGATGTGGATTTTGCGTTGGATATGTGGTGTATCGAGTTTGGACAAGGGAAGGATTGAGTGAATAAGGGGAAGTCTGCAGTGGCTGAGAAGGTGAAGAATAAAAGATCGATTGGGTTAAAGATGATATGGCTAGAATGGGAGTGAATACAGATATGACGGCTGATAGGGAGAAATGGAAGAGAAGAACACATTCCGCCGACCACAAATAACACGGGATAAGGGCATGATGATGATGATGATGTAGCGACAAATACTGATAAATAAGGTCGGTTGCGTCATTTTAGAAAAAATATTGAAGTGATTCAACATTATAGGAATAGACACATAAAGTTAGTAAAATAAAGCTTTTTATGACTGCGTCGATAATTTCTGATATATCGGTTGATATTGTTTCATAACACATACAATAGATGGCGCAAGGAGTCCCCTAAAGGAAGCAAAGGAAAAATTCGTCACATAAGGTAGAGTCCTGAATAGCGCAGGTGACAGAGCGACTACAATATGATGGACGTAGGTTCAAATCTCGCCATGCACTTAATAAACAATTTCCTATTTATCTGTTTGAAGTTAATTTAAAATAAATATGTAGTCTATTTTGTGTATTTAAAATCGATTTAAAAAATATATAGTATGTTCATCTATGTATTTAAAATAGTATTGGGAAGTAAAGAAAGAGTGTCGCCTACAAGCTTTGGCAACGCTCTGATACACCTTCCCTATATTAAACCTGCAATGAACATCTTCGCCCAATGAAGTTCGTAGGCGAGGCTACACATTGTAGGACATTTTTTGTTTTGATTTTAGAAAGTACATCGTTTTTGTTCTATTAATATGATTATTATTGGTAAACAAGACTGGTATCCCCGGGTGCGCATACACTTAATTTCAGGGATGGCCTGCGGAACGTAGTGGCCTAGCCGTTTGGGAGATTAGCCACAGTAAAGAAAAAAATATAGGTTTTGTGTCTGATTATCGTATATACTTTCATTAGCATTTAGTGAAAAGTTGCTAATTAGGGATTACAAACCGATACTTGAGCTATTGGGGACTCTACTGGAAAGGCGTTTTCGTTTAGTTTTCATCACCTTAAATTGTAAAAAATATAGATTTAGGCCACACTTTCAACAAACTTAATGTAGATTCGTCATTCCCTCTTATTACGTGGGAATAAAACATAACTGGCGCAATGTGGGTGTACTATAAGTACACCTTTGTGTATGTGATTCCAGGGTCTGAGTTGGTGCAGAAGTACGTGGGCGAGGGTGCTCGTATGGTGCGTGAGCTGTTCGAGATGGCTCGCAGCAAGAAGGCGTGTCTCATATTCTTCGACGAAATCGACGCGATTGGAGGTGCCAGGTGATTATCAACTCTATTTATCTTTACTGTAAAAGAAGTAAGGAGCTCGTGGCACAGTTGCTATTGCGCATTTCATTCGATCAGCGAAGTTAGTCAACCCTAACCCTAGCCAGTAATTCGATGGGTGATCGCCCGAGTTCCCTCCGTGCCTCGGAGAGCACGTTAAGCCGTCGGTCCCGGTTGCCAATTTATTATGTTTGGCAATCGTTACAGGTCAGTTGGAGGCCTAAAATAGTCTGACAACTGGTTTAACCCAGATCACGGATTTCCTCGTAAAAGGGGTTGCGAAAGTCAGATGGCAGTCGCTTCGTATAGAAATCAGGTGATCAGCCACATCGGGTTGAATCAAGTGCCGACCCCAACAATGTATGGGATAAGGCCAGAGAGATGATGATGATATGTACAAGAAAATATATTTAAGGGTATTAATATAGATATAACTAGGTACGTAGGTAGCCGTCTATGGCGACAAATTATCTCTATTTAAAAAATGCAGCTATATGTATTTAGCGGAAAACGGCAACAGATACGCACTTTTGATTTATCATATTTTTATATAGATATAGATTTGTGTATGTTCAGATAACAGTTTATAAGTAAGAATGATGTTTGATGTAGATTCGACGACGGGGCCGGTGGCGACAATGAAGTGCAGAGGACTATGTTGGAGCTGATCAACCAGCTTGATGGGTTCGACCCTCGCGGGAACATTAAGGTAACGTTTATCATAGTAACAGCAAAAAATTACAACACCGCTTTCCGTTCGCTACAAAGATTTTTGTTTATGCTAAGGTGACAATAGCCGTGGTGGTCTTGGGATTTGAGCAGTCGCCTGCTACGTAAGCGACGCAAGTACGAATCCAAACGGGGCCAGTACCAATGAGTTTTTCACACATGCTTTATGGTGAAGGGAAACATCGTGAGGAAACCTGAATATGTAGACGTATGTACAGCTTATGTATGAATGAATGTATGTCAGGCGACAAACTTCCCAACACTATTCCGGCGGTAGCGTTCTGACCCAACATACCCTCAAGGAGTATGGTTGGGCCCGAGGTTGGAGTAACTAAGTATATATAAATTGAACCTACACCAGGTATTGATGGCGACCAACCGTCCAGACACACTGGACCCGGCCCTCATGAGACCAGGTCGTTTGGACCGCAAGGTGGAGTTCGGTCTGCCAGACTTGGAAGGTCGCGCGCATATCTTCCGCATCCACGCGCGTTCCATGAGCGTCGAACGAGACATACGCTTCGATCTACTAGCCAGACTTTGTCCTAACTCAACTGGAGCTGAGATCAGGTAAGACTTCATTCATCCTTTTGTCCTTGGTGATTATAATTTGCTTTTGACAGAATATATATCTCCCTCTCTCTAAGCCGAAAACGAAGTAAGTGTAAGTAAAAACGAAGCATCTACATAGATAAATGAAATTGAAGTGTCTGTTTGTAATACCAAATGATTAGCGTTTCACTAAATGCATATGAAAGTAAATAGTGTACTGAGTGCCTAAACGGCGCCATCTGTCGGGCCACAGATGGCACTATTTTGACCCGAAACAAATTTGCGTTTACATCAACGCGGTGACTTGTGACTGGGGCAGTGAAAAACTCGCACTAGGCGCTCTGACATAAAAATAAAAATTAAAAAAAAACCTTCCGTCTGTCTGTTTGTTCCGACTAATCTCTGACTGAGCTAACTTTTAACGGGACTATATCTGGCAAATACTTATTTATCATCTCCCTGGCCTTGTCCCATACATTGTTGGGGTCGGAACTTGATTCAACCCGATGTGGCTGATCACCTGATTATTATTCGAAGCGACTACCATCTGAGCTTCGCAACCACTTTTACGAGGAAAATCTGTGATCGGGGTTAAACCAGTTGTCAGACTATTTTAGGCCTCCGACTGACCTGTAACGATTGCCAAAGATGATAAATTTTCAACCGGGACCGACGGCTTATTGTGCTCTCCGAGGCACGGAGGGAACTCGGGCGGTCACCCATCCAATTAATCACATACTTATTTTTGTTTAAAAAAAATATTTGAGTTAAGTCCGCGAATTAAGGTATGAAACCAAATCTATCGCGGGGCTCAGCTAGTAATTAATATAAATGGTGTGTTCAGGTCGGTGTGTACGGAGGCTGGTATGTTCGCAATCCGCGCGCGCCGTAAGGTGGCCACCGAGAAGGACTTCCTGGAAGCTGTCAACAAGGTCATCAAGTCATACGCCAAGTTCTCCGCCACGCCGCGCTACATGACTTACAACTAAATAATTATTGTAATAGATTATACTGTATTATTATAAACATTTGAGAATTATACTCGCTGTTTCAGTTTTATTTTGCATCTCATGTAATTTATAGGTCATAATATTAAAATGGATCTAATGAACTAATTTCAAATAATCTAACATAAAGTAACGTTTTGTGACTAGTAACCCGAAAAATTTAAAGACTTTCGTTAGTATAAATGCTAGGATAACGAATTATATTTTATCCGTCGCTATGATTTTCGAAAGTACCCCTCGATATCTCTAGGATTCCATCACCAGACCCTGGTTTCCTTATTATAGTACCGCATTCGGAATATCTCCTTTCCAACTAAAAAAATAATTATCAAAATCGATTCATAAACGACCATGTTATCCACCAACCGCTTCGAAAAACCTCCTTTTTTTTGAAGGCAGTTAAGATAAGTATTCAGCACTTTTGAGTTAGTAATTAATTTTATCAACAAATAGAGGGTAGTTCAATAACTTTAATATTTGACATTGACTGTTCGTAAGGTATCAAGATGGTAGTTTGTTCTTTGGTAGCAATCGAGGAATAATAGTGTCGTGTTCCGTCTGTTTTACAGTAAATACCTAATTAAGGTTTTCATGAAATTTTGTGACACATTTATCAGAATGTTACAATCGGTGAGTACTTATTTATAATTAGGTATTACTTGATTGCTAAACCAATGCTGTGTTAGTTAGATCAAGACAACTTGTACCATGTTAGCCTAGTGAGTAGTCACAACTTTACATGCCTTAGAATTGAGCACCTGAAGTATTTTTTTACTTATTCGTTGCGTAAAATATATACACACACGATTGCTGTATCCTACCTACTTCATAATATACTTACAGATTACAGTCAAAGCCTGTAATATTTTGTAAACAAGTGCAGAATTTTAGCAAACCAATTCTTTAGACTTGTGTTATTTAGGACATGTCTGTTTACAATCTCACCCGATAGATTATTATCTAAAGGAGGTGTTTATATGCGTCATTATTGGAATATTTCGCTAAGGACGCGTACACGGATGTGGTGGAGCTATGTGCTCTGCTGCAGTGCCTGGGCTTCAGCGTGAAGTCACTGGACTCCGGAGACGGCAACGTCAGCCAAGACGGCGGCGCCAGGACTGTAGTCATCAACTGTCAGGTTTGCCATCCAGTATATACATTACATAACCCGCTAGAAGTATATTTTTTATACATCAAAACTTTGTAACACAGCTGTGGTCACATACCTACCTGGTAACCTAGATATTTATTTATATATCTGTGCTGTGGTAACCAAATACCTAATGCACTACAGGTAGTGTTATGTACGTTCACTAGCGCTTTGATTGTCGCCAGGGAAGTCCGTTTCTACACAGTAAGACTGTACGTCATTATAGGGCTGTTCTAAACCTATAATCGTTATTTAAGCAACGCGCTCTGGAATAGCATTTGTGGATCTATGGGACAGTGGAAATTTGCTGGTGGCTCACTGAATTCGGTATAACTTCACTATAAAACAATGCCAAACGTGGACTACAGTGTGGGTCAATCAAGGCGCTAGTGTATATACATTACATAACAGGTAGGTAAACCTTTCTTTACTTGCTAAGGGTTAACCCATCCAACCTTACTCTACTTGGATAATATTTGACTCCTAACTACGACTGGACGTACCTATGTGACGTCTGTGAGATTGAAACTGCAATTTAGTTATGTTGACCTCAATTTACAATTTACATTATTAGATGTTTACCACTTATTATCCAGTCGTCCGGCCTCCACGTGGTCTTGGAGAGCGCGTCTATAGGCTCGTGCTCATGTCCCGCGCCGCGCCAGCAGCAGACCAGCGGCGTCTGGCAGGTCTCAGGCGTCACTGGAGGGAAGCAACTCGATAAGGTAACCTACAGCAATAACGCTCTACTCAAGCGAAATTAGCTGATTATCAGTTACCTGAGGTCGATGTGCAATATTTATTGCTGGGTACCTACACTACTATAGTGATTTGACAGAAGCTATATCGAAAACATTAAATAATATGATTAAAACATTGCGCCGCTTACCATCAGGCGGATTGTACGCGTTTGTCATATTGTAGTAAGTACATAGATATACATGCTCACGCCTGTATTCCTCGAAGAGGTAGGCAGAGGTGTTGTAATATCAACACTCTCTCACCGATGACGATTAAGTGCCGACGTGACAGATGGTGAGCCTGAGGGACTATACATACGTCATTGATTTAATTTTCAGACATATGCAGTTATGCAAGTATTCCTTCACCGTAAAGCTACTAAAAGAGAGTACTAAAACCCCACGGCCACACACGGATCTTCTAATTTTAAACCTGTAGGTACCATTAAATTTAGATTGTTCTAAATTCTGTGAACTTTGGTAAGTACAGGAGTTTGGTTGCTCCCTGCTCGGCTCGTTACCCAAGAGCCACCGCGACCGTCTGACGACAGACCTCAACAACATGATCCTGTGCATCAAGCAGCACAACGAGACAGACCCCGACAAGCTCAGGGATAAAGAGGCTGCCAACAAGTCTGCCAGCATGTTAGAGCTCAAGACTCCTGAGAAAATTGATGACAGGTTAACCTTTAAAATAAGTTGATGGTAGTCACTTGAACGGGAATGGGCATAAAACTAATTCTATTTGGTAATTATTTGATTATGCTTTATTATAAACTTTGTTTATTATACTATTAATTGAGATCACTTGGGTAGATTAGTTTAGGAATTATTATCATTAAAAAAAACAGGTTAAATGTTTATGTTACCTATTATATAGTTCATGGTGCTTGGAAAGGAATAATTGTTTACGAGATGCAGAAATACTGTTTGTATCTGGTGAAGGTGCACCAGAGAAAAACAGTACTTCTATACCTAAGAAGTCGTGGATTCTTTTGTATTTCATTTTAGTAATTTATCACATATAAAATGGTGGCCTCTTGGGCATGTCAGTCTGAGCACTGGTTTAAATGAGATTGCCGATTTTCCCTGTACATAATATTCGGATGACCAGCCACGTCGGGTTGAATATGCAGCTCCATCATTGAAGGTAATGAGTAAAATTGTGACATTTAATTATTTCAGACATTATCAGATAAAATGTGAAACTCCTACTCGTTACCGTTCGCTGGATACCCTCACGGGTAAGGAGGCGGGCTCGTCCCTGCCGGCGCCGGGCATTCTCCACAAACCTGACCTTACCGACATGTCCGTTGAAAAGATTGACAACAAGCTTGTTTCAGCTGTAAGTTTCGATAAACCTCTCGCAGCTCTATCTCCCTATATTTAATTATGTGTGGTTTGCATAAATACCTACATACATATACTCACCCACGCCTGTATTCCCCGAAGGGATAAGTACCATTCACCATTGTAGATCGTATGAAAAATAGTGTGAAAGGACAGTTGCAAGTTGAAGAATGATGTGGTGACCAGAATTGAAAAAGTATGTTGAGATGGTTTGGACATATCGAAAGGATGAGTGAAAGGCGTTTAACGAAAGAAATTTATAGAGCGAATGTGACCGGAAGTGTCGGTAGAGGGCGTCCAAGGAAGTACTACTATGACTGAATTAATAGTATTTTTCAGAAAGGTCAAATTCGCAGCACTCGTAACTGAAGAAAGTGTATGAAGAGATGCATGAATGTGGATGAAGCGAAAGAAGTATGTAAGGATCGTAGCATGTGACAAACAGTGGTCTCTGCCTACCCCCATGGGATACAGGCGTGAGCATATCGTGTACTCATAGGAGAGCTACACTCACATATCAAAAGTTATGTTTAAGTACAATGTAATAGGTCTTAAACTATTGCCACTAACCGAGCACTGATCCAGACTCCGGGCTACTACTGGGTAATTACAGATGGAAACATAAAATAACACTTTACCCAACACAGATATCGATTGTTCCGCAATAGCGTTTGCATCCTCTAGTAGTTCTTCCAACAAGTTAGGCCACTAAAGCATCTAATGATCTTCGTTAAATTGTTGTTATAATATCTTAACTCCAAGCAATGCACCTATTTCATTCAGCACCAAGTGATGTGTCGCCGGCAAAGTACATACACATTGTCATCTACCCCAGGCAGTGGGCCAGCTAGGCATCGAAATAAAACTTCTAGGTGAGTTAAAATTGTTGCTTGATAAGTAAGTAAGTAAGAGACTTGTCCTTGAGCTGAATGTTAGAGATTTTTGGGGGTTGTTTTGACTGGAAGAGGCGTTAGTGGCCTAGGGATGTTCAGGGGGCAAACTACGATCGTTTAAGTACGCGTACTTGGCACGAACCGTGCTTTACGAATACTTTTCTGAAAGGCGTGTTTCTATTTGTATTCAAATAGTGGCGTATCAAATTTCATGCTACGACCTTAACCCTGTTCCGAACTACAAGACGTGTGTTACAACGTCGGCGAATTTCGTTGAATGGCTCAAAATGTATTGACCCGCCATCTAAACTAATCCAATTTCGTGATAGTCGAATTTGAAACATGTTGACACTGACACTTAGGGTAGTTCTCCTCTTAAATGTTTGGTATTTACCACGAAACTTGAATATTTGAGCGAGAGTTACCAATAAAAATAAATTTTCCAGCCCCATCCAAACCACTTCAACCAGTGTACTGGATACGTTGATGTCCGCTGAAAGGGCGGCCGAAGACCTTCGCAATAAACTGGCTAATGTTATCAAGGAACTAGCTGAGGATGGCAAAAATGATTCGTCTATATCTTCATTAACTTTGGATGTATCTAAAATATCTATATTGAAGGTAACAACATATTTACCACTTGTGTTATCATTCATTTCCCTGACCATATCCCATACATTGTTGGGGTCGGCACTTGATTCAACCCGATGTGGCTGATCACCTCATTTTTATACGAAGCGACTGCCATCTGAACTTCGCAATCTCTTTAACGAGCCGTGGTGGCCTCGGGGTTAGAGCAGTCGCCTGCTACGCAAGCGACGCAAGTTCGAATCTCAGCGGGGCCTGTACCAATTAGTTTTTGTAAAAGACTTACGTACAGTGATTTCACACCACGTGCTTTACGGTGAAGGAAAACATCGTGAGGAAACCTGCATTTGTCTGAGAAGTAATGCAAAAGACGTATGTATAGTGCCTGAGACGGCGATAGACTCACCATCTGTCACGTTGGCACTTAATCAAATTCGGTGAAAAGTGGGTGTTGTGGTTACAACACCTCTGCCTACCCCTTCGGGGAATACAGGCGTGAGCATATGCATGCATGCATGATAAATTGGCAACCGGGACCGACGGCTTAACGTGCTCTCCGAGGCATCCAATTACTGGCTAGGGGTAGGGTTGCTTAGCTTCGCTGATCGACTGATATGCGCACTAGCAACTGTGCCACGAGCTCCTCATATAACTAGTGTTATCATTGCGAAAGTAAAATGTAACTGTGGTTTTAACTTCAGAGTACAGGTATTGGAGAAAATAAAGACAATACACAGCTTGAACTCGCGACCATGGGTCACTAAATGTACATCATGCCAGCTGAGTTTCTTTTCGGATCTAATCAGAAAGCTAGTTTCCGAGCCGGTGGTCAATTCTTCGACATTCATAAGTGCCCTATCCAGGCCTAAACTGAATAAATCAGTTTCATTTGAACTATTTCTTTTCTTTTAGGAACTTTAGTTGAACATTGCAATGGTATTCTCCGTTATTACAAAACAAGATAATTAGCTCCATCTAGTTCTGTGGTACGGATTTAAAAAGAGATGGACATAGCTATAGTCTGAGGTAGTCTTCGCTTAAACCATGTTTTGTTGGTTATTGTGTTCAAAAATCTCATCTCTACACTACTTGACCGATCCGAACAATTATCAAAATAGAAAATATAGCGAAGATAAACTAATTAATTAATAAATACTTAGCTAATTAGCTCGTTACGGTGTCCTAAAATGTTTACACGGTGTCGGCGCCTCTGCGCACTCACTACTAGCGCCATCTCACGAGCCGATATTTAACCTCCAGAATGACTCGACACGACGAGCCATTCCAAAAGCGGCAGACTCACGTTAAACAATAGACGCGCAGAGTCGGCTTTAGTACACAGTGAAGGCACAGAAAGTTGTATGGACTCACATTAATCGTCGTTAACATATAGGAAAGTTCGGATAAATGTGCAGGCGCGTCGTTAGCAGTGAACGCGTTAATACACGCCATACGAATTGAATTTAACATATTATATTGTAATCCATCAATAAATCGATTAAAAGGGAAATAAACGAATCATTGGGTACCGAAACCCCGTTCCTGATCACACGGTATCACAGTTAAGTTGATACATCTAAAACTACTTTGTGGTTATTGCAGGGATCGGAATCGTCAAGAGCCCAATTCGCATCCAGTCCAAACCTCTCAGGGTTGGGGACGGTCCACGATGACTTTTACAAAAGTCGGCTGAAACGCTACGAAAGTGCTTCTACGTCCAACTTAGCCGCCAACAAACCTTCGAGCAGCAAAGACGGAAAAACTTCGCGACTTCGACGCCTCTCACCCAACATATTCAAGCTAAAAAAAGATAGTCCTAAAGTCGATGCTATTAAAACTCAAGATACTAAGAGTAAACTGTCTAGTAAGTATTGACTATGGAGGCTATTCTACACATACAGCCGTGGTGGCCTCGGGGTTTGAGCAGTCCAGTCGCCTGCCACGCAAGCGACGCAAGTACGAATCCCAGTGGGGCCTGTACCAATGAGATTTTCTAAAAAAACTTATGTACAGTGATTTCACACCACGTGCTTTACGTGAAGGAAAACATCAAGAGGAAACCTGCATCTGTTTGAGAAGTAATTCATAGACGTATGTATAGTGGATGAGATAACAATATACCATATATGATCGTTGAATGGTGTGTTGTGTTTATGTGTGATGTTTTCCTTCACCGTAAAGCACGTGGTTTGAAATCACTGCACATAAGTTTTTAAAAATCCAGGTGGTACAGGATAGCATGAGCATGAAATCCTGCAGAAAAATGCAAGTCACATGATCATTTATGTGCTGCCATCTTGTGGTATAAGACGCGTTATTCCAACAATTTTGTATATTACACGTGCCGTCACGAGTTATGAGCGCCGGCCTTGAAGATGTAGTTGTCAATTTACGAGGTCGTCTATATGGTGCGACGTGAATAAAATACATTAATTATTTGTAATAAATACACATTTATTCCACTATTTTAGCTGAGTCCTCGAATGAAAGGAATCTCATATTATAGATTCCATCAATAATCTTGGACTTAGATTTTGACATAACCCTGTCTCTTGGTTTTGCATGTGTGACAATCGAAAATCTGTAATTTTTTTCAGGTTTATTAAGGCCAAGAATAGTAACACCGGTTCGTACACCGAGAACAGATACAGAGTCTAGCCCAAACTTAAGTGCCTCCAGGAAGAAATTCAACCATGTCAAATCCACAATACCAAGATTAACAAAGAAAGAATAATAGTCAATAACTAAAATATAAATCTGTTTTAAAAAAATAATAAAAAACCTACAACTTTCGTGACACAAATTAAACTCTTTGTTTTTCCTATGTTCTAGAATATTTAAACTACAAATAACTATTCGTCAGACAAATCAGAATTACTACAAGTCTCTATTAATTTTTCCACTTCTTTTTCCAGATTTTCATTCCTTTTGTCAATTTTTTTCTTAACTTTCGATTTTGAAGAATGCTTACAAACATTATTTTCTTTCCTGTTTACCTTTGCATTATGCACATCTTTATTTCTTTGCAAATGTATTGCGGCAGGGTACATAATACTATCTATCAGTTCATTTTTTATTCCAGTTTTCGAGAAATCTCCTTTGCTATGTGCATGGTCATGGCCCTTTTTCTGTGAATTTCTTGTGCCTTTATCGAAAGTCTCATCATCATCACTTTGAACAGATTTCAGATTGGAAAAATCATCAATTTTTAATCTGTCACTTATTTCCTTTTCCTGACTTCTTGTTGTAAGTTCTCTTAAAGTATACCTCTCATTTTTTGATTTTTTTCTGTCTTTTTTAGCTAACTTAAGACAAATAGTCGCTTTAGGATATCCAGTGAATTGTTGGTAGCACTCACCCTTTTCTAATGATACAAACGCATGGAAAAACCTTCTTGGATGAATATCTTCTGGTGTCTCATTCAATAAAAGATAAGCCTTCTTCAGAAATGACTTCTTATCAATCGGGTTTTGCATGTGGAAGAAATTCTCTAATTGCTCTTGTGTTTTTAGCCTCCTTATTGCCGTTTTTTGCACTAAATTGTATGATACTACTGCCATTATGATGAATGCCGGCTCATTGCTCAGTATATGGTCCCAAAGGATTAACCACTCTGAACATGTCAATACTTCACTAAAAGCTGTTTCCAGTATCTTCAAGGCATATGTTTGGCTTGTGATGCCAACTTCACAGAAGTGGTTGAGTAATTGTTCATCATGCTCTGCCAGGATATTCTCAATCATTGCCAACACACTAATGGGAGGGAATGGAGCATATTCAAACCATAGCTGGCAGTGATTAAGTAACACTGTTGACACACATTCAAATAACAAAAGGGGATCTTTCTGTAATACTTTTACAAAGGGGAATACAAACCCTGGAAGGAATTTCATGACACCAAACAGTGGACACCAATGTGCTAAACATGATAACAACCTTTTTAGATTCTTCAGTGTAATGGAGCTATGTATAGTAAATTGCTTTTCTATATCTCTGTAAGCAGGATGGATACCTTTATCAACCATTGTGGAGTAAGCAATTCTGTTTCTCGGTGTGTTTAGAAGTGACCTCCAGATAATAGATCTGAACTTATCTGGATATTCTCCATACTGCATCAGAATCCTCCTCAGCCTAGCACTGTCCATACATATACGCATCTTCTGTTCCACCTCAGATTTCAATGTAGAATTTTCCTGAGCAATTGACTTGTGAGTTGAAGTGCAGGGCATTTCCTTCTTAATAGGTCCGCTTACTTTATTCTGCACCGTATCAATGACATATGAAGAGTTATAGATGTTCACTTCTCCTAGTTGGAGGATACATAGAAAGTACTTTCCCGTAGGACTCACAACAAATCTCCTAATGCCTGATGATTCAGGATGTATGCTGTGTATTACAGTTAAAGAATCTATGTCTAATAAGCTGAGAGTGCAGTCACTGCCCAATATGCCAAGAATTTTGTTAGCGCCTCCATCAAATACCTGCGGTATGAATGCAATTTGTTGAGCACCAGATATGTTGTACTTCATTAAATCTACGCATTTTAATGCTTTCCATGTGTCCATGCTGAAGAGGATCAGGGTGGGGGCCAGACCAGCCATGGCCATAGCTCTGCCGTTCATTGTAAATGCTATATTCTTCATGTGCTTCAATTCACTAGGTATGATCTGTTTGACAGATTTCATGGTCTCATGCTTCCAGATCTGGACGGTGTCATTTTGAAAACAGGCCACAAGATAGTCACCGGCTGGAGTGAACAATATTTGTTGGATCTGGGCTCCTAGATAAGTGTTTAGTGTGAAATATTTGGTATAATTTCGAAGCTCCCATAATATTGCTTCTACTGGACTTGCTGTTAATAAGTTGTTGGTCTTGTTATTTGAGAAGGAGATGTGTTTGACCGGGGCAGTGTGACCTGTTAGAGTCAGAGTTATTTGACCAGACTCCGAATCAACGAAGTTTATTTCATATTTCTTGGTGGCAGCGACCACAAGCGTGTCGGCTTTGTTAGGAACGAAATGTAAGGCAGTGCACGGTCCGATGCCGGTGAGCTTCCAGAACTTTAACTCTGAGAAATCAAGTATAAAGATATTACCTACATTATCACCACATGCTAGTTTTTCGTAAGAGTCGTCAAATATGCCTGTTGAAAACCGAATCCGCCGACATTCTCCGTTCGACCCTCGCACCGTGTGGTGAAGCTGAAGTATCACTCCATCTTTTGGCTTGGATTTAAGTTTTATGTCAAATTTCTCCACACTTACGTGTTCAGCTCGCGTTTCTTGTTCCATTTTACATATATTGTTACATTTCACAATTTCTATCAATTAACAATATTATAATGGAAGATTATCGACATGTTTTCTTGATTATTGTAAAAAATATTCAAAATTTGGCGGATTCGAGCGATCTAAACAAAAACAGTACAATGATAATAAAGTGACATTTACAGAAATGACAATTTCAGTATTTTTTTATGTTATCTACGCAAAGGTAAAGGGAACGCTGCATATAATCCCATATTTTCAAAATTGTATAATTATATTTAAAAAAATATATAGCTTTATACCAGACACTGTAATAACACCCAAGAATATAATTTAAACAAGGACTATAGCAAATATTTTAAGTGCTTAAAATATTTTGTAATTGTGTTGCATACCTCACAAGGTATTTTTTATACTGGGCTGAAATATTGAGATTAGTCGGTCCATGGGTCGAAGAGTAAAGGTGCCAATTACCATAGACATCAATAATAACGGATTAAAAATGTGGATTCAAATGATTATATTGGTGGGTAGATAGTTAAATAGAAGACAACTGATTAAGAAGCTAACTACCAATTTTTTTTACTGTGATTACGTGTTTATAAAGAATTTAGTTTACATTATTCATGGTATAATAAGATACTCCGTAGACTCAATTAAGTTAGAGCGTAAATAACACAACCACGTTGGTATTTGGCCACGCCTTATAGCCCTGATTATTTTCAGTCGTGCCGCATTTTCTCCGTAAACGGTTCCGTTTTTTCACCTCTTGGGGAAATGCGAGCTAATTTGACGTCGAACGATTATGCTGGTTGCGCTGTCCGTTCGCAGTGCGACTGAAGTCACGACGCGTGCTCCCGCGCACGATACCGCCTTTTCTTTTCTGAGGAAACTTACTTTTTTACCGCGCTCTATAAATATATTTAAGTGAGCCAATGTCCCCACTGTTAAGAAAAAAAAACTTGCGGAATACCTACGGCAATATTCATTTTTAGCTTTTGACACAAAAGTTAATAAATGATAGCTGATCTTTTGTAAGGAAACTATAACACTCTCGATAAAACAAAAGCGACGGGAAATCAGCTTGTAAATCACAAAATTCTTCGCTAACGAAGCGATACCATTGAGCAATGCGGTCTAATAGCGACAGTAAAATTGGTTTTCTCTAAGATTCCGCGAGGTGTCTGGCCGCCGTTTCGGCTAGTCGAGCATATGCCGACGTACCGGCTGGTGGAGAGATCGAGCTCAGTCGGGCGGCTGGTGCGGGCTCTCAAGATGTGCTTCCTGAACGTACTGCGGCTCCACGTGACGCAGTCTCAGAGACAGAAGCGACTGTACAAACAGTACATGGAGCAGTTGTCAGGGGCGTATGTGGAACGGTGCACGGACCTAACCATGGGCTGGGACCATCGATACTACAGAATGCCCAGCCCGGAATGGCGGTATTCTCTTCCCCGTGAGGAGCCCTGGTACAGTTCACTGGAGTCCCATTCCTGTTGTGGTTCCGAGTGCACCGACAGTGGGAAATGTTCGTCTCCATGTTGCTCGGAAGTGATCTTCAATGGAGGACAGCACTTCAGCGGGAAGCGGTCACCCAACTCGCATATCTGCTGGCGAGCTCCTGTCTGCCATCCTGGAAACTTCGGGTGAGTACTTAAATGTGTGTATTTTGAACATTCATGATTTTTGTTATGTAAAAAAATATGTGTCTCTCATGTTTTGTAAAAGATGAAGTTAAAATTTGTTTCAGTAAAGAAAAATTATAAAACATAAGGCTGGTTGGGTATATATTCCAATTAAACGTATCGTAACACGTCGGTAGATAGAATTTCCCATGTAGAGAGAAAAAATATAAAAGCCTCTACCATGGAGTTTGCATGGGAAACACTCAGATAATTATTCTAATGCACAGAGATGTAATTATTCTAATGATACCTAGTTATAGCAACACTAGTGATGTCCCAGTATAGTACAGTATAGTGTCCCAGTGACTCGTGATGACTGATATATAATATTATAAAGAGGAAAACTTTGTTTGTTTGGTTGTAATGAATAAGCTCAAAACTACTGGACAGATTTCAAAAATTCTTTCACCATTGGATTGCTACATCATCAGCGAGTAACATAGGCTTTATTTTATCTCCGTACTCCCACGGGAACGGGAACTACGCGGGTGAAACCGCGTGAGGTCCGCTAGTGACTGATAAGTTTCAGTAGTCGCCTGCTACGTAAACAATGCTAATTCTAATCTCACCGGTGATCTACTGGGAATGATTTCAAACCATGAGATTCACGGTGAAGGAAAACATTGTGAAGAAACCCGTATAATATGTCTTAGAAGACCATAGGCTTTATATTTATATGTTTGGTGCTTTTGGCTCGTAAACTTAATTTTATGGGTGGTTTTTTACGAAACATTTAAAAAACGGCTAAATTACTTTTTGTAATACCAGCTACCTGTCAGTGAGTCCCATTTAAATCTGTCCAGCCGTTTCAATGCCACGGAACTGATAGACAGACAGATAAATATTAGAAAATTGCTTGTTTTATATGAGCACCGTATATACTTTCACATGTATTTAGTGAAATTTGGAATTACAAACAGACACTTCAATTTTATTTATCTGTATAGATGTGTCACGTTGGCACTTAATCATCTTCGGTGAGGAGTGGGTATTGTTGTTACAACACCTCTCCCTACCGCTTCGTGTAAAGGCGTGGGCATATGTATGTGTATATCAGTATATATGTATAGGTTACAAAAAAGCTACGAAGCTATCAATGGTAGGCAGCGGCAACAGACACACTAAACAAGCCTCACTCGTGGGTAATTGCAACAAAATTACCATAACGGTTACACTACCTACACCAGCGGGGCAAAAACTATACTAGGCTAAGTAACGTCAGCAAATTATGTGACAGTTAGAAAATAATATATTAATGTCACATATTTTGCGATTCAAAAAAATACATTATTGTTTTTATCTATACTTCTATACTGAATACTAATATTATAAAGAGGAAAGATTTGTATGTATGTTTGTAACGAATTGGCTCAAAAAGTACAGGACTGATTTAAAAAAAATATTTTACCATTTGAATGCTAGGTACATTATCACTGATTAATATAGGCTATATTTTATCCCCGTACTCCGCGGGTGAAACCGCGTGACGTCCGTTAGTTTTTAGTTAATTGTATTACAATTAAAAGTTACAATTAGGCATTCGGGGCTTAGATTAAAGACCCCCTTAGGGTTCTTATACAATAACATAAATGAGTTAATCTGAACAGCCATCCTATTATGGAATAAAAAAAGATGCTGACGTCATCCTAGAAGAACCCCCGAAGGGGTACACGGAGGTGTAAAAATAACATCTACTTTTCATCGATATAAATCAATCGGTGAAAAGTGAAAAAAATCAATCGGTGTAAATCTATGTGCCATCATGACAGATGGTGAGTTCATCGGAATCTGTTTTAGGCACTATACTTATGTCGTTGAATTACTTATCGGATATGCTTTTCAGAAAACCTCTTTGGTTGAGACTGCGGTATTCGAACTTGCGTCGCTTGCGTATCAGACGACAGCACAAACCCCATAGCCACCACGGCACCATGTCAGTAAGATTTTATAGTAAGGCCCTTGGTAATGCTTAGTTGTATTACTACCATCGGAATGTAAACTAGCCTTCTGAGAAGAACCGACAAGAAGCTCACTAAAAGAGCTTGTAAATTTCATGAATGAAGACTTATTACATCGTACCAGCCAGTAGGCAGTACTTACCAAGTCCATTTTCCCCACATAACGTTGAGCCAAATACAGTAATTTCACAGCCCGATATGGATGCAGATAAGCAATAATGTGTCAACCCGCATAAACTTGGTTTTGAGAAAATGGCGTCTTAAGATGATTGTATACGTGATTTAAGATTTGTTTTATGACATAAATCCATTTTTTACGTACTTTTATGTTTCAGATGACTTGAAACACTTTTTTAGAATGTTAAATACGTGATGCATTATCAAAATATATCAAAACCTTTGAATTTGACTTTTTGTGGGTTGACACATTATTGCTTATCAGCATCCATATAGGTGCAATGTTCACGCTACACTGAGCGAATGCATCATTTTTTGCTTGGAAAGGTTAATATCCTATAGGATGTATGCAATCATTGTAAATAGAAGGAAATTAACAATGAATTAGTCTGGTGTTGTTATAATTGTGTGAATTGCTGCGAATATATTAAGATCTATGAATGAATGATGAAATGATACAATAAAATATTATCTCTCTCATAAGATTTTTATGAATAAGGTGTAATTATGTATTCAAAAAGTTTTATTCAACATATAGGGACACTTTGAATGCTCATTTAACGTCATTTCTCTTACGCTAACTGTAAGAATTATTTTAGTTTGATTCTTTGTAAATAGATGGCGTGAGTAGTCTATAATAGATCGCGCCATTGAAGTTTTTATCGCGTTACATAAATACGTCTACCATAGTATTGTTATCCTTAATACCACTCAGATCCAGCTCCCTAGTCATCCCCCAGCAACGCCCTAAGCCGAGGTCCGAGCCCCGCACCGGGGTGCCGTTAGCTGTGTTGCTTAGTTTTTAAGTTTAAGCTCGGCTGGAGGCCCTTGGGTCTCGCCCTTTAGTCCGGTTAAGCAGTGGAGGTAACTCCCCCATACCAACTGCGAGAGACCATAACAGAAAAAAAAAATTGTAACAAACTTTTGTACGTGAACCCTAGTTTTATTTAGTTCCTGCAAACTTCGGAAGACCAGTTTGATCCCCTCAGACACTAACTTACTTATGTTAATTTACTACCGTTTCCAAATGTAAGCCTGTCAGGAGAAGAAACGGCGAAACAAACTCCCCGGCTTTTTTCTTTGTTTATTATACTTCACTACAAACAATGATATATGCGAAAGACTTTAAGACGAACTTAAGATAAAGAAAAGAAAGATATGTTCATTTTCCACACAGACTCGAAACGGTAAAAAATTATAAACATAAAAGACTACACAGTAATAATAAAATGGATAAGATAAAAACTAAAAAATACGAAAAAAAACTAAATACAAATTCAAATCCACAGATTATATATGCTCAAAATATTGTGAGTGATACAGAAAAAATAATGGTTTGTAAAAATCGGGAGTTGAATAAAAAAATTTAATCGAGTTATAATAATAATAATGGTTTCCTACCGAATTTCGGTTACGGCGGCTAATCTCAACGAGGATCAGTCATGTGCGCAGGAGATATTATAGTGCACAAGTGTGTGCGCAAACACAGGTGCACTCTTTATTCCCTCACTCTCATAATACGATGGGAGGCAATCAGACACGATCAGGTGTAGGGCCAGCGGCTTACCGTGCGCCCCGAGGTCACCCCCGTGCCTCGGAAATCACCGCCAAATTCCAAACTCCGGGCATTTATCCAATATCTATTTTTGACCGGACCTGGGAATCAAACCCTCGTGATCGGCAGGCAAACTTGATAGCCACTAGACCAACGAGGCAGTAGTATTTCTACCATGAAGGTTTAAGTTCTAACCTGTAATTGTCGGCCTTCGAATTATACATCAATTGCACACTTTCAGCTTTATTATAATAATTATAGGCTTTCTCTGTTCGACTGGTCACCCGTGACGAGGTACTATGGTTTAAGTAAAAACCCAAAGGTAACCAAAACGTGCTTACTTGCAGCACTTTTTGTGTTTAATCAGATTATATCATTCTTCCGTGTTTGATTTGAGATGTCGCGGTCGTAGGTTTGGTTCCCCTGTAACGTAAATTCACGTAATGAAATCCGTAAAGATATCGCCGCGAAGTTATCGACATCATTTATAGCTGCTATATCCGCGTAGATTTTATTTAATACCCGTGGAACTCTTTTTTTAAAAAAAAATTGCGTAAGTTAATCCTTGTAACATTAGCTATCTGCCAGTGAAGCTAAGTCCCGTTAAAAGCGGTCCAGCCGTTTTAGAGATTACCCGGAAGAAACAGACAGACGGAGAAAAAGTTTGAACATTTATTTTTTTATGTCAGTACCCTATATAGTTACATATGCGTTTAGGAAAAGCTGTGTTATTTTAATTAAAATTATATTAATCTCTATAGATATAGATGAAAATTTACTGTAAAGCACGGTACATGCTTATCCGGGTATTAAAAGTGAAAATCAAAAAACTGCGTTGTGTACGGACGTAATCAAATACATTCCCAAATCTGTAATTAACTCACATGTCACAAATAAAAAAAAAACAATAATTGTTTATTTTAAATATCAATATTAAGTAATTCCCTCGTTTGATTAAATCCTTTAATGAGGCAGTAAATTACCCCTAGATATGTTGGAACATATATCTATTTGCTATTTGTAACCAACTGCGAAATTTGCGTCAGTAATAATGAGCTACGTCACACCAATGTGTTGTAAATCGAAATGAACCAGTTTTTAATAACGTGACGTTGATTGCGAGTTACCTTTAGTAACCATAGATAAGAAAAAACTATTTGTTATCTATGGTAACATGATAACTACCATAAGTTAATTTTAGTATAAAAATTTGAACTTGAATATGTACATATTTATATTACATATACTAGCCGTGCCTCGAGGTTTCGCCTGCGTAAACCTAATTTCGTGAGCTTTCGCAGAAACCTTTTTTCTTTGTGACGTTAAAATCGCACCAGCCATTGCAGAGATTAGCCGGAACAAACAGACAAAGAAATTTGAAAAAAAAGTATTATGTCAGTACAATAGGTACATATTTCCATTGGTATTTAGTGAAAAGCTGTTAGATATTTACATATGGACAGCGAGGAATCCAATGGGTTGCTCCACGTATTTTTAACAATTTACAAGATATTTTTGTCAACAATCACTTGACATTTGCGGAATAGTTTTACCTAAGCTCATCGCCATTAAATAAATAAAGGAAAGGAAAAGCTGTTATTTGGAATTACAGACACCATATTTTAGTTATCATATACATCCTTCTTTACCACGGTAAATCTCGGTGGTATTTGCTTGCTCCTATGGGATACATACGTGATCTATCAGTATTTATGTATTTTAATTAATTTTACGCAGCGTAAATTTACACAAACCAAGGCACCATACTATTTTAAATCATAATTTCTAAACAGTATCGTGACCAATTAAGATTATTGAAATATTGGTAACATTCTTGCATATTTATATTTACAGTCCGAGCATGAAGGCCCAATTTTCCGAAGCCATTCACCAATTATTTTTATGAGTACTTGTTTAATAGTTTTGATAGAGGTATAATTTAACGTTTCAGCTTATTTATACAGAACTAGTCCTGCCTCGCGATAATAACTATGTTCGTCATCATAAAACTAAGAGTAACAACTCTTGTCGGTGCAACCGATGCAACTCTTTCCATTTGTCTCTGCCTATAACTACGACATATACCGTCTGGATGACGGGTTGTCCACTTCCCTCTATGATTGTTGAGGAGGTCAATGGCTGGCATTCACGTCATATTCGTGAACAGGTGCTGCTTGTGGGGGCTGGTCATCTCAAGCTACGCTTTTAGTTATAAGTAGATGTACTAGATTTTTAGTTATGTTCATTTTTATCGACATTTGTGCATTGGAACATTGTCCATGAGCTTACGTTTCTTAAATTATTTATTATGTATTCTTTAAAATGTATAATATTTTTGAATAGAGCTCTTCTCCATGGGCAAGATCTGCCGGCTTGTTCAGGGAGTATTTGAGGAGTCAGGTACGTAGAGCAAAAGGGCTAGGGCGGCACAAAAGATCCCAAGGGTCGACGTGTTTCCGGGTGAACCGGGCCCAATAATGCCTCAAACAAGATAGGTAGGTACGTTGATGATATCGCCTGCGGATTTTCTTCATTTTGTATGGGGACGTTCAAAAATGCCCCAATCGGCGAAAAACGCAAAGCGCAAGGTCAAACGACCACGTTCGAATGTATCAATACCTGTAAATAGGGCACTGATGTAACTGACTCATCTCATCAATATATATAAAAGAATGTCGTGCTAGTTACACTATCTATGACTCCAGTACGGCTAGGAACCAGAAGGATATAGTATACTTTATCGCGTTCCTATGTTCCTATCGCATTGATATTTATTTATTTATTCAATAATTATAACGGCATACAATGCTAATTACACTAATTAGACACATCTAATATATACACACTCGTGTCACAGTTTTCGTTGCCATACTCCTCCGAAACGGCTTGACCGATTTTGATGAATTTTTTTGTGCTTATCCGGTATCTATGAGAATCGGCCAACATCTGTTTTTCATCCCCCTAAATGTTAGGGGTAGTCCACCCCAAAAAAAAATATGGCAATACAACGTTTGCCGGTCACAGCTAGTAAAATATAATATATTAAAAATTTTAAATCAATCATATTAACAAAATATTAACGTTCATCCTTTCTCGCAGAACACCAAGCACTCTAACAATAGCTTGTTCCATCTATCATCAAACACATCCGCAGTAGGGTTAGACTCCAGGAGAGCATTGAGTGCAGTCAACGAGCGAGGTATGGGAGACTTAGCACGAGCCACTGTTCGACTGTTGGGGACAGCGAACAGCTTGTGTTTCCTACAACGCAGGTACCTGTCAGGGACGAAGAGTCGACACAGTTTACCAATCAGTTCGGGGGCGTCGATCATCCCGCGGAGAACCTTACATGTCGTAGCAATTTGGTCAACCTCCTGACTTTAAGGGAATTATAATTCGACCCCAGTAGGAAATTTGTGGGGTAAAGAAATGCATAGTACCCATAAGTGCGCTAATAGAGATACCTAAGGAATAGTTTCTAATATTTAAATGATGTAAAACAAGACGATATATTGTACAGTGAAGATGTTAAGTGTTTGTTTGCTTGTATTTGCATCCACGGTGATCATTATTTTAACATTAAGCTAGTTTAAACAACATTCTACAATCGGCTCATTAACTAACGCTGCTAGAAAACGGCAGAAGTGAATATTATGAATGCTCTTTCGTAATCTTGATCTTCATCGTTTATCATATCATAGGTTAAAAATCAGTCATATCTTAGCTATGTTTATAAAACCCAACTATTTTGAACGAGGAAAATGAAATACTAAGCTAAATATATAAATCCCCTTATTACAAGATATCGCTTGAAATAATTCTTTTTATGATAATTATAGATTATAAAAGGGACTACCATAGTTTTCATCCCAGTTTAATCTAGTCTTGGTTTAAATCATGTTTTGTTATAAGATGGTGACAGTTTAGATGTTTTTTACTCAATCAAACAAAAAGACTGAATAGTGTTTATAAATAAAATGAATATGCTCACGCCATTTCAGAAGGCTCCCGCAGGGGTAAACATAAGTAGGTGTTGCTACAACAACACCCACCTTTCACCGAACATGATTAAGTGTCAACGTGACCTAGTCCATCGCTAGGTGACTTAGGATGAGTCCGTCTCAGGCGTATATGTATTTGAATTACTTCTCAGTCATATGCAGGTTTCCTCACGATGTTTCCTTCACTGTAAAGTACGTGGGTTTAAATTACTGTACTTTTCAGAAAAACTCAATGGTACAGGCCGCTAGGATTCGAATTGCGTCGCTTGTGTAGCAGGCGACTGCTCGAACTCCACGGCCACTATGCATCAAGACTGAATGGTAAAAATAAATTAGCAAACAGTTTAGTTACATTAATACATAGAATACTTTTTATCCCGGAAAATTTAAGGTTCCTGTGGGAATATATCTCCTCAGAGGCGATCGAACTGAAGACCATTTTTTGAAACAAATTTTAAAAAATATAGCAGTCATACCATGAGTTCTCATTGCCATTATAGTACTCAAGGTGCAACCACATGAAGCCGCCCGACGTGACCACATTTGTCGCTGGAAACGAGCGTCGAGCTTACATCAGGTTGCACCTTGATAGTTTAGAGCATGACATAAGTATGGGCACTTTGACGTATATAAATCTGCCACTGTCACACATCTGTCAAATATTCGAACTAATTTAGCAATATACCTATATAGATTAAAAAAATCGCTGAACAATGCCGAACAATAAAAGAAAATCAGTTTAAACGGTGCCCAATTAATATCTTAAGCAATAGAGCGAAACAAGGTCACAAGCACCTGCTTTTATAATCTCAAAATCAGTATTAATGCCTTAAAAAAATAAATCTTATTTTTAAGCAACTTTTGTTTAGGCAACATATTATTATCGTTTCCTAAAAAACTAAAATAAAAACTCAATATAATTAACGCTTGTAACGTCTGTGGAACTTTATGAATACAGTAGTGACAGAGGTACACATTTGCCGCCAATCTAGACTTCTATACTAATATTATAAAAAGGTAATATGTGTAAGTATGTTTGTAACGAATTGGTTCAAAAAGTACTCGACCGATTTGAAAAATTCTTTCAGCAATAGGTAGGTACATTATCAGCGAAAAATATAGGATATATTTTATTCCCGTACTCTTACGGAACGGGAACTACGCGGGTGAAACCGCGTGACGTCCGCCAGGCAATTAAAAAATTGCCGTACTACCGACCATAGAGTTCGAGTGATTTTTATCCCTTAATTTTATCATAGGTCATTTAGGCCAGTAACAATCAACAAATATAGTCCTTGGTTTAAAAGTAGCTCCATCTCTTTCTGTGACACGGATTTAAAAGGGATGGACATAGTTTTAGTTTAGTCTTCGTTTAAACCGAGTTTTGTAATAAGGGTTAACGATCTAAGCTCATTGTAGAAAAATGTAAGGTGTTTATGCAAGTGGTGAACATTTTTATTATGTACTTTGATTGTTTGTGGGGACTTAATAACAGTTAGGTAATTAAATCTTTAATTTCTTTTGACATAATTATAATTTTATATTTTTTTATCCCTTATTTCTTTTTTCCCAAAGATAGATTCTCAAGAATATTTTAAGAAAACTCGCAGTAGGCACTCTATAAATGTATAAACGTCGTCGCTTGACCATGCGTTTAAGTCGCCATCTTTGACATTCAACCACAACGTGCCTCTGAAAAAGTATCAACACATTTTGAGCCAAGCTAACGCAAGTGACGACGTTTGAATGTGTCAAAACATATACCTGGGCCACAGATATACAATTATCATACATACATGTACTCTCGCCGTATTCCCCGATGGCAGAAGTGTTGTAAAAACATGATGCCAACGTAACTAATGGTGAGTCTATAGCCGTCTCAGGCACTATACATACGGCTTCGAATTACTTCTCAGATATATGCAGGTTTCCTCCCGATGTTTTCCTTCACCGTAAAGCACGTGGTGTGAAATCACTGTACATACAATTAGCGTGAATATTTATTGTTTACTCAGCGAGGGTAATGGTCCGTGCAAAGGGCAGTCGGACGAAAGTGCCGCTTAGCTTCGTCGCCGGACCGGAGCGAAGCGCCTTTTCACTCAATATTCGATCATTCGCGATCATGTTTAGAAAGTGCAGTAATAGCAGTTATTGCATTTTGTGTTGTCATTTAATGATATAATTTTAATTTAAAAGTTAACGATATTCTGAGGTTTCCAACGATGGCGATCTGTTGTAATAGACTAAAAATGTTTTACAGTTCCATAGCTAGTTACAATCTTTATAAATAAAAATAAAGATAGTCGAAATGATTGATTGTTTGATGATCATACGGAGAAGTGAAATATTAGAGTTAAAAAAAATTGCATATATTAGAAATTTAATGTAAGCAAAAGAAACCGCAGGGCAGAGCTAATTAAATATAATTTATTTATGATCTTAGATTTTTATTAGACTATATTAAATTACTAACAAAAGTATAGCTACTCCTCACTAGATGTCGTACGCACGCATTTAGTTCCCGATGAAGGCCAAAGATGGCGTTAATTACAACTATTTGTGAAAGTTTAAAAATAAATTCAAAGGTGAAAGGACAATAATTTTACATGTGCAAGACAAGAATAATGGATGGCTATTTATTTTATTAATTGCAATTGCAATGACCATACATTTTAATTGTAATTATAATCTGGCGGCACGGTGTGAGAAAATTATGTAAAAATAAAAAATATCTACTTTGACCTTTTATCAATAATCATTGAACCTTGAGTTTGATTGATATATTAAGCTGTATTGCTAGTTAATGTAGACTAAATCGACAGTTGGAATTAATGACGTTTATTGTAAAAAATTTACACAGATATTTATGTAACAACAAAACAGCATTACAGGTATAATAACCTAATTTACGAAGGTATGTAAATGTCGTTATATAAAATATGATATGCTTGTCTACTTTCGACCCGTTCACTTGAATAACTGTAGAAGTAAGTAACTTGTTTATAATGTGTGTTGGCGAATCTTGATTTAAAAAAAGTACATGTAAAAAAAACCAGAGAGTTTATTTTTTATTTCTTCTTCTGCTTAATCTGGAAACGGTGATAAAATTAACATAAGATGGTCTTGAACAAAATGTTTGAATTATGTTCTAAGTTATCGTATAGTTGAATGAAATTTTTTTTTTAATATTTATTGTGTATTAAACATCTTTTCTTCCTTACCCAACCGCCTTGAGAGAGGTAGTGGGGTTAAATGAGATTTGTATCGCACTAAAATCCACTCGATGGCCATACTTCATGCTTAATACCCCGGGTACTCTTAAAGATCGCACTGGCGACCCCTGCATTTTGCAGCTAAGTCGCCAAGGGAGACCTCACTGTGTCTGGCCTGCATCTGGGTAGTTAGGGATCCAATCCAAACCAGCAGGCCCGCCGGCCCCTTTTTGATGGGCTACGAGGAATAAAATCTTCGTGGTAAAACTCACGGACACAGATAAATCAAGTGTAATTGTGAACAAATTGTGATTCATATTTTTCTTTATTTCCTTTTCATATTTTAAGAATAGAATAAACAACGATACAAAATATTAAACGAGTTAAGCAACCCTAACCCCTAGCCCCTAACCCTGGCCTTATTCCATGTATTCTTGGGGTCAGCACTTGATTTTTCTAAGAAGCGACTGCCATCAGACCTTCGTGACCCCTTTTTCGAAGAAAATCGGCAATTTGGGTTAAACCAGTACTTAGTCTTTTAGGCCTCTGACCGACCTGTAACGATTGTCAAAGATGATAAATTGGCAAACGGGACCGACGGCTTAACGTGCTTTTCGAGGCACGGAGGGAACTCGGGCGGTCACCAATCTATTTACTGGCTAGGGCTAGGGTTACTTAATCGGATCGAATGATATGCGCAATAGCAACTGTGCCTCGAGCTCCCCAAATTATTTATAACATTACGTGTTTAATTAATCTTAGTAATTAATTAACTTCCGTAACCTTAAATGCAAAGTGTGTTCATACTTGTACTAGTCTAGACATTGCTCGTTAGTTAGTAACACAATTATCTTGAAAATTATGTCTAAAATAATAAGCACATTAACATATTTCATGATTATTTAATAATAAACCAACTGATTATATTTGTCAGTGATAGATTTCACTTTCTTCATAGTGATTTAAATATTATGAGAATCTCGTAACTTGTTGTTTGGGATACATTACTAGCGGACGTCACACGGTTTCACCCGCGTAGTTCTCGTTCCCTCGGGAGTACGGAGATAAAATATAGCCTGTGTTACTCGTTGATAATGTAGCTATACATTGCTGAAAGATTTTTTCTAATCGGTCCAGTAGTTTCTGAGACTATTCAATACAAACATACTTACATACAAACCTTTTCTTTTTATAAAATTGGTATAGACGATGGTAGGTTCCTGTTTGTATCAGTATTCATTCGGAAATTTACGTGGTATTTATAGTAGTTAATATTAGCAGCGTAGTGTATGACGATTTCAAATGATTTAAATTGTATCGATGATATGTACATGATGCCTGGTGGAGTTTCTTGCCGGTTCTTCTCAGAAGGCTAGTTTCCGAACTGGTTCATAATTGCCAGGGCCTAAACTGAATAAATATTTTTCATTTTCATAGGTAGTAGTTAATATTACACTATATGGATGCTTGCAAGTTGCAATGGAGAAATGTCCATAAAAGTTAAAATAAAATAAGTCTAATATCTATACTTATGTGTATATCATAAAGGGCATCTGTTCACAAGTATGACGCGAATGCCAGCCATGGACCTCCTCAACAATTTTATACTCGTATACTATTAAGCCGAGAACTATCATAGCTAAGTTTTTTAATAAGGGGGTAGGTGTGTGCAATTGTCCAAGAGGAGTTCGTGGCACAGTTGCTATTGCGCATATCATCCATCCTTCCGATAAAGGAACCCTAACCCTAGCCAGTAAATAGATAGGTGACCGCCCGAGCTTCCTCCGTGCCTCGGAGAGCACGTTAAGCCGTCGGTCTCAGTTGCCAATTTATCATCTTTGGCAATAGTTACAGGTCAGTCGAAGGCCCAAAATAGTTTGATCCGATCACAAATTTTCCTCGTCATAGGGTACGTAAAGCTCAGATGGCAGTCGCTTCGTATAAAAATCAGGTGATCAGCCACATCGGGTTCAATCAAGTGCCGACCCCAACAATGTATGGGACCGCCAGATACAACTAGTAATAAAATACTTAACTCGCCTCCTTAGTGGTAATCGCTTATGTATTTTGAATAATAACTACTTTATAATATTAAATTATATTAAATAATAATTTCTTATTATGTAACTGTTAATCCCGTCATCAACGTATATCGGTCAACAAGTCCGTTGCGTCTGCGCTTCTCGACCGGTCGGGCAAGGTCACTTTCCACTGACGTACACTCATGCGCAAAAAGCTTCCGTCGTTCGCCGTTATTGCACTATGAATCGTAATAAACAGGTTAATTATTTTTTAGTTTAGTTTTTTATATTTTATGCCTTTAGAAAGTACTTAAGTAAAATTGATTGAAGTTCACTATTCTAGTTTAACTTAACAGGTTTTTCATTATATGTTTGTATATTAAACTCCAAAAAGAGGACTGGAGTAATAATTTCTTTTTTATAATAATTATGCAATAAAATTAGGATTTAAATTAATATTTAAAGTTAGTTGGGACTTTTTACGATGTTTAAAATATTATCGTGATAAGTCGCGAGTTACTTTAAATATCAATGAAATTGGTTGACGATCACTGTTTTTGTGAAACTTATCAGGTACAAGCGGACGTCACGTGGTTCCACCCGTTCCCATGAGAGTACGGGGATAAAATATAGCCTATGTTACTCGCTGATAATGTAGCTATCCATTACTGAAATATTTTTTTCTAATCTGTCCAGTGGTTTCGGAGCCTGTTCAATATAAACATAGTTACATACAAATCTTTCTTTTTTATAATATTAGTATATATTTACATGATCGTATACTAAACTCAAAAACACCGCTGTTTTAGTCACCTCTTCTCAAAACGTTAGCATCTCCACGATATTGGCTCCTATGGGAAAATATTTCTAAACCCGTATTAGCTCTCACTGCAGTACTTAGGAAGTTGAATAATTACAATATATACTACAATATAATTATATACTCAATACTCATGTACCAGCTTTCCACGACTATCAACGATAATGTTATGTGCGTGTGAGCTGGAATTATGGCTCATTTTCATAGAGTAAACAGTGTTTATGGGACATTGTAAGACTGTAATCTAATCGTCTTAGTGGACGGAGATAGTTTAGTGGTTGAGGTACTGTTTAAGTAATTTCTATGTTTGTGGTCGATTTACATTATACTGTGGTAAGTGCATGGAAAAATGTTACATGGAAAATCAGATGCTCCGGAGCTGCATGAAGAGTTGTCTAGGATATTTGTTCCTAACAACTACATACGCGGCCGGAGACACAGTTTATTTGCAGTGGGGACACGTCGCACAGTGGCGCGCGCTCACTCCCCAGTCCCCCGCACTCTCTCCGCTCTCAACGCTCTCTTGGTCGCCAACCCTGATTGTGATGTGTTCCTGGATGAATGGCAGACGATAATGTCAGTATGCCTGGAGTATTGTGAGGGGAACGAATGAATGAATATTACTCTTAATTAGTGTAATTGGCTTTTAGCCGTTCTAATTAATACATGTATAAATAAAAAATAAATAGTAAGTAGTTTAAAAAAAAAGTAATTTGGCTGAAAATTTAATTTGTAGGTATAAAGTTGTATCTTGAAATTAAGTTATTGATTATAATTACATTATGCAAGAAGAATAATGTTATTTTGTATGGTGATTTTATCATTCAGAGAACTCGTGAGAAAACTGTTAACAAATGCGGATTCTTTTTCAATATCAATCATCATCAATCAAAAGCAATCAAAGAAAAATTAACTCGTTACTTGTACTTGTATATGTAAGTATATATGTATATAAAATTTATAAAAAATTTTTTACCGAAAAGCCTTTGTTTCTTCGACTGTACAAAAAAGTTTCAACAAGAGATTATACAAACGTAGTGAAAATAACCGTGAACTATCATTTCACTTTCGACGTGAATCACATTAGAAATATCTGAATATTATCGACATATCAATGACAGCCTGTGGTAAAGGATAATGGAATTCAATAAAATAACATAAACAAAAATAAAAAAACATTGATGGATAAAAAATAAAATTGCACAATGATTACTTAACCCATTTTGTATTTTTTTGGGCACAGATAAAATTATACTTCCTCTAACTGTGTAGTTGGATAAGTGAACCCGTTTATGACATATAGTGATCCCTCTGAACAAGTTTGCAAAAAAGCAATACCAAAGAACGTTTAAGTACTTTCTACTTCACAGAATGACGAAAAAGAGTTATAAATATTACCACCGTGTTCGATAGTTTACAGAACAATAAAATGTAAAGTAAGGTGCGGTTTGAGCAGTCGCCTGCTACGCAAGCGAAGCAATATCGAATCCCAGCGGGGCCTGTACCAAAAAATGCAGTAATTTCACCCTACGTTTACGGTGAAGGAAAACATCGTGAGGAAACCTGCATATGTCTGAGAAGTAACTCTAAAAAGTATGTATAGTGCCTGAGACGGCGGTGGCTCTTTCTGTCACGTTGGCACATAACATATTCAGTGAAATGTGGGTGTTGTTGTTACAACACCTCAGATAACCCTTCGGGGATGGCGTGAGCATATTTATTTTTATAATGAGTAAAGGGGCTGGCAACAATGGCAACCATTATATCTCATAACAGTTTTACTGCACTGCACTTCAAAGCTTTTCAACTCCGGAATATTATATAACCAATAGCGCATTCATTGATAATCACAAATTAGTTCGAATCTCGACCTGAAGAACCTCTTAAGCCGGAGATGACTAGTTTCCTTGTAATTAATTTGTTTTACATAATGATCGAACAAACTAATTAATTAATCAAGGCGTATAATATAAAGTTAGAGAGACATGTTTGTGGTCATTTTGTATTAGTTTTTCTTGATAATGCATATACCTAATTAATTTTATTCTTTTTTAATTGACGTGAAAGCGACTAGTTTGACTTGTGGCCAGCTGTCGGGCCCTGAGCGAAGCTCTTGAAGTTGATATGAATAACTTTAGGTCTCTATGCTATTCTTGGTCCTGACTCACTTACGGGTATATCAACGCACAGTCTGAGCCACTGGTCTCAGAACCTCGAAACTTAGACGTTTTTTGTGAGGTGTACAATAGTAATCCATTACCCAATAAGAAAGGATTCTCCGAAGAGGTTGAAATTTCAGGTGAATTTTTTTATTCTCTGGGCAATAATACGCAAAAAACACTTATATCAAACATCATCTCTAATGGTCGTTAGTTTAGGCAGTCGCCTGCTACACAATCGACGCAAGTTCCAATCCCAGCGGGTCAGTGACATCAATGAGTTTTTCTAAAAATGTATGTGCTGTGATTTCACAATACGTGCTTTACAGTGCAGGAAAACATCGTGAGGAAACCTGCATATGTCTGAGAAGTAATTCAAAGATGTATGTATAGTGTCTGAGAAGGCGATAGTTTTATGTGATACAAGATCACGTTGGCACTTAAAATATTCTGTGAAAAGTGAGTGTTGTTATTACAACACCTCTACCTACCCCTTCGGGGAATACAGGCGTGAGTATACGTACGAAAATTTGCGCCATCATGAACTAAAGAGCATCTAATAAGTGTATATACATATATTTTGAATGGATTCATTTTGGTTTATGCTATCTAGATCACCATTGTTTAAACTGTCGATCACATCAGTGCCCCACAAACAAGCATAACAATCGTCATTATATTATTGTACGTCTGTCTGTTCTGTAACACCCACCTGACAAGTGTTTGTTTGTGTAAAACAAATATTTGAGTGCATTTTCTGTCCGAGGATGTTATACAATTTTGGTATTCACGGCTAAGTATTGAAGGCGGAGCACGAGGCGTGGTTCGAACCTCCACAATTTGTACGAATATAGAATAATATAAACATGTGTATCATGTATTAGAGTGCTTAATCATGATATTATACATGTTTAAATTCTAAATTCCTAAAAAGGGTGAAGAAAAATACGAACACAAAGCAGGATTCGAACCCACAACCTCTGCAAACCGTGCAGTTGCTCTTCCAACTGAACCCCGCCTTGTGTTCGTATTTTCTCCCTTTTAAAGAATGTGTATCATGCATAATGTAATGTACTAACCTTGAGAGTATGACCTATGCAAGTACAACCTATGAATTCGTAACCCTAGAGATCTTACATACGCTCACGCCTGTATTCCCGAAGGGGTAGGCAGAGGTGTTGTTATCACAACACCCACTTTTCTCCAAATTTGATTAAGTGCCAACGTGATAGATGGTGAGTCTATCGCCGTCTCAGGCACTATACGTCTTTGAATTACTTCTCAAAAATATGCAGGTTTCTTCACGATGTTTTTCTTCACCGTATAGCACGTGGTGTGAAATCACTGTACATAAGTTTTTTAGAAAAACTCATTGGTACAGTCCCCGCTGGGATTCGAACTTGCGTCGCTTGCGTAGCAGGCGACTGCTCAAACCCCGAGGCCACCACGGCCTAGAGATTTTATTCGTCCAAAGATCTTATTGGGACCAAAGTTACCTTTTGATTTTATTTAAAGCCTTAAAATGGTAGGTAACACATACAGATACACTTTCGCCACAGTCCCATATAAAATGTTAATTCCTCAGATTAGTAATATTCTATATCTAATTGGAAAGTCTTAGAAGAAACTTAACCAAGTATGAAAAATTTACATTTAATGAATGTCGGTTACAGACATCATCTGTCACATAAAGTCACATTAGCACCTAATAATTTTCGGTGAAACGTGGGTGTATCTTATATTAAGGTGCCGTCAAGAGTTATGAGCGCTGGTAGTGGCAGTAAATTGTTGGATTTATATGGAGCGACTCAAAAAAATATCATGAGCAGGTTATCCTCACTATGTCACGCTAAGCGCTCATTTGTTTTGAGCGCTGAGAACTCGTGAGTCGTAACGGCACCTTCTCCTTCAGGGACTGTTCTGGGAACACGTGATGAATGACTACACAATAAAATATTGATACCTATACGTAAGTCAAAATATTACGGTAACACCTGATACCAGTTTTTACCGCGTCTTGCACGCATTCGACTCGCACCGCGCGATACGAACGCGCGCCTTTCGCGTTAACTAGGTCAAATTGAGTTTCATATTTTGTGAATCGATATATTACACTGTCAATTTTATTATTGTACTCAAGTGTTGTATGTGAACTTGTGAAGTGCAGTGCTTTGTGGATTTGAGGTTCATTGATAGGTAAGTGGTTTTAGATTGAACTAAATGTTGTTTGCATTCGGATAATTTATTTCAGGGGGTTGTAACATAGCTTAGTGTGTATTTGTTTGTCATAATATTCCATACCCAATCTTGTACCTTTAAACGAGCAATTCTTGTTTGTATATATATATTGGATCTGAATCTCGGCAATGGCTCCAACGAGGGGCAACAAATTGATCTAGCTAGGTTTAATTTTTGGAAAACATCGTTTTGACCACCGAAAAACTCATAAAATGTCATTACATAGCTCAGAGTGAGGCTGCCAGCTTATGGGACGATAACAAATTTTTAGTACCCCGGTTCGAGTCTGATGTTCACCGGTTCGATTTTTGTGAGAAAAAGAAACCGCAACAGCTCTGTCGACCAGGTCCTGCATATTTAAACGTCCTTTCATCATCAGACTATAGGAAGTTAACGTTCACGTGATTAAATTAGCTCCCAAGCTTCCCAAGCGAGCTACTGGGCTAACAGGGGGTCCACTATCATCGTTAAAGCAGTTAAGACTTATTAACTTCATAGCCTTAAGAAGTTCTTAATGCGCTTTGTTTAAATCGATTGTGGTAGGCTCCCAGATCATCTCTCTTAAATTTTTTGTATAATAATTATATGTTTTGATATCTTTTTCCATCCCTTTGGAGACCCGAGATGACCAGATAATAATTTGTATTTAAAAATGTAGGTACAGATCCCACTATAGCTGGTCTAGCATCCAAACCTCCAATCCACTGAGTATAACTAGGCAGATTTATTTTACTCTGTGGTTAAAAAAAATATATTAAGAGTGAGTGAGATAGCGATCGTCCTGATTTTCGCTACGCTTATTTTAAAATGCAAATGCAGTCGGGTCGCGGTCAGCTGGCTAAGTAGTCAATTTACTACAACAATAAAGTAATTTTGTCTGTTTGTACGCTAATTATAAAACATTTTAGTCTTTATTGTAAAATTGCGACTAACACGCCGGCCGGGGTACAGGAAGATATACATACATATGCTCACGCCTGTATCCCATGGGGGTAGGCAGAAACAACCGTTTTCCGCATGCTAGGGTTCTTAAATACTTCTTTCATTTCGTTTTCATTGATGGTCACTTTATAAAGAAGGAAAGAATTTGAAATGAGAAATTATATTTCCTTCTTTTACTACGAAAGGATTTCCCAAAATTCCATCCCTAATGCCCCTAACATGGTGAAAAGGAGTATATGGAATGGAAATTTGATAGCAACTAGTCGTCATCGAAGATGCTGGTGACAAATTCATTTTTCTGCTCAGTACCCCTATCACGGGTTTACCACCGTTCTCGTAATCTATACTCGCTAGCGTCACTCGCAATATTTGTATGAGATATTTTAATTCTTCACGTCACCGCTGGGAGTCGCTGCACAATTTCTCATACTAATATTCGACGCTAGCGAGTATCGGATACGAAAACGATGGCAAACCCGTGATAGTGGTACTGACATATACAGGTTTCCTCAGACGTTTTCCTACACCGTAAAGCTCGCGTGGCCACACAGCACTTAAGTTTTTAGAAAATCTCGCAGAAACAGCTTGGAACGTGTGTCGCTTGCGTAGCAGGCAATTACCCAAACCACTCGACCACCACTGAGTAACCAAGCAGCGCCATAGTGTTAAGCGATGTACTATTAACTTAAAAAGTGCGTACTTTAATCACCATACCAAGTACTGCTGTTACTTAAAATAATTTTAAATGAAGGTTTACTCGCGATGATGGGTTACACTATAGTTTAACGAGTGCGATTTCGCCTGAGTTACTTTTTCAAGAGCCGCGGTGGCCGTGGGGTTTGATCAGTCGCTTACTACGCAAACGACGCAGGCTCCCCGGCTGCCTGTACCAATGAGTTTTTCTAATAACTTAAGTGCAGTAATTTCACCCCACGGGCTTTACGGTGAAGTAAAACATCGGTGAAGGAAACCTGGAAAGTAATTCAAAGACATGAAAATGTGTAGTGCCTAAGACGGCGATAGTCACACCATCTGTCACGTTGGCACTTAATCATCTTGTGTGAAAAGTGGGTGTTGTTATTATGACACCTCTGTCTACCCCTTCGAGGAATACAGCCTTGAGCATTTGTATGTAAAAATTAAGAATGTATTTTAGATCATTTCCTTGCGACTTTTTAGCTTACCCAACCAACTGCGAGAGAACCTCTTTTTCCATGGTGAGTCGCTGTCTCAGGCACTATACGTACGACCTTGAATCACTTCTCAGAGGTTTCCTAATGATTTTTACCTTCACCGTAAAGCACGTGGTGTGAAATCACTGCACATAAGTTTTTCATAAACAGACAGACTCATAAAAAGACAACTGCGTGATCAAGGTATGCTCGCGACGGGACCTGTACCACATAGTAAATGTGCTGCGTGAGTTACGTTAAGAAAGGGAAAATATTATGTTATAAAATAGGGGTGTTACAACACCAACTACCCAGAACCGATAGGTAAAGGACCTAGGGAGCTTATTGACGAGAAGTTTTTTTTGTTTTGACAAGCAATATTATTTTTTACAAAGGTCTGGAGTCGATCGATGATGGAGCTGAAAGACAGTCGAGGGAACTCCTCAATGATTTACAGCAATTACTTGGTATTTTGGTTTGATTGATATCTAGATAGGTTAGGTTGTGACTGTCAGGTAAGAAATTCCTCCGCGTAGGTGCACTTTGCAAAAAGTTACTGAGAAGTTTGTAATTATTTTCAAACACGGCGTGTCAAAGAGTAGATGAGTATCACAGATGCGCAAATCTATTCGGGATCTAGAGTAATGTGTAATGTGAGTGGCATCGCGACGAACTGGAGCGTGCCCGGATAGTGGCGCACGCGCACCTGTACCGTACGTGTGGTGTAATTGTAGCCTAGACACTGTTAGCTAAACTTACCTTTTTGGCAACATTTATGTGGCGAACGGCATATTCAGTAAACGGCCTATTTTTTTATGGATCGTCTTAAATCCGATTTCATAAAACTTTTATGATTTTGCTGGTGCCCGCGACTCCGTCTGCACAAGATTTGACGTACATACATACACAGATGCTCACGCCTGTATTCCCCGAAGGGGTAGGCAGAGGTGTTGTAATAACAACACCCACTTTTCACCGAAGATGATTATGTTCCAACGTGGCAGATGGTGAGTCCATCGCCGTCTCAGACACTTTACATACGTCATTGAATTACTTCTCATAAATATGCAGGTATTTCCTCACGATGTTTTCCTTCACCGTAAAGCATGTGGTGTGAAATCACTGTACATAAGTTTTATAGAAAAACTCATTGGTACAGGCCCCGCTGGGATTCGAACTTGCGTCGCTTGCATAGCAGGCGACTGCTCAAACCTCAAGGCCACCACGGCTCTATTATCGATTCCTTAATCGATAAAAAGAGCTATATGTTCATGTTAGCGTTATCCAAAGAATACTCGAGGATGAAGTCGCGGGCAGAAGGTTTATTATTACACCCGCGTAGTTCCCATTCCCGTGGGAATACGGGGAAAAAATATAGCCTATGTTACTCGCTGATGATGTAGCTATCCATAGCTGAAAGAATTAGACGAGCTTTCGAGCTTTTTCAAATACTAGATGAAACCAACAACAACAAGTATTTAGATCACATAAAAGCGAAAGTAGTTATATATAAAAAAAAAACAAAATCAAATATTATTTGAAAGTATTCGGAATCAGATCACCGCCACGACTTCTGTCATGACAAAATGAATCATTCCACATTCACCACTAAAATGTTAAGCACCTGAAGTATTCTGCATTCGACACCCATTCGTAAACACAGATACGTTTTTTTTTTGTTGACTAGGGGGAAACCTTCAAAAGGTCCCCGACCGCCCTGGGAGAGGCAGATCGGGGTATGTTTTTATCGCACTAAAACACCCGGGGGTGTGGCCGTCCTCAGTGCTCAGGGGGGACTCCGGGTACTCTGATAGAACGCATCGGTGTCCCCCCATACTTTGCCGGGGAACATCCCCCCTGGAGACCTCGCTGTGCAAGGCAGCGCGAGCCACATCACTTGGCCACCTTCCCGGGCCCGCGGCTCGGTGGTCAAAGCTCCCATCCCGACCACCGCCAGCAGGCCCTCCGGCCCCCTTTTAGTCGCCTCTTACGACATGCAGGGGATACCATAGCTATATTCTTAGACCCTGGCTATTGGGTGGAAACACAGATACCTAGCGTATGCAGAACCTTCTATAATTGGTCAATAAATAAGTGCTCAAATTGGAATGCCAAAAAAACTTGCACATTGTTTTATTTTTATTTTCTACTCTAACATTATACAGAGGAAAACTTTGTTTGTTTGGTTGTAAGTCAAAGTCAAAGTCAAAAATATCTTTTTTCGATTAGACTTTTTACAAAGTACTTACAAATCTTCAGAATGATATAATTATGCAGGATTAAACATGCTACCGCCAGGTTCGAAAGGTTGTTTTTACTGAGAATAATCTGGCAAGAAACTCAGTAAGTACTCTTTTCAAAAAAATATTATACAATTTTAAGAGTACAAAATAAATGGACAAAGTTCCAATGCACAAATGTCGATAAAAATTAACGTAACGTAATTAACATAATGTAATGATTAGGCTCAAAAACTACTGGACCGATTAGAAAAAATATTTCAGCAATGGATAGCTAAATCATCAGCGAGTAACATAGGCTATATTTTATCCCCGTACTCCCATGGGAACGGGAACTACGCAGGTGAAACCGTGTGAGGTCCACTAGTATTGAATAAAATAATAATAAACCTTCTGCCCCTGACTTCATCCGCGAGTATCCTTTTATCGATTAAGGAATCGATAAAAAAGGGCTATATAAATCAAAAATATTTTAAATGTTCCTGAGATTAGCGCGTTCAAGCAAACAAGCAAACTTCAGCTTTGTATATTAGTATAGAGTATGAAATCCAAATATATCCATGTATAGCTGTGTGCCGCGGTATCACCCTGGTACACTTAATTTTATGTGTGGCCCGCAAAACCCTATCTTTTTAAAATTAACAGAAACCTTAGTTACTCCTTGTAACATCAGCTATCTGCCAATGAAAGCCCCGTTAAAATCAGTCCAGCTGTTTTCGGAGATTACCCGGAGAAAAATTTTGAAGTTTATTTTCTTAAGTTAATACCGGATATACTTTCATAGGCATTTAGTGGAAAGCTGTGATTTTGGAATTACAAACAGACACTTAATTTTTATTTATCCCAAAACCCCGGTTTTACACGTAGAAAGGAGTTTCTTAACCAAGGTCTACCCATCTTAGTAGATCTCTACTTTCAATGCCCAACACAAAGGTCACATTTTGTAATTCCAGTGGCAGAAATAACTATGTAATGTAATATTGTACTGCTGTTTAAGTTAATTACGGTGATAACATCATTTAAAGTATGCGCGCAATATTTGGCTCAGGCTGTGCTTTCAATTTCAAACGTTATGTTGGTTTCAGTAAGGTTTAATATCATTCGTGAATTTAATGACACACAAATGTATATAAATGAAAGCTGTTTATGGAAAACATTACCCAAATTATGTTACGAAGGCAAATACGAAAATATACAATACAAGCGGATGTCACGCGGTTTCACCAGCTTAGTTCCCGTTCCCGTGGGAGTACGGGGATAAAATAAATCATATATTACTCGCTGATGATGTAGCTATCCATTGCTGAAATAATTTTTCAAATCGGTCAAGTATTTTTGGAGCCTATTCAATGAAAACAAACAAACCAAAAAAAACAATAAAATCTTCCCTCTTTATAATATCAGCTTCAAGCTTGCGCACGCATCTCCACCTGTGATGCAGTAACACTTTCAACCCCATTTAACCCCATTAGGGGTAGAATTTAGGCAGCCTACATCTCACCAAGAATATACACTCATAATTTCATGTCTGTGGGTTCAGCGGTTTAGGTTGTGTGTTGATATATGAGTTGGTCGGGAATTTAAATTTGATACCTGGTAATACCATCATCTCCCTGGCCTTATCCCATACATTGTTGGGGTCGGCACTTGATTCAACCCGATGTGGCTGACCACCTGATTATCATACGAAGCGATTGCCACCTGACCTTCGCAACCCCTTTAACAAGGAAAATCTGGGTTAAACCAGTTGTCAGACTATTTTAGGCCTCCGACTGACCTGTAACGATTGCCAAAGATGATAAATTGGCAACCGGGACCGACGGCTTAACGTGCTCGTCGAGGCACGGAGGGAACTCGGGCGGTCACCCAACCAATTACTGGCTAGCCTTAGGGTTGCTTAACTTCGCTGATCGAATGATATGTGCAATAGCAACTGTACCACGAGCTCCTCCGTAATCCTCCTGGTAATACCGTCCACATATAATAGGTATCAAGTCGCGACGTCACCACCGCATTGTCGTCACAAATGCAATGTTTTTAATGCAAAGTTGGTAAAATCCTATCTTTCTTCTATAAAGTGATCTCTGTATTTACTTACCTACTTTCTGCACATTGCATGACCTGTCATCATCTGTCACTAAATGCAATAACTTTCCCGTCTTTGGAACATGGGAATTATCGATAGTCACCTATTAACGTTTTTTAAGTTCAAACAATATCATCTTAACACAACATAGTTGATTTTTCCCTCTTAATGTCTTTACTGAACTTCGTGTGAGAAAACAATATAAATTTTTAAGTATCGTAGATAGATATCAAAACTTTGTCTACACTACTATTATAAAGAGGAAAGATTTGTATTTTTGTGTGTATGTTTGTAATTAATAAACTCTAAAACTATTGTGCCGATTTTAAAAATTCTCTCACCATTGGAAAGCTACATCATCAGCGAGTAGCATAGGCTGTATTTTATCCCCATACTCAAACGGGAACGGGAACTATGCGGATGAAACCGCGTGACGTCCGCTAGTTTATAATATACAGGATGGCTTGAATGTTTCATACTGAGAGGATATCAAAGACATTGAACATGCATATAAAATAGTAGAGCCTAGCGGACGTCACGTGGTTCCCGCGTAGTTCCCGTTCCCGTGAGAGTACGGGAATAAAATATAGCCTATATTAATCAGTGATAATGTAGCATGCAAATGGTGAAGGAATTTTCAAAATCGCTCATGTACTTTTCGAGCCAATTCGTTACAAACATACATACAAATCTTTCGTCTTTACAATATTAGTATAGAAGTGTAGATATATTCGACTAACCGTGAAAATTTGTGATGATGAGTGATGACTTAGTAAAAGAATTTAAGCACGCCAATTTTGACATGAAAGGAAGTTTCTGCACACATCAATGATTCCTAACAATTTCCAACAGTCGTCAGTTTACAAAATATTTATTGTAGGTGGTATTCCAGATGCTGCCAATTAAAAAAAAGTTCTCCGTTCATTGCACCATTATTTAGAGCATGAAGTATAATCTAAAATCTATGTTCAATGTACACTTCACTAGATATTGGAGGTACTAAATAAATCCATCGCGGAATTATTTATGTCAAAACGGTGAACACTGTTTCCATGATGCTTAAATTTTCAATCCTTTTATTCCAAATTAAATTTCGAATATGGAATTCAACAAAACAGCCATAAATTTTAATGTTTTAAGATTAATAAATAAAAAAGGTTAATAGACTCACCATCTGTCACATTGGCACTTAATCAAATTCGGTGAAAAGTGGGTGTTGTGATAACAATACCTCTGCCTACCCCTTCGGGGAATACAGGCACTGATTTTACAAACACTGATTAAAAAAATTCTGGGGTCTTGGGGTCTGGATGCTCATCAACTTTTGAAAGAGGTTGTACGTGGTCTGGTAGAAGCTTTTCGTGACAAGCGGGCTGGGGCTCTTGCTTCAGGCACGATCCTGAGAGACACCGATTTGGGCCAAGTTTCCTACTTATAAATAGTTTGAAGAACTATTCTATTAATAAAATTATTTAATAACGCCTGTTGTTACAGCGTGAGTTAGTCATAAACGAACACTATAATTTAACAGACGATTGCCAGGCAATCCGTCAGATACCATAGCATGTAGTGTCTGTCTGTACACCCACACAGGTAATACATTTCGTTGTCATAATTACGTCACACGACAACAAGTAATTATTCCTACGCACACATTCTATAACTTTCTTCAAATTGAACTGGAAACTCGGCGAGTTAATAAAATTATAATCATTATACAATAACTTATGCAACGGCAATCTAATCCGTCATATTGTGATTACGGTTAGTTTTTTACCAACATGATGGCTTTGTTTAATTTTTTTTCTTTTACGTAATACTAGCGGACGTCACGCGGTTTCACCCGCGTAGTTCCCGTTCCCGTGGGAGTACGAGGATAAAATACAGCCTATATTACTCGCCGATTATGTAGCTTTATAATGGTGAAAGAATTTTTGAAATCGTCACAGTAGTTTTTGAGTTTATTCATTACAAACATACACACAAAAATACAAATATTTCCTCTTTATAATAGAAGTGTAGATGTAGATTACCTGTGGTGATTAAAAATTAGTCAAAAATTAAAATTAATTATATTTGTGTGTAGAGCAGAACAGCGGAATTGGATTTTTCTGCCTAGATTTTCCTGTAGACTTTTTCGCAATTTTTTTTAATATTCAGTCGTCTCAGGAGGTCTCGGCAAATGAATACATAGGTCCCGTCACGAATTATGAGTTCTGACTTTGAATGCGTAGTAGTAGTATGAGTCTGTCTTTGTCTAATGTATGGCGCGAGGCGAATAAAAACATGCTGAGCATCTCTACTATTTTTTTTTAATACCTATAATTTTAAAATTACAGATGCCTATGTTTCTCCTTGTACTATTTGCCAGTGAAAGTCACGGTAAAATCGGTCACAAACAGACAGATTGACAGACAGACAGGGATTTTCCTGAGTGAAAAGCTGTAAATTTGAAATTACAAACAGACACTTTAATTTTATTTATCTTTATACATCTATGAAAAAGCAAATCTTAATTCTGCAGTGTCAATGTCATAAGGAACAACTTGTAATAGGCACATTACCTGCGAGCAAGTCACAGTGCTGCCGCATGCGTACGCAATTTCTCCATAACGGTCTTTAATATCTGCCACTTGCGGACAGCTAAGCTATATAAATCAAGATTATGATTATCTGTGTAATATCATTGCCATATGCAAATTATATACTTATTATTGCAGTAGGTAATCTCATTATCACAGAACGTATACGCACCAAGATTATTCGAATTTCGAAAATCGAACATTTTTATCGATTCTGAATGCAAAAGTCAGTAAAAAATAAAAGAATGAATATATATAATAGAAAATAATTTTCAAAAGCAAATAATTGTCATAGAATAAATAATGATAACAGTTGGTAAAATTACGCTGGACATTAAATGAGGGGTTAGGAATAGCTGTATTCAAGCTCGTCGCCATTAAATAAATAAAGGAAAGAGGTTAGGATATTTTTTAACAGACAATACTAAATAAGTTCACATACTTACCGTCACATCGAGCTTGCTGCGAGTTTCTGCTCGATTACTTTTTGTTTGTGAACGGATGAGATCGATATTTCCACGAAGCGGCCAATTTGCCCCCATTACCTAACCACATCACTATCACTCGATCGAGCCGTTCTAGGTGGTACTTGCATTCTTCAGTAATGCTGAAACATGCTATATTTCACACGGTAAATGGACTACGTGGAAATATGTGCTCTGGGATCATACTCATTAGGATTACATTATCTCATCTAGGAAAGCTTAACCCAGATTACCGATTACCTTGTAAATTTGGTTTCTAAGGTCAGATGGCAGTCGCTTCGTATAAAAATCAGTTTATGATCCCAATAATACATGGGATAAGGCTAGGAAGATGATATTGATGAGCGAGAATCTAAATAAGAACCTGTCCTTGTAATCCCCATTAAAAATCCCCAAAAATGGGGTATATAGTAAAATAATGTTCATAAATGCGTATTGCGATAGAATGCAGGCCCCGAGTAAGTTTTGACACGTTCCGCAATCTTTGGCATTCAAACACAACCCGCCACCGAAAAAGGATTAATACATTTTGAGTAACGCAAGGTCAAGCGACGATTTTCCGACTTACACTTGGGAGGGATGAGGATAATGTTGCCAAAAAAGTTTAGTTTATAAGAAGACCTAAGAAACGATGGACGGATTGTGTGAAAGATGATATGGCTAAAATAGGAGTGAATACAGATATGACGGCTGATAGAGAGATATGGAGGAGAAGAACACATTTTAAAGACAACAAATAACATGGGATAGTAGCAGGGGGATGATGATGGTTACTTGGGACCAATTTTCTCGAGGAGGAAGGCAGAATAGCGCCACTATACACGTTAATAACGATGGACCATCAAATTCACATAAATATATTTACATAATCTAAGTATATAATGATGCAAATTGGAGAAAATATACTAAGTATACAAGCTTTCTTCGATAGGAACTAGGGAAATCCTAATCTACAGTAATGGGTGGCTACTGTTACGTAAGCATTTGATTGACAGTAGGAATGTGCGTAATCAATCATGTTATGTAATCGTTTTATTTTTATGCTCACTAAAATGCCTTTGCCTCGGGGTTTGAGCAGTCGCCTGCTACGCAAGCGACGCAAGTTCGAATCCCAGAGGGGCCTGTACCAATGAGTTTTTCAAAAAACTTATGTACAGTGATTTCACACCACGTGCTTTACGGTGAAGGAAAACATCGTGAGGAAACCTGCATATTTCTGAGAAGTAATTCAAAGACGTATGTATAGTGCCTGAGACGGCGATAGACTCACCATCTGTCACGTTGGCACTTATTCGAATTCGGTGAAAAGTGGGTGTTGTTATCAACACCTCTGCCTACCCCTTCGGGGAATACAGGCGTGAGCATATGTATGTAAAATGCCTTTGCTTGCGGCGGCGTCTGGATGACGGGTTGTCCACTTCCCTCTATGATGGTTGAGGAGGTCAATGGCTGGCATTCACGTCATACTTGTGAACAGGTGCTGCTTGTGGTGGCTGGTCATCTCAAGCTACGCATTTAGATATAAATAGATGTACTAGATTTTTAGTTATGTTAATTTTTATCGACATTTGTGCATTGGAACATTGTCCACGAGCTTACGTTTCTTAAATTATTTAATTTTGAAAAGAGTAATTACTGAGTTTCTTGCCAGGTTCTTCTCAGTAAAAGCAACCTTCCGAACCTGGCGGTAGCATGTATAATCCTGTATAATTATGTCATTCTGACGATTTGAAAGTAATTTGTAAAAAGTCTAATCGAATAAAGATACTTTTGACTTTGACTTTAACTTTAATCTACAAATTTCTATCAGGTACTCAACACTGGCACAATACATTAGGTGAATAATCTATACTAATATTATAAAGCTGCAGAGTTTGTTTGTTTGAACGCGTAAATCTCAAAAAATCTTTCAGTGTTGGATAGTCCATTCATCGAGGAAGGTTATAAGCTATATTTTATTTTCAGAAATTTTGGGTTTCGTAAGAAAATTGCGATTTTGTAACCCAAGGTGTAAAATCGAAAACCTATTTATGCGTGCGCTGCAAAAACTATAGACAATAGAACAAAATTATGTAGTACCGGTTTGTAGATCTTATTAAGATCTTCAAAAAAGTTCCCGAGAGCATATATCTAAATATCATAGTTTAGTTATAATAACCGCTTTTATGTTCACAAAGAATATTAAATCGACTGAAGAAAGAAACTACGTTAAAAGTGTATCGAAATTATTATATAAAACTAAATCTACGCAGGTGAAACCGTCTGGCACAGCTAGTATTGAATAAAATTAAAGTAACAATGTTTTTAATTTTCAAACATCATTAATTTAGATTTCTGAGGCTCTAAATCATATGCAATATTTTTTTTATGTGTCTCAATGAAAACATAATTCAAAAAACTGGTTGTGGCCCAAAATATTTTTAATTGCGGCTTTTATTTATGCTTAAGGTTAATTAAGATCATGTATCTAATAGCATATGCTCACGCCTGTATTCCCCGAAGAGGTAGGCAGAGGTGTTGTAATCACGACACCCACTTTTCACCGAATATGATTAAGTGCCAACGTGACAGATGGAGAGTCCATCGCCGTCTCAGACACTTTACATACGTCATTGAATTACTTCTCAGAAATATGCAGGTTTCCTCACGATGTTTTCCTTCACCGTGAAGCACGTGGTGTGAAATCACTCTACGTACGATTTTTAGAAATACTCATTGGTACAGGCCCCGCTGGTATTCGAACTTGTGTCGCTGGCGTAGCAGGCGACTGCTCAAACCTCAAGGCCATTATATATCAATCATCATTCTTCAATTACACATTTAGTGCAACTCTCATACACACACACATATACACACACACATACATACATACTTACACACACCCACACGCACACACACACACCTAAAGTTAAACCTAAGTTACAAATTTTGTTTATAAAAATACTGTACTAAACATAAGTTAATATTACTTTACTTTTAATACTTTAATATTGTGTTTCTCCGAAGGTGGGCGTTGTCAGACGCAACACAGTTTTTAAACTTCTGCGACTGTCACCGTTCCTCTGTATACTGTACTAAGAGTTATGCCAAATAAACATTATTATTATTATTATTATTATTATATGAACCACAAATAATTTTAGCCAATTAAACTCGCTGTATTTATTCAAGAAACCATGTTTTGTAGACAGGATGTAATGTAAAAATATTTTTATCTATAGACCAAAGTACAAACATCTTAAAAAAGTCTTTCTACACACTATTCCATTCTTTTTAATCACTCAATTTTTTTTAATGTACCTTTAGGTTATTTTTAGTCTGTATTACATAAATCAGTCTTTAGGCGACGGAAACACTTCTAACTGGGGCGAATTACATGACAGTAGATTATTTAACGGTATCGTACGAAGGTGTTACGATGTTAATAGTGCCAACGACTACTGTCTCACACGTAATTACGGTTTAATTAATTTAATAATATATTCCATAGAGATAAGCTAACGTAACGTAACATTCAACTGCTTTTGGCATAAACTAGCTCAATTTTTTTTTTAAACTTTTTTTTCTTTTATTGAAGGATTTATTATTAATCCATTTTTAACATCTCATTAAGCTTAAACCACAGTATAAATATAGATTTTAAACATTATTTGTCTGTTACCTTTTTCTTATAGGATGTCAATTCCGTCCTGAGTCTATAAACGATACATTTTTGTACATACATACATATGCTCACACCTGTATTCCCCGAAGGGGTAGGCAGAGGTGTTGTAATTACAACACCCACTTTTTACCGAAGATAATTAAGTGCCAACGTGACAGATGGTGAGTCCGTCGCCGTCTCAGACACTTTACATACGTCATTGAATTACTTCTCAGAAAATATGCAGGTTTCCTCACGATGTTTTCCTTCACCGTAAAGCACGTGGTGTGAAATCACTGTACATAAGTTTTTTTTTAGAAAAACTCGTTGGTACTGGCTCCGCTGGGATACGAACTTGCGTCGCTTGCGTAGCAGGCGACTGCTGAAACCTCAAGGCCACCACGGCTCTTTTTTTTGTTTTGGTATCATAATATATACATTCATTGAATAGCTGTTATTTTGGGATTACAAACAGACACTTCAATTTTATTTATCTGTATATAAATAGATTATCTAACGCTTAAAGAGTACAGAAATTAAATTGGAAAGCGTAACGTATCAAAAGTCTGAACAACAATGCCTAGACAAAAATAATTATATGTTAATATATTCCTATGATTAAACTAACAAAGTGTTTTAATAAGCAAGTCCAAAGAATATTGCAATATTTTCATTAGAATAAATATTTCTCCATCATAATATGAAGACACTAAAATTACATGTTACATCAATCTATTGAATTGAAACAATTTAATATTTGAAACTAATCTATGATTTGATTAGAAATTTACTAGTTTGTATTGCGAAAAAAACTAAAGCTTGCTTGCCCATACAAACATCTACAGTAATATTATAAAGAGGAAAGATTTGATTGTGTTTGTTTGTTTGATAAATTATTTCAGCCATGGATAGCTACATCATCAGCGAGTAACATAGGCTATATTTTATCCCCGTGATCCCACGGGAACGGGAACTACGCCGGTGAAACTGCGTGACGTCCGCTAGTCACAAATAAATTGATTCGTAGTTCTTAACCAACTTTAAATAAGGCGAAGGTTTCTCATAATAGACATAATATTACTTATGGTAACATTGCTGTATAAAATATATAAGTATAAGTACTAACTACTATTCACAATACCACAGAAATATGTACAAATTACAAACGATTTGGGTACAATATAGTATTAAAAAAAAATATTTTTTTTTATGAGCCTATTACGACTAAGTTGTCAAAGAGAGAAGCATTTAGTTACTTTTTTAAACAGGATTCAAAATTTTCGTTCGTAAACCTCAACTTTTTTAATTCTGTTTATTTTTGACGTAACGATCACAGACATAAAAATGACTTTAACTACAGATTAGTAATAATATTTAAAAAGAGATTATTTAATCTTGTTTACTTAAACCCTACTTACACACACATATAGACGTCGGATAATGAGTAGCTGTGTAGGAATACTTTGCAATGAATCAATCATCGAAGACAGAAAATTTAAATCACATATATCTCACAGTGGGAAAACCCGCGCCCTTCGTAGCCATGACCATAGAGTCCCAAGTCCGTCATCAACTTTCTATGTATCATATCCTTATAAGTTCTCGTAGGTGTTCAGTACAACCTTTCTCCCTTAGTTAAGTAACAAGACTGGTCCGGGTGTATTAACTAGTTTTTGTGAAGAAGACCTTTCACCGTTCCCTATAATGTAACGATTCGAACACTTTCCAATGCTTTTAATGCGTGTGTGAAATTTATTTATATATTAACTAACTCAATATTAAGTTTAGCACTAATTGACCCCGCGGTTTTACCCGCATAGAGTTAACAATAAAACCTATGTTATTGAGTGTTTTTTTTTGTGGTGGCCTTGAGGTTTGTGTAGTCGCCTGCTACGCAAGCAACGCAAGTTTGAATCCCAGCGGGGCCTGTAATTCAATGAAGTATGTAAAGTGTCTGAGACGGCGATGGACTCACCATCTGTCACGTTGGCTCTTTATCATCTTCGGTGAAAAGTGGGTGTGATTACAACACCTCTGCCTACCCCTTCGGGGAATACAGGCGTGAGCAGGTTTGTGGTTTTTTTTTCTCAAATCAAAGTTACTCCTTGTAACATCAGCTCAAAAATTACAAATTAAATGAAGATTAATTACTAGTTTATATCTATTAATTACTAGAATTACTTGTTTACATATTATTTCAAATTACAAACGGACATTTTAATTTTATTTATCTGTATATATTTAAAAGATAAATTCTGTACTTAATATGGGCAAGCCTATTGTCATTAGACGGGCACGTATCCATACTCCTGACTGATACTTATTATTTTGTCCACAAGAGGTTACCCACCGTCTGGGGGAATTAATTTCTACTATTCGATACAGAATACGTTGCATATATATAATTTCAATTTCAATTTATTGCTTTAAAACATATTCTTAATTTAGCACTTACAGGTAGTGAGCGGCAACACTATAAATTAACAATATGTACCCTGTTGGGCACAGCAATTTTTTGAAAGAGGGCTTAAATTAGGTATATTATATTTATTATATTTACATTTTATATTATTATATTATATGGCTACTTCTTATAGGTACCTATATTTTTATATATTTAAATATATAATTTCTGTTTTATTTATTCTTACAATACTAATAAATTCTATTACCTATTTAATATGTTTTATTAGAGATCATAATTAATAACAATGATAAGTAAATTCAATATTTGAGATTTGAGATCCATCACCATATGGTACATATCACCATAATAATTAAAATGAATGAGTATTAATATTAAGTATGTTATATTACTTTATTGGGTATGGTATTATTACATTTTCATTGTTTAAGAGTGCTGATGATCTGTTGTATGTAGTGGATGAAGGATTTTCCAGACTGATACTGGGATAATGCAGAAGGAAAACCTAATAACACTATCCGATCCAGGGACATAACCCTGTGCCTTGTGATGGTACAGGCGACTGGGACTGCGGTCCTAGTCGGCGAATCTTCGGCCTCGTGCCACAGTAGCGTTTGCGACCATTAGACCAATGAAGCAGGCAAAAATCTATTGTAAGGCAACGGCACCAATGTTGGACGCGGACCAGTGATGGAAATTTGGTTTTTCCTACCAAAATTAAACAAACGCGCAGTATTTTTCATCAAATGTCAATATCGATCAGTTGTGCCAGTATTTTAGCTGTCATAACAAATGTTTTTGACTACTGACACTCATTTTGATTGCGGCCATAACGGTTGTGTTTCGCGGTGTCATTTGGTGTCGGGAATCGTAATTTCTTACTAGACTCGACACTTATCATCTTATTTTGTGTCTGGTGTATCGTCGTTGTTGAAATTATTATTATTTAATGATTTATCAATATAAATGCTTCAATTTTATAATATAACCCATACTATATAACCCATAACATATAATTATCATTTTAGCCCTAAAACACAATACTGGATTTTTACTGTCCAGTACTGGTGTCTAAGTAGGAGCGTTATTTATTTATATTATTTTATTGTACTAAGTACTAAACTGAAATTAAACATTAAATACTGGTTGAGAAAAGAGCTTTTAATTTACCTCCAAATCCTATTCCTAGGAATGTATGTCAAAAAATAAAGAAGTTACAGAGCAAATATGAAAAACAATCGCTTATACTGTCCATGACTGGTGACTTTACCTTATGATACGAATGCAAATCGGTACTTTTATTAATATGGGAATGACAATCTAGAACTTAGTATCTCAAGCATTAAGGAGAGTGGGGTTATTAGAGATTTTCATGAAAAGAGAGAGTTACGAGATTTATGAGTTCCATTGTCGTTGATTGGTTGAAATTGGTCACTTTGATAATTATAATAGGCGGTTTTATTTGCTGCTCTACTCAATTCTCCCTTATTACAAAACATAACCTGAGATAGGCCTTGGTTTTCAAGTAGTTGCATCTCTTTTTGTAATACGGATTTAAAATAGGATGGACATAGTTTTAGTCCGAGTTTGGTCTAGCTTTAAAACATGTTTTGCTATAAGAGGTTTCACTGTTTACTTACATGTTTACTCGCGATTTTGTCCGCCTCGTGATTATTTTATAGTAATGTGCTTACTTCGGGTTAAAGCTCTAAATTTTAGGAAATCAGTAGCGATGCAAACTAAAACTAGAGAAACTAAGCTAGAGATTTCGAAATAATATAATTGATTTAAATATTATTTTTTGGTCTAGTTTTTAAGTGTTTAAAAACAAACAAGTTACAAAACTAAAATTTTCTAACGCCATCTATCGTGACACTCGAGCAACTTGCTGAAACAATGTGTTGTTATTGAGAATAATGTTTTATGCAGACACGTGCGGTTAACAATGTAATGCGCATGCAAGTATGAAGTAATTATATTTCCTTAATTCACCGAGTGGTGGCGCTACTCTCATTGATGCGCGTGCTCATGTAAAATTTAAAGAAGTATTTCCCTGTTTCACGCCATGTTATGAAGCGTATTAACAACTTCTGAGCTTTGACGTTACATTTTGGTACCGTAAAATTAAACGTCACAGCTAAGAAGTTCTTAATACGCGCTGCTGAAACGATCATTGTTGACTCCCAGTTCCGTTTATACATACATACATATGCTCACGCCTGTATTACCCGAAGGGGTAGGCAGAGGTGTTGTGACAACACCCACTTTTCACCGAAGATGATTAAGTCTCAGGCACTTTACATTCCTCTTTTAATTACTTCCCAGACATATACAGGTTTCCTCACGATGTTTTCCGCTTATCTCCAAATAGAATACGTTTTCATGACAAAAGATGACTGGTTATTTCAGAAGATTACATACTTAAACGCAAGTAATAAATGTTCAAACTCATTACCCTACTCAAGTTATTTGCATAAAGCAGAGTTTCAAGTAAAGGCTCTAGAAAAAGTAAAAGTTACCGTGAAAGTTACATCCATGCGGTTGTACGGAACCTGTTTGTACCTATGTTACTTATAATATCATACTGTTATATAATACGTGTCATATAGCGTGCTAATTAATTATGAATAAATTTATCATTATTAGTACTTCTAAAAATCATTTTTTGTCTCGAAGCAACCTTTCCTTTCCTTTATTTATTTAATGGCGATGAGCTTAAGTAAAACTATTCCGCCAATGTCAAGTGATTGTTGAGAAAAATATCTTGTAAATTGTTAAAAATATGTGGAGCAACCCATTGGATTCCTCGTTGTCAAATCCTCGAAGCAACCTTATAAAAGTATTGATTGATATTTAAAAAGTATGGTGCACAGAGTAATTAAAATATAGTAGCAGTGGATAAATATATAAATGCATAATGTATTTTCTACTGATATTAGTATCTGGTATTAGTACTTAGTAATCTTTGTTTTTATGATGAAACATTTTTTGCGTTACACAGTGGGCAGTTATCTTTATCTTATCTTTTGTGGCATTATTGGGTCCGGTTGCCCGGAAGCACGTCGACCCTTGGGATCTTTTGTGCCGCCCTTGCCCTTTGGCTCTACGTACCTGACTCCTCAAATACTCCCTGAACAAGCCGGCAGATCTTGTCCATGAGGAAGAGCTTGTAGTCCTCTGGTTTAGGATACGCCTTACCCAGTAGGTCCATTCGCCACCTGGCCAGTGCGTCGCAATTGCATATTAGGTGAATCATGGTTTCGGCTTCTGATTGACAGTACCTACACGCCACATCGTTAGATAAGTTCATCTTATGAAGGTGTTCTTTTGTCCCATAATGACCTGTTAGTGCCCCCGTGAGCTGACATCTATTCAACTGTAATAGCAGAAAGCTATTACAGTTGAATAGATGTCAGCTTTGGCTCTCACCCCAAATGCCTATGAACTGATTAGCAGTTACCTACGTGATCCTAACTGAGTAAATTTTAATTTTCACACTCTAGAAATGGGATTTCAAAATTATAATACCTCGTATATAATACAGGCAGGACTGTTTGCATATTTGCCACCTTATAAAAATCTCAAAGGGATAAACTCAAAGGGATGTTAACATCAAATCGACCCGCGCACTCAAATTATTCTATCGTATCTCGTTTCAAGTCTAATATTGTAACTGTAGAAATTTGCGTGTGCCTTATCGATACATTGTACATTACTATAACTACAATGGAAAAGCAACCGGTATGTAATCGAGTAGAAATCTTATTATATGTGTTGGGAAAATTCATTTCCCTCACTACACGGTTTCTAGGTCGACACTAGCGCCACACATCGGTAATATTAATGACAGAAATATTGTGTTTTCTTTAGATGGACATACATTCGCAATTCACAATCTCACACGTGTTTAGCGTCACGACAGATGCCATGTAGTATGAAATACAATAGGTTTTAAAAGGGTTTGAATGACGAACAAAATAGTGTATTACGAAATGTGTTGATACTTTTACGGAGAGATGTCGTGGTTAAAATCTAAAGATCAAAACGTGTCATGCTACACTAAAATGAATCAGAATTCATCGACATCTATATTAATATTATAAAGAGGAAAGATTTATATGTAAGTATGTTTGTATTGAATAGGCTCTAAACTACTAGATCGTTCAGAAAAAATCTTTCAGCAATAGATAGCGACATCATCAGAGAGTAATATAGGTTATATTTTATCCCCGTACTCCCGCGGAAACTGGAATTATGCCGTTGAAACCGCGTGACGTTTGCTAGTTTATTTATGAAACTATACATTTTACATGGTTTCCTTAAGTATAGCTTACAAAATAGTGCACTAGAAGGTTACATTTAAATTAAAACTAGACAAAGCCTATTATTACTTGAGGCACTAATTCGATAGCGTCTTCCACCATACGTGTATTCGATAGCGTCTCGTCTTCTAATACCACACGTGTATTAGAAGTCGTGGCGTTGCGTAGAATTGTATATTGCACACTTATTCATCTCGCTTTCACACGCATACATGTTTACATTGATTGTATCATTGTTTTGTTTAGTTACTGTTTAGCGTTCATGCTAAGTGACGTTTATTGTGCGAAGAGCAGAGAAAAAATGTATATATCTCTGACATTTTTGATTATTCTGTGATTTTTGAGACCAAAGAGCGTGTGATGTGGTATATGATCGTGGCACTGTTACTGCTATGGCTGTGCGACAACTTCCGCCGGAAACACACTGGAGTAATGTCGCATGCGTGCACCGAAATGTTGGTAACTTTATTAAGCTTTTTATTTCCTTTTTGATTCATGTAGACCATATTATTATTATTAATTCTTTGTAGTCCGCAGATAATTACGATTTTACCATTAGAATTACATGTGACTTTGTATGTAAGCAGGCTTTATCTACTAGTTACCATCAACTCTTATTGCAATAATTGTCATTCGACTTAGTGACAGAGACAGATACGTCATATATATCAGGGCTAGAGTGACTGGTGCGAGTTTTCTTAAAATCGCTGTCAGAACTCATCGTGTCGCCGTACACGCAGATTTGTATGGGCTTACAATAGTGTCATCTTTAGGCCGACAGGCGGCGCTGTTTCGATCTTATATAAATCTGGATTTACGTCGACGCCCCTCTATAGACAAAGTAACAGTTTCACGCTTCGATATAAATTGTACGTGAATGACATATGTCACGTGACTAATTTATGTAATTTCCATACATTTTTTATCATTTCTATTAGCGCTAGAGCGAGATAATGTCACTTTGTCTAGACCTACTATCCTTTACAGTTAATATCAACTGAAACATGTTGCTGACGCCATCTGTTGACAGATTTAGAAACTTAATTGGATATTCATTTGATATATGAATATAAGAACTTGAGTTGATGACTAACTTTCAAGATAACTAACTGAACATACGTACGGAACGGACGTCAACGGACGTCACGTCAAAATATAAATAAAATATTTTTTTTAAAGAAATGATAATATTAATCTATACAATTGTTTAAAATAGAATTCTTATATGGAATTCGCCATGCACAAATATAAGAAAAAGGGGAAATAAATTAAATTAAAATTTGAATTTGAAGAAGAAAGTCTGGAACATATCGGAGTGAACGAACACTGCAACCACCCAGCATCCCTGCAACCGGCGTCTTAAGCGAGGGACGCCGTCGCCAAGGTTACGGCGATCGGCGTCCCGGTTGCCGCGGCAGCGGCTGCTGGCGGCGGCGCCCTACATGTGCCGGCTATGACATATGTCAACAGTGAAAAACTGTTATTTACTAACAATTTCGTGTACCTTATCCGTGTTTACCTTAGTTTATTGTAGTGTAGTTTTTTGTGTGTGATTTTTATTGTTTTTATTTTATACTGTAAGTACCCATATTATTCATCTGACGATGTCGCAGGCAGCCGGTCCTGGTACCGATGTAGGATGCCAGTTTAGCGGCGAACCGTCTCTTGTGCAATGCCCACATTGTTCTCAGGCACGTTTCTTCAAAGGCCCACGAGGTTTGGCAGTTCACATTGGCAGGGCTCACAAGAAGTCCGACCAAGGTGAGCCTCCAGACCCCACCACATTGTCAATGTCGACAATGCAACCCGCATCTACATCTTTATCCGATACCCATCCTTCACTCTCTATTTGGCAAACTTTAAGCAACCTAAAATGCTCATTACCATTAATCAAGCGTATACCACGGGGCGCAAGACCCTCCGTGGCACAGATATTTTCACAACTCATCAACAACGTTTTAAAGGAAAACTCAGTCCGCGCCTGGGAACAATTTTTAGTCTCACCATTCAAAATTCTCCACATCAATCCAGCTACCAACAGAACCATTTCGGCCACCCAAGCTATAAAAGAAAATTGTAACATGTCAATAAATGCAATACCCCATCACCAATTCAAACAAAGAACCCTCCCAGATGTACGCCAAATCGTAGAATCCAAAATTAGTGATGGTGACCTTAAAGGCGCTGCACACATACTTTTCTCAAACGACGTCATCGCCCCCGACTGTCCAGAGACTCTTTCGGCCCTCCTTGATAAACATCCATCTTCTCCAGCTCCCTTATTAGCTCCTCCTACTGACAACTTAAATTCCCTTCAGGCTTTAGAGAAAGATGTTTTGGCAGCAATTATGTCATTCAAGAACGGATCAGCCGGCGGCCTTGATGGACTCACTCCACAGCACCTGAAGGACTTGCTTTGTGGCTCCAATGGAGACGCTGGCAAGACATTGTTGGGTGATATAACTAAATTAGTAAATTTTATTTTACAAAATACTGTTCATCCGGATATCCGTGACATTCTTTTTGGGGCCAATCTTTGTGCCCTCAAAAAGAAGGATGGAGGTATAAGGCCCATTGCCGTCGGCAGTACTTTACGCAGAATAGTCTCCAAAGTATGCTGCAAGCACATCCTCCCAGATCTTGTTGAAAAATTTCAACCAATTCAGTTAGGTTTTGGGTCAAGGGGAGGATGTGAAGCAGCAGTACATTCACTACGCACTTTCCTCCACGGCAATGGGGGTGATGTTGTTTTGAAGATGGATGTTAAGAATGCTTTTAACTCTGTTGACAGAACTGCCATGCTGTCTGAAGTAGAAAATAAAACACCCGAAATTTATAACTACATCCACCAATGCTACGGGGCACCATCCAAATTAATATATCGAAGTCATCTCCTCCACTCAGAGGCAGGCTGTCAACAGGGTGATCCACTCGGACCAGCTTTGTTTAGTCTCACTATCCACCCCATCATTTCGGCCCTCCAGTCAAAATTAAACCTTTGGTATTTGGATGACGGAACTCTAGGAGGTGATGGACTCACCGTCTTAGAAGATCTCAAATTGGTTATTGAATCTTTTAAAATTATTGGCCTAGAACTTAATTTTGGGAAATGTGAATTATATATTTCAGATTCGGTCGACCAAAATTTAAAACTATCAATCGTAGAGCAGTTCCAGGCGATTGCTCCCAATCTAAGGATTCTGGATAAAGGTTCCCTTCGCCTTCTAGGGGCTCCCGTCCTCCAGGAATCCATACCCTTTTTCATCAAAGAGCAAACGTCGAAATTCTCCGCCTTTTCTGATCGTCTTATCAAAATTAACTTCCATATGGCATTTCATTTGATGCGTTTCTGCCTTTTTGTTCCTAAACTAATGTATGCACTAAGATGTGGACCATTCTGGAAATTTTCTGAAGACCTTAGAACAATGGATAGCGAGATTAAAAAAGTTGTCATACAAATTCTAAATTGTCCAATGACCGACCGATCCTGGACCCAAGCATCTCTTCCGATACGATTTGGAGGCTTAGGCATCAGAAACATTTCAAGCGTTGCACTCCCGGCTTTCCTGTCTTCGACCCACAGTACGTCTGGACTCTTCACTAAAATCATTCGACCCTCCCTTGGGGACGTCCAGATTGACTGTTGCGCCGATGCCAGGGTGGCTTGGTCTGCAGTTTGTCCGAGTGAAAGCTTTCCTCTAAATCCCAAATCCCAAAGGCAATGGGACGAGCCGCTCTGCGAAATAGCTCACCTTAATCTAATCCAAACAAGTGAAGCTAGCGCAGAAAAGGCCCGTCTCCTTGCCGTCTCTGAACATGAGTCGGGGTACTGGCTCCAGGCACTACCATCTCCCAACATCGGTACTATGCTCGACAACATTTCATTTTCCTTAGCTGCCAGCCTGCGACTTGGCTGCAAAACGAATGAGCCCCATCGCTGTGTCTGCGGGGAAGACGTCGACCAATTTGGTCACCATGGCCTCTCTTGTCGCCGCAGTGCGGGTCGCCTATCCCGACATTCCACTTTGAATGACGTCATTCGTAGGGCTTTTGTCACCGTCAACGTGCCAGCAACTCTAGAACCGATTGGTATTGCACGAGACGATGGCAAAAGACCTGACGGGATGACGTTAGTTCCCTGGAGTGTCGGGAAGCCCCTTGTGTGGGACGCGACCTGCGTGGACACACTTGCTCGCTGCCACTTAAACTCGACATCGAAGCAAGCAGGGGCGGCGGCAGTGTGTGCAGAAAACCTCAAGCGGCGGAAATATGCAGATATCAGTCATAACTGTATATTTCTGCTGTTTGGGGTTGAGACTTTGGGGCCATGGGGGCCAAATGCGAAGGTCCTTTTTAAGGATCTTTCAAAACGCCTGGTTGACGTCTCTGGTGACCGTCGAGCTGGTTCTTACCTCGGTCAGAGGATTAGCTTAGCGATCCAGCGAGGTAACGCAGCCAGCTTACTGGGCACCATTCCCGCAGACACTAATCTAAATTCCGTGTTTTATATATAATTTTTATTTTTATTATATTTTTCCTTTTTCATTGTTAGCAATAAGTTACTCAAATGTTATATTTCATGTAAATAAGAAGAAATTACATTTGCGACCAAAAAAAAAAAAAAAAAAAAAAAAAAACTGAAGTAATAAATTACAATCGTGACTAAAGTTGCGAGCTACATTATAGAAGAAATTGACGTCTTTTATTCCCATGACCATGAACATTTTTGCAAGAATTATTGCGAAGGATATTGGTTGAGTAGTTTTAATATTATCACTTACAAACTTACAAACATTTAACCTTTCTACACTACTATTATATAGAGGAAAGATTTGCATTTTTGTGTGTATGTTTGTAATGAATAAACTCATAAACTACTGTGTCGATTTCAAAAAAATCTTTCACTATTGAATAGCTACATCATCAGCAATCAGCGTACTCCCACGGGAACTGGAACTATGTGGGTGAAACCGCATGACGTCCGCTAGTCTTTAATAAAAAAACAAACTTTATTTTGAATAATAGGCGCCGTAAATACCTTTTCTAGCGTATGAGTTCAAAAAGTAATTCCTAATGCCGTGCCGACCCGATTATACGAGGAGTATCGATTCAACTCTAGTACAAATTGGTATTCGATTTCGTTTCGCATATTCTTTGGTTTCTTAGGTGCTTCAGTTGTAATTAATTGTCAAATATTATAAATCTTTATGTCAACTTATTCATTGGTCAAGATATCCTAGAGTCAGTGCCGGATTAAGCCAGCGCAGGGCCTGTAGCAAATTCAGCCAAGGGGCCCCTGGTTTGCTTTAGGTTTTTATGTTTTTTGGTATTAAACTCAGATTAGATGATAAAACCTAACTTGTATATGCGGGACAACCCGAAGCGGCTATGTATATTTTGATACTATCGTTTAAACGTTTCTTGAGGTTGATATTATACAACCTATACCTACGATTGAATGTGACGAAATCGAGTTTTAGATTTTCAGGTGGGACTGATGCATAGCCTAAGCGTCTGCGTAAAATAACTTACTTATATGCCTTATGTAAGATATTTGACGCGTGATTATTTGGTGCGCGGGACCCCCCAATTCGCGGGGCCCTTAGCATTTGCTACTCTTGTTACGTGGCTAATCCGGCACTTCCTTGAGTCAGCTGTATAGTTAACAAGAAAAGTGACATTATTATAATTTATATGTATTCACGGATTCCTAAACAAGTTGGCAACATGCTAAGTTTTTTGCTCGTCGTCTGCGCGCGTGGATCTTATAATTAATCTGCGCACGAGTCCATTTTCTTGGAAAATCTGTAGAGCATAACTTTTCGCTGAAACACGATTGCTCTATGTGTGTTGAAATCATATTTTATATACTTACCTATACTAGATGTTACTCGTAGTTTTATCCGCGTAATGATTTTTTAATAACCCTTACGCAATGTCCGTCCTTGTGGCTTAAGCTATTTATAGGCATTCCACTATCAAAATCGGTTCGGCGGTAGGATAAACCCACACCACCCAATAGCCGGGCTTTAAGAATTTGGCTATGGTATCCCCTGCCTGTCGTAAGAGGCGACTAAAAGGGGCCCGGAGGACCTGCTGGAGAGCCGCGGGCCCGGGAAGGTGCTCAGTGAGGTCTCCAGGGCGGCGAAACAGCTGCCCCGGTGGTGTGCCCCGGCAAAGTGTGGGGGGACACTGGTGCGATCTATCAGAGTACACCCCGAGCACTGAGGATGGCCACCGGAGGGGTTTAAAAAAGGATACACCCACAAGAGACACGTTACTTTGGTTGCGCTTAATTCTGAAAACTGTCAGGATACTATGATCATTTAAAATATTATTCTTAGAAATAATAAAAACGACGTTGTCATGAATGTATGGTATTACTAGCCTGCGAGTTCGTCCGGGTGGAATAGTTACCAGTTATGATTTATATCCCACAGCATTCATCAATAAATGGGCTATTTAAAACTGGGCAAGCAAACAAACTATTGAGCTTTATAATACATCAGTATAGATATAAATTTCGACCCTCTAAAATCTCAATCAAATTTTAATTACTGCATACCTAAAATAATATCAACTTAAAAAACCTAAAACATTTAGCAAACGCAAACATTTCGCCTTTTTAAAAAAGCAACGTAGCATAATGATTGATCTTTAAAAGGTTACTCAACTAGTTGATCATTGGACGTGCTCTGATGCCCATTTTTTAAGGAAGTGATGGCATCTCGAACTTGTACTTACACTGGTATATAATATGTAATAGTACTACTTCTGGTTCCTATCTTCCATTTATCTAATAGTTGTAGAATTGCACAATTTATGAGGTTTCTTGTTTATCTGCTTTACTTATTTAACCAGTTTCCAAAGTCCAATTCCCAGTAGTATGTACCAGTGATATTTTCTTACAACTTAAGTGCAGTGATCTCACCCACATGCTTTATTTTGAAGGAAAACATCGTGGGGAAACCTGCATGTCTGAGAAGTAATTCCAAGACGTATGTATAGTGCCTGAGACGGCGATGGATCTGGCACGTTGGTAGGTTCTTAATCATCTTCGGTGAAAAGTAGTTATTGATATTACAACGCAACTCCTTCACATTCGGTGACTGATCTGGGATGGCGTGAGCGTTATGTATAATAATTGAAAGTGAAGGAAACAGAATATGATTGAGAATAAATTCAAATACACAACCTGTCACTGGGTAGGTATTGTTATACTTCTGCCTGAGAGAGCCTTCTGGGATGACGCAAAATAATATTTTTTTAAGAACATTCCGAGAATTTTATTAATTTGCAGGTTAAGAAAATTAGTATATAGTGCATTCACAATCTCTAGCGCAATGCAAATAAATCATCAAATTGAAACGCTATGATTTAGCAACCAGCTTCATTCACGCTACGGTAAATAGGCAATCCATTAATTTATCGCCGACATACGCAGACATGCATTGAGTAAACTTTCACCTACTTTACCGAAATGTATTCAGTTTCACTGAGCTCCATTAACCTGCCTCTATTTATCATCACCAATCTATTCACACAGGACGAATGAATGAAGGTCTTACAAAATATATATGAAAACGATTCTTCAGCTCCACCACCATAATAGACCCTCTATTATCGTCGGAGCAAAATAACGAAGCAAATATTTATTTTAAACTATGCTACATAGGATAAGTAACCCTATCACGGGTTTGCCACCGTTTTCGTAATCTATATTCGCTAGCGTCACTCGCAATATTTGTATGAGATATCTTAGTTCTTCACGTCACTGTTGGGAGTCGCTGCACAATTTCTCATACTAATATTCGGCGGAGACGCTAGCGAGTATAGATTACGAAAACGGTGGTAAACCCGTGATAGGGATATATGAATCACGTCGTGGCCGACCGTCTTTCTTCATTTACATTCCTACAGACATTTTAAAATTGACATTACTTTGCCGCAACCCTCTCGCTCGATTCGTACTAATTTGAAACATTTGGTCTGACTTTCATACTGCATAGAACGCTTATACATACTGTGGCTATGGGGAGATGATAGCATGGAAAAGCTAGCAGTGCTTATATGTTAGCCTTATATAGAACTAGCTTTTCTCCTCGACTTCGTTCATGTAAAGATCTTTTAAGGAAGTAATCAGGCTTAAACAAGGAATAAAGAAAGATAAATCTCTCTCTTAATATAAATCATATATACAATAAATCTCTCTCTGTAGTTAAAGTGACATTGTTACACTTCGCTTATAGAAACGATAAAAATGTATGGGAATAACATATGTCACGTGTCTGAATTATATCAATTCCATACATTTTGTATTGTTTCCATTAATAATGTTACTTTCTCAGGCCTACTGTGAAGTTACAGTGATTCAAAATTTCACCAAAATCGGGTCAGCTGTTGTGGAAATTTACAATCTTATTGCAACAAAGTCAAAGCCAAAACAAGTAAGAACTTGAGAGACCCACGCGGTTTTGACGAATTTCAAAAGCCTTTACCTCTTTCTCCTAATTCTGATGGAGTGCCCATTTCACTTGTTTAACATAAAACCGTAGTCATCATGACTCTTTGATTGTGAAGTCACTCGTCAACTTTTACTAATTATTTAATTTTATGACTTTAGGCCGGAAGCTCACTTATTCATACAAACCTACTACCAAAATCTAAATATATATATCTCATAGGTAACTAACTGACTGACATAGTGATCTATCAACACACAGTCCAAACCACTGGACGGATCGGGCTGAAATTTGGCATGCAGGTAGATGTTATGACGTAGGCATCCGCTGAGAAAGGATTTTGATTAATTCTACCCCCAAGGGGATAAAATAGGGGATTAAAGTTTGTATTCAATTTTGACAATTTTAAACCACCCGTGTAGTCTACGCGGGTGAAACCGCGGGACACAGCTAGTAATATAAAAAAGCGATACACAGACCCATGGCCTATTTGCACCATTACAACGCACTGTCATATTACTAGACCTAAGTTCCATCGTTAATCGATTACTCACTCACTATTAATGTTTATTTTTTAGGTCTTCATCATGTATTTTTGTATAATTTGTTAGTGTGTGGCAAATAAACGTTTTATCTATCTATCTATCTATATCTAAAATCAATTGTAACTAGAAAATAATTAGGTATAATAAAATGATAAAGTTTTATACTGGTCTTAAGCTATTTGAGTTTATTTTTCGAGGCTTAACAATGGTTAGGGAGGCATGTACCCTAAACATAATTAAGTAAACAAATAAAGAAAATATACGTTGCCTTCAAATTGACTACAGAAATAGGTGTGACATGTTGAATAAACATAAAAGAACGCTCACATAATACTAAGTAATCAACAGTCCACCCAAACACGAGATATATACATTTTTATAAGTCATGCGCTGGTATTTTCCAGCAAATTATTTGACTATTTCGACATTTGAGGAATTTCATAATACATATCTAGTGAGCAACGGTGCATCTTTTTCTGCCTTGATGAATTACGATGCATGTAAAACATGAACAATTTTAACATTGTTTGACTACGCTACTATAATTTCTCTTTTAATGCACATACATAATGAACTCGTATTTTTTCTGCTGCAACTATTAATTCTTGACGTTTAACTCTGATCCTCTTATAAACAAGTATGCTGAATAAACCATACAAAAATGCATTTTGTGTCAATTTGAAGCGCTCCCAGCGACCGTCTTTTGAACTAAATATATTCGAAAAATACGTGTAATCTCTTAATTAGTTCCGTGGACGTTCGCATGCAATATACATGTCATATAAGGTAAAGTCACCAGTCATGGACAGTATAAGCGATTTTTTTTCATATTTGCTCTGTAATTTCTTTATTGTTCAACATACATTCTTAAGGATTTGCAGGTAAATTAAAGGCTCTTTTCTTAATTAGAATTTCATGTTTAATTTCGGTTTAGTACTTGAAATAATATAATTAAACGACACTCCTACTTAAACACCATTAATGGACAGTAAAAATCCAGTGTTGTGTTTTAAGGCTAAAATGTTAATTAATAGTATGGTTTATATCATAAAATTGATGCATTTCTATTGATAAATCATTGAATAATATTAATTTCAAAACAACGACGATACACCAGACATAAAATAAGATGATAACCTACTTGCATCGCGATTCTAGTAAGAAATTACGATTCCCGACAACAAAAGACACCGCGAAACTAACAACCGTTATGGCCGCAATCAAATTGGGTGTCAGTTGTCAAAAACAGTTGTTATGACAGCTATAATACTGGCACAACTGATCGGTATTGACAATTGAAATAAATACTGCGTATTTCCTTAATTTTGGAAGGAAAAACAAATATGTCCATGATTGGTCCGCGTCCAACATAGGTGCCTCTACTTTACATGTATATATCTGTAATATGAATCTCATAATATGAATCAAACTATCATGGCAATAAGATGTAAGCCTCCAGGAGCCCTACCATGAGCCCCTACAATAAGACCTTCTATTGCCATGATAGTTTTACTTTTATTATGAGACAGATATATATGACGAGTATATATCGGTCATTGTCACACAACAGAACAATCATGGCGATAAGGCCTCATGGTAGGGCCCCTGTTCATGTTTGAAACATAACCATTACGTTTGCGGTTGAAACTCGGGGGCCTTAGGGTCCAGATACTCATAAACTTTTCAAAGAGGTTGCACGTCGTCTGGTAGAAGCTTCTCGTGACAAGCGGGCTGGGGCTTTTCTCGCTCAGAGAATCAGCATTGTTATTCAACGTGGCAATGCTGCCAGCCTTCTTGCACGATCCCGAGAGACACCGATTTGGGCCAAGTTTTCTACTTGTAATTAGTTTTTAGTACCATTTATTGATAAAAAAAAAGAACTATTACGTGTATTGTTAATGTATTTTGCACTAACTGTATAAAAGTGTATGGGCTATAATAGCGTTATAATTTCCGCTCCAAAACTCATCCCATCGCTCTGCATAATGCGGTGATTACAGATTCAAATCTTACTTACGAGTGGACCATTGCGACATTTATGCATAAGTTCCGCAGCCGTATGACCGCAATTAGTAATGCTGATCAGCATCTTGAGGCTGTGGTCTGCTTACCTCCATAAAAAAGAGTGAGCGAATCGGATTCTAAGATTATTTTTGAAAAATTCATACAAGCTATATTCGACCACAGGGAACCGAGAATGGTGTATTATAAATTGTTGACGATGAAATTATAAATAGATTAGGTAATAATTTACCAACTATATAAACTACCGTCGAATTCTGAAGGTTATTTTTATTGAGCGATGTTGAGAGATATTCAGTAAAATTTACAATTCAAGTAATAACTTTATGGGCATGAGTGTCTAAATGCTTGATTTCCTAAGTATATTATATACTAGCTGTGCCCTGCGGTTTCACCCACGTTGATAAATTAATGTTTTTAAAAAAAAATTGCCTAAGTTACGTCTTGTAACATTAGCTATCTGCCAGTGAAAGTCCCGTTAAAATCTGTCTAGCCATTTCAGAGATTACCCGGAACAAACAGACAACAGCGAAATTTTAAATTTTAATTGCAATACCGTATATACTTGCATATATGCCTTTAGTGAAAAGCTGTTATTTTGGAATTACAAACAGATACCTCAATTTTATTTATCTGTATAGATAGATGCACAGAATAGGACGTTGAATTGAATGCCAACTGTCGCTTTTCTGATCCTGTTGAAGGGATTTGAAGGTTTTCCTGTAGGCCTTGGCTTCTATTACATATACACACACACATATATGTATCGCTTCTATTAGCATAAGCGCGAGGAGAATGTTACTTAGTCTACAAGCCCTGGTCTCCATCACAGGCTATTCTGATCCTGGAGGTAGTAAAGTTCCTGAGTATCGACAAGACCTTTGGCCATTTTATCTTTTTGTTTAGACTAACAACTTCATTCAAATCTTACGCCTTGATTATAATCCTTCTTTTTAAACATATCACAGCCAGTTTTTATTGGTCCATAGTTCATGGATATTAAAATTTGCATAATTATGCAACTGTTACCGTGTTAACATTTTCACTCAACCAAATTGTATTTGAATACCGCAAACCCGTTTTATGGCGTCACATACGCATGGTGTGAAGTAAATAGACGCTGTCAAATTATTAACAATGTACGCGAACGCTTATTTCCATCACATTGTTTTTCATCATATCACTTATGTAGGAATGGGAGAAAGAGCGGGGCCGGTGGCCGCGCCAGTCGCGCCACACGCGCAATTCGATATGGTCAACTGTACATAATTACAATCACAATAGTGCGCGCATTTCTGAACGCAACGCGTCGAAAAAAGTTCAAACGTCAAACTTTTGGCGCGCGATTTGACACCATAAAGCACAGCATGTTTTTTTTTGTATCAACCGGTTTCGTGTAAGAAAGTGAATTAACATTTTAGTAACGTGCCGTGTGAGAGTGAATGTGAAACTGTATTGCGTAAGAAATTCTTCGGAGATGTCAATGAATTATTTGTGTATTTGTTTAATTGTGGTGTTTACGATTTATTAATCGGTTGCGTTGCGTTACGTACTTTTAATTGTAATGTGTCTCGATTCCGAATCTTTAGACTGTTACCCTAAAAAAATATTGCCAGATTCAATTTAAAATCTATGATATTTTTTACTCTTAAAAAGAAGCATTAAGTTAACCAGATGATAATCTTAAGATGGCCTGTTTCTCAAAGTTCCTATTGTTCGGTAACGTTTGATTTCAGAGTCTGTTTTTCCTAGGAACTTGATTACAATGGTAGATTGTTCGGAGAACATCAACTGTCTAGAAATTTAACAAAAAAGCTGGGGAATTGTAATCCTATTGGTAATGCATGCGTATAATGAACTTTTTTTATTCAGCCTATAAGTAATCCAATTAAATAAAATGTTGATTGCTTCATTTAAGAAAAAAAAATTTAAATTACGCCATTGAAAAAAAAAACATGCCTATTCATTCGTGTCAATGAACCGACACTGTGATTAGTGTGAAGTATGGACAACACACTGGTGTTACTGGAAATGAGTGATTTTCGTACAAAAACAGAGAGTTGCTATATCAATTCTATACGCGTTAAAAATACATACAATTAATCATTTCATCGAAATAGTTATATAGCTATTACGGTGCGATTAATAATTTGACACATGCTTATGTCAAATTATATTATACTAATGACGTTTTATTGACATTTGAATTATACGTAAGTGATACTTATCGCTTCTGATTGGCCGTAACATTAGATAGATAAAATTACGTGTAACCATCTAGCAAAATGTTGCTTGCCTCCATTTATACGTTACACAAGTTAAACAAAAATAACACTGAAAAGTAGACAGCTTCTATAAATACTAATAGTTATCACTTCGTCCGGAAACTATAAAATTATTCAAATGTACCAAATCAAATGATCACGTTGTAAACTGCCTACGCTTAATCATTTAGAGGAGTATCAATAAATGTTATGCAACGAATAGGCTTTCCTATAAATTGATTACAAATCAACGTTGAATAATTTGTTTAATATTATACAATGAATTATAATTTGATAAATATTTTAGTGCACTTAACTTAAAATTTCTAAAAAAAAAGTCGTGACGCTAAACACACTATCCATATCTGAAAAGAGTACAAACCAGGGGCCTTAGCATGACCTCTTATTTCCATGATAGTTTTACTCTTATTGTGAGACAGATGTATTTGACGGGTATACATCTGTTACTGTCACACAACTGAAACATCTTTGCAATAAGAGCTCATGGTTGGGTCCCTGGTCTAGTGGTTACGAAGTGATCTGGAGCCTTACTATAACCTCTTATTGCCATGATAGTTTTACTCTATTAATAAGACAGATGTATTTGACGTGTATACATCTGTCACTGTCACACAGCTGCACTATCAATGCAATAAGAGCTCATGGTTGCGCCCCTGATCTGATTTGTTCACCGACTGGTCGATGTTCGTGTTGCATAAAGTGTTATTGGCACTTTCCATCTGAAATTTCCAAATTTGGAGTCTGGATGAATGCCCGGGTAATGGAAAAAGGTTCGCCCGTTATTACGTGATACATAAAACTAACTATAATAATAATAAAATTCATTCATAAATATGCAAATATATAATACAAAAATGCGATATCTATTACCAAACTAAGTAGAGTTTGCACTATAGATGCGGATGATAATAAATATACTTATTTATTATTATACAATAAACTTATTTAATTATTATTTTTTATAAAAACATGGCTAAATTTGGGTCTCCTAAAAGTACCTACCCCTTGGGGGAATATAAGCTCTGTAGTATATTATATACTTATGTTCAACTGGCTGTGCCCTACGGATTCACCCGCGTAGATTTCATTTCATTATGTTTGATAATCTGCCAGTGAAAGTCTCTTTAAAAGCGGTCCAGCCGTTTCGGATATTAGCCGGAACAAACAAACAGAGAGACAGACGGACAGACAGAGAGAGACAATTTAGTAAACAAATGGTTTTTTTTGTTTCATATGCATTTATTCATAAGGTGTAATTTTGGAATTACAAACAGACACTTAAATGTTATTCATCTGTATAGATGTATAGATATTAGGGGTTTGTTGCCTATTGTGTTAATTAGCTTAATATCAGACATATCTGAGCACAACGGGTGATTAACAATGCCTATAATAACATTTGCATGCAACATGACATAGAAAGCAGTTACAGTCACTGAACACAACATTATGACACACGACACTGGTTTTAGTTAATAAAATACGAACGTGGTCAATTTTAATTACTTAAATGTTCTGACTGCGATCTATAGATCTTTATATATACATTTATATATCTAGTTCTCACATTCGTGAATCATAATATGAATTGCACCTAATTGACCATTTTGTCATTTCGATGATGAATCATGTTCGGATCACATTATGATTCTCCCAAAGTGGCCTTTTTAGACCTTCGCAACCCCTTTTACGATGGAAATCTGTGATCTGGGTTAAACCAGTTGTCAGACTATTTTAGGCCTCCGACTGACTTGTAATGATTGCCAAAGCTGATAAATTGGCAACATGGAACGACGGCTTAATGTGATCTCCGTGGCACGGAAGGAACTCGGGCGGTCACCCATCCAATTACTGGCTAGGTTTAAGGTTGCTAAGCTTCGCTGATCGAATGATATGCGCAATAGCAACTGTGCCACGAGCTCCTTTGATTAATGTATTAAAAAATGTGTTGCGTTAATCTTAAAAAGTGAAATCCTACTCATCAGCAATTTAATATTGCGTACACGCAGCTCATATCCATCATAATTTGCGTAATATTAATCTTTGAAAACGATTTTCCGGAGTTCAAATTTCCGCACGCACCCATAACCGTGATGTAATGATTATGATGAAGAATTTATGGTACTGTAACTAATTAACAAGTATGTTCACAAGTGTAAGGTAGAAGTCTGCGGGAATTAAATTCAATCTACGCGCGTGAAATGGCAGGGCACATCTAGTACTAAATGAAACTATATACGTATTTGCATAAAAAAATATGCCTTTGTCTGTCTGTCAATTTATAACCGGCTAAGCTCTGAAACGGCTGGACCGATTTTAACGGGACTTTCACTGGCAGATAGTTAGGGGTTACAAAGAGTAAGAAGAGAAGCGAAGTAAGCGAAATATGTGGGGGGTCACCATTGTAGATCGAATGAAAAATAGTGTGATAAGAGACAGTTGCAAGTTGAAGAATGATGTGGTGACCAGAATTGAAAAAATATGTTGAGATGGTTTGGACATATCGAAAGGATGAGTGAAAGGCGATTAACGAAAGAAATGTATAGAGCGAATGTGACCGGAAGTGTCGGTAGAGGGCTAGAGAACTACTATGACCAAATTAATAGTATTTTTCAGAAAGGTCAAATTCGGAGCACTCGTAACCGAAGAAAGTGTATGAAGAGATGCATGAACGTGGATGAAGCGAAAGAAGTATGTAAGGATGGTAGCATGTGGCAAACGGTAGTCTCTGCCTACCCCCATGGGATACAGGCGTGAGTATATGTATGTACAAAGAGTAACTTAGGATGGCTTAGCTGTTTGGTTACTTATAGAGATGTCCAACTTTCAGTCTAGTCTGTCACCGATTCTTATATCGATTATAGTCGATATAAAAGTTAATTGTTCTCAAACACGATATTATAGTAAAAAAGTATTTCCTTAATTGATTCAAGTCGATAAAGCAAGTTTTTTAGGAAGTTTTGTCGCACGCAGTCATGCATCGGCCAGATTTCACTTAACTTTGACAAATAACATAATCTGGGGCCTTACCCAGTTCAGATGTATGACAGTGACAGATGTATACACGTCATATACATCTATCTCATGATAAGAGTTAAACTGTCATGGCAATAAGAAGCCATGATGCCCCTGATGAATATAATTGTGATGAAGAAAAAAAAAAAAAGTACAGTGTCACGTTACACTGTATTTTTTTTAATAGGTATATACTACCTGTGCCCTGCGGTTTCACTTGCATAGATTTAATTTATTTCCCGCGGAACACTACCTAAATGATTTTTTGTATAAAAGTTTCGCCTTGTAACATTAGCTATCTGCCAGTGAAATTCCCGTCAAAATCGGTCCAGCCGTTTCAGAGATTACCCGGAACATACATAATAGACAGACAAAGAAATTTTTTTTAAATTTAAGTCAGTGCCTACCTATAATAATATATGCACTTAGTTAAAAGCTGTTATTTTGGAATTACAAACAAACACTTCAATTTTATTTATCTGTATAGATTTAGCCTTCAGTTCTGTAGTTTCATATTATTGGAAGTTATTAAAGACTTATCAAAAAAAGTAGCATTAATTTAAGTAGGTACTAATTCAAATTTGTTTTTAAATATTTTGTATTTATTTTGCTCATTTTGGAACCTCTGAAATTAAATAAACAACGTTATTACCTTCCTTTTAGATCATTTTATTGATTTCGCTAACAATCGAAACGAAACGGAATTAAGTTTGCAATAAGTACGTCCAGTATTTACCTATTTACATAAATTTGATTGAGTAATCGAGTAGCAATTGCAAAGTAATTAATCGCAATCGAATAACTCATTCACAAATCGATAAATCGCCGAAGCTACGGCTCCACTTTAACAATTAGACCTGCTTTCCGCGGCACATTCAGTACCCCTATCACGGGTTTGCCACCGTTTTCGTAATCTATACTCGCTAGCGTCTCCGCCGAATATTAGTATGAGAAATTGTGCAGCGACTCCCAGCGGCAATGTGAAGAACTAAAATATCTCATACAAATATTGTGAGTGACGCTAGCGAGTATAGATTACGAAAACGCAGGCAAACCCGTGATAGGGGTACAGTTATAACTTACGTAACGCAATCGTAACAATGAGATGAGAATACGGAAATAAATTTCAGAGTTACCGTGTCAAATGTACATTAACCTCTGCCTCGTAGATTTTCTGTACTCTTTCTTAGCAGTCACAGTTAAATAACGAAATGTCTAACAGTTTGAAAGATGAAAACTGCAACACTATATCTAGGCTTATAAAGGACTTGTGTAGTTGTTCGGAACACGGCACGTGGTCGCCGGAGATGACAACGGACAAGCGAAAAGGACCCTTATTGAAAAGTGAGCTGACAAATATGTCAGCGATGCGCCGGCGCATCATGATCATGACCAAAAGGAAGACCAGAGACGCGCCGGAACCACCCCAGCTCAACAAAAACTTAGAGAAGAGCTGCGAAACTTTAACTTCAAACTTGATTAACACAACGATTAGCTCACAAAACAGTACCATACGGAGGAACATAGACAACTTTCTGATGTCCCGACGAATGTTCGCTCTAGAAGAGGATATATACGAGAAGCCCATAGCGATTAAGAACTCCACATGCGGGGAAAATTGGTCTTTGAGCAAAGCGTGGAAAAACAATAACACATTCTTCCAGCGTTCCCCTGTTCTCGACAGCAAGCTCGACCGGAGCTCACTCGAGCGGATTGAGGAGGTCCCGAAAAGGACACGAAACAAAAGACTGAAGGAACAGCTGAGGTACGATAGGAATATAAAGCGACACATACGAATAAGGGTGTTATTGTCATTGAGGATGAGGCGTTATATGAAAAGGCGTTTGAGGAAGGTGACGCAGGTATCACAACCTGTAAACATACCTCCAAGGACCTTCCCTCGTGGAGCGTCTGTGACGTCGAGCTTTGGGACGAGGTCTTATAGGAGTGTGTTGACGGATAAGTTAGGGGATGGTGCCGTGCTGTTTGACGTCCATGAGGCGAGAAATTCAACCATGGAACTCTGCCACGACTATGAAGAGGACCTCGACACGCTAGCTATTGCGTTACGCGCCGGCAACTTTAGGTAATGCCTTTTTTGAAGCTTATAAATTAAAAATGATGTATGTATTTGGTTCGACATTTGAATTTCATTGTACATTCTATTTCATGTAACTGTCTAATCTGTCTAATTATACAAATAAATAAAATGGAACGAGTCATCGTTAGTGGCTGAGTGGTTTGAGTAGTCGCCTGCTATGCTAGCCATGCAAGTTCAAATCCCATCTGCCTGTAGCAATGTGTTATTATAAAAATCTAAATGTATTGATTCACACCATGAACTTTACGGTGTAAAAACATCGTGAGGAAACCTTAAATGCCTTAGAACAGTTATATCATGTATGTTCTGTCTGAGACAGTGATGGACTCATCATCTGTCACGCTACTTTATCGTGTGAAAAGTGGGTGTTCTTATGACAGCGCCACTATATATCCCTTCGGGGACTCTTGTGTGTGATTATCCATAAATGACCCTATGTTGTTGTATGAAGCTGAAACCTCGAGAGTAAATTTAACACATATTTTGATCAAAAAAGTACTTAGTACTAATAGGTTTAAAGCCTGTTTTTCTCTACCAGCTGTTATTTTACATAATCTAGATAGATTGAAGAGCGTCCAACCTGTTCTAACATAAATTGATGCAAAGGTCATAATCGGTCCGTTTGAGCTCCGCCGGATGTGTGGCCAGCGAACCGCGGTGCCGATGTCGTACCCCACGTCGCTTGTGGTATTAATTATATATTTGCATGGCCACACGAGGTCTAAATACATCTGCGTTAAATTAAAACAATTTGTATTTGAAAAGATCGACTATGTATGGATGGGGAAGGAGGTTGTATGTGAGAGTGATAGGCAACGTGTGAGCGGAAGGTTTATAAGATTAAGAAGTAAGAAGTGACGGATGACAGAACGATGGTGGACGACGTGAAAGACGTATTCATTATTTTATAATGTGTTTTTGAAAAAGTAAAGAATATTCGAAGAGCCGTGGAGGCCTTGAGATTTGAGCAGTCGCCTGCTACACAAGCGACGCAAGTTCGAATCCCAGCGGGGCCGGTACCAATGAGTTTTTCTAAAAACTTATATACAGTGATTTCAGACCACATGCTTTACGGTGAAGGAAAACATCGTGAGGAAACCTGCATATTCCTGAGAAGTAATTTAAAAGACGTATGTATAGTGCCTGAGGTGGCGATAGACTCATCATCTGTCACGTTGGCACTTAATCATCTTCGTTGAAAAGGGAGTGTTGTGATTACAACACCTCTGCCTACCCCTTTAGGGAATACAGGCGTTAGCATAAGCGTGTATGTAAGATTCGATCAAACATTCATAGTTATTTTTATTTAAATCGCACATGTATATAAAAGACTGTTATAAAATACTACTTAAAAAAATACAACAAAAAAAATCATCTCAGCTAAAGATCATCTCCTCGGCCTTAACAATGTATGGGACATTGTTGGAGTCGGCACTTGATTCAACTCGATGTGGCTGATCACCTGATTTTTATACAAAAAGACTGCCATCTGAACTTCGCAACCCCTTTAACTGTAATAAATGCGGAATTATTTTTTTATCCCATAAATGGAATCTGTATAGCACAAAGAATCCATACCAATCAATACTAATATTATAAAGAGGTAAGGTTTGTATGTATGTTTCTAACGAATGGGCTCAAAAAGTACCATTTGAATGTTACATTATCACTGATTAATATAGGCTATATTTTATCCCCGTACTCCCACGGGAACTGGAACTACACGGGTGAAACCGCATGACGTCCGCTAGTTTCACAATAAAGTTGTAACTATAGCGAGATGAAGATAGAAGATATATCGCGAAATGAAAGTGAGTCTAAAAACCTATTATTAACATAGCGATTTACATGTATGCGTATGTAACAGTAATTTACAACGATACCATCTATCTTTAGTGATCTTCAAACAGTGAAATTTCTGACAGTAAACTTATTATTCCAAATGTCAGATGATTATTTTTTTTAATACGAAGGAGTTTTTACTCGCAACTCATTCAACTCTTCAGAAAAACTATCTTTGGGGTTGTGGGGAGAACGAGTGATCATGCTCATCCTCAGTAAAGAGAAGATCTTCCAGCCAGACGTGTGTCATATCTGGGGAACAGCGGCTCCAACTGTTCTAGTCAGAAACATTTATGCATACTACAATGCGCTCAAAAACTCTTATTGCGCGTTTTATGTTCTCGTGTATTTGTACTCAAACTTTGCAATTATTAGCGAGTAGCGCCATCTATGAAGTGAGTGAAAAAACACTGCAACAGGGTAAAGTCAATAGTCAAGGTCATTTCATTTGAAAGTGCTTTGTAAAAGTCTAATCGTCAGCATGATATATTTACAGGATTATACATGCTACCGCCAGGTTCGGAAGTTTGCTTTTACTGAGAAGACCCTGGCAAGATACTCAGAAATTTCTCTTTTCAAAGATATTATACAATTTAAAGAATACAAAATAAATAATTTAAGAAACGTAAGCTCATGAACAATGTTCCATATATATAGTTCCAGAACTGTATTCTGTCAAGTTTCTTGTTTTCATGCAGTGCAATATTTATTTTTGGAACGGTGTTTCACTCGATATTACTTAAATAGTACAAAATAAAACATTGTAATAATGCATCAGACAGGTAATTATCTACTTACAACACATGCGTGACAATATTCGCTAAATATTGAATTTCTAATGTAACGTGTCGTCTTTTTGTCTGTATAACATTATTAATACTTACCAAGTACAGTGTTTAGAGGTTTCAGTAGGTCTAAAAAGGCCACTTTGGGAGAATCATAATGTGATCCGATTATGTTTCATCATCGAAATGACCAAATGGACCCTTATGTGCAATTCATATTATGATTCACGGATGATTAATATGTCGCAATTCACCTGTTTCACACTTTCCTATGAAGATGCCTAAAATAGTCCACAAAATATGAATTGCTTTTGTGACAAATAGCATCATAAAAAAATTGTTAAGGACTAACATCTCCAATTATTGTAATCATTTGTGGATCATAATATGAATTGCACCTAGGTGACCATATTGTCATTTCGATAATGAATCATATTCAGATCACATTATGATTCTCCCAAAGTGGCCTTTTTATACCTGCTACTGGGACCGCTACATAACTGGGACCTCGGTCTCTTACATGTTTATGGAATATACGTACTTAAAAAGCAAAAATATTTTTTTTAACATGTTACACTTCACCTTAACGACTAATTTGTTTTTTTTAAATATATTATGTACTTGCCTTAAATTAATTTATTGAATACCAGTGCAATTATTAATAATTTAGGAGTTCGCCTGAGTGATGAGGACAGGATTAATAATATATTTATTGAACCAAACTCCAGGGCGCTCGTGTTATACTCCATACTTTTTGAGGATGCGAGGTGCTAAACGATGTGTTAAGCGAACCAGCATGCATTGTATTCTAAACTCTTCATTTAAAAATGATCATACTAGTGCTGCCATCTATTGTCGGATAGATCAGCTGTTTTACACTTAGTCATTACTGTCTCGTTGGTGTAGTTGTCGCAACCGCCACTGCTGAACTCTTGTCTCGGTTCGATCCTCGGATCAGGCTAAGTGTTACTGAATTTCCCATCTGTGGATTAGTGCACGGTAAGTGGCAGTAGGATCACCCCCTATTACATGGTACTTAAATATAACAGGTAAAAAATGGGTATAAGTACTGCTTCCTAATGCCTACCTTCCTGCCTACCTAATGTGGGTATTGTAACAACAACACCCACATTTCACCGAATATGATTAAGCGCCAAAGTGATAGAGGGGTCCATCGCCGCCTCAGGCACTTTACATACGACATTGAATTACTTCTCAGTCATATGCAGGTTTCCTCACGATGTTTTCCTTCACCATAAAGCACGTGGTGTGAAATCACCGTAAATAAGTTTCGAGTGAGAGAAGTGAGTTTCGAAATAAATATACAATACACATAACATACAATAAATTATTAATTGTAGTGTAACAATTTGCAATATAATTCCAATCGACTTCATTCACCATAATACCAAGTGATTAGGGCCACGTGTTCGCAGCTAGCAATCATACGATAATCACTACTATTACTCCGTAATAAGGTTAATATTACAATGGTGCCGGATGTGTGTCGGAGGCTGTGTGTCCCGTAATGGACCGGTTCAATCAGACTTCAAATATAGGTTAGTTGGGTAATGGCCGTCTGGGACCATGCAATAAATTATTTTACTAAACTGGTTCTATTTTAACAAAATGAAGATGAATTTCCTTTGAATGTCACTATTATGTTGAATGATCTTATTAATTTGAAGTTTATTATTACAATAATCTGTGTAATCAATGTATTTAATAGTCTCCGCCCGCAGCTTTGTCTGCGCGGCAGTAAGGTTTCACATACAAACTTTCAACCCCCTTTTAGCCCCTTTAGGGGTGGAATTTCTGAAAACTTTTAATGTATACATATACCTCATCAAAAATATTCTCTCTTATGCTGTATGTTTATATACTCCAGTCAGAGCTACAATCTTTTATCTATATCTTTAAATATACAAATAAATTAATTAACAGCTTGGCATTAAATGCATATGATGCAGTATATACGGTAATGGAATAATAACAAACTATTTAAAAATAATCTGTCTGTCGGTCTGCCCGTCTGTCTGTTCGTCTGACTTTCACTGGCAGGTAGCTGATGTTACGAGGTGTAACTTGCTTTTATTTAATAAAAAAACATTAGGGTCCCGCGGGTCACATGATATTAAGTCGCAGCTAGTTATGGACATAAGTAGGTTAATTCCGTTGAAGGAAGTGCGTCCACTTCTAGCAAACACCTTAATTAGTCAAGCCTTTTCTTATTGCCTCTAAGTTAATGTAATATCATAATAGATAACATTTTGTGACATTAATGAAATGAATTCCTCTTATCTGCTTGCTAGTTGCGTAATTTTGATATATAATTTAATTTATTCTTTCATAAATAAACTTGTTTGGAAATGTTGTAATCACTCTTACTTAATTTGCAACTGATAGACACCCTAACCTTAATATATTTTTTAATCGAAAAGTAGTCTTAGTTACTCCTTGCAAAATGTTCTGTATGCGAGTAAAAGTCCCGTTAAAAGTGGTCCAGCCGTTTCAGAGATTACCCGGAACAAACTGACAGACCAACAGAGAAAAAATTTGAAAATTAGTTCTAAAGTTAGTACCGTGTATACTTTCATATACATTTAGTTGAAAGACACTTCAATTTTATTTATCTGTATAGGTAATTATATCTTCATTAGACAGGCTTATAATTTCTAGAAGAATCTTTTAAATAGAGCAGGAACTGCCAAGTGACCTTTACAATTATTAAGTTTAACTAGTTTACGTTTAACATAACTGCGCTATTTTGATTAAAATTGTGTTTTATTCTATATTTATGCCATAATTCATGTTAAAATTGATTTGTGATGATTTGGTTTAATTTATTTCGAACTATTTGCATTAATTAGTTATTTCAATACTTGGAAATTTATCGGTTTAAGGTTAATTGGATTTCATCCAAATGTCAAGATCAATCCCTTGTAGAAGAAAAGGCCTAAATAAACAATAATCAACTGAAATTATTGACAATATAAAGCATTTAATCCCCAAGTGTAAAAGAATGTTTTTTTTTAGTACCTTATATTACTAGGTAGCGAAAGAAAGTTATGTGCTGCCATCTACCGCAAAGTAGAAGCACTAACGAATGTTACAAGTGCCAGTTATCGAGTCGTATTAGTGCTACTATTCGCCGATAGGTGGCGTTTGGATAGTAATTGCGCGTTGAAGTCTTTTGCACCAAGCAGAAAGTGTTCGTACTTTGTATAAAATGTATGTCTTTCTTGAAATCATTGATTTTTAGTTATTTTTATTTATTATTGATTTATTGTATAGTTATGAGACCACGTTTTTATTTTAACATGCTTTCATGAACACATTGTATGATTCGTGTGTGACATATTTTTCATTTCATCTTAAAGTTTAATTTTGAAATAGTTATATTGCTATTTATATACAGTATGAGCTCAAGGCTTAGTTTGGACACTTTATACCATAGTGGCAGTTAAGTAAACTAAAAGGCGTAATCAGTTTCAAAAGTTTTCATGCAAAAATAGACAAGAGTATTATAAAAAGTATATAATATTAATGCCTCTGCCTACCTGTTGTATTCGGTGTAGGGTTCTATGTAATATCAGACAATATAAACATAAATAATATAAAGAGCCTCGGTGGTCTCGGGGTTTGAGCAGGCGCCTGCTACGCAAGCGTCGCAAGTCCGAATCCCAGCGGGACCTGTATCAATGATTTTTTCGAAAACCTTCTGTGCACACCACGTGCTTTACGGTGAAGGGAACATCCTGAGGAAACCAGCATAGGTCTGAGAAGTATTTCAAAGACGTATGTGTAGTGCCTACACTTAATCAGATTACAACACTTACCTACCCCTTCTGGGATGGTGGGAGGGGTGGGCTGTTAAGCTATAATAGTATTTATGACCATTTATATAAGGTGTGTTATTGTCCAGGAGCGGTGGGCTAGCAGTGGAGGGTTGGTGGTGCGCGCGCGCAATGCCAGCGGCCGGCGGGCGCGCCAACAACGGAGCCCTAGCGCTCCACTACGCGGCCGCGAGGGGCTGCCTCGACTGCGTGCGGCTACTTACCAACACCACTCCTGATGTCTCGTGAGTACACAGCTAATATACTTTTTAGAAGCCGTCAAGTAATTACGAGGGTATTTTAGGGTTTTGACGAAGTAGGCGAGACGGGGATCTTGGCAAATATCAAGTCTTTATCCGCCAGAAATATTGTGAAATTGTAAACTGAGGGTAATAACTACTCTATAATAAGTAGAGAGGAAATATTTGTTTGTTTGTAACTACTAGACCAATACAAAATATCGCTGAACGCCGAGTAACATACGCTTTATTGTTAATTGAGACAAAATACGCCGTGGATTTAAGTTAAATAAAATTTTAAACTTAAATAAAAATTCTTATTACTTAATCTAGTGCCAGCCAAGACGGACAGATCGATAGACGAATAACTCCAATGCGAGTGTCGCGGTTAACAGCAGTTCTAATAAGATAACAATATGTTATTTAAGTAAATCTTTAACTCATACATAATTGGTCACACGCGATTGAGTACAGAGTGCCTCTCATCGTCAGATCATGTAACCAATAACTGTCCGGACACGATATGTAACGGGTTATGAGAACCGTTGGTGGCGCTGGACTCTATGGTACTCTACTCTATGGTCTCAGTACATTGGAACAATATATTACAATTTTACGTAGATAATAATAATAATTATAAGAATAAACGTTTATTTAACTTACAAGTTTAGAATGAAAGTGGTTGGGACATCTTCTTTTAAGTTACAATTAAATACTGGTTGTATTAGAAGTGTCCCCTCTTTTCTGTGGTCTTTAATTATGTATCACTTGTAAATATTTACATAGTATATAGTGACAGGTGAAGACTTAGAGGTAAGAAATAAAAATAATAATAATAATGATGTTTATGAGTGTGTGTGTAGATATAATATGATTAGATGTGAAGCCCGTATCTTATCTTATCTTGTTTGTGGCATTATTGGGTCCGGTTGCTCGGAAGCAACGTTGGGATCTTTTGTGCCGCCCTTGCCCTTTTGCTCTACGTACCTGACTCCTCAAATACTACCTGAACAAGCCGGCAGATCTTGCCCATGGGGAAGAGCTTGTAGTCCTCTGTTTTCGGATACGCCTTACCTCAAACCTTTGAGTTATATATATTTAGAAATATGTTTCTAGCAAAATTTTTATCGTAGCAAGGGCATCTAAGTCCCTTGCTCGAATGTGGGTGTATGGGTACCTGCGGTTCAACCTACACCAATACATTTGGGTATATTGCAGGCTCAAGTCCGTCTTCATCTGTAGTAGCATCATAATAATGTGTTCTAACACGACGTACATGTTCGTATGTGGAGCGAATGAAAGCAACGATAGGCTACGATAAGTATAATGTAGTTATTCAACTGTTAATTCCTACTGCGCACGCGCACTGGTAGATGGAAGATTGCACGGTATGCTAGACATTTTAAACTCTACAATGTTATATTAAAAGAAATTTATATTGATGCTATTCAATTATTAATAGCTAAAACGGATTAATTAATAGCTAAAACGGATTATGATGATGTAAACAGTGCCCTTGACAAAGTATTGAAATGGTTCACTGTAAATAACTTAGTTTTGAACGCAAAAAAAACAAAATGCTTAAAATTTACTTTACCTAACGTCAAACCTGTTCCGACCAAAATTATGATCAATGGTGAAGAACTGGATATTGTGGAGTCAGTAGTTTTTCTAGGTGTAACACTCGATAATAAACTTCAATGGGGCCCACATATATCTAGTCTAGCGGGGAAACTCAGCTCAGCAGCATATGCAGTTAGGAAAGTAAAGCAATTCACTGATGTAGACACGGCACGCTTAGTTTATTTTAGTTACTTTCATAGCGTTATGTCGTATGCCATCCTGCTTTGGGGCAAAGCTGCCGATATAGAAGCCATATTTATTTTACAGAAAAGGGCTGTAAGATCAATCTATAACTTAGGATCTAGAGCATCTTTGAAGGAAAAATTTAAAGAAATAGGAATTTTAACAGTGGCTTCGCAGTATATTTTAGCAAATTTATTACTTGTACATAAAAATATTAATTCTTTTCAAAAGAAGTGTGATGTACATAATGTCAACACAAGGCACAAAAATAAAATAGTAGTACCTACACACCGCTTACAGAAAGTCCAGGGATCATTTTTAGGGCAATGTATACGCTTTTATAATAAGTTACCTACATGTATTGTAAATTTACCCTTTGATAAATTTAAAGAGACTGTAAAATCTGTATTACTTAAAAAGGGTTATTATACAGTTAGTGATTATATATGTGATAAAGAAACTTGGAATAATGTATTACCAGATAAATATTGTAAGTAGTCTCATGGTCACTGTACTTATGTTACAATTCTTAATATTTATTAGTTTTGATCTTTGTTTGACTGGCTTGAGTTGTCAGGCTCACTAAAATGCCTTTGTTTGCGGCGGCGTCTGGATGACGGGTTGTCCACTTCCCTCTATGATGGTTGAGGAGGTCAATGGCTGGCATTCACGTCATACTTGTGAACAGGTGCTGCTTGTGGGGGCTGGTCATCTCAAGCTACGCATTTAGTTATAAGTAGATGTACTAGATTTTTAGTTATGTTAATTTTTATCGACATTTGTGCATTGGAACATTGTACATGAGCTTACGTTTTTTAAATTATTTATTTTGTATTCTTTAAATTGTATAATATTTTTGAAAAGAGTAATTACTGAGTTTCTTGCCAGGTTCTTCTCAGTAAAAGCAACCTTCCGAACCTGGCGGTAGCATGTATAATCCTGTATAATTGTGTCATTCTGACGATTTGAAAGTGCTTTGTAAAAGTCTAATCGAATAAAGATACTTTTGACTTTGACTTTGACTTTGACATTGGTTGCAATATTGTAGCTAGGATTTTACAACAGCTGTGGTGGCATTGGGGTATGAGCAGTCGCCTGCTACGCAAGCGACGCAAGTTCGAGTCCCAGTATGGCCTGTACCAATGAGTTTTCTAAAAACTTATGTGAAGTGATTTCAGAACTCCTGGTTTACGTTGAAGGCGAACTACGTGAGGAAGTCTGCATGTCTGAGAAGTAATTCAAAGACGGATTTATACTGCTTGAGACGGCGAGGGACTCACCATCTGTCACGTTGGCACTTAATCGTCATCGGTGAAAAGTGGGTGTTGTTATTACAACACCTCTGTCTGCCCTTTCGGGGAATACAGGTGTGAGCATAGGTAGGCATGTAGATAGATAGACAAGAGTAGTTACAGATTTAATACATTTAACAAATGTGTATGGTATTGGTATTCATTAAATAAATCATTTGGATTCACGTTTGTAATCTGTTATAAAAGATGGAAGAAATATGTTACAATCAAGATAATATTTTATAAGCAGATTAACAAAGAATAGCACTATGAGTACGTCAGAGCAAACATCTTCACCACCGACTGATTTTGTTCAATCACTATTATTTTGTTCAATCACTATTATTTTGTTCAATCACTATTATTTTGTTCAATCACTATTATTTTGTTCAATCACTATTATTTTGTTCAATCACTATTATTTTGTTCAATCACTATTATTTTGTTCAATCACTATTATTTTGTTCAATCACTATTATTTTAATTCTAAACTAATCTAATCCATCTTAAGTGGCAAAAGAAAACAAATTACAGTTGCGCTCACGCAGAGAAAGCGTTGAATTAAAAGGCGATTTTCCACCATCTGCTATCTTCAATCTTCACACTACAGTATGGTGTCTATTGGTGTCCTATACAAAGTAACATCCTCTCGCGCTTCCACTAATAGAAGGTATGACATAAATCACGTGACTTATCGCACCCTCAGAACGATAGGGTCAACTCAAAAAATTGCGATAATAATTATGTTAAGATCATAAGACAGACCTCTAAATGTATTTCTACACGTAGTTTTTACAAAGAAAAAAAATATTATTTTAACACTTATCGACAACAAGCTGTGTCCCGCGGTTTCACCCGCGTAGATTTAGTTTTATATAATACTGTTTTTCGCAATAATAGGTAGCCTATGTCCTTTCTCAGGGTCTAAGGATTGTCTGTGCCAAATTTCATCAAAATGGGTTGAGAGGTTTACGCGGGAAAGCGTAACAGACAGACAGAGTTACTTTCGCATTTATAATAATAGTAAGGATACACAACCTAAACTGTACTTTAATAATAAAAAATATATTGCGTTCAAAACTGGTGAAATACTAAGACTAAGTTTTAAATTAAAAAATGACGATCTTTGATAATGATTTCAAGAAAATAGATTATCGAATAGTTCCCCTATCGTTCTGAGGGATATGTTGACGAATTTGAGGTCTGCCATGATCGTTATAGCAGTGACGTCTTGTCTTACTAAACGTGAAAGCTAAGAAGCTCTTATTACGCGCTGCTTAACGATTATAGTTAGCTTCCTGTTAATCGCCAGTTTTATGAATTAATTATTTATATGGACTGATTTAAATCCCATTGGAAAACAAAATATCTTCCTTTTTAATGCCATCTATCGAATTGTCTGTGCAACTTTGTGATTTTATCGTGGAAATATCGACTTCACATATATCATCAATAGCAGGCTTAAATTAATAATAATTTTAGAATAATATGGCTTTAGTTAATTTAGACTTATATTTTTAGTATTTTTATCTATATATTTGTGTGAGGCAGCAGTCCTCATTGAATTCTTACGTGTAATTAATTGCTTGTAGGAAATTGAAAAACATACATTTGTATTCAATTGCTTTTCTATAGTGTTTAAATTATTCGAGTACAAGTTACAGGGTGGGTGGTAGATAATCAAACTGGTAACAAAATGGTGTAACGTAAGTGACATTACGGTGTAATAATTATAATAATTGGGTACAATTAGAAGCATGCTCCAATTGAGCAACTTGCGAATACCAGCCGACCTGCCGAGCATGCCAGTTGTTGGGAAACTGTTGAAAAATGCATGAACTTAACTTAAAAGTAATGCCTTCTTTAAGATTTTTCGACGTTTAAGTACCAAGGTTAAGAGTAGCTAGAGACAGGACCAATTGGAAGGATTTGGAGGAGGATTATGCCAAAAGGCACACAGAACTTAGGGACCTCTTGTAACCCTATGTTTAGGAATAAAAGGCTATTTTTATAAGTACCAAGTACCTGGATGACCGAGCTTTTATTGACGTTTTCTTAAAATGAAACCAAGCTAGGTCGATTCATCGCCCCCGAATACCCCTGCGTGATAAATTTCATAAAATTCGTTAGATCCACGCCTAGAGATTAGAGAGAGATAGATAGTTTTTAAATTATCAGGTATTCTTTCTGGTTTTTCCTTTCTTAAACTAACCTGTAAATTATTCAAACCATTTTTGGTTTATAACGAGAGTAACGAATAGTATTTGAAGATTTTATAGAAAAGGTTAAAATAAAATTAAAATGCACACGCCATCCCAAAAGGGTCCCCGAAGGGGTAAGCAGAGATATTGCAATTTTGTCCTCGTTTCGCCGATGATAATATGCGCCAGAGCGACGGAGGGATTTTTGGGATTAAGTATGTACATTTGTATTTGCAAAAAATCAACATACGTTCACCGGTTTACCGAGAAAGGTATACGACAGACAAAGTAATTTTTCAATCATAATATTAGTATGGATATGTACATACATATGCTCACGCCTGTATTCCACGAAGAGGTAGGCAGAGGTGGTGTAATAACAACACTCACTTTTCACCGAAGATGATTAAGTGCCAACGTGACAGATGGTGAGTCCATCGCCGTCTCAAACACTTTACATACGTCATTGAATTACTTCTCAGAAATATGCAGGTTTCCTCACGATGTTTTCCTTCACTGTAAAGCAGGTGGTGTGAAATCACTGTACATAAGTTTTTTAGAAAAACTCATTGGTACAGGCCCGTTGGGATTCGAACTTGCTCAAACCTAAAGGCCGCCACGGCATGGATATGTACGTACTTGATTATCTTATTGAACTAACAAAAACATTTAAATACAATCGTAATGTAACGGATATACGGTAGCAGGTGTAAAAACATAATTACATACACGTATGTACATTTAGACTAAGAAAGCTACAATCGGTAACTGGGTGAATAAGGCTTTATTGTGTAATTAAGGTGCGACCATGTAGCAGACTTATAGCGATTTTTGATGTAAAGAAAGAATATATTTTTTATATAAAATTCTCCTAAAAAGTCTCCTGTGTGCTTTAAAATAAAATCAATATGCATTTATTTCATACAGAAAAAAAATTACTGACCTACTATATATGTTCAAAATAACAGCGTCAGGAAATGACCACGATCAAATTGATTGAACCATCAAAAATAGTAGAGCATATATTTTAATAGCAGACATGTATTTGCGTACCAAAAGAACGTGTATCGACTAATGTATGGCACTAAGCTCTGAGGTATATTATGTATTCTAAAAAACATTTGCATATTGTATTCCTGCTACCATTTATAGAATCTTCACATTTTTTTAATATCTTAAAGTCGTGGTGGCCTTGGAGTTTGACCAATCGCCTGCAACGCAAGCGACGCAAGTTCCCCGCGTGCCTGTGACCCCATGAGTTTTCTTTCTTTCTAAAAACTTATGTGCAGTGATTTCACACCACGTACTTTACGGTGAAGGAAAACATCGTGAGGAAACCTGCATATGTCTGAGAAGTAATTCAAAGACGTATGCCTGAGACGGCGATGGGCTCACCCTCTGTCACGTTGGCACTTAATCATATTCGGTGAAATGTGGGTGTAGTTGTCATTTTAAGATGCCAGCCCAAGTCAATTATTTGTATAAATCGCGCCCGCTACATCACCCGCTCCTCCTGTCACGAACCTCCGTCCCCAATCACAAGTAGAGCTCGGTTGATTCCTCATTGCATTAGTATAGTGAGATGTTACTCTGCGTGCGCTCGCAACGAGTGCATCGTGCGCGTGAGTCGATTTTAAACTGACTCGGTCCTACCTCCTTGTAGTGTGGAGGGTTGTATTCAGTGATTGGTTGGTGATTAAGGACCTCCTTCAGTGTATTGTGACTTGTTTGTAATATATTTTTATGTATATAAATGCTTGCAACTCTATTGTACAGTCAGCCTCAAAACTGATCAAAACTCAACCATTTTGAGACTTGATAGTCTTAAAATGGATGAGTTTAAAGCCAGATTTAATTAATATATCGCTTTCCACATTATATTATGTTGGTACTTTTGAGAAGTGGTTTTGGTCAGCTATTTTTGAGATTGGCTGTAGGTACCTACTAAAAATCTAAGTTAGAAAAGAACTAACTAAAGTAGCGATCGTAACACCTGCATTGAAATATCTTCCAACCTATTTCAACCCTTAAAGAATAAAAAAATATTTTTTCTATACATCTTGATTAAGTGAAAATTCTCTCTTCACTGACAGACTTATCAGAGTTTTAAGTCGTCTTTCAGGCACACTTCCAATTCAATCCTTTCTTGAAATATATCTGCCGATTGAGTTATTTAAAGTCGTTCTCAGCAAACTCGGACCAATGGAATGAGTTGTTAAAATAAATGCCGACTTCTGAAAAATTGGAGGTAGTTTTGAGCTAACGCAATAAAGACAAATACAAATAAAATATTTGAGTATACACCTACGTACCTGGATTATGAGTGATTGATTTTGATGGACTTGTAAACGATAAGTATGGATTTATAAAAAAAATATTATGCCAAAATTATAGAGATATAAGATAAATCTAAACACTTTTGTAAATGACATTACTTGTAATTGCTATACTAGTGGGACAACATAATGGGACGCGTAGTTTTTTTATAAATTTCTTTAGGAATCTATTTATTAATTTCTTTTATCTCGTCCCATAAGGCCGAGTATGTTATAGGACGAGATACTGGATAGGATGAAGTTGTTAAGAATGTAAATTTGTAAGGTGTGCGAGAATTTCTAAAAAATATATATTTAATACAATAAATAAATAAAATACTGTTAATTCCTCTACAATACTATTTAATATTCTTCACAGAGCTGAATATACCTACTTTATTCCTAGTAAACATAGTTGGCAACCCTAGAAGAGCTTGTGGGTTAGTTGCTATTGCGCATATCATTCGATCAGCGAAGTTAAGCACCCTAGCCAGTAATTGGATGGGTGACCGCCAGAGTTCCCTCCGTGCCTCGGAGAGCACGTTAAGCCGTCGGTCCCGGTTGCCAATTTATCATCTTTGGCAATCGTTACAGGTCAGTCGGAGGCCTAAAATAGTCTGACAACTGATTAAACCCAGATCACAGATTTTCCTCGTAAAAGGGGTTGCGAAAGTCAGATGGCAGTCACTTCGTATAAAAATCAGGTGATCAGCCCCATCGGGTTGAATCAAGTGCTGACCCCAACAATTTATGGGGTAAGGCCAGGGCGATGATGATAGTTGGCAACCCTAATCGAGCTCTTCTGTGGAAATCACTCGCTTTGTTTATTCCTCTTTAGGTTAAGGGCAATTAATAAGGTGTCAAATGTATAACAAAAATCGGAAGTGTTCCCAATATACCTGACTTTGATAATAAAGGCTTTGTATTGTATTATTCAATTAATATATTTAATGTGAGCCAATGTTATTGTTCATTGTTAACGTAAATTTGACCTTATTAATAATGATATTATATCATAGTACTATAGGTTACGTCCTCGGCTTTGTCCGCTTGTTATTATGGATTCCTAATTAGCCTCGGTTAACAATAAAGCCTAGGCTATATTACTCTATAGTGTAGCATTTGAATATTTTTTTGTTGCAGTCACTCCAGTTGTTTTGGAAACTATTCGTTACAAACATACAAACAAATATTTCCTCTTTATAGTATAAGAAAAGATAATGTGGCCGAATCTGTAAAATGTATAAGAATTGTTGAATTTAAGGCGTGTATTAAAATTATACATATTTTTACATATATGAAGCCGTGGTGGCCTTGGGGTTAGAGCAATCGCCTGCTACGCAAGCGACGCAAGTTCGAATCCCAGCGGGCCTGTACCAATGAGATTTACTAAAAAACTTATGTGCAGTTATTTCACACTACGTGCTTTACGGTGAAGGAAAACATCGTGAGGAAACCTGCATATGTCTGAGAAGTAATTCAATGACGTATGTATAGTGCCTGAGACGGCGATGGACTCACCCTCTGCCACGTCGGCACTTGATCATATTCGGTGTAATGTGGGTGTTGTTACAACACCTCTGCTTCTCTTCTGGGATGGCGTGAGCATATTTATTTATTTTTATTTTAGATATTTTTAATATTTATGTAATATAAATGATATTCGAATATTTTGATAGAGTATCATAAATCGTACATACATATATATTATACTCACGCCTGTATTCCCCGAAGGGGGTAATTGCAGAGGTGTTTTAATAACAACACCCACTTTTCACAGAAGATGATTGAGTATCAACGTGATTTTTTGAATTAAGTACTTCTTAGTTCAAAGGCAGGTTTCCTCACGATGTTTTCCTTCACCGTTATCATACATTATTCACAGATATAAATGATATACATGGCTCTGGGGGGTTGGTATTTTTTTTATTAAATTAGTGATTTCTCTATGAAACTTTCGTGTCGTTTTATCTAAATTCGCGGTTCGTTTGCCACCTAATTGTTATGAGACGCAACATAAGTAGGTTAAGTGAAACGGAGATTTTAAAAGTACAATGAATTGTCTACGAGCAACAATCAAAAAGCTTAGATTTACATAAATTTGTCCGAACACACTCCACTGATAAATGAAAGTGAATGTTATTTTGAGAAATTAATGCATAAAAACTTTTTGGTAGTTATTTAGATTTTCAAACGGAATATATTAATGTTTGGAACATCCGTTTGCGCCTCAGCATATACAAGATCGTTGCAAATATATTAGACTTTTTTGTAGACTCTATTATGTCAATAAAATAAGATTATGAGACAAGTGTAGCGAATACTTGCCTGTATGTCTGAAGAAAGTAAATTCTCTCGCGCTTGCGCTTATAGAATCGATAAAAAAATATATGGCATAAATCAGTCACGTGTCTTCATTCCAGTACCTTTGGTATCGTTTCTACTAGTGAAGTTATAACCTATTTCGTAAGTGACACAGGTTTTAATGTCACCGTTCTGCATCAATGACATTTAAAATAAAAATCTTTTTAATACAAATTTTCGTGAGATGTTATAATATTGCAAACAGGCTTTAAACCACAAAAAAATCACTAAACTATTAAACGAAAAATAAGTTCGTATTGGTCACCAGATGGCGGTAAAATGCATATTTAGCTTTTTATTATTTGAAAGAGTATTCTGTAAAAACTAACATGGCTCCTATCATCGCCTGTGTTGTCAAATTACAAAGGTGCGTGCTGCTATGCGCCGGCGCCGGTTGGCTTCCTCGCAGACATTTGGACGTGTAATGGAAACTGTGATGTGTCAATCTTGTAAAAAACAACTATTTTTCGAGAGTAGTTCAATTAAATCACTTTATAGTCTATGCTCATTAATTTATTTATATCGTTTCCATTTTAATAATTTAACACTGTGACTGAGACGGCGATGAGCTTAATTCACGTTGGCACTTAAACTTCGGTGAAATCATCACTGGTGAATCAGTTTGAAAAGTTTAATTATTTAATCAGTTTAGGCCATGTACCCTTATAAATTTCTAACACCAGGTCAGAAACTATCTTTGCGAGAAGAACTGAAACTCTTTGTGCCCTTTCGGGATAAGAATCAGGTGATCGCATCGGGTTGAATTAAGTGCCGGCCCCAACAATGTATGGGATAAGGCCAGGGAGATGATGGATATTCATGTGGGTAGCTGTAACTATGCATATTTTTATTTTATTATCAACTAACTGTGCCCCACGCTTTCAACCGCGTAGATTTAGTTTTATATAATATAATAAAATTTGTTTGGTTTAAAATTGGCATATATTCATCTCCTATGTTATCCCTTTGAGGGACGAATTAATTAAAATCCTTTCTTAGCGGGTGCCTATATCATAACATCTACCTGCATGCCCAATTTCAGTCCGATCCGTCCAGTGGTTTGGGCTGTGGGTTGATAGATCACTATGTCAGTCAGTTATATATATTTTAGACTAGTAACAATTAATTTGACTACACATAGGTACAAAAAAAAACCTTACGCCAGAACTCAATACTTATAAATGTCGGAGCGTAGACCATAAGATGCTAATTCGGGAACATATATCAAAAATCGGCTAATAGCGAATTTTCATTCAACGTTTGGGAACACTTTCTATTTCATTGCATGCTACATACACGTTCTCTTCATTCACTCTAATATACTAACAAAGAGTTTAATCTTATTCCTATGAAGCTTAATATTTTCAAACCTTTTGTTAAAAAGTGTAGATACTTCCTCTAGAAATAGTTTTATTACGCTTATATTTATGTGCATGGAAGTATATTAAATATAATATGTACTGTATTGCTAAAACAGTAAATGGATAATATGTGTATAGTAATGATACAGATGCAATATAAAATAATATTAAGACTTACACCCAACTTATATGTAAGTAATGCTATAAATTACAGCTTAAAGTGCTTATTCAACTTTCTTCATAACAACCGCTTGTAAATCTTATACATTAATGATATCGTAAAACAGTATCGCGGTACTTTTTAAGTGAAAAGTTTAAATTGACGATCAATCGACGCTGTACTATGTTCGTGTGACTGAGTGACAGTTGACGTTTGAAGTTTGCCGTCAAAAATCCAAGATGGCGACCTGCCCGCGTCGAGAGCGCCCTCTACGGTCGGCGTCTACGAGGCTTAAGTATTCGAAGACAGTACCAGCTGGTGCCATCAGGTGGGTTCGTAAAATTGTGTGACAATGTGTTTGTTTTCCGTATCTACTGTGCCCCAAGGTTTTGACAGGTTAGAACATAGTCGCTTTTGTGCTTTTGTATGGAGACCCCAAACTTCCAACACTTCCCGCTTGGGGCGCTTTAGAAAAGTACCTTTAGGTACACACCGTACTACACACCGGGTTGTTTTTTTTTATTTTTCCATACAGTATGTCAGATACATTGTGTGTTGATTTGAAGCGCCACTAGCGAGTGTTTCTGGAACTAAGTTGGAAGTTTAATAAAAATATCACTGACTAGCGGACCTCACGCGGTTTCACCCGCGTAGTTCCCGTTCCCGTGGGAGTACGGGGATAAAATAAAGCCTATGTTACTCGTTGATGATGTAGCTATCCAATGGTGAAATAATTTTTGAAATCGGTCCAGTAGTTTTTGAGCCATTACAACCATACAAACAAAGTTTTCCTCTTTATAATATTAGTGTAGAAAATCTTGGTTCCGTGGATGGTCTCCGTTTATCACTATTATCCCAACAATAGCTAGCTTTCTTAGCAGCTAGCTTCTGCCCGCGACTTCGTACGCATGGAATAGTAACTTTAAATCGCGATTGGTCCTAGCGTAATGGTATATAACCTATAGCCCACCTCGATAAATAGGCTATCTAACACTGAAAGATTTTCAAATCTGACCATTAGTTCTTGAGATTACTTAGCGTATTCAAACAAACAAACTCTTCAGTTTAATATATTAGTATAGATTCAATATGAACAAAATTAACAACCTTAAACTTAACATGCCATTTATTTTATACTTAAAAAAATATTAATCAAAAATAATTCCAAACACGTGTGCAAATTGGCCGGCATTCCTTATCAAGTACCTGCCTACCGGTGGTTAACGAAACGTGTAATTATTATCTAGTTTATAGCAAATACCGTTGGATTGACTGGTACCTAACATTACAATTTGTTATGAGAAATTTGCGTCACGAGCCAGTTGTGCAAATACCTAGATAACTGCTTTTCGCGAATGAATAATTAATACATTGAAATAATGATTGACTAGTGTCATTTTGCACTATTGTGCAAACGCATTTTTCCGACAAGTTAAAAAAAAGATAATACACAAAATATCTACGTTTTTTATTTATAATTAAATAGAACATGAGTGTTTACATGAAATATAACATTTGAGTAACTTATTGCTAACAATGAAAAAGGAAAAATATAATAAAAAGGAAAAATATAATAAAAATAAAAATTATAAATAAAACACGGAATTTAAATTAGTGTCTGCGGGAATGGTGCCCAGTAAGCTGGCTGCGTTACCTCGCTGGATCGCTAAGCTAATCCTCTGACCGAGGTAAGAACCAGCTCGACGGTCACCAGAGACGTCAACTAGGCGTTTTGAAAGATCCTTAAAAAGGACCTTCGCATTTGGCCCCCATGGCCCCAAAGTCTCAACCCCAAACGGCAGAAATATACAATTATGACTGATATCTGCGTTTTTTTAGCAGACTTTCATTCAAAACCTTTAATTGCAGGCAATTGAGAAATTCTAGCGGCCGATTACCATTATTACTTATCTCACTAACGTACTTATAGGGTGGGCAACAAGCTCGTGAGTGAGGAGCTCTTGGCACAGTTGCTATTGCGCATATCATTCTATCAGCGAAGTTAAGCAACCCTAACCCTAGCCAGTAATTGGATGTGTGACCGCCCGAGTTCCCTCCGTGCCTCGGAGAGCACGCTAAGCCGTCGGTCCCGGTTGCCTATTTATCGTATTTGGCAATCGTTACAGGTCCGTCAGAGGCCTAAAATAGTCTGACAACTAGTTTAACCCAGATCACAGATTATCCTCGTTAAAGGGGTTGCGAAGGTCAGATGGCAGTCGCTTCGTATAAAAATTAGGTGATCAGCCACATCGTGTTGAATCAAGTGCCGACCCCAACAATGTATGGCTTAAGGCCAGGGCGATGATGGTGATGAGGGTGGACAACACGCTTACGATACCATTAACGTTAGTTCTCATACGACGGTAAATATGACAGCAAAATAAAACAGGCTGTATATGTAAATGAAAATGATTTATGCAGCAATGAACGTCGACGAACTGACCAACTTTTCGAAAACTAGACATCTGTGAAGAACCGGCAAGAAACTCAGCTGGCATCTTGTGCTTTCGTTCGAATCTTTATCGCCTAATTAATCAAAATAATGAAAAGAGTATTTGCTGAGTTCTTCTCAGCAAAAGGAGCCATCCAAACCCAGTTGTAACATTTATAATCCTGTACAATTTATCGACATTTGTGCATTGGAACTTTGTCCATGAGCTTACGTTTCTTAAATTATTTATTTTGTATTCATTAAATTGTATAACATTTTTGAAAAGAGTAACTACTGAGTTTCTTGCCAGGTTCTTCTCAGTAAAAGCAACCTTCCGAACCTGGCGGTAGCATGTATAATTATGTCAATCTGACGATTTGAAAGTACTTTGTAAAAAGTCTAATCGATTAAAGATATTTTTGACTTTGACTTTGACTTTGAATGTTTTTTTTCTGTGTAATCAAATAAGGATATTTATTTTTTAGAGCTCAAATAAAAAATAACACAAGGATTTTAGCTATTGACTTTTATCTTCCGATAAAAATAAATGATTAATTAAAAATCATAATTTAGTAATTAATTAGCAGTTAGATGAGCAAGTGAGCCGTCTTATCGTATAATTAAATTGCGGAGATGTGCAATAAATAGGCAAGGTACGTCGGATAGCGGCCCGTTCCGTCCTGATACGTGTTATATACGTGTAAGTTGGTAACCGTCTCGTGTTTATGATCAATATTGCATTATTAATTGGATGGAACGTTTACGGAAATAAAGCAGAAAATAAATAAATATGTTTTTTAATTTTTGTGTACTTAAAGTAATTTTGAGGTGCATCTGAATATTTTTAAGAAGAATAGTATGCTGTGACCAAAAAAAATAATTTAAAATACATATTTCTGTCAGTTTTCCTCTTATCCTATATACTTTCAGAGGATTTTGAAATGTACTTTTCTCTAGTAACGTTGTATTTACTAAGTAAATTTTGAAATTTATCTCTGCAAGCCTTTCCTTTAAGTATTTTTAGATCCTGATTTTTTACAAAGTATTTCTTTTTAGAATGGAATATTTAAAAAAAACACATAATGGGGGCACACGAAAGAAAAAAAACAAGGAACACTATACCCACTTTTAAAAAAAAATACCATATAAATAAATCCCCTTATTGCAAAATATAACCTAACCTTGTATTATATTAAAAAAATGTCATATAAATATATATATCTTTACACCAAAGATAATTCTTGGTCTAAATATAGTACCATCTCTTTTTGTGCTACGGATTTAATAAGGGATGGACATAGTTCAAGTCCAAGTTTGGTCTAGTCTTGGTTTAAAGTTTAAACCTTGTTTCTAAATAAGGAGGAATATGTATAAATCACTCGAACGATTGGCGATTTATGTAACACGGCCCTCACTTTAACTGTCATTCGATCGTAATCACATATCATTTAGATGACATTTCCGTTGTACACGCACTTGTCGTCTGTCTGTCAAAAACAAAGAAGTAAACGAGATAATTTTCGCAATTTTCTCAGAGAAAGTGATACGAGAATAGGAAATAGTGATGTACTCATACATTTAGTTTTTTATGCGATTTGAGTAGGAAACTTAGTAATGTACGTGGATATTGTCTTTGTGATGCGATGCGAGTTAGTCGATTAGAAGAATCGATGATGCAATAATACATTACACTTATAATGTATCGATTTATGTTGGACTAGCTTCCGTCCGCTACTTCACACGTACGCACTGCTTCTTGGGGGGGCCGGTCATCTCAAGCTACATAAAGATATATTTTTTTTTTTTTTTGACATTTTTGAATTGGAACTGGGTCTTTTTAACTATTTATTTTTTTGTGATTCATCTTGGTATACATCATCATACAATATTACGGGCTAAAAAGGGTCAGGGTCTGTAGACAAAGTAACATTATCCTCACGCTTCGCTTATAGAAACGATACAGAATGTACGGGAATGACATATGTCACGTGACTGATTTATGTCATTTTCATATGTTACTTTGCCTAGGCCTACAGTAGGCTGTATAATCAATGTGTAGATTTCTTTAAATATTGTTTAGATATGTCATTGCAAAATGTTAATGCGCATTTCATGGCGTGGTTTCGTCATACTGACATTTGAGTCTGACAATATTCACATAAATTGTTAATCAATTATTTTAACCATTAATTTGTATTAAGTTTTATTTCAAAGTGATATTTACTAGTTTGGTCACTGTACTTGTTACCAGCAAAGAAAACGAAGAGTCTTATTTAATCAAATTCGTGACGATGTCCATCGTAAAATTTACATATTTTATTGGAATTAGCGTTTAAATTTATTATTTTCTTTTTATAAAAAAATATAAAGTACAATTCAATCTTTTTTCGAAATTCCAAACTAAAATAACCTAATATTTAATACTCACATCGATATGACAACTAAGACTTGTCTGGGGTCCTAGCGTTATAAGGCTTTTTAAGGAAATAACAAAAAGGTTAGTCGACATCACAGGAGACCGAAGAGCTGGCAGCTACCTCGGACAAAGGATTAGTCTTGCCATCCAAAGGGGGAAAGCTGCCAGTATCTTTGGAACCTTGCCTCCAGGGTCTTTGTTTTATAATATATTTCAGGTATATTTATTAAGGTTTTTAGTTATCACAAATAATGTTATTTATTTAAAATCTAATAAACTTTGTAAGGAATTAAGATGTAACTTCGTACCTATTAACATTTTTATGGCTACGTATTTTTTCAAAATTCAAAATATCTTTATTTGATTAGACTGTTTACAAAGTACTTTCAAATCGTCAGAAAGACACGATTACATAGAATTATACATGCTACCGCCAGGTTCGGAAGGTTGCTTTTACTGAGAAGAACCTGGCAACAAACTCAGTAATTACTCTATTAAAAAAAAATTTACAGCTTTGAGTAATACAATATAAATCATAAAAAAATATATATAAGCCCATGGACACAGTGCACAACAGTCGATATAAAAAAATAATAATAACTAAAAATAAGTACTACGAATAATTGTGTAGCTTGAGATGACCAGCCCCCACTAGCAGCACCTGTTCACGAGTATGACGAGAATGCCAGCCATCGCCCTCCTCAATCATTATAGAGGGTAACAAATTTTCTTTGCTACATCTGTGCATAGCAAAAAACAATGACGAAACTACAATGACACGCGAAAGAGACGGTGTAGCACCTTTAAAATATGACATTTCGATTGTTTCAAAGTTTATTGATGTCGTTAGCCGCGTTACATTGTTGCAATCATGTAATGTGTGTATTGAAGTGTATGATCGAGGTGACCCGTCAATCCATTTCGTTCAATACTTTCGCTTATGAATAGTTCAATATTCATCGCTAAACCTGTATGTATTATATTATTATTCATGCGGGGCCTGTACCAATGAGTTTTTCTAAAAAACTTATGTGCAGTTATTTCACACCACGTGCTTTACGGTGAAGGAAAACATCGTGAGGACACCTGCATATGTCTGAGAAGTAATTCAAAGACGTATGTATAGTGCCTGAGACAGCGATGGACTCACCCTCTGTCACGTTGGCACTTGATTGGGAAGGGAGGGAGAGGAAGACCAAGGCTATACACGAGGCAAGTAAAAGATGTCTGGCATGACGTATAGGAAGGTCAAAGTGATGACACTGGACAGAGACAAATAGAAAGAGTTGCGTTTTTCAGTGTCTTGCCGGGTTCTTCTCAATAAGCAACTTTCCGAACCCGGTAACATTTATAATCCTGTATAATATTTTTATGTGTCCTTCTGAGGATTTGATAGTTAGACGTCTAATGAAATAAATATATTTAGAATTGTATGGTAGCTATTGTCATGATCGATAGCAATCGAGCCTTTGATATCTTATGTCAAAGAGCCGCATTTCCACGGCCTAGAAATTATTTTTTAAATCTATAAGATGCATCTGAAATCTTCGGCTTACATTTGCAACCCAATGCATAAATTCTAATTAAATTAAAAATGTGTCGTGGAGTGTAACGGGGTCCCTAACTGGTCTGGCAGGAACGGGAGCTACCTGATAGGTGTCTTAACGAAGGGGTCGTAACTCCAAGTACATATATTACTTACTTAGATTAGTGTTGTATTCCTGCCCTGAGTAAGTAAATGTACTAGATACTTGGCTTAGTTTCTTGCCGGTTCTTCTCACATTACTTGTTTACGAAACTGATTTTCTTAACGTTCATATGAAGTGCCTTAAATATCAGGCCTAAATTAAATAAATTATTCAAATGTTTAATGTCACTTTTCCCACACTTATGATTAACCATGTCATACTTCTTATAAATCTTATAATAGGGCTATTAATAAACGGTGAATGTTAAATCGTAATTACCATAATCTAAGCAAAGTAACTTGTACTTTCCTGCATTTATTATACAACAATAGACTTCTTATAGCGCCATCTGTTGTCGGATAGAAACGATGGGAAAAATTAAAAAGTATTGTAAAAAGTCGGTTTAGATTGTGAACGATTTTCTCCGATCACAAGCGATGTGACTATTAAAATACAATGTGGCCGACCTTGCTCGCCATTTTCTCGTCAACAAAGGAGGGTAAAAAGTTCGATGGAAGCGTTTACTGTATAGAATATAAAACGATTCAGAAGTTTCTTGGCATGTGTACTTCCCTGTAAGTTATTAAAACTTAGTAAGAGAAGGGGATGTTTTTTTTTAAATATTTGTCACTATCTGTGCCCCTCGCCTTTTCCCGTACACTAAATGGATGGATTTATTTCGCGGCACCCATTTTTTTTACTATAGTAAAAGTCATTTATAAAAGCAAGTATACATGTCCCCTGTTTAAATAATTCTTAATCATTAAGTTTTGACTGTGACAATAAGTATAATTAGTTATTGAAATGTGTAAACATTTAAATGATGCACAGATATTTGATATATTCACAAGTAGCTAGATTTAAAAGACTGTGTGTATCCAGCAGAAAATAAAATGGAGTCATATCCGTCCGGTGTCTGTTCGCTTAGATCTACTACATTATATAACATACATATGCTCACGCCTGTATTCCCCGAAGGGGTAGGCAGAGGTGTTGTAATCACAACACCCACTTTTCACCGAAGACGATTAAGTGCCAACGTGACAGATGGTGAGTCCATCGCCGTCTCAGACACTATACATACGTCTTTGAATTACTTCTCAGAAATATGCAGGTTTCCTCACGATGTTTACCTTCACCGTAAAGCACGTGGTGTGAAATCACTGTACTTAAGTTTTTTAGAAAAGCTCATTGGTACAGGCCCCGCTGGGATTCGAACTTGCGTCGCTTGCGTAGCAGGCGACTGCTCAAACCTCAAGGCCACCACGGCATAATTATTATATAAATAAAATAATATGCTTGTTTAGAGCCATGTTGTTTGCAGGCAAAATGTTTAACATTTTATTAATATTTACATACCCAAAATGGGTGAAATATGCTATGTACCTTTTATTTTAAACAACATCTTATGTAACCATATTTCATGTAAATAAATTATTCTATTCTATTCTATATTCTATTCTACAAAACGGATTTTAATGCAGTTTTCAGCAATAGACATAGTGATACAAGACGAAGGTTTGTATGTATAATACATGCGTATTAATTAGTTTCTACGGCGGGTCGCTAGTTATTACATAAAGGGTAAACAGTACCTATTACGAGTTTAACGGTAGCATACGAAAATTGTCTGTAAGAGCGAAAGTGTTAATATAGAGGCAAAAGCCACGTATCATGTTACATAGATCGTCATGCTAGTGAAACGTTTTGGTTGTGTGGGGTAAGGTGAGAGAATCAGGCGTGATGAGAACCTTTTTTTTTAATTAGTACCATACAGATCCTTAATTTTTTGTTTCCCATACATTGTTGGGGTCGGCACTTGATTCAACCCGAAGTGATTGTAACCCCTTTAACGAGGAAAATATGTGATCTGGGTTAAACCAGTTGTCAGACTATTTTAGGCCTCCGACCGACCTGTAACGATAGCCAAAGATGATAAATTGGCAACCGGGACCGACGGCTTAACGTGCTCGCCGTGGCACGGAGGAAACTCGGGCGGTCACCCATCCAATTACTGGCTAGGGTTAGTGTTCGCTGATCGAATGCTATCCGTAATGACGTACACTTATTAGCATTAGAAACGGGAAATCAAAATGGTCACATGCTGTGCCTTACACCACAAGACACCGTGTCACGAATCGACACGTAATTACAAGCAGAAATAATTAAAACGACGATGCTACATTTACGAGTGTCCGTTAATTTTGACGCTTGTGAAACTAAGTAGTGATCCAATTCTTACGTGCGTACGATTGAAGTTGTGTAACTGGCACTTATAGATTAAAAGAAATAAAATACGATCGGTCGGTTCATTCATCTGGTCTATTCGAGGTTGTTTAAATCTGTCAACCAGTTGGATTACTGGCTTTATTGCAAATTTAATTGATCTATCTCACCTTTAGAGTCTTAAGTGCAAGCGCCATCACAAGTTTTGAGCGCTGGCCTTGAATGATCGTGGAAAAAATTATGACCGTATTTGACGTTGGTATTATTAAAATGATATATTTATTCTGTATGCTAGTATATCTTAAGTTAGGTATACTGTCAACTCTATTCTCTATGTAGGTAGGACTATTTTACATTTTAAATTTAATAAACGTCAATTCGTGTCAAGTAAAATCCCGAGTGTTGTATTAGGTTATTGGCAACCTTTACGTTTACTTGACACGGAGTGACGTTTATTAGGTTTGAAACGATGAACGTGTATTCTATACTACATATTTTATCAAGTAGTATGAGTTTAAAGAGCTTTAGGAATCGCTGTGTTAGCAGTAGTTTCGTCTCTAATGCTCATACGATTTAGCACAATATTGAAAATGTTCAGTTTAACCCAGAATATCGATTTTCTCGTGCAAGGGGTTACAAAGGTCAGATGGCAGTCGCTTTGCACACAAATCAGGTTGAATCAAGTGTCGTTGCCGACCCCAAAAATGTCAATATTATAAGTCCAGTAGGCTTATACAATATATACAATCAGTCACGTGACATATGTCATTCCCGTACATTTTGTATAGTTTCTACAAGCGAAGCGTGAGGATAATGTTACTTTGTCTATAGGCCCTGGGAGATGATGATGATGATGATTGAAAATACTTGAGCATGCTTATTAGTACATAATTAAAGTATTTTTATGTCTAGCAATAACATAAACAAAATATTCAATGCCCAATGAAATCGCTTTTAAATACATCAATAAAAGTTGACATTTATCCAAAATGCGATTCCATAGTTGTCAAGTTCATTTGTAAAAAAGTTTGCATCACACGTCCGTTCACTTGCTAACCGGTTTTGATGGTTCTATCTAAGATTTATCTGTTATATTGTAAAGAGTATGCAATATGTCTTGTAACCTCATTCTTCAACAAGTCACATTTAAAAAAAAACATTCTGTAATAACCTTGGATTAAATACTTTTTGGAAACTCGACGAACCGGCAAAAAAATTAGAAAAATTTAATCAATAAATTGTTATAATTATATAAAATACGTTAGCAATTTTACAAAAAAATCAGATTTAGTAATTAAAGAACTTAGTTATAAGATTTGTTTTGTTTAAAAAACATAATATTATATAGAAAATTTTCCTTCACAAACAGTTACATACCTCATCGTAAATCCCTTAATATTGTATTGACAGGTATGTAAATCGATTCCAGAAGTAACTGAGCCATCGAGAATGTCATTCAACTACACATATTTATGGGAAATCGTCTATACTCTGTAGAAATAAGAACACTTTCGCTAAGATTCATTTTCTTTGCGGCGCAAGCTTTGCAGTCACATCGAGGCGGCAGAGAGAAGTGCGCGTGTGCGACTTAAAAGTTTCCAATTTCAAACTAGTTCCATGCATTTTTTTTTATCCAACCAATGCTCTAATTCATAGACTAAATTGATTTTGTTTTTAATTTTTATTCGTGTTATGTGTGTTAGTGATGTGTTCAAATAATGACAGTTGAACTCAAATAATCATTGCAAGTAGAATGTCATTTGGTTTTAAAAATTGAAATTATTATGTCAAATATAAATAAAATTAAAAATAAATAAATAAAGTGAAAATATTCGGATTAACCTTCAAAATGACGTTAAGTAACACTCATCCTCCATACACCAGCCGAATGGGGAAATTATTCGGGAAGAAAAGTAAAAAAACTAAGAGGACACCGAAACCTAAATCCGGGACTTTCTCTGGAAGGGAAAGGTAAATTTAATTAGCCGGAACAAACAGACAGAAAGATATATTTTTTTTTAATTGTTTTGTCATATCAGTACCATATGCATTTAGTGAAAAACTATTATTTGAAAATTACGAACAGACACTTAAATTTTATTTATCTGTATATACATAGTTATTACATATGTATAATTGTGTATAGATGAGTACGTTTAAATAAACCAAAGTTACTAGTATGCTTTTTCCAGCTGCATGTCAGTGTAAACCTCATTTGACATTTCATCAAGCGTCACGAGTTTTGAGCACTGGCCTTAAATACGTAGGAGTCATTTTTAGACTCATGGATGGAGTTAGCGTGAACAAATACATACGCAGATATCTCCACTATTTTCGCTGAGCGGTCACAACACACGACAGGGGCATGCATTGGATTTTCAGAGACCATAAACAATGAGGTTGGCCTGGTCGACCGAGCAGTGCTCGGTTTCTTTTTCTCATAAAAAACTAAACTTTTCCCACAAAACAAAAAACTTGACATTATCTCATAAAAAAAGTAACTTGAAAAGAAAAGAAAAAAAATCCGGACCGGTGTCATTTAGACTTGGACCGGGGGATAGTCTATTTTCTTTAGCACACTATAAGCTGGTAGCCTCCCGTCTGAGCTATTGTAACTTGACAGATGTCGGCGAACAATTGCTACAATATAATTATAATACAAAGGTAAATTTTAAATGATATTGTAGCAATTTTTTATTGCCTGAAAACATGGTTAAAACTATATTCTATGAAGATGATACCTAGCTAGATCAATTTTATGCCCCTGAAACCTCCTACACACAACATTTCATGAAAATCGTTGGAGCCGTTTCCGAGATCCAGATATGAGTATATACAAGAATTGCTCGTTTAATTACATATAATGTGTCGCTTAGGTACATACGTTTTGGGATAGAAACACACACAGACAAGACACGAGAGTATTCAATTATAGCAAGGACTGCTTATCTGGAATTCACGCCCGCGCCCGACAGCACTAGTACCCCTATCACGAGTTCGCCACCGTTTTCGTAATCTATACTCGCTAGCGTCACTCGCAATATTTGTATGAGATATTTTAGTTCTTCACGTCACCGCTGGGAGTCGCTGCAGAATTTCTCATACTAATATTTGGCGGAGACGCTAGCGAGTATAGATTACGAAAACGGTGACAAACCCGTGATAGGGGTACTATTACGTCTATACGTCTGCGTAAAATATCGACAGACGGATAGACGGATGATTGATCCTAAAAAGGCTATAATAATCAGTGCATTCTTTTATACTTCGGCTTAGTGTGTCGACACAGATCATTAAGAGCTAATGACATTAGTATGTTGGCATTGAGATACAAAAGTGATCATTAGGCGGGTTATTACAGTTTTTGTGCTTATCACTAATTTGGAAATGCAATTAGAATTTAGCAATACTTACTGAATTACCTACTACGGATGATCAAATAAAACTACCTAATTATTCCTAAATAAGTATTATTATCCTTATTATATTAGTTATTTGCTGTGCACCGCGGTTTCACCCGTGTGGCCCACGGAACCCTAATATTTTTTATAAATTAAATTACCCTTAGTTATTCATTGAAACATCAGCTACAGAGAAAATCCGGACAGACAGACAGAGATTTTTTTATAATAGTATCATGGATGTTTCAAGCAAATAAGTGGTTAGAATTCCGTTATAATTCTTGTTTTATATCTATACATACTATTGAGGATACAGGCGACTGGGACCACTAAGAACTGGAATTGCGGTCCCAGTCGCCTGGTAACATTTTTGAATCGGTCGACTGAAACCAAATACCTAATAAGTATCAATACACAGGCTTGTATGTGATCGAAGAGGCGACGAGGCTAATACAATTACGAGCGGTCCCATTTGCCTGATGATAAAAATAAATAAAAACGAATCAGGCATCTGGGAACGCGGTTCCAGTTAGCTAGCAGTCCCAGTCACCTGAATCCTCGGAAAATTATTGTTGGAGAACATTGAAAGATGCAATAGTGGGAACTAAACATCCGACCAGGCTGTAAGCTATTTACATAACCGTATCTAAGTTAACTAAATTGAAGCGTGAAATTGGTTGGATTGCGGATCAGTTTAGCTCTCGTCTGATAAGCCGTGATGTCTTAAATACCTCTTGTTACATCAACTAGACATTCTTCTTCTTCAATGATTGAAGGTTGGCAACCCGCTCTGAATATTTTCTGCCATCCCTTGTGAGATAGAACAACTCCGCAGCGCTCTTGATGCCATTGGCTTTCTTAAAAATCTTTTTCGTTTATCTATATCTATATATTAATACCTATAGATAAACGAAAAATGTTATATATATGAAGCTGAATATTTTGTTTGTAACAAACAAAATATTTTATATGCTTGTATTATACTTATTTCAATATGATTTTAGTGTTAGATAGCCCATTTATCGAGGAAGGCGCGGGTTAAATTTAGCGTTAGCCCAAAGCATCTGTTACACGCGGACGAACTCACGGACAGAAGCTAGTACTTAGTAATGCATAGTTTAAACCGCAGGTCCCAGAGGTATGAAAATTTAACACTAAAGAGAGTTTGCCGAAATTCCACCTCTCTATAGTTTAACAAGGTTTGAAAGTTTGTTTGTGACATCTGCCAAGCAGGTGATAATGCGGGAGCAAGCTAGTATTTTACACCACAACTAGTTCGTGCGACTGTCATGCCCGCTTGAGGTCAAAATTATGTGTATCAATCCAACAATATTTTTTTATATGGTTCAATTTACAAAAATATGTAGACAGACAGACTGAGACACTTTATTTATTTATTTATTGCATTTATGTTATTTACATGTACGATACAAAATAATCTTAATTATAATAGTATCCCAAGCAAAGCTAACATAAACCCTGTTAGGGCACAGCAACGTGAGAGGCACTACTAGAGCTATTAATATTAATATATATATCAATAAGTACCTAATATGTATAAAATTATTTATTACTAAACAACAACGTAATATCTATTATTTTCTACACTATATTACAACAGATAACGCACACTGCGTTATCTGTTATAATACAATATAAAAAGTTGAGATCCTATTCTATATGTTCTCTTTATATTATCTACTTACTATATTTAATATTAATTTTAATATTAATATTAATAAGATATAGTAAGTGTACATTTGACCTCTCTCGACTTAGTATGTGTGGAGAGTTCTAGTACATTGTAACTACTTGCTTAAACAACGCAACCTTGCAGTATTTTATAAAGTACACTAAGAGTGTGTGCGTGTCTATGTTTAATACTAATTAGTAATTACTTTTACATTGGAAATGTGTCCATGGGCTTATATTTCTTAAGTAATTTATTTAATATTTTTGAAAAGAGTAATTACTTAGTTTCTTGCCAGGTTCTTCTCAGTAAAAGCAACCTTCCGAACGTGTTGTGACGGCGCCTGTATGTATGCTTTCAACAAATGCCCATGATACTGATGACTGACAAAAAAGCTGAAAACTAAGGGTTCTCTATCTATACAGATAAATAAAATTGAAGAGTCTGTTTGTAATTCCAAAATAACAGGTTTTCACTAAATGCATATGAAAGTATATACGGTAATGACTTAAAAAAACTAATTCTCAAATTTATTCTCTGTCTGTCTGTGACGGGACTTTCACTGGCAGATAGCAAATTTTACAAAGAGTAACTTAACGCGGGTGAAATCGCAGGACACAGCTAGACTCTTCATAATGCTTAACAATAGGTACTTACTAAGGAGTATACGTCTGTCAGATGAATCGATAATTTTAGGATGATTTTTAAAGTGCCTGTGTCTATTCGGAGGACATTGAACACATACGAACAGACACCTTTGAGCATGTCTTATATCATAGCATAGACATGCATTAATTGAAAACTAGAATGACTAGATCTGTTGCAATAATTCCGGAAACTTTCTACATAAATGTTAATTGTTATTTAATTCTATTTTAAAATTCATCTAGTTTAAATAAGGATATACATTGATATTATACAAAAAACAGCTTATATTTCCTTAATTTTGTGATGCAAAAATCATATTACAATATTGAAATGCCATAAATGAATTTAAAACATCAATGATGAAGGAAAACATCATGAGCCATATGTCTGAGAAGTAATTCAAAGAAAGTATGTATAGTGACTCACCATCTGTCACGTTGGTATCATCTTCTGTGAAAAGTGGGTGTTGTTTTTATAACACTTCTGTACTATTACATACATATGCTCACGCCTGTATTCCCCGAAGGGGTAGGCAAAGGTGTTGTAATAACAACACCCACTTTTCAACGAAGATGATTAAGTGCCAACGTGACAGATGGTGAGCCTATCGCAGTCTCAGACACAATACATACATACGTCTTTGAATTACTTCTCAGAAATATGCAGGTTTCCTCACAATGTTTTCCTTCACCGTAAACCACGTGGTGTGAAATCACTGTACATAAGACGTATTACATAAAGTTTAACTTTGGTGATACGACAAATTTTCGAAATTATTGTCTTGATTCTATCTTCATATATAATTTCGTTTATTTATCTCGCTGACTTTGCATTCATTATTCCTTACAAAGAGAATTATTTAACATGCAAGTTTATGTAACTTCTCCTTTACGCATGGAAATCTAATTGATGTTATGTGTATTGTATATTCACGTCCTACAAGAAAGCTCTCCGTAAGGGTAGGCAGAAGTTGATGGATACTACTTATTAGATGAAGGTGCCAACGTGACGGTGAGTGAGTTACAATTTACATAGGATTTTCCAACACTTTGAATTTCCTTTCATATAGGACTGTCTCGATGGGCTGATCGCAAGCGCCTCTGTGGAAAACGAGGTCCTGGCTCCTGGATCCCCGGGTTGAAGAGATAGAAGGAAAGGAAGACCTAAGAAACGATGGATGGATTGTGTGATGGATTGTATGACAGTCCGGGAGTCTGGACTCTTAGTGTCTGGTTCGCAATACGCTCGCCCCCTTTGACATGGCATATAAACATAACTGGTGTTAAACAGTGCTTATACAATAAATACACCTCTGCCTACTCCTTCGGGAAATATAGTCGAGAAGAAAACTTTAAAAATCGCTGAGATGTGAACTTTCGTCACGGGCCAGCACGGCTCTATATACATAATGAGTATTATTATCTATATTCAGTGAGTAACTGTTACAAATTATCTGCTCGTCAAAGCTGGCTGGCGCTTGCGCACGGTCAAAGTGTCAAAGTCACTATTACCTAACGCGACCTCACGCGACCTCACGCGACCTCCGGCGATGCGAGAATAGCTCGTAGCCGGCTTTAGTAAAAGTGAAAACACGAGTGAAACTATATAAAAGTGAAGCACATTTATCGATATAATATTACAATAAATAAATTTTATTGTTGTAGATTTGTATACTTGCGTGTTTGGAAGCTATAGAAAATATTATATTGTTAAAGTCCATGTGGTTTACGAATAGAAAATAGGCCGTGGTGGTCTCGGGGTTTGACCAGTCGCCTGCTACGCAAGCGACGCAAGTCCGAATCCCAGCGCGGCCTGTACTAATGAGTTTTTCTGAAAACTTATGTTCAGTGATTTCACACCACGTGCATTACGGTGAAGGATAACATCGTGCGTATGTATAGTGCCTGAGACGGCGATGGACTCACCCTCTGTCACGTTGGCACTTTATCATATTCGGTGAAATGTGGGTGTTGTTGCTACACAAGCCCTGCGGGGACCCTTCTGGGATAGCGTGAGCGTATTTAATGATTTTTTTTATTTAGAAAATAGGCCTTTTTAAACAAAGTTCTTGCAATACAAAGTCTAAACTTAAGTAATAACTATGTAATACTAATATAACCAAAAAGACTTGCAAACATTTTTTTCATAAATGAGGTTAGCAAGCCCGTCTTTATAGTATCAAAAAGTTGCAAACTATAAATCAACATTTTTTTATGTCTTGGCAACATTTATGACGAAACCTTTTATGACCTTACAAAACTACTTGCGCTATTGTACTCCAATTATCCCATAAGATTGCTATTGAAATAGTTTCAAAAGCGCCAAGATTCATCAGGCTTGTCCATCAATTAATAGTGTACGTTATTTTGCGTAATACCTTCTTTAGTGGCCCGTAATAATTTTGTAAGGGACCCATTATTCGTGCATTAGGAGGTTTCGGAGGAGCTCGTGGCACAGTTGCTATTGCGCATATCATTCGATCAGCGAAGTTAAGCAACCATAACCCTAGCCAGTAATTGGATGGGTGACCGCCCGAGTTCCCTCCGTGCCTCGGAGAGCACGTTAAGCCGTCGGTCCCGATTGCCAATTGATCATCTATGGCAATCGTTACAGGTCGGTAGGAGGCCTAAAAAAGTCTGACAGGTGGTTTAACCCAGATCACAGATTTTCCTTGTTTAAGGGGTTGCGAAGGTCTGATGGCAGTCGCTTCGTATAAAAATCTGGTGATAAGCCACATCGGGTTGAATCAAGTGCCGACCCCAACAATGTCTGGGAGAAGGCCAGGGAGATGATGATAGGAGATTTCGTAAATTGATTTGATTTCCTTCTTGAGACACGGGGATTTTGTCTCCTTACAAAAGTTCACGACCAAATAACACTTATATTATAATACTAACCTCATTCCCGCGGAACCCTAAATGTTTTTTTGAATAAAAGTAGCCTATGTTACTCCTTGTAACATTAGCTATCTGCCAGTGAAAGTCCCGTCAAAAGCGGTTCAGCCGTTTCAGAGATTACCCGGAATAAACAGACAGACGGAGAATACATTTTGAAAATTTGTTTTTTTCGTTCAGTACCGTATATACTTTTATATGCTTGTATTAAAAAGCAGTTTTTTTGGAATTACTAACAGACACTTAATTTTTATTTATATGTATAGATATATTATTTTTATTTTATCCTATGTAAGGTAACCCGAGGTTTATGAAGGAATGGAGTAGAGATGGTGAACGCTGACTAACGAACACTTACATTTTATAGTACTATAGTTTCTAGCATAATGACTGTCATTGAATAACTATCATTGGCTGACCTGGTAGTCTCAAGCGAAGGTCTGAGGTCATTCCATCCCAGTAGCGACACCGACTCTGGATTAGTCCCGGTTAGTGGCAATAGGTTGGCCCTGTTAACTAAGTTACCTAGACGGGGTTTATGTAGCAGATAGTATGTTGCATTATATATTCAAATACTATGTTTATTATCCTACTAATATTGTTAACGTGAAACTTTTTGAGTAGAGTGCCTAGTGCGAGTTTTTCGTTACCGCCGTCACAAGTCATCGCGTCGACGTAAGCGCATATTTGTATAGGATCGAAACAGCGCCATCTGTCGCCCTAAAGATGACACTATTGGGAGCCCATACAAATCTGACTTGTGGCGGCGATTTTAAGAAAACTCGCACTAGGCACTCTGGTGTGGATGTGTGAATATTTGTTACTCTTTCACGCAAAAGCTAGCTTTAATTACATTAAAATAAAACATACGCTATAATTAACAAACAAATTGTGTGAATTGTGCGAGTTACGGGCACAAGCGAATGCCTAATGAAAAAAATTTACATGCGACTGAATTTACATGAAATCTGGGTGTAATATAAGTACACCTCTGTTCAGTACATACAGTCCTGAGCTAATGCACTTATTCCTTGGTCTAAGTATAGAGAGATTAACAGCTGGCGTATGCTAATGATGACTATAATCCTTTCAATTTCTTGTCCCCAGTGCCAACACAGCAATGGACAATGACGTCACGCCGGTGTACCTGGCCGCACAGGAGGGTCACCTGGCCGTGCTCAAGTACCTGGTGCTGGAGGCTGGTGGGAGGCTGGACGCCAGAGCTCGGGATGGCATGTTGCCCATACACGCCGCTGCGCAGACTGGATGCTTGGACTGTGTTAAGTGGATGGTGAGAACATTTTAAATAAACAATTTCTACATTAAAATAAATTAAAACAAGCATTTATAAATATGAAGTATCAATAAAAAAAATCTCTTCATTTGATACTCATATATTGCGATAGTTCAGAGAAAAATTCACGCCCGCCATCTTGGATGATCCGCCATATTGAAAATAAGAATGACAGCAAATTAAGCTTGCATTGTCATCCAAAATAAGCTTGTACGTATACTTAAGTTCGGCTAATGATAACTGATTTGAAATTCAGTTGCAACATTTCACACGAAAAACAAACATTGCAAGTTAATAAAAAAACTTGTTAAAAATATAAATGACAAGTCCATTACATAACGTCGTCCGCGTTTGGGTAATTACCCTATGCCCTTCATCTTCAGAGCTATCCCTATACCAAATGTCATCTAAATCGGTTCGGCGCTCTAGCCTTGTAAAACTAACAACAGAAAGATAACCTTTCCTATTTATAAAACGCCCCCTTTATAATATTAAGTATAGTTGTATTCAGTAGGAACATACATATATACGCTCACGCCTGTATTCCCCGAAGAGGTAGACAGAGGTGTTGTAATAACAACACCCACTTTGCACCGAAGATGATTATCAACGTGACAGATGGTGTGTCCATCGCCGTCTCAGGCATAAATACGTCTTTGAATTACTTCCCACACGTAGCAAGCGTCCTCACAATGATTTCCTTCACCGTAATGTTTTTTAGAAAAACTCATTGGTACAGGCCCCGCTGGGAATAGAACTTGTGTTGCTTGCGTAGCAGGCGACTGCACGAACCCCAAGGCCAACAAGAGTCCATTACGACAATATTAAATATTAACTGTTTAATATTTTAGATTTCAATAGTCCTTTGCAAGGCGCAGACGATGGACTCACCATCACTTTATAATAATCGTCTGATTAAGTGGGTGGCATTTTGGGAAGGCGTGAACTTGACTTTTAAAATTACTATATTACTTTCCCAGCTTATAGATAGAGTCATTACATACCATAGTGTTAACATATCGTTTTAAAAATAAACGTAACCCATAGAGAAATGCAAAAAGTCAGTTTACGACTGGTAGTGAAACTCCGGGGCAATAACCTCGGACACTGAGATGAATCTCGCGTAGAAATGTGATCGGCAATCTTGGATTTGCTTTATTGAAGCTGTGATTTATGAAATTTCATTAATATCTATACTTAATATATAACGTTGAATAGTTTGTTTGCCTGTTTCTTTGAAAGCGTTAATCTCAGGATCCTTGGTCCGATTTGAAAAATTATTTCATTGTTAGATAGTTCATTTATCGAGGAAGGTTATAAGCTATATCATATTATCACGCTGAGATATATATGATAAACATTGTGTTAACTGCCAGTGAGCGCTCCGTTAAACAAACGTAACAAACAGACAAAAATATTATATTTATAATTTATAAATAAATAAAAAAAAAAAAAAAAATATATTTATCTGACTTTTATTCGTTTATATGCATTTGAATAAAATCTGTTTGTGAATTTAGAATTACAAACAGACACTGCAATTTTATTTATTAATATATAGGTATGTAAGTATGTATGGTATAGATGATGGATTAGAAGACATCCATCACTTTATTTGGTCATATTTAAACTTGAAATTGAGTTATCTTTTGGATTTTTTAAGGCATTTTTTTAAGTATAAAATTAAGGACATAAAAATCGAAACGGACAAAGTCACGGGGCAAACAAGTTAAGTTATATTGAGTCATCATCTCCCTGGCCTTATCCCATACATTTTTGGGGTCGGCACTTGATTCAACTCGATGTGGCTGATCACCTGATTTTTATACGAAGCGACTGCCATCTGACCTTCGCAACCCTTAAACGAGGAAAATCTGTGATCTGGATAAAACCAGTTGTCAGACTATTTTAGGCCTCCGACCGACCTGTAACGATTGCCATAGATGATAAATTAAGTTATATTGAGTAGGTTCGTTAAAATTCGATGCATCAATTATGTAATACTATCCGAGTAGATAGATTGGTTCAATTGCGCACATTTCATGTAACTATAATCGTTCGAAACCTATACTGCCTTCAAAGGAATTCCTATTTCCTGTTATTATCTTATGATACAGTTTACATCTGTTATGTAAAGAGTAATCTCGTTGCTATTATATAAAGCAATAATGATAGGAACAACGCTTAATCCGAGATTACAGCGGAAAGTACTTAGCTTAGCTCAATCGCGCTAATTGTTATGGCAACGAATAAATTGAATATATATCGATCCATCCAATTAACGAGATTAGTGCGACAGTCGAGCTTATAAGCCTTAAAAGTTGTTAAAAGGTGGTATACAACCATGTCCGTGTGATGGTAAGCAGCTACTGAAGCCTATGAACGTGACGGAAATTACGCTACTTCATTTATTTACTAGATGTATATGGGTTTAAAGTTGACAAAGTTTCATAAAAACTTTAATCACCTATTTTATCCCCCTGGGGGTAGAATTAATCAAAATCCATCTACCTGCATGCCAAATTTCAGCCCGATCCGTCCAGTGGTTTGGGCTGTGCGTTGATGGATGTCAGTCAGTCAGTCAGTCACCTTTAGTCACCGAGTTATATTTAGACTAGCTGTGCCCTGCGGTTTTACCTGCGTCGTAATTTAATGCGCTATTGAAGGTTGCCAGTTCGGTAAACTTGTGTGTATCCTTCGCGAGGCGGAAGAGTGCAGCAGCACTGCTGATGCCAGTCCACTCGCGGATATTGCGCAGCCACAACTTCCTCCTTCGGCCTACTGGCCTCTTCACAGCTGCTTTGCCCATCATAAATTGCAGCAGTTCGTATCTGGCATGTCTCATAATATGGCGAAACACTAAAGTTTTTCTTTTTTTCAAATAAAAGTAGCCTAAATTACTCCTTGTAACATTAGCTATCTGCCAGTGTAAGTTCCGGAGATTAGTTGGAACAAACAGACAGACAGAATGAAATATAAAAAATAGCTTTTTTTAAAATCAGTACCGTATAAACTTTCATAATGTATTTAGTGATAAACTGTTATTCTGGAGTTACAAACAGACACTTATATTTTATTTATCTGTGGACCGATTTTGACGGGACTTTCGCAGGCAGATAGCTAATATTACAAGGAGTAACTTAGGCTTCTTTTATTTATAAAAATACATTAAGGTTCCGCGGGTAAAAGAGCGGGGTACAGTTGGTACAATTAAATAGACAGATGAGTAATACCTAATTGCTTTTAGCTCGTCAATTTCAAAAGGTGATTTCGAAAAGTGTTGTAAAGTGTTATAAAATTCACACTTTCGTTTATAATCTTCAACGGACAGGTTATTTCAATTAAATTCTTTAGAAACGCGCGGAACTGCTAGCTTTTATGGAAAAGATAAAGTAGCTATTTATTACTGCATCGTATGTCATAAACTGAGGTAATGTAGAGAAACCGACTTAGTGTCGGGCTGTAATAGGATTGGAATTACATTGCTTTGAGGTAACGGGTTATCGTAAAAATTAAATTAAATTTTCCATTTCTTTGAGGAAGGTTTTTTTAAAGTGTTTCTTAAAGATGATCTTACTGAGGTGTGGCGACATCTAATGTGATAATGAATATTGATCTGTTGGCTTTAGACTGTGGGTACCAAACAACGGATATAAAACTTACATACGTACACTTATTTTACTAAATACTTTTTTAATAATATATAACGCGACGCTTGCATCGAACCTGTGACACCCAGAATAGTACTTAGGTATACTAACCATTAGAACGGTGTCCTAATATATATATTTAAAACTACTCCTCTAATTGCAGATAGTGGAGCGCGGAGTGGACCCAAACGCCCGTGACGGGGATGGGGCCACCCCTCTCCACTTCGCAGCGTCCCGGGGCCACTTGAGCACCGTGCGTTGGCTGCTGCGGCACGGCGCCCGCCTGCACCTGGACAGACATGGCAAGAGCCCCATCAACGATGCTGCTGAGAACCATCACTTGGAGGTCAGTCTTATTACTAAAGCGATAAGGTTCAACATGGAGAGTTAAGTGGCTTCTAATGCCCGAGACGGGGACTGGGCTAACCCTGGACAGATATGGCAAGAGGCCTATCAAAGATTCTCGAGCTGCTGGTGAAGGATAGTGCTGACATCTCTCGACGAGTAGACGAAATAAAATTTATATTTAGTAAGTTATATTTGATCGATCCCGCTTTTCCACAATGTTAAACATAAACATATTTTCACCTAATTATCCACTTGTTATAATTACCAACACCATGTTACTACAAGGTACTTTCTACTTAGTCTATGGTCACTTAATTACAGCATAGACAATGGTAAGGCTTACGTTTGGAAAGTATCTGTTTTCTCTGGTCACACTCGGCTGGCCTAATGCGTTATTTGGACGCACTTTAATTGCGCACGCGCAACGCAGGTGAGCGATTTACCCATGTTATGAGATATGCGTGGTGATATAATACTTGTATCAAGTTGCAAGATTGTAAGACATGGCGTTACAACAATGGTGATACATAATTCAAAGGCGAACCATTATAGGGCTACAGGTGCATGCTGACACGAGCTATGACCGCTCAGAGAAAATAGTGGGTGAAAAAAATAAATACATGAACCACTCCGAGCTGCTTTCGATCGCAATGGGGATTTTTGAACTTTGTTTGCAGTATTCCCCATTGACGGGGATGATTGGAACAATCAGTATTTTTTCGCGTCACGCCGTACAAGACTCCAGAAATTACTATTATGTATTCAAGGTCAATGCTCATAAATAATGACGGCACCTGTCTATCAATGCTTGCAACACCATTTTGCATGCAGGTAGATGTTATGACGTAGGCTTCCGCTAAAAAAGGATTTTGAAAAATTCTATCCCCAAGGGGATAAAATAGGGGATGAAAGGGAAGGCTACTTTTAATAAAAGCTTAGGGTATGGTAACGTGGGTAAAACCGTGAGGCACAGCTAGTGAGATATATGATGAGTTCATAGCCATCTCAGGCAAATGAAAAAAAATCTCATGTTAAGTCATAAATATCTGGTTGACCGAACTATGCACGCTTTCATCTTCACACTAAAAAAAGGAAAAAAAAAAAAACCGGTGAACGTCAGTCTCGAACTCTAATTTTGTCATCGCCCCGTAAGCTGGAAGCCTCACCTTTGAGCTACTATAACTTGACAGATGTCGACGAAATTTGCTTTCGTATTGTAATGATATTTTATGATTTTTTCAGTGCCTGAAAACATGGTCAAAACGATGTTTTTCATAAATTAAACCTCGCAAGGTCTATTTTTTGCCTCTGAAACCGTTTCCGAGATTCCGATTATATATATACAAAAATTGCTCGTTTAAAGATATAAGATAAGAGATAGCTCTTAAGTTTTTCGAAAAATTCATTGGTATGACCTCTGGGATTTAACTTGTTGCTTGCGTAGCAGGCCACTACCCAAACCACTCGGCCGCTAGTCTAGAAAGTAAATTCGGTAATCATAGCGATAAATTATCAAATAAATAAATGCAGTCAGTATTTATTTCTTTGATCATTAAACGCTTTAGATTACCTAATTTACAATTCAGTTCCAGTATTAGATAAATACTAAGCTAGAGCTAAATATTTGTTCTGCTCTCACTGAATGTCGCTTACAAAAAATAATATTATCATTCTTAAAGATCGGTTACGATATTTTAAGATTCATAAAAAAGCCGTGGTGGCCTCGGGGTTTGAGCAGTCGCCTGCTATGCAAACGACGCAAGTTCGAATCCCAGCGGGGCCTGTACCAATGAGTTTTTCTAAAAAGCTTATGTACAGTGATTTCACACCACGTGCTTTACGGTGAAGGATAACATCGTGAGGAAACCTGCATATGTCTGAGAAGTAATTCAAAGACGTATGTATAGTGCCTGAAACGGCGATAGACTCACCATCTGTCACGTTGGCATTTAATCAAATTCGGTGAAAAGAGGGTGCTGTGATAACAACACCTCTGCCTACCCCTTCGGGGAATACAGGCGTGAGCATATATATGTCATAAAATAGTCATAAAAAGGTCGTAGTGGCCGTAGGTACGCAAGTTCAAATCCCAGCGGCGCCTGTACCAATGATTTTTTATAAAAACTTATGTGCAGTTTTTCACACCATGTGCTTTACGGTGAAGGAAAACATATGATCACTCTTGTATTCCCCGAAGAGGTAGGCTGAGGTGTACTTATGGTGTTACATTTCGCCAATTATGTAATAACCGGGCACTGATCCCGACTCCGGGCTACTGGGAAATCAAATATGGATAAAGCCAGCAACACTTTACCGAACTGCCGCACTATGATCTAAGGTTTCTCAGCATCAAGCTCGACGACGAGCGTTGGTTACATTCATAGAAAATTGATACATAATACATCTACAATAATATTTTAAAGTGGAAAACTTTGTTCGTTTGGTTGTAATGAATGGGCTCAAAAACTACTGGACCGATTTGAAAAAATCTTTCAGCAATGGATAGCTACATCATCAGCGAGTAACATAGGCTATATTTTATCCCCGTACATCCACGGGAACGGGAACTACGTAGGCGAAACCGCGTGAGATCCACTAGTAGAAAATAAAGTTCAATTTCGTATCATTGAATCCGACACTCGGCGTCGAGTGCGACGCTGAGAAACTTTAGATAATAGAGTGGTTGGGGCTCGAACCCAGACCCTCGTGTTCTGTAGTAGTGTTTGCAATCATTAAGCCATAAAAGTAGTCATTCATTATAATATAAGTATGGATAAGATTATACTCTGGAAATGTTTTCATCAATAATTTTTTTAAATATTTTTTCAATAGATATAGAATGTTTCAATTTTGTTTGATTTATCAGTTCCATAATGGAGTGCTTTATTATTATAGATATTTTTTTCAACTATAATTTTAATATTTAGTAACTAGCTATGCCCTTCGGTTTCACCCGCATAGATTTAATTTCATTAACAAATGTGTTTTAAATGAAAGTAGCCTAAGTTACTCCTTGCAACATTAGCCAGTTAAAGTCTCGTTAAAATCTGTCCAGCCGTTTCCGAGATTACCCGGAACCAACAGACAGACAGACAGAAAGAAAAAAAAATTTAAATTCGTTTTTTTAAGTCAGTATGTAACGCTACTTCTGCTACTTGGCACGAGATGGCGCTGTATCTGTTTACCTTATTTCTGGAACGCGCTATTGAGTCTCCGAAGTTTAGTGACCTTACTTAGCGTCAACTTGTTTAATTGTCATCACATGCATAGTCATTGGTATTGCGTACGGTAACAAACTCTTCCGAACCCTTACCACCCCTCTTTGTAATATTATGTGCACCCGTCAATCGATTGGACCCTCTTGGACCCTAATAATAATACTCTTTCACTGTACTCTCCTTGCTTGAATAAATAATATATATATACGTACCCGCCTCGTCTGGCCTTACTAATTTCGGCATCACCTACATCGGACCACGGTTACAAGTATATACTTTCATGTGCATTTGAAAAGCTGTTGTTTTTAATAAAAAACAGACACTTCAATTTTATTTATTCGTATAGATAAACATTTTGGCAGAATAAAGAAATTCCTGGGTTATATTGACCTCCATAGACCTTTGAAAGCACATCGTGAATGCCCTAACTACAATGGCCATATCCTGTCAAAATTATATTCGACACGGCTTAGATACGGAAGGGTCAATGCTACTAGTGCACAGGATATCATTTGTTATACACTCATATTATGTACATACATACATACGCCTGTATTCCCCGAAGGGGTATGCAGAGGTGCTATAATCACAACACCCACTTTTCACCGAAGATGATTAAGTGCCAACGTGACAGATGGAGAGTCCATCGCCGTCTCAGACACTTTACATACGTCATTCAATTACTTCTCAGAAATATGCAGGTTTCCTCACGATGTTTTCCTTCACCGCAAAGCACGTGTTGTGAAATCACTGCACATAAGTTTTTTAGAGAATCTCATTGGTACTCATATTATGTTTAGTCTTTATTTTACGCCTGACAATATATATGTAACAGTTATAATTATTATTTTTTTATTTATCGTAAGTCATCTCACTGGCCTTATCCCATACATTGTTGAGATCGGCACTTGATTCAACCCGATGCGGCTGATCACCTGATTTTTATACGACGCAACTGCCATCTGACCTTCGCAACCCCTTTGAAAAGGAAAATCTGTGATCTGGGTTAAACCAGTTGTCAGACTATTTTTGGCCACCGACCGACCTGTGACGATTGCCAAAGATGATAAATTGACAACGGCTTAACGTTCTCTCCGAGGCACGGAGGGAACTTGGGCGGTCAGCCATCCAATTACTGGCTAGGGTTAGGGTTGCATAACTTCGCTGATCGAATGATTTACGCAATAGCACCTGTGCCACGAGCTCCTCGTTTTTATTTATTGTAACTACCTCTCACATAACTTTATTACTGGGGAAAAATACTTATAAAAATATTTTTTTTTGTTCTGTCTATCTATGAAAGAAATGCCACCACTCGTTTACCAAAACGGCGCTTGCGTAAATGATTAAGATTTTAAAAAAAATTTGCGAGTAAATACATTAAGAATTCTGTCGGGTAAGAACCTAGATAAAGAGCTGAAGTTATTTGAGTAAAAAAATGGAAGCTGTGGGTTGTTCACAAGTATCATATTTTTCTGTCAATAAACTACCAATAATCCATAAGTTGGACCCTGTAACGCCTTAATGTATAAATATCGTTTTGTTCCAGTGTTTGAACGTGTTGGTAGCCGCCGGAGCAGCAGGCGCTGATAGCAAGCAACTGTCTTCTTACAAAGCTATCCACTCCTGTGCTTGCACGCCTGGCGACGCGCGAGTAAGTATTGTATAGTCATAAACCAAGTTGTTTTTAACAGAGGACTACGAGCTAATAATATTTTGGGGATTTATGTATGCTCACTTTATAAGATAGATACTAGCTGTAGCGGGGCCTGTACCAATGAGTTTTTCTAAAAAAAAATATATACAGTGATTTCACACCACGTGCTTTACGGTGAAGGAAATCATCGTGAGGAAACCTGCATATGTCTGAAAAGTTATTCAATGACGTGAATGACCCTATGCTATAGAGACGGCGACAGACTAACCATCTGTTATGTTGGCACTTAATCATCATAGGTGAAAAGTGGGTGTTGTTATTACGACACCTCTGCTTACCCCCTTTAGGGAATACAGGCGTGAGCGTGTATGTATGTCATTCATTAATTATTTTGATTTTTGTTCCAGTGCGCCCTCCCGAATTGCATCAACGCCATCAGCACCCGTTCCCCATTCTACCTCCACGCACCAGAGAGGGAGCGCCGAGGATCCTTACCTTCCACGGGATCCGTCAGCTCCACCAGATCCGGGCCAGCCGACGGTCTGTATGTCAACCCCATGCAAAGAGCCGCATCTACTATCACGCATCATAGTTCTTCTGGAGAGGAGAGTTCAGGTAAGTGTCCATATATATGACATAAATCTATAATCTATACAGATACATAAAATTGAAGTGTCCGTTTTGTAATTGCAAAATAACAGCTTTTCACTAAATGCATATGAAAGTATATGCCTGCGGTACTAAATAAAAAAAAAATCAAATAATTTCTTTATCTATCTGTTTGTTCCGAGTAATCTCTGAAACGGCTGGACCGATTATACAAGGAGTAACTTATGCTACGTTGATTAAAAAAAAACATTAAAACAATGTAATTAAATCTATGCGTGTAAAACCGCAGAGCACAGCTAATATAGAAATAAAAATCAAATAAAAGTTTGGCCCAAATCGTTGTTTCTCAGTATTGTGCCAAGAAGGCTTCTACCAGACGACGTGCAACCTCTTTGAATTAATTAGTTAATGTTATAAATTGAATGTGTCCTGTCAGTTGGATGTAGAGAGATAATATTAAGAAATCATTGTGCAGTGTATGTGACATATGGCGCCATCTTGAGTGTAAATAATGCCTGTCTCATGATGCCTTTTCACGGCTGAACAACTGAACCGTTTGTCCTGAAATTTGGATTAGTACTTTCAAATCGTCAGCAAAACACGATTACATAGGATTATACATGCTACCGCCAGGTTCGGAAGGTTGCTTTTACTGAGAAGAACCTGGCAAGAAACTCATTAATTACTATTTAAAAAAAAAAAAAATTACTGCTTTGAGTAATACATAAATCATATATCATATACAATATAAAGTAAATGGTTAAAGGTAGCTTTATCCATACGGCCGAAAAGGGCTGAGCAAAAAAAAAAGAAATAACGATTGAAGGAAAATAGTTCGGAAGGATTCGATTTCGTATTAAAAAATCGGCGGCTCCTCGAATAAAATGTAAGGTGCGTTGAGTAACTCAATTTGCACAGCAAACAGTATATAGGAGGTCCCGGGTTCGTATCCCAATTGTGTTCATATATTTTCATAATTCCTAACCACGTTAGTATTTTTCGCCAAGTCATTGAATCACACATTATTAGCGAATTACTGAGCGCATCTAATAGGTCTGAACGACGGAAGCAGAACCAGGAAGTTTAGTTAGTTAGGTAACGTTCCGAGTCATTGGTCAGTTGCGTTCCGTCCGCCGCGAAGGGTGGACGTGTGTGATCGCGCGCATATTTACCAGTTAAATATGAATGCGATCGGCAAAAGAGGACTTGTGCTTCGGGAATGGATTTTGACTGATCTGGATGTTGATTATGGTTGGAAACTTTCCTACAACTTGTTTTTGTGTTTTAACGTGAATCCTAAGAGTTAAAGCATTAGAAATTATATTTGTGAATAAGGCCATCAAATGTCTAGAATATCCTTATTAAAATTGGGAATATTCGAAGATACTTCTGATAAATCATATTTGTGTAAGATACTAGTACAGTATAAGGTTTCTTAAGAGGGGTGTGAAGAGATTTTCAGGGTCGGCAACTACAAGTAAAGCTTTTGGGGTTGCCATAGGCTGCGGTAACCGTTTACCATTAGGCGGCTCGTACGTATCTTAGTGCAATAAACAGTGTATATTATGTAAACAGTGTGTTACCGTAGCATGGGCATATTGGGTATCTAGTGCATTGATCTCATCACCTAATTATCTCTTTTAATCTCCTTAAACCATACGTATCTAGATTCGAACCCACGTCAAGGATCATACCTACTGCGTAGAGGACGCAGTAGGTATGATCCTTGACTGCACTCACAAGGAACTTTATGTAAGGTGATAGAAAAACCAGCACTTCCCGTATAGCGGAATTAGGTGTAATTTACACGCTTCACGTAACTATTAATACAAATAATGTAAGATATGCTCTATGGATATGTGTTCGAAAGAGCGTTATAATTTTTTGCAATAATAGATAACTATTAAAAAAAGCTGCCTGTCTGCTAGTCGGACTCACGCGTCAAGGGTTCCGTATAAAATTGCATTAAAGTGTAACTTGCCGTTGGAAAGTTGTGGATTTTTATGTCGCGTAATACTCTCAAGGGAATCAATACTTTTACGATTAACTTGGAATCTATAAATTTGGCTAGAATCATTGTGTACATAATAAAAACCGGAACACCGCAAAGTAAGACGTCACACATGTCTGAAAACCCACAATTTTACTTACTTATTGATCAACATGTCAACACTGATCACTTTTTCCATGAGCTTACGTTTCATAAATTATTTATTTTGTATTCTTTAAATTTAATAATATTTTTGAAAAGAGTAATTACTGAGTTTCTTGCTAGGTTCTTCTCAGTAAAAGCAACCTTCCGAACCTGGCGGTAGCATGTATAATTATGTCATTCTCACGATTTGAAAGTACTTTGTAAAAAGTCTAATCGAATAAAGATATTTTTGACTTTGAACAAATATCCACAAGCAAGTAAAAGTGTTTTTGCTAACATCTATCTTGTTAGGTAGTTGTTATCCTATGACAGCATTATAAATAAGACGATGAATTACATAGGTACGTCGATCAATTTCCTAATGGATTCCTCACAATATTTTTCCAAAACGCCTAAAATAAATCGTTTTTTTGGATAATCATCTTGAATGTGATTTGTTTGCGGATGAATGGAAGATTATGTATATAAGGTGTGTGTATGTGTGGAGACAACATGAAAGAGTTCCCTTTTTCCTTTAAGTTTAATTGGGTTAAAGCCATCCTAAAAATAAATAAAAATCCACCAGTTATTATTCAATTTCTATGTGGCTTAATATAAGCCTATATTTGTACCTTGGTCGTCACTCTCCACGACATCCTTCCCACATGTAATTCCCCATTATTTATCTGTTGGCTACAAAAGGTGGTATAAGAAAGAACCTTGTCACAGCCTGTTCAGCATCAGACGCAGACACCTCCGGCGGTTGGTTCCTGCATGGCACCACCGGTTCCAACGGAGCACCGGCGGCCTTGTACCACCGCGTTCGGGACCTGTTTCACACTCGGTCGCCTGGACCCAGGGGACCCGCTGAGGGGCAAGAAGCACCGACTATGACTGGTAAATACACGTACCTATACTTTGCCTTGGTTAGTGGTGAATGTTAAAACTTAACTGCAGTTTGTCATACCACGAGATTTTCGGTGAAGGAAAACATAGTGAGGAAATCCTGAATGTCTGCGAAGATTCAAAGATGTATAGTGGCTGAGACGGCGATGGACTTACCTACTCTGTCACGTTGGCATTTAATCATCCTTGGTGGAATGTGGGTGTTGTAACTCTGCTTACTCCATCAAGCTGCTTCTTACCCTGGTCAGAGGAGCAGTTTAGCGATCCAACGGTAATGTAGTCAGCTTGCTGGGCACCATTACCGCAGACACGAATGTTAACTCGGTTTTATGCTTAAAAAGAGCCGTGGTGGCCTTGAGGATTGGGGCCCTGTACCAATCAGTTTTTCTAAAGAAACTAATGTACAGTGATTTCACACCACGTGCTTTACGGTGAAGGAAAACATCGTGAGGGAACCTGCATATTTCTGAGAAGTAATTCAATGACGTATGTAAAGTGTCTGAGACGGCGATGGACTCACCATCTGTAACGTTGGCACTTAATCATCTTCGGTGAAAAGTTGGTGTTGTGATTACAACACCTCTGCCTACCCCTTCGGGGAATACAGGCGTGAGCATATTTATGTACCTATGTTTAAAACTTTTTTTTTTCAATTCAACTGGTTTTTTTTATAAAAGCTTTTATATTTATTAAATTATTACAATCCTCGTTCATTTGAATGAATACCTGTATAAATAAATATTTTTATGGGCAAAATAACTCGATGTCTATAATCAGTCCAGGGTACTTGTATAATTAGAGGTCGGTCATTGGTTTCTATGAATGCAATGTTGTTGTAGTAAAAGCAGAAATCCACGGTGGTTCTGAGACGACAGCAGTGGCGGAGCAGTCGGACAGCGACAGCGGCGCAGAGGCCACGAGGCGTGACCATCATTACGAAGACATCTACATGCCGAGGGAGGACCAACACCAGAGGAGGAGGTATTGTATATATCTAAGATCTAATCTAATCATAAGCACAAGGGACAGTAAAAACATTCAAAAATATCTTCATCTGCCTGGCCTTATCCCATACATTGTTGGTGTAGGCACTTGATTCAACCCGATACGGTTGATCATCTGATTTTTATACGAAGCGACTACCATCTGACCTTCGCAACCCCTTTTACAAGGAAAATCTGTGATCTGGGTTAAACCCGTTGTCAGACTATTTTAGGTCTCCGACTGACCTGTAACGATTGCTCTAGATGATAAATTGGCAACCGGGACCGACGGCTTTACGTGCTCTCCGAGGCAAGGAGGGAACTCGGGCGGTCACGCATCCAATTACTAGCTAGGGCTAGCGTTGCTTAACTTCGCTGATCGAATGATATGCCACGAGCTCCTCAAAAAAAATAATTAAAAACATTCAAAAATATCATCATTTCATAAGACTTTTAAGAAAGCACCTACTTTCGAATCGTCAGAACGACATGATTATACATGCTACCGCCGGGTTCGGATTGTTGCTTTTACTGAGAAGAGCCTGTCATGAAACTCAGTAAATACCCTCAACAATGTTTTTTTTTACAATTTTGTTCATACAAAATCAATCACAAAAATATTATAAGCCCGTCAGAAGAAGAACCGGCGAACTTCCCGGTTTTGAAGTTTCCATAGCCAAATGGCAAAAAATGGAACCCTTATGGATAGGTCATATCTGTCTGTTCGTCCGTACGTCACAGCCACTTTTTCCGAAACTATATGAATTACTGTTGAAAATTTTAAGGATTGTTTCTTAAACTATAAGTATTTATATGCTTACGGTGATTTTTATGTAGTATTTTATGATTAACATTTGTTATAATTTTTGATAATAATAGAGCATTCTGCCCTTTCAATATAATGTTATTATATTGATTTATATTGAGATTGTATTATTCAATATTTTATTTACCATTATTTAATCTTATTGCGTACTGTGTACAAATTGTAAACCTAATTGTAATAGGTATTTGTTAATTAGTGTAATTGGCTCTGGTTGTACTAATTTTATTGAATAAATAAATAGTTAAATGATATTTGGTTGCCCTCAGGAGCCATTCCCGTGATTCCGGCAGCCACAGCCGGCCCGGCTCTGCGGCGCTTATCGTAGACTACGCGTCCAAAGACAACATTAACGACAGGTACGACATCAAAGCCTAATTCTTGCGACCCTTATGCTTATTAATATTAAAAAATGAGAAAGTGTAGGTATCTGCTCTTTATTGAAATTTGGAATGGGGATATTTAGCTTATAGGGTACATAAAAAGCTAGTACAGGTGCCGTCATAAGTTATGAGCGCTCAGAGAAAATGGTGGGGGTACAAACATACTTAAAATCTTTCCTCTTTATAATATTAGTAGAGTTTTGGTACTAATTTTTGTACTAAACCACACGATGGACCCCTCCGAATGCGACGCGCAGACGTGGCAGGCCGAGAAAAAGATGGCAGGACGAACTCGCCGCTTACCTCAAAAACTAGCCGGAGACAGCCCTGGATCGGAAGGGTTGGAAAGAGGGAAGGGAATTCTTTGCCCAGCAGTGGGACACATCGGGCTCTAAATAATAATAAATAATTTGGTACTAATACATATTTATTGTTGTGTCCCAGCGCAAGCAAAGCATATGAAGAGGTGTCGCCCACATCAGAAGTTCAAGCCAAATCTACAATAGCTTCCAAACTAGCAGCCCTCACTCACAAGGCTCACAACTTTGTAAGTATACACCAGTGTACCTATCGCGAGTCCTAAGGGGTAAGCAGAGGTGTAGTAACAACAACACCCACATTTCATCGAATACGATTAAGTACCAACGTGACAGAGGGTGAGTCTATCGCCGTCTCAGGCACTATACATAACGTGTTTGAATTACTTCTAAGACATATGCAGGTTTCCTCACGATGTTTTCCTTCACCGTAAAGCACGTGGTGTGAAATCACTGCACATAAGTTTTTAATAACCTCGCTTGCGTAGCAGGCGACTGCTCAAACCCCGAGGCCACCACGGCTCGTGACGTGAGGATCTTAAATATTTCATACAAACATAATCAGTGACGCTAGTGAGTATAGATTAGGAAAATGGTGTAAAACTAGTGATAAGGGTAAGGACATATTATATTAGCGGATTATCGGAATTTGAAGATATAAGTTGCTACTATATTCCTGAAAAAGTACGTACTTAATTGCCGAGTTTTTGGGTTCTTCTCGGTAAAAGCAACCTTTCAGTCCCCGCAGGAAAATGTATAATCCTGTATAATCATGTCATCCTGACGATTGGAAAGCACTTGCTGTAACTGTATTAAACTGTATCTGGACTTACCGACTTACTGATATATTAATGTGTGCTCAAGTAACATAATTCTCAGTAAAAGCAAGCTTCCGAACCTGCCGGTAGCATGTATAATCCTATGTGATAGATAGATAGATAAAACGTTTATTTGCCACACACTACTAAGTTAAACAAAACTACAATGATGAAGACCTACAAAATAAATATTAACAGTAAATGAGTAAACGATAACAATGGAACTAAGGTCTAGCTACATGATAGTGCGCTGCAGTGGTGCAAATAGGCCATGGCTCAGTGTATCGCTTTGTTCTTACGAACAAAACACTGGTATTCTGCCACCACCCAAGTAATGTATGTAATCGTGTCTTTCTGACGATTTGAAAGTACTTTGTAAAAATTCTAATCAAATAAAGATATTTTGAATTTTGAATTTTATGTGACATGCCTGAACTTCGACGAATTTCGTTGCGCATTAGCGTGGCATGATAAGTGTTGATTCGCCATCTTTCAAATTTTTTTTTTTTTTTTGGGAAATCCGTCATGATTACGCCAGCGGCCGCGGGGTTAGCGGAAAGGTTATGCTGGACTTCTGCCTAAGACTCACGGGTGCTCTCTTCCTCGTCGCTAACGATTTCCGATGGGCCTCTCCAGTAGTAGGTACCTGACCAGCCTTAGCTCTAACCGATTCTCCTCACCCCCAGGCCAGCAGACTATCATCAGCAGCGGGCAGCAGACGCGCCTCTGTATCTGATGAGGTGATGGTCCAAGCATCAGCATCATCCGGGGTATCTTCAGGAGGCAGCTCTGGGGACGAAGCTCCCCCGCCCCCGCCGCCTCCCCCCGCCCCGCCCGCACCTCCCCCCGTTGCTGTCCTTGAAGAACCTGCACTCAGGCCCTCGGAGCTTATTGGAAGGATTGGTAAGTACCTACCACTAATATTAGCATCAACTTTTGTGTTTCCATTTGATTCCAGCTCTTGAGGAATGTTGTCTCATACCGCCATAGCAATATAAAACGAGTTCTTAAAAATTATTACACGAGTTAACACGAGGAATCGAATCCACGACCTCTGCAAACCGTGCAGTTGCTCTGCCAACTGAGCTCGTGATCACATCCCATGTCAAGTTTTTCTTTCCCTCGTTTTTGCGGTCTTAAGGTGCAACCTGATGTAAGCCGCTTGACGCTCCTTTCCAGCGACAAATGTGGTCACGTGATATGTAGCGATACGTCATTGGAGCGGCTGCAGGACGTAGTTTCTTTTTGAGTCGCCGGAAATTTAAAATGGTGTGACATGACCACATTTTTCGCTGGAAACGGGCAAAGATAGGGCGAAGATGGCGCAAGGCGGATCCTAATTTATTTTGAATTTAGAATATAATTACAGGTGTGTCATGCATGAAATGCGTTTGAATAGCGATGCGACTGGATATTACTATCGACAAATTTCACTACATCATGTCCTGAAACAAAACCCCGCCACGGTTCTGTTTCAGGACAAAAATCAAATCAAATCAAATCAAAAAGTTTTATTCAATATAAGGGACACTTGGAACACTTATTGAACGTCATTTTTCTTACGTTAACTTAAGTAAATTTACTACCGTTTCCAAAAGTAAGCCTGTCAGGAACGGCGAAACAAACTCCCCGGTTTTTTTTTTTTTTTTTTTTTACATGTGTCCCTTCTATTTACATAGGGTTGCTTTAGTACATTTCAATGGAAGAGTGAGCAACTCATTGCCCTGTTTGGCTATCATCAATATACTCAGTTACACTATAATATGCTTTTTCACAAAGTTTCTGTTTGATGCTTGCCTTAAAACTTAAAAATGGTAGTTTACACATTTTTAATGGTAGTTTATTAAAGTATACGCCTTTTCAATAAAAGGCGTATACTTTGCCCCACATACACATAGACATATAGTGAAATAGTGAAAGTTGAGATTTCGACATTGCATGCAACCCTTGGGTTGGTAGCCATCAACCAGGTCAATGGGTGCCATTTTGGCTTGACACGAACTTTATCTTCAATATATTATGTATCAATTTCCTATGGTTGAAACCGACATTCGACATCGAGTTCGACGCTGAGACACCTTACAGAATAACGCAGCTGATCTTGACGTAATTTAGAGGTGCAGTCATTGCTTAAGCAGTCAGCTGTTGGGCTGATTGTGTAGAGAAGAGATCCGTCGCGCGTTGGATTTTATCATAATTTGATAAAACGCAATCATTGTGGGATAACAATGTTGTTGCCTGAGGATACATTTAGGGTAAAATACTTTTGCAGACGAAGTCGCGAGTAAAAGCTAGACAAATTATAATGTTGTTAAGTTATTTGCAAATTATAAGGCAATAACATTAATTAATTACTTATACAACCTGTTTACATACATTGCGCCGGATACATGATTGATAAATTTCAACAAAAACCTAGAATGCAAATTACTTCTACGTAATACAAAAAAAATATTCATATCATTATTCGCAATACGAATAACGGTTTTATTACAAAGACCCGCTATCTACACTTTATATAAAACTGAAGAGTTTGTTTGTTTGAACGCGCTAATCTCAGGAACTATTGGTCCTATTTGAAAATTATTTTAGTGTTAAATAGTCCATTTATCGAGGTAGGGTATATTATATTATCATCACGCTTAGACCAATCGTGGGATAAAATTAGGGTTAGCCCAAAGTAACTATTCCATGCGGACGAAATCGCGGGTAATGTATAATATAAATTAAAAGCCATTTCGTTTGATGGGACTGAAATTATATGATACATCATTTGTGTAAGTTCTATATTGTAATATGTAATTATGATCAAGCTATCTTGACTTATAGAAGCGAAATTTCAGCCCTCTATTACTTACAACAAAACTGAAATAGGTAGAGTTCTGTAGGTCTAAAAAGGCCACTTTGGGAGAATCATAATGTGATCCGAATATGATTCACCTAGTTGCAATTCATATTATGATTCACGAATGTTTAATATGTCGCAATTCCTGTTTCACACTTCCTTCACTTCACACAATATGAATTGTCACATAAAAAGTTAGTCAGGGACTAGCATCTACGATTGTTGTAATCATTCGTGAATCATAATATGAATTGCACCTAAGTGACCATTTTGTATCATCTTCGGATCACATTATGATTCTCCCATAGTGACCTTTTTAGACCTGCTGATCTTTACTTTTGTACCGACATTAGAAGTTTTAGTAATTTCTGTATCTATCTTTAAACGAGCAATCTGATTCTCGAAAACGGCTCCCAACGATTTTAATGAAATCTATTAAGCGGGGTATCGGGGGCGATAAATCGATCTAGCTAGGTTGCAATTCTAGAAAACGTTATTTATCTGTGCTATGATAAAACTGCTACAAAATTAGTAGAATACGAAATGAAATTTCGCAAACAACATCTACATAAATTTTTTTTGGCAAAAAAACCACTAAAGAGTTACAATTAGCCCAGTAGGCCTAGACAAATTAATATTATCTCGAGAAACTATACAAATATGGGAGCCGTGGTGGCCTCGGGGTTTGAACAGTCGCCTGCTACGCAAGCGACGCAAGTTCGAATCCCAGCGGGGCCTGTGAGTTTGAGTCTTACTAAAAAACTTATGTACAGTGATTTCACATCACGTGCTTTACGGTGAAGGAAAACATCGTGAAGAAACCTGCATATTTCTGAGAAGTAATTCAAAGACGTATGTATAGTGCCTGAGACGGCGAAAGACTCACAATCTGTCACGTTGGCACTTAATCAAATTCGGTGAAAAGTGGGTGTTGTGATAACAACACCTCTGCCTACCCCTTCGGGGAACACAGGTGTGAGCATATGTATGTAAACTATACAAAATGTATGGAATTGACATAAATCAGTCACGTGACATATGTCATTCCCGTACATTTTGTATCGTTTCTGCTAGCGAAGCGTGAGGGTAATGTTACTTTGTCTACAGGCTCTGATGAGAAGCTTCTAACCAATCGAGCGATAACGAAACTAGAAGACCTAGCGCGTAGGCGATCGTATTTCTAGGTGTTATGTTTGGAAAAAATGTGTTCACAAATTAGACACAGAATTTATATTTACTTTCACCGGCTTTAAGTAGGCGCATAAAATGCACTAGAAGTCATTTTCTAAGCAAGAACAAGTTGCTTAGTTGAGATTTATTACTTTTTCGCAGCCATATAATAATGTTTACGATCTTTTTTTATCAAAAGTTTTTTGTTTATGAAAATGACAAAGGAAGAAAAATATTTTTTATTTTTGTTGTTTATTTTAGAAGAAAGCAGAAAAGTTAATTAGATACATTTATTAAACTGCGTACGAAAAGGTAGGTATCCTTTTTTATATAATATATAACATAGTTAAAGCTATTCGGCTAGTTTCAAACTCAAATACCTAAGTTTTATTATTGTTTCTTTGGGAAATATGCAGGATTTATTGCAAGGAATATGCACCCTGTGAAGTATTTATTCATCGAAATTTTAAGTAAAGTTTTTGACAATAAGGCGAAAAGATAATATGGGTATTGTAGGTCCACAGATAAATAAACGATAATTTTATAATTTTGCGAGTTCATTTCATATTTCACACTCTTAAACTTTTTAAACGTAAACTTTATCCTTATTAAAATATCAAGTCCGATCTCTTTCTATGATAATAAATAATTACCCATTGTAACATTTACTTATCTATGACTATGTGTGTTAACTGTACTTACTTACTGTGGCAAATAAATATATTATATTATATTATTATTATGATAAAGGTTTCAAAAGGGGTTGAGCATAGAGTAAGTCAGATTTTCGACTGGTCTTGGCTTAAATAATATCGATATCTATACAGATAAATAAAATTTAAGTACCTGTTTGTTATTCCAAAATAATAGCTTTTGACTAAATGCATATAAAAATATATACAGTACTGACTTAAAAAAAATGTACCAATGAGTTTTTCTAAAAAACTTTTGTACAGTGATTTCACACCACGTGCTTTACGGTGAAGGAAAACATCGTGAGGAAACTTGCATATTTCTGAGAACTAACTCAAAGACGTATGTATAGTGCCTGAGACGGCGATGGACTCACCATCTGTCACGTTGGCTCTTAATCAAATTCGGTGAAAAGTGGGTGTTGTGATAACAACACCTCTGCCTACCCCTTCGGGGAATACAGGCGTGAACATATGTATGTTTAAAAAAAAAACTCTGCTTGTTTGTTTGTTCCGGGTAATCTCTGAAACGGCTCTACCGATTTTGACGAGACCTTCACTGGCAGATACCTAAGTTATGTTCCAAGGAGTAAAATTGGCTACATTTATTAAAAAGAAACATTTAGGGGTCCGCATATGAATGAAATTAAAACTACGCAGGTGAAATCGCGGTGCACAGCTAGTTTTGAAATAAGTTCTGAGTAATCTCTTTATGTGATAAAGATTTCAAAAGGGATCGACATAAGTCAGAGAGAGTCAGTTTCGTCAGGTCTTGGATAAAACAATATCTTGTAATAAGGATTCACGAGTCCTATAAAAATAATGACTTAATTATAATTTGGATTGGGTAATTAAATATTTATGAGAGATGCAGTGAGCAAGGGGCCCGGTGTGTTCACTTTCTATATATTTTTTTTGTTAATGGGCAGTTAGTCGCGTTCTGATTGTATCACACATTTGGAACAATATATGTACGCAAAGTACGATGGCTTTTTGCAAAATTTACTTTCCATTTTCAACAAATTTTGGCAGAATGTTAAACGAGATTTGTTCCAAGGAACACACTGGGATATTGATTACACTAAATTATTGCACAAACACTATGGCATAATCATTTGAGCACTTGATTATACGATCTAATTCATATAGGCTACGTATGAATTTTTCTTAAAATCGCTATGTTACTTAAATCTCTTAGAAACTGATTTTAAAGTGAAATAAATAAAAATATGCTCACGTCATCCCAGAAGGGTCCCCGAAGGGGTAAGCAGAGCTGTAACAACAACACCCACATTTCATCGAATCTCATCAAGTGACAACGTGACAGAGTGTGAATCCATCGCCGTCTCAGACATTATACGGCTTTGAATTACTTCTAAGACATATGCAGGTTTCCTCATGATGTTTTCCATCACCGTAAAACACGTGGTGTGAAATAACAGCACATAAGTTTTTAGGGAAAACAAATTGGTACAGGCCCCGCTGGGATTCGAACTTGCTCGGACGGAATGCTCTAACCCCAAGGCCACCATGCCTATCTTTTAAAGCGAGTGCAATGAAAAATAACGTTGTTACCTAAGTACAGATATTTTATACTAGCTGTGTCCTGCGATATCACACGCGTAGACTTAGATTCTACAATTCGTGGAAACATTTGTTTCATAAAAAAAAGTTGAAACATCAGCTATCTGCCAGTGAAAGTCGCGTTTAAATCGGTCCAGCCGTTTCAGAAATTAGCAGACGGACAGACAGACAGAAAATTAGAAAACATTTTTTTTTATGCCAGTACCACACTATACTTACCTTCATAATTACTTAGACACTTCAATTAAATTTTTCTGTATAGATATATACGTATAGATGTATAGAAGAATAAAGACGCATAGATTTGATTGTGTTAATAGTAGGTTAGGAACACGCGGTTATCATTACTGTGTATGAAAGTAGTTCGCTAATTAATTCTAGACGGTTTTAGCTAAAAAGAATAATATAATTCAGGTTTACAAATTGTACATGTCGAGATCTTTATGACGCTCACAAACGTTACTTACTTTCTGTTGGTTAAGGAGGTTACAATTATAATAAAGTCAGCATGTTTGTTTATTTGTAAACTAGTTTGATCTGAAACTCGAGTAAAAGAGAAAAAAGAAACCAACACGTTTGTGAAAAAGAGTTAGGACCCAAAGCCGTGGTGGCCTTGGGGTTAGAGCAGTCGCCTGCTACGCAAGTTCGAATCCCAGCGGGGCCTGTACCAATGACTTTTTCAAAATAACTTATGTGCAGCTATTTCACACCACGTGCATATGTCTGAGAAGTAATTCAAAGACGTATGTATAGTGCCTGAGATGGCTATGGACTCACCCTCTGTCACGTTGGCACTTGATCATATTCGGTGTAATGTGGGTGTTGTTACAACACCTCTGCTTGCCTCTTCGGGGACCCTTCTGGGATAGCGTGAACATATATATAGTTAGGACCCAATCGTCCCCTGAAATTCACACTCTGTGCCCATACGTCCCCTGATCTATGAAAATGAAAATGATTTATTCAGTTCAGGCCCTGATAAGGCACTTATAAATGTCAAGGAATTTACCACTATCTAAAATACTAGGGCGTAGAGCTAGCTTCAATGTTTATCGACTATATGTCCGTGGCATAACGTAATATTTATACCAGGATACGAGTGGGTACATACATATGCTCACGCCTGTATCCCATGGGGGTAGGCAGAGACCACCGTTTGCCTCATGCTACGATCCTTACATACTTCTTTCGCTTCATCCACATTCATGCATCTCTTCATACACTTTCTTCGGTTACGAGTGCTCCGAATTTGACCTTTCTGAAAAATACTATTCATTTGGTCATAGTAGTTCTTCCTTGGACGCCCTCTACCGACACTTCCGGTCACATTCGCTCTATAAATATACGAGTGGGTACCTTCAAATATATTAATAATTGACTCTTCTCCTCCCGGGGTACCAATGGGCAAATATAGAAAAACCTATAAAGAAAAAAACAAATAAATTTTGGGGTTCCCCATACTAAGAATCGAAACTCAATTTTTTTTTATCAATCCCATACGTGTGGAGTGTTTCTAATATCATGTAGTACTTAGACATAAGGTATTTTGTTTAAGTATGCATGATAACTGAGTAGTGCAATGAATGTTTAATGAGGCGGAACGTATGCGTTTGTTTGTATGTCACCTAGCTCATCATACTGACTATACATTCATACAGGGTCTATCAACACAAATAAATATAAATTGAATTGTCTGTTTGCAATATCAATATAAATATTCCTCTTGAGTTCAAGCTTCATACAAGTCGCGCGCTGTAGTACACTCACACATAGACTGACGGGTTCACGCACGCTGCGATAAAGTACAAACTATGGTGCGTGAGTACCTACGCACTGAGACGTGAGTGTGTGAGTGCACTTGAAGAAATAACAACAATAAAAATTCTTGACTAAAAGCATATAAAAGTATACACGGGACTTATAACATAAAATCAAATTTAAAATCTTTGTCTCAGTTTGATCACGCTATTCATCGCTAAACAGATTTTGATGAGACTCACTGGTAAGTAGTTCTCGTTACAAGGAATAACTCGAGTTATTTTTAGGAAAAATAATGGGTAGTTACCTCGCGTAAACCTATGAAGTTGAGTGTAGGCTAAGCCCATGTGGCCATAGATAAAATATAAAAGTAGAAGTATGATTTTCCCTTGTTTCATTCAAAGTTTCACTTGGGTGTGGCAAGGCAGTCAATATTCCATGAAGTTGTTTGCGTAAGCGCAGATACGTTCAGTGCGTTCGAGACGCCATTTTACAGCCGGTCGAGTGTGAAGCTTACAATAATTGTATATTACATGTGCATATCCTCACGCCTGTATTCCCCGAAGGGGTAGGCAGAGGTGTTGTAATCACAACACCCACTTTTCACCGAAGATAATTAAGTGCCAACGTGACAGATGGTGAGTCCATCTCCGTCTCAGACACTTTGCATACGTCATTGAATTACTTCTCAGAAATATGCAGGTTTCCTCACGATGATTTCCTTCACCGTAAAGCACGTGGTGTGACATCCCTGCACATAAGTTTTTTAGAAAAACTCATTGGTACAGGCCCCGCTGGGATTTGAACTTGCGTCGCTTGCATAGCAGGCGACTGCTCTAACGTCAAGGCCACCACAGCTCTTTGTATATTAATAATATTAATAATTAACAAACGCACTAGTCGCCAGTAATATTTTCGATGGTTCCTCTCGATCTCTGCCATCATTAAACCCTGAGTTCCTTATCATGGGACCAACTTTGAAATATCTTCTTTCCAACAAAAACAGAATCATCAAAATCGGTTCATAAACGATGAAGTTATCCGCGAACAAACATACGAAAAGCATATATACGGTCGAATTAAGAAACCTCCTCCTTTTTGAAGTCGGCTAAAACAATCTTGACATACAAAAACTTCTAAAACATGCGGGTCGATCGAGTGATTATGCACATTCCCAGCAGATGGAAGATCTTCCAGCCAGGCGGGTGTCATGTCTGGGGAACCGTGTCTCCAACTGTTCTAGTTGGAAACTTGTATATATACTGCACTTGAAATCTCTTATTGCGCGATTTAGGTTCTCGTGTATTTGTACTCAAACTTCGCATTTGTTAGCGAGTAGCGCCATCTTTGAAGCGAATGGAGAAACGCTGCTACACATGTAGTCGTTTAATCGCTGATAATATGCTTAATCATGAAAATGAAGGCACATCACAATGTACAAGCGATATACTGTGCTTGCTCTAAGGATGTTGCACCATGAAGGTTTATCAATACATATGCCCACGCCTGTATTCCCCGAAGGGGTAGACAGAGGTGTTGTAATTACAACACCCACTTTTCACCGAATTTGATTAAGTGCCAACGTGACAGATGGTGAGTCTATCGCCGTCTCAGGAACTATACATACGTCTTTTGAATTACTTCTCAGACATATGCAGGCTTCCTCACGATGTTTTCCTTCACCGTAAAGCACTTGGTGTGAAATCACTGTACGTAAGTCTTTTAGAAAAACTCATTGGTACAGGCCCCGCTGGGATTCGAACTTGTGTGTATATCAATCTTGTGCAGAATCCAGACATATCCATATTTTTCGGTGTTAAAGTTTTCATTCAGGACTAATGTTGTAAATCCAATAAGAAAATTGGGTCAATTAATTAGTTCTACAAGGTAAACATGACGTGCGATTAAAATAGTTCTCTTCGCGGTCTATTGAGCTGAATCGTCGAGTTTTTGTCTCTTGTGCCGACATGGCTCAACTTAATTATGTTATAGTGAGTATAACACAACTATTAAAACATTGTTCAGCTTCTCTGTAAGTGTATAGACATAACGATAACCGCCTAAACACTGTATTATCAATTATTTGTATTATATAGGTAGGTACTCATCAGATCAGATATTTTAGGTATTATCTTTTAAAAGCGTAATGCTCGTACGGGTTAAAAAACTGAGCTAGCTAGATCCAACCACTTTTACGAATAAATATTATTTACACTCATGACCAAAAAAGCGCAGTTATGAATTGTTTGTCGGTCTCAATTTTAATTTAAATAATACAGTGTTACGTACATGTTTATCGAGATTTACATCCGTATTTACAAATATTAAGTATCTGCTTCTGATTGAAGTGAGTAATATTGTGAAGGTGTGTGTGCGGGGTGCGTGCGCGTCGATGCGCGGACTTTCTCTCCCCCCTAACGTGTGCGTGGTGTTGCAGCCGGGCGGCGGGGCTCGTCGAGCGGCGCGGGCGCAGACGACGAGCGGCCGCGCGCGCCCAACCTCGTCAACAAGCAGCCCGCGCTCCCCTTCGTGCCGCCCGCCTTCCCGCACAACGCGCCAGACAGGCTGATCAAACCCTCGGAGTATTTGAAAACCATCACGGCGCCCTGCAAGCGGGACGATGGCGCGGCGGAGGCCCGTCCTCCGCCCCCGCCCCCGGTCCCCAACGACTCCGTGCCCCCGCCCCCACCGCAACCTCCGCTAATGCACCAGCCTCTAGCCGCCATCAGCAGCGCCGAGCTCACCTCCGTCAGACTCCGTGCTCCAGCACAGAAGACCCTCTCCGCTCCTCCTCCAGCTAGATCGGTCAGCCTACAATGCCTCCCGAGCGCGGCGGAGAACTACCGAAGCGCAAAAACAGACCTCATTGAGGAACTCAAAATGTCGAAGGATATTACTGGAATTAAGAAGATGAAAGTGGAGCGCGCCAGGAGGGAGAGTCTGCAGGACAAGGAGACATTCACAGAGTTCACCAAGAGGTTCACCGCTGAGAACTTCGTTGATCAGGTCAGTGACCATCCCATATTAGTTCCCGGCTTTTTTTTAATCGTTAGGTAGTTAATATTTTGAAGTGGAAATGTTAGGAAACTTGAACGCGAAAGTAAACGCGACTCAGTTTTTAATTTCATAGCATGATCTTATTTCTGTAACGTCATTCGAAAGTTCGAAAATAAAAATGAGTGTCTGATACCGATATATGCGGCTCGATCATTACACGAGGGGCCTGAGCGGCGCACGCTTGCCATTACTGACTAAATGACGGGATAATGGGTGGTGAACGGCCGTACGCATTTTCCGAGAAGTGCAGTTGCATCCGTGCGTTTTGCCCCAGTGATCCACTTGCCCCGCCGGCGCGCTATCTCCGCTGCTCTGATGGCTAATGGCCGTGAAACGCATCGTGCCTCGCCACCTTGTCGAAACTGCGTTCTGGTACACTCGCGGCTATAATTGCTAGAAAAAGCTGTGTGTGGTAACAAGAGTTTCAACTATCAATGTGTTTACGTAAAGTCGATAATCGCGTGCTTGTCGTTGCGAAAGATTACCAATGTATCGAATGTGTCGATGGATTTTTTGCGAAAGGTAAACGATCTCATAAAAATTGGCAAATTGATGCAAGCTATCGTGTAATGTAGCGATGTAAGTAATGTCACAATACCTACCTCATGTTTTTTAACGTCTGTGGAATACTCTCAATTTAGATACAGCACCAGATTGCAGACAAGGTCGTTAGCAAAAAACCGATACGGTTAGGGATATTTGGGTCATTTAAATCTATCAGTAGAAGCAAAGTCAATAAAATTAAATATTACAAAATAACAAAAACCCAATCAGTCGTATTCCAAATTGTGTGTATACTGACCGACAAATACAAAATTCTGAATTAAAACAAAATCAGTGAAGTGCAAAATTGAGTCGCGTGAAATGAAATGAATGTTATATCACGCGTTTTTGTTAGATTACTCTACATTAAAATGCTATAAAAAGTCTTTTTCATGCGAGCGTACGTAACAAATTAGGGAAACTTACATTGAAGATTTAAAAACTTTATGAGAATAAGATTGGTAATGTTTTATCTGTTTCGTTATTATGTGAAAGCATATAATTTTAATAGCTTTCGGTGCAATACCTTTTGAGCTTGCGTTATAAGCAAGCTTCAGAAGGGTCCTCGAAGGGGTAAGCGGAAGACGATTAAGTGTCAACATAATATATGGTGGGTCCATCGCATCCCTGGCACTATATATCCGTTTTAGAATTTCTTATCAGATAGGTATGTAGGTAAGGCCTGCTTCGTTGGTCTAGTGATTGCAGACGCTACTTCGGAGCATGAGGGTTCTGAGTTCGATGCCCGGGTCAGGCAGTGTTATTGGATTTCTCCATCTGTATATTCCTAGTAGCAGTCCAGAATCTGGATTAGTGTCGATTAAAGGATAAGTAGGGAGAGGTGAGCAGTGTTCTACAAACATATTTTGCCAGATAGGTATTTTAAACTCGATTAAAAGTGGGTGTTGTTATTACAACACCTCTGTCTACACCTTTGGGGAATAAAGACGTGAGCATATATATAATAGGGTGCCAGCCTGATACTAATAATAATCCAGGCAGAGAAACCGAACACTTAGCACGACTCGGGGATCAAACCAAGGAGTTTGCGTTCCGCAGTAGGATTTGGGACTACCAGTCCTACGAGGCAGTCAATAATCCTTATCATCAGCATAATTATAATTTCCTTAGATTTACGAAACCTTTTCAAGGTACTACTTATTTTATGGAAGTGACATGCGGCCGAAAGCAAAGGTCACTGTTACGATAACTAGACCGTAGCGATAAAATTTCCCCTTCCGCAGTTTTTTAATCGACCTTCGTTGCCACACGCTGTGAAAAGCTAGCATTTTTAACAACAATTAAATTAGACACAATTAAAAAGTCTAGTGGTTTGAGTTGACGGCTGCTACGTGAGCGATGCAAGTTCCCATCAGGGGCCCAACCATGAGCTCTTATTGAACTGTTATTACAGTTGTGTGACAGTGACAGATGTATGCACGTCAAATAATGTCTCATAATAAGAGTAAAACTATCATGGCAATAAGAGCTCATGGTAAGGCCCCTGTTCTGTATCAATAAGTTAGTCTATAAAGTTAAGTATTGCGAGTAATGTAATCTATTACGCGGCACATACACAAGCTACGGTTATAGTGTGGAAGATTTCGGGAAAATCCTGGCATTTGGAGTGTCTATTGCGAGTTTTGCTTAAAATCGCCGTCACAAGTGATCGCGTCAATAGTGTCATCTTTAGGCCGACAGGCTAGTTTTTTCGACAAAATTACGGGAGGGACATAGTAGAAAATTCTTCTCTCATCTGCCCATCGAATAGCCAACAATTTTAGTCGGATTTCGACTCTGAAGGTCCAACTTCGTTTGTGTCCAATGCCCCAAGCATTTAGACTTTTACACATTTTGGGCTTTTTTTATGGAGGCGTAAAACTTCCTACACACGCCGTTTGAGGCGCTCTTTAAAATTCCCGTATAAAATCCAGAAAATACACAGATATCATCTGTGTAATTTATTAATTTTGTCAACGTAAAGACATGTTAAAATTGATGATTGAGGCAATGACTTCTACAATGTAATATCTTCAGCTAAAAAGCACCTAAGTATTTTCAGATATAAAATATTACCTTATACAAAGCCGTATTAATTGCTTGAAAGCTACATAAAAGTTATTGATGGAACTAATCGGGATACTAAAACACAATAGTTATATTATACCTACTTGGTTGAAACTTTCTCAATGTTTATCAATTAGCGAGATTTTAACAGAAAACACTAGTTGGTACAATTTGAATGTTGGTACATTTTCACGCTTTCTCTGCCTACCAATTCGTGAGTACCATCACGCGCTTCATGTTTACCAAATAATGAAAATAATGAGATTACTCTCTAAACGAACAGAAGCAATTTCATGATGCAATATTTCTTTTCATGAATTGTATAATGATAAATCATGACTGACATCCATCATGCTGTAATAAATGCAGATGTGTATTTGTTTAGTGTTTGAAAGTTTTTTAATCATGCGAATAATTAATACTAAGTCTTAGTGGCCGAGGGGTTTGAGTAGTTACCTTCTATTTTAATTGTTATCGACATTTGTGTATTGGAACTGTGTACATGGGCTTACATTTCTCATGTGATTTGCTTTGGTTTTATAAATAATAATTACTGAGTTTCTTGCTAGGTTCTACTCATTAAAAGCAACATCCTGAGAACCTGGCGATAATCCTGAATAATCATGTCTTCTAACGATTTGAAAGTACTTTGTTAAAAGTCAAATCAAATAATGATATTTTTGAGTTCGAGTTTATATCTAACCCCTGCGATCTGTACCGATCACTTTTTCTAAAAACATCAGCGCTGAGATGTCCCCAAATGCTTTATGGTGAAGGAAAACATCGTGAGGAAACCTACATATGTCTGCGAAATAATTCAAAGATGTATAAGTCTGACATTGCGATGGACTCGCAAACTATCACGTCGGTGACTTATTAATTTCGGTGAGAAGTGGGTGCTACAAAACCCCTGGCTACCCCTTCAGGGACTATTTTGAGAAGTGAACATTTCTATTCATATTGAATCATCATCATAATTTTTTTTCAATCACCGATCCAATTTCTTCCATTCGTCTCTATCGAGTGCCGTCTCCTTGACCTCAATATACGTCATGACAGACACCTTTTCCTTAACGTGTCTCATGTATGATATCCTGGGTCTTCCTCTTCCTCTCTTTCCTTCTACTTTTCCTTCTAATATGTTTTTAAAGAACCCATCATGTCGTACAAGGTTGCCAATCATATTGAATAGAAATTTTAAATTCAATATGAATAGAAATGTTAAATGCAAGCTGTCTGTGTGCCTACACAATTCAACACGTTAAAAAAAAACATACAGTCGTATAACCTCTTTTCTTTGAAGTCGGTTAAAAAAGCAATAAAAATCAAATCAAAAAGTTTTATTCAACATAAGGGACACTTGGAACACTTATTGTACGTCATTTTTCTTACGATAACGTAGGTTAATTTACTATCGTTTCCAAATGTAACCCTGTCAGGAGAAGAAACGGTGAAACAAACTCGCCGGCTTTTTTTAACATGTGTTCCTTCTTTATACGTAGGGTTGTTTTAGTACAATTTAATGGAAGAGTGAGCAACTCATTGCCATGCTTGGCTATCATCAATATAAGTACTCAGTTACAATATACCTATAATCTTTTTCAATTCTTGTATAAATAGTGTATGTGATGACGCCATTCAAACATTCGCATGCTATACCTCACACCACTTTTAAACCATATTTTTAGCGAATAAATTTATTATTATTTGTATTCTAGTTTCTTTTTCTCAGCCGAGGTCGGTAATAAATGATACTCACGGGTCAAGACCAAGTGAATATCATTGGGATTGATTGTGTCTGGTATTAGTTGGGTCTTCTATTTCTGTTAAATCCATGAACTTTCTGACAATTCTGCATGTATTTAGGATAGCGGCCTTTTGCATTTTTATGTATGATGATGGTGGGAGGTCCAGTAGCTTTAGTCAATGATGTAGATGATTGGGGATGACACCAGTTGTGGATAAAACTATTGGTACTATATTATTATTATTCACAAAAATTCTGTTTGATGTTTGTCTTATGATCAATGATTATGCCACCGACCTAATACGATAGCTTTAAAATTTATCTGTGGACTATGCATGATAGTTCACTTTCAATTTGTCCACTATATATGTTCGAGTGTCAAACACTTGATCGATGTTTACCTAACTTTCTGTTTAACGAGGCTTTGCTTTCAATAAATTGGGTTGTTTGTCATTGTTTTATGTAATGGTTACACCAGGTAACTTTTTAATATGTTAATTTGATTTAAAAACATTTTGAGCAGTGTCCTGCTACGCAAGCGACGCAAGTTCGTATCCCAACGGGCTGCACCAATGATTTTTTCTAAAAATTTAAGTGTAGTAATTTCACCCCACGCGCTTTACGCTGTAGGAAAACATCGTGAAGAAACCTGTATATGTCTGAGAAGTAGTCAAAGTCAAAGTCAAAAATATCTTTATTCGATTAGACTTTTACAAAGTACTTTCAAATCGTCAGAATGACATAATTATACAGGATTATATATGCTACCGCCAGTAATTCAATGACGTACGTATAGTGTTTGAGTCACGTTGGCTTGCACTTAATCATATTCGGTGAAATGTGGGTGTTGTTGTTACAACAACGTTGCTTACCCCTTTGGGGACCCTTCTGGGGATGGCGTGAGCATATTTCATGGGTGAATCGCGTAACCTTAATTTATTGAAAATCGGTCCAGTCGTTTCGGAGGTTCTCCGGAACAAACAGTCAGACGGACAGACAAACATAGAGTTTTTTTAAATTGTTGTTTATGAGAGTATGTACCGTATTTTATTATGCATTTAATAAACAGCTGGCCATTTTAAATTACAGTCAGACACTTTAATTTTAGTTATCTGTATAAATGTATTCTATTCTTATGTTAATTAACCTGCCAATCTTTCCCACTATGGATATTAGAGCTTAAATAGTTCATTTGATCATTACACTTGGTCCATAATTACGTAATAAGGACCGGTTGTGCACAACGCTAGCAAAAAATACTTACAGCACAAGAACTACTCACTAATTGGTCACACAGTTAATAAACAAACTACCTCTGTGAAATATAATGTATCAGAAGAGCTGAGGTGTTGTAAGAACACCCACATTCTACCGAATATGATCAATACCAACGTGATAGAGAGTCCATCGCCGTCTCAGGCACTATACATACGCCTTTGAATTACTTCTCAGACATATGCAGGTTTCCTAACGATGTTTTCCTTCACCGTAAAGCACGTGGTGCGAGATAACTGCACATACGTTTTTTAGAAAAACTCATTGGTACAGGGCCCGCTGGGATTCGAACTTGCGTCGCTTGCGTAGCAGGCGACTGCTCCAACCCCAAGGCCACCACGGCTTCTTTTAATATCAAGCTTTTAATATAATTTTAATGGCAATTAAAATATCAAGCTTATAAATCTTACTATCTTTTTCAAAACTTGTGGAGAGCTCGTGGCACAGTTGCTATTGCGCATATCATTCGATCAGCGAAGTTAAGGAACCCTAACCCAAGCCAGTAATCGGATGAGTGACCGCCCAAGTTCCCTCCATGCCTCGGAGAGCACGTTAATCCGTTGGTCCTGGTTACCAATTTGTCATCTTTGGTAATCGTTACAGGTCAGTCGGAGGCCTAAAATTGTCAGACAACAACGGGTTTTAGCCCAGATCACAGATTTTCCTCGTTAAAGGGGTTGCGAAGGTCAAATGGCAGTCGTTTCGTATAAAAATCAGGTGATCAGCTGCATCGGGTTGAACCAAGTGCCGACCCCAACAATGTATGGAATAAGGTCAAACTACTGGACCGATTTGAAAAATTCTTTCAGCAATGGATAGCTACATCATCAGCGAGTAACATAGGCTATATTTTATCCCCGTACTCCCACGGGAACGGAAACTACGCGGGTGAAACCGCGTGAGGTTCGCTAGTGTTATATATCCTTGCACCAATTATTAAATCATAACGTTATTCCTTCACCAGCAAAAAAACGTATTAATATAGTTAAAGCGAAAAGTGTGTTCATGAACGGCGTTTATGCTCAAATCTCAGCAAGTTGTTAGGTATCAAATTTGAGCAAAATAGGTATTGGTTTTAGGATTTTTATTTCTCAAAAGAACACAATTGATAAATAAAATTTCACTTACGTGCATAGATGCAAGGTGATACTGGTTACAGAACTGCGACGTTTGGAATTCTAGTTACTTAAAAAATCATTTGAAAGTGTATCTATTATTACAACTATTAGAAGCGCATTTAAAATATAATACACTAGCGGACGTCACGCGGTTCCACCCGCGTAGTTCCCGTTCCTGTGGGAGTACGGGGATAAAATATAGTGTATATTAATCAGTGATAATGTAGCAATAAAATGGTGAAAGTCATTTTAAAATTAGTCCACTATTTTTTGAGCCAATTAATTACATATATACATACATATGCTCACGCCTGTATTCCCCGAAGGGGTAGGCAGAGGTGTTCTAATCATAACACCCACTTTTCACCGTTTTTGATTAAGTGCCAACGCGACAGATGGTGAGTCCATCGCCGTCTCAGACACTTTACATACGTCATTGAATTACTTTTCAGAAATATGCAGTTTTCCTCACGACGTTTTCCTTTACCGTAAAGCACGTGGTGTGAAATCACTGTACATAAGTTTTTTAGAAAAACTCATTGGTACGTGCCTCGCTGGGATTCGAACTTGCGTCGCTTGCGTAACAGGCGACTGCTCAAACCTCAAGGCCACCACGGCTCTCAAAGTTCCTGTATACTATAATACTTTACTACAATAAACGTTCTACAAGTTGACACTAGTCTCCTCATTTAACATATCGTAAAGCTAATGGTGTGATAATCACTTTAGTTTTTAGAAAAAATCTTCGTAGCCTCGTTGACTTTTCAAACCACTCGCCCATACATACATTCATACATATGCTCACGCCTGTATCCCATGGGGGTAGGCAGACACCACCGTTCGCCACATGCTACCATACTGCCACATACTTCTTCACATACACGTTTCTGAATAATATTGTATACCATTCGCCCATAGTAGCCGTGGTGGCCTCGGGGTTTTAGCAGTCGCCTGCTACGCAAGCGACGCAAGTTCGAATCCCAGCGGGGCCTGTACCAATGAGTTTTTCTAAAAAACTTATATGCAGTGATTTCACACCACGTGAAAAGTAATTCAAAGACGTATGTATAGTGCCTGAGACTCACCATCTGTCACGTTGGCACTTAATCAAATTCGCCCACCGCGGTTTAAATAGTACAAAATACTTATCAAAATGTAGTCTAGATCCTAAGAACTGTACTGTACATGCATCTCTATAGCTAACAGTTTGTTACCGTCCCGTTACGAGTCACGGTCAGCAGGCGCGATCGCGTGACGTAACTATCTTGTTGTTTATTGAGCTTTTCAACTAACGTTAATTGGTCTTGTGTGGAGATTTGTTTAAGGAAATGGATTTATGATTTACTAGCTGGGCCCTGCGGTTTTCATTTTTTTTTTAAATAATAGTAGCTAAGTAACTCCTTGTAACATTCGATATCAGCCAGTGAAAGTCCCGTTAAAATTGGTTCAGCCGTTTCGGAGACTAGCCGGGAGAAAGACAGACATGGTTTTTCATCAAAAGGTGTAATTTTGGAATAGCAAACAGACATTTCAATTTTATTTATCTGTGTAGATCGGTAGGTTTATTTCCTACTCAGCATTAAATGTGTGAAGTCTTTACAAACTTAGTCACCATTTTTTTTATACCACTAAGATGGCAAACAAGCTAGCGGCCCACGTTATGGTACTTAATTGGTTACCGCAGCCTATGATCGCATGCTTCTATTATTTCTCATACAAATATTCAACGGAGGCTCTAGCAAGTTTCGGAAAACGGTGGCAACCTCGTGTTTATACTGGTTACAGGCTACGTTAGTCCTAGAATTCTTCAAAGAACTCACAATTTTCCACTTCAAAATATTACAAAATAGTAAAAAAAATATATGCACCCTGTAAATTCTGTACTAAAGGTACGTAACCCGCACTAACAAAAGATAAAAATAGTCTCAGTGCCGAAGGAGACATCCCTAACTCGACTAACTAGCAAGTCAATGTAAAGTCTCCTTCACACTGCGGTTGGCAACGGTAGGGGTGTGCGCAGGTCCCGGAGCGCGACGCTGCAGGCAATGTGATTCCGGCGTGGAAACGGCAGATGTTAGCGCGACGCGCCGCCGAGAAGGCGAGGAAGGACTTGGAGAAGGAGCTCGCTGGAGAAGCTGAGAGAAGAAGGGCTGCCGCCGTACCTGCGTGGAAGAGACAGCTGTTGCAGCGGAGGGAAGAAGCGGAAGGCAGGCTAAGGTAAATTAAGTTTTATTGTTGCCAAAATTCATGACTCTGTCCTCAGTTAATGTTAAGTTTTAAAACGTTGTCCTGCCTACCGACTGTAGCGCCATCTGCCGGGCTGATTCGTGAATCTCAACTATCCAGGGCGCCACACAAACACATACAAAAAAAATTGAATTTTCAGTAGAATCATTTATTATAAAGTTTTGACAAGTGAAAAACTGCTAACAGGACATTCTTTGAGTTCGTTTTGTGAGCGCATAACCTATGTATACTTTTAATGTCATTCTCTTTAAGTATATAATATCATATACATTTGTCTTGTAGTCATTGTCAATCTACGATTGCAATAAGAGGCCATGGTAGATCACCTGGGCTATTGCGATGATAGTTCAGCGGTGAGACAGTGACAGACTTATACACCTCATATACATCTGGTTTTAGGCGTGTTTGGTGCACCAACCTCTGTTGTATCTGGTAGGTGTTTCCGGTTAATGATTGGATTGTTCAATGATTGCTGAGTTGCGATGTGCGAGCTCAATGGAGCTGCCATTGTCTATGCTAGACTAAAGTTCCAAATATATTAAAGAATATAAAAAATAATATTACAGACAGTCGCTGTATACACCTAAAGTGGAGGACAGCAACGGCTCTGAGTGGCGGTATGCTAACGGAGCGCAGCGCGCCGTCTCCATAGACAACATCTCTCTCTGCTACGACACGGCGCCGCACCCCGTGCACCCCCCGAGAGCTCCTTCCGAGGCTAAGCTCTCCACTGAACATTGTAATGGTAAGGACTATACATCTATACAGAAAGATAACATTTAAGTATCTGTTTGTAATTCTTAATTTTCCCGAAATATATATGAAATTATTTACGGTACTTACATAAAATAATATCTGTGCCTGACTGGACTTTCACTGGCAGATAGCTGATGAAATAAGAAGTAAATTGATTAATTATTTAAAAAAAATGGGCTCTGCGTAATAAAGAGTTCAAGTGCCAGTATATATATATATATGCTCACGCCATCCCAGAAGGGTCCCCGAAGGGGTAAGCAGAGGTGTTGTAACAACACCCACATTTCACCGAATATGATCAAGTGCCAACGTGACAGAGGGTGAATCCATCGCCGTCTCAGACACTGTACATACGTCTTTGAATTACTTCTCAGACATATGCAGGTTTCCTCACGATGTTTTCCTTCACCGTAAAGCACGTGGTGTGAAATAACTGCACATAAGTTTTTTTTAGAAAATCTTATTGGTACTGGCCCCGCTGGGTTTTGAACTTGCGTCGCTTGCGTAGCAGGCGACTGCTCAAACCTCAAGACCACCACGGTTTAAACTAATAAACTATTATATTGCAGGTCACTCGACGCCGAATGGGAAACATGAAATAAACGAAGAGGAAGAGAGCTCTAAGATAATACCATGGCGGGCCCAGTTGCGCAAAACGAACAGTAAGCTCAACTTACTAGAGTAGGTCCACTTAATTAGTCGCTGTGGTTTACCTCGATGGCGTGGTGTAAACGTAGCTTTACTAAGGGCTGCCAAACTATCGTGTTACAAAAACTAAACGATATATCTCAGTTACTTATCGCTTCTGTCCTACTACTCAACTAGTTAAGCAGTTGAGCAAGTAGCACATAGTTTGTATTACTGAACATTTTATATTTTATAGCTCAAGTATATAAAAAATCGATTGATGAAGCCTCGATAATACTCAAATGCAATAAGGTATATATTCTTTAGTTTGATTCAATGGGACGATAAAAATGTCGCATAATTATTTTATAAGCGGGTAAACCGTCATGGTGCAGCTTGTCTTCAAATAAAACAACTGACTTTGAAACTGTAATTCATATACATATTTATTGATGGTTAATACAATTGCATACACATTCTAAAATAAATTACAGCTAATATTTACAAAATAAACATCTATGAGAAGCTTATTTACAAAAACCACGACCATCTAAACCATAATAATATAAGTTAAATTATTTATGTTATAAATAGATATTTGTGCAAATGGTGACATAAGCTCGTGTTGGCCTGAATCTAAGAGATTTTATTATAATATTGAGTTTGTCACATCAGGTATTTCATAACTCAGTTTCTCGTTACTTTAAGCTATCCCAGAATTTCATTTCATTCCTGATTTTTTTATGCAAGAACATTATTGTAGATAATACATTTTCATACGTAATAAGATACAATATTTCATGAAAAATGTTAAATATATACTTATTTTAACTGTAAAAATGTAAATGTATCGATTAATTTACGCGTAAAATTTAAAAATATATAGTTTAAAGATGAAATAACCAATAAATATGGATTTTCGGCTTTAAATATAAATAATTGGGTAAAGTCAGGATATTTTAATGCAAGTAATATTTAAAGTTTTGTATTTTTATGAAGTGCAAGTGATACGATGTTGCAATATTAGAGTAATCGTTAGCGGTGGGCTTTTGCAAATAATGAATGACCTATCGATTATGTAACTGTGTGAGTCGAATTTGTATTGAATATTATATAATACGAGATATTTGTATTTTTTTGTTAAATAAAATGCTGTTGCTAATCATCGCGTTTTTGTCAACCCTGATTTTTATATGCTTAAATAGTACACCAGCGTATGGCATAAATATATTATACTGTTTATCAAATAAAAACTTAATTATATGTACAATGAACAGTACTTAAAACTAATTATAAGTAGAAAACTTGACCCAAATCTGTGTCTCTCTGGATTGCGCCAAGAAGGCTGGCAGCAATGCTGATTCTCTGAGCTAGAAAAGCCCCAGCCTGCTTGTCACGAGAGGCTTTTACCAGACGACGTGCAACTTATTTGAAAAGTTGATGACCATCCGGACCCCATGGTCCCAGAGTTTCAACAGCAAACGCGAAAATATGTATCCTTGACCGTAGCAAGCATATTCCTTATTCTTGAGGCACTCCTGCTGAGCAGCAGCAGCACCGGCCGCAACAGCAGTACCGGGGAGATGGGACGATGCCAACGTATCGACACACGTGGCATCCCACACGAGCGGCCGCCCCAATCTCCACGGCACCAGCGTATGATTAAAAAAAACCCGGCCAAGTGCGACTGTGCGAGTCGGGCTCACGCATGAAGAGTTCCGTACTAGTTTAAGATTATTAAAAAATTAACTAAAATGTATGCTTTTTGCGATTTTCCCTTTATCTGTGCTACAAGAAGTTGCTTTGTAGCAAATTTCAAGATTCCTGAGACCTGAGTATTTGATATGAATTTTAGCTTAGTACCTCCACACGTTTTGTCATTTTGAAGATCATGACAAACAGACAGACAAAGGCAAACTCAAAAATATCTTTATTCGATTAGACTTTTGACAAATTACTTTCAAATAGTCAGAATGACACAATGATACAGGATTATGCATGCTACCGCCAGGTTCGGAAGGTTACTGCAGACGGCCAACAAAGTGATAGGGGTTCCGTTCCTTTCGAGATACAGAATGTTAAGAATCTTCTCCCGAAAGAATTACGGTTCCAAGTAAAGCAATAAAATCGGAGAAATTCATGTTTACGACCTCACTCGGACACTTACTATTCATAAATTTAATCCAACAAAGTGCTGGATTTTATTAACAACACCTCTACCAGGCCGTGGTGCTATAAAACGGCAAATTTAAAGCGTTGCAACATGAAGTTTGGCATCGTAAAATGGCATTCGTGCAAAGTAATATATTTGTCCGGTTAAAATATGAGATTGTCGAGCAATGCCGTTAATATTGTGAAATACTGCAGCATGGGAACATTTATATTGCGCACTGTCAATTGTAAGTATTAATGTTCGGAGTTTATCACACAGCGACATCTAGTCTCAAGCTAAACAAATCATTTATACACTACTAGCTGTGCCCCGCGGTTTTACCCGCGTTTAAATAAAAGTAGTTACTCCTTGTAAGATTTGTTATCTGCCAGTGAAAGTCCCGTTGAAATCGGCCCGCCGTTTTGTAGATTAGCCGGAACAATAAAAACATTGTAAAAATAGCTTTTTTAAATCAGTACCGTATATACTTCCATATACATTTAATGGAAAGGGTTGAAAGTTGATTGAACGGGGAAAGGACGACCTAAGAAACGATGGATGGATTGTGTGAAGACTGCTGATAGAGAGAAATGGAAGAGAAGAACACATTGCGCCGACCACAAATAACATGGGATAAAGGTAGGAAGGAGGATGATGATGCATTTAGTGAAAAGCTGTTATTTTGGAATTACAAACAGACACGTCATTTATCTGTATAGATAACTGGGTATAACAGATATAATACTTTATTTGTAAATATATACAAAAAAGTGTAAATCGCAGACTCCACGCAAACATTTTCGCTTGCTTTGACGCAGGAACCAAACCCATGACGACGCCGGCGTAGTACATAGCGATAAATCACTAGACCAAAGATGTCCCTTTTGTTTTCATAATCAAAATATAAATTGATTTAAAATTAATAGCATCAATTCCAATTTCAGTGTTAGTTTTGACATCAGTAATAACATGGGCATATATCGAAAAAAGTATTGAGAGTGGATTGCCTGAAGTAGAAATGGTAAAGAAGTTTCTGGAACTGTTAATACAGCCTTATATCCAACCCGACAAACGCAGAAGTTACCAAGACGATTTAGTTGATAAAGTCATAGCGGAAAAGATCAATGAACTGAAGTCTCTTCTCCAAGACAACGATAACCTAGACTCGGCAGATAATCTTAAACTCGAAGGTGATGGAGAGACAACTATAATAGAACTATTACCAAAGTCAATAAGCAGACAGAGGAAACACAGGCATTCAAATAACACAGTGTATACAACAGAGATACAGAACCAAGACCATGACGTGTTCAAGAAACACATAAACAGATACAAGAAGATAAAAAAGAAGATTATAAGGATGCTACAGAAGGACTCGGTGTCGAAGAAAACAGAGAAATACGTGGCCAAGTCTATGGACCAGATGATTCAGGAATTGGTGAAGAAACAATGCAGCTGGAAGAGTGTTGATAAGACGGAAAAGCGACGGACAGTTAGGAACACAACAAATCGCTCGCGACTGACGTCAGACGAGTGGACAGAAGTCAAGATGCATTACGGCAACCTACTAGAGAATAGAAACGTGAAAGAAGCACTCACATTTCTACACCAATCCGTAAATTTTTTCTCAAAACTGTATGAAGTGTTCAACATTAAATGTAAAATTGCAGACGGTAAAGTTCAAAATGATTGGAGGAGACACAGCAAAAACAACACTTGTGATAATTTCGTCATATGCTCACAGGAATTACAGGATTTTATGAAGAGCTATTACTTAGCACTGAAAGATTCGGCTGTAAACGCGTTCAGGAATTATGCAGAGATGTATCGTAGGGATGTCAACGATGACGCTGGTTTACAGAAAGGAAAGGTTGTATCTGCAGTCAGAAATGTTAGCAATACAGTCGAACGCATCGTCAGTAAAATGACAAGGAAAGAAATAATAAAACTTACACTAGACGCCAATAAAGATAAGGAAACGAATATAAGGATATTGAAAGAGTTCATTAAAGATATTGGCGAAAGAGTCAAGGAACATGTAGGTAAACATATGGAGTCAGATTTCGCATCCTTAAAGGAGAATATTGTAACAAATGTTAAGAAGGATATAGATGTCAATTTACGAATGGACATAGATAGTATACAAAAAGAATATACGGATCGGATATGCATGTTATTCGCAGCATGTAATGGCAATTACATAGTAAAGAGCGACTTTCAAAGGAATTCCCACATTAAGGATGGTAATAGCGTGTATGTTAAGATGCAGTTACATTTTGACGAGGATTTAAAAAGGGATTTGGCAAGGCCAAGTATTAAATTTTTCAGAGAACCTTCTCAGACCTCTCTTCTCTTCGTCAGAAAACAACTAATTACAATGAAAAGACCTGTTACTAGAACAACAGAAAGACATACAGACGGCATTATGAATAATGTTCAAGATGGTATTCAACATAAGAAGTTTAAGGGCACAATATTATTAGATGAAGGTTTTGCCCAGCCGAGCGTACGATTAGTAAATGATGATGAAAAACGTAATTTACCCGAAGAGGTACAGCATTTTGATAACATTTCATTGATCTGAACTACACTTACGGCTCTATTTGTTTTATCCCAAGGAGATATAATTATGATAAGAGAATTTTGGATTTCAATATGTTATTACAGTAGTCACCAAGATTAAGCAATTTCTTAGAAATAGGCAATTGCTTTTTAGCCCCCTTACAAAACTGCCTCAAATAATTCTTGGCAGTAGTTCCATCTCTTTTTGTGATACGGATTACAAGAGGGATAGACATAATTTGAGTCCGAGTTCGACCTGGTAACCATGTTTTGTAATAAGAGGGTAGCTGTTAAAAGCCATTATATATCCTTCAAACAATAACCATAGGGGGAGTTAATGGCTCAGGTATTTAAAAAAAATCTAACCTTTGGGTTCAGAGTTAGTTATGCAGGTGTTACATTAGAAGTGCTGGATGATGGAGAAATAATTGTAACAAAACAATATTTTGTGGGCGGATAATAGCTACCATACATTTAATACTGTAACTACAAGGTTGATTAAATATCTGAATAAAATCTGCAGTATTTAGATCATTTGAAATTGTATGTCTATGGTAAGTGATCAACTAGACATTATGAAACAGACCTATAAAAAATAACAACCAAAATAAGATGAACATTTTATTTTAGTTAAAAAACTTAGATTGTTATATACTTATCTACTAATATCCGTCAGTGTATATAATTGGGAAGTGCTGCACCCTGCCACTCGACCAGGCGATGGTCAGGCAAGCTCCTTCCGTGAAGTTCTGCTGGAAAGCCATCGTGGAAGGCAGTTCATTCTCCATGCCACTTATGAAACAACTGAAAAGTAAATATTCACACTATACATTGTACATTTCAAAGAGTTTTTTATAAGTATACGTCCCGCCTGAAAGTGGAGCTCGTGGCACAGTTGCGCATATCATTCGATCAGCGAAGTTAAGCAATCCTAAACCTAGCCAGTAATTGGATGGGCGACCGCCCGAGTTCCCTCCCTGCCTCGGAGAGCACGTTAAGCAGTCGGTCCCGGTTGCCAATTTATTATCTTTGGCAATCGTTACAGGTCAGTCGGAGGCCTAAAATAATCTGACTACTGGACTTAACCCAGATCAAAGATTTTCCTCGTTAAAGGGGTTGCGAAGGTCAGGTGGCAGTCGTATAAAAATCAGGTGATCAGCCACATCGGGTTGAATCAAGTGCCGACCCCAACAATGTATGGGATCAGGCCAGGGTGATGATATCCCGCCTGAAAGTACGCGGTTACGTCAAGAGCATAAATTTTTCGGACATTTCAAAACATATACTAGAAGGCTATTTTTACCAATTTTCACAAGTTTGTGGTATAACTGAATTTTATTTTATTCTTGTTTAAAATTATATCAGACAAGGTTACAGGTAAAATAGTGGAAATACTGCGCATGATTTTAATCGCCCTATAAAATCACGTGATCTTTCTACTATGCATTCTTACTTACGCAACCATAACTCGTGGCGGGACCTGTACCCCTCGATCACGAATTTGTCTATACTCGCTAGCGTCACCCAAAATAATTGTTAGATACTTTAGTTCTTCACGCCACCGCTAGATGGCGCTCTACAATTTCTCATACAAATATTCGGCGGAGACGCTAGCGAGTATAGATCAGGAAAATCGTGGCAATATATAGTTAATGTTACATTACTTACCAAGGTGTAACTTTAAGCTGCATCATGAGATGAGTAGTGCTGAACACGGCAATCAGTCGGGACTCCTCAAACATGATGGCCAGGTATCTGCCCGTGTTGTCCCAGCACAGGTCCAGGATAGGTCCACCTACTGCGTCTCCGGACGGGAGTTCCACTTTGGTCACATCCAGGATTGGCAGAGCTTTGCTGGCCTGGATACCTGGGAATGATGTCATGCTTTCTTACACTTTAATAACAATACTGCAACTTGATTAGCAGTCTGTTATGCTACCCAGCTATTAGTTACACTAAATCAAAATTATTATAAGTACCATGTAATAGGGGGCGAGTCTATTGCCATAAAAAACTGGCAAAAGGCACAATTCCAGACTCTGGAACCCAACCTCTTCTGAGAAACCCAACAACACTTTACCTGGGATTAAACCCAAGACCTTGTGTTCTGCAGTAGCATTTGCGACTACCAGCTGAGTTATTTGGGTTCAAAGATATGAAATTGAACTTTATTGTGTAAAGATTATGTATCAATTTTCTATGATTGAAACTGAATGTCTAGTTCATCACTGAGATTCCTCACAGAATAATGCAGCATCAAGTAAGTTTGACAAAATATTTTTTTAAATTATAAGAATGTGAAAATTATGCTTTACGTACATATGCTCACACCTATATTCCCCGAAGGGGTAGGCAGAGGTGTTGTAATCACAACACTCACTTTTCACCAAAGATGATTAAGTGCCAATGTGACAGATGGTGAGTCCATCGCCATATTCCATATTATACTTTACATTAATATAAATGTTACTGCTACTCAGCAGATAGACAGAGCACCATAAGATGTCTTTTTATTGTGAACTTGATAAAATAACATAAGCACTAATTAACCACAAGGGGGGCCTGTACCAATGAGTTTTTCTAAAAATCTTACGTACAGTGATTTCACACCACGTGCTTTAGGGTGAAGGAAAACATCGTGAGGAAACCTGCATATGTCTGAGAAGTGATTCAAAGACGTATGTATAGTGCCTGAGACGGCGATAGACTCACCATCTGTCACGTTGGCACTTAATCAAATTCGGTGAAAAGTGGGTGTTGTGATTATAACACCTCTGCCTACCCCTTCGGGGAATACAGGCGTGAGCATATGTATGTAAGCACTAATTACCATTCAAAAGTCCAGTGTTGCTCAGCGCATAGATCATGGGTTCCCCCTTAGCAGCGAAGAGCAGCAGCCCCTTGGGGCCCCAGCAAGCAGCCACCACCCTGCACCCCGGAGCACACCACCTCTCTGGCGTCCAGCGTTTTGTATCCCACACCCTATAAGCAAAAATAGGGTTACAAATAAAAAGTGTCTGTTAAGATCTATGGAATGCTTTCTACTGTTTAAAAAATATATAGGATACCAATAAGTTTACACAGCTTTCTCTCTTCAATGGGAATATATATTAAAAGCCCATTAGCTACCAGGGGCGTGCATTGGATTTTTAGAGGGGTAACCACAATAAGTAAGGCAGGTAGGTAGGTTAAATACATACCAATGTGGTGCATAGGTACATTATTTTTGGTATAGACACACAAAAACAACACAAGTATATTCAGTCATCACAAATGGTAAGCACTGCTTATCTGATTATATGGAATGCACGCCCCTGTGAGCTATGTCACATATCCAATTCAAAGAGAGCAGGATGATTCTAACCTTTTTTTTTTTTTTTTTTTGTTGACGAGGGGGAAACCTTCAAAAGGTCCCCGACCGCCCTGGGAGAGGCAGATCGGGGTATGTGGGATTCTTACCGCACTAAAACCCCCCCGGTGGCCATCCTCAGTGCTCAGGGGGGACTCCGGGTACTCTGATAGAACGCACCGGTGTCCCCCCACACTTTGCCGGGGCACATCCCCGGGGCAGCTGTAAGGCCGCCCCTAGAGACCTCGCTGTGCAAGGCAGCGCGAGCCACATCGCGCTGCCACCTTCCCGGGCCCGCGCCGGTGGTCAAAGCTCCCACCCCGACCACCGCCAGCAGGCCCTCCGGCCCCCTTTTAGTCGCCTCTTACGACAGGCAGGGGATACCATAGCCATATTCTTAGACCCTGGCTATTGGGTGCGGATGATTCTAACCTAACCTAACCTAACCTAACGATAAATGCATCACTGAAGTCATGTAAGTTGCCAAACATGAAAGAAGTCAAAATGTTACTATAAACAAACATACAAACCTAAATATAATAGAAGATGTAGCCGCAATAACCTTGCTAGCATCCAAAGACCACCTGGCGAAGACAATGCCACCACCAGCCACCCTGCGTAACGGTACTGCCGCTTCCATAGCTACATCCCAAACCAGCATCGAGGTGTCAGCTCCTGAGCAGCTGATGAGAAGATCACCATTTGGTGACCAACTGACATCTGTTACTGGACTGTGACCCGCTCTGGGGAAGAGAAAGAAGAACTGCCTTTTAATGGTCTCAAGCTCTACTGTGGAACACATGATCCTGAGTTCAATGAATGGGTTGGGGCAAATTATATGGGTTTTACAATTATAATTTCTTAAGTAGCTGAAAAATGGAAGAATCAGCAGTAATGGCAATGTCTATCAATCATTTATAAACTATCCGAAATACATTTTGCCATTAACAATTGGTGAACCCTCACAAAAATATTTTATCCATTTGAATGATTTTACTTCAGATGTCATCATATCAGCCATAGGACGTCCACTGCTGAACATAGGCCTCTCCCAATGATTTCCACCTCACCCGGTTGGAAGAGGCCTGCATCCAGTGGGTCCCCGCGGCCTTGACCAGATCGTCCGTCCATCTCGCGGGGGGGCGCCCTACGCTGCGCTTCAAATGTATTATACAGAAATTCATGAACACCAACAAAACTATAATTATTACAGATGCTATTATGGGGCATGAGCGCTGACCTTGAATGGGAAGTACAAATTTTATGAGTCTGTATGATGTGACATAATAAATAATGTGCATTTACAACATGCACAATTACTACACTATTTTCTCCTTAACTCAAGAGCACACATGGACGATGGTATTAAACAAGTACCTTTTCAAAAGCACAGCATTGCTCGAAGATGGTTTCGTAAACATGGAATTTGGGTCGACGGTCCAGACTATGACACCCTGTTCACATCCAACTGCAAGCTCTGACGCTGAGTGCGGTCTCCAACACAACGAAGACACATGCCCCTGTGCCTTGCATTTTAACGTTGATACAAACGACACCTCAGAACAATATACTCTCACATTATCGTCTGCTGTAGCCACACATATCTTCGTTGTATGCGGATGCCATGCAATACATTTTACGGGCGCATTCCCCCAGCTCCTCGTCCTGGAGTAGTTTGACACGATTTTAGGCCCTATATCCTTCAAGTGAGGTTGCAAGAAATACCGAAATGCTGTGAGGGCATTTGCGACTTTTAACACATATGAAGCCGAGACAGCTAGTAGTGGGTTCTCGCGGTTGATTGACGGGTCAGCGGCTACGCTCAGAGCCTCCAAAAACCCTTGTTTGTACCAAACGCTGGTTATTTTCTTCAGTAAATTGTCTTCAACATCAATGTACATGGATATGTTTTCGTCTGTTGTTCTGTGGTGTACATCTCTGGCTGCATTAATTACTGGATGTTTCCGCGTCTAAATATAAAAAATTACTTAAATTTTTGACAAAATTTACAGAAACGTATAAACAAAAATTAAGAATGAATATAACCATACCGCGTTGGTAAAAGTCGTTATATTTCCATATCGCACGTTTCCACAACAATAAGCTTCATTAAGTTTACAAAACGCTATTTCGTCCTGTCCAGGTAATGCGGGAAAACCATGGAAAGAGGACATTTTAATTTTAAGTTTTTAAAAACTTCATAAAAACATGAGCCGGGCGCCGGTAAATTGAAAATTGTAATTTTTTTTTATTTATGATCGGATGACTTTTTGACTTGGAATGACAGAGTACATGACAGCCATACATATAGCAACAACACACTGAGAAAGGCAGCAGGAGCGCTTCAGAAACATCCAAATCTCCGTTTAGATTAATTTTATAATTTAAACGCTTATATTAGATCAGAGGCCTCAAGTTGAAGGGTGATGTGTGGACTAAAATTATAAATTAAGGAATAATCATTATTATCAAATTAGTTTAGTTATTATCAAGTTCCATAATTCCTTTCACAAAAATTACCAAGAAAGGTACATGACATGTTGTACCTAGACAATATGTTACGCATACGCTTAGGAAGTAGGAAACGGCTTGAAGACAATGCTGTGGGCATACTTGGCGCCGCGAAATCATTCTTTAGTTAAGGCTTTAGTTTATGCACATGTTAGTGATGCCAGGGCTAGTACGATGCAGTAGTTACTTACACATCAGGCAGGCAAGTTATTTGTCAACTTTCTAGTGTATAAAATAAAGTTAGTAGTTATTAATATGGTTAATAATAACTATGGTTTGGTTATATTAAGTATCTTTTATTTTCCTAGTAACAAACAGATTATAATCTCTACAAACATTAAAAAAAAGATCAACATTTTTGCAGTCTGTGATTTAAAAAAGGACTTTTGTAAGTACCTAATTACTGTCTTTTAAAACATTAGATACTTGATTAAACTACAATATTAAAAAGTACTTAACTAAAATGCAAAATACTTTCACTCTGAATAATTCCCCTTTACAGACGGCACTTGGAGCAAAGATAAAAGATTTTCTGCTAGCGTAGGTATCCATTCAGTCAGGGTATAATAAGGTGCTTTAAGAAAATTTACTGCGTTCTCAGAGTGATTTATGCGATGTGGCGCTTCTGCACGACACTCCAGTAATTGATTCTATGGCTATAGTCACCTTTGTTGCAACTTTTAATTCATACAGATAACGGCATCCAAGAGTTATCAAGTACTAGCTTTCTCCTGCGACTTTGTCCGCTACCGTATGTGGCGTAATAAATTAATTTAACTACGGATATCGTAGTGTTATAAAAATAGATTTCTTTTGAAACTGAGCTAAAGAAAACTGTTTAATTTTGTTCTATTTATATATTTATACTTACTTAGTATATATTTTAGGTTAGAAATATTTAAACTATGGTGGTTGGGGCAAAAAATAAAGCCAATTTTTATTACTGGTCACACATTCTTCTGTATTCGCATGAGGGTGTTAAGAAAGCTGGCACCATTGCCATGCTGAATGGCATAAGGAGGAATTTATAATAATGTATACACTGGTAATTTTTTTTTCTAAATTTTTAATAAAGCTATTTAAAAATTGCTTAAATCTTTAAAAAAAATAATGTTTATAAGTTTTACTCATTGATACAGGCCCTGCTGGGACTCGAACTTGCGTCGCTTACGATGAAGAAGTTTAATTATGCAAGAAATTAAGTCTATTTTTGTAATAAACTTTTTAATAATAACATCTGTTACCGTCACTGAAATCACATAAAGAGATTTGAGATAAGTTGGAAGCTGCATAATTCTCTAATACTTAGTTATTCTTCAGCAGTTTTCAATTGGGAGACCATAAAATAAACCAATTTAATTTGTCCTTTGAACTTTTCAGCGTATTTCACCACTACAGCTATATAGAGATTACAGCGGTTGGGGGCTTTGATTTAGTACACTTACCTACTAACCTAATTCTTCGTCAGTAATATTAAAGAGCAGTCGACTGCCACGCAAGCGACGCAAGTTCGAATCCCAGCAGGTTCTGTACCAATGAGTAAAATTTATGTACAGTGAATTGATTTCACACCACGTGCCTAATTGTGAAGAAAGAGGAAACCTGCATAAGTATTTCAAAGATATGCTCACGTCTGTATTCCCCGAAGGGGTAGGCAGAGGTGTTGTAATCACAACAGCCACTTTTCACCGAAGATGATTAAGTGCCAACGTGATAGATGGTGAGTCCATCGCCATCTCAGACACTTTTCATACGTCATTGAATAACTTCTCAGAAATATGCAGGTTTCCTCACGATGCTTTCATTCACCGTAAAGCACGTGGTCTGAAATCACTGTACATAAGTTTTTTAGAAACACTCATTCGTACAGGCCCCGCTGGGATTCGAACTTGTGTCGCTTGCGTAGCAGGCGACTGCTCAAACCTCAAGGCCACCACGGCTCTTTAACATTTTATTTTATGCAAATAGTGAGATACATACATAGCTTAAAGGAAAAATGAGAATAATGGTATTTACACGTATTTCACTTATTGTGATTAGCCGGCCACTAATTTAGACTCCGGGCTGTTTTACTGGGTAATTGCAAATGGGAAACTTTGTCCACTTTGCCCAACACGGGAACGGAACCCAGGAACACGTATTCGGCAATAGCATTTGGGAGCATTGCGACCACTAAACCAACAAGACAGCAATAGATTACAGAATTTATTTGTTAGACAACACTAAAGAGGTAACTGTAACTCGGGTCCATTTCGATATTACTTCTAAAACTAATATCTTGTGTCGTTGAAAGTTTCAATACCGATGGGACAAAACAGTTGAAAGTAGAAAATTGCCTTCACAACTTTCCTTACGAGTAATGGAGATGTTTTCTCGTAATGAGTAAACTGGGCATTGATAAATAACAGTTTTGAACAACTTTGCTGGGATATTTGTGTGTGTTGTCTTAGGTAGGTAATGGACGAGAGTATTAGCTCCCTTAACGAAATCGATGTGTGTAGGGAGCGAAGGATAAGAGATGTTTTGCTATAGGCGAAACAGTTTCAGTTCCTAATTTGTTGCACAAGTGATGCAAGGTCCAGTGAGTGTTTAAAGAATTGGAATCATGTTTTTTGGAATGTGGGTGTTGTAACACATGCCTGTACACACCAGGAAAGGCGAAGATATCTTTCTGTGACGAGGAAAGTTCAGCATCCCTGGACTTAACCCATACAATGTTGGGGTCGGCACTTGATTCAACCCGATGTGGGTGATCACCTGATTGTATTACGAAACGACGTGCTCTCCGAGGCACGGAGGGAATCACCCAACTACTGGCTAGGTTGGTGTGACGAGAAAAGTTCAGTGTGGTATTAAGAAACACTGCTAGCAGTCAAAGCCTTTTTCTGTTGCTGTACAGCGATTCCCGCAACTAAATGTGGTGCTGATGGAACCATGGAACCCTAGAAACCTCCGAAGCTTAGATCGTCATAGCTTAGCACTAGACGGGCAGAAAGCTGATCTAATTTTCCAAGTATAAAATAAAAACAATGTTCAATTCGCAATTAACACAATAGAGGCTTTATATACGTTTTTTAAATAAGCATACAAAATTGAACCGTGTAACGTCCGTGAAACCTGATAATTGGAAAACTAATTTGCTCCCCGCTGGCCATTAGTGTGACAATCTGAGTTTTTAATTAAAAACCTTGCCTCTTGATTAAGCCGGCCGCCATCTTTGTCCTCTACGTAAACTGAAAGATCTTCACTTGAAATCAAATTATGAGACACTGTTGTGAGTACTTATTATCAACTAATATCATAAATACGAAAGATGTAATCTAATCTGTCTGTATATCTGTGAAATACTACCTACAAATTAAATTAAAACATATTCATTGCTCAATCATAATCTTAATACAATTCTAGTACAGATGACAGTTAGACTTATTCTAGATTAAAAATATGGACTATGTGGGGAGTGGTAGTTAACTTTGAAAGAGGATTTACATTATATTATATATATACATTTTACTAGATTTAATCAACCTATTTATTATCAATGTCAAAATCAAAAATTATCAGGTTTCTTAGCATGACCTCTTATTGCCATGATAGTTTAACTCTTATTATGAGAGAGATGTATATGACGTGTATACATCTGTCACTGTCACACAACTGAAATATCATTGCAATAAGAGCTAATGGTTGGGCGCCTGATAGAAGGAGAAATGGTAAATCGAATTCTCCAGTATTTTTTAATATTTTGTTTCCTTTATTTAAACGGAGCTGATTTAACAATTGATTTACAGAGAGAGCAACGCAGGAGAATTTTTACTGGGTTTTTATATCTGCAATTTCTCAGCAGCTCCAAGTTAATAGCAATAGGCTCACTTACTAGACATTTGTGCATTGAAACTGTGTCCATGGGCTTACATTTATGTGATTTATTGTGTATTTTTAAAATTTTATATACTATTATTGAAAAGAGTAACTACTTACTGAGTTTTCTTAGTAAAAGCAACCTTCCAACCTGGCGGTAGCATGTATAATCCTGTATTATATGGGACTTAACATAATTGTGAAATGTGGGTGTATCTAAATATAAAAAAAAAAAACTCAAAGGTGACTGACTCACATAGTGATCTATCAACGCACAGCCCAAACCACTGGACGGATCGGGCTGAAATTTGGCATGCAGGTAGATGTTATGACGTAGGCATCCGCTAATAATTTTGATTAATTCTACCCCCAAGGGGATAAAATAGAGGATGAAAGTTTGTATGAAACTTTGTCAATTTTAAACCGATATATTATATAAAACTAAATCTACGCGGGTGAATCCCATATTTATAGATGCAGTCCTGGTCATCTCCACCCTGTATCTGGTCTGTACGTTTGGTGGGGAGCAACAAGGAAAGGCATATGATATAGAACTTAACGTCCCGAAGTTCATAGACAGCTTGTTTTTCTCTAAACCGGAGGCGCCGAAACGAACAGAGCAACGCATAGATAAACCACAGAATAAAAATAAATATAAATCAAAGGACCACACGTTCAAGGTAAGACTACATACCCCAAGTCATAATCATCTCCCTGGCCTTTTCCCATACATTATTGGGGTCGCCACTTGATTTAACCGATGTGGCTGATCACCAGATTTTTATACGAAGCGACTGACATCTGACCATCGTAACCCTTTTTATATGAGGAAAATCGGTAATCTGGGTTAAACCAGTCCTCTTTTCCCTCTCGGGCCTCTGACTAACCTTTACTGTCTGACTGGCCAAACAGCTTTTCACAAAATTTATATGACAGTAAATAATGAAAAAAACTATTTTTAATTTTTTTCTCTGCCTGTCTGTTTGACTGTTCGTTCCGAAACGGCTGGACCGATTTTAACGGGAATTTCTTGGGAGTAACTTAGGCTTTTTGTAATTAGGATTCCATGAAAAGAAATACTAATAAATTAAATCCACGCGGGGAAATCGCAAGACATAGCTAGTTTATGAGCACAGATATATATTACTCTAATATTTGTGGTTATGAGTTATCCTAATACATTGTTAAATGTTAACGGTTTAAAAGACAACGTACTTAATCAAGATTACATGCATACATACATACATACATATGCTCACGCCTGTATTCCCCGAAGGGGTAGGCAGAGGTGTTGTAATCACAACACCAACTTTTACCGAAGATAATTAAGTGCCAACGTGACAGATGGTGAATCCATCGCCGTCTCAGACACTTTACATACTTCATTGAATTACTTCTCAGAAATATGCAGGTTTCCTCACGATGTTTACCTTCACCGAAAAGCACATGATGTAAAATCACTGTACATTTTTTAGAAAAACTCATTGGTACAGGCCCCGCTGTAAAGTAATCAATATTATAATAATTAGGAGTATTTATGATTAGGAGGTATTGTTTATGGTTTTAGAATTTGGTCTGGCTTATAATGTTTCCAGTTGTCACTAGCATCACCGCTAAGGTCATATTTGAAGTTGTTCAGCCCAACACGACGTCAGGAGAAGCAGCGAGTGATGGTGGAAATGGGGACTGGTGTGATCAAACCGGCGATTCTGACGTACCCCAAGGATAAGTACAAGCAAGACTTGTTGAGACTGATCAGAATCCAGGAGAGAGAGAAGAGGTTGAGGAATAAAGGATAGTGACTTAATTTGAGGGCCCTGGGGGCTACCAGCATCGCTTTAAGCAGAGCGTATTAATAACCTCTTAGCTACGTAAAATTAAACTACTAAGCTAAGAAGTTCCTATTACGCGCTGCTCAAACGATCAGTTTTCCCCATATACGCCTAACCAAAGTAACATTCTCTCGCTCTCGTGCTAATTGAAACTATACAAATGTATGGACATGGCATAAATCAGTCACGTGACAACTTCCATACATTTTGTATCTTTTCTTTTAGCGAAGTAGGTAATGTTATAATATCTAAAGGCACTGTATACAAGTGTCTCTTATGTTGAATAAAACTTTTTGATTTGATTTGATTTGATTTGACTGTTGTATGTACGCAAAAATACCTTATTTATCTTTGGTCAAGTGCGAGTTTTCTCATTGCTGCCGTCAATATCCGTTGGCGCGTTGACGTTAACGCAGATTGTATGTGCCACCTGTGAGCCAATAGATGGCGCTGTTTCGAGAAAAACCGCACTTGATCCTCTGTCTAGAATACCCTTGCTAACTGTAACATTTGTATATACCTTCCTTTTGCTAGATCAGACGTGGTATGGAATTTAAATAAACGATGAATTTATTTATGAGAGTTTTTGGGGGCATGTTATCTATATCACAGTACTATATAAAGATATTTACATACATACATATGCTCACGCCTGTATTCCCCGAAGGGGTAGGCAGAGGTGTTGTAATCACAACACCCACTTTCCACCGAAGATGATTAAGTGCCAACGTGACAGATGGTGGGTCCATCGCCGTCTCAGACACTTTACACACGTCATTGAATTACTTCTCAGAAATATGCAGGTTTCCTCACGATGTTTTCCTTCACTGTAAAGCACGTGGTGTGAAATCACTGAACATAAGTATTTTAGAAAAACTCATTGGTACAGGCCCCGCTGGAATTCGAACTTGCATCGCTTGCGTAGCAGTCGACTGCTCAAACCTCAAGGTCATCACGACAATAAAGATATTTACTTACATAGGATAATGCATTTGTATTCATGATAACTAATAATTCATATTCAAACCCCAAACGCAGACTTACACCACGTATGCATATTTTTCCAAAAACCTTGCAGTTATGTATGGAGGTGGTTAAGTATCCTGATATTATGTCTGAGAAGAAACTCATACACATGTCACATACCTGCACCTAATTATCGGTGAAAAGTGGGTGTTGTAACACCTCCGCCAACCATTCTAAGAAGGATTGAAGCTTTATTGTAAGACTAAAAAACATAGCTGTCTATTATCTCTGCCTACCTCATAGTCGTGAGGGAATTGGCAATTGAAAATGAACCCTGTAGATCATTACTTAAAGCATTAATTACAATGGATATTGGGATTATTTTTATAGAATACGTGTCCCCCAGCTATAGCTCACATGGTTACCTATACGCAACCAACGATTCAATCAAACAAAATGATCCCACGCTGAGGCAAAGATTACGCAGAAGATTTTGCAGAAGGACATTCTAAAAGTACCTACGAAGTAGAAATTTTCTTCAAAGATGAGTTGATAATTATATAGTATTTTTTTATTTATATTTCTGCATTTAATATGCACTTGAGACCAAAATTGCACAATAAGTATGGGCTATAACAAGTTAAAATGTCTGTCATCAACACGATAAGAAGGACTACCTACTTACAATGAGAATGAAAAGAGTAATTGAGTTGAGTTTTTTGCCGGGATCTTCACAGCAAAAGTAACCCTTCGAACCCGGTGGGTACATTCATAATCGTGTATAATGTTTCTTTCGTGTCCTTATGACGATTTGAAAGCACTTTGTAAGAAGTATAATCAAATAAATATATTTTGAAGATAATGTTACTTATAATAACAAAATTTTCATTTGCCGTTGGAGGAATTTATTCCATTTATAGGGTAAAATATTTTAATTAAATATATATTTTTTATGTTCGTTAATGAAAACTCTTAATAGGTATTTTTTATTTAATGAAAGGTGTATCCTCTCTACTTATATAAAACTCACTACATTATTCTATGACCACACATGTCTCCAACAGATCGTAGGAAACACAATTTTATACCTATTTTTATAGTAGCATAATTATTTAGCACATGTGTTTCTCTCCCGGGGTTTACTTGTTTTTATTTATTTCTCCCGCCAATTGTGCGGTATATAACCGTATCCCGGGTGATTCGCTCCGTAGTTCACTTTAGTTCGCGTCTAAATTAAGATTGCCTTCGACCGACCTCGCCATGCGTGAGCGCAGAACGAACGCTCGCTCAATAAAAATCAAACGTAGTACTTATAATATTTTTCCGACAATATCTACATTTCCTCACATAACCTGACCATAGTGTTTTTAAACGACAATTCCTGTGTTCTATTTACAAATAAATAATACGAGTATTATGGTAAGTTTAGTGGCCAATTAAATTTAAAAAAGAAAAAAAATAGTTATGATCTATTTTTTTTAAGACATATTTTTTTTTATGTTTTGATTAAAATTTTCAGTTTATGTGAAAGTGAAATTCAATAAAGGAAACAGACCAACGATCCAAAATGAAATTCACAATCGACGTATTGGGGATTTTCCTCAAAGTAGTTGTTAAGGTAAGCTAACTCTAATTTACATAATTAATTAAGCTTCATAACTTGTACAATAGTTTAGAAGTGTATAATAATTTCTTCATCTTCAAGTGCAAGATATAAATAGTTTTGACGCAAAACTTTTGGCAGAATAGATGTGTGGGTTGAAACAAACATTGTACTCGAGCTATTCATTTAATACCTTCAATCAATAAATACCCTATAATTTAGGGTCTTAGCCAAACTCCACTCAATGCCAATCTAAGATAATAATGCGTGCTTCTGTGCCCTAAGTACTTGGACCTTACCATAAGCTCATATTGCCATCATAGTTCCACTGTGTGGCAGAGACACACTTATATACGTCATATACATCTGTCTCATAATAAGAGTTAAACTATCATGGTAGGGCCCCTGGTATCTTCGTCATGTCTTACTTGGGACACTGTTCTATCAGAGGGGTTGTGTGTTTTTTCGCCATCTTAGTAATAAAAAAAAATCTTTTGAGTAATCTTATATCTTTAAACGAGCAATTTGTAAAACCAATCTGAATCACGGAAACGGCTCCATCGATTTACATGAAATTTTGCATGTAGGAGGTTTCAGGGGCAAAAAATAGACCTAGCTAGGTTTGATTTATGAAAAACATCGTTTTGACCATGTTTTCAGGCACTGAAAAACTTATAAAATATCATTACAATACGATAGCAAATTTCGCCGACATCTGTCAAGTTATGGTAGCTCAAACGTGAGGGTTCTAGCTTACGGGGCGATAACGAAATTAGAGTACCCCGGTTCAAGACTGACGTTCACTGACTGTCTGACTGGGCCGATTTTAACGGGACTTTCACTGACAGATAGCTAATGTTACAAAGAGTAACATAGACTTATTTATTTAAAAACAACTTTCATCACGTCATCCACGAAATTAAGTCAGCGCCCAACGGCCCAATAGCTAATACAATACTTAATAGTCCATACAATTACATATTTATTATTCCTTCGGCTTAACCTAGGGGCAATCAAATTCTTTACTCGCCTTTACATTGTATTCAAAAATCATTCGTAACGAACTATAATAGAGTCTAAACTAATTTGCAAGTGAATCAATGAGGAAGTGAAGCTCACTTTAAACCAATTGTTTTGACAATCGGCCTTAGTGATGTTAATATACTAACATTTGTACAAAAAACATCCGTATATCACGTATTTACAAGGTTCCAACTCGCTCTATACATCGTCATACAATGAGTACCATATAGCTTAAAAGGTTATACATATATGCCGTGGTGGCCTCGGGGTTTGAGCAGTCGCCTGCTACGCAAGCGACGCAAGTTCGAATCCCAGCGGGGCCTGTACCAATGAGTTTTTCTAAAAAAACTTATATACAGTGATTTTACACCACGTGCTTTTCGGTGAAGGAAAACATCGTGAGGAAACCTGCATATTTCTGAGAAGTAATTCAAAGACGTATGTATAGTGGCTGAGACGGCGATAGACTCACCATCTGTCACGTTGGCACTTAATCAAATTCGGTGAAAAGTGGGTGTTGTGATCACAACACCTCTGCCTACCCCTTCGGGGAATACAGGCGTGAGCATATGTATGTGAACTACAAAAATGAGTAATAAGAGATTTTTTTAATAGACTGTGTCACATAGGTATTTACATCTAGAAAGTCTACACCTGCCGTGTTATTCAGTAAGGTTTATCAGCGACGCACTCGACATCGAGTGTCGGTTTCAAAGATAAAAAATTTAACTTTAATGTCTATGCATTATGTATCAAAAACTGACGCTCGTCGTTGAGTTCGGCACTGAGACACCTTACAGAATAACGCTTTATATTTGCAAACAAAATCAGATATCAGTACCGTACCGTACCGTACCGTATCGTAATCTATACTCGCTAGCGTCACTCGCAATATTTGTATGAGATATTTTAGTTCTTCACGTCACCGCTGGGAGTCGCTGCACAATTTCTCATACTAATATTCGACGGAGACGCTAGCGAGTATAGATTACGAAAACGGTGGCAAACCCGTGATAGGGGTGCTGATCATTGTCAATAAATCAATAGAGATCGGAAATTAAACACGATTCGCATACAACAGACAAACAGATCGACGAAGCTCCTCGATGGAAGATGAATATCGTTGTTGCCGCATGAATAAACAAACAGGTCGAGGGAATTGTTGTTGTGATTCGATACATACATTAAATATACGTACATACGTTGTGAACGTCAGTGTCGAACCGGGGATACTCTAGTTTCTTTATCGTCCCGTAAGCTAACCTAACCTTTGAGCTACCATAACTTGACAGATGTCGGCGAAATTTGCTGTCATATTGTAATGATGTTTTATGAGTTTTTCAGTGCCTAAAAACATGGTCGAAACGATGATTTCCATAAATGAAACCTAGCTAGATCAATTTTTGCCCCTTGCATGCAAAATTTCATGAAAAAGTTGCAGCCGTTTCCGAGATTCCGATTATATATATACAAGATATGATAAAATGTGGTTGAACACCATAAAGTCTATGCGGGTGAAACCGCAGGACACAGGTTGTATATGGTAAATCACATGTATAAGCCCATGAACATAGTTCCACAAACGTCGATATATTTTTAATAAAAACTAGTATTAAGTAAATATTTGATGAATTGTACAAGTAAGTTTCTTGTCGGTTCTTCTCAGAAGGCTAGTTTCCGAACCGGTGGTAAATTTTCGACGTTCGTAAGTGCCTTACCAGGGCCCAAACTGAATAAAACATTGTCATTTATAAAAAAAATATCTCAATCGTTATAAGTATTGACTAGATTTACGTTACGAGAGCCGTGGTGGCCTCGGGGTTTGAGCAGAAGCCTGCTACGCAAACGACGCAAGTTCGAATCCCAGCGGGGCCTGTACCAATGAGTTTTTCTAAAAAAAACTTATGTACAGTGATTTCACACCACGTGCTTTTCGGTGAAGGAAAACATCGTGAGGAAACTTGCATATTTCTGAGAAGTAATTCAAAGACGTATGTATAGTGCCTGAGACGGCGATAGACTCACCATCTGTCACGTTGGCACTTAATCAAATTCGGTGAATAGTGGGTGTTGTGATAACAACACCTCTGCCTACCCCTTCGGGGAATACAGGCGTGAGCATATGTATGTATGTATGTAGATTTACGTGTTATCAAAACATAAATTTCCTTCGCAAATATACAAGTGATGTCAAATGGCGTTATGCCAACCTTACGGCAAAACAATCGACATTAAGGTGTCTATACTAATATTCTAAAGAGGAAAGATTTGTATGCAAGTATGTTTGTAACGAATTGGCTCAAAAAGTACTGGACCGATTTTAAAAATTCTTTCACCATTTGAATGCTACATTATCGCTGATAAATATAGGATATTGTTTATCCCCGTACTCGGACGGAAAATAACGGGTCTGATAGTGTTTTAGTACAGCAAAGGTTACGCTATGGCTACTAGGTAACGGATTTAATAAAGCTGGAGCGAGCTAAGTCCGAGTTGAGCCTTAGTAGGTCAACTAATCTATATCTATACAGATATATATATATCTATACAGATAGATATAAATTAAATTGATGTGTCTGTTTGTAAAAATTAGTAGCTATTCACTACGTGCACCCCTGCATACGTATGTAAGTATGTAAGGTACTTCTAATATATACAATTCTCGTGTCACAGTTTTCGTTGCCATACTCCTCCGAAACGGCTTGACCGATTTTGATGAATTTTTTTGTGCTTATCCGGTATCTATGAGAATCGGCCAACATCTATTTTTCATCCCCCTAAATGTTAGGGGTAGTCCACCCCAAAAAAAAATATGGCTATACAACGTTTGCCGGGCACAGCTAGTACTTATATATATTATTAAATTTCTGTCTGAATCTCTGAAACGGTTGGACAGATTTTAATGAAACATTCACTGGCAGATAGCTGATGTTACAAGCAGTCATTTATTTATGAAAACAAGTCTACGCTAGTATTACATAAATATATTTTGTAACGACACACTCACGCTATACCGACGACCGAATGACGGCCAAGTAACGTCAACGGTCGAAACTTGGCCTCGGGTCTTACCCGGCTCGGGCACGGTCGCACATCATACCCGGACGCTGGATTCGAACGTGTTATCTAGTAAAATATTCTAACAAATCAATCAATGGTTCCGTAAGCTGATAAACACAATACCCTCCATTGCGTCGCTCAACCAGGTAAAAACAACTGATAGATAGTTCAACTCGAATATTTGCATTTAACAATTCAAATAGAACACCAGAGATAGGGAGTCCGCCCAAACTTGATGAAATAAACACTTAGTTCGCTGTAATTAACGTTGGAACGTTAGAGATTTGGAACTGCCCTCCTTTGACGAACCGCCCATTCAGTTAGCCGATAGTCAAATCGATTCGAGACCTTATTAGGATGCGTTAAGGTTCAATATGCAAGAGAAAATAATATCGGTCTGGGTGGTATAAAGGTAGTAATTTTGAGGTTGAAAACGCAAGGTTTCAATATGATGCTCCGTTATGATGTTGCAACGAGCATTGATTTGTCGAACTTTACGTTATCTTTGACTATCGTCTTATAGCAGCGTTTCTCCACTAACTACATAGATGTCGCTAGTCGTTAACGTTTGGGTGCAAATGCACGAGAGCCTAAATCGCGCAATAAGGGTTTTCGAGCGCATTGCAGTATAACAAGTTTCCAACAGTTGGTTACGCGGTTCCTCAGACATGACACCCGCCTCACTGGAAGGTCTTCCCTTCGCTGGAGATGAGCATGATCACTAGCTCTCCCCACATCCCTACTAAAAGACTCCTGCCTTACTATTTGCTATCTTCGTTGTACACCGCGAAGTCCACAATATAACGAGCACGTATCTCTTCAGTGCCTATCATTTTACGGTCCCTTTACTGCGATTTACCGTGTCTATTAAAACATCTTATCGATATTGCGCGACCAATAATAATAAATCAATTTATGCAGCAATCGGAGGCAGTAATTTACTATTTTTAACGTTTCATCAAAAAGTTTCTGTCAAAAATGGTTACAATGGTTATTGAATTCGTGACGACATTTTAGTTGAAAAGTGACATTAGGGAATGTCAAAGATCGTTGTACATTTCGCAAAGTGATAATCAATTTTGTATTAATGAATAGTACCGCTGAACTTGTGTTAAAAATATTGGCATCGTGAGTAATACCTACCTACCCATTGTGTTGCAAGTTTTTGAATTTCCTCTCAGAAACATTTCCAGCTATATACAGTGTCTTTCAAACACCTCTTGACGTGTGGACTTCGCGGTGTACAACGATTATGTATGGGCAACGAAAATAGCGAATAAGAAGCCAGAATTGTTCAGAAGTAAATAAATTAGTTCAATTTGATTGCCATCGTTTACCAATTAATACTGAGTAGGTAATTTTATTTAAATTTACATACATACATATGCTCACGCCTGTATTCCCCGAAGGGGTAGGCAGAGGTGTTGTAATCACAACACCCACTTTGTGCCTTGACATGATTAAGTGCCAACGTGACAGATGGTGAGTCCATCGCCGTCTCAGATACTTTACATACGTCATTGAATAACTTCTCAGAAATATGCAGGTTTCCTCACGATGTTTTCCTTCACGGTGAAGCACGTGGTGTGAAATCACTGTACATAAGTTTTTTAGAAAGACTCATTGGCACAGGCCCCGGTGGGATTCGAACTTGCGTCGCTTGCGTAGCAGGCGACTGCTCAAACCTCAAGGACACCACGGCTCTCTAATCTCTCGGCTATTTAAATTTGTGTGAAAGTAATGTATCTAATGCCATAATTTATCCCAATAAACTAACTGTGATTTAGTGAATGACAAACCCTTGCCGTGATTGATGACCCCATCAATAGTAACTTCGTGTTGACTATTAAACATTGTTGGTAACTAGTTATTTTGTCACCGCGTTACCAGCTGCCAAATTATCTGTGTGCTACTCGTACTGTTTAAATATAAGCTTTACATGCAGTATTTCACTCACACAGACGCGCGCATCTACGAGAAAATAAGCGGAATTAGGATTAAAGACAGTAGGAGGTGTCATCGTATACGTCATTCATGTGTTCTACCGATATTTTTAAAAACTTCAAAACGACAAATATAAATTATTTTGTTAGTAAATAAACAGAAGATTTTAAATTTTTAAGAGTGACAACGCTCGCGCTTAATAGCGCTTAAAATGTACCTAGATTTCTTTCCTTTCCTTTCCTTTCCTTTATTTATTTAATGGCGATGATGGCTTAAGTAAAACTATTCCGCCAATGTCAAGTGATTGTTGAGAAACATATCTTGTAAATTGTTAAAAATATGTGGATACCCATTGGATTCCTCGCTGTCCAAAAAGCCGACCTAGATGCATTATTAGATATGAGCCGTGGTGGCCTCGGGGTTAGAGCAGTCGCCTGCTACGCAAGCGACGCAAGTTCCAATCCCAGCGGGGCCTGTACCAATGAGATTTTCTACAGTGATTTCACACCACGTGCTTTACGGTGAAGGAAAACATCGTGAGGAAACCTGCATATTTCTGAGAAGTAATTCAAAGACGTATGTATAGTGCCTGAGACGTCGATAGACTCACCATCTGTCACGTTGGCACTTAATCAAATTCGGTGAAAAGTGGGTGTTGTGATAACAAAACCTCTGCCTACCCCTTCGGGGAATACAGGCGTGAGCATATGTATGTATGTATGTAGATTCCTTATGGCTTGTAGAGCTTATATTTATATGACACTTGAATATGCGGAAAACTAATAAGGTTCAAGTTTCAAAACCTATAGTAATTTTATAACGTTTTATATAATTTAATTTCTTCCTTAAATTTCTACTTTGAAACACTTTGAAACACTTTGAAACACTTTGAAACACTTTGAAACACTTTGCGCGACCAGATACATTATTTCATGATGCCTGGCTGAGTTTCTTGCTGGATCTTCTCAGAATCTGACGTTAAAATAACTAACACAATGTATTGCTCTGAAATAAGAGGTTGATTTAATTCTTATTAAAATAACATACTATTTTACAATTACATTTAATCCTAAACCAAACTTACCTGAAATAAGAGAAACGACATTTATGTTAATGCTTGTACCTAGCTGTTATAATACCTTTCCTTTCCTATCCTTTATTTATTTAATGGCGATGAGCTTAAGTAAAACTATTCCGCCAATGTCAAGTGATTGTTGAGAAAAATATCTTATAAATTGTTAAAAATATGTGGAGGAACCCATTGGATTCCTCGCTAAAAATCTCTACTAATAATTAAACGAAAACACCATCTTATTTTATCTTCTTGACAATTTCACTGACATCTATGTCAAATCTGTTGTACCCTGGCTGTAAATCAAGGAGTAAACACTCCTTACATATATTTTTTTTACAATCGCACCTCGTGTTCCTGAGAGCACTTGCGGCCACGAAACCTAAGAGGTAGTCCCTCATTTAGTTACTGCTAGCCTCAACATGTCCTTTTGCACCAAAAAAGTCAATTACATAATAAATCCAAAGCTTTTATTCAATAAATGTTAAAGGCACTTATTACAACAACGATTACTCAAACACACGTGCCACAAATAGGAATAGGATCGTTCCTGTTGGAACAGCGGGTTTATTTTGATGGATTGTTAGTCTGCGACTCCAGCATTGATCCCGGGTGCTAACACTGATGAGTCTGGGCAACGGGGAAATAGAGTTAGAAAATATACGAGTGTAGATTTCGGGCGGTTACGCTTCTAAAACATCTTATATTCCAAAATAAAAAAAATATTTTTGCAAAATCTATGGTCTTTACTAATTATTCAATGGAAAAGTAACCTGTCATTTATTATGTGTAATGTATTTAAGAAAATGTCAACTATTTGAGATCTAACAGCCTTGTAGCGCAATCTTATTAGTTAAAAAAATCCTGTCTGTCTGCTACCTTTCACGATAACTAAACCTCTTTGGCTGAAATTTGGTAAAGGATTGCTTTGAAATGCCAACGAAGTCGAAAAGTTATGTTTTAAATTATTTCGAAAATGTTGAAGCACTCCACTGCATTGTGTGGGTGGATTGGGAAAGCTTCTGTTTATCTGGATTGTTTCCCGGTTAAAAAAATCAACAACGTTAATTCAGTCTGAATTAACGTTATTGATTTTTTTAACGAAAATTTCATTTTCTACACTATGTGGGGCACAAGGCAAATAAGACTCGCATTGATGAAATTAGCGCCATTAAATTACATAATCATACTTTAAAATATCCCGAAATGCAACGTAATACAAGTTTATGGCACAACTTAAACATTCCAGAGTTATTTAATACGTCGTAAAACGTTGTGGGCGGCCTCGATCCCGCTCGTTTAATGCGTCCGTGTGTTTACGTTTACATTTCGTAGTGTTCAAATGGAGAGCAAACACAGTAGACAGGAACTAAGTCGTGTATCCTATGGTAAAGGGCGACAGATGCGATACTAGTCAATCCTGGTTCGGGTATTCAATTTGTGTAATCAGTATTACCGAATACCAAATAAAAAGAAAATATTGGTCACCTTATACGGCATGACGGCTTTATAAAAAACATTTTGGAAGGTAAAATAGAAGGAAGACTTGGGGCCGACAAAGGATAAGCTACATCAAACAAGTACAGGATAAAATAACCGTCACGTCGTATAAAGAGGTCAAAGAAGCAGCACTGGATAGGAACAAGTGGAGCTTCATCAGCTGCACATACAAGAGTCTAACTCTTAAATGAAGAAGAAGTGAGTATTGAGATACTAGATAGGTACTCAGTAAAAGCAAGCTTCCGAACCTGGCGGTAGCATATATAATCCTGTATATTTATGTCATTCTTGCGATTTAAAAGTACTTTGTTAAAAGTCTAATCAAATATAGATATTTTTGAGTTTGAATACAGTACATGTATGTTATGTAAATACTAGCTGAGCTGTGCCCAGCGATTTCGCTCGCATGCTATCTGCCAGTAAAAGTCCCATACAGACCAAAATAATAGACAAAAATTTTTAATTTGCAACAGCAGTTATCAGGCAAAAAAAGTAAATTTTTTAAATTACATAATTTCAAACGACAACTGAGGGCCTACCATCATCGTTTTAAGCAGAACGTAAAAAGTACTTCTGAGCTTTGAACTTCCAGTTTTGGGCTTATTCCCGGTCATCCATGATTACCTTAACACTTCCCTCCACGGCTTTTATTTTGGTATACAAATGAATTTCACGATATCCAAGAAATTGAATTGCCATAGAGGTCGCGGAAATTAATGTATGCATGAGAGTTCATTTTTCAAAATGTATAGTCTGCGTAAATTAAAACTTGGAAGCTGAGAGGTTCTTAATATGCGTTGCTTAAACGATCATAGATCACCTCCTTAAGTTCAGTATGAAAATGCCAATGTATTTCTCTACTACAGAGAGATAAGCTAGAGAGGGGACAATTTGAAATTTAATAAAATTTTTCATTACTTGAATAAGGTCTACATCCCCGCTTGGGCTTTCATTAAAAATTCTACTAAAGATAGTGGATATAACAAAGTCGTAAAATACGGGTTCACGAATGGTCAATGGGGTTCAGCAATTTGCATGGGCCGTTTGTGCGTTCGTCATAAAAGCGACAGGAGCACTTATTATGAATTACAGCCTTTCTAGTCTGCATAACTTTGTGTTTTAAGTGGGTATGGGGCCGAATCTTATCAGTCTTTTTACATACACATACTCACGCCTGCATTCCCTGAACGGGTAGGTAACCACTTTTCACCGCAGATGATTAAGTGCCAGATGGTGTATCTATCACCGTCTTGGTTACTATGCACCCTTTGCATTACTTTTCACATATATCCAGGTTTCCTAAATATGTTTTCCTTCCCGTAAGGCACGTGGTGTGAAATCATAGCACATACATTTTTGAGAAAACACTCATTGGATAGGCTTCCTCAGATTATCTACTCTCACCGTAACGCTCGTGGTGTGAAATCTCTGCACTTGGTGTTTCTAAGTTCGCCATTAGGATTTGATCTTGAGTTGCTTGTGAAGTAGGCAACTAGCTCCAACTTCGGGTCCATTACGGTGCATAAAATAAATATGCTCACGCCATCCCAGACGGGTCCCCGAAGGCGTACGCAGAGGTGTTGTAGCAACAACACCCACATTTCACCTGTATGATATTGGCACTTAGCCAACGTGACAGAGGGTGAGTCCATCGCCGCCTCAGGCACTATACATGTGCAACCATATGTAGGTTTCCTCACGATGTTTTCCTTCACCGTTTTACTTTTCATTACGGTTCTCATTTTTTAAATACAATATATTTCTGTTCCAGATAAACAAAGTGACCTTCGCTCCACTGGTGGTGTCGACGTTGTTCATCCTTCTGACGTCACTGCTAGCACACTGCGCGCGGCGGCTCGTCCAGAGGGTAGTCACAGAGCCCTTCGTGAGGCTGCTGTTGGAAGAAGCGATTGCCGCTGCCGAACTATGCGGATGCTGCTTTGAGCTGATTATTGGTAAGGGCCATGAAACAATGAAAAATATGAATAAGTTTATACATTTAAGCTTTTAGCATTGTTGAGGTCCTCCATGTTGTTATACCACAAAGGTGGCGAACAAGCGTAGCCTGTCTGTAGGCCTAGACAGAGTAACTTCGCGCATGCGCTAATAGAAACAATAAAAATGAATAGAAATGACATAAATCAGTCACGTGACATATGTCATTCCCATGCGAAGCGTGAGGATAATGTTTCTTTGGATTTTAGAAGATATGTGAGAGGATTCCAATGGGTTCCACCAGATATTATTAACAAGTATTTTTTCTTTAGACACACTTGACATTGGCGGAATAGCTATACTATATAGCTCGTCGCCATTAAATAAATAAAAGAAAGAAATAATCTTACTTTGCCTACAGGCCCTGACGATAAGACATCTGTAAAAATTCAATAATAAATTTCCAAACAGGGATTTCGTGTAATTCTGTTGGTAGATACTCGTTCACAGCTATAAAGCTCCAACAGTCTGTAAACGCTTGCATCCCAGCAACGCCCTAAGCCGAGGTCTGAGCCCCGCACCGGGGTGCCCTTAGCTTAGTTTTTAAGTTTAAGCTCGGCTGGAGGCCCTTGGGTCTCTCCCTTTAGTCCGGTTAAGCAGTGGAGGTAACTCCCCCCTACCAACTGCATACATACACATCATGTAATCATAACAATTCTGCCCCTTGGAACTGTTGTATTCTTTTTTATATCCTGTTGTGAGATCGCGGTAGTGGCCGTGTGGTTTGAGCAGTCGCTTACCACGCAATCGACGCACGTTTAAATCCCAGGGCCTGTGAGCTCACACCACGTGCTTTAAATAGGGGTATAGTCCCAAGTCAGGATTTTCCGCTATACCCAATCGAAGCGTCCTAAATAATTCTAATTGTGTATGAAATTCCAGTCGCTGACAACTTCGGAGTAACGACGTATGCGATATTCCTGTTCGCCCTAACCATTTGGTGGTCACTCAACTGGGGAGACGCAACAGCTTGTCCGTACACACACATCGAGGACGTTATTGAAGGTAATAATCGAAGAGCCGTAGTGGCCTTGAGGTTTGAGTTTCAAGTTCGAATCCCATCGGGGACTGTACCAATGAGTTTTTCTAAAAAACTTATGTACTGTGATTTCACACCACGTGCTTTACGGTGAAGGAAAACATCGTGAGGAATTCTGCATATTTCTGAGAAGTCATTTAATGACATATGTAAAGTGTCTGAGACGGCGATGGACTCACCATCTGTCACGTTGGCACTTAATCATCTTCGGTGAAAAGTGGGTGTTGTGATTACAACACCTCTGCCTACCCCTTCGTGGAACACAGGCGTGAGCATATGTATGTATGTAATTATCGATCACTGTTGACTGTCTCTTCGGCTAGTAGTTGCAAATTCTACTACGGAAACACTTCATTCTGTATTCGATTCCCGGGTTGGGCAGAGCATACATATCCTCACACCTCACCACCAATGACATGGTATGCAAACATGATATGTAAATCATTTGGTATTGTTTTTACTTTAGTAATCATTATTTTTACACGTGCATGCTGATACAATTTTCACTATTGTGAATAAATTTTAGGCGATTTTTTTTTGTATTATTGTTTACTAAGTAATGAAATGTACATGATGCCATCTGAGTTTCTTCTCAGAAGGTTAGTTTCCGAACCGGTGGTAAATTCCTCGACATTCATAAGTGCCTTACCAGGGCCTAAACTGAATAAATAATATTCATTTACCTTAACTTTCATATGCATTTAGCGTAAAGCTGTTAATTTGAAATTACAAACAGACTTAAACTACTATTCTTCATTCTTGATTAATTTTACGTTTCAGGGAAAGGAGATATCCGCAAGGCGTTACTGAAGACTTTTGCAGAACTGGGCGGAGGTTTACTGGTCTTCAAATATGTCCAGATGTATTGGGCTCTGGAAATCTCTGACACGCACAAAGACAAGGCCTTTGAGGACTGCAAAGCTGATTTACAGGTTACTCACGAGCATGGTTACTTGAAATAAACCCTATTTATGGGAGCTAACAGTCGGTTTTACCATCAATATTTACTATGTATTGAAATGTACATGATGCCGAGTTTCGTGCCGGTTCTTCTAGTTTAGTTTCCAAACCAGTGGTAAATTTTTCGACATTCATAAGTATCTTACCAGGGCTTAAACTGAATAAATCATTTTCATTTTCAGTAGTATTACACAAAACTTTTAAAGGAAGATCATAAAAGCATCATCATTACTCTGCCCTTATCCCATGTTGTTTGTGGTCGGCGCAATGAGTTTTCTCATCGATATCTCTCTATCAGCCCTCATATCTGTATTCACTTCCTTTATAGACATATCACCTATCACATATTCCATTCATCTATTCTTAGGTGTTCCTCTCTCTTCTCTACATCCATCCACATTTATAAACATATTTTTGCATCACTGTATTCATCCATCATTATATCAGGGTATAACATATTATACATATGAGTGGCCGTGGTGACCTTTAGGTTTGAACAGTCGCCTGCTACGCAAGCGACACAAGTTCGAATCCCAGAGGGGCCTATACCAATGAGTTTTTCTAAAAAAAACTTATGTACAGTGATTTCACTCCACGTGCTTTACGGTAAAGGAAAACATCGTGAGGAAACCTGCATATTTCTGAGAAGTAATTCAATGACGTATGTCAAGTGTCTGAGATGGCGATGGACTCACCATCTGTCACGTTGGCACTTAATCATCTTCGGTGAAAAGTGACTGTTGTGAATACAACACCTCTGCCTACGTGAGCATATGAATGTATGTATGTACATATGTTATGCCCTTATACACATATTATACATATAGGGTAACGAGAGCGAAGTCTGAGCTATATTTAAAGAGACAGTACGTCACATACATATCACACATAAAGAATAATAGCGTAAACATAGTTGATGGAAATAATAAAAAACAAAAATACTTTCCTGCTAATCCGTTTGAAATTTTGCATGCACTTAAGTAAAGTTCAATCCTGATTAAAAGATAAATTTTGTTAACTGAAATGCAATAAGTAACCCTTGGCTTATTAAATATAAAGTTTGTTTTGGAGTGTGATATTGACCGACCTTGATTGCCCTTAACAGAAGCACCTAAAAACAAATGAACGAAACAACGATTTCCAATTTTGTATTACGGTGCTAGATTATTATCCCTTCCAGACAAGGCTGCATTTCTCTAGATGCAAGCACTAGAGTCCGTTGGGATACATCTATTTGCTTTCTAACGTAAAACTTAACTTTGGAGAAGTATTTGCTGAAGCTTTAGAGATTTCTGTCAGCGTCGTATTTTGTTTCTTATGACATGTACAATAGGGACTATTTAACGCTGTATCTACTTATCTAAGAAAGGATAAGGATACATACTTTCTGCGTTTGCTGTTGAAACTCTGGGGCCTTGGGGTCCAGATGCTCATCAACTTTTCAAAGAGGTTGCACGTCGTCTGGTAGAAGCTTCTCGTGACAAGCGGGCTGGGGCTTTTCTCACTCAGAGAATCAGCATTGCTATTCAACGTGGCAATGCTGCCAGCCTTCTTGGCACGATCCCGAGAGACACCGATTTGGGCCAAGTTTTCTACTTGTAATTAGTTTTTAGCTACTTATTAGTTATTATATATATGTCAAGTTCTAAGAAAGACTATAGTTACATTAGTTTTTCTTCAATCAATCAAACATTATAAGTTATAGCAGTTCCTACATCTCTGCCTATTGGTCTAGTGGTCGCAAATGTTAATATGGAAAACGAGGTCCTGGCGCCGATCCCTGTGTCGGGCAAAGTTATATTGAGTATTTTCTAGTAGCAACCCGAAGTCTGAATGAATGGCAACATTTTGATACTATAAGTAAGCCTGCCTCTTCAGGGAATAATGGCGTGAGCATATGTCGGTATTTATGTATGAATTCTGTAATATTTTGCAGGTGCCAGTAATCTATGGCGCAGTGGTAGAAGGGGTGGCCACTTGCCTCTGTCGGCTGGTTTCCAAGTCCCTAGGAGATATTAACCCCCGATTCGCTACAGCCATCGACTCCTTCATCGGGACATCCCTTGTAGTTGCTGGTAAGAGTTAAACTCCCTTAAAGTATGCTTGAACGATCACAATATGCAGAGTTACCTCACAATGCTACATTGGGTCCAATAACCTGAATTATACACCTTTCCACAGTCATCCGACAAACTTTTTCTGAATCTCTCTTAAAGATATTGATAGAAAATAACATTTTCAATATTTACGGGATTCATTATCTGTCTTAACAAGCAAAATTGTGTGTCGATTTGAAGCTAGCGAGAGAGATTGGAACTATCGTTGTACAAAATCTTTCGACATTCTGACTTCTTCTTATCGATGGAATTTACCATCGATTCGGAAACCAGCCTTCTGAGAAGAAATCGGCAAGAAAATTAGATTTTATTATTTTCAAAAATATGTTTACATATATGAACGTTACAAACTGGGTTTCAAGAATGAAAATATTAGCTCATGTAGCCATAACGATGAATAGGATACAGCTTTATACATAGTTAATCATTTTGTATTGAACCATATCTTATGTATATGTGTAAACGTATCTATTACCAAAGCATGTGTAGTGCCTGAGACGGCGATGGACTCACCCTCTGTCACGTTGGCACTTAATCATATTCGGTGAAATTTTGATCAACGCATCTGTTTACCACTTTGGAGATCCTTGTGACGACATGAGCATATTTATTTATATTTTGACGTATTACTTTGTGGACTACATATGCTCCCGCCTGTATTCCTCGAAGGGGTAGGCAGAAGTGTCGTAATAACAACACCCACATTTCACCGAAGATCATTAAGTATCAACGTGATACGATGGTCTATCGCCGTCTTTACAGGCACTACACATACGTCTTTGAATTACATCTCAGACATAGGCAGGTTTCCTCACGATGTCTTCCTTCACCGTAAAGCACGTGGTGTGAAATCACTGTACATAAGTTTTTTAGGAAATCTCATTGGTAGGTACTGGCTCCGCTGGGATTCGAACTTGCATCGGTTGCGTAGCAGGGGACAGTTCAAACCTCAAGGCCACCACGGCTCTCTTGTCGGCTCTTTTGACTAATTTGCGTAAATTGTCTTTTTGCTATATAAATGGCATCCCTCAGATGATGAAGATGACAGAAATAATAAGGAACGATCCAAAAGCACAGTCTTTTAGTAATCCGTTTATGATTAAATTAATTTAAAGGGATTGACTTTTCTTTGTAATTAAGCTGCTTCCAAATCTTGCTAAGGAAATCGTTAATTGAATTGAATTGTTAAGTTGAAATCATTAGAACTCGAAGCTTTATACTAACATTATATTTTTATTAGTAACTAGATTTTAAGTAGTTGGTCTGGAGTCCAATCTCTATTTCACATTTCAGCCAAGTCGGTTTCAGTACAGTATTATAGCCGTGAAACAGACAGACAGAGACACTTTCTCATTTATAATATTCTTATAGATATATTAGCCCAAATACAACATTAAAAGCTGTTAAAATCGTTTGGTAAAAAAACGAACACAAGGCGAGATTCGTATTTATCTTAACCCTTTTAAGAATTTATAATTGCAAGTAAATGCATGAAAATCGTGAAAACATAATAAACAAAGGATTCAGAAGGACAACTTTATATATTGGTCGACAAACTGCACACATGCATAGACGCACATATCCAGACTCGTAACCTTTTAGCGAGACTCTTGTACGTTCGTGTCAGTGTGTGCGCGCACCTGTGTCCGCTAATGTACATAAGTCGACCTCCTTTAACATTTTATTTTGTATCTACTTTGTGGCGTGAATAAACACTACTACGATATCTCACATATATATCAACTCATACTCATTGCAAACTCACTGGATACTCACGCGGGTTCATTTTGCAGGGGTGCTCGCTAGGCACACGGTATTCCTGTATCGATATCACGACGATAGCGCTAATGCGGACCTAAGCGTGTCGATCTTTTGCAAAGTACATTTAGGAAAAGGTACATACATCATCTGTCCTGCTTTTGGTTTGGATTTGTGAGAGAAAATGCCTAATTACTGGCGTATGTCATTCGAGTTTCTTATCTCCCAAAATATACTATATTTTGAAGGCCTCACATTTCCAAACGAAAAGTGCGCTTCGTTTACGTGTCCACTAACGATTCATTCGCTTACCTCATCTCTAAACTGTTATCAGAGTCTGATAATAATGACATTGTCACCATCACTGTACAAATTACGTGAGTTTTTTGAACTAGAACCATTAGTAGGTATATGTTCGAAATCATTATTTTGTTGTATATTGTATTTGATGTATTTTAGATACTAAATGGTTTTATCTACCTTGAACTTAAGTAACTTTGAAAAGTCATTGGAAATTTTGTTGATGAAACAATACCAAGTCTAGCTGATAGTAAGTGGTTACCACAGCCTATGGCCACTTGCAATGCCAGAAGGATCCTTTCGTTGCCGACCTTATAAACACCTTATGCTGTACTAGCTTAGGAGAACTTCGGGTAGCTCATCCCACAGGCAAATCTATAATAAGCGCGAATGGGTAGCTCAAAACTTCAGGGTATTTAATCTTCTTTCAGCTTTCGACTACTCGGGGGGTTACTTCAACCCTGTCTTGGCTACGTCGCTAAAAGCGGGCTGTGAAGGCCACACCCTTATGGAACACGCATTGGTTTACTGGATCGGCGCGTGCGCTGGCTCCCTCATCTCAGTGTACCTCTACAAGTTGCCATTCATCCAGAAATACGTCAGAAGTACAGCGGTGGTCAACGGCGACAGTATCTGGGACGAAAAAGAAGATTAGCTTGTTATTTTTCATACGTTTTGGACCATTTCAGAATCTTTTTATTTTACCAAAGATTCTATTTTATTACTTTTTTATTCGTTACCTATGAGTACAACCGATTTATAAATACTGACCATTTGACCGAACTCCTAGTAAATTATTAAATAAACTTATGATTGTTCCAAATAATTATTTAATGATGAAACTGTAAATTCTTCCTAATGCCTTCTAAATATTAATCATACCCCCTTTTTACAAAACATGGTTTAGCGAAGACTAGACCAAACTCGAACTAAAGCTATGTTCATCCTTTTCGAAATCCATACCACAAAAAGAGATGCAGCTACTTTTAAATCAAGTACTATCTGTTTTGTAATAAGAGGAAAAGTATGAATATTTTTTTTAATCAGAAGAAAGAAGATTATAACATTAAAAATGTCCATACAATAGAGCTGCTCCAATAATGATATTTTTTTATGTTCTTAAGTATTAATTCTTGTTGTTATTGTTATTAATCGTTTATTTTATTTATTTATAAATAATATCATAATAATATTTAGATTTTTAAAATCAACGTCTTAAATCTAGTCATTAAATAAAGTTTTTATTAATCTAATTATCTGATTATTGTCAGAAATTATAGATTATTATTAATGAACTCTTGATTACTAAGGAAATCATGTTCAACCTACTGTTATTTTTGTATGTCTTCCAAAAATATGATAAGTGCTACGTTTACCCAATGTAAATAAAATGTATTATTTATTTATTATTTTTTATTTTATTAGCGACACCACGAGCTTTACGGTGCAGGAAAGCTTATATCATGGGGAATATTTAATATTTTATTTCTTCCATGATGTTCCTTGGTATGTAAATTCTGGAGACGATGTCAAAACATTATAACTATCCTATCTATCATATGAGGACTCGGTATCTCCGCTATAAAATGGGATTGCATATGCCTTGTAAGGCCTGTAAGAAAAAAATCATTAAATCTACTAAAGAAAAGTATTTTTTTTATTTCAATTTTTTTACAGGAAAATAAAAAAAAACTTTTTTAATTTTTTCAGTGTATATAACGAATACGTCATAAACATAAACCTAATTAATAACGGCGAATATTTTACGTGGGTGTCACGTAGTTGCAGTAAATTAGACGAACCCTGACACCGGAGCGTCTGCGTACAGAATTTATGATTGCACTTATTACCCGAGGGATGAAATGGAACAGGACTCCTAAATCCTTTGGGGATGGCATTCGGTACATACGGTAGTGTGATGGTTATATTAATGTTTAATTTAAACATAAAAAATATAATTATTATTCGGTTTATACTGTGGGGGGAGCGAGTGGTAATGCTCATCCCCAGCAAAGGGAAGATCTTCCAGCCAGGCGGGTGTCATGCCTGGAAAACAGAGGCTCCAACTGTTCTAGTTGGAAAATTGTTATACTGCAATGCGCTCGAAAACTCTTATTGCGCGATTTAGGTTATCGTGTATTTGTACTCAAACTTTGCAATTGTTAGCGAGTACCGCCATCTATGTAGTGAGCGGAGAAACGCTGCTACAATAAAAAAATCTTACTACCCACGGTAAGTCCATTCTATTTGCCAGAATTTGGTCCCCTGTCAGTCGTAAAAGGGGAACCGTCGGGATTTTTCCATATCTTTTTAAACGTATTGTAATATAATATTAAAATCTTAGGAAAAATAAGTAGCATGGGTAAACCAAAAAGGTGTTATATTTCTTAGAATTTTGATATATGTGCTGTCAAAAATATTTTTTTTTAAGTTGAGCACAAACTGAATAAAAAATCCCCGTAGATAAAAAATACATAAAGATAATCGCAAATCTCATTATCTGAAAGATAAAGTTGCAAATGATATGTAGTAACATCACTTAAGCCTGGCCTTGGGAGCTGAATTGAATAAAAATGAGAGCCAATGGGGACCATCAGAATTAATCGCCGGCTTTAATGAAGGCTTTCATTTCATTTCATTTCGACCAAGACCCAACAATATTATGAATGTAATCATTTTCGGTCCTAGCTTTGAAGACGAATGCGATTATTCAATTGATTAATTCGATCATCATCACCATCACCCTGGTCTTATCCCGATGTGGCTAATCAACTGATTTTTATAGGAAGCGACTGCCATCTCCTGACCTGTAGCGATTTCTAAAGATGTTAAATTGTCAACCGGGACCTACGTAACGAGCTGTCAGAGAAACGGAGGGAACTAGGGCAGCCACCCATCCAACTAATGATTTGAGTTGAGGTTAATTAACTTCACTGATCGAATGATAGGCGCAATAACAACTGTGCCACGAGCCCATCTATGGATCCATTCAATACAAAAGTTTTATTATTAGTTTAATTTCAAATAACTTTACGGTTTTGAGCGCTACACGAAAATAGTACGTTTATATATTTTTATTTGCATTTCACCATAGAGACAGACGGACGTGTGTGGCCTTATACGTCTAAACCAACGTTTCTATTTCGGAATAGAGAGAATGATACATGGTTTTACTAAATAATAAATTCAGCGTTAGATTAAAAACCTGCTTTACGGGCTATCAAAACTACTATTATAAAGAGGAAAGATTTGTATTTTTGTGTGAATAAACTCAAAAACTAAAGTGCCGATTCCAAAAATTCTTTCACCATTGGAAAGCTACATTATCAGCACTCATCTCACGTCACATCACGGGAACGGGAACTACGCGGGTGAAACCGCGTGACGTCCGCTAGTATCATATAACGTCACAGATCATAAAGAAACTAAAAATCTAGAAAGTGCCATTAAGTGTCGAAGTCACTTATTTAAAAGAAACGACTAAAATCCATTACAAAGATAAACCAGCTAGTATGGTACATTATTTTAATAACACGATGTAGGCTGTAATAAGTACCCTGAAAGTTATTATTGTTCAAAATTTCCTAGCAATTATTATGTAAGATACAAACTTTTCCTGTAACTCCAACTCCCTTAAAACCATTTTGATGTTGCCTGTTATAGGTACGTACTTTGAATTTTAATGGCATGGTAATATATAAGGAGCTTCGAAACGAAATAAGTAACAATGCAAATGAGTTATTAGCTGTAAACACTTCTGGTAAAATTTTTGTTACAATGTGGAGAATTTTTTTTTCTGTGGTGATTATTCTAAATGTTGCCGATACTAGAGCAGATATGGCTGCAGTTCAAGTAAAACCGACTAATTATTTTAGATCCGTTGTTAATTGCATCGAAATTATTATTGAAAAAGCTTTGTATTTTAAACCAACCGTTCTTTATATGATTGATGATGACGACAATTATAGTGACAAGAAAATGTTCTCTGAAGAACTCATCGATAGACTTATCGACAAAGTGCCACTAATGATACTGGAAGATGCAGATTTAGTTGAAACTAATGTAACAGATCTACTTATGATTGAATTCTATGAGAGCTGCAACTATATTTCCGGCCTAAGCTCTTGGCATACAGGTGCGAAACACCTAATAATTTTGAATACCAATGAAACTAGCCGATGTATTTCAGAAATCGAGCTGTATGGGGGTTCGATGATTCTTTATGACTTTACATTCATTATAAGTGATGTGTTAGTAACTCTTATTCCAGTTGTAAATAGTTCCGCTTGTAATGTTACGGGGCATGCCATAGAGATAAAGGAATGTCGAAAAGGATTAGAAAAAAATGATGTATTTCCATCTAAAAACGTAATAAACTTAAACAAATGCCCTTTCAAAGTTGGTGCAAGAAAATTTTTCCCAAACACAATCTTGAAAAACAATACGAATCCAGAAGAGGGTGAGATATTGAAGGATGTCACTGGATTCGATGTGGAATTAGTGAAAATAATCAACGATTATTTAAATGGGACTCTTGAACTTCATTTTCTCAAATTATTGGGAGAGAACGCATTTGCGAGCACGGCTTTCATCCAGAACTTGTTGGATGGAAGCTTGGACGTATGTGCTGGTCTTTACAGGATTTACGGCGATTCAGTGGACTATTCTGGGGTATATGTCCTGCGGTCGGTAATATGGACCTACTATGTTGAAAGAGTGAAGAGATCCTGGAAAAATCTACTCAACAAAGTTGATGGATGGCATTATTTCATAATCTTTTACCTGATATATTCTATGGTGACGTACTTCATAAGCAAGTTTGATAGAAATTCTGCGTCAATGAAAAACACTTTATTGTACAGCTGGGGAGCGTTACTTGGAGCTGTGTCATTGAAAACTCCAAGGTCGAATAAGCTGAAAATCTTGCATCTGGCGTATATGATCTTATGTATCCATGTGACGGCATATATGAATATACAACTGTACTCATTTCTCACAGTAAGCGAGCCTCCGCAATTATACAATACTCTGGACGATATCATGGGTTCGGGGAAGACTTTGTTTCTTAACTCTGGTACGAGATTTGCAAGTGATAGCAAATATTTAAAGTACATGAACACTTCTAAGCACTGCCCGACAACTGCTGAGTGCGTTAAGATGGCAGTTGATAAGAAGGGTATTACAGCAATACTCGATAGTGTTTTCATACAGCTTCAAGCTGAAACAGCTGTGGGAGATGAAGCAAGAATGGTGACGTCGCCTGAGGTTATTCGAGCTATTACCCAAGAAATGGTTTTAAGGAAAGGTTACCTCGTCAAGACAATACAGGTGGTTTTGCAATATCTTTCTCAAGCAGGAATAACGCAGAAATTGTATGATGAAGCTATAGGCTTGTCTGTTGTTGGTAAAGCAAAAGCAGCCAATAAGAAAATTACGAATAACAGTTATAATTGTGGAAAGGGATGCCAAATATCTCTGTTGCAACTGGCTGGTGTATTTTACTTCTGGATTTTAGGATGTGGTTTGTCGATCTGTGTGTTTATCATTGAGTTAATATGTAAACGCGATCGTGGTGCGTTGTAAATTCTGTTTGAATGCGTGTGGTTTCCAATAATATTTCACATTTGTGATGCAACAATTTATAAATCACCAACTATTAATATCCCTTAAATATTAGTTGATATACAATAAAATGATTTGATTGATTTCCTCTTTCACTACTGACCAAATGTTTCCTGAAATTTAAACCATTAGGGGTTTAATAGGGGTTGAAATCTTACTGCGGGCATAACTTATAGACGTAAATGAAATGGAAACTAAGGTAACCCTGGGGAGCTACCATGGCCTCTTATTACCATGATTAGTACTGTATTATGAGACAGCTGTATATGACGCATAAGTCATTTACAGCTGTCACTGTCACACAGTGGATGGATGGCAATAAGAGCTTATGGTCAGGTCCCAGATGGCTTAGTTTTGAGGTAAAAGAGTAAATTTTCTAAAACTTGGATTAATAAAAGTAATCCAGCTAGAAAAGGTCACATTCAAAATCGCAATTGCAGTTAGATAACGTTTTTCAATGGAATAAAAAAGTTTTTTATGACGCACGTTACAATAAAATATTAATGCGTGCACATTTCATTTCTATACCTATATACACAAATAAATATATGTGAAGTGTTGGTGGATCATGTGTCAATAACAACTTTATACTTTACACAACACTTTAGCGCCAGGTAGTTACCGTCACAGATTATGAGCGCTCAGCTAAAATAGTGGGTTGTATCATAGCTCATGACATCGCCGTCTCAGACACTTTACATACGTCATTGAATTACTTCTCAGAAATATGCAGGTTTCCTCACGATGTTTTCCTTCACCGTAAAGCACGTGGTGTGAAGTTAGAAAAACTCATTGGTACAGGCCCCGCTGGGATTCGAAGTTGCATAGCAGGCGACTGCTCAAACCTCAAGGCAACCACGGCTCTTTTAAAATTTTCTTTTTACTTAATTTAAAAGAATAACGGTTATGGGATTAAAAGACTCAAAAAATTAAGTCCACCTAGGAAACCCGCGGCATAGTCTATTGTATTTATTTATGTATGATGTTTCACAACTTTTCATATCGAGATATGGCTTTGCGGCTCCTGAATTGGGCTCTACTGTTTTTATGTGAGTTCTAACTTTCTCAAGATTATAACTGGCTATGATTAATGCGAGAACGAGGAAAACTAACTGTCTGTTTAATAATTTAAAAATCGAATCGGTGAACGTCAGTCTCGAACAGGGGTATTACAGGGGCTAAATTCGTTATCGCCCCGTAAGCCGACAGCCTCACATTTTCAGTGCCTTTCAGTGCCTCAAAACATGGTCAGAACGATGTTTTCCAAAAATCTAGCTAGATCTATTATTTGCCACTAAAACAAAATTTCATGAAAATCGTTGAAGCCGTTTCAGAGATTCAAATTCTATATTCTATAAACAAGAATTCGTTTTAAGATATAAGATGGAATATTGCATGCAAGTTATCTTATGTATTTTAGGCTGCAAAATTTTGACCAAAATACGAGTACCTATATCCCGTTACCCGTGTAATTTATGAAAAATCTATAACGAAACGTTCTTTAGCCGACTACAAAAAAAGGAGGTTTCTCAATATCGACTGTATATTTTTTTTAAGTTTGTTACCTCAGAACTTTCGACGGGGTGAACCGATTTGGATGATTCTTAATTTCAACTCCAATTCACTTAGTGAATTTGTTTTTATTATAAATATATTATACTGCCTTCAATAGGAGAAAAATAAAATTATGTGAAATAAATTATGTAATTACTTACTTTTGAAATTCATACCAAATGTAGCATCAAAGTAGCGGTACTGATATAGAATAACCATTTTTTTTTCTCTCTGCTGTCTGTTTGTTGCGGCTAATCTCCGATACAGTTGGCCCGATTTTAGCGGGACTTTCACTGGCAGATATGTAATATTAAAAGGAGTAACTTAAGCTACTTTTATTTAAACAAAACAGTTCCGCGGGTCTCCTATGAAATTAGCTTTACGCAGGTAAAACCGCGGGGCTCATCTGGTTTCAAATAATTATATTTTTGGAAGCCAGTTTATTTAATTAAAATTTTTTTCAACAGATCATTTCCATCCAACACACTGCAGCGTGCCTTTATCCATTGAAACAGAGAAGTACAATGGCGGTGAGATACCCGCCCCGTCATTAACATAATCAAATCAAATCAAATCAAAAAGTTTTATTCAATATAAGGGACACTTGGAACACTTATTGAACGTCATTTTTCTTACGTTAACTTAAGTAAATTTACTACCGTTTCCAAAAGTAAGCCTGTCAGGAGAAGAAACGGCGAAACAAACTCCCCGGTTTTTTTTTTTTTTACATGTGTCCCTTCTATATACATAGGGTTGCTTAAGTACATTTCAATGGAAGAGTGAGCAACTCATTGCCATACTTGGCTATCATCAATATACTCAGTTACACTATAATATGCTTTTTCACAAAGTTTCTGTTTGATGCTTGCCTTAAAACTTAAAAATGGAGGTAGTACCCCAAAATATACCTCTAATTAATGATGGACACACCCTTCATACCTTACTAAGGACAGCAACAGTTAAATCAGAACGAAGAATAGCCCAGGACATCCCCAAATACACTTCTAAGGTCACTCCCAAGCACTAAGAGTTAAATCAAAATACTATGATACAGGTCCTAAGTTTGTAAAGTTACTTGACTTACGGAGGTACGTCCCTCACTACAATACATAATAATATGTATTGTTTTGTGTGTGACGCACCTCCTCCCGAACCTTGTAGTAAGAATCAGTATTAAACCGATACTGCACCTAACAAGTCGTTTCATGTACCCAACACTCCCGCGCCCCACATTGCTTGGCGACCCTGCCAGTGCTACCTTATGGCCAGTACTCGGCTAGGGAGTGATCATTATTTCGGAAATATACTATGGTTATTAAAAAATAAAAAAGTTTTCATATAGACTAGAATAGATCTAGCTAGGTTTCATTTTTAGGAAACGTCAAAGAAAACCGATCAAAACTCGGTCATCCAATTAATCTATAGGTACTAATATTATAAGCTGCAGAGTGTGTTTGTTTGAACGCGCTAATCTCACAAACTACTGGTCTGATTTCCAAAAATCTTTCAGTGTTGCATAGTCCATTTATCGAGGAAGGTTATAGGCTACATTTTATTTTCAAAAGATTAGGGATCCGTAAGAAAATTGCGATTTCGTAGCTCAAGGTCGAATCGTAAACCTATTTATCAGGCGCTGTAAAAACAATTGACTATAGAACAAAATAATGTACTACGGGTTTGTAGTTCTTATTAATATCTACAAAAAAGTCCGCGAGAGCACATATCTAACTATCATAGTTTAGTCACAATAACCATTTATGTTCATAAAAAATATATAATCGGCTGAAGAAAGAAACTGCATACATTGGTCTCTTTCTCACATTTTCGCAATAAAGTTTATCAAACTGAAAACTTTTTACTGTAGCGGTTTGCATGTGTGCAGGCTCGATAACTAAAATCGAGCCTGTCAAAAATGTCCCAGTGTCCTTAAATGTGTATCGTAATATTAATATTATATAAAAGTAAATCTACGTGGGTGAAACCATGGGCTTATAGCTAGTGTTATTATAACCGCCGGGCCGAGCTCATTTGTTCTACAACCTGAGTGAACTATAAATACCACACACATACATAGTTGGTATTGTGTGCTCGCCCGTTGATTTTAATTAAATTCATTGTTTAACATGGTGCAGCTGTTGACACAATACCGGCTGATTGGAAAACTGCAAACAAACACACCGAACAAACTGCCCTTGTTTATAGACATTTTGGCGAATTCCCTTTATTAGCATCCGCTACGTACTAGATATTGAAGTTTGTTTGAATTTCAGCGGAATATTTAAGTTGTGAATGTGGATAGTTACAAGGGGAGAGGAATCTCTCTCTTTCCTTTGAGTTCTTCTCTATAAAAGCAGCCTTCCAAACCCGGTGGTAACATTTATAATTCTGTATAATGTATCTTTTGTCCTTCTGACGATTTGAGAGTACTTTGTAGGAAGTCTTATTAAATAAAGATATATTTTTAATTGAATAGACAGAAACGATGGATGGATTGTGTGAAAGATGTGATATGTCAATACAGATATGACGGCTGATAGAGAGAAATGGAAGAGAAGAACACATTGCGCCGACCACAAATAACGTGGGATAAGGGCAGGATGATTGTGATGATGATTTAAGTTGTAAAATCCATTTCGAAATGAAAATATTCCGTATGTAAAATAATACTCAACTCAGGGGCTGTGGTTTGAAGTCAGTTTAAAAAATATATAGTGAGTTTTTTAATGGAAATAAAATTTCAGAAATAAGAAGCATTGCTTCGTCTCTATGATGAGAATCTTGACAAAGAATATTAATAAATTTCTCTCCAACAACAATTTCGTTGCATAAGTTAAGCAATATATTTTCTAAATAATTAACGACAGTTTAATTCGGCCCAGCGATTTAACTCTCCAATTGTATGACAACATCGCGGCACGAACCATATTGGATCCTGGCAACACCCGCTGACAGATGGAATACAGAATGCCTCCTCACGTGTGGACGGACAGGAAACCGCATTTCGAGGTTCGTTTGATTTGGAATTGATATTCCATTTACATTCTGTACGTGTTTAATCTGAAAACGATTTCGTACTCAATTTTAGGTCGTAATGAGATACTCGATTCAATTATGATACAATCGATTTACAACTGGATTTGTTTGGATGGTCCTTTCATAATAATTTAGGCAGTATGTTTTATAGCTCTAGTTGATCGATTCGAGCTTGTTATGCAAGCAGTTCAAATCCCGCAGTGAGTTTTTTGCAAAACTGAAGTCTTAAGTTGGTATATAATTTCCAGTACGGTAAAGGCACCTATGTTGGACGCGGACCAATCATGGATATTTTTTGGTTTTTCTTCGAAAACGCGCATTTTTTTTTTCAAATGTCAATACTAATCAGTTGTGCCAGTATTATAGCTGTCATAACAACTGTTTTTGACAACTGAAACCTATTTTAATTGCAGCCATAGCCTTTGTTAGTTCGCAGTGTCATTTGGCGTTGGTGGTATTTAATGATTTATCAATAGAAATCCATCAATTTTTATAATATATATAACCCACACTATAAATTATCATTTTAACCCTAAAACACAACACTGGATTTTTAGTGTCCATTAATGGTGTCTAAGTAGGAGTGCTGATTAAGAAAAGAGCTTTTAATTTACCTCCAAATCCTTAAGAATGTATGTTACAAAATAAAGAAATTACAGAGCAAATATGAAAAAATAAGTTTCAGAGAGTAGCAGGAACAAACATTCAGACAGGCAAATAACGAAAAATAAAAAATATGCAATTTTTTTTTACTGAAGTACCGTATATCTATACATACATACTACATAAATTTGAAGTGTCTGTTTGTAAATCCAAAATTACACCTCTTGACTAATTGAAAGGGTTCCGCGGACCACCCATAAATAAAGTCTACGGCTTACATATGAATTTAGTGAAAAGTTGTTAATTTAAAATTACAAATAGACACTTCAGTTATATTTCTCTTAGAGATAAAGATTGGGTTCATTCGGATATTCAAAATTAGATTTAAAATTTAATTTCAGGCGATGAATGAAATCCTTTATAATTTCAATGAACAAATGAACGTAATAGATTTTCCCTTTAACAAAACAAAAACCTTTTCATACAAACAAAACTATTGGTAACATTATTATAGATCGTTCACCATCGCTCTTGAAATGACGTATCGTTCAATTTTGCATGCGTGTGTCGACGATATCTTAGTTTTACGAGTAAACAGGTGGAATATATGTGTTGTGTCTACAAATTACTGTAAGTGATCGTTTTTTCGCTTATTTTCTACCATTTCTCAAGAGGGTGAGAATAAACAAGTTATTTAAGGAGATGGAGGCTTGCCCTTATAAAACGTAGATGTAATCAGTTTGTGATTACAAATAATTCATTACATACATACATATGCTCACGCCTGTATTCCCCGAAGGGGTAGGCAGAGGTTTGTAATCGCAATACCCACTTTTCACCGAAGATGATTAAGTGCCAACGTGACAGATGGTGAGTCCATCGCCATCTCAGACACTTTTTACACGTCATTGAATTACTTCTCAGAAATATGCAAGCCTCACGATGTTTTCCTTCACCGTAAAGCACGTGGTGTGGAATCACTGTACATAAGTTTTTTTAGAAAATCTCATTGGTACAGGCCCCGCTGGGATTCGAACTTGCGTCGCTTGCGTAGCAGGCGACTGCTCAAACCTTAAGGCCACCACAGCAAATTATTTATTATTATTTGTGTCCAGTCAAAGAATTAGTCTTGCCATTCAAAGGGGAATGCTATCAGTATCTTCGGGAACTTGCCTATAGGGACTCCTTTTAATAATGTATTTTAGTTATAAGATCATATTTTTAAGGTTTTTATTTATGTTTGTTATACGTGTGTGATTCAAACATATAGTATCTTACATCGTCGTTACAATATCGTCGAGCTAGTCGTCGAGCGTCGGTTTTTATAATACGAAATTGATACATTGATGTTATATCTGAAGATTTTCTTTGGAGAGAGATCAGCGAAGAACCAACGGCTTAACGTGCGTATATAAACACCACCGCCTACTTCCAAAGAGATGGGATCGCCGAATATTATTTAGTGTTAACGTGTCAGAGTGAGTACATCGCCGTCTCAGGCACTATGCATACGTCTTGGAATTTCCTTCTCAGACATATGCAGGTTTCCTCGCGATGTTTCCTTCACCAAGCAAGCAAGCAGGGTGCTATTATTGCACTTAGTTTTAAATAAAACTCATTAATGTAGGCCTCTGGGATTCGAACTTGCTTAGAGCAGTGAGACCCTATGGCCAGCATGGCACTATATTGTATTTAAAAAGTACCTATCGGTCAGCAAGAAGAGAAGTATTAGTTCCAAGAAATACTCTAAATATAGTGCCAACATTCTTTCCATCCGACATTGTTATATCAAAGCGTCAATTGAAAAACATAGTATGCGGCATTGTTGGACAGAAATAGCATATTGTAGCATAAGGGGGCGTCCATAAATTACGTGAGGTGTTTTTTTTAATTTTCTGCCCCTCCCTCCCCCCCTGGTGAGATGTCGTGAGATTTTATTCAACCCCCTCCCCCATCTCCCAATCTCACGTGAGATTTTTCAAAATGTGAGTTTCTTACGTAAACGTGTTGGATTGTTATTGTAAAAAAAAAAAACAAATTAGCTTCGTGCTTTTATTTACGACTAGTTATGACTAGTAATCAATGTTGCTGACAGTTTAATTATAAGTGCAATAAAAATTTAACAATAGAATACTTAAATCGTAACTACTTAGATTAAAAAAGAGTATCTACTCTAATTCAGTCCATGGAGAATCATGCACGCTCTCAAGAGAGACTATTGGAACCAACATGTCCATATGATTTTCAGTAAAATCATCTGATCCTTCAACTTCGTTCTGATCTAGCCACTCCAAGCCATTGGCACTTGCACAAAGTAATTCATTAGCTCGTCTTGTGACAATCCGTGTGGGTCGCACTTTTCGGAACATACGCGCTTGCTTAGCTGGTGCAATGTGGGCTGATCGTCTGTGCTCTGCAGCTCTTGTGCTAGATGCAAAGTAAATACCGCATGTACTGCAGCATCTTTTCTCTAAATCATCACGTACACAATAAGGGCAATAGAGATCATAAGGCGTGCTGATGAAGGCATTTAGCGGTTGAATCGGTAGGCAGTGGCGTATTAGAAATGGAGCAAATGACTTTCCGTCTGTACAATCGTACAATCTGGATTAAATGGACCAAAATAGTATAATTTTTTTTTTGTTTCAATCAGAAAAAAAATTGCGTGATATTTGCCGAGACCCCCCCTCTCTCCAACGTAAGATTAGATGAGATTTGACTCGACCCCCTCCCCCCCTTAAACACCTCACGTAATTTATGGACGCCCCCTAAGACGATTTAACAATTGTACCAATTAGTGCAAATTGGTCACGAGGAGGCGAAAATACTTATCTAAAATGATCTAAGCGGTGACATGATTTGACTCACTGACCAATTTAGAAAAACAAGATTCAACTAGATTTCGTTTTTAGGATTTCTTGAATGTTCTCATCACCTTTTTTTAATTGATGAGCAGGCAACTTTCAAAGGACGCCGACCGCTCTGGAAGAGGCAGGTCGGGGTATCTGGGATTCTTACCGCGCTAAAACCCTCCGGTAGCCATCCTCCATACTTAGGGGAGATTCCGGATACAAGGGCAAAGTGTGGGGGGACACCCCATAATTTGCCGGGGCACATCCCCGGGGGAGATATATCGCTGCCCCTGGAGACCTCGCTGTGCAAAGCCAGAGCCACATCGCGCTGCCGCCGCCTTCCCGGGCCCGCGGCTCGGTGGCCAAGGCTCCTACCCCGACCACCAGCAGGCCCTCCCCCAGGCAGGGGATTCTTCACCTAACCCAACACCCACTGGGTAGGCAGTACCTATATCCACATTTCGATCCGGTTCCACCCGCGTAGACTTAATGTCATGGGTAGCCTTGTGTGGCCTCTATTATTTTCTAAATTACTCCTTGTAACCTCAGCTATCAGTGAAAGTCCGTTAAAATTAGTCCAGCTGTAAAAAGCTGTTAATTTGGAATTACAGACAGACACTTCAATTTTGTTAACCTGTAGGTATAGATTGTATTTTTTGTGTGAGTACTTAAGTAAATATTGCATTAATATATTTCGTACGCATTTAGTGATAAGCTGTTAATTTGGAATTTCAAACGACACATCTATTTTGTTTATGTATATAGATTTAGTTATTTACTTTGTACCTTTCGGTATATAAGGCGGTAAATATAGCACTGTGTATATCTTCGCAAATAAAATTGATTCCCCGTTGAATTCAATAAGCATTAAGGCTCCTCAATCAACGACGCTTCGTCTCAAATTTTTTGCGTCCCTTTTATTTCCATCCATTCCCTAACAGGTACTCGCTTATTGTTTGCCCTATTCCAGGGGCCGTAATAAAAAATACTAGGGTCCTTATTAACGTAGATAATTGTGGGAACAGCGGGGAACATGGGTCTACCATAAGCTCTTATTGTAATCATAGTTCCACTGTGTGACAGTGATAGATGTATACACGTCATATACATCTGTCTCATAATTAGAGTTAAACTATCATGGCAATAAGAGATCGTGGTAGGGCCCCAGGCCAATATTTCTACCCATGTTCAATTGTCCGACAAAGAAGCGGCTTCAGAATTGTTATTTAGGAGAATTTAACGCGTGGAATGTTAGTCAATCAAATTCTTTGGTGGTATACCGAGACATGTTCGAACGTGTTTGATATTACAAATGATTTAAATTTCCATTAAGTACTTGGTTACTATTTAATTCGTAATTACTGAGTTTCTTGCCAGGTTCTTCTCAGTAAAAGCTACCTTCCGAGCCTGGCGGTAGCATCTTGTAAATTATGTCATTCTGACGATTTGAAAGTGCTTTGTAAAAAGTCTAATCGAATAAAGATATTTTTGACTTTGACTTTGACTTTCACTTCTCTTCCCCTCCAAGGAACAGCTTGCCAGAAACGGTCCTACTTATCTTTAGCATTATGGATAAGGTATGAAACGGATTATGTCTACATAGCATACGACTTTCAAATCCGCAACACATCTACGACGTAAAAATATGTAAATAATACTTATGCTTCTCTCCAAGTGTGTCACATAAAATCCGTGCTAACATCTCTGGAATGTATAAGAAAGTTTCTGGATTGTGACAATGATTAAGATAAAAAGGTACATTTTATTTTATAACCTTTTATAACAGTAAGCAGTAACTTCTTCGTTGGTCTAGTGGTTAGTAAGATCGCCTATCGTTCAAATCGTCAGAATGACATAATTTAAACGATTATACATACTACAGCCAGGTTTGGAAGGTTGCTTTTAATGAGAAGAACCAGGCAAGAAACTCGGTAATTACTCTTTTCAAAAAATATTGTAAAATTTTTAAGAGGACAAAAATAAATCGTTCAAGAAACATAAGCGCATGGACACAGTTCCAATGCACAAATGTCGATAAAATTAACATAATTAAAACTCTACTAGTTCTACTTATAACTAAATGCGCAGCTTGAGATGACCAGCGTACCATGTGATACGTTTTCACATGTCGCCCCCAAAAAGCGAGTTGGAGAAAAACCATGGGGTTTTAGCCAGTGAGAGCCGGCATACAAATCCCACACTAGCTCCCTCAAAAAAAAAATGCCACCCTTGGCCTCTTCACTTCAAACGTTAATAACCGTCACCTCGCTTACCATAAGGCGAGCTGTGTGCTAGTTTGCCAAATTAGATCTAGGTAATACAATATTATTACTGTTTTCTACTGTGTTTCTCTACTGGCACGAGTATAGAGCGTTCAGCAATAATAGTGGGGAGAAATACGCACGACCAGCGCTTAAAACTTGTGATGTCGGATGTGTTACCTACATTCATCACCATGGCCTTATCCCATACAGTGTTGGGGTCGACACTTGATTCAACCCGATGTGGCTGATCACCTGATTTTTATACGAAGCGACTGCCACCTGACCTTGGCAACCCCTTTTACGAGTTGTCTGATTATTTTAGGCCGCCGAATGACCTGTAACGATTGCCAAAGATGATAAATTGGCAACCAGGACCGACGGATTAACGTGCTCTCCGAGGCACGGAGGTAACTCGGGCGGTCAACCATCCATTTACTTGCTAGGGTTAGGGTTGCTTAACTTCGCTGATCGAATGATATGCGCAATAGCATCTGTGCCACGAGCTCCTCTTGTTGTTACCTACATGTGAAAACAAGCTTATGACTCTTTATAATTTCAAATGGCTGCTTGTAATACGTGAGTTTGAGTTTCCAATTACACACGAAAATATATTAGCCGCTGCAATAATTTGTTCTCTCGTGCATTGTCCCTCAGTTTCCCGAGGGAAAGCGCTTTTCTCACCGGTAGCTTGTTGCATCACTGTAATTAATGAGGAAAATACACGCTCCTCTGCGATCCGCTAACGAAGACCGCTAACAAAGCCTCTGGGAGCTTTCAAACTTAAAAAACTGAGACAAAAGACATTCTCCACCATTCACTATTGTTCTCCACTGCGCTTTTGCTGCAAACTGAATATAAAAATTTCACGCTCCAATCATCTTAATGTCGATATACGTCCATCTTTGTCTATCAGCTCAGCTATTTGCATCTATCTCGCTCTATTTGGAATCCTAGACGCAGCTCTGATATTGACGCAGCCTTATCACTAGCTACTAGGCATATGAATTCCAGCGCTGCTCCCTTCGTTTATAGTATATTTTCGGTTGTCGTTATCTCGTCTCAGAGGTTGTTCACATACCTGAATGGCCGTAGCTCGTAGTAACCGAGAATGAAGTATGAAGCTCACATTCACAATTCTGCCGCGATGTCAGTGTCGCCCTAGACTCGGTGAGGGGAGGTAGTGCCCGTCCGGGATCGAATGCCGAAAAGCCGGTAACCGCGTGTGTCGAAAATAATCGTTTCAAAACTGTAAAGTTACTCGCATATTTAACCTTATATTGTGAAGTTAAAGCATGTGTGTATGGTTTAAGTGAGTGTCCAGTGGAGTTATTCCTTTTGCGGACTCTGAGTGGAAGGTATGTCAACCAGTTTTCTCTGTAGTTTTTTAATAATTAACCGAGGAACGAATAAGAACGATTTCCTTTTGGTATGCAATTTAAACCTGTTATTCGTCCGGCAGAGCGTGGGAAGTTATTTTATTTGCAATTTCATTACGCCTGATTGTTTGATTTGCGTAATCTGTAATATTTACAACCTAATTAGCACTTAGGACCATGTTGATACTAGTAAATCTTGTATTTCGAGCTAACCACCGTTTGTTTTGTTTTTTTTTGCCAAGCGACAAACAGGTGTTGCCATCTATCTTCACTCATGTACCTACAATCTTAATTTAATGTCGTATTTCCGTCATCATTAGCCGTTTCTAGAATAATAATTGCATATTGAATAGGTAATATGTAAATAGGTTCAAGTATATCTTGGTGTGACTCCGTGAATCATGCAAATTCTAAGGAATGTGAGCATCGATTGCTTTGTTAGGCTTTTAACGCAATAACACAGACTTTAGTCATATTGGGTTATGGACTTATTTGTATGAATATTTCCTTATATACATGCATAATTGTTTATGCAATAAAGTATAACATTTCCTACCGAATAAGAGCTCGGCTACACTTCCTATATGTTTCCTTCCTTTCCTTTCCTTTAGTTATTTAATGGCGATGAGCTTAAGTAAAACTATTCCGCCAATGTCAAGTGATTATTGAGATAAATATCTTGTAAATTGTTAAAAATATGTGGAGGAACCCATTGGATTCCTCGCTGTCAATTCCAAAAATATCCCTATATGTTTCTTTGATCTCTGTAGTCTAGTGTCTAGTCTAGTCTTTTTGTTTGACGTTTAAATCTATCTCATCTCATTCAAAGTGAGCATTCGTAAGGTTTTATTACATTGCACTCTGCGAGTTCAATCTGTAACTGACTGATCAACCAACGTATAGTTTCAAAAACTTATGAAGGTAAGTAGGTATAATTAGTGAAGGTAAAAAATAGCGAAACCTTGCATATGTCTGAAGAGAAATTCGTATGTAGCCTATAATATACGGAGATAGGACAAATTCCATCACGTTGACACCTAATTATCTGTGAAAAGTGGGTATTGAATTTATACCTTTCACATGGGACCCTTGTGGAAGGTACAAATCTTTGAACTGTGTGTTTATTAGTGAGTATTTGTCTGTTAACATACATATGCCCACACCTGTATTCGCCGAAGGGGTAGGCAGAGGTGTTGTTATCACAACACCAACTTTTCACCGAATTTGATTAAGTGCCAACGTGACAGATGGTGAGTCTATCGCCGTCTCAGGCAGTTTACATACGTCTTTGAATTACTTCTCAGAAATATGCAGGTTTGTCTCACGATGTTTTCCTTCACCGTAAAGCACGTGGTGTGAAATCACTGTACATAAGTTTTTAGAAAAACTCATTGGTACAGGCCCCGCTGCGATTCGAACTTGCGTCGCTTGCGTAGCAGGCGACTGCTCAAACCCCGAGGGCACCACGGCCTCTTTTAGCTCTTCTAATATTTGTCTGTTAACCAATTATTTTATGCCTATTTAACTAGTTATGTGTACGCAATACGTCTTAGCCGCTGGCATCTTTATTATAAATATTGTAGGTAAGTAGATCTGTATTTATTTATCAAACCCTATTGATTCCGTCTGTATCGCAATATTCTTGCTTTTATCACTTTGATAAATACCTAATTGAGTAGTTAACTGGGTAAATAATAATAATATCATGAAATTATCAAAATTATTGCTATCGACCAGATAAGGATTACTGCATGACATATTTACTTTAACCAAATGTGATTTGCGTTCGTAAATACTTTAGAATAGAGTACATAATCCAATTGGAAATATGTTTTGCTTTAATCTCTAGCTAAGTATCCTTCAATCACCTACGCTACTTCTCTTTACTCCAAAAAGGCCACATAAAAGTTTCAAAATGTTCTCTTACTCAGTAAGCAAAAAGACAATAGCGCCGTATTTTACTATGACACATAATTGTACCTTAACCTTCAAAGCAATTAAAACATGAAGATAAAGATAATGGCGTAAAACATCACCTGAGCTAATCTTCATAACACGGAAATTACCTTCCATAAAGATTATATGCTCAAAATGCCTGTCGTGGGATGTAACCCATCTTCACAAACTCACGCGTGACTCAAATATGTTTGTAAATAGACATATCTTCATGAAGGGTTATCATATTTAAATGATAATAAAGTTAATAAATTAAAATATGTTCACGCCATCCCAGAAGGGTTCCCGAAGGGGTAAGCAGAGGTGTCGTAACAAAAACCGCCACATTTCACCGAATCTGATTAAGTGCCAACGTGACAGAGGATGAGTCCATCGCCATCTCTGACATATGCCGGTTTCCTCACGATGTTTTCCTTCACCGTAAAGCACGTGGTCTGAAATCACTGCACATAAGTTTTTATAGAAAACTCATTGGTACAGGCCCCGCTGTCGCAGACACTATACATACGTCTTTGAATTACTTCTCAGACATATGCAGGTTTCCTCACGATGTTTTCCTTCAAATATAACATTATTAACGTAACATTTGAGTAACTTATTGCTAACAATGAAAAAGAAAAATATAATAAAAATAAAAATTATAAATAAAACACGGAATTTAAATTAGTGTCTGCGGGAATGGTGCCGAGTAAGCTGGCTGCGTTACCTCGCTGGATCGCTGAGCTAATCCTCTGACCGAGGTAAGAACCAGCTCAACGGTCACCAGAGACGTCAACCAGGCTTTAATACCTTACTTTTGTTTTTCGTATTGTTATTTCAAGTTCCAAAATGATTTATTTCGAAATTAAAGTTTATAATCTTAGGGTAGAACATAATTTTTTAGGTCTGTCTATGATCTTAACTCATTTTCGCAAAATTAACAGTTGAGTCCCTATCGTCAGGCTGCGATATAGGCATAGTGAAGATTTTATATATATAATACTAGCTGTGCCCCGCGGTTTCACCCGCGTAGGCTTAATTTAATGGGTGGATTTTTTCACGCAGTCCCGTAGAAATCGTTCCAGACATTTCAGAGTTTACCCGGAACAAACAGACGGACAGAGAAAATGTTAAGAATTTGATTAATTATGTACTTACATTTTATACTTTTATATGCATGAAATGAAAAGCTGTTAATTTGAAATTGCAAACCGACATTTCATTTTTATCTATCCTATATAGTATCCTATGTTCTTCTCCTGTTTCTAATCTACCTCCCCACCAATTTTGATTCAAATCGGTTTAGCCGTTTTTGAGTTATAAATAGTGTAACTAACACGACTTTCTTTTATATATATATATATATATATATATATAGATTTAAACTTAATGTTTCATCATAATATCCTTAGGGAACCTGTAATATTTGAGAATAAATTCAAAGACTTTCGAGTATCTGAGATGACAAAATAAAGAGCATCCTCTTAAGTAGGCACTTAAGGCTACCGCTTCTGGAAGTTTCTGGGAAGACTTGAAATGGAAAAAATTATGTTGTACTCAAATAATTCCCTCAACCACTACACGTTCAATGTAAATACTAAAGATGTGAGAAAATAAACAAAGGAACGTAACTTAAGTGTATATTTATTTGTTATCGCCGCGTTCACACGTCATTAGTCTCACAAATATCATAAGCGCCTTTCATATCACTGTTTTCTTTATATATGATAATATTATTACAGAGTGTGTGTAGTTTGACATAAATAAATTATATACAGACACACAGCGCCATCTAGCTGCAATGCTAAGCTTGTACTATGGGTACACCGGATATAATACTTTATTTTTTAAATATTTTATTTATATCTTGGCCTTGGGGCTTGGGCAGTCGTCTCCTACGCAAGCGACGCAAGTGACGCAAGTTCAAATCCCAGCCGGCCCTGTACCAATGAGTTTTTTTTAAAACTTATGTGCAGTGATTTCACACCACGTGCTTTACGGTGAAGGAAAACATCGTGAGGAAACCTGCATACGTCTGAGAAGTAATTCAAAGACGTATGTATAGTGCCTAAGACGGCGATAAACTCATCGTCTGTCACGTTGGCACTTAATCATCTTCGGTGAAATGTGGGCGTTGTTATTACAACACCTCTGCCTACCCCTTCGTGGAATACAGGCGTGAATATGTATGTATGTTGAAAAAAAAATGTGTCTTGGGCTAACTTGGAGGTCTGATTTTTGTTGCGATTTCAAATTATGCAACCAGGGGCCTTACCATGAGCTCTTATTGCCATGAAAGTTTTCCTCTTATTATGAGACAGATGTATTTGACGTGTATACATCTGTCACTGTCACACAACTTAACTAACATTGCAAAAAGAGCTCATGGTTGGGCCCCAGGAATATAACATTATATTGTACATGTTCAAATTGGCAAACAAACATTGCTCCGTATTTGAGTTAAAATCAAACATTTTTGTTATTTCCTTATTTAGCATAAAAATAAAACCCCTTCTCCCGAACCTACTCAATTTTCGGGACGTCAAATCAATCACCCGATTGTGACAAAATTTCAGGAATATTTTTTCACTCTCCTTTGACATTTCATTAGTCGATGGACATTCTATTTACCTGTTGGTTATAAATAATGTTGGCAACATTAAATTATTTACGACATAATGGTGTGAAACTGACCGGTTTTTATGTCACCTTGATCATTTTATAGGCACAATAAGCAAGTTAGTACTATTTAAATTGAAAAGTCATATCATTTTAAACAACAGGTTTTAAGTGCGGTTGGAAAGTCCTAATAGTGTTTTTAAAATGTACCAAGCGCCTTCTACCGGCTTGGAGCATCAATTACAGGTTTACATCGCATATAATAACAGTTGTATATTTTATTTAGAACTAGCATTGTCCCATGACTTTACACGCGTAGAGTTAATTCCATGGAACGCTAATGTTTTTTAAAATAAAAGTAGCATAAGATACTCATTGTAAAATTTGCTATCTGCCAGTGAGACTCCCATTTTTTTTTAAAGTCTCGGAATTTAGACAGACAGAGAATTAAAAAAAAATTGTTTTATAATGTCAGTACCGTATATACTTACTTTCATAATGCATTAAGTGAAAAGGTGTAATTTTGGAATTACAGACACTTCAATATTATTTATCTGTATATATGTATATGTTACTTATTCAGTGCATTGGAACATTGTCCATGAGCTCACGGTTTTTTAAATTATTTATTTTGTATTCTTTAAAATGTATAATATTTTTGAAAAGAGTAATTACTGAGTTTCTGGCCAGGTTCTTCTCAGTAAAAGCAACCTTCCGAACCTGGCGGTAGCATGTATAATCCTGTATAATTATGTCATTCTGACGATTTGAAAGTACTTTGTAAAAAGTCTAATCGAATAAAGATACTTTTGACTTTGACTTTGACTTTGACTTATTTATTTAATCTTTGGCTTAACGCACTCAAGACAAATACGTTGATTTACATAATATGCGACGACCTCGAAACGAACCTTGTGTGCTGATCGAGCTTGACTGTCAACTGGATTTACGTTACATGTAACAATACGCCACTGTTTAAAGATATAATGCGGTTAGATCTTTATTTATTTAGGTCTGTGGTTAAGCAAGCCTCATGTGTTTTTCTTTTTTTTTTTCATTATGGTCTCTCGCAGATGTAGGGGGGAGTCACCTCCACTGCTTAACGAGACTATAGGGCGAGACCCAAGGGCCTCCAGCCGAGCTTAAATACTAGCAACACAGCTAAGGGCGCCCCGGTGCGGGGCTCGGACCTCGGCTTAGGGCGTTGCTGGGGGATGAACTAGAGAGCTGGATCTGAGTGGTTCGTGTGTATTTATTATCTGTTTATGTAGTTATTACATACATCAACAATCAACTTGTGGGATGAGCTTGCCGATGTGGTTTTCCAAAGCGAATATGCATAATATACATAATATATATTTTATGGGATTATGCAAGTGTACTACGATGCTTGAATGTTAAAATCAATTTAAAAGTTTTCTCTATCCGATTTAAAGCGATTTACACCAGTAGGTAGCTGATATTACAATGAGTTTGCGAATTTTCATTCTTAATCGTACACGGGTAAAACAGCGAGGTAAGTACTAAATAATTTTGCACAGTATTGCAGTTTACTTAAATATTTTAGCAATTCGAGTATTTGTATCCTGGTACTAGAGCCTGCTTGACCAAGCTGTGCTCGGTTTCTTTTTGTCATAAAAAACAAAATTATGAAAAACGAAAAAAAATAAAAAATCGAACTGGTGAAGAACGTCAGTCTCGAACTGGGGTACTCTAAATTCCTTATCGCCCGTAAGCTGGTAGCCTCACTCTGAGCTTTTTTTTTCCTCCGCTGCTCCGCTATTTGACCTCGCTGTGCCAGGCAGCGCGAGCCACATCGCTTGGCCACCTTCCCGGGCCCGCGTCGGTGGTCAAAGCTCCTACCCCGACCACCGCCAGCAGGCCCTCCGGCCCCCTTTTAGTCGCCTCTTACGACAGGCAGGGGATACCATAGCCATATTCTTAGACCCTGGCTATTGGGTGAACACTCTGAGCTATCGTATCTTGACAGGTATCGTCGAAATTTACGTATTGAAATGATATTTAACATGGTCAAAACGTAGTTTCCCAAAAATGATACCTAGCTAGATCAGGTTTTTGCCCCTGAAACCTACATGCAAAATTTTATGAAAATCATTGGAGCCGTTTCCGAGATTCAGATTCTATATATTTACAAGAATTGCTCGTTTAAAGGTATAAGATGATATATTAGTATTATCGTAATATTCAATACTCAAAGCTATGCACCTTCTCAGAATACCTATTCTTATGTACCTACTTCATATACCTCAACATCCGGTTCTCCCACTCAACATCCAACACGCAGTGTAACTCTTGTAAGACATTCCTACGCGCACTTCATTATGTATATTTGTGATGTAGACAATGTATTTTTTTGGACGATCTTTAGGCATTATTTTTAGGAATAACTACTTACTTAGTTTCTTGCTTTAACTCGTGGAATCCTAATTCTTTTTTTTTAATAAATGTAGGCCAAGTTACTCTTTATAACATCAACTATCTGCCAGTGAAAGTTATGGAGTATTCAAATCGGTCCAGCCGTTTCGGGGATTAGTCGGAACAAACAGACAGACAGACTGATATTTTTATTATTATTTTGGAATTACAAATAGACACTTCAATTTTATTTATCTGTAAAGATATAGATATTAATGCACTTATTTACCGCGCGCGTTAAGGAATGAATAATATTGAATTAGCATGACACAGGTCCCACCACTAGCAAGGAACGTGCAAAATAGTGGTAGTGGGGATACTGCGAATGTTTTTATTCGCCTCGCGCCATACATATAGATAGAGACAGACTCATAAAATTACTACTGGGCATTCAAAGGCACTCGTTCTTAACTCGTCACGAGACCAGGGGCCCTACCATGATCTCTTACTGCCATGATAGTTTTGCTCTCATTATGAGACATTATGTCACACATTGGAACTATGATGGCAATAAGAGCTTATGGTAAGGCCCCATGGTAAGGTACCATTATTTGCAAAGTACACATGTTTTAGTTATATTTTATTAGGACGCTGTTTTCGCATTCTGGGAGTTCTTGGAATCATGATTGTTTTTACTTTAATTCAACTCAATTGACATACCATATTATAACGAAACGACAAAACTAAATAATTCTCATAAGTACGCATGCGCTACTCAACGATCATAGTCGGCCCCCAGTTGAGACTCATCCGATCAAAGTAAAGTTATTCAAATATAATTAATCGTACATTCTCCTCTCCAACATTGTATAACCCTCCCAAATTTTTCATATTATAACTTTCACCCAAAACTAGCGAACTAAGCATTCAATATCCGTCACATAACACAAACGGTGTCCGTCTTAACTAGTCGTGTCACGCAGGCTATTTCCGTAACACGCAACCCTCGTCACGTCACGCGTGTTATCACGTGACGTGACGGCGACGTAACGTGATCTAATGTTAGCGGTTCCAATTCCTAAGTTTCTAATTAGGCCTGTGTTGAGATGAGATGGTTAGGAGGTAGGGCATAGCGGAACTGCCGTTCGGTTTGGAGCTGCTCAACTTGGGACTAATTGCATTGTTTCGTTGCGATCTTCTGTAATATGGAGGATATTACAGAAGATCGCAACGAAACATGGCTCTTTTAGGAAAATAATATTTTTTGTATTCTTGATGTCTTCATCGCCCTGGCCTTATCCCATACATTGTTGGGGTCGGCACTTGATTCAACGCGATGTGGGTGATCACCTGATTTTTATACGAAGGGACTGCCATCTGACCTTCGCAACCCCTTTAACGAAGAAAATCTGTGATCTGGGTTAAACCAGTTGACAGACTATTTTAGGCCTCCGACTGACCTGTAACGATTGCCAAAGAGGATAAATTGGCAACCGGGACCGACGGCTTAACGTGCTCTCCGAGGCACGGAGGGAACTCGGGCGGTCACCCATCCAATTACTGGCTAGGCTTAGGGTTGCTTAACTTCGCTGATCGAATGATATGCGCAATAGCAACTGTGCCACGAGCTCATATTCTTGATGTATTTTTAGAAATGTAACAACAAAAATTGTATGATGTTTTACGTCTTCTAACCCACGCATTAATTCATTTCATAATTAATCAACTGACCTTTAAGGACAGGTGGTCGGAACTGACCTGCAAAGGTCATTAAGTGACACTTTGTTATGTCAATGCACCTGATCACTTAACTCAAACTGGTGACATAATTATTGTACCTTTTGGTTAATAAAATTTGCAATAAATTTTTAATCGTTTGTCTAACGGCTGTTTTCAATAACCTACAAAACAGATGGATTGCTATCCTCAGTTATCTGTCATACTTGATCTATCCGTACCTTAAATTTCATAATAATGTTACCTACCGATAAGGTATTGGAACGGAAGTAAGCAGAAAATGATACCATTATTATTTTTACTTAACTAAATTATGGGTGGATAGAATATTGAAAATTACCACCCACTTTTCACCAAAGATGATTAAGTGCCAATGTGACAGATGGTGAGTCCATCGCCGTCTCAGCCACTTGACATACGTCATTGAATTACTTCTCAGAAATATGCAGGTTTCCTCACGATGTTTTCCTTCACCGTAAAGCACGTGGTATGAAATCACTTGAAAGTGGTTTCACCAAACTTGTATAAAATTCCTGCATTTACTTATTAAAATGTTTAATGTGTCGAAATTGAATGTTCCCCCTTTCCAGCATGCTATCATGAAAATAGTAAATGGAAACTGAACAGTGACTTTTCAAAGCAGAATGTTTAAATTGCACACAAGAGAAAAAATAAATACATTTGAGGAAATGTCCTCAGTAACAAAGTAAACGTTTTGGAAATAGGAATCTTAAGCATTTTTTTTAATCTCAATAATATATCTATACCCACATTTACCACTTATCCACGTGGCCTTATTTCACGGAACCTTAATATTTTTTAGCATTTCTTTTTTAGTGTAGTCTACCTACTCCTCATAACATCAGCAATCTGCCGGCGAAAGTCCCATTAAAATCGATCTAGTCGTCAGTCAAACAAACAGACAATCAGAAAGATAATTAAAATTTGATTTTTTTATAATAATGCACCGTATATTTTTCATATGCATTCAGTGAAGAGATGTCAGTTACACATACATTACATTTAAATGTATACATATGCATATGCTCACGCCTGTATTCCCCGAAGGGGTAGGCAGAGGTGTTGTAATCACAACACCCACTTTTCACACAAGATGATTAAGTGCCAACGTGACAGATGGTGAGTCCATCGCCGTCTCAGGCACTATACATACGTCTTTGAATTACTTCTCAGAAATATGCAGATTTCCTCACGATGTTTTCCTTCACCGTAAAGCGCGTGGTGTGAAATCACTGTACATAAGTTTTTTAGAAAAACTCATTGCTACGGGCCCCGCTGGGATTCGAACTTGCGTCGCTTGCGTAGCAGGCGACTGCTCTAGCCCCGAGGCCACCACGGCTCCTTTATTAAATTTAAATGTAATTTATCTATATAGATATAATAGAGTATTCACTATGGATTAGTTAGCAAATTGTTATAGCTACCTCTTAAGAAAACGCCATATAATAAGGCCAACAAATTATTCACCAAACAATGTTGCCAGTAACTTTAAACTAAGGCAAACTAAGACAAACAAATAATTGATCCAATGATTAATTGAATCAATTATTATAACAGCTCAATTTACAAATAACTTTATGCCTATAAATCTGGCTGAGGTTGCTAGGTCTTTATATACTTGGTTTCCAGGTTTCAAGGTCACTGAAATAGCCCTGGATGTCCTTGAGATACTGAATAATCAATCTATACAGATAAATTAATCCTACAAATATAAAAACGCGATAGCATGGATGGATGTGTCTGTATGTCTGTGGCATCGGAGCTCTTAAAGCGAGCTGTAATTTGGAGCTGTAATTAAACAAACCTTCAAATAAATTTACAAAAAAAGATAAACGGCTTCAAAAATAGAAATGTTAAATTATGTAAAATAAATTACTCACTTACTTTTAAAGTTGGGTTTGACACCGAGTTTGATCACGCGGTTTCACCCGCGTAGTTCCCGTTCCCGTAGTAGTACGGGGATAAAATAAAGCCTAAATTACTCGTGGATAATGTAGCTTTCTAATAGTGAAAGAATTTTTTAAAACGGTCCAGTAGTTTTTGAAACTATTTCATTACAACCAAACAAACAAAGTTTTCCTCTTTATAATATTAGTGTAGATCATTTTATTTTTTTCTATTTGAAGGCGATTTTACATTTGAAACATGATAACCTCCTTCTTTTTTGAAGTCAGTTAAAAATACAATCGTGGGTGTGAAAATTGCCAAGTACAACCAATTTTTTTTTTAAATAAGGATATAATTAAGTTTTTTTTTATGAGAACTTTATATTCAAATATGAATCATACATAATTCAAATATTAAAAAGATGATTACAATTTTATTTCAAGCTAACTTCATATGACTGCGTGTGAGTTTTAAAAATAGCACAAGTGATTTCCTTATTGCGTAGTCTAAATATTATTGTCTACGGGAGAGCTTAGATAATTTAAAATAACCATTATCTGAACCGGACCAACTTGAAGACTATATAATATTATATTTGCACGTAGATTGGTTTTCATTAACATATTAGGACCAGGGGGCTGACTATGACCTTTTAGAAAACAATCTTACTTTACGGTAATCATGCCGCATTCATACAATATGATTGCTCATATTGGTACCACAACAATATTGTTTTATAGGGTCGTAAGCCTGCTATTAATGATTTTGTGGTACGAAAACACAAAGTAAGCTTACAATAACATTGCTATAAGACGTCATGGTCAGCCCCCAGGGGCATGCTTTGGATTTTCAGAGGGGTAAGCATAAACAGTAAGTGGGGTAGGTAGGTAGGTAGGATAATTACATACCAATGTGGCGCATAGGTACATACGTTTTGGTATAGAAACACACACACACACACGACACGAGTGTATTTATACATATACTCACGCCTGTATTCCCCGAAGGGGTAGGCAGAGGTGTTGTAATCACAACACTCACTTTTCACCGAAGATGATTAAGTGCCAACGTGACAGATGGTGAGTCCATCGCCGTCTCAGACATTTACATACGTCATTGAATTACTTCTCAGAAATATACAGGTTATATGGAGCCGTGGTGGCCTCGGGGTTTGAGCAGTCGCCTGCTACGCAAGCGACGCAAGTTCGAACCCCAGCGGGGCCTGTACCAATGAGTTTTTCTAAAAAACTTATGTACTGCTTATGTGCTTTACGGTGAAGGAAAACATCGTGAGGAAACCTGCATATGTCTGAGAAGTAATTCAAAGACTTATGTATAGTGTCTGAGACGGCGATAGACTCACCATCTGTCACGTTGAAACATAATCATCTTCGGTGAAAAGTGGGTGTTGTTATTACAACACCTCTGCCTACCCCTTCGGGGATTACAGGCGTGAGTATATGTATATGTATGTATATGGAATGCAGTAATAATAAACTGTGATTCCAGAGAGCATCCGAACCTGTTTATCTCCATACATTATCATCCAGACTCATAGTGGGGTAAAGCAATTTCGTAAAGGACTGTGTCAACACTGTAAACCAGATTTAATTTAAACTGCAACTGAAACAAACCGACAGATTCACAGTTTAATCACCTTAATGCACCCGAGTACTGTCGCGCATATAAATGTTACTGAAATCGTTTAAAATTAAAATCATTGCACCGAACGCCGCACGATGCCAGCTACGTAAGGTTTTTTTCTGTGACTACTTATATAGGAAATGCATTAAATACATAATGGTGCTGATGTATATGACAGTCCACATTCATGCATCTCTTCATACACTTCCTTCGGTGAATGAATGAACTATGTAAGAATCGTAGCATATGGTATTGTGCCTGAGACGGCGATAGACTCATCATCTGTCACGTTGGTACTTCATCATATTCGGTTAAAAGTGGGTTTTGATATTACAACACTTCTGCCTACTCCTTCGGGGAATAAAGGCGTGAGTATATGTATGAAAATATAAATAAGTATTTCATTTTATCAGCGTTTGAAAAACTTCAACCTTATTGGATACGAAAAACTATCTGTACCGTAAAATAAGTATGAACAATGAACCCTATAGCCAGAGAGGGCACAGGGCGTGAACGTAGACCTTTGAACTTCGCAAGGAGGTTATTAATTTACTTAAGTACTAATATATTTCAAACTTCTCCTGGAATTATGTCTACAAAATATTATGCCTGTAAATATAATGAATGAGGTAAAACCAACATATAAGAAGTTTCTTTATGCTCACACTTTGGGTAATGAAAATAGCCTAACGAGTCGGAGACGCCGTGAGTCATTTGGGATTCAAAGTTCCTTTGTGATTGACGAATAAGGAATGAGTGGGATCACTGACACATATATCGTATTTATACATATACATATGCTCACGACTGTATGCTGCCGAAGGGGTAACCAGAGGTGTTGTAACAAACAATACCTACATTTCACCAGATATGATTCAGCGCTAACGTGTCAAAGGGTGAGTCTATCGCCCTCTCAGACACTAATACGTCTTTGAATTACTGACTTAAGCCGGAGCAGTCAGAAAAAAATAATGTTTCGTATTAGATACGAACGGACACACTTATTTAATATATTTCTACAAAGTACTTTCGTCCTAGAATTTACTCGAGTATTTTCAGAAAAATAAAATTTAAGTGTCTGTTTGTAATTCCAAAATAACAGCTTTTTACTATATGCATATGAAAGAAATTACGGTTCTGACTAAAAAAACAAATTTTCCTCTGTCTGTCTGTTTGTTCCGGGTAATCTCTGAAACGGCTGGACGGATTAAACTAAATCTGCGCGGGTGAAACCGCAGGACACAGCTAGTTAATATACCTAGTATTTTACTATTGAAATAACTAAATAATAACGAACATACAAAAATATGGATATTTTAAAGCTATAAATATACATCATAATACCCAGTTCTGTGAAATGAAATCTAATTAGACCAATATAAATGGGATTATTGATGGCCCGCTCGGGATCTAACATTCTACGAAACTTGTCCAATTCATAAATTCCCGGGATCTCTCATGGGTCAAAGAATGATGAATGCTTTACCTGAAAATATACTGATTATATTCCTTGTAAATATTCATTGATCTACTCGAAATATTTTCGATATTTAAAAGTTATTCAAACTTCGAAAGCGCTGCTGTGTAAAAATTATATTGCTTATACAAAAATATCTGAATATTTTAGCATATCAACTTGACATTTTCAAATTACTTTTGCCATCTATTGTACATTGTGTAGCGCCAACAGCCAATTAACTCGTTGTATCTTATATGCTTACATCTACTACATAGAGTATGTAATATTGGCATACATAATAAAAAAAAAAGCCGCGGTGGCCTTGAGGTTTGAGCAGTCGCCTGCTACGCAAGCGACGCAAGTTCGAATCCCAGCGGGGCCTGTACCAATGAGTTTTTCTAAAAAAAAAAACTTATGTACAGTGATTTCACACCACGTGCTTTACGGTGAAGGAAAACATCGCGAGGAAACCTGCATATGTCGGAGAAGTAATTCAATGACGTATGTATAGTGTCTGAGACGGCGATGGACTCACCATCTGTCACGTTGGCACTTAATCATCTTCGGTGAAAAGTGGGTGTTGTGATTACAACACCTCTGCCTACCCCTTCGGGGAATACAGGCGTGAGCATATGTATGTATGTACATAATGAACTTTCTTTTCGTGATACTTTGCACAAAGTAACACTTTTCTTTCAGAGCATATTCAGCTTTACTTAAGTTATCTTTATAATTATGTATAATCCTACTGTACGTGTTTTTGTCACCTCCTAAACGACCGATTTGAATGATTTTTTATATGCGTTTGGATGGCGCCCTGGATGCTTTAGATTCACAAATCAGCCCTGCAGATGGCGCTGCAGTCGGTATGCAGGACAGCGTCCTCCTACCTAGCGCCTGCTACACAAGCGACTTAACTTCGAATACCAATCGCCTGTGCCAATGAATGTTTCTAAAAACTTATGTGCAGTGATTTCACACCACCTGCTTTACAGTGAAGGAAAACATCGTGATCGAAACCTGCTGTCTGAGAAGTAATTCAAAGACGTATGAGACAGCGATGGACTCACCGTCTGTCACGTAGGGACTTAATCATGTTCGGTGAAACGTGGGCGTTGTTGTTAAACCTCTGCTAACCCCTTCAGGGACCCGTCGTGGATGGCGTGATCATATTTTTTTTAAGCTTTTTGTAATAGTAGGGTACATCTCGTCGAATGGTAAGCTGTTACTATAATCTACATATGCTTGCAAAACAAAAGGCGTAATGCGCTCGATGCCTTCTGTATAAAGAGTTTAATTACAGTACCAGCATAATGACAGGCACTATTACTAGTCCAATGGTGGAATCCCCCTCTCTTCATGAAGCTCTGGAGTCCACAGGAACACACCACTCTAAGGTAACGTAATTCGTCAATTTTGAACGGTCAGTCGGGCAGTTTTGGAATGAGATATTCCCATTATGCCCCTACCTTTGTTAAAAATCCTACGTCCCTATGCTTCGGCCCTTCAACCCCCGTTCATCATTGAGCTACATAAAAGTACTATAAATAGCTATAAATCATCACAATACAACCTTTAAACCTTTGAAATCAATTGACTCTTTCCTATTTAATGCGCACACAATAGCCGAGTATGCGGGCGAATGTTGCGCAACTTTCCAAAACTAACAGAAAGTCGGCTTCCATACGTATATTTGGACGTTGGTGTGGTGGTTAGTATACCTAACTGCTACACTGTGTCGCGGGTTCCATTCCCGCGTCAGGACATGTATTTGTTGTGATGACCATTTGTTATATCCGTTGTCTGGTATCCATAATATATAGGCTTTGTTTGTTTTGGGACTGAATGGCGCTGTGTGATAATTTACGATCATTATTGTTACATTCAAAGTGAAAATTAGTATTATTTACTCAGTTTAGTCTTGGGCAAGGCACTTATTACAACAACAGCGGCCCCCTGATCATAGTTGGCGCGTTTAAGCAGCGCGTATTAAGAACTTCTTAGCTTTGACGTTTAATTCCACAATACCAAAATTAGTCTCACTTAAGCATTACAACTACTTGAATAGTCCGACATTTTAGGTAAACTTGAGCTCACAAAGAGCTCGTGGCCCAAGCCGGTAGTTATATGCGAGGCCGTTCAGAGAGATGTCAATCCCGGTTGCCAATTGTACGCTTTTGGTAATTGTAACAGGTCAGTCTAAAGGCCAACAACTCGACAATTTTAAGAAGCGGTTCTTCTATTTCTTTTTCATTTTACGATCGCACAATAGTCGCTTTCACGTCGCCTCGGTCCAATAGAATAACCATTATATCCGGTCATGCTACAACTATACGATAGTTACAGTAAGCGGTTTAATTTGACCATGAATTTGACAATCAATTAATCGATCATGAACATGCTACGGATATTTCACATTATTCCTGATCATGAAAAATCGTGGTGGCCTTGGGGTTTGGGTTTTTCTAAAAATCTTATGTTCAGTGATTTCATACCACGTGCTTTACGGTGAAGGAGAACATCTAGATCGAAACCTGCTATCTGAGAAGCAACGATGTATGTATAGTTACTGCGACGGCGATAGACTCACCATAACTCACGTTGGCACTTAATCATCTTCGGTGATAAGTGGGTGCTGCTATTACAGCGCATCTGTCTACCCCTTCGGGGAATACAGACGTGGGCATATACGTATGTTTGTCCTCCTATTAGTTCAAAAATCGTACCACTACAATAACCACTCGCGTAGTTGCCACTCATCGAATACGGCATGTGGTATCGCGTCGGTCGACGATCGGTTCCGCTCGGCTGGATTCGGCGCGACTCACACCAATTGCTTGCAAAAAATCAAAGAACCCCTCGATGGTGTGATGAATTAACCGATAAATTGAACAATTGTTTCGATTGTTGCAACTAGTTTTGCCACGAATAGTGATTCGGCCGAATACCGAATATTCTGCAACGCTGTCGGCCGATGCGCCGAATATTCGGCACAAAGTACGCGGGCGGGCCATTTGACTGTTTGTTTCAATTGCAAGAAATAAGGACGACATTTTCTAAAGTATATATTACTTCTCCCGGGAGTAAGTAGCGTTTACTATAGTGAGAGGTTGTTTTCTGAAGCTGGTTTAATTTACAACGAAAAGCGTAATCGTTTGCTAGCATCTGCTGAAAAGCTTGTTTTAATCCATCAGAACTTACCACTTACTTATTAAAGTATTGTAATGTGGTAATAAACACAAATATTGAGTAATATGGTGTGTCTTTTCGCCCATAAATATATACCAAAAAATACAAAAAAAGGTGGCCGAATAGGCCGAATATTCGTGGCAGATCTTGCAATCGCAACTAGTCAATTGAGGGATAGACTAATAGAACAACGCAGCTGTCGTGGGCAGCTTTTGGAAATAAATAGCGGTGTAAAGCTTTTGCGTGTTTATCCTAGACAGTTGTGGAGATATTCCTTACTGCAGCCCATACTCTTAACTACTTACATACCTTATTTGCTTTGTAATTATCTCACGGTCATGTATTGCGTTACGTAAGCGTCAGTAAGGCTGACACACAATTGGTACTTAATTTTGTAGTTACAAAAACCGATCCAAAAGTTAAAAATATAATTGAGTAACTTTACATAATAAACATTAAATAAATTATCTGTGTACAGGGGCGTGCATTGGATTTTCAGAGGGGTAAGCATAAACAATAAGTAGGGGAAGGAGGTAGGTACATACGTTTTGATAAAGACACACACACGGCACGAGTGTATTCATTCATCACAAATGGTAAGCACTGCTTATCTGCTTATATGGAATGTGCAAGCGCTTGTATGTGCGCCCAAAACTGCCAACCTTAAAAACCCGGCAGTTGTTATTTTAATGTGACTAACCTCCTTGGTCACGGAAGTAGGGTATTTTTTTTTGTGAAAAAATGGCGACAAATGACAAGCCGCCGAAAAACATATGCGGCCAATTACGCAGGGAGGGACCTGAAAATGCAGTCGTATTTATAACCTCCTTGTTAAGTTGGTAAAAAAATTAAGCCACAGTTGGCAACCCTTAAAGTTAATTACGTTACTCAGTTTTCTCAATGTTATCTTCTACTCTGTTTGTTCTGCCATCTTTGAGAGCTCCACGCGTCTTGCTAGTTTGTCATGCACGTAATCCAAATAATTAATAATGTTGACTAATTACTAACGTCAACAATAAGAGAATTCTCATGTCATTCCGTGAGCCTGGACAGGGAGGAGGGTTGAAGTCTTTGAGGCAAAAGTTTGGCTTTCTTTGCGTCTAAGCTGGCTCTAATTTGGAACAATTATCATCAGCCTGGCCTTATCCCATACATTCCACTTCCCTCTATGATGGTTGAGGAGGTCAATGGCTGGCATTCACGTCATACTTGTGAACAGGTGCTGCGTGTGGGGGCTGGTCATCTCAAGCTACGCATTTAGTTATAAGTTATAAATTGTGGAAAATTTGTCCAAAAATCCCCATTCCAAACTGCTTTCGATCGCAATGGGGATTTTTGGACTTTTTTTCCACTATTCCCCATTGATGGGGATTTTAATGGGGATTATTGGAATAACCCGTGCAAATATAACCAATGAAAAGAAATAAACCAGCTGAGTTTCTTCCGGCTCTTCTCAGAAGGCTAGTTTCCGAACCAATTCTTCGACATTAAGAAGTACCTTGGACCTAAACTGAAGTCGGTTAAAAAGTAGGAATAAATCTGCCTGTAACTGAGTGTAAGAGGGAAAATTATCTAACAAATTATCTCTTATTAAAATATCGGAAAATTCTACGAATAAAACACAACCAACCCAACAATTTTCCACCATTGAAACACGGAAAAAAGATTTGACACGAACCAATCATAAGTTCCACCTTTTGATTCAACTTACCACGAAATAATCTGGCCAGCAATCTTCGGAAAGTTTTTCCGTTAACGGAAATAGATAAATTGTCAACTCCCGGGGTTTTGGGACGCCATCAGTCATCCGACAAACACGGTTACCGTACAGTCAACATCATAATAAAAATGGATACAAATTCAATATTAAAGTTGTTTTTTATTCAATAAAAACTTTAGTATACATATTATAAATAAAATAAAAAAAACACTTACTTCATCATCGTCATCATCATCACCATCCTCCTGCCCTTATCCCCTGTATTTGGGGTCGGCTCAATGTGTTCTTCTCTTCCATTTCTCTCTATCAGCCGTAATATCTGTTTTCACTCGCATGTGTACGTATGCGTCTATCTTTACTAATATTATTATAAAGAGGAAATGTTTGTATGTATATTTGTAACGAATTTGCTCAAAAAGTACTAGACTGAATTTAATATTTCTTTCACTGTTAGAATGCTACGTTATCACTGATTAATATAGGCTATATTTTATCCCCGTACTCCCACGGGATCGGGAACCATGCGACTGAAACCGTGTGTCGTCCGTTAATAGATTATAATCAGAAATGATATTTATAAAACTAGGTTTTTACCGCGACATTGGTCGCTTAATGTGATTTTGAAAATATGTATAGCTTTGATTCAAATTTCATTAATTCGGTTTAGTTGTTTATATATTATAATAGTAGCAACAAAATACATACTATTTTCTAAACTGTCATTTGAAAACAGTGCCCCAATTTTTTTTAGGTTTTAATATGTTACATACATACATACATATGCTCACGCCTGTATCCCATGGGGGTAGGCAGAGACCACTGTTTGCCACATGCTACGATCCTTACATACTTCTTTCGCTTCATCCACATTCATGCATCTCTTCATACACTTTCTTCGGTTACGAGTGCTCCTAATTTGACCTTTCTGAAAAATACTATTAATTTGGTCATAGTAGTTCTTCCTTGGACGCCCTCTACCGACACTACCGGTCACATTCGCTCTATAAATTTCTTTCGTTAATCGCATTTCACTCATCCTTTCGATATGTCCAAACCATCTCAACATACTTTTTTCAATTCTGGTCACCACATCATTCTTCAACTTGCAACTGTCTCTTATCACACTATTTTTCATACGATCTACAATGGTGACCCCACACATACTTCGAAACGACCGCATTTCCACTGCATTCACTCTACTTTCATGTTTCTTCTGCCAAACCCAACATTCACTTCCATACATCAAAGTAGGTACTAGCACCCCGTTATGAATGGCCAGGCGCGCATTTTTTGTTATTGTCTGGCCACTCATCACGGCGTGCAGGGCACCATTTACCTTGTTTCCCGCAGACACTCTCCTTTCAATATCACTATCGCATTTACCATCTCTTGCAAACACACTTCCCAAATACACAAATTCATTCACTTGTTCTACTTTCGTACCTTCTATCATAATATTACAATCCGTAATCATTTCCTCTCTTTCTATCACCATAACTTTCGTCTTACTTACATTTATTTTCATTCCTTTCTTCCTAAAAGCCTCATTCATCACATTCAACATGTTCTGCAGCTCTGTCGCCGACGGCGCAAGTAAAACTTGATCGTCGGCGTACAGAAGACACTAACACGTAGTTCATTCATTCTAAGTCCACACTCCATATCTTTCAGATTTGTCAAACAGCTGTCCATATAGAGGTTAAAAAGCCATGGCGACGCTACACATCCCTGTCTGACTCCCTTCGAGATGTGGAACCATTCTGAGAGCGCCCCATTACATAGAGGGACTCTAAAGCCCGCACCAAGCGGCCGTCAACCCCAAATGCAGACAGCGTAGACCACAGTTCATCCCTTGGCACTCGATCATATGCCTTCTCCAGGTCAACGAAGGCGCAGTACACTTTTTCGGCTTTCGCCAAGTGCTTCTCTGATATGCACCTTAAGGAGAAGATCTGATCTATGCACCCCATTCCTCTTCTGAATCCTGCTTGCACATCCCACAATCGTTCATCTGTTTCATTTGTTACTCTTTCAATTAAGACCTTTGCATATAATTTACCGACGACGCTCAGAAGACTTATGCCACGGTAGTTTTTGCATTCCTGGTGTGACCCTTTACCCTTATAGAGTGGCACGATCACGGCTTTGCACCAGTCATCTGGCACTTGGCCATCCCGCCAGCATCTATTAAAAAGCAGCCACAGCAGTTTTGCCACAATACCTTCGCCGCTCCTCAGCATTTCGACGGTAATCCTATCATATCCTGCAGCCTTACCCAATTTCATACTTTTCATCGCTTTCATTATTTCATCTTCCGTAATCTCATCGCCTGCATCTTGTGAGTGGGTGGTCTGTAACGGCTCTCGGTTGTTGTCAGTACCATCCTCACCACACTCAAACAGATCTTCAAAGTAGTTTTTGCAGCGATGCAGAACTTCCCTTTCATTGCTCAACATTTCTCCATCTTCTCCTTTTATAATGTTTAACTTTGATGCCCCCGTCGTTCCCCGGGCCAATCTAACCTGTTTCCAGAACAGTTTTCGGTTTTAATATGTTCCAATTTTATTATTTTATTTCGCCTGCGTATTTTTTTAATGGGAATGTTAAAAAGCGCCCCAAGCGGCGAATGTAGGAAGTTTTACATCTGCATACAAAAAAGCGCAATACGAAAGTACAGCAACGACGTTCGAACATGCCAAAACCTATACTTGGGGCATAGACAGGAGATTTATATTCAGCGCTAAAAGTTTGCGAGTCTGTGGTATTTCAGGAGCATTCAAAAACCAAATACATTTTGTAAGAATACACTTAAGGACACGATTGTACAGTTGAATAAATATTTCGAAAAGATTTCCTAGCGGTATAAAACATGAATAAAACTGGATTATTTTCCTTAGAGTTCAATATCGAAGGAATACAAATAACAGAAACCTGGTGACCGTGGCGACTAGTGCTTGCTACACAAGTGACGCAAGTTCGAATCCCAGCGGGGCCTGTACCAATGAGTTTTTCTAAAAGCCTACGTGCAGTGATTTTACACCACGTGCTTGTGGATATTGGAAAAAATCGTGAAGAAACCTGCATATGTCTGAGAAGTAATTCAAAGACGTATGTAAAGTGCCTGAGACGGCGATATAGACTCATCTGTCACGTTGGCACCTAATCATCTTCGGTGAAAAGTGGGTGTTGTTATTACAACACTTCTGCCTACTCCTTGGGGTATACAGGTCTGATATGCTCACACCTGTATTCACAATTTTTCTTTCGCATACTATTTTCACTCAGTGCAGTTCCGTTAGGATTGTCGTGTTTGTATACTATACGAGTCTTTTACATCCCTATAGTAGAGCATAAGCTAATAAAAACCCACTGCAAAATTCCAGGAGCTGAACGTTGAGTAAACATAACGAATGAGAACGGAATATTTTTTGGTATTTCTGAAAAACCGTTGGAAATTCTGAAGCTCACTACGAAAATGCTTTCAAAATGGCGATGAAAATTGCTTTTAAATTAAGGATTGAGGACAAGGACCACGAATATAACGTTTTTAAAATTGACTCACGTTAGATCGTCAAAGTCAAAGTCAAAAGTATCTTTATTCGAATAGACTTTTTATAAAGTGCTTTCAAATCGTCAGAATGACATAATTATACAGGACTGTACATGCTACCACCAGGTTCAGAAGGTCGCTTTTACTGAGAAGAACCTGGCAAGAAACTCAGTAATGACTCTTTACAAAAATATTATACAATTTAAAGAATGCAAAATAAATAATTTAAGAATCGTAAGCTCATGGACAAAGTTCCAATGCCCAAAATAAATGTCGATAAAAATTAACATAACTAAAAATCTAGTACATCTACTTATAACTAAATGCGTAGCTTGAGTCGGTTAAAGCTTTAGTCTGGCCATACTAAATACTATCTTATATTAACTAATATAAAACTGAAGTGTTTGTTTGGTTGAACGCGCTAATCTCGGGAGTTTGAGAGGAATCTGCTTGTGGAGGGCGGTCATCTCAAGCTACACAATTATAAGTAGTACCTACTTTTAGTTTTTATATTTTTTTAATCGACTTTTGTGCACTGGACACCGTGTCCATGGGTTTATATTTGTTTATGATTTTATTAAGTAACTAATAAGTAGCTAAAAATTAATTACAAGTAGAAAACTTGGCCAAATCGGTGTCTCTCGGGATCGTGCCAAGAAGGCTGGCAGCATTGCCACGTTGAATAGCAATGCTGATTCTCTGAGCGAGAAAAGCCCCAGCTCGCTTGTCACGAGAAGCTTCTACCAGACGACGTGCAACCTCTTTGAAAAGCTGATGAGCATCTGGACCCCAAGGCCCCAGAGTTTCAACCGCAAACGCAGAAAATATGATTTATATATTGTATTACTCAAAATTTTATATATTTTTAAAAGAGTAATTAAGTACTGAGTTTCTTGTCAGTAAAAGCAACCTTTAAAATATTTTGTATTGATTAGTTCATTAATATAGGAAGGCTTTAGGTTAGGCTTTATTACCCTTCCAACAATTGATTGGCTTGGGGTTGTTTCGCTGAGCTGATCGAATGATATGCGCAATAGCCACTGTAGGCCTCGACAAATTAGTAACATTATCCTCTCTCTTTTGCATCTTTGACAGTTGATAGAGGCATATTTTCTATGCGTTTGGTCGTTGGCTTGACGAACGCTAGCGATTAATCGTGATCGATTGGAGACAGAGTTTCGTCCAAATTTATTACTTTGTGTAGGTCTTGTAGAAGGAACTTGCATTTGTCTGGGAAGGCTTCAGAACCAATCGTAATATTTTCACCGAGAGAGCCGTGGTGGCCTTGAGGTTTGAGCTACGCAAGCGACGCAATTTCGAATCCCAGCGGGGCCTGTACCAATGAGTTTTTATAAAAAGCTTATGTACAGTGATTTCACACCACGTGCCTTACGGTGAAGGAAACCTGCATATTTCTGAGAACTAATGCAATGACGTATGTAAAGTGTCTGAGACGGCGATAGACTCACCATGGCAGTTAATCATCTTGTGTGAAAAGTGGTTGTTGTGATTACAACACATCTGCCTACCCCTTCGGGGAATACAGGCATGAGCATATGTACGTATGTAATATTTTCCGACCGACCCTAATTATGCAGGCAGAATTATCGCTATACTTAGGACCTCGGAATACTCGTAAAAAAAGAACAAGAGGGGAGGTAGGGCGAGTACGTTTTGGATTCTATCGACCCTTAACGATGTAATATCATTTGTATTCCGATCGCACGCAGGGGCGATCACTGCCGATCCCGGGAAATGACCGATGTCCCCGGATAACTTTTTGGGGTCCGTACGATAAAGGTTTGATACAAGCAGTTTTATTGTCTGCTCCCAAGTACATAGGTTTTGACATTGTTGTGTCTCAATTACTAGTGCTGGCCATGTGAATGGCTAGCGTCAAACTAATAATGTTTAAAAGAAAACGTAAAAAGGGACATGTCAAAATACACGTTATTCATAAAGATACAACTGCAATTATAAGCTTTTTCCATTTTTCCAACAGACACGTTCAAACGTCGTCGTTTGACCTTGCATTTTGCGCTTGTATGAAGATGTAAAACTTCCTACAGTCGCCGCTTGGGGCGCTTTTCAACATTCCCATACGAAATGAGGAAAATACGCAGGCGATATCGTCAACGTAAAATACTCTATACTTTAGGTACAGTAAGCTAAAAGTAGCTTGTAATATTGAAATGCTTGGTTTTGATAGAAATTTGGGATATATTTAGTAATTTGTATTTGCTTCGTTAGTCAATGTACGTATACATATATATACGTATACATATATGTACGTTTATATAAATAAGTACTGACATCGCAGTCCATATATATTCTAGTTTTAATGTATTTAAATAAAAGAAAGCTTACAGATAGGCACGTATTAAGGTCTACCAATACATAAATGCTAGCCAGTTTTTTCCCCGAGGGGATAGGCAGAGGTGTACTTATAGTACATCCACATTACCCATAAGTCCCATCTAGTAGGGGGTGAGCCTAGTATTACGGCGTATGTCACAACAAAATTACCTACATTCATTCAACAAAGGTTCAAAATCTACTCAAAAAACAAAAATATCGTGGAGTTTAATATTAATATATAAATAAATAAAATGAGCCGTGGTGGCCTCGGGGTTAGAGCAGTCGCCTGCTACGCAAGCGACGCAAGTTCGAATCTCAGCGGGGCCTGTACCAATGAGTTTTTCTAAAAAACTTATGTACAGTGATTTCACACCCAGTGCTTTACGGTGAAGAAAAACATCGTGAGGAAACCTGCATATTTCTGAGAAGTAATTCAAAGACGTATGTATAGTGCCTGAGACGGCGATAGACTCACCATCTGTCACGTTGGCACTTAATCAAATTCGGTGAAAAGTGGGTGTTGTGATTACAACACCTCTGCTTACCCCTGCGGGGAATACTGGCGTGAGAATATGTATGTAATATTTTGTTGACCTGGCCGAAAAGTTTATATGACATACGGAACTTCGGCTAAAAAATGCGTGCAAAATTTTCCCTTATCTAACATCTGAGGTCCGTCTATGTACAATGCCCATACGTTGTGAGTTTCTCCGGATATTTCCCGGAGTTCCCCGGCCCTGTTCCTTTGTGTATATCTAACGTACCATAAAATATGTGCATTTTTTAGGGAAATTAAAATTTTGGCTAATAATATATTTTTAAGCTTAAGTTTTGAGGTTTTCTGAATGGTACATACATACATATGCTCACGCCTGTATTCCCAAAGGTGTTGTAATAACAGCACCAACTGAGTGAGTCTGTCGCCACCTCAGGCACTAAACATACGTCATTGAAATACGTCTCGGACATAGGCAGGTTTTTGTTCACCGTAAAGCAAGTGATGTGAAATCGCTGCATGTAAGTTTATTTTTAGGAAAACTCATTAGTACAGGCGCGCTGGGATTCGAACTTGCGTCGCTTGCCTAGCAGGCGGCTGCTCGAGGCCTACAGCCACCACGGCTCGTTTTTATTTATCCTTAAATTATTGGAGACATGCCAACCCTAGTCTGATTACGCCATAACAGATGGCCAGCATTGGATAAAAAGGCCTTTAATTTGCATCACGAGTTTAATTCAGTCTCGTTATTCACCCCGTGAGTAACGAGATGATTCCCAATGGCATTTGTTACACAGTTAATCTATCTATATCTATACAGATAAATTAATTAGAAGTGTCTGATTTTATTATTATAATTATTAATTAGAAGTGTCAGAAGAGAGCCGTGGTGGCTTTGAGGTTTGAGCAGTCGCCTGCTATGCAAGCGATGCAAGGAAAACATCGTGAGGAAAACTGCATATGCCTGACAAGTAATTCAAAGACGTATGTATGGTGCCTGAGACGGCGATGGACTCACCCTCTGTCACGTTGGCACTTGATCATATTCGGTGAAATGTGGGTGTTTTTACAACACCTCTGCTTACCCCTTAGGGGACCCTTCTGGGATGGCGTGAGCATATATATATATCCCTTCACCGTAAAGCACGTTATGTGAAATCAGAGCACATACACTTTTAGTAAAATTCATTGGTACAGGCCCCGCTGGGATTCGGACTTGCGTCGTTTGCGTAGCAGGTGACTGCTCAAACCCCACGGCCATTACGGCTCTCACTAGTACGGACGACATTGTATCTATTTTTACACGTACATAGGTACACATAACTTATACATATATGTATAAAAGTTTATGTACAGTGTCCCGGGTGAGGGGAGAGGTGAGCCTTCGGTACCCGGGAACAGGATAGGTAGAGTGTGGAAATAAGAGAAGTGGTCAATATTTATAAAGTGGGTTCGTTTATTAAACGTCTGTTTCCTTCACTAGTGGTGGTGAGTAGAGGTAGGTGGTAGGAAGGGGAACACTGGCCTGACGTAGGGTCAAGGGTCCGGCTGGGAGCAGTCTGGTCTTCCTCAGGAAGGTAGATAGCGCCTGGTCCAGGGTAGTGCCTGGACTGGAGGCGGACTGGTCCAGAGGTAGGGTCTGGGCCAGAAGTAGGTACTGCACCAGATGTAGGGTCCGGGCCAGTAGTTAGTGTTGGGTAATTATGTCACCAGGATCCTGGAATGGAACAGCAGGCATTAGCTCGCTCGACCATGCACGGACATGCCCTAGTCGCAGCTCAACATCCTACCCTATAACCGTAGCACCTAGTCATTGCTGAGCAGCCTCAGCCAGCAATGTTGGAGAGAACAATATACAAAGATGGACACAGCACTACACAGTTATTAATAGCTACACTCAGTAAAAATACACTAGGAACTCACCCCAGCGGGATCGGCAACAAATATATAGTATGTTAGTATGTTTAGTACATAGCAGTTAGGTTTTGGCGGGCTTTCCCGACGACGAGTGGAGTGACCACACGCCGCCAAGCCCCGCGTCGCAGTGGCGGCGGGAGATGCAAATGCGCGGCAAAACAAAAGAGCGCGGTGCGCATGCTACTGCGCACAACATTGCCGACAGCTCCCGACGATCCCCGATGCTACGCTCGGATTGAGTCATTGTGCACGATTCTAGCTATTTTATATTTCATTCAATTTATAATTAGTTTAGGTATTTGATAATATTAGCTTTTAAGTTAGTTTTATAGGTAATTAAGTTGATAATATGATAGTAGGGGTATAGTTATAGCTAATTAGGAGTAATATGAGTATTTTAATAGAAAATAGATAAATTATTAATTATTTAGTAAAATGTAACGGCACGTACTAGGCGTAACGTTACAGTACTGGGCGACAAGGAGTAGGATTTTGCGTACCTAAGTAAAGTAAAATCCGTCTGCTTACTTTACTCTATACTATTGGAAAACTAGTAAAATAAAAAAATAATTAGTAATAATTACTTTAGTAGAAAATAATAAAAATACAAACAAAATCAAAAGCAAAATGTGTCGGCACATTCATTTAAATAATAACCAAGCTTTTATCAAAGATGGCTGTAATATAGTGTAATAGATAGTATGCTAATACAAAATAGATGATCAAAAGCCAGTCTTTCATATTGCGTTCAGTTGAAACATAGTTATATATGCTCAAAGTCAGGTAAATAGATAGTAATGACGGCAGGGTCATCACTCTCAGAATTAGGGGCAGAATCGAGTACATAGAGAAAAGTCCAACGGTAGGGTTGTCACTTTTAGATTTAAGGTCAGAGTCAGGTACATAGAAGGGGGCAACGATAGGGTTGTCACTTTCAGATTTAGGGTCAAAGTCAGGTACATAGAAGAGCGCAACAATAGGGCTGTCACTTTCAGCAGTGTCAGAGTTAGGTATTTTGAAAGGAACAACGGTAGGGTTGTGACTTTCAGTAGTGTCAGAGTTAGGTATTTTGAAAGGAACAACGGTAGGGTTGTGACTTTCAGTAGTGTCAGAGTTAGGTATATTGAAAGGAACAACGGTAGGGTTGTCACTTTCAGTAATGTCAGAGTTAGGTATTTTGAAAGGAACAACGGTAGGGTTGTCACTTTCAGTAATGTCAGAGTTAGGTATTTTGAAAGGAACAACGGTAGGGTTGTCACTTTCAGTAAAGTCAGAGTTAGGTATATTGAAAGGAACAACGGTAGGGTTGTCACTTTCAGTAATGTCAGAGTTAGGTATTTTGAAAGGAACAACGGTAGGGTTGTCGCTTTCAGTAGTGTCAGTTTTAGGTATAGAGTTTGATAGTAGGATATCAAATAAGTAGGTAGGAGCGATTGTAGGGTAGTCACTAACAACGTCAATGTCACAGTCAATGTTAGGGTCAGTTGTAGTATCACAAAATAAATCAGTCGTTAGTGAAGAACTAGTCGGTTCAGGTAGGTCGTTAGACTGAGGAGAAGTCGACTCAATATGTAACACTGGTAGACTAGCAAGCAAAGTATTCCAATCAAAATCTGAATCGGCATTTTGCAGCAATGAGAATATACAATGCATATTATCAGATAGCAAGTAAAATTCATTTTTTAAGGAGTTCAACCGTTCAATGATAGAAAGGTCAGAACTGAACACTCTTCTCAAGCGATGGTAAATATGGTTATGAAGAACATAGCATCGGTTAGATATACGGAACTCGTCGCCGCGTTCATAACTACTGGTATCTAAAATAGTGACGTAGGCGTTTAAATCGGCGATAGAATTTAATATAGCATCACAGTCAATGACAGGGTCTAGGCAAGACTCATTAATGTCATCAGCATTACATTGAAGTATAGGTGAGTTCGGTACACTGTGCATTTGTTTACGTAGACCGAACATATCAGAAACTGGTTCAACACCACGAATAGCAACCTCATAAGACAATTCATGCTTTTTAAGCATAAAATATTTAATAGAATGAGTTCCCATTGTAGAAAGAACAATTATATACAACAATAATAAAAAATTTAAATTTGATTATTAAAAATAAATCACAACAATTTAAAATAAAATTTAACAGAATAAAAAAATGTTTTGAATGTTCTCTAGAAATTATTATTATACAAATATACCTACTACGAGAAAGTGTTACTTCTTTTAGTTAGTTTTAGTAAGCAATAACACAAAGTAGATAGAATTAAAAAATTGCGAACTGTTACGTCACAACATAGGTACAATAAAGTGTTACGTAAGTTAGCTCGTCATTACATAACACAAATCTAACATGTACAGTAAGCTAAAAGTATGTGTTATTTAGTTAGCTCAGTAGTTATGTTATTTTTAGTAGCAATAACAACACAATAGCAACAAGTAGGTACACACACACACACACACACAATAAAACATAGAATATACAAGTAAATTACAAGAAGTACGTACCAGTTCGCTGACGAAGTCACCTCCTCGTTTACAAGAGTGAGGCTGAGCTGAGAGCTGCTGAGCGAGAACAACACTACCACCAGCGATTGGAAACGAGACACAAGAGTTGGGCGCCACTGTCCCGGGTGAGGGGAGAGGTGAGCCTTCGGTACCCGGGAACAGGATAGGTAGAGTGTGGAAATAAGAGAAGTGGTCAATATTTATAAAGTGGGTTCGTTTATTAAACGTCTGTTTCCTTCACTAGTGGTGGTGAGTAGAGGTAGGTGGTAGGAAGGGGAACACTGGCCTGACGTAGGGTCAAGGGTCCGGCTGGGAGCAGTCTGGTCTTCCTCAGGAAGGTAGATAGCGCCTGGTCCAGGGTAGTGCCTGGACTGGAGGCGGACTGGTCCAGAGGTAGGGTCTGGGCCAGAAGTAGGTACTGCACCAGATGTAGGGTCCGGGCCAGTAGTTAGTGTTGGGTAATTATGTCACCAGGATCCTGGAATGGAACAGCAGGCATTAGCTCGCTCGACCATGCACGGACATGCCCTAGTCGCAGCTCAACATCCTACCCTATAACCGTAGCACCTAGTCATTGCTGAGCAGCCTCAGCCAGCAATGTTGGAGAGAACAATATACAAAGATGGACACAGCACTACACAGTTATTAATAGCTACACTCAGTAAAAATACACTAGGAACTCACCCCAGCGGGATCGGCAACAAATATATAGTATGTTAGTATGTTTAGTACATAGCAGTTAGGTTTTGGCGGGCTTTCCCGACGACGAGTGGAGTGACCACACGCCGCCAAGCCCCGCGTCGCAGTGGCGGCGGGAGATGCAAATGCGCGGCAAAACAAAAGAGCGCGGTGCGCATGCTACTGCGCACAACATTGCCGACAGCTCCCGACGATCCCCGATGCTACGCTCGGATTGAGTCATTGTGCACGATTCTAGCTATTTTATATTTCATTCAATTTATAATTAGTTTAGGTATTTGATAATATTAGCTTTTAAGTTAGTTTTATAGGTAATTAAGTTGATAATATGATAGTAGGGGTATAGTTATAGCTAATTAGGAGTAATATGAGTATTTTAATAGAAAATAGATAAATTATTAATTATTTAGTAAAATGTAACGGCACGTACTAGGCGTAACGTTACAACAGCATAGGCTTTTCCGTCACGCAACGGTCGGCAATTCAAAGGATTTGTTTTACTATAGGTAATTTATTTCGGGAACGCTTTTCCGGTACATTTTCTTTTGTTTCGGCCCTTCCGGGGCCTATTTAGAAATCACTCGAGATTGGTGCCCAATAAATTATGTCACATGTTGATTTACAGTAGACGCAGTATAATATTTGTATATAACGAATATTATATTGGTATTCAAATAAATATTGTTGCCACGACATTCAACTCCGACTCGCGAGACTATGTGAAAATGAAAATGAAAAATATTTATTCAGTTAAAGCCCTGGTAAGGCACTTATGAATGTCGAGAATTTACCACCGGTTCGGAAACTAGCCTTGTGAGAAGAACCGGCAAAAAATGTACATGATGCCTGGCTGATGATATTGTTGTATTTTTAAAATAAAAATTGCCTAAGTTACTCCTTGTAGAGTAAGCTATCTGCCTGTAAAAGTCCCGTTCCGTCCTGTAAAAATCCAGCCGTTTTGTAAATTAGCCAGAACAAACAGACGGATAGACAGACAGAGAATTTTGAAAATTAGTTTTTTTAAATCAATGCCATGACACTTCAATTTTGTTTATCTGTATACATTTATGTTAATCGCACCATTAGAAAACTTTAATAAACTATGGTAATTGAAAACATGAGGCACTTTCAAAGAAAAATAAATTAATTACATAATGTATAGTCAACACGTAAGTTACTGACATAAGTAATATGGTTACGTAATTTGTCAAACATAATAAGAGAAAGTTCCCAAGCTAAGGTAAGTAGGCGCATAGATAGCACTTTCCCCTTTGTAAAGCCTTCCCTTATGTGTCTCGACTTTTATACGCTTATAAATACTACTAGCCGTGCCCGGTTTTACCCGCGTAGAGTTAATTTCATGGATGACATACATACATAAGCTCACGCCTGTATTCTCCGAAGGGGTAGGCAGAGGTGTTGTAATCACAACACCCACTTTTCACCGAAGATCATTAAGTGCCAACGTGACAGATGGTGAGCCCATTGCCGTCTCAGACACTTTACGTACGTCATTGAATTACTTCTCAGAAATATGCAGGTTTCCTCACGATGTTTTCCTTCACCGTTAAGCACGTGGTGTGAAATCACTGTACATAAGTTTTTTAGAAAAACTCATTGGTACAGGCCCCACTGGGATTCGAACTTGCGTCGCTTGAAAAGTGGGTGTTGTTATTACAACACCTCTGCCTACCCCTTCGGGGAGTACAGGCGTGAGCATATGTATGTATGTATGTCATTATCAAACTAACAAAATTTCTGCTCTTATATTTTATTAAACTATTACAACAAACCTTAAAAAATATAATCTAATAATTAAAATATATTATTAAAAGGAGTCCCTGTAGGCAAGGTTCCGAAGATACTGGCAGCATTCCCCCTTTGAATGGCAAGACTAATCCTTTGTCCGAGGTAGCTGCCAGCTCTTCGGTCTCCTGTGATGTCGACTAACCTTTTTGTTATTTCTTTAAAAGCCTCATGGCGCTAGGACCCCACGGACCAAGGGTCTCGACCGAATCGATCTTCTTCTCAGTAAAACCAACCTTCCGAACCTGGCGGTAGCATGTATAATCCTGTATAATTATGTCATTCTGACGATTTGAAAGTTTTTTGTAAAAAGTCTAATCGAATAAAGATACTTTTGACTTTGACTTTGAATGAGACCTTTACCTCTCTTATTATTTATGTCATCCTAGATCGTATAATTTCTCTCGCTTACAGAATACATGCCTTTGAACAAAATGGAGTCTGTAAATGAATGGTACTGTATCTTACACCATTAAAGTAATCTTTTGCCTTTTTACTTATTACCTACGTTAATATCGTCTCCGAGATGGAATCGTTTCGTACATAAACTTGGCAATTTTGTACCGTTATGTCGTGTACGTTACTTCTTATGAGCCTTCACTTATGCCATTCTTATTCGAACGAGGAATTTGAGGAGAAGATAATCCATGTATATAAAAACGAGTTGCTGTTCGTTAGTCTACAAAACTAGAGAACGGCTAGAACGATTAGGGTAATTTTGATATTAATATATTTGTGTAAGTTCAGGGAAGTTTTAAACGGTAAAATACATAATTAATAAAATAAAAATACAAAAATAAATAAATACGCTCACGCCAACCCGGAAGGGTCCCACATTTATCCGAATACTATTAAATGCCAACGTGACAAATCTTTGAATTAATTTTCAGACATATGCAGGTTTCCTCACGATGTTATCCTTCATCGCGTGAAATTACGTTTGCACTTAATCATCTTCGGTGAAAAGTTGTGATTTTTTCATCTGTGATTTCCAGTAGTAGTCTGAAGTCTGGGTTAGTGTCTTTTTAATGGCAATAGGCCCTTGTTCCATGGGCCTAGACATAGCTGGCGAAATGTGGGTGTATAATAAGGCCCTCTGCCTACCCCATCGGAGAATACAGGCGTGAAGGCGTCCTTTTCAATATCCCTGCCCATCAATATCTTCAGCCATGCCCGCCGGAACATGATTCGATAAAATTCACATTAAGACAACGCGCACATTACATTGGGCAGATAAAAAGTCCAATATATCGTAGATTCGATATCGTTCCGCCATTATGGCTTTCGTTTCTGCATCTCACTCACGAAACCTTTTCAATTCTTGATCTTGTCTTTTTAGGGTTTCGTACCGATAGAGTAAAAAACGGACCCTGTTAAGAATTAGCTGTCCTTTTCTCACCAGCGTGTGTCGTATTAACCATGATTGTAAGACTTGAATATTTCCCAGATGTATTTCTGCTGTCGCTAGAACAAGAAATAGGTACTTAACAACCCAAATAAAAGTTTTTACATGTTTTATCGTTGACAATAAGGGATCGTAAAACTTCCTACACTCGCCGCTAGGGGCGCTTTTACGCTTCGATATCAACGTTAAAAATGGAAAATTTTATGCAGCTTGTAGGCTGGTTATCTTAGGCTACGCAATTATGCGTAATACCTACATTTAGTTTAATTTTTTTGTTTTTTATCAACTTTTGTGCATTGAAAAATTGTAAAAATATTATAAAAAATATTAATTACTGAGTTTCTTGCCAGGTTCTTCTCAAAGCAACCTTCCAAACCTGGCGGTAGCATGTATAATTCTGTATAATTATGACATTCTGACGATTAGAAAAGTACTTTGTTAAAAGTCTTATCGAACAAAGATATTTTGGAGTTTGAGTTTAAATGCAATATATATGGAAATTACATAAATCGGTTACGTGACATATGTCATTCCTTTACCATTTGTAAAACAGGGGTGCTATACATGATAATTTTAACTCTTCCCTCACACTGGCTAGTGGAAACTCGCCCTAATGACGTCATCTCGCGCTTCCGCTCAAACTGGAAGTATCTTTTCAGCGAGTTATCAAAATAAAAGCAGGCGATTATCTCGCTTCGCTCAAATGGACAAAAAACGGTGGAAAATGCTGAGGATTAATGGATCCATCCGATGGCTCCGTGATCCATGATTCTTTTTTGCTAACTCTACCATCTGTGTTAGTAAGAATTAATAGTTTAATAAACAAAAAGATTGGATACTACTCTTTTATCTAATTTGAAATATTTTTATGTTTTGAAATTAGACGTTTTGCTCGTGAATGTCCAATCGGGCTGAAGTTTGGTTCTCGTGAAAATGCACGATTAAAAAAAAAAACTTTTAATGATTTGTGAGGGCAGACGATTCTATACCTTATGAAGTTAATGATAAGGCCCTATGCCATATCCGGAAATCCGTGTGCTATTCAGACTTTCTCCCGGTGGTAACTTGAATGGATGTCAAAGCAAACTGACACTTAAACTTTAAACTTAAGAACTATATTACAATGATAGTGGTTTTAAATTTAGCGGCCATTAAAAATGCTGTTACGTAAACTGTTGCAATGGATTTCATTAATTAGATTTGTCAGCAACAATGTTCGAAATAATGGTTTTTAGTTACAACGTCTACCCTTACCTATATTCTGGAACGGGAATCTAATCCCTGGTAAATAAGGTAAGGATAGGTGCCGTCATGCCGGATGAGCGCTGAGCGAAAATTGTGGGGGAAACAGCTGGTCTATTTTATTCGTAAAGCACCATACAGACAGAATGAGACGGATATATTGTGCATTCAAGGTCAGCGCTCTATAACGACCAACAAGTGTGCAACAGAGATAGCGGTCTATGAAGCCGCGATAACCTGATTTTCTCTTTCTTGAAGTCGATGAGCATTATATATCAAAGTCAAAGTCAAAGTCAAAAATATCTTTATTTGATTAGACTTTTTACAAAGCACTTTCAAATCGTCAGAAAGACATAATTTACAAGATTATACATGCTACCGCCAGGTTCGGAAGGTTGCTTTTACTGAGAAGAACCTGGCAAGAAACTCAGTTATGACTCTTTTGAAAAAAATATTATACAATTTTAAGAGTACAAAATAAATCGCTTAAGAAACATAAGCTCATGGACACCGTTCCAATGCACAAATGTCGATAAAATTCATATAATTAAAAATCTAGTACATCTACTTATAACTAAATGCGTTGCTTGAGATGACCAGCACCCACAAGTAGCACCTGTTCACAAGTATGACGTGAATGCTATCGCCGGGTACTGTACATTATAATCTTTATGACTACGATTCTTCTAGAGCCATGGTGGCCGTGGGGTTTGAACAGTGACGCAAGTTCGAATCCCAGCAATCTGTGCCAGAGTTGTAGATACTGAATTTTCACACCACTAGCTTTACGGTGAAGGATAGCATCGTGAGGAAACCGGCATAAGTCTCTGAAGTAATGCATAGACGTATGTATAGTACCTGAGACGGCAATGGACTCTCTGCCACATTGGCACTTAATCATCTTCGGTGAAATGTGGGTGTTGTTATTACAACACCTCTGCTTACCCCTTCTATGATGGAAGGTGCATATTTTTTTGGTTTCTTTTTCAAAATGATCAAACATAATACAATAAACAAATTATCACTGAATACATCTATATCTGTACTGATAAATAAATAAAAGAAAAATAAATTTAGCTTTTCACTAAATGCATATAATAGTATATACGGTAGTGACAAAATCAATTATATAAATGTATCTCTGTCCGTCTGATTGTTCCGGCTAATCTCCGAAACGGTAGGACTAATATTAACGGGACTTGGGTGCGGGTGACGGGACGCGGATGAAACCGCGTGACGGAGCTAGTATACGTAAATATACATAGTAATTGATATGTATTCGAGAACGGAGAGGAACACAAGTAAAACGCAAGCTTGCTCATAGCGCACTGTTTATTTTACTCACTTCACGGTGGACGCAGCCACACGCACACATGCATACATCTCTGTACTGCGTAAGGTGTAATCGCATACATAACAACTCCTACCCTTATTTAGAAACTAAATCTATTTTCACAAGTCCAATATAATAAGATATTATCGAGCTTGAGCTTGGAACCCTTACATCTAAAAATATCGTTTGTAATCAACCCTGGGACGCAGACGTTTAGATCTTTGAATGTTTGCTGCATTACCAGCCGATTCCTCGGTATCACTTTCAGCTTCATCCAACACTTCATTTAGCTGCTCCCTCCCATGTGGTGCCTCTGGCGATTTCGTTGATTCCGGAGTAGCTAGGTCTACTCCATCTGATCCCGTCTCCCGCGTGCCATCCGATGTTCCCCTCGTGATCTCCCTTGTGGTGGAAGTAGACAGCACAGGGAGTAGCGGAGCTTGAAATGTGGATGCAATGGCAGGCGAGACCGATGTGGGTGACGACAGTGTAATAGGCGGCGGCGGCGTGGTTGATACGCAAGTATCCTGGTCATTAGCACTCTCATTAAGGTCATTGTCCCATAGATTACATCCAGAAAGTGTCCCCTTATATAATATTAACTGATTCTTATGTTTTCTATACAGTATTTGTGTACATAAATCTTTCACTAAATACAAAACTCTTCCAAGTTTCTGGACTATTATTCCCTTACACCATTGTTTACTATTATTATTACCATATTTTTTAAATAATATATATTCACCGGGGGCAAAACATTTTGGTTTCCGCTCGTTTTTACTCTGTGAACACTGTTTATCAATTCGAGTTGAGTTCGTGGTCGAAGGTGACGAGTCCTTCGGTGACAATAGGTCTAAACGCGACCTCAGACTGCGTCCGTAGACCAACTGTGCGGGCGAGAAACCGGTGGTAGAATGTATCGAGTTCCTATAATCAAACACGTATTTAAGTAATTTCAGTCTCATGTCCCTCGCGGTGCGACTAGATAATACACTAGATTTAATACCCTTTTTAATAATTTTGACGTAACTTTCCGCCTGTCCGTTACTGGCGGGATGGTATGGCGGTGACGTCAAATGTGTGATCCCATTTAAATCACAAAAATGCTTAAAATCGTGTGAACAAAAAGCTGTGCCATTGTCACTCACAATCGTGTGAGGTATCCCGAACCTAGACATAAACTCATACAATTTCTCTACCACGGCAGTTGTAGTGGTTGTATTAACCATGTCATAAATTTCCGGCCACTTAGAATGTGCGTCTACGACTACCAGATACATATGGCCGTTAATGGGTCCAAGAAAATCTATGTGTACCCGACTAAAAACACGCGCCGGATATTCCCAAGGCGAGGGAGGAGCGCGCGGCGGGGAGGACCGTAATTGAATGCATATATCGCAACTCGCTATCAGGCGTTCTACGTAGTCGTCTATACTCGGAAACCAAAACCGTGAACGGGCTTCGGCCTTAGTCTTTACTATTCCTAAATGAGAAGCGTGTAAGTCAGACATAACTCTTTCGCGTAAAGATTCAGGAATTACGACCTTATGACCCCGCATTACACAACCATTTTCATAAGCCAATTGCATTCTACATAAATGATACGGTTTTATACGTAAATCGTTAATTATCCTAGGCCAACCATTCATAATGTACTTAATAACTAGGGATAAAATAGGATCTTTTAACGTTTCCTCCCGTAATACATTTAATTGTACAGGTAAATCTCCCTCCAAAACAAAACATATATACGCTGCGCGGTCGCATGTTATTGTTGCGTCCGCGTCGTCCGTGTCACAGCTGTGGCTCCCTATGACTGTGCTCGCCCCCGCGCCCGCGCCCTTACCTTCCCCGCGTTCGCCTTCCGTCAGCAGCGGTGTCGGCGGTGGCAAACTCGCTCGAGACAAGTAGTCAGCTGAGTTTTGTGCACCGCGTATATATTCTATGTTATAATTGTAACCACTTAAAAACATCGCGTACCTTTGTAACCTGTTAGCTGAAACTTCCGGTATACCTTTATAGGGTCCAAAAATTGAAATAAGCGGCTTGTGGTCTGTACGTAAGGTAAACGGATCTGCCCTACCATAAAGGTATTGGTGAAAACGCCTGACTCCAAAAATTATAGCGGTGGCCTCTTTTTGTATTTGCGCGTAACGCTTTTCCGCGGAATTTAAAGTACGCGATGCAAACGCGATTGGCTTTTCGCAACCGTTATCTTCAATTTGTGATAAGATTGCACCCAACCCCGTTGGTGATGCATCTACAGTCAAAATTATCCTTGCTTTGGGATTAAAATGGGTTAATACTTGATCAGATGCTAGATTGTTTTTAATTTTATCAAATGCTCTTTTATGGACCTCGTTCCAAGTCCAAGTGACATTCTTTTTTAACAAATCGTATAGAGGGTGTAATATCGATGAAGCATCGCGGACAAAATCTCTATAATAATTAACCAGTCCTAGAAAAGACTGTAACTGGTTTACATTGGCGGGAACTGGAGCATTGACAATGGCCTCAACTTTATCAGGGGATTTTTGCAATCCGTTCTTGTTGATAACGTAACCGAGATAACAAACTTCGTCTTTAAAAAATTCGCATTTATTTCTTTGTAATGTTAACCCGGCGTCTTGTAATTTTTGCATTACCATCTTTAGCCTTGTCAAATGAATCTGATCATCTTCCCCCGTGACTAATATATCATCTAACATACATGTCACGCCATCTATCCCTGCTAACACGCACTCCATCGCACGTTGAAAAATAGCCGGCGCACACGCTAGCCCGAACGCAAGACGTGTATATTTGTATAACCCGCGATGTGTATTAATACATGTATACTTTTGTGATTCCTCATCGATAACAAACTGATTATATGCCATAGACAGATCCAGTTTTGAAAACCTTTGACCTCCATGCAATTTCGAAAATAATTCTTTGGCAGTAGGTAACGGGTATTGATCTACAACCAAATGTTTATTAATACTAACCGAATAATCGGCACATAAACGAACACTACCATTACGTTTCAACACTGGGACTATAGGTGACGCATATTCCGAATGATCAGTTTGTTTTAGTATCTCTAAATCCACCAATCTGTCGATTTCATTGTTTACTTTTTCGCGTAATGCAAAAGCCACAGACCGCGCTTTAAAAAAAATTGGTTTTGCTGTCTCTTTCATTAACAATTTTACCTTATATTTATTAAAACAACCCAATTTATCAGAAAATAACGCCGGGAACTGTACATGTAATTGATCTACCTCATCAGAAGCTTTATGGCAGTAGTTGACCGGTACCAATTCTAATTTAAATAAAGAGATAAAATCTCTGCCGAGCAGCGGCGGGCCGCCCGCGCGCACTATGTGTACATCCAGTGTGCACGTACGATCTGCGAACTTTACCGGTAACCGCGCAACTCCTACACAGTTTATACTATCTCCCGTATAACTCATCAGTTTTTTGCGACTAGGGGACATTGGCACGTCCTTGAATTTGCTTTTGTACATATTCTCTGATATTACTGTTACTGCAGACCCACTATCGATCTCACACTTAACATTCAAACCCAATATCGACACATTTTCTACCATCGGTTCCCCCCGCACAGATCGAATACTGAAAATCTTACCGTCATCGTCATCACCTTCGTCCCTGACTCCGTTATTTACGTAGTTGATCTTCGATGGACACATTCTACGTAAATGGCCCTTGACATTACACTTTTTGCACACATACTCAGCGAACCGACACTCTATAGATTTGTGATTATTATAACCGCAAACCGAACACTTTTCCCTAACAAAACCGCCACTTTTACCACTTTTTACGATTTTCTTATGATCCACTATCTTGAATAGTTGATTACTCATTCCAGCAGCTCCGGCGGCGCCAGCACTCGCGGCGGCCGCTTCCCTGGCGCAGCGGATATTCTCAGCAAACTCAATCGCTTTCTTCAGAGTCATGTCTGTTAAGTCTTGGGCATATAACTTCTCTTTTTCAACTCCCGGCAGCATTCCCATTATGAATTTGTCACGCAATGCTTCTTCCACATCCTTAAAAAAGCAATCCTGTGTCAAACCACGTAACCTTGCTGCCCATTGCGCGGGAGATTCCGATTGTTGTTGCACCGCCGCGTAGAATTTGTGCCGCTCACTGAACCCGATACTTTTCGGAGCAAAGTGAGCATCCAGCAGGTTCAAAATGTCTTCGTATGGTACCTCTTGCAACTCTTTTGGTAACGCTAAATGAGCTGCCAGCCTATAGGTACCTTCCGTGAGTGCGCTTAACAAAATGGCGCGCCTTTTCGTTCCCGTTGCATCTTTGGTACTTGTCACGTCGTTCGCAATAAACCACTGTGTAAGACGACTTTTATACGTCTTCCAGTCCTGTATATTGTGGTCAAAGCTCGACAAAATGCCAAAATTTACGCTCGACATATTAAAAATGTACAATACACGCGCTTTCGTCGCCACTGATATGTATTCGAGAACGGAGAGGAACACAAGTAAAACGCAAGCTTGCTCATAGCGCACTGTTTATTTTACTCACTTCACGGTGGACGCAGCCACACGCACACATGCATACATCTCTGTACTGCGTAAGGTGTAATCGCATACATAACAGTAATAATAAGACCCAGTTAAGATAATAATTTCGTCCGTTCCTATCTTTATTACCACAGTTATTTGTCTCCCATTATTACGTGGACTGTTGTTATTATCATCCAAAGAGCTATATATTCCACACACGATAGCATTTGGCTCTTCGCCAGAGCACTTGAGGAAAATATGGCAGGAACTGGCTTTTTTGGGTGTAATTTACGCGCGTCGAGCACAGCTGTCTACCTGGCCTTAGCTGTGTGTACGCTTTTCATTACTTACTTTAAGTAACACTTGAAACGGAGTTACTCTATTTCACGTTTACATAGCTAGCTTGATCCTGCGTTGTTATCTAATATTTTTCGTACTTAAATTTACATGCGTACTATTGCATAATAGTATTTACTAGTTTAAATTATTGGTAAGTATGGATAATGGCTAATGCCTTTAGATGGTGATTGAATCTCAAATAGTTTTATATTTTTATGATCAAATCGGACACTCATTAAATGTAATTTTTTCAGACAATCGTAATTAATTATTACAACAGAGGTTAACAAACTTGCTGGTAAGCTCGTAACAGCCTCCTTATACATACATATGCTCACGCCTGTATCCCATGGGGGTAGGCAGAGACCACTGTTTGCCACATGCTACGATCCTTACATACTTCTTTCGCTTCATTCACATTCATGCATCTCTTCATACACTTACTTCGGTTACGAGTGCTCCGAATTTGACCTTTCTGAAAAATACTATTATTGTGGTCATAGTAGTTCTTCTTCTCCGTCTTCTTCTCAGCCTCCTTATATGAAAATGAAAATGATTTATTCACTATTGAACGTCGAAGAGCAGTCCAGACCATACAAGTGAGACCCTACTGACTGAAAACACAACGCAATTATATTTTTATACGATCTATGTTGAAGCAAGTCTGCATCCTCGCAAATAACTAAAATATATTAGACACAGAGGTACTTTCAAACAAAATTTCAGCCATAACTCCTCATACAAGGTCGGTACTTTGCGATATTTATTAGGTTTCGTATTAAACGAAACAGGTCCCTCAGGATTTAAGATTGCTTCCGCTTCAAAAGTAATGTGTCTGCCGCTATGTGATTAACTGTGATGATATTGTTTATTTTTTATATAACATAATAGTAGAATCGAAGGGTAAAGACGATTGGACACCTTGTGGGACATGACAGCTTCTTTAACGCGTTCACTGCTAACGACGCGTATGTGCGTCCAACTGTTCGAGAATTTACGAAGAAGTTGAAATGTTAGCAGTGAATGTGTTAAAAACATAATAGAAGGAAAGGTAGAAGGGAAGAGAGGGAGAGGAAGACCAAGGCTATATACATGAGACAAGTTAAAGAAAAGCTGTCAGTCATGACGTATAAGCAGGTCAAAGAGATGACACTGGACAGAGACAAATGGAAAGAGTTGCATCGGATACATCGACAAGAGTTATTGCCCTTAAAATCATGATGATGACTAGATCGAATGGAAATTGTGTGATTAGAGACAGTTGCAAGTTGAAGAAGAATGTTGGGATAATTTGAGCATAAATATCTAAAGGATGATTGAAGGGCGATTAACTCAATGAAAGAAATTCAATGACGTATGTAATGTGTCTGAGACGGCGATGGGCTCACCATCTGTCAATTACAAACAGACATTTCAATTTTATTTATCTGTAATCTGTATATATATAGAGTGTAGATGTGTAGATATATCAATTAACTACGAGAAACAATCATTTAAATATATACTTCCCTCTTTAAGCTCTACAATTCGTTTACAAAATACGATGGCAAGGCGTTCTGTTGCATTGAAATGTTGATTAGTTTAGCGAAACACATTTGAGATTTACGAGCGTCATAGTAAAGAACTAAGTAAAGTTTCAAACAAAAGCTCATAGCACTTAAAAAGTTACTTAAGTTTCCCTTTTAATTAATTCTTATGAAAGTGCTGTCACCTACTTTGAATTCAACAGAATATAGTCGTTTTTGTTTGCAACTAGAGCTGTCAGAAGGCATAGGAATTGCAGTCTGTTCGTGGAAGGAGGGATTCACGTTCGACTGTTCTAACCAACAACATTACGGATTACTCTGTTTAGCAACCGTCGTCTCTTCCCCCCCCCCCCTCAACCTTCCTACCCCTTCGGGGAATACCACACGGGGAAGGACCACATCTTTCTATAATATAATTTTAAAGAGGAAATATATTTTTGTATTTAACGAATAAACTTAAACTCGTATAGCAACATCAACTAGGAACATAGGTTATATGTTTATCCCTGTACTTACACCCTCGGGCGGGGACGGGAACTACGCGGGTATTTATCTATGTGAAAAAGCAAAAAAGAACTTATGTACAGTGATTTCACACCACGTGCTTTACGGTGAAGGAAAACAACGTGAGGAAACCTGCATATTTCTGAGAAGTAATTCAATGGCGTATGTAAAGTGTCTGAAACAGCGATGGACTCACTCTCTGTCACATTAGCCTGAATCATATCCGGTGAAATGTGGGTATTGTGATTACAACACCTCTGCCTACTCCTTCGGGGAATACAGGTGTGAGCATATGTATGAGAAAAAGCAAATACAATGCCTTAAGGTTTAGACATGCTTGAACGTGGGCGAATTTCGTTGTGATACTAACTATATCATGCGTTCGATGCATACGATGTCGTGATAAGGACGTATTGTGGACTCATCAATGTAACGTATTCGAGAGAGAACTCACAGAGAGAACTCGGATGGTCACCCATCCAACTACTGGCTTAGGTATAGGCTTAAATTCAACATGTCTTATAACATAGCCCGGCTTCGAAAAGGTATCAATACATTGGGAACAACTAGGTTTGAAAGTGTCAAAACCAACTTGGAGCAGGTCACACCTTAACTAATTTAAAAAGGAAGAGGTTCTCAAACGGTTGAAAAATCAATTTGTTCAGTGGGAGAGTTGCCACTACTGAAAACGCAGGCACGGCTACTAAATGTATAATGGACCATTACCCTGAGCCGGCAACAATAAATAACAGTGCCCACGAATGCACTGGTCGGTCTAGTGACAAAGCCTGTCACATGAGCTATCATTAATTTCATATGTACCCGGTCTGATGGCCATGTGTGCCACAAATCTAGTTACGTGGATGACACTGGATGAGCCTTTGGCTTCGTTGCGCGTGTGTGTGAAATTAAAAAAGAAAAACTTATTTGGGTAGCGGTTTTTATGACTTTCGTATCTCAAAATGGAAACTGGCCAAGTGTGAGACGACTTCGTCTAGGGATCTGTACAAAGAGTCTGGGAGATTTGAGACCGGGGCCGTGACCGAGAATCTGTGATCTGGGTTAAACCAGTTGTCATACTATTTTAGGCCTTCGACCGACCTGTAACGATTGCCAAAGTTGATAGATTGGTAACCGGGCCCCTGGGGCACCCGCCCCGGAGACGCGGGGACGTAGGAGGGGAGGGAAGAGAAGCAGGAGGAGCAAGCAGAGTTCGGCCGCTGCCGCAGTGCTGCCGACCGCTGCTCCTCCTGCAGCTCCGCGGGCAGTGCAGGCGCCACCCCCCCAGGTGGCGTGGAGCACCGTGGTGGGGCGTAAGGCCCAACCAAAGGCTGGGCCGAGCACAGGGCCCCAACGGGCTCCTCCTGCAAAGCCTGCGTCCCGGCCTCCGCCGGCGCGCAAGCCGGAGAGGGCTCCCGCGCGGCCGCCAACGGTCGCAGCGATTACTGTGACGATCCCGGAGGGATCGAAGGTCACGTACGCTGCGGTGATGGCGGCTGCGAGGGACAGGATCAAGCTCGCCGACCTCGGCATTCCGACTCTTCGGAATCGGAAAGCCATAACCGGCGGGCTGATCCTGGAGGTGCCCGAACCGGACTCTGCCTCCAAAGCCGACGCGCTCGCGAGTCGCATGCGGGAGTCCCTCGCAGACCTGGGCGTGCGAATTGTGCGCCCAGTGAAGACGGGGGACATGAGGGTGTTGGACCTCAATGAGGCCATCACCCCCGAAGACGTGGCGACCGCGATCGCGGAGGCTGGAGGCTGCGCGGCGGCGGACGTGAAGGTGGGGCAAATCAAACGCCCCTCACGTCTGGCCCTCGGGACTGTGTGGGTCCGCTGCCCACTCACCGCGGTGCGCAAGCTGGTCTCAGCTGGGCGCATCACGGTTGGGTGGGTGTCGGTGCGGGTTGAGGCACTGGAGGCACGGCCTTTACAGTGCTTCCGGTGCCTGGAGATCGGCCACGTGCGTAGCACATGTCCGAGCACCACGGATCGGAGCACCATGTGCTACGCATGTGGAGAGGCGGACCACCGGGCGAGTGAGTGCACTCGCCCGCTTAAGTGCCCGCTCTGCGCGGACCTGGGCCGGCCCTCTGGCCACAGGATGGGGGGCAAGAAGTGCTCCGCTCCTCGTGGCAAGAGGGGCCGTAAGGCGGGTCCCGCGCTGCCGAGCGGCACGGGTCCGGCCCGGTCGGGTTCTGTCCCGACCGAGGCGGCAGCAAAGGCCCCAGCACGGCCTTAAGGCCCCAGCGAGCCCTGCAGTGCAACCTGAACCACTGTCGCGCGGCGCAGGACTTGTTCCAGCAGTCCGTCGCGCAGTGGTCGGTTGCACTGGCGGTGGTGGCGGAGCCATATCGCGTCGTCCCAAACCACCCTCGCTGGTTTGGTGACGACATGGACTCCGTCGCCATATATTGGGGTGGCGGTAGCGGCGACCCTCCCTGCTCCCTCATTGAGAGGGGGCTGGGATACGTCGCCGTGAGCTGGGGCCGCATAGTCGTTGTGGGCTGCTATGTCTCCCCCAACTGTACCCTCGCCGTCTACGAGGCGTACCTGGACGGGGTGGCCAACTGCATTCGCAGATGTCTGCCTCGTCCCGTGCTCGTCCTGGGCGACTTCAACGCTCACTCTCGTGAGTGGGGGAGCGCCCGGGATGACCCAAAGGGGGAGACAGTGCTGGAATGGGCGGCGGCGCTGGACCTCCGGTTGCTTAACCGGGGGTCCGTCAGCACCTGCGTGCGCTGGCAGGGGGAGTCGATTGTGGACCTCTCGTTGGCGACTCCCCAGGCCGCGCGCATGGTGACGGGGTGGAGAGTGGCGGAAGAGATGGTCACATTATCCGACCATCGCTACATAGCGATGGATGTGGCCATCCGCCCTCCCCGCCCCGACAGCCGCCGCCGTAGCAGCCCGCCGCGACGATGGTCTCTCAAGCGGCTCGACAGAGATCGTCTCTGCGCCGCAGCCATCGTCGCGACCTGGCCTGAGAGCCAAGCGGATGGGATCCTGCCCGATCCTGAAAGGGAAGCCGCCTGGTTCCGGGACACGATGACGTCCATATGTGACGCGTCGATGCCCCGGACCAGACCTGCCAAGCCCCGGGCCGTGTACTGGTGGTCGGAGAGCATCGCGGAGCTGCGCGAGATATGCCTCCGCGCCCGACGCCAGTACACGCGTGCCCGGAGAAGAAGGCGAGCCACAGCCGAAGAGTTGGGTGGAGCCTACGTGGCATACCGAGGCGCCACGAAGGCGCTGCAGGCAGCCATTGCCAGCGCCAAGGCTCGGTCGTGGGATGAGCTCATCGGGGGACTGGAGAGGGATCCATGGGGCCGCCCGTACAGGATGGTACTGGGCAAGCTGCGCCCGTGCGCCATCCAATTACCGTACGTACTTTCATATGCATTTAGTGAAAAGCTGTTATTTAGAAATTAAAATCAGACACATCATATGTATAACTTCATATATATGTATATATCTGGATGCAGATAAGCAATAATGTGTCAACCCGCATAAACTTGGTTTTGAGAAAATGGCGTCTTAAGATGATTGTATACGTGATTTAAGATTTGTTTTATGACATAAATCCATTTTTTACGTACTTTTATGTTTCAGATGACTTGAAACACTTTTTTAGAATGTTAAATACGTGATGCATTATCAAAATATATCAAAACCTTTGAATTTGACTTTTTGTGGGTTGACACATTATTGCTTATCAGCATCCAGATATACTAAGTAAGTATATAAATTGTAACCACATGCCTTACAATGCGGACGGTTCATTAGCCATAGCTTCCCCTGGAAAATTGTCAATAAACCGTAATTGGCCCTGTAAGGCAGCTGTGGCCCCAATTAATTAACTGAACAAAATTACTCGTTCAGCCTTAAGAATATAGATTGAAAAAGTCTTATAACTTAAGGCTTACTTATTAGATTTGTAAAATAACCCCGAAAAAGCTACGAACACGTTAGTGCAATTTTTTACAACTTTATCCAAATACTACCTATGCCCTGCGGTTTCACCCGCGTAGATTAATTAATTAATTAAATTCCCGCAGGAGGAGCTCGTGGCACAGTTGCTATTGCGCATATCATTCGATCAGCGAAGTTAAGCAACCCTAAGCCTAGACAGTAATTCGATGGGTGAGCTTAACGTGCCTCGGAGAGCACGTTAAGCCGTCGGTCCCGGTTGCCAATTTATCATCTTTGGCAATGGTTACAGGTCAGTCGGAGGCCTAAAATAGTCTGACAACTGTTTTAACCGAGATAACAGATTTTCCTCGTTAAAGGGGTTGCGAAGTTCTGATGGCAGTCGCTTCGTATAAAAATCAGGTGATCAGCCGCATCGGGTTGAATCAAGTGCCGACCCCAACAATATAAGGGCGATGATGATGAATTCGCGCAGGACACTAAATGCTTTTTTTAAATAAAAGCAGTAGAGTTAGTTCCATGGGTCACCCAAGGAACTAACTCTACGCGGGTAAATCCGCGGGGTATAGCTAGTTTGTATTAAAGTACTTAGATTTGATACTGGCATATTAATATGTTCCATATGTTTTGAATTAGACCTACGTCTATTATGAGTGATGGTGTTGTGTCACGTTTGAATATATGATGTCCTTGCATCCACGTAAAATTGTGTTTCAATCAATTTTCCATTAACAAACACACGTAGATAAATAATTGTTATGAAACACGTAACAAATTAAAGGACAAACAAACAAATGTGTAATTAACAACTGTAAATAATACTCTTTAGTCTGTGGACTGAGTAATTTCAAGCAAGTTTCGGCTGTGAAGAATGGCTCTCGTGTTTTATGAGACCCTGGTACCCGTATCCATTTTAATTGTTAATTTAAACTATGAAGGTGAAGGTGACGTGAAGACGAGGTGAAGGAAAACATCGTGAGGAAACCTGCATATTTCTGAGAAGTAATTCAAAGACGTATGTATAGTGCCTGAGACGGCGATAGACTCACCATCTGTCACGTTGGCACTTAATCAAATTCGGTGAAAAGTGGGTAGTTGTGATAACAACACCTCTGCCTACCCCTTCGGGGAATACAGGCGTGAGCATATGTATGTATGTATTTAAACTATCTGGAAACCGCGACTTCACCTGAGTAATCACCTTAATAATCTATACAGATAAATAAAATTTAAGTGTCTGTTTGTAATTCCAAAATTACAGCTTTTCACTAAATACATATGAAAAGTGCAGTGATTTCACACCACGTGCTTTACGGTGAAGGACAACATCGTGAGGAAACCTGAATATGTCTGATGGGTAATTCAAAATCGTATGTATAGTTCCTGAGACGGCGATGGACTCACCCTCTGACTGTCACGTTGGCACATAATTATATTCGTTGAACATTTGGTGTTGTCGTTACAACACCTCTGCTTACCCCTTCGGGGACCCTTTGGGATGACGCGAGCATATAATTTTTTTTATTGATTTTTTTTACATCATACAGGGGTGAAGATTTGGTGGGAATAAAGGTAGAAGAAATTACGAAACAATAGATGAGTTGTGTGAAACACGACATGGCTAGAGATGGGATTGCTTATCTTCATTTATATTAAAAAAGGTGATGACAATATTGATTTTATGTTCGTTTTTGATGGTAACCCCAAGCCCACCACAGCTCACTGTAATAGATACATACATTTGCTCACGCCTGTATTCCCCGAAGGGGTAGGCGTGTTGTAAAAACTACACCCACTTTTCACCGAAGACGATTAAGTGCCAACGTGACAGATGGTGAGTCCATCGCCGTCTCAGACACTTTACATACGTCTTTGAATTACCCATCAGACATATGCAGGTTTCCTCATGATGTTTTCCTTCACCGCAAATCACGTGGTATGAAATCACTGTACATAAGTTTTTTTAGAAAAACTCATTGGCACAGGCCCCGCTGGAATTCGAACTTGCGTCGCTTGCTTAGCAAGCTACTGCTCAAACCTCAAGGCCACCACGGCTCTATCTCATATCACGGCCTCACTGTGATAAAAATAAAGAATTTCATTTTGGTAGTATTGTCCGCTATCAAAATGCAACTTTTTAACTTCTCAGACACTGATGCTTATTTCAAACTTGAATGTAACACAATATCATAAGTGTAATAAGTACAATGATAAATATTCCTTTCTTTGTAAGAAACGCTCTCATATCTTATTAAAACTGCACGAATGTCACTTTCATGATACAAGTTTTGTTTCAAAGCGAAGCTATTTTGTAGAAGTGTATGAAATAAATTTCCTTTATTCTGTAGGAATTCTTATTAGCTGAATGCATAAATATGCACTCACATGAGGGGTGCACACAGGGGTTTGGCATTTCACGAAGTGTCAAAGTCAAAAATATCTTTATTCGATGAAACTTTTTCAAATTACTTTCAAATCGTCAGAATGTCATAACTATACAGGATTACACATGCTACCGCCAGGTTCGGAAGGTTGCTTTTACTGAGAAGAGCATGGAGAGAAACTCAGTTATTACTCTTATAAAAAATATTATAAATTTTATTTTTTAAGTTCCTTGTATATATAACTGCCTCGTTGGTCTAGTGGTTAGTATGTTCCCCTGCCGATCACGAGGTCCCGGGTTTGATTTCCGGGTCGGGTCAAAAATTAATATTGGGTTTTTCTGTCAAGAAATTCACAATAAAATGCCCGGAGTTTGTAAGTTGGCGGTGTTTCCTACCCCGTGCCTCGGGGCGCACGATGCATCGTTGGTCCTACGCCTGATCTCTCTCCGGTCGTGTCGGATTGCCTCCCGGACTATGAGAGTGAGGGAATAAAGAGTGCACCTGTGTTTGCGCACACACTTGTGCACTATAATATCTCCTGCGCACATGGCTTATCCTCGTTGAGATTAGCCGCCCTAACCGAAATTCGGCAGGAGATTATTATTATTAATCAAGTTATCATTCAATAAATATTACAATAAATCTTAAAATTTACGTTCAATGAGTTCCAAGTGACCCTTAAAATTATTGATAAAATTATTAGAATTTTCATATTTGAAATAACAGGCACTATTACCTTCTTGCTTTTGAATAACTTCTTAAAACGTGCAGGTTTACTTATTATATTTTTCTTACCGTAGAGATCGTCGTGTGACGTTTTTAGGGTTCTGTACCCAAAGGGAAAAATGAAACCCTGTTAGTAAGACTCCGCTGTATGTCTGTCTGTCTGCCCGTCTAAAGACAATGGTCGGACTCCGACTCGACTGCTTAGATTTGAACTAGCGTCACAGGCTTCGACTCAAATCACTCGTCCACCACGTCTCTTTAATTAATAACTTCTGTAATTAATTCTTAGAAGACTAACTAAGCTTGAAGTGTTTCAAAGTAAATGAGGCGTGCCATTACAAAATTTAATGTTGATTTTTATATTACACTGGCAGAGTTAATTATTTTTTGATGAAGAAACTTCCTAAAAGTGTTGTTAATATAAAATTTACTCCATTATTAAACCGGGCAACATTTTGAACCTAAGGGAAAAAAGTTGGGTGGTGTCGTAGAACACTTGTCAGGCAGAAAAAAAGTTTAACCATCATCTCATCTCCCTGGCCTTATCACATATATTGTCGGGGTCGCCACTTGATTCAACTGTCTATTACCTACTAACATTATACTACCACACATACAAATTATATACACATACATAGACACTTTGGTGGCGTTCACTTTCACACCTTTGTTGAATAACAGATCGCTCACTTCCCTCCATAATGGTTGAGGAAGTCAATGGCTGGCATTCTCGTCGCGTTCTGAACAGGTGCTGCTTGCGTTGGGGCTGGTCATCTCAAGCAATGATACGTAGTGCCTTTTAGTTTTATCGACTTTTGTGTTTACTTCAAATTGAAAAATATTTTTGAAAACAGTCATCACTGAGTTTCATGTCGGTTGAATGGACTATCCAACATTGAAAGATTTTTTGAAATCGGACCAGTGATAAGCGCGTTCAAACAAAGAAACAAACGATCTATCAAAACGCCTGGTTGACGTCTCTGGTGACCGTCGAGCTGGTTCTTACCTCGGTCGGATTAGTTTAGCGATCCAGCGAGGTAACGCAGCCAGCTTACTGGGCACCATTCCCGCAGACACTAATTTAAATACCGTGTTTTATTTATAATTTTTATTTTCATTATATTTTTCTTTTTTTTTTCAACATGTGATTGGTTTAAATAAGCTATGTATAAATATTTTTTCCTGTTATTGTTTAAAATAAAATATTATAGTACAACAAACAAACGCTGCAGCTTTATAATATAGATATTGTACTGCAATAAACGTTCTACAAGTTGACACCAGTCTCCTCAATTCACACCCAGTTTCAAAGCGCATAACTACGAATTGGTACAGATAATGTCATGTCGGAAACGTAATTACACATTTATATCTGTAACTGTGTTATATCTGGATGACGGGTTGTCCACTTCCCTCTATGATGGTTGAGGAGGTCAATGGCTGGCATTCACGTCATACTTGTGAACAGGTGCTGCTTGTGGGGGCTGGTCATCTCAAGCTACGCATTTAGTTATAAGTAGAACTACTAGATTTTTAATTATGTTAATTTTATCGACATTTGTGCATTGGAACTGTGTCCATGAGCTTACGTTTCTTAAGCGATTTATTTTTGTACTCTTAAAATTGTATAATATATTTTTTTAAAAGAGTAATTACTGAGTTTCTTGCCAGGTTCTTCTCAGTAAAAGCAACCTTCCGAGCCAGGCGGTAGCATGTATAACCTTGTAAATTATGTCATTCTGACGATTTGAAAGTGCTTTGTAAAAAGTCTAATCGAATAAAGATATTTTTGACTTTGACTTTGAGTTTGAAAACAGTATGTGAGACTCATTGTTTAAACTGAAATTATGCGGGTGTTAGTTCCTAGGACGAGATTTAAAAGCTTCAAAATGTTGGGCTGTTTGGAGAAAATGGAATTACGTAGCGCCGCTCATGAGTTATTAAATACTGGGATTGAGGCACAGGGAACTGGCACAGGTTCTGGCATCCCTCGGGATTGCTTCCTGTTGATGAGAGTTGAACAATGACATGCGCTTGCGATGATATTAACGTGCAACTATTGATCGGTATAAAAATTTGTAACGCCTATATTTGTTGTTCCAAATTAACATCTTTACACTAAATGCATATAAAAGTATAAACGGTACTCTAGTATAAAAAAAAATCCCAGTCTGTCTGCCCGTCTGTCATCGTGTGTACGCAATTATAGTACCAATATTGCGCCAGTTGTTTAAGTCAGATGTAATTTTTTTTTTAGTTACAAATTAGTCATTTGATTGATTTCGAACCTCGTGCTTTACGGTGAAGGAATGCATATATCTGAGAAATAATTCAAAGACGTATGTATAGTGCCTGAGACGGCGATAGACTCACTATCCACGTTGGCACTTAATCATCTTCGGTGAAAAGTGGGTTGCAATACCTATGCCTACGTCTTAGGGAATACCGAGGACTACGTGTTACCAGACCGACGGCCTCGTAGGACAAAACTGTCTAGTCCATCTCCATAACATAATCTTTTACTAACATAAAAATCTTGAATTTATAACCTCGTCCTTGTTTGAAGTCGGTTCGTAAAATAATACAAGATAAAGTAAAACAAACTCTATATTCCCATATTAAAGAAAAAACATTGTTAAGTATACCAAGTTAGCAACAGAAAACAGCGGAGTTGAAACTTTGTCGAGAACGCTTTATATCAGCAACTTAATGATACCGGATGAAGTCTCAGTATCTTTCAACGCTTAAGATGCAAAGTATTCAATGGGAATTGCTACTCATATTTTACGGCGTTTTTGCAACTTGGATTTAATACTAAATGAGCTGGGGTTTCAGCACTCGCCCGCTACGCAAACGACGCAATTCCAAATCCCAACGGGTCCTGTACCAAAGAGTTTTTCTAAAAACTTAGGTGCACTAATTTACGAGCTTTACGGTGAAGGAAAATTTTGTGAGGAAACCATATTATTATCTGCTTATGTCAAAATTAATAGCCAATTTATCATCTTTGGCAATCGCTACAGAGTCGTAGTGGCCTTGAGGTTTGAGCAGTCGCCTGCTACGCAAGCGACGCAAGTTCGAATCCCAGCGGCGCCTGAACCAATGAGTTTTTCTAAAAAACTTATGTACAGTGATTTCCCACCACGTGCTTAACGGTGAATGAAAACATCGTGAGGAAACCTGCATATTTCTGGGAAGTAATTCAATGACGTATGTAAACTGCCTGAGACGGCGATGGACCCACCATCTGTCACGTTGGCACTTAATCATCTTCGGTGATAAGTGGGTGTTGTAATTACAACACCTCTGCCCACCCTTTCGGGGAATACAGGGATGAGCATATGTATGTATGTAAGCAATCGTTTCAGGTTAGTCGGTGATCACAGATTTTCTTCGTGATCAGCCACAGGTTGAACCGAGAGCCGACCACAATAGTGTATGGAATAACGCCAGGGAGATGATGATGACTGAGAAGTAATACAAAGACGTGTGTATAATGCCTGAGACGGCGATGGAATCTCCATCTGTTGCGTTGGCACGTCGGTGAGTAGGTGTAGTTATTACATCACTTTTGCTTACCCCTAAGGGGGGCCTTCTGGAATAGCGTGTGTTGCTACACCGACTTTGAAGAGCGGCGTATAGCTGATGTTAGAAGGAGTAACTTACGCTACTTTAATGCAACAGTAATGACTAGTTGAAAATACTTTATTTTAAAAATCGATGATAAAAGATAGTTTTAAGACCCATAGTTCGCAACCTTAAAGCCGTCGACATGAGGCCAATAGACTATCTGGGAAAGAAATAGTGCATTTCCAGAAGTACGTTCTCTTTAAGCCACAAAGACCTGAGTGCAGCTTTGAACGGAAAGTTATAATCAATAGTCATTTAATATGCTCGCTTCTGAGCTGGGAAATACGAGCAAGTTTATTGAAACCTAGACGGGGCTTTCATGTTATTACAACGATGTAAGGCTACATAAGGACTGCGGCTGTATGTCAGTTTTTCGCAGCATATGAAGGTATACACATTCGGCAGGGTAGCAGTAAGTGGTTCACATGAATTTTGGTATACTACATAATCATTAGAAATTCATTAAAAAATATAGGGATTATTTTACATATTTTAAAATGTATATGTACAACTAACTTAAATATTCCTTGACCTTTATTTACAGGACTTTTGAAAAAATACACAATTTTAATACCTATTTTATCCGGATAATCTCTTTAACGGGATTTTTACTGGCAGATTCCTGAGTAACGCTACATTCATTTAAAAACACTAGCTATGCCCTGATTTAATTACGGCACTCGTAAGATGACATCGTTTTAAACAAACTTTTATCCCCTATTTTATCCCTTGGGGGTAGAATTAATCAAAATCCTTTCTCATCGGATGCCTACGTCATAACATCTACCTGCATGCCAAATTTCAGCCCGATCCGTCCAGTGGTTTGGGCTGTGCGTAGATAGATCACTATGTCAGTCAGTCACTCACTCGCTTGAAACCAGGGGGCTCACCTAGTCTATAAATATAATATGCATTAATCTTTCTGAGATTAAGTATATAATATACCTGTTCCTACATGTAAGTAAAAACCCTCAAGATCCATAACAAATAAACAAAATAATTTTGTATAGAAATGGCGACATCAATATATCCTTTATTGCGCATCGTTTCTCCATATTAATAACATTATTCCCTATTTGTACGTATCATTTCAATCTAACTAACATCTATTGACTTATAAATAAGGAAACAATATTATCGAACCGGGAAACATAATATTTTATTCAGAAGCTCACCCTCGTTAAGGAAAATTATATCCAGCGGTCGTTTTACATAAATATTATAGAACACAATTGTTCATTCATTTCGTTTCTTATACTGTAACTTGATTTGTTGCTTATAATATGAGCCTGACAGCATTCATCCTTTTGAAATATTTTATCAGATTACTTACTATTGCTTCCGTCCCCGGCTTTGCTCACGTTCTATTACCGATTCCAAATTAACCTTGATTAACAATATACTTTTCGCTGAAGATGTACTTGAACTGTGAAAAAACTTAATTATATATACAAGGAACAGGAGCCTGACCATGAGCTCTTATTGCAATGATAGTTCAGCTGTGTGACAGTGACAGATGTATACACGTCAAATACATCTGTCTCATAATTAGACAGATGTATTTGACGTGTATACATCTTTTATACACGTCAAATACATCTGTCTCATTGTCTGTGTCTCATTATGAGACAGATGTATTTGACGTGTATACATCTGTCACTGTCACACAGCTGAACTATCATGGCAATAAGAGCTAATAGTAAGGCCCAAGTACTTAAAACTAATTACAAGTAGTAAACTTGGCCCAAATCTGTGTCTCTCGGGATCGTGCCAAGAAGGCTGGCAGCATTGCCACGTTGAATAGCAATGCTGATTCTCTGACCGAGAAAAGCCCCAGCCCGCTTGTCACGAGAGGCTAGTAATAACAACACCCACTTTTCACCGAATATGATTACGTGCCCACATGACATAGGGTGAGTCCATCGCCGTCTCAGGCTCACTATACTCAGCCATATGCAGGATTCCTCTCGATGTTGTCCTTCACCGTCAAGCACGTGGTGTGAAATCACTGTACATAAGCTTTTTTGAAAAACTCATTGGATTGCATAGCAAGCGACTGCTCAACCCCAAGGCCACCACGGCATTTTATTCCATGATAAATTCAATCTCAATTAATAATATCTTTCACTTGATAATATTAAAGGGTAAAACATTTCGAAGAATAGAAGCTCAAGGGTATGGATAATATTTCGTTCATAGATATTATAATTTGTAACAAAATCATTACGCTTAAAATAAACTGAATATTTCAATTCTATTTGAAGCGACAAGGTCAGGTTATCTTCCCACGTAACTCAGTAACGCTAACAAAGTAAATGGTGATATTTATCTGGAAATTTTCTAGACTATTGTTCAGTGTATCCATCTGTCATCCGCACCGTTGGCTTTATGCCAACATTTTTTCGACATTACTCTCGAAAGTATTGATATAAATTATATTTGCTAGGTTTATCTGACGCCTTTTACGTCATAGTTGGGAACACTATTATGTTATATGTCTAGCTACCACGTAAAACGAATGGGTGAAATCATTTCACGGAAACCCGTTTTCTTAAAACAAAGTAACCTAAGTTTTTATTTCTATCAGCTATCTGCCGGTCATACAGACAGATTTTTTAAATTGGTTTATTTGTGTCAGCATTTAAACTTTCACATGCATAGGGACTCGAACCCCGGACCTCTGCGAACCATGCAGTTCCCTTGTTTTTGCGGTATAGGGGTAGCCCTGCGCCATCTGTTGCCAATTGCTAAATGTAATTTTATAAGTATTTTCTTCCCCTTTTTAAGAATTTTGAATTTAAACATGAATAAAAACTCTCAGACACTTTACATATGTCATTGATTACTTCTCAGAAATATGCAGTTTTCCTCACGATGTTTTCCTTCACCGTAAAGCACGTGGCGTGAAATCACTGTACATAAGTTTTTTTAGAAAAACTCATTGGTACAGGCCCCGCTGGGTTTCGAACTTGCGTCGCTTGCGTAGCAGGTGACTGCTCAAACCTCAAGGCTATTGCTGAGTCGGTACATTAAGCTGTACCAAGAATTACTGCATACGTGAACACTTATGCAAAGAAAATTCCATCTAATTTGGAACGTGAAGTTTTCCCGATGAATATTAAAAGGCAAGATGATTCAGAGGAGATTGATTTTCATTTTCCTGGTAAAATTAAGTTTTTTAAATTACACAACCTCAACCCCAGATGCGCTAGAATCTTCGAGCGCGTTGGTATTTGAGTTGAGTTCCACTGGTAAACTTTTAATTTTCCGGTGACTGGTTAGTTAATACGACGATCTCTTCGTATTGTTCAGCTTTCCAATTCATTAGTTATAACTGCAGGTGTAAAAGAAACGAAAAAAAAAGTACCCGTATGTATTCGTTACTATACATTCAGTACTCGTTACTATCGTATCGTTACTCGTTACTCGTAATACCTCAAAACATGCTGATGTTATGCTAAAAAGAACCATAATCGACTCGTATTGCGTACGCGTACAGTATACAAACCCGTACATTACGTCATTGAAACAGCGTATGTAATAATGATACGAAACATGCGAGTAACGAATAGTATTCGTGAGTAACGTTTCGTTACTCGGTACTAGATGGCGTACCCGTTACTCAGTAACGAATACATACGGTTTGCTACAGCTCTAATAACAATTAATATCTGTTTTTCTTATCTGTAAAAAGTTGTGAAAGTATAATTATTTTTAGGGACATCTGCCAGTTAAAGTCCCGTTAAGATTAGTTCGGCTTACTCACAGTACAGTAGTACTCACATAAAAAGACCCAATTTTACAATATTTTCTCTGTCTGTCTGTTTGTTCCGGCTAATCTCCGAGACGGCAAGACCGATTTTAGTACATTCACTGGCAGATAGTCAACGTTACGAGAAGTAATTCAGGCTTTTAAGATTAAATACTGCTCAGCCGAAATTACTTACTTATCAATACAGATAAATAAAATAGAAGTGTGTATATGTTACTCATTCCCATAATAATACCAATTTTACAGTATTTTCTCTGTCTGTTTGTTTCGGCTAATCTCTGAGATGGCTAGACCGATTTTGGGATATTCACTAGCAGATAGTTAACGTTACAACGAGTAATTTAGGCATTTATTTAAAAAAAAAGGTTTTCGCCGGCCACAAATGAAATCAAGTCTAAAGGCAAAACCGCAGGGCACAGCTATATTCCTAGTTTTTTTAATGACCAATTCATAACATCTTATTAATAATAATATTTATTAAACAACAAAAACATGGTCAATACAAGAAAGAGCACAGATTGAGCTGAATGATTATACACTTTAAGGATATTAATAGTATGGGCAACAGTTTTTGGGAATATTTGCTTACTTCATAAAATCTATGATCTCCCCACTAGGTTCAGGACCTGTATCGTGGGGTTCGAATCCCAGCCGGCCCTGTACCAATGAGTTTTTAAAAAAAATAATGTGCAGTGATTTCACACCACGTGCTTTACGGTGAAGGAAAACATCGTGAGGAAACCTGCATATGTCTGAGAATAACTTAACTTATAAGTTAGTTTCCTCATTAAATACATAAAATACCCCGGTCGTTTGTCCTGGCTATTGTTCAGCCAAATGGCAAATAAACCACATAACGATGTCTATATATTTAACTGACGGTCGTTAGAGGTTCCTCTCTTAACTTTAAATGCATTGCGATCATTAAAGTAATTAATATAGGCTTTGTTCAACTGAAAATGGAACGAATATTTATTATTCAGGAAAAGGTTCACAAGGTCAGATCTTAGAATTATTAGAGAGTTAAACTATAATAAATAATCTAAATAATATTTTTCTATATTTCTATACTAATCTAAATAATATATATAACTCAAAGGTGAATGCCATAGTGATCTATCAACGCACAGCCCAAACCACTGGACGGATCGGGCTGAAATTTGGCTCGCAGGTAGATGTTATGACGTAGGCATCTGCTAAGAAAGGACTTTGATTAATGCTACCCCCAAGGGGATAAAATAGGGGATGGAAGTTTAGGCTACTTTTAATAAAAAAACTAAGGGTATGTTAACGCGGGTCAAACCGCGGGGCACAGCTAGTAATATTGTAAAGAGGAAAGATGTGTATGTCAGTATGTTCGTAACGAATTGGCTCAAAAAGTACTAGCCCGGCCTTGAAAATTCTTTCAGCAATGGATAGCTACATCATTAGCGAGTAGCATATGCTATATTTATTATCCCCGTCCTCCCACGGGAACGGGAACAATACCGTGGTGGCCTTGGGGTATTTAGCAGTCGTTATGCTACGCAAGTTCGAATCCCAGTGGGTGACAATGAGTTTTTCTAAAAACGTATGTGCAGTGATTTCAGACAACGTTTTAAGGTGAAGGGAAACATCGTGAGGATACCTGCATATGACTGAGAATATTTTTAGACGTATATTATGTATAGTGCCTGAGACGGCGATGGATTCACCCTCTGTCACGTTGGCACTTAATCACTTAATCATATTCGGTGAAATGTTGTTGTTACAACACCTGTCCTTACCCCTTCGGGGACCCTTCTGAGCATATTTATTTTTCTTTTAATAAATTTTTTTTTACTTCTTTGTTTCAGGTAAAATCCAACTTACCACGAGCATCAAATCAGAACCGTAATTGGTTGGAAATAAGTGCGTTAATTCTGTTCCGGACAATATTTGTTTGGCCGGAATACCAGGGTCATGGGCTTTTCAGTCAAAGGCTTTTGTACACATCAAGCTATGTGAAAACTGAAGAAGGTGATTAATTTACTGTTTAGCTAAAAAAATGGATATAATATTATCGATGCACCCATTCAAAAAATTCCAGATTGTAAGAAAGCCCATAACATAATGAGTGTACATTCCTACTCGAAGGATATGAGGCTTATGTAGGTTGTGACCACATGAGACGGGAGTTATTTATACATTTTAAAAATGCTTACAATTCACACCTAAACTATAAAAAATCATGTCATATTAGTTAAAATCATCGTCATCGATTTGATATGTAGCTAAATGTAACTTTAGACGTATCAGTTGAGTTTGGATACACCGACCAACAGATGGCGCAAGGCGGCCCCTATACCGCAAAAACAAGGGATGGAAAAATTCCACGCATGAGGTAGGACCACGAGTAGCTCAGTTGGAAGAGCATGGTTTGCAGGGGTTGTGGGTTCGAATCCCGCCTCGTGTTCGTATTTTTTCTTTACCCTTTTTAAGAATTTAGACCATATCTTCGATACTTTTAATTTATGTCTCATTTCTCGAAACTTCGTATAATAATAATAACCGGAACTTTTCAGAATTTCGCTACGTCACTAATACTATCCTCCGTGCCGGAACCAACCGGAACAGTCCGGAACAGTCCGGAACTAAACTAATAATAATACGGGCGTATTACTGAAATACCAGGAGCTATTGGAATTTTTCAAGTAGGTAGGTATTTTCCCTTGAGAAATTCCGTAGTTATCATCGTGAACATTTTTACGATCATAATAACCTCTCGCTTGCTTTGTACAGTAATTTCTTATAGGGTTTTATTCAGGTAATCAGCCCTCATTAAAGACTAGCTGTGCCCTACGGTTTCTTCCGAGTAGAGTTAACTTCATGGGTGACCCGAGGAAACCTAATGTTTTTCTGAGTTTCTTGCCGATTCTTCTCAGAATGCTAGTTTCCAAACCGGTGGTAAATTCTCGACATTAATAAGTGCCTTACCAGGGCCTACACTGAATAAATCATTTTCATAAAGTGTACTCCTTGTAAAATCGGTCCAGTCGTTTCGAAGATTAGTCGAACAAACAGACAGACGGATTTTTAATTTGAATTGGATTTTAATGCCAGTACCGTATTTACTTTCATTTATGTATTTAGTTAAAAGCTGTAATTTTGGAATTACAAACAGACACTTCAATTGTATTTATCTGTATAGATATAGATAATGTATCGAATCCGACTAGTAGTTCCAATGATAAGCGAGTTTAAGCATACAAATAAAACTCTTGAGTTTTACTATAATGGTTTAGATATTAGGAATACGGTATTTTTTCGTTTGATATCACTGGTAAAAGCAACCTTCCGAACCTGGCGGTAGCATGTATAATCCTGTATAATTGTCTTTCTGACGATTTGAAAGTCTATTGTCTTTGTCTAATCGAATAAAGATATTTTTGAGTTTAAGTTTGAATGCAAAATGTATGGAAATGACATAAATCAGTCACGTGACATAATATGTCATTCCCGCACATTTTGTATCGTTTCTACTAGCGAAGCGTCAGGATATTGTTACTTTGTCTACAGATCGGAAAATTTTCAGGCTAATAATTGGTGTCACATTGCCGGTCGATTCGTAATGGAATGACTGTGTATGAAAATATCAGCCAAATATTATCTACATAAACCACTGTGTCCCTTGAATAAAGTCAGTAGGTATATTTTCTAAGATGTCGGAACAGGTAATAACTGTCGTCTACGATGTGTCATGAGAAATGTTTGGCCACAGTATAAATATAAGCAATGCATGCAGTAAGGAATCTCGACCTAAATAAGTAATAATAATAACTTAATAAATAATAATAATGTCAAGTGGTTGACAATGACAAGTACCTATGTGGAGGAACTCATTGGATTCCCTTCAAGAACTCCTTTGTCGTTATCTATCTTTAAGATTTGAAAAATTACTCTATTATTTCTGTTATAATAATTTTATCTACATTATTATAAAAGAGCCGTGGTGGCCTCGGGGTTTGAGCAGTCGCCTGCTACGCAAGCGACGCAAGTTCGAATCCCAGCGAGGTTGTACCAATGAGTTTGTGTGCAGTGATTTCACACCACGTGCTTTACGGTGAGGGAAAGCATCGTGAGGAAACCTGCATATGTCTGAGAAGTAATTCAAAGTCGTATGTATAGTGCCTGCGACGGCGATGGACCACCCTCAGTTACGTTGGCACTTAATCGTACTCGGTGAAATGTTGGTGTTGTTGTCAAAACAATAGTCATTTTTTATTTTATTTCTTCCTAGATTCCAAACTGCTTGTAACCTTATATTTAAACTGTGGTTCGGGCTTAGATTTGCAGAGGGATTCTACCCTTTTGAAGATTTATCGACTCCTAAGACGTGTGTTGTTAACGTGTAGGTAGTTCATCTTAACTGAGAAAGGATGGGGTTTAAGTTATATTTTCCAAGTTGGTGGTCGGGGGGTGGTGTTAAGTTTGACGTGTATATATTTATTGGTAGTGTGTATGTGTGTTTGTCGCGGGCTAGTGGATAACATCTGTACAGATAAATAAAATTGAAGTATCTGTTTGTAATTCTAAAATAAAAGCTTTACACTTAATTCATATAAAAGTACTAGGAAAACCATTTTCTGTCTCTCTCTCTCTCTTCACATCTTCCACGATCAACTTTCTACATACATACTCATCCTCACGCCTGTTCTCCCCATAGGGGTAGGCAGGGGTGTACCATGTATCTAAGTACTTATTTATAAACATTGACCAGTTATGTTTACCTAAGTCCCATGCAATAGGGAGTGAGCTTATCGGGCACTATTCCCAGAGTCAGGCTGTTACTGAGAAATAAGAGATAGAAAAACTCAATGAAAACATCCCCCCCCTGGGGATCGATTCTAGGAACCCAGTCTCAATCAACGTTCTGTTATATTCGTGGTCGAGGAGTGATCAAACGAATAACTGAGGATAACCTGACAGCCAATTTGTCACAATTGTGAATATTTATACCTGTTATAGAATTAGAAGAGCCGTGGTGGCTTCGGGGTTTGAGCAGTCGCCTGCTACGCAATCGACGCAAGTTCGAATCCCAGCGGGGCTTGTACCAATGAGATTTTCTAAAAAACTTATGTACAGTGATTTCACACCACGTGCTTTACCGGGAAGGAAAACATTGTGAGGAAACCTGCAAATTTCTGAGAAGTAATTCAAAGACGTATGTATAGTGCCTGAGACGGCGATAGACTCACCATCTGTCACGTTGGCATTTAATTCAATGAAAAGTGGGTGTTGTGATAACAACACCTCTGCCTACCCCTTCGGGGAATACAGGCTTGAGCATATGTATGTATGGATAGAATTAGATTTTTGTATGATGATTTATATTGTTTCAATGAAATGTACATGATGCCAGTTGAGTTTCTTGCCGGTTCTTCTCAGAAGTTTCCAAATCGGTGGTAAATTCTCGACATTCATAAGTGCCTTGCCAGGGCCTAAACTGGATAAATATTTTTCATTTTCATTTTCAGCCGAAAGCTTATTAAAAAGACGCGAAATAAATATCTTTCAGAAAATCATTTTTCAATGTCCACATTTGTCAAAGGAATTCAAACCTTAATTCAATGGTGACAGCATACATTTGGGTCAATAGGCGCCATTTGCGTAGAAAGGTTGATAAAAATAGGCCAGGATACTTAGGACAGGATACGCAGATCATTTTGGGAATGTAGGTGATCTGGTTGAGCTTGTAAGTGTCTAGAAATTCTTTTGAAATTCCTATATATTTTTTATACGGGATACATTTCTGAATATTCAGAAGAATAAATAAAAACAATATGCTCCCACCATACATAAAGGTAAGCAGAGTTGTTGTAACAACAACACCCACATTTCACCGAAGACGCTTAAGTGCCAACGTGACAGAGGGTGAGTCCATCGCCGTCTCAGGCAATATACATACATACGTCTTTGAATTACTTCTCAGACATATGCAGGTTTCCTCACAATGTTTTCCTTCACCGTAAAGCGCATGGAATGAAATTACTGCACATAAGTTTTTAGAAAATCTTATTGGTGCAAGCTGCTGGAATTCGAACTTGCGTTGCTTGCGTAGCAGGCGACTGCTCCAAACCCACGGAGACCAGGGTTCTTCTTAAGAATGACTGTTCATTAAATGTAAATATATAAAAAACTAGCTGTGCCCCGCGGCTACACCCGCGTAGTTTTCATAGTAGCCATTTGTTTTTAAAGTACCCTTATATACTGTTTTTATCATCAGCTACCTACCGAAGAAAGTCCATTTTAAATCGGTACAGCCGTTTTAGAGATTACCCGGAACTAACAGACAGACAGACATACAGAGAAAAAATATTTTTTCGTATATGTACCTAATATACTTTCATGTGCATTTAGTTTAAAGCAGTTTATTTGGAATTATAAGCAGACACTTACATTTTATGTATCTGTATGGAGTAAATAGAGTATATACTCTATGTATAAATTAGGTATCCTGTCTCATTCGCAACAGGAGTTCATGGTAGTGCCGCTCTGTGCTCAGGCGGTGTGTTTTGAGAGCTAATATTTACCCAGACTACAAGCATGTCCTGGCCGGCTTTTAATCAGAACTCACTAATTGCTTCTGGACATGCTAAAGGGTGCATTGACTAAGGCCTTTGAACTTCTTAACAGGGGGCCAACTATGATCGTTTAAGCAGTGCGTATTAAGAACTTCTTAGCCTTGACGTTTAATCTTACGGTACACAAATGAAACGTCACTCCCATACTAACACAGCCCATAGGTTTTGTAAGATAAACTTTTATGTCTTGGAATAAATACGCTCCACTTAAACCAATAATGGTTGGGGTTTACAGCTGTGGCCGAGTCGCCTGTAGTTCGAATCCCAGCGGTTTTGACTGATGAGATATCTATACAGATAAATAAAATTTAAATATCTGTTTGTAATTTCAAAATAACTGCCTTCCTCTCAGCATATGAATGTATATACGGTAATGACATAAAAAAAAACATTTAAAAAAAAATCTGTCTGTCTGTTTATTCCGGCTATGAAACGGCTGGACAGATTTTAACGGCACTTTCACTGGCAGGTAGCTAATGTTACAAGAAGTAAATTAGGCTACTTTTATTTAAATAAACATTTGTGGTTCCGCGTATATATGTATTCCGGTATGTATGTTTTCTCTGTATGTCCGTCTGTTGATTCCGGCTAGTCACTGAAACCACCGATTTTGACAGGACTCTCAGTGGCAGACAGCTGATGATACAAGGAGCAATTCTTCTTAATTCCGTTTCCCAGATACAGTGCCCCCGATATATTACTACTACATATCTACTAACATATCTAGGGCACTGTATCTGTAACGTCATGTAATGTCTGCCTTTATTAAAAGCTACGAACCATGTTAGCTAATGTTCAAGGATGGAACGTGCATACAAGAACTTAGTATCTAATGCAAACATCTCACAAAATGCATAGCTGCCTTAAACCTACGAACGATATACTGTGCTCGTGGATATGGTGTCATAAAGAAGAAAAAAAATAAGAAGCTTTGACATTCTTAGCTATGTCAAAGCTTCTTCAGGCTTTCTCGTATCAAGCTCAGACAATTAGCATTGATGAGCGTAGCAATGCCTTCATCGCACAATCCCGAAAGACACCGATTTGGGTCAAGATTTTTATATTTTTTTATAAATTTATATTTAGTTTAATTTATGCAAACAAACTTTGACTCCTATTTAACCGCCTTAGTGGTACTTCGAAAACCCTTTCTTATTGGATATCCACAACGAACACGCCTTTTAACTTTCAGGCCGTAAGACCAGCGATTTAGGCTGTGCGTTAAACATTAGTCAATCACTTTTGAAAAAAACTCTATAAAATTTCCATACATACATACATACATATGTTCACGCCTGTATCCCATGGGGGTAGGCAGAGACCACTGTTTGCCACATGCTACGATCCTTACATACTTCTCTCGCTTCATCCACATTCATGCATCTCTTCGTACACTTTCTTCGGTTACGAGTGCTCCGAATTAGACCTTTCTGAAAAATACTATTTCCATTGACTTTATAATTATACCACATCCAATTAAAACTGCTTAGTGGTTTGCGTAAACTTACCGATCCGCCGTAAGGGCTAATATAGCCAAAGGTATTAGTGCATACACACACACGCTTAAATATATCAAGCTAGACAGGCTACATTTACATGTATAATAACAATTTATTTCGTACTACTTAGCTATGTCTCGCAGTTAACTTAATTGCATGGTTGCGCCTAATGTTTTTTTTTAAATTATAGTAGCCTAAGTTACTGCTTGTAATATGAGCTATCTGCCAGTGAAATTTTCATTTAAATCGGTCCTTTTGTATCGAAGATTATCCAGAACAAACAAAGAGACAGACAGAAAAAAATATTTGTGAAAAATGTAAGTAAACATTTGTGGGTTATTAAGTGATTTCAGAATGCCTAACGTAGACCAGTGTCATTTATGCCGTGGTGGCCTTGAGGTTTGAGCAGTCGCCTGCTACGCAAGCGACGCAAGCGATCCCAGCGGGGCCTGTACCAATGAGTATTTCTAAAAAACTTATGTACAGTGATTTCACACCACGTGCTTTACGGTGAAGGAAAACATCGTGAGGAGACCTGCATATGTCTGAGAAGTAATTCAATGAAGTATGTAATGTGTCTGAGACGGCAATGGACTCACCATCTGTCACGTTGGCACTTAATCGTCTTCGGAGAAAAGTGGGTGTTGTGATAACAACACCTCTGCCTACCCCTTCGGGGAATACAGGCGTGAGCATATATATGTATGTAGTCCCATTTATCCTTTCAGTAAAATAAAGTGACCAGAAAAACTTTCAGGAACTACAAACGAACATACATACATGCTAACGCCGGGTAGGCAGTGAAACTACAAACGTAGTGAACTCAAAATAACCTAGTGTAATCCACTTTATAAGTAGTGATAACAGAACGGAATAAATAAATGTACTGCGTTATAAGTAGTCTAATATTTGGAGTGGTTGAAAGATGTATTGTTACAAGGAATTCTACTTAAGCTAATAAATAACGCCGGCTTGACCCAGATTCTATGGTTAGAAAACTACCTTATTATGCTGATATGATCACAAAAATGCAGCATAATAAGGTAGTCTATACACCCATACTTAAATATATATCTTTTTATATATATATATATATATATATATATATATATATATATATATATATATATATTTATATATATATATACTTATAGATAAATAAAATTGTAGTATCTGTTTGTAATTCCAAATCAACATATTTTCATTAAATGCATAATTAAAGTAATTATATACGGTACTTGCATAAAAAAATATTATTACAATTTCTCTACCAACTTTCTGTTTGGCTAATCTCTGAAACTGCTAAAGCGATTTCAGCGGGATTTTCACAGCAGATAGATAATGTTACAAGGAGTATTTTTTGTGTAATTGAAATAAAATTAGGGCTCGGCGAAATAAAGACCACAGCTAGTGGACCCGAAACACTTTGTCCTGCATACCGACTGCAGCGCCATCTGCCGGACTGATTTGTGAATCTAAACCGTCCAGGGCGTCACCCAACCGCATACAAAGAAGAGTTCAGTGACATACACAGTAAACATATATTAATAATATGCTCTATCCATCCCAGAAGGGTCCCCCAAGTAAGCAGAGGTGTTATAACAACAACACCCACATTTCACCGGATATGATTAAATGCCAACATTACAGAGAGTGAGTCCATCGCCGTCTCAGGCACTATACGTCTTTGAATTACTTCTCACACATATGCAGGTTTCCTCACGATGTTTGCCTTCACCGTAAAGCAAGTGGTGTGAAATCACTGCACATAAGTTTTTATAAAAAGCGATTGGTAAAGGCCCCGCTGCGAATCGAACTTGCTCAAACCCCAAGGCCATAACGGCTTATCTCTAAAAATATATCAAGAAAAAATATGGCCTAATTTACATACTGCTAAGTTTCTAATAAACAATGTGTTGCCGTATTGTAAATTACATAAAATTCGTTGCATTGGCGACCTGGTACCCCAGGAACAAAACATTACCCTAGCATATCGATAATTCAGGCGATATTCTACAAAAAGGACGCACAACCCAATTAAACTCCGTATGAATAGACCTCGCACCACACAGTTTGTTTATGAAGCACGACCAAGAAGTTTCAAACAAAAGAATTGTTACAATAATAATATAGCAAGAAAGTTGACCAAACTTTTATATAAGTAGTTTATATTCGTCCATCTTTTGTCTAATACTACCCCAGTCTTTTACGGCGGAGCGGGTCTGAGAGGCAGATCTTTGTCTGACACAATCCGCCGTAAAAGGCCGACGCAGGCGCGGCCGCTAGCGCCGGGACGGGGGTCGCCGACGCATGGCCCTCGCGGCTGTCGGGCGCGTTCGTGTTCGTACGCGACCTCCCATAGTATAAAAGCCGATCTCAGCCTGGTATCGTAAGGACCACCCAATAGCCAGGGTCTAAGAATATGGCTATGGTATCCCCTGCCGCTGGTACGGTGGTCGGGGTGGGAGCTTTGACCACCGGCGCGGGCCCGGGAAGGTGGCAGCGCGATGTGGCTCGCGCTGCCTTGCACAGCGAGGTCTCCAGGGGCGGCGTCACAGCTGCCCCGGGGATGTGCCCCGGCAAAGTGTGGTAGGACACTGGTGCGTTCTATCAGAGTACCCGGAGTCCCCCCTGACCACTGAGGATGGCCACCGGGGGGGGTTTTAGTGAGGTATAAATCCCACATACCCCGATCTGCCTCTCCCAGGGCGGTCTGGGACCTTTTGAAGGTTTCCCCCGCGTCAACAAAAAAAAGTAAAAAATAAAAAAAAGTTTAAAAAAAAAAATGGTATCGTAAGGAGGGTCCTGACAGGCCAGTCGCTGGGGGCTCACGGTGAAGCATGTGAAGACAAGAAGTCGGTGCAAGTTCTATCTATGAAACAAAAAATATGTTGATTTACTTTTTCTTCTCCGTTTTATATAGTGTGTTGGGGAAAATAGGACAGCTGTTAAAATATGTGATAGGTAACAATTTTAGGATGCAAATAAAATTATTATGACAAAAATATCTTCCGTTTTTGAGTAATTGACGATCAAAGTTGACCATTTCGCATAAAAATCAACGGTAACGTTGAGTTATTCACGTGAAATCTGACTACGTTTGTATTTTTTCTCAAACTAATAGTTCCTGAAATAATCCCATACAACCATTTTTCAAAACCATTAAATTCTCCATACTTTAACAAGTTTTAAATACCGCGTACGTAATGTAGGTAAACACGGCCTCGCGTTCATTCAATTGCTAAAGGCCACGAGCTCTTCGGCCCTTAGCAACCATAGCCTTTAACTACGTTATCATTGTAGCTAGATATTTTACGACTTCAACATAGTTATATATTCATAAAACGCTACAACTTCCAGAAGACAACTGTTCTTTTTTCTCCGACACCCTGTATAGCATATTGTTTTGAAAGCAGCAGTAAAAACGATTGTACTTGTAATAAGTTTTATTACAAGTTTAAAATACACAACTTATAAAAAGTAAACACACCATTTACATAAATTTTCATCACACTTCTAAAGGACAGAACAAACGTTAACAAGATAAATCAGTAACTAAAACCTATGTATACTTATATACAAACAAATAAATCTACAAAAGAACACCACACCACAATGTTACCAGTAATTTTATTATAAATTATTGGAGGCGCGGCGGTCTCAACGCGTTAAAAGTCTAAGTTGAAGCCAAACCCGAGACGAACTCGCTTCTGCCTATCAATGAGGGTGCTAGCGATCAGGCGAAGCACACGCGCTTCGTTCTGAGGCTCGTAGAATAACACATCTTTCTCAAACGTGAACCCACCGCATTTTTGGGAATCGACGAAAATTTTCAATTCAGAACCGTTCCCATAATTCTTGTTCAACGCAAGACCCACGGTTAGGGGCCCTCCGCGATAGCTCTCGTTGACCACCGTTGCTATTCGCAGGTCTGGAGTGAACTGCTTGTAGAGGCACGCTTGGAAGCCTGCCTTACTGATTGTGGTCGTCAAAGTCGCAAACTGCCTCTCAAAGCGTGCGCTAATCGAGTAGTTGGGTATCGAGGGGTACGAAAGGGGCTTGAAACTCACCTCAGTACCAACACTGTACCCTAGACCGATGTGGTACATCCACTGTGTGACCAAACGCATAGTGCTAGGATCAACATCTTTCATACTGCAAGATATGGAGCCGATAGATCTATCGTTCTCTCTTTCAAATTGAAGTTCTGTTTCTGATGCTACCAGGTCCTTGATCCGTGACGTCAGTCGCATTATGTAGTCCCCTTCTAACACCTCGGTGTAGGTAGCAGTGGCTTGGCCAGTGGAGTCGATTAATAGGCCGTCCTCATTCTTCTTCGGTTCCATCTCCTTGTGGATCATACGAGCGAAACATTTGTGCGGCTCGCTACTTTTCCCGTAGTTGTATTGCTGGACTAACTTGATTTTCTCCATGACGTCTCGCAGGATAACAAGTTTAGCGCCGATAAAACACCTTGGGAATACACTTTTGGCCTCCGCATGGATATCGCTGAGTCTTGTCAATTTCAATCTCTGTGGCTCTATTACGAAGATTTCTTTTTTCTTGGGGAGCAGTTTCTGAAGACTATTGACGATGCTGCTCACTTCTTCTTTGATGTTAACCTCGCTGATGTCCATTGTTGGTATTTTTATGTAATTTTTCTTTTATTAGATAACAGGTCGGACGTCATTGACCTGTCTGTTTGGTATTTTAAAACGGCGTTGCGTTTATATCGTCTTCGACCAGTCGCGGACTGCAAGGAGTTTGTATTATTTTTAGTTCAGTATAGAGATCACGCAGTTTATTTACAGCGCTTCCTCTTTGTTAGAAAGTTGATTTTGAAATAGTCGTTAATAGAAATAAAACTTTTAAAACTTTGTTACAATCACCCAAATACATTGTTGTTAGATTTAGTAACGACTAGTTGTGACCCGCGGTTTTGCTCGCGTTAAGTCAATTTCAAGGGTGACCCGCGAAACACTACTGTTTTTTAATTAAAATTCGCCTAAGTTACTCTTTGTAACATTAGCTCTGCCAGTGAAAGTACCGTTAAAATCGGTCCAGCCATTTCAGACAGACAGACAGACAGATTAACAGATGAACAGAAACAGTGAAATTACATGTGCGTTTAGTGAAAAGCTATTATTTTGGGTTTTACAATCAAACACTTCAATTTTATTGCTCGAGACGGCGATAGACTCACGTCACGTTGGTACTTAATCATCTTCGGTGAAAAATGGGTGTTGTTATTACAACACTTCTGCCTACCCGTATATGGGTCGAGACCTACAATTTTCTTAAAAACTCGAGTCGCTGTGGTAATTATACGTGACTTCCAATATCGGTAAAAATTCCAATAATCCCTTTTCATTTCTGGAGGAATGAAGTTGATTTATCATCCTCCCGGTTATATCGCACCTGGGATCCCGGGAATACTGGGAACCCTTTTAACAAATTGTAATAGGCAAGCCCAGCGCGGTCTGCTCCTTCAAACAATTATGCGATGGACTGAGATTTACTTTTAATTTGTGAAGTAGTATTTCTAATTAAGCTTTTCATTTGAAGCAGCAATATGTAGAATTTTATTTTTGTTCTCGCTTTGAAATGAACTTCCATAATTGAACCTCATTGATGCAACCTGTTTGGTTGGAACCTGCATCAAGAAAGTTGTGACTTTGAGAATTTGTGACAATTCAAACTTACATTTATTGCATATGCTCACGCCTGTATTTCCCGGAGGGGTAGGCAGAGGTGTTGTAATCACAACACCCACTTTTCACCGAATTTGATTAAGTGCCAACGTGACAGATGGTGAGTCCACCGCCGTCTCAGACACTTTACATACGTCATTGAATTACTTCTCAGATATATGCAGGTTTCCTCACGATGTTTTCCTTCACCGTAAAGCGTGGTGTGAAATCACTGTACATAAGTTTTTTCGAAAAACTCATTGGTACAGGCCCCACTGGGATTCGAACTTGCGTAGCAGGCGACTGCTCAAATCTCAAGGCCACCACGGCCACATTTATTGTGCTGTCTAAAATGAATAAAAAAAATCCATCTGTTGGTTTGTTCACCAATTTTGACGGGAATTTTATTTTTAAATTATGGTTCCGTGAAATAAAGCCACATGTAATTAAATGTTCGCGGGTGAAGCCGGGGGCTGGGGGGGCTAACTATGATCGTAAGAAGTACAATAGGGTAAGAAGGGCAAGGTAGACTGTGTCGTGCAAATGAAATGAAAACAAACAATATTATTCATTACAAACTGTGCCCCGTGGTTTCACGCGCGTATACTTAATTTCGTGGGTGACCCGTGCGACCCTATTGTTTTCTTTTTAATAAAAGTAGCCTAAATTACTCCTTGTAAAATTTGCTATCTGCCAGTGAAAGTGGTTTAGCCTGAACAAACAGACATATAGACAGATTTTTTTAAAATTATTATTTCTATGTCAGTACCATAAATATATATAATGTGTGTAAGTATATATATTGAGGAGCTCGCGGCACAGTTGCTATTGCGCATATCATTCGATCAGCGAAGTTAAGCAACCCTAAGCCCAGCCAGTAATTGGATGGGTGACCGCCCGAGTTCCCTCCGTGCCTCACGTTAAACCGTCGGTCCCGATTGCCAATTTATCATCTTTGGTAATCGTTACAGGTCAGTCGGAGGCCTAAAATAGTCTGACAACTGGTTTAACCCAGATCACAGATTTTCCTCGTTAAAGGGGTTGCGAAGGTCAGATGGCAGTCGCTTCGTATAAAAATCAGGTGATCAGCCACATCGGGTTGAATCAAGTGTCGACCCCAACAATGTATGGGATAAGGCCAGGGCGATGATGATGACCATAAGTATATATAAGATAGATAAGATAAAACACGTTCTGACACGTCTGATACGATCCTAGCATGGATATGGTTTGATATAGTATATGTATAATAATTCTAGATGCTGCATGCAACTGAGATGCAGATGTCGAGATGGATGTGTGGCGTAACGAGATTGGACAAGGTAAGGAATGAGTATATAAGGGGAAGTCTGAAAGTAGCACCACTGACTGACAAGTTGAAGAATAAACATTTGTCGTGGTATGGACATGTTATGCGGAGGGATGAGGATAATGTTGCCAAAAAAGTTTTGTTTATGAATGTGGATGGTTACAAGGGGAAAGGAAGACCTAAGAAACGATGGATGGATTGTGTGAAAGATGATATGGCCAAAATAGGAGTAAATACAGATATGAAGGCTGATAGAGATAAATGGAAGAGAAGAACATGTTGCGCCGACCACAAATAACATGGGAAAAGGGTAGGAGGATGATGATGGTATAATAATTCTAGATATCAGTTGCTTCATTAAAAATTTGCAAATCTCTCGCAGTTGTTGCGGATAGAATCTTTGCTATCATTACTGAAACTTTCCAGACTATAATTATTATACTCATTTCAGTTGTCGTGAAGACAAATGGAGTTTAGTACTTTTAAAAATTACAATCACCTGCGAACTGGATCAGCAGAAAGATTAGAGAAGATCTATTCAAATGAGTATGATTCACAATGTACTACAGCCTTCGTTAATCATACAATAGCGTGATCTGGGTGCCTACCATCATCGGTTTTAGCAGAGCGTTACTTCTGAGCTTTGACGTTTCATTTTTGTACCGTAAAATTAAACATCAAAGCTAAGAAGTTCTTAATACGCCCTGCTCAAACGATCATAGTTGGTCAAGTCATAGTGTCATCGACAAATTTGCCATTAGCTTTGGCATTAACAACTATTACCGTGCAACCAAGCTAAATAGCATTACTTACCTAGCGGATGCCACGCGGTTTCAACCGCTTAGTTCCCGTTCCCGTAGGAGTACAGGGTTAAAATATAGCCTATGTTACTTGCTGATGATGTAGCTATCCATTACTGAAAGAATTTTCAGGATCCGTCCAGTACTTTTTGAGCCAATCCGTTACAGACATACAAATCTTTTCAGGAGAGCAAAAAAACCGTTTAGTATTTCATCAAGCAACATACATACATATGCTCACGCCTGTATTTCCCGAAGGGGTAGGCAGAGGTGTTGTTATCACAACACCCACTTTTCACCGAATTTGATTAAGTGCCAACGTGACAGATGGTGAGTCTATCGCCGTCTCAGGCACTATACATACGTCTTTGAATTACTTCTCAGAAATATGCATGTTTCCTCTCGATGTTTTCCTTCACCGTAAAGCACGTGGTGTGAAATCACTGTACATACGTTTTTTAGAAAAACTGATTGGTACAGGCCCCGCTGGGATTGGAACTTGCGTCGCTTGCGTAGCAGGCGACTGCTCAAACCCCGAGGCCACCACGGCTCTCAAGGCTCAACAAGCAACTATGTAAAATTATGTTTATTCCACGTGCTAATGAACATAATAAGTTAATAGTCCAGGCTCTTGTGTTTGATTTGTCGAACGATGCGGATTTTCCTATCAAAGGACACACGAAACGTATTTCGGTCAAAATATCACTTCCGCGGTGTTAAAACTTAAGCGACGATATGTAGTTTTAGAAATCAATATTATCCAAATACTTAAGATAAACTAAAGATATTTAATGCAACAAAACTTTCCGTGAGCAAATAGCTTTAGAACATAATTGAAATGCCGAAACAATTTTCACCCCGACGTTACAGTTAACGTAAATTCCAATTATTTGTTTACTGGATTGTTTGGAACAATCGTCACTTCGACAAAAACAATTAGAGAATACAGATCGATACCCCATTCAATCTCATTCAATTCGATGTCATTGTTGCAATAGTTTATCCGTTTTTACTATCTTCGATCGTTAGCTATTCAGCTTGGCTGCTTGCATATTAATAGACCAGCTGTGCCCACGGTTTTGCCCGCGTAAAGTTCATTTCATGGGTGACCCGCGGTTCCTTAATGTTTTTTTTTAAATAAAAGTGATCTAATTTCCTTGAAATCTGGGTATCTTTCAGCGAAAGCCCCGTTAGCCGTTTCGGTGATTAGCCGAAACAAACAGACTGACAGACAAAATTTCATGAGACAAAAGTTTTTTTTCCTTTTAAATAAATATTTCTTTATCAGTGTCGTTCAATTTTCATATGCAATTAATGAAAAGCTTTAATTTTATTTATCTGTATAGATGTAGAGATGTTTGCTTAAATAAACTTTAAATACAAAGCCGTGGCAGCTACGCAAGAGACGCAAGTTCGAATCTTTCCATTGAAATAATATTTTTTAAATAAATGAAATGGTACCATACACTTAAATATATTTTAAATGATACTCGAATATATTTAAAAAAATATATTTTTAGTCTTTCATTAAATTAAATACTTCGAAAAATATTCGCCGAAGGTTACAGTGAATATTTAATAGTTATTCAGAATAAATATTAATCTCCAATAAATGAATGGCCACTCGAGATTCGTAACAGTTGTCCAATTTGCTTAATGAATTAATATTCCATTTTAATTAAAATCGTTATTTCATTTGAAATGATTACTACTTATTACTTTTGGGATTTATCGTTCTAGTATTTTCTCTAAGCTTCTTCAAGATTAATTCTACGTTTTGATATTATTCTACCTTTCATAATAAAAACCTTTAAGGGTTTTTAATAATCTTGAGCGCAGTGATGCGACACCACGAGTATTGTTTAAGCAGCATGTAACTAGATGGCGCTATATGTCTCTGAATCGCGCTATCATTGTGTTTTATGCGTATTATATAAGTCAGTGAGATCAATGTCACAGTTTAAATATATGTAATAAAATGTTAGTCCTAGTTTTTTAAATAAGAAAGTTTGCTCCATTGAACGTGAGGGTTGTCAATCATAAACATGAAAAAACAATGTTTTATACATTGTCAAAATACTGTAATTTGTCGTTACAAATGTTATTTTATAATTTCTTTTTCACGGTTTTCTGTGATGTTTTGCAAATTACAAACCATACAGGTGTAAATTTCTAATCAATACCAATGAATCAAGCAATTAAACACCCTTTACTTGCTGTAAATCGTTGCGGAGTTCCCTTGTCTGTCTTTCGGATCCATCATCAGATCGACTCCAGACCTTCATTAAATAGTAGTGCTTTACGATATCTAATGAAAAAAATTACAAACGCACTAGTCGCCACTAGGATTTTCGAAGGTTTCCCTCGTTTTCTCTAGGATGCCATTGTCGGGTTTGGACCAAATTAGAATAGGACCATATGGTCACAATGGGACCGCCGGCTTTCAAACAAAAATAGAATCGACAAAATCGGTTGTCCCAGTCGAAAGTTCTGAGGTAACATACAAAAAAAAGAACAGTCATTGATAACCTTTTTTTGAAGTCGGATAAAACAGACGTCCACAGCCCATAGTTTAGTAAAATAAACTTTCATACATTAATTCCCGCGACCTCTACGACAATTCAATGTCTTTGATGTCGTGAGAATTATTTATATATATTATATTGTTTTTATTTTTTAAATATTTATTTATTCTATGTATAATTTGTTTATATATTTATTTGCATCTTCTCATTATTATATTTGACGGCGCAGCGGAAATCGTCCACCAAAAACTAATCCGTCGCTATGATTTGATATTCCCGAACGAAACAGAGTTGTCACTCTGACGTAACGCCGAGCACTGGAAGGGCGGCCATCTTATTTTTCCTAGCTGTCATTCGATCGATTGAGTCAGTTGAGCGCGCACGCATCCTAGTGTTCGGCGGACGCCATAGTTTCAATCGGGAATCGTTTAATTAATCCCTTGTAATTTTATAATTGTAATAGTGTTAAAATTAATCATTAGAACAGAGTTATCGTGTTGTAATCGTATTTCATTTTAATACTACCTCCTCGCCCGATAATCCACGCCATATTGTACCGTTGATTATAGTATAGGAAAATGGAAAGTCAAGCTGAGAGGAGCGAGGTCCCTTTATCAGAAGTGGGATGTGAAGGGCTAAATCAATCTGAGGAGATTATCAGTGAAGGTACGCAAAAATCTAGTGTAAGTGACGTGCCTGAGACAGTTAACCTACTTACCGGAATGGAATCTATTTTTACTCGCCTACTGGCAGCCACGCAAACTACCCCCGTGCAACATAGTCCGACGCAGCTTATAGAATTCAACCCGGACGACCCAGAGGCTGACATTGAAGGTTGGTGTAAAATCACAGAAATAATAGTAACAAGCCGAAAATTAAGTGGCTCTGACCTACTTCTAGCTTTGATCCATTCGCTTAAAGGACGCGCCACGTCCTGTCTTACTAAATTGCATATGCCAGACATAAAATGGCCACAAGTTAAACAACTTCTACTTGCTAAATTCGCGAAGCCTATGCTCATTCAAGACTACTTCGATAATATAATGAGATTTCAAATTGGAACCCATGAATCAGCGTCGGAAGCCGCTTTACGTTTATGGAACCTCGTGGAACGCATACCGAAGGTGGAAATGCCCGAAGATGTGATTGCGGGGTTTGTCATATCCGTTCTCTGTCAACGTGATGCCGCAATCAGGAGAGAACTAAACATGTACACTATAGCAACCCGAGCACAGTTATGTCGAGTTTTGAGTGGAATTTCCATTAAAAGGCGATATGAGGATACCGATGGAGGCGAGACCCCTGCTAAGAAGAGCCGCGTCATGCCGGATGTCAGATTTAACGGATCTTGTCGATATTGCGGTAACCGAGGCCACAAACTGGAAGAGTGTCGCAAGCGTCGTGAAAACCTGACTAGGTCTACACCAGCAGAGCGGGAGAAGACCATTACGTGTTTTGCCTGTGGAAAAATAGGACACCTGAGCCCCAACTGCCCCGAGAGGAAGACTGGAATCGAACAACTATCCAAAAAGGAGGTTCACGTGTGTACACGCAGAGTGACGAGAGGTACACTATCGACTGTATCTGGTAAGACCATTCCATTTTTATTTGACAGCGGTTCGGCTTGCTCACTAATTAAAAGTTGCTTGATTGACCAAGTCCCTGGCACTGTGCGCAATGAATCAGTACACTTAACTGGTATTGGTGGAGAAAATATTGAATGCAAGACTCAAATCCTTAGTTCAGTTCAAATACAGGGCATACCCCTATCAGTTCTATTTCACGTGGTTTCCGATAGCGTCATACCAGAATCAATTATTATCGGTATGGAAATATTGGACCAGGGTATTCACATTGAAATTAACAGTGATATGCTGAAGTTCTCCGTCCGTAAAAGTATTAACACGTGCGAGACTAATAACACGTTAAATTTTAGCCGAATTGACACTGATTTAACGGGAGCGGACAGGGAGGCGTTGATAGCGGTACTGCGTAAGTACACTGACTTCTTCATTGACGGAATTCCTACGCGACGAGTGAACACGGGTGAGTTAAAAATTGACCTTATTGATCAGCATAAAACTGTCCAACGACGCCCGTATAGACTCTCGCCTACAGAAAAGATAATTGTTCGAGAAAAAGTTCGTTCACTGCTAGATGCTGGAGTTATACGTGAGAGCTCTTCCCCGTTCGCGAGCCCCATCCTCCTTGTAAAGAAGAAGGACGGCTCGGATAGGATGTGCGTCGACTATAGGGAACTGAACTCAAATACGCGACCCGAACACTACCCTCTCCCTAGGATAGATGAACAGGTGGATCGTCTCAATGGAGCTAATTTCTTTTCTTCACTGGATATGGCTTCAGGGTACCATCAAATAAATGTAGCACCTGACTCCATTGAGCGAACCGCCTTCGTTACACCGGAAGGGCAATATGAATATCTTGCTATGCCGTTTGGTTTACGCAACGCCGCGTCGGTTTATCAGCGTTGCATAAATAGAGCATTAAAGTCACTCAAAGATACAGTAGCCCTGGCCTACATGGACGACGTGCTTTGCTATTCGTCAGATATCGCCGGAGGCTTACAACGCCTAGATGCCGTACTGAACGCGCTGGTTGGCGCTGGTTTCTCCTTTAACATAGCTAAATGTAAATTCATGAAAACCGAAGTAAATTATTTAGGGTACGTCATAAGATCCGGTGAAGTCAGACCTAATCCTGGGAAAATTCAGGCTCTAGTAGAAGCTCCCATCCCAGCAACGGCCACCCAAGTGAGACAGTTCTTGGGACTGGCTTCTTACTTCAGGCGCTTCATTCCGAACTTTTCTAGTGTCGCAGGTCCCTTATATCCACTAACTAAATTAAAAGGGCCCATCGCGTGGACACCAAAACATGCTGAGGCTCACGGGAAAATTTTAAGAGTTCTCACCTCGAAACCCGTTTTAACAATTTTTAACCCAGACATCCCAGTTGAATTACATACCGACGCCAGTTCCGAGGGGTATGGTGCTATTTTGATTCAAAAAGAAAACAACTTACCTCATGTCATTGCTTACTTTAGCCGTCGCACCACAGAAGTTGAATCGAGATACCACTCATACGAATTGGAAACCCTGGCTGTAGTCCGGGCCGTTGAAAACTTTCGCCACTATCTCTACGGCCAGCACTTCACCGTATATACTGACTGCAACTCTTTAAAAGCCTCTAAGGCCAAAACCGATTTGTCGCCGCGTGTCCACCGGTGGTGGGCATTCTTACAGGCATACGATTTTGACATTGTCTACAAAGAGGGTCGTAACATGGGACACGCTGACTATCTCTCAAGGAACCCAACTGCCACCTTAACTCTTACCGACAATGGTGATAGCTCAGCCTCTTCGACAGATCGTCAAAAACACGTGAATTTTGTAGAGCTCCACGACAGGTGGTTACAAGTTGAACAGCTTCGAGATCCCGAAATCCAAAACCTTGTTAGACAGCATGAAAATAGTGAATTGCCCGGGTCAATCGCTCACACTTATGACCTCCGAGAGGGCGTTCTTTATCGTAAAGTAGAACGAAATAAATCTAGTTATTGGCTACCGATAGTACCGCGATCTTTGATTTGGACACTTATTAGTCATGTACATAGTGAATTAAAACATCTAGGTTCTGAGAAGACCCTTGACAAGATTTACGAACAATACTGGTTCCCTCAGATGTCGAAAAGCGTACGAAAATTTATTGATTCATGTATTGTCTGTAAGGCTTCCAAGGGTCCGTCTGGAGCCCAGCAGATCAGGTTACACCCAATTCCTAAGGTAAGTGTCCCGTGGCACACTATCCATATTGATATCACGGGTAAATTAAGCGGGAAAAGTGATAGGAAAGAATATGCCTCGGTGATTATTGACGCCTTCACAAAATACGTCCTTCTTGAGTATACCCAATCCTTAGACGCAGCTTGTGCAGTAAAAGCGTTAAAAAGAGCAGTATCCCTATTTGGTTCTCCAAAACGAATAATAGCAGACCAGGGTAGGTGCTATATAAGCTCAGAGTTTAAGGAGTTCTGTTGCGAACATAACATCGAACTACATCTAATCGCAACTGGCTCATCTAGAGCGAATGGCCAAGTAGAAAGAGTTATGCGTACACTTAAGAGTCTTTTAACAATTATCGAAAATGACGCGAATAAAATCTGGCGAGATGAACTGGACGAGGTTCAACTAGCCCTTAACAGTACTAAATCTAGAGTCACAGGGTTTACCCCCACCGAATTAATGTTTGGTGTACGTGCACAATCTTTAGGGCTTTCTAAAATCTCGCCCAGTTCAGACCCGCCACTAAGGGCTGATCTAGATGCTATAAGGAATATCGCATCCGAAAACATTGCAAAGTCAGCAGAAGCACAAATTGAGAAATTTAATCAGGGTAAAGCTTCAGTCCGGTCCTTTTCACAGGGCGATTACGTTTTTATTAGGGGTAGTGAACGGAACCAAACAAAACTCGCTAGAAAATTTAAGGGTCCCTTTGTGATAGTTAAAGTGCTGGACAATGACCGGTACGAACTAAAGAGCATTAATAGATCAAACCGTATCTATAAGTACTCACACGAAAACTTGCGCGCAGTTCCTAGAGGCTTTGAGGGTCTAGTAGACATATCTTCTTCGTTAATAAATGATGACGGGGATGATGAGGCCGAGACGGCGTCTAATGAGAATGAAATTGGTCAGGTAGATTCATCCGATAGCGAAACAATATCAGTTGAGAGTGAAAATACGTTAACCGCCTCTTCTGACACCCTCTCTATAGCTTCCGACAATGACTTCCATGTGCGCCGTTACCAAGCGGAAGTACATAGGAGTAAGTGACATTCTATTTCAAATCTCATTCAGATTACCAAACTGTTCAGGTCGCCTGAAGGCATATCGACTTAGCTCTCCGCGCCCGCGCTATAGTTTCGTAGCTGGACAGGTGGGCCAAGCACGCCCCATCCACGTTACATTATTTCAGAGTTGGTCGATAGGGGCCTGGTATGCCCGGGCCGTAGATTGGTTGCTAGATGAAAGGGCCCCGTACGCCCGATCTACGCGACAAATGTTCACGCTCATAGCTGGACGCAGTGTGTCTGAATAAGGGGACGAAAGGGCCCAGTACGCCCGGTCCAAAGTGTGAATTACTGACATCGATAGGACGAAGGGGCCCAGTATGCCCGGTCCATATCACTTATCACTAACAAAAGACCGTAGGGGCCTCGGACGCCCGTCAGTCTTTAGCATGCAACACATTCGCCCATCACTAGTCTGTCAGGTATGCCCGAGCAGTCACTAATTAATAACACCTATTCCACAGGTCCTGATGAATGAACATTGGACCACATAACCAACGCGCGAGGACGCGCGACTGTCAGGGGTGGCCGTGACGGCGCAGCGGAAATCGTCCACCAAAAACTAATCCGTCGCTATGATTTGATATTCCCGAACGAAACAGAGTTGTCACTCTGACGTAACGCCGAGCACTGGAAGGGCGGCCATCTTATTTTTCCTAGCTGTCATTCGATCGATTGAGTCAGTTGAGCGCGCACGCATCCTAGTGTTCGGCGGACGCCATAGTTTCAATCGGGAATCGTTTAATTAATCCCTTGTAATTTTATAATTGTAATAGTGTTAAAATTAATCATTAGAACAGAGTTATCGTGTTGTAATCGTATTTCATTTTAATACTACCTCCTCGCCCGATAATCCACGCCATATTGTACCGTTGATTATAGTATAGGAAAATGGAAAGTCAAGCTGAGAGGAGCGAAGTCCCTTTATATTTATTCATATTCTCTGTCATATGTGTGTTTGTTAGACTAGTTTAGTTTTTAAGTATGTAATCAGTTTTTAATGTTATTTTTCCTAATGATGTAGCACACCCGCTTCTATGTTTGTCCTGTATTGTAAGGTTGACTGGCAGAAAATGCTTTAGCATTAAGTCCACCTGTGTACTTTGTGCATAAAGTTTTTAAATAAATAAATAAATATATATCAAAACTGCTGCAGCCGGGTCTATCATTGTCACCTCGTTGCAACAAATTTCTCTAATCGAGTATTTGTAAATTAGATTACATTATTAAGTATAACGAGCCGTGGTGGTCTTGAGGTTTGAGCATTCGCCTGCTACGCAAGCGACGCAAGTTCGAATCCCAGCGGGGCCTGTACCAATGAGTTTTTCTAAAAAACTTATGTACAGTGATTTCACACCACGTGCTTTACGGTGAAGGAAAACATTGTGAGGAAACCGGCATATGTCGGAGAAGAAATTCAATGACGTATGTAAAGTGGGTGTTGTGTTTACAACACCTCTGCCTACCCCTTCGGGGAATACAGGCGTGAGCATATGTAATATATTTACAATAATGTTTAGAGAATGCTGTCTCACACCCCGTTATTAGTGACTAGGCATATATTACATAATTGTTTAATTACTTTATCAGCCTATTAACTGATGGTGTGTCAATAAAATAAATAAATAGAACAAAAGCCGTGGAGGTCATTCCTATCCCTAGTATCTTGCCTAAACAAAGAAAACAGTAAAAACACACAAGTTATCTTAAAGCAAGCTAAGCATGATTATTTGACAGCGGTTTTTCTCGACATTTACGAATTTTAACACGCTTTTTATATCCCCGTTACGAAGCACACGTGCGGCGCAAATTTTTCCACAAATTCGCTGACACCCTTAAACGGATTCCCGGAAATAAAACGGTTATTTTATTGTAATATCCGCAACGAAAGTATTTTTGGAGTTCAAATAACCAGTTTTTATGATCATTTGAAAAAATATATTAGATCTTTTATTGGGAAAATCGGTCTGTTTTTAGAGGGTACCGTTTTTATACAATGTATAAAATTATGCAGTTTTATTTACAACAGTCATGATTCTACACCTTTAAGGTGTACGAAAGAATGGGTAATAAATATCATTATTTAAGGTTATCTTGAAGATAGGTAGCCTACACTTACTTATTAATCTTGTTATCTAAAAACTGAGCCGTGGTGGCCTTGAGGTTTAAACAGTCGCCTGTTACGCAAGCGACGCAAGTTCAAACCCAGCGGGGCCTGTACCAATGAGTTATTCTAAAAAAATATGTGCAGTGATTTCACACGACATGCTAAAATCGCGAGGAAACCTGCATACGTCTGAGAAGTAATTCAAAGACGTATATATAGTACCTGAGACGGCGATAGCCTCACCATCTGTCACGTTGGCACCCAATCATAGTAGGCATCGTAGGCAGAGGTGTTGTTATCACAACACCCACTTTTCACCGAATTTGATTAAATGCCAACGTGACAGATGGTGAGTCTATCGACGTATCAGGCACTATATACACGTCTTTGAATGACTTCTCAGAAATATGCAGGTTTCCTCGCGATGTTTTCCTTCACCGTAAAGCACGTGGTGTGAAATCACTGTACATAACTTTTTTAGAAAAACTCATTGGTACAGGCTCCGCTGGGATTCGAACTTGCGTCGCTTGCCGTCGTTTTCCGTAAGTAATTTCTTTTTTTTGTTCACAGTGAAAGTGAGTGACAATGTGGTCTGGCAAGAAGGCAGAGTCCACAGCAGGCACTCCGACCTCCGAGGAGGAGATCAAAGTGGTCCTTGTCGGAGACACCCAGTGTGGGAAGACCTCGCTGGTCCAGAGATTCGTATCAGATACTTTCATAGAGGTGAGGCCAAATGTATAATTCTACTTTTTAGACTTTACCTTAAGTAGGGGTTTGTTCATCATCGTCATCACCCTGGCCTTATCTCATATACATAGGGGTATACGAAGCGACTGACCTTCGTAGCCCTTTTTAGGAGGAACGTTGGTACTATAACAGGCACAGGTTAAGGTTCGGAAAAAATATTTGAGAATTTCAAGCCCCACCTAGATTTAACTACAAATAGCTACATACATGGGCATTCAACGAAAGAGTATGCAAACGTGTTGTAATAACAACACCCACATTTCACCAATTATGATTAAGTGCCAACGTGACAGATGTGAGAGATTTCTCAGACATAAGTTTTTATAAAAAGTCATGCTCGACGACGACGCGTAAGGCGACTGCTCAAACCCCGAAGCCACGGCGGTCATCATATCCCTAGCCTTATCCCATACATTCTTGGGGTCGGCACTTGATTCAACCCGATGTAGCTGATCACCTGATTTTTATACGAAGTGACTGCCATCTGACCTTCGCAACCTCTTTAACGAGGAAAATCTGTGATCTGGGTTAAAACAGTTGTCAGACTATTTTAGGCCTCCGACTGACCTGTAACGATTGCCAAAGATGATAAATTGGCAAGCCACGGCCCTATTATCTAATAATAAAAAATCCCTACCTTTAAATTAGATTATATTGATTTAAGTAAGCAAGATCTAATCTCATTAGCCAGGATTAACGGTGCGTCTTATTTCGCGACGGCACAGTTTAATATTGGGACGGAAGAAATTTAATTAATGATTAAGATGTACCTGTTTAATTTTGTCCGCAATGGATGTTTATTCTTGACAGGTTAATTAAAAAATAACATTATGAACAAACGTTCCCAAACTTCACACAGGTCACAAGTTATTACAAAGGAAATAAGAGTTTCTGGTACTTACCTTTGTACTACAAATTTGAGCGTGGACATAATAATAGTCTCTAATTCATTTACGAATTCGATTGCACGGCTAACACAGCACTTGCGGTAGCGGCACAGTGTTGAGCACGCAATGGAATTTGTTCTTCACCCTTAGCGTTGCATCGTAATCGGGGTAACGGCCGGCCGCCTGGCCTGGGTAAATTACATGAGTTTGACAGATAATAAATTTTTTGACAACCATATCACCTTAACCATGCAAATCGCAGTTAAAAGTATGACCGAAAAAATACTTAAGTGCCTTTTGCACAGTCATAACCCATCTAGGTGTAAAGTTGTCATCAATGCAAATCAATCAAACCCAAACACTAGGTAATTGCTGTGAATCGTTGAGGAGTTCTGTAGATTTCATTTCAGCTCCATCATCAGATGGACTGCAGACTTTGATTAAACAGTATTCCTTTCAAAGACTTTAAAAAGTTATCAATTGCGATAACCGTCGCTACGATTTTTTAACGTTCCCCTTGATTTTTCTGGGATGCCATCATCAGTTTCCTTATCATGGTATCACACAGGGAATATAACCTTTCCAACAAAAAAAGAATTATCAAAATCGGTTCATCAACGACGAAGTTATCAACGAAAATATGAAAAAATGTATACATACATACACGGTCGAGTTTAGAAACCTCTTCCTTTTCTTGAAGTCGGTTAAAAACACGTGAACGCTGTTGAAAATAAGGCAAATGCAAATACATTTTCGCATTTATATTAAGTATTAAGGCTTTAATTTTAATGCCTTTCTGGTAAAGTGTGTTTTCCTCGAAAATGTTGGAAGTTCACGTAAACATGTTTTGATAAGCCAACACAAACAATATTAAATCTTTCGGCACGCTGTGTTATCATTTTGGAATGTTTTGTTGATTTCCTCGAAACTCCTCATACCAACCTTAGGTATTCCCAGACATCCATGATCTTATTACCACCACCTCCAAGGCTTTTGTTTTGGAATACAAATGAATTCTCACGATATCCTGAAATTGAATTGTCGTGGAGGTTGCGAGAATTAATGTTTGGGAATAAATGCTCACTAAAATGCCTTTGCTTGCGGCGGCGTCTGGATGACGGGTTGTCCACTTCCCTCTATGATGGTTGAGGAGGTCAATGGCTGGCATTCACTTCATACTTGTGAACAGGTGCTGCTTGTGGGGGCTGGTCATCTCAAGCTACGCATTTAGTTATAAGTAGATGTACTAGATTTTTAGTTATGTAAATTTTTATCGACATTTGTGCATTGGAACTTTGTTAATGAGCTTACGTTTCTTAAATTATATATTTTGTATTCTTTAAATTGTATAATATTTTTGAAAAGAGTAATTTCTTGCCAGGTTCTTCTCAGTAAAAGCAACCTTCCGAACCTGGCGGTAGCATGTATAATCCTGTATAATTATGTCATTCTGACGATTTGAAAGTACTTTGTAAAAGTCTAATCGAGTAAAGATACTTTCGACTTTGACTTTGACTTAATCAAATAATCACTTATTTGTAGTTTTCGAAAAATTAAACCTAGTTAGATAGATTTATCGCCCCCAAAACCCGTTACAATCGTTGGAGCGGTTATCTCGACACAAGATTAGCTGTGCTCCACCGTTGCACCCGCGTCGACTTAATTTCATGGATGACTATTGTTCTTAGCATGATGATAGCCTTCTTCGATAAATAGGCTATCCAACACTGAAAGAATATTTCAAATCGGAACTTTAGTTCGCGGTCAAACAAACTCTTCAAATCATATTAGTATACATTGCTCGTTTAAGGTATTACCTACAATACATATGCACACCCCTGTATTCCCCGAAGGGGTATGTTTAACACCGCCCTCTTTTCTATCGCCGTCTCAGACACTATACATACGTCTTTGAATTACTTCTCAGACATATTCCAATTTCCTCACGATGATGTGAAATATGCTAATTGGTCCAGGCCCTGCTGGGATTCGAACTTGTGACGCATGCTTAGCAGGCGACTGCTCAAACCCGGAGGCCACCACGGCTGTTTATAGGTCTTACATGAGTAAATCACTACCTTACACTACCAATATCCAATGCCGTAATACTCAGGTAGAAAAGGAGGTTCGTCCATATTTATCTTGGGGAGGCAAAAAGAAACGATTAGGATATACCATGTTTGTTTAGGCCTAAAGCAACAAGCTATTTCGGTTAAGTAGGTATGTGCCTTCACAAATACCGTCTAATATCCCTTTTTTAGTGGCCATCACAGGATATCTGCCGCGTTATTCTCTAAGGTTTCTCAGCGTCGCGCTCGTCGTCGAGTGCCGGTTTTATATAAACTGAATTTAACTTTATCCTCTATGAGACTGTTAAATCTGTTCTGATTAAAAAGGGCTATTAAACTGTAAGCAATTATATATGCGATAAAGAAGCTTGGCACTATGTTTTGTCTGATAATGGTTGTAAGTAATCCCATCGACACTGTATATCTGCGACAATTAATTACTTTTATTTTTTTCAATTTTGTTCTTGACGGGCTTGAGTTGTCATGCTCACAAAAATGCCTTTGCTTGCGGCGGCGTCAGGATGACGGGTCGCTCACTTCCCTCTTTAATGGTTGAGAAGGGCGATGGCTGGCATTCTCGTCATACTTGTGAACAGGTGCTGCTAGTGGGGGCTGGTCATCTCAAGCCACACAATTATTCGTAGTACTTATTTTTAGTTTTTAATTTTTTTTATATCGACTTTTGTGTACTGGAACTGTGTCCATGGACTTATATATATTGTTTATGATTTATATTGTATTACTCAAAACTGTAAAACGATTTTTTTAAAAGAGTAATTACTGAGTTTCTTCTCAGTAAAAGCAACCTTCCGAACCTGGCGGTAGCATGTATAAATCCTATGTAATCGTGTCTTTCTGACGATTTGAAAGTACTTTGTAAAAAGTCAAATCTTTTTTTTTTTTTTATTTTGATTATATATATTTCACTCAATATCAGCGAATAACGAAATAATTAACATAAAAACAGTCCACTACTTAAGCGGCTTTGAAGGGAAACTCCGATGTTATAAACAAGGCTTCCCCTACAAAAATATTAATACAAAAAGTATTTCGCCATTAACGTGTTTCGGGTACATAGCCATGTGTGCTTACCTTGTTATTTTTCCTGCAAATAATCCTGAAAGTGGCAACCCCATAAGCAGCAATAGGACGGCAGAGGTATCACAAAATAGAATAGATACCGAAAATCAGCTTCCGTACATTATCAAGAGCACGCACACAAAGATATACGCGTCAACATGTCTTTATTATTTTAAGACTTTATTTAATCATAGTATAGGTATCTTCGACACCAACGTTTTACCGAAGATGATTCCAATGTGACAGATGGTGAGTCTATCGCCGTCTCAGGCGAAAATAAAAGTTTATCTAAATAAATACATATTATAAATCGGTGATTTGGAAGTGTCTCGTTCTAAACTACCCACAGAATTACTGGCATTGTCTCGGACTTGAGCTGTGCTTAAGCTGTGAGTAATTTAGGAAGCTGACTGTCTGTCACCCTTTTATTTTGCCGATGTACTTTCCCTCCCAACTCACATTCGTGCCATAAATCCTCTCTATTTGTTCCACACGTGACTTTACACGGGAACTACTTGAGCTCTCATAAGTTTGAGGTACAAATGCAGAATGATAACAAAGTATTATGGAAATACACGCATCGCAACATAGATAAGACTACTATATTATTAGAAATTGCTGTGTTTCGCCTGCGTAAACTTAATTTAAACATACAAAAAATTAAGCCGTGGTAGCCTCGGGGTCTAAGCGACGCAAGTTCGAATCCCAGCGGGGCATGTAGAAATGAGTTTTTCTAGATACTTATGAGCACTTATTTCACACCACGTGCTTTACGGTGAAGGAAAACATCGTGAGGAAATCTGCATATGTCCGAGAAGTAATGTAAAGACGTATGTATAGTGCCTGAGATGGACTCACCTTCTGTCACGTTGACACTTAATCATCTTCGGTGAAAAGTGGGTGTTGTGATTACAACACCTCTGCCTACCCTTTCGGGGAATACAGGCGTGAGTATATGTATGTATGTATTTACATAGATTTAAAATTTCTTGTAAAACATTCAACTAGTCTCTATATTACACTCGACTTTTAATCAATCGCCAACCTAACTAATAATTCTCTTATCGAAATCCGTACTCGACGTCTTTAGAAATCTAACTTTCATACCCATCTGATAGGGGAAAAGTTATCAGCCATTCAATTTACGTATTTACTATTCATAAGTCTGGATTCATTGATATAAATCTATTTTGCTCAAGGACTGAACATACATGAGTGATTTTTCGAACTTCATTTTCATAGTAATTATAGCTCCCTTGTTTTCATTATGTACATACATAGTTATTCAGCTAGTCGGCAGAGGGTTGTAATGACAACACTCACTTTTTCACATACATACATACATATGCTCACGCCTGTATTCCCTGAAGGGGTAGGCAGAGGTGTTGTTATCACAACACTCACTTTTCACCGAATTGGATTAAGTGCCAACGTGACAGATGGTGAGTCTATCGCCGTCTCAGGCACTATACATACGTCTTTGAATTACTTCTCAGAAATATGCAGGTTTCCAAACGATGTTTTCCTTCACCGTAAAGCACGTGGTGTGAAATCACTGTACATAAGTTTTTTAGAAAAACTCATTGGTACAGGCCCCGCTGGGATTCGAACTTGCGTCGCTTGCGTAGCAGGCGACTGCTCTAACCCCGAGGCCACCACGGCTCACTTTTTCCCAAACATAATTATGTGCCATCGTGGCTGATGGTGGGTGTATCGCAGTCCAAGGCACTATACATACGTCCTTGAGTTACTTCTCAGACATATGCAGGTTCCTTCACGTTTTCCTTCACGGTAAACACGCGGTGTGATATAAGCACATCCAAACATACCTTCAAGTATTTTTAGATTCTGCACAGACATAGGTACCTAATACTTGCAGTAAGAATCGAATGAGTTACTCATTACAATTCGGTAATTCGACCATTTGTTCCCGTCAATTCGGGATCTTCTCCCGGGATTCGGCGTGTACCATTTTTACACGTCATTCAATGTCTGGCAAGCTGAAATAAAAAAGAAAACAAAGGTTAGAAGCGCTAGTGGTGGCAAAGGCTACTAAGGAACAGGGGGCCAATTATGATCGTTTAAGAGCTATGTGAACTTAGCACCCGACTTGAAAAAAACCAAATTTTTTTTTTGCCATCTGGAAGGCTTTCGTATGTAGTTGTTTGTAGTGAAAATTATTTCGTTTGTAGTTGGAAAAAAAAAAAGTTATGCCTCATGGAAAAATGGTCAGCACCCGACATTCGAAATTTAAAATTTTAAAACGGCAAGTTTGTAGAGAATCGTTTGTAGTTGTTTGTAGTACAATTATTTTTGATTGTAGTAAAAAGACAAAAAAGTTATGGGAGAAAAACAAAAAAAAAAAATTTATTTTATTTTTCATGATTATGCTAGAAAGTACCTTAAAATCGTTTGTAGTAAGCTAAAACTGGTAGTAAAGTGTCGACGAACATTCCTAGACGTTTGTAGTAACTTTAATTCGTTTGTAGTAGCTTCCAATCGTTTGTAGTAAGCCACGAATGGTTGTAAAGTGTCGACGAACATTCCAAGACGTTTGTAGTAACTTTCATTCGTTTGTAGTAGCTTCCAATCGTTTGTAGTAAATCACGAATGGTTCTAAAATGTCGACGAACATTCCTAGATGATTGTAGTAACTTTCATTCGTTTGTAGTAGCTTCCAATCGTTTGTAGTAAACCACGAATGGTTCTAAAATGTCGACGAACATTCCTAGATGATTGTAGTAACTTTCGTTCGTTTGTAGTAGCTTCCAATCGTTTGTAGTAAACCACGAATGGTTCTAAAATGTCGACGAACATTCCTAGATGATTGTAGTAACTTTCATTCGTTTATAGTAGCTTCCAATCGTTTGTAGTAAACCACGAATGGTTCTAAAATGTCGACGAACATTCCTAGATGATTGTAGTAACTTTCATTCGTTTGTAGTAGCTTCCAATCGTTTGTAGTAAGCAACGAATGGTTGTAAAGTGTCGACGAACATTCCTAGATGTTTGTAGTAACTTTCATTCGTTTGTAGTAGCTTCCAATCGTTTGTAGTAAACCACGAATGACTCTAAAATGTCGACGAACATTCCTAAATGATTGTAGTAACTTTCATTCGTTTGTAGTAGCTTCCAATCGTTTGTAGTAAGCAACGAATGGTTGTAAAGTGTCGACTAACATTCCTAGACGTTTGTAGTAACTTTCATTCGTTTGTAGTAGCTTCCAATCGTTTGTAGTAAGCCACAAATGGTTGTAAAGTGTCGACGTACATTCCTAGACGTTTGTAGTAACTTTCATTCGTTTGTAGTAGCTTCCAATCGTTTGTAGTAAACCACGAATGGTTCTAAAATGTCGACGAACATTCCTAGATGATTGTAGTAACTTTCATTCGTTTGTAGTAGCTTCCAATCGTTTGTAGTAAACCACGAATGGTTGTAAAGTGTCGACGAACATTCCTAGACGTTTGTAGTAACTTTCATTCGTTTGTAGTAGCTTCCAATTGTTTGTAGTAAGCCACGAATGGTTGTAAAGTGTCGACAAACATTCCTAGACATTTGAAGTAACTTTCATTCGTTTGTAGTAGCTTCCAATCGTTTGTAGTAAACCACGAATGGTTCTAAAATGTCGACGAACATTCCTAGATGATTGTAGTAACTTTCATTCGTTTGTAGTAGCTTCCAATCGTTTGTAGTAAGCCACGAATGGTAGTAGTGGTAGTAAAGTGTCGACAAACGTTCCGAGATGTTTGTAGTAACTTTTATTCGTTTGTAGTAGCTTCCAATCGTTTGTAGTAAGCCACGAATGGTAGTAAAGTGTCGACGAACATTCCTAGATGTTTGTAGTAACTTTCATTCGTTTGTAGTAGCTTCCAATCGTTTGTAGTAAACCACGAATGACTCTAAAATGTCGACGAACATTCCTAAATGATTGTAGTAACTTTCATTCGTTTGTAGTAGCTTCCAATCGTTTGTAGTAAACCACGAATGGTTGTAAAGTGTCGACGAACATTCCTAGACGTTTGTAGTAACTTTCATTCGTTTGTAGTAGCTTCCAATCGTTTGTAGTAAACCACGAATGATTCTAAAATGTCGACGAACATTCCGAGATGTTTGTAGTAACTTTCATTTGTTTGTAGTAGCTTCCAATCGTTTGTAGTAAACCACGAATGGTTGTAAAGTGTCGACGAACATTTCTAGACGTTTGTAGTAACTTTCATTCGTTTGTAGTAGCTTCCAATCGTTTGTAGTAAACCACGAATGATTCTAAAATGTCGACGAACATTCCGAGATGTTTGTAGTAACTTTTATTCGTTTGTAGTAGCTTCCAATCGTTTGTAGTAAGCCACGAATGGTTGTAAAGTGTCGACTAACATTCCTAGACGTTTGTAGTAACTTTCATTCGTTTGTAGTAGCTTACAATCGTTTGTAGTAAGCCACGAATGGTAGTAAAGTGTCGACGAACATTCCTAGATGTTTGTAGTAACTTTCATTCGTTTGTAGTAGCTTCCAATCGTTTGTAGTAAACCACGAATGACTCTAAAATGTCGACGAACATTCCTAAATGATTGTAGTAACTTTCATTCGTTTGTAGTAGCTTCCAATCGTTTGTAGTAAACCACGAATGGTTGTAAAGTGTCGACGAACATTCCTAGACGTTTGTAGTAACTTTCATTCGTTTGTAGTAGCTTCCAATCGTTTGTAGTAAACCACGAATGATTCTAAAATGTCGACGAACATTCCGAGATGTTTGTAGTAACTTTCATTTGTTTGTAGTAGCTTCCAATCGTTTGTAGTAAACCACGAATGGTTGTAAAATGTCGACGAACATTCCTAAATGATTGTAGTAACTTTCATTCGTTTGTAGTAGCTTCCAATCGTTTGTAGTAAACCACGAATGGTTGTAAAGTGTCGACGAACATTCCTAGACGTTTGTAGTAACTTTCATTCGTTTGTAGTAGCTTCCAATCGTTTGTAGTAAACCACGAATGATTCTAAAATGTCGACGAACATTCCGAGATGTTTGTAGTAACTTTCATTTGTTTGTAGTAGCTTCCAATCGTTTGTAGTAAACCACGAATGGTTGTAAAGTGTCGACGAACATTTCTAGACGTTTGTAGTAACTTTCATTCGTTTGTAGTAGCTTCCAATCGTTTGTAGTAAACCACGAATGATTCTAAAATGTCGACGAACATTCCGAGATGTTTGTAGTAACTTTTATTCGTTTGTAGTAGCTTCCAATCGTTTGTAGTAAGCCACGAATGGTTGTAAAGTGTCGACTAACATTCCTAGACGTTTTTAGTAACTTTCATTCGTTTGTAGTAGCTTCCAATCGTTTGTAGTAAACCACGAATGGTTCTAAAATGTCGACGAACATTCCTAGATGTTTGTAGTAACTTTCATTCGTTTGTAGTAGCTTCCAATCGTTTGTAGTAAACCACGAATGACTCTAAAATGTCGACGAACATTCCTAAATGATTGTAGTAACTTTCATTCGTTTGTAGTAGCTTCCAATCGTTTGTAGTAAACCACGAATGGTTGTAAAGTGTCGACGAACATTCCTAGACGTTTGTAGTAACTTTCATTCGTTTGTAGTAGCTTCCAATCGTTTGTAGTAAACCACGAATGATTCTAAAATGTCGACGAACATTCCGAGATGTTTGTAGTAACTTTCATTCGTTTGTAGTAGCTTCCAATCGTTTGTAGTAAACCACGAATGGTTGTAAAGTGTCGACGAACATTTCTAGACGTTTGTAGTAACTTTCATTCGTTTGTAGTAGCTTCCAATCGTTTGTAGTAAACCACGAATGATTCTAAAATGTCGACGAACATTCCGAGATGTTTGTAGTAACTTTTATTCGTTTGTAGTAGCTTCCAATCGTTTGTAGTAAGCCACGAATGGTTGTAAAGTGTCGACTAACATTCCTAGACGTTTGTAGTAACTTTCATTCGTTTGTAGTAGCTTACAATCGTTTGTAGTAAGCCACGAATGGTAGTAAAGTGTCGACTAACATTCCTAGACGTTTTTAGTAACTTTCATTCGTTTGTAGTAGCTTCCAATCGTTTGTAGTAAACCACGAATGGTTCTAAAATGTCGACGAACATTCCTAGATGATTGTAGTAACTTTCATTCGTTTGTAGTAGCTTCCAATCGTTTGTAGTAAACCACGAATGGTTGTAAAGTGTCGACGAACATTCCTAGACGTTTGTAGTAACTTTCATTCGTTTGTAGTAGCTTCCAATCGTTTGTAGTAAACCACGAATGATTCTAAAATGTGGACGAACATTCCGAGATGTTTGTAGTAACTTTCATTTGTTTGTAGTAGCTTCCAATCGTTTGTAGTAAACCACGAATGATTCTAAAATGTCGACGAACATTCCGAGATGTTTGTAGTAACTTTCATTTGTTTGTAGTAGCTTCCAATCGTTTGTAGTAAACCACGAATGGTTCTAAAATGTCGACGAACATTCCTAGATGTTTATAGTAACTTTCATTCGTTTGTAGTAGCTTCCAATCGTTTGTAGTAAACCACGAATGGTTCTAAAATGTCGACGAACATTCCTAGATGATTGTAGTAACTTTCGTTCGTTTGTACTTAACTACAAACGATTGGAAGCTACTACAAACGAATGAAAGTTACTACAAACGTCTAGGAATGTTCGTCGACACTTTACAACCATTCGTGGTTTACTACAAACGATTGGAAGCTACTACAAACGAATGAAAGTTACTACAAACGTCTAGGAATGTTCGTCGACACTTTACAACCATTCGTTGCTTACTACAAACGATTGGAAGCTACTACAAACGAATGAAAGTTACTACAATCATTTAGGAATGTTCGTCGACATTTTAGAACCATTCGTGGTTTACTACAAACGATTGGAAGCTACTACAAACGAATGAAAGTTACTACAATCATCTAGGAATGTTCGTCGACATTTTAGAACCATTCGTGGTTTACTACAAACGATTGGAAGCTACTACAAACAAATGAAAGTTACTACAAACATCTCGGAATGTTCGTCGACACTTTACAACCATTCGTGGTTTACTACAAACGATTGGAAGCTACTACAAACGAATGAAAGTTACTACAAACATCTCGGAATGTTTGTCGACATTTTAGAATCATTCGTGGTTGACTACAAACGATTGGAAGCTACTACAAACGAATGAAAGTTACTACAATCATCTAGGAATGTTCGTCGACATTTTAGAACCATTCGTGGTTTACTACAAACGATTGGAAGCTACTACAAACGAATGAAAGTTACTACAAACGTCTAGGAATGTTCGTCGACACTTTACAACCATTCGTGGCTTACTACAAACGATTGGAAGCTACTACAAACGAATGAAAGTTACTACAAACATCTCGGAATGTTTGTCGACACTTTACTACCATTCGTGGCTTACTACAAACGATTGGAAGCTACTACAAACGAATGAAAGTTACTACAATCATCTAGGAATGTTCGTCGACATTTTAGAACCATTCGTGGTTTACTACAAACGATTGGAAGCTACTACAAACGAATGAAAGTTACTACAAACATCTCGGAATGTTCGTCGACACTTTACAACCATTCGTGGTTTACTACAAACGATTGGAAGCTACTACAAACGAATGAAAGTTACTACAAACGTCTAGGAATGTTCGTCGACACTTTACAACCATTCGTTGCTTACTACAAACGATTGGAAGCTACTACAAACGAATGAAAGTTACTACAATCATTTAGGAATGTTCGTCGACATTTTAGATCCATTCGTGGTTTACTACAAACGATTGGAAGCTACTACAAACGAATGAAAGTTACTACAAACGTCTAGGAATGTTCGTCGACACTTTACAACCATTCGTGGTTTACTACAAACGATTGGAAGCTACTACAAACGAATGAAAGTTACTACAAACGTCTAGGAATGTTCGTCGACACTTTACAACCATTCGTTGCTTACTACAAACGATTGGAAGCTACTACAAACGAATGAAAGTTACTACAATCATTTAGGAATGTTCGTCGACATTTTAGAATCATTCGTGGTTTACTACAAACGATTGGAAGCTACTACAAACGAATGAAAGTTACTACAATCATCTAGGAATGTTCGTCGACATTTTAGAACCATTCGTGGTTTACTACAAACGATTGGAAGCTACTACAAACGAATGAAAGTTACTACAAACGTCTAGGAATGTTCGTCGACACTTTACAACCATTCGTGGCTTACTACAAACGATTGGAAGCTACTACAAACGAATGAAAGTTACTACAAACATCTAGGAATGTTCGTCGACATTTTAGAACCATTCGTGGTTTACTACAAACGATTGGAAGCTACTACAAACAAATGAAAGTTACTACATTCATCTAGGAATGTTCGTCGACATTTTAGAACCATTCGTGGTTTACTACAAACGATTGGAAGCTACTACAAACAAATGAAAGTTACTACAAACATCTCGGAATGTTCGTCGACATTTTAGAATCATTCGTGGTTTACTAAAAACGATTGGAAGCTACTACAAACGAATGAAAGTTACTACAAACGTCTAGCAATGTTCGTCGACACTTTACAACCATTCGTGGCTTACTACAAACGATTGGAAGCTACTACAAACGAATGAAAACTACTACAAACGTCTAGGAATGTTCGTCGACACTTTACAACCATTCGTTGCTTACTACAAACGATTGGAAGCTACTACAAACGAATGAAAGTTACTACAATCATTTAGGAATGTTCGTCGACATTTTAGAGTCATTCGTGGTTTACTACAAACGATTGGAAGCTACTACAAACGAATGAAAGTTACTACAAACATCTAGGAATGTTCGTCGACACTTTACAACCATTCGTTGCTTACTACAAACGATTGGAAGCTACTACAAACGAATGAAAGTTACTACAATCATCTAGGAATGTTCGTCGACATTTTAGAACCATTCGTGGTTTACTACAAACGATTGGAAGCTACTACAAACGAACGAAAGTTACTACAATCATCTAGGAATGTTCGTCGACATTTTAGAACCATTCGTGGTTTACTACAAACGATTGGAAGCTACTACAAACGAATGAAAGTTACTACAATCATCTAGGAATGTTCGTCGACATTTTAGAACCATTCGTGGTTTACTACAAACGATTGGAAGCTACTACAAACGAATGAAAGTTACTACAAACGTCTTGGAATGTTCGTCGACACTTTACAACCATTCGTGGCTTACTACAAACGATTGGAAGCTACTACAAACAAACGAAAGTTACTACAAACGTCTAGGAATGTTCGTCGACACTTTACTACCAGTTTTAGCTTACTACAAACGATTTTAAGGTACTTTCTAGCATAATCATGAAAAATAAAAATTTTTTTTTTTTTTTGTTTTTCTCCCATAACTTTTTTGTCTTTTTACTACAATCAAAAATAATTGTACTACAAACAACTACAAACGATTCTCTACAAACGTGCCGTTTTAAAATTTTAAATTTCGAATGTCGGGTGCTGACCATTTTTTCATGAGGCATAACTTTTTTTTTTTTCAACTACAAACGAAATAATTTTCACTACAAACAACTACATACGAAAGCCTTCCAGATGGCAAAAAAAAAATTTGGTTTTTTTCAAGTCGGGTGCTAAGTTCACATAGCTTCGTTTAAGCAGTGCGTATTAAGAACTTCTTATGTTTGACGTTTAATTTTTAATCGACTTTGATTTGGTTCAGTTCTGAGGGTGGCATTTTACTGGCGACTTTATTTATATTCATATATTTTATTGCAGTTAGTTTGTACATGATACAACATATACTTAATTATAATTGTTCCATTTATGTGTAACTAACATAAACCCTGTTAGGGCGCAGCAATGTGAGAGGCACTACTTAACATTATATTATAACTAGCTGTGCCCGGCAAACGTTGTATTGCCATATATTTTTCAGGGTGGTCACCCTTATCACTTAGGGGTATGGAAAATAGTTGGTATAATATAAAATTTGGTAAAAATCGGTAAAGCCGTTTCGGAGGAGTACGATAACTAACATTGTGTCATGGAAATTTTATATATTACATACATTTTCTATAAGAGCCGTGGTGGCCTCGGGGTTTGAGCAGTCGCCTGCTACGCAAGCGATGCAAGTACGAATCCCAGCGGGGCCTGTACCAATTAATTTTTCAAAAAAACTTATGTACAGAGATTTCACACCACGTGCTTTTCGGTGATGGAAAACATCGTGAGGAAACCTGCATATTTCTGAGAAGTAATTCAATTACGTATGTAAACTGTCTGAGACGGCGATGGATTCACCATCTGTCACGTTGGCACTTAATCATCTTTGGTGAAAAGTGGGTGTTGTGATTACAACACCTCTGCCTACCCCTTCGGGGGATACAGGCGTGAGCGTATGTATGATTATTCTTTTTTACCGTTTCGCGTCTGTGTGGAAATTAAAACATTTCTATCTTTCTTTCATACGCTCTGCTAAAACAAATGATGTTAATCCTCGCTTGTATAGCAGGCGAATACTTTAACCGGCTACCATGGCTCTAACTTCCTATCACACCGCTTTCCAGGAATAATGCTTACCATTAATAGCAATGTTATGGGGTAGTAATTTGAGGTTATGACTGCCTTGATTGAGTCTAATGACATGATCTCATTGAATCGACACGAGCCGATGGACATTTGTTAATTACAGATAATTCGTACATGGTAACGTGTGAAGGACTGTCTATATGACGACACCGTTGGTCCAGTAGTCAGTATACCTCACCCAATAGCCAGGGTTCAAGAATATGGCTATGGTATCCCCTGCCTATCGTAAGAGGCGACTAAAAGGGGGCCGGAGGGCCTGCTGGCGGTGATCGGGGTGGGAGCTTTGACCACCGAGCCGCGGGCCTTGGAAGGTGGCAGCGCGATGTGGCTCGTATGATAGGTTCAGTACTGTATGATACTTCGATTTTATTTATCTGCATGTAGTATGTATGTATGTATGTATATTACAAAATATATAGATGTATATATATTGATTCTTTGATTGAGGAGCTCGTGGCACAGTTGCTATTGCGCATATCATTCGATCAGCGAAGTTAAGCAATCTCTAGCCAGCAATTGGGTAGTTGACCGCCCGAGTTCCCTCCGTGCCTCGGAGAGCACGTTAAGCCGGTCCCGGTTGCAATAGTCTGACAACTGGTTTAACCTAGATCATAGATTTTCCTCGTTAAAGGAGTTGTGAAGGTCAGATGGCAGTCGCTTCGTATAAAAATCAAGTGATCAGCCACATCGGGTTGAATCAAGTGCCGACCGTATCAATGTATGGGATAAGGCCAGGGAGATGATGAGATATTGATTTGGTCTCCTTACGATTTTAATGATACTCGACATCTAATTTCTGCTATCAAAGTCATAATCCAGCTTAAATTTCGTAGAGTACACGACAATAATACATGTAGCTGTGTCCAAGTCACGTCCCAAAGCCGTATCGCGCCCCCAGCCACCTTATTAAACGTCGTTGGAACACCAAATTGCACTTGTTGCGATAAACACGCCTAAATGCGAACGTTATATTTATTTACACCCGGTTTATGCGAATCATATAGTTTTTTCGTTACAAATTAAATTATTCTATAGCTTACTAGCTTTTACTGCCGAATTCCCCTCGGGGTTAAAGCTATCTTTGGAGTCTATATGTAAACTTTAATTATTTACAAGTAGTAAACTTGGCCCAAATCGGTGTCTCTCGGGATCGTGCCAAAAAGGCTGTCACGTTGAATAGCAATGCTGATTCTCTGAGCGAGAAAAGCCCCAGCCCGCTTGTCACGAGAAGCTTCTACCAGACCGTGTGCAGCCTCTTTGAAAAGAAGCTATCTTTTAAATTTCAACTAAAGCTGTTTAGTTATTTCGCAAAAAGGTCAAATTGTGGACAATTTTTGTGCGTATTAAAAACATATGTTACTTGTACTGCAATGCGTTCGAAAACTCTTATTGCGCGATTTAGGTTCTCGTGTATTTGTACTCAAACTTTGCAATTGTTAGCGAGTAGCGCCATCTATGTAGCGAGTGACAAAACGCTGCTACAATACTATACTAGCTTACGTCTGGGACTTCGCCCGCGTGTTATTAGGGATCCGTTTATTTAACTCGTTTAATATAATAGCCTATGTTACTGAGCCTTAATGTATCATTTAAGAAATTGATCCAGTAATTCCGGAACCTATACGTTTCAAACAAACAAACAGACATTTCTAATATTGGTATAAAGTGTATTTGTATATCAAATATAAGAGAATTATATTGCCTCTGCGTTCATCCGTGGATCGGGCAAATATTTTATTAATTTTGTTGCGTACAGAAATGAAAATATCCATTTCTATATAATAACAATAATATCCTGAAACGCGCCTGAGAACTATGTTAAGTTTGTTAACATAGTTCTCAGACGCGTATATTTTGTGAACTTATAAAGATTATAACTTAGTAATATTAGCTAGTAAGCTGTGCTCGGAAAACGTTGTATTGCCAAATAAATTTTTGGGGTGGACATCATCATCATCATCATCCTCCTGCCCTTTTCCCATGTTATTTGGGGTCGGCGCAATGTGGTTTTGGGGTGAACAACCCTTATTATTTAGAGGTATGAAAGGCCTATTCTCTGACCTACCCGTATATGCACACAAAATTTCATACAAATCGGTCCAGCCGTTTCGGAGGAGTAACAAACACAAGAATCTTATATAGATAGCGTCAATTATAAAATGACAGTAACCGCTCTAGGACAGTGATACATGTATAAACATCACATACATCTGTCTCATATTAAGAGTAAAACTATCATGGCAATAATTGGTCATGGTAACGAACCTGATTGATTCTTGACGCGTTATACTTTAAGATTTCTCAGCGCCCGACGCCTATACATTATGTGCCAATTTCCTATAATAAAACCAATGCTCGTCGTCGAGATCGCCGCTGAGAGAGCTTACGGAATAACGCGGAAATATAACTATGTTACGTTTCGTTCACATCTTCAGTTTTTATCACAGATCGATTTCAGATAAACCTTACTAAGTTAGAAGAGGAGAAATGAAGTTAGGTTGAGACAAAGTACTGAGTTGGGGAAATAGTGTTTGGTTCATTTCAAAGCGACTGTAGTTCTATTATGGTCTTGAATTGAATGTAAAATGATCATAACTGTTTAACATTTCAAAAATATCTTTATTTGATTAGACTTTTAACAAAGTACCTACTTTCAAATCGTCAAAAAGACATGATTACTCAGGATTATACATTCTACCGCTAGGTGCTTTTACTGAGAAGAACCTGGCAAGAATTTCAGTATCTTCTTCATCTCTTCATGATTTTTTTTTAAGTTTTGAGTTAATAATATAAATCTCAAAAAATATGAGCCCATGGACACAGTTCCAGTGCACAAAAGTCGATATAAAACAATTAAAAACTAAAAATAAGAACTACGAATAATTGTGTAGCTTGAGATGACCAGCCCCCACTAGCAGCACCTGTTCACAAGTATGACGAGAATGCCAGCCATCGCCCCCCAACCCCTTAGGGGTGAGAATTTAGAATTTTCTTAGATACCTACACCGCTCACTCAACCTGCAAATTTTTTTTTTATAAATATTTTTTATGATTTATATTTTATTACTCAAAGCTGTGAAATTTTTTTTTAAAAGTGTAATTACTGAGTTTCTTGCCAGGTTCTTTTCAGTAAAAGCAACCTTGCGAAACTGGCGGCAGCATGTATAATCCTATGTAATTGTGTCTTTCTGACGATTTGAAAGTACGTTGTAAAAAGTCTAATAGTATAAAAATATTTTGAATTGAATTGAAAAAGGGTATGAAACTGCGTGTGAAATTTTAATGCCACGCAGGCGAAACTGCGGACGCGAGCTAGTACATAAAGATGTTTATTGAATCATTCGACTGAACTTGAACACTGAAGTAAGTAAATTGAAATACTTGTTTAAATTTAGTTCAACAACATTGAACCTTATTATTACAACCCTAAGGAACCGTTCTGGTAAAATTAGTATTCAACGCTTGGTTCTTATTAACACTAACAGAATACACAGAGCTATATTTGCAGACTGTACTTAATATTCCCCGCGTAATTATAACATTATGCCAACTAAATTGGATTTTTTTATCCGACTAAGCGAAACAAAAATTAGGGTTATGATTTTAACCGGTATGTGCAGGCAAAGCCGTAGATTTTGTATTGTATTATAAAACTGCACACACAATATTTCAACATTGCAAGCGCTTACATGCGCGACCTAAATTCTAAGTTAGCATAGTAATTATATTTCAGTGTGGGCGATATATAATTGAAATGCAGCTCTGCTAATAACGATTTATATTGAAAAAGACACCAAATAATATTAATACAAAAATTATGTTGTACGTGTAATGGCGGCAAGAATAGAAGAGAGAGAGAGCGCGCTCATAGACAACAGGAAGTAGTTAAAAATGTACATAGACAAAACAAGGAAACAGTCAGGCGATTACATTCTAGTGAGCCAAATGCACAGATGTAAAATATATATTGTACACAGTGCATTAAAGGCATTCATTGACATCGGTCGGTTTATTTGACAACCCTTACCGCCACCCTATTGACATTGACATCATCCTCTACCCACATTGACATTAAAGTGCAGTGGTTCGACAAGTAGCCGCTACACGGTATGTATGTATGACCATGGCGAATGTACCTACTGGGTAAGGCGTATCCGAAACCAGAGGACTACAAGCTCTTCCCCATGGGCAAGATCTGCCGGCTTGTTCAGGGAGCATTTGAGGAGTCAGGTACGTAGAGCAAAAGGGCAAGGGCGGTACACAAGATCCCAAGGGTCAACGTGCTTCCGGGCGGACCCAATAATGCCACAAACAAGATAAGATAAGATGCATGACCACGCCTCACCTCTGAACATCACTTATGAGTGTGATTTTTTAGTAGTTAACTTTGCATTTTTTTTAATGCTTTTGGGTTGATTTAGTGTGGGTAGAGTTTATCTATATAAATCTATTTGATGGTAAGCGGTTACCTTAATGAAAAGAAAATTACTTATATCGACTTGTAAATAGAAAATAAAGTTCCTTCTTTCATTCGACAACTGTATTCATATCAATACCAACAAAAAATCTTTCAACAATATTTGCAATATTTGCAAGAGCCGTGGTGGCCTTGAGGTCGCAGTCGCCTGCTACGCATGGGACGCAAGTTCGAATCCCAGCGGGGCCTGTACCAATTAGTTTTTTAAAAAACTTATGTACAGTGATTTCACACCACGTGCTTTACGGTGAAGGAAAACATCAATGACGTATGTAAAGTGTCTGAGGCGGCGATGGATTCACCATCTGTCACGTTGGCACTTAATAATTTTCGGTGAAAATTGGGTGTTGTTATTACAACACCTCTGCCTACCCCTTCGGGGAATACAGGCGTGACCATATGTATGTATGTATATTTGCATTAAAATTGCTACGAGTTTTATTACGTCACCATTCTAACAAAGGCCATCAAGAAAAATCCGTTCAGACAGAATATTCTATACTAGCGGACGTCACGCGGTTTCTCCCCCATAGTTCCCGTTCCAGTGGGATTACGGGGATAAAATATAGCCTATGTTGCTCGCTGATGATTTAGCTATCCATTTCTGAGAAAGAATTGTCAAGATCAGTCCAGTACTTTTTGAGCCAATTCATTAGAAACACACTTACATACAAATCTTTCCTCTGTATAATATTAGTATAGAAGTATAGATGAGTTCCCACAAGTAAAAAAGTTGGACCTACACTAAAAAAAACCATTAAAAAACGTAACCATCACACGTGTGTTAAGGAATTAGTACCGCCCTAATGATCCCAAAAACATCTACGGTGGGCCGTAAATACCACACAGTGTTAACTAAATCTTCAAAGGGATGTATTGTGTGGGATTGGCCTACAGGGTGATTTCTGATTCATTCATTTTTAGGGAATCAAGCTGGGTTATTTAAATTTTTTTTTACCCGCATAAAAATCAACATCTCCCTAATTCCATGCATTGAGGTCAGCACATGATTCAACGAGATGTGCCTGATCGAAACGACTGCCATCTGACTTTTTTACGAGAAAATTCGGTATCTCACGCCTACGACTGAGCTGTAACGATTTTCAAAGATGTTAAATCGACAACCGGGACCGACGGCTCTCTGAAGCTCACGGAGGGTACTCGGACCGTCACCCATTCAGCTAATGGCTTGGGCTCGGGTTGCGCCAATAGCCAGGGTCTAAGAATTTGGCTATGGTATCATCTGGCTGTCGCAAGAGGCGACTAAAAGACTAAAAGGGGGCCGGAGGACCTGCTGGCGGTGGTCGGAAGGGAGCCCTGACCACCGAGCCGCGCGCCAGGGTAGGTGGGAGCGCTGCCTTGCACCCTCGGGGATGTGCCCCGGCAAATTGTGGGGGGACACCGGTACGATCTATTAGAGTACTCGGAGTCTCCACTAAGCACGGAGGATAGGCACGGGCGGGGCTTTAGTGAGATAAAAATCCCACTTACCCCGACCTGCGTCTCCCAGGGCGGTCGGGGACTTTTTGAGGGTTTCCCCCTAGACAATAAAAAAAAGGGTTGCGCAATAGCAACTGTGCCACGAGCTCCTCATGAAAAAAACATAGTGATATTTTTTTTTATTCCTCTAGGTGACAAAGTATATTGGCCACCTTATGGTAAGCGGTTATTGCATTGGAATGTTTTCTTTTATGCTACTTCGTTTTACCGCTTGCTTATTTTGTGCAATAGAAAAAGGAATAAATGCTGTTCATTTCAAAAACATTCAAAGTTCTAAGCAGACTATACCGCCTTAAAGTGCCGCGTTATTCGATAAGGTTTCTCAGCGTCGAACTCGACGAACGTTGGTTTCAATCATAGGACATTGATACATAACACGTAGAGGATAAGGTTCAATTTCGTTTCTTTAAAACTGACACTCGACGACGAGTGCGACGCTGAGAAATCTTAGTGAATAACGTAGCTGAATCGGTTAAAATGTATGCAAAATGTGTTTGGAACATAACCCCATATTAAGTTATAAAGTGCATTTAACAGCGGGAAACAATAATGTGCATCCTGTACAAGATCGTAAAATAAACCGTTTCATTCCCGCCATTGGTTTCTGGGAATATTAGGGACAGGTCCGGAAGTCGGCAGTTTGGGTGCTTGTTGTTACATGCTTAGTTAATACTAATTTTAGAATGTAAGTTTCTTTGTAGACTACTCATACGATCAAAAAAAATTTTGACCTATACATGATACATGAGAGCCGCGGTGGCCTTGAGGTTTGAGCAGTCGCCTGCTACGCAAGCGACGCAAGCTCGAATCCCAGCAGGGTCTGTACCAATGAGTTTTTCTAAAAACTCATGTGCAGTGATTTCACACCTCTCTGATCCTTTGTCACGTTGGCACTTAATCATATTCGGTGAAATGCTTACCCCTGAGACCCTTCTAGGATGGCGTGCCATATATATACTACTTACATAAATATGCTCACGCCTGTATTCCCCGAAGGGGTAAGCAGAGGTGTTATAACAACACCCACATTTCACCGAATATGATCAAGTGCCAACGTGACAGAGGGTGAGTCCATCGCCGTCTCAGGCACTATACATACGTCTTTGAATGACTTCTCAGGCATATGCAGGTTTCCTCACGATGTTTTCCTTCACCGTAAAGCACGTGGTGTGAAATAACTGCACATAACTTTTTTACAAAAACTCATTAGCTGGGATTCGAACTTGCGTCGCTTGCATAGCAGCCGACTGCTCTAACCCCAAGGCCACCACGGCTTCTATATATAGATTGTACATTCGTTAAGATGATAAGCAAGGATTTTCATCAAGATCCACCATTCATCTAATGAATCCATGCAAATCACATACAAAACGAAAAAGCTCCCGGTTTTCCTCACAAAATCAGCTCCCTTATATTCACACCCGTTGCGGCTCCGAACGAGCAAAAAGCCTAATCACCAATGCTTACGGAGAAAAGAAAACACAATACTACGTTCCAATCACAATAGTCCTTGTCCTTTCAGCAATACGTTCGATATTCCATTGGCAAAGTTCTGCGCAGTTATAACCTGTGCAGGCAATCAACATGTCTGTGAAAGCAACGGAAATTATAAACGTTGTGAAACGATTTTTATACTTGCAGCTAAATTTTCCGTTGCTATCGACCTGAATGTTACATGGATCTATCTATATATGATACTAGCTGTGCCCCGCGGTTTCACCCGCGTAGATTTAGTTTTATATAATACTTTTTTCGCAATAAAAGGTAGCCTATGTCCTTTCTCAGGGTCTAAAGATAGTCTGTGCCAAATTTCATCAAAATCGATTGAGAGGTTCAAGCGGGAAAGCGTAACAGACAGACAGACAAAGTTACTTTCGCATTTATAATATTAAGAAGGGATAGATAAATCCATCACGTAGCAAGAGTAGCAAATTCTAAGGGCCTTGCGAATTGGGGGACCCCGCGCACCAACGCGTCAAATATCTTGTATTAAGAAATGTAAGATTTCATACGAAGACGCATCACTGCCACCATCAATGGCAGGCTATGCATCACTCTCACCTGAAAATTTAAAACTCGATTTCGTCACATTACATCGTAGGTATAGGTTGTATAATAAATACCTCAAGAAACGTTTTAAACGTTAGTATCAAATCTACATAGCCTCTGCGGGCTGTCCCGCATATACAAGTTAGGTTTTATCATCTAATCTGAGTTTAATACCAAAAAACTTAAGAATCTAAAGCAAACCCCTTAGGCGAATTTGAAACAGGCCCAGCGCTGGCTTACTCCGGCACTGGATATCTGAAGGTAGACCTTTGAGCGAAATTAAAAATTGGGGACAATTGTTCGCGCATTTAAGGCCAGCGCTCATAGCCCACGACGATGTTTGCTGATATTGATGCAATACAACAAACTATCAGCATAAACGCAACTGGATGTGACCTACTCATGTGGTTTGCAAGAATATTGCGTAGCTTATCCATGGACTGCAGAGAACAAAAAGTTTTTTTAAGCAAAACCATTTTCTCTTGAACCAGTATTATTACCCACTTAGGTAACTTTATTATTTATTGCCAACATTTAGATCAATTGGCTGGAAAATTAAAATGGGTAACTTTGTAAACGGCACGGAATAAGACTCCGCTTATTTATAAGGAAACCAATTTTATTTATTTCTTTCTCGTTACAGTGTGTCGTTAAAGTGCCTTGAGGTTTGAGCAGTCGCCTACTACACAAGCGACGAAAGTTCGAATCCCAGCGGGGCCTATACCAATGAGTTTTCTAAAATCTTATGTGCAGTAATTTCACACCACGTGCTTTACGTTGAAGGAAAACATCTTGAGAAAACCTGCATATGTCTGAGAAGTAATTCAAAGACGTATGTATAGTGTCTGAGACGGCGATAGACTCACCATCTGTCACGTTGACACTTAATCAACTTCGTGAAAAGTTATTACATGGATATAAACGTGGATTTCACGTCCACCTTAACTGTATGAATAATATTAGTTAACCATGCTAAGACCAAAACTCGGCTCGGACCCAGCTCGGGCCCAGCTAGGTCAAGCGTGAGTCATCTATACAGATAAATAAAATTGTTGTTTTGTTTGTAATTTGCAATAAACTGCTTTTCACTAAATGCACATGAAAGTATATAGGGTCATCATCATCATCATCATCCTCCTGCCCTTATCCCATTTGTGGTCGGCGCAATGTGTTCTTCTCTTCCATTTCTCTCTATCAACCGTCATATATGTATTCACTCCCATGAAAGTATATAGGGTACATACATAATAAATAATGGCCGATAGCCGATAGGGCCTAAAGGTCCTTGAGTGGCGGCCGCGTACCGGCGCAGTGGGGTTAAGCCCCCAACGAGGTGGACAGACGTGGTGACTAGTGGGGCAAGCCTATGCCCAGCAGTGGGCGTCTGTCGGCTGATATGATGAATGATGATGAAATAATAAATACATTTTTAACATTATTCTCTGTCTGTTTGTTACAAGGAGTAAAATAAGCCACCCATCAAATTAAGTCTACGCGGGTGAAACCATGGGGCACGGCTAGTCCTTAATAAACGTAATACCCTTACCTAATTATCATTACGTCATTTGACATGAGTAAGGTTTCCGAGTTAATTAAACCTAATTAATGGCGTCTAAAGAAGCTTTGTTTGTTAATAAAACGAAACAGAACAGAGAGATGTAGGTACCTGTTTATTATCAGTAATGAGGTGAAATTGAACGACGTGCTAATGTCAAATAATATATTAAATTGAGAACAGAGATGTTAGAGTGAGAGAACAAGAGAGAATAAAGGTATCTTCCGTTCGATATTTGGGGCCCGACTTAAGACGGTACTGTTTGTCTGATTATTCCGAAATCAATCTCTAAAATTGCTGGACCAGTTTGAAAAGGACTTTTCACAGGTTGATACAGTGAGTAAAAAGCCTACGTTTTTTTTTTAAATTTGGTAGTCACGTATTAAAGTCTACAGCTAGTTACAAATAAAAATCTAATTTTAAATCAAAATATAAATGATAAATTAAGAAATACTAATTACCAGTAGAAACTTGGCAGTAGACACCAGTAGAGACTTGTGTCTGTCAAGATTACGCCTTGAAGTCTGGCCGCATTGTAACGTTGAATCTGTCCATTCGTTCTGGCATACAGATATCTTTATCACACCCCTTTGTGTGGGGGGCTAAAAATATATAGAAGCCCATCATACATACAGTTATATCTATATAAATATTATAAAGACGAGACTTGTATGTAAGTATATTTGTATCTAAATGGCTTAAAAACTACTGGATCGATTCAAAATAATCTTTCACCATTTAATTGTTACATTATCACGGATTAATATAGGCTATATTTTATTCCCGTACTCCCACGGGAACGCTAGTTTTTTTATATTCGGTAGGTAGCAATCACATCAAACGCGTTCTCAATCCATCGATACACTCAGAGCCACTTGACATTTTATATTTCTCCATACGAGTGGCGGAAAACGGGTCAAGTTTCTATATACAGCCTGACATGCCACGTAGACCTGAACCAATCTTATTGTATTGTGAACTAGCGGACGTCATGCGGTAGTTCCCGTTCCCGTATATAGCCTATATTAATAAGTGAAAATGTAAGTTTATAAGTGTGTCTGAGAATGAGACGTATGAATGTCAGAGTCCTTTAGTTTTACAGTCAGACGGATATTAAATAGAGGAAAATTAGTCCATAAAGTCACACACACAAGGAAGCAAGTGGAGTTGTATTGCTGGGGCCCAACCATGAGCGCTTATTGCAATGTATCACAGCTGTGTGACAGAGACAGATGTATACACGCCAAATACATCTGTTTCATAATAAGAGTAAAACTATCATGGCAATAAGAGGTTATAGTAAGGCCCCTGGAGCTGCCACTCAGTAGTATAGACATATTCAAACCACTCTGGCAAGAGTGAGAAGAAAAGTGGTCATTTTTCGCAGGATTCCATATGATATTTCAGCAACTTTATATACCAACTACCTGTGCCCGTTGGGTTCACCCGCGTAGAGTTAATTTCATGGGTGACCCGCGGAACATTATTTTTTTTTAATTAATACTAGCCTATGTTACTCCTTGTAACATTAGCTAGAACAAAGATTAGCAGGGACAAACAGACAGATAGAGAAAATATTATAAATTGGCTTTTCTTTGTCAGTACCCTGAATACTATATATGTATTCAGTCAAAAGGTGTAATTTTGGAATTACAAACAGACACTTCAATTTTATTTATCTATATGTATGTATAGATAGGTACGCATTGCCGCTTATCAAGACACTCTAAAAGTTACCTAAACAACATACCCATAAAGGATGTTTTCCAAAAACCAGAAAATTTAAGCAAATTACCCAAGAACTTACCTTACCTGTCACATTTTATTTCCAGTTCAATCCGGTTCATTTAGCTGGAATGGCTCTCACGCTCTCTATTGAGCCAAGTGCATTCATTACATTTTATATTTAAGTGCGGACCAGTGTGTCAAGACCCTTTCGGTAAACAAAAGGCAATGGTGTATGGGTCTTTTGATATTGGTCGTGGCAGACCCCCGGCAATGCACGCTTTCCAACTGTCGGTGAAATAAATCGAATGTAAAAATCTGCTTGGGTCCTTTTAAATACCTCCATCCGTCAAAGGCATATTGATGTACAGAAAAATATATATATCAACTAGCTGTGCCCGGCAAACGTTGTATTGCCATTTTTCTGGGGTGGACTACCCCTAATATTTAGGGGGATGAAAAATAGATGTTGGCCGATTCTCAGACCTACCCGATCTGCACACAAAATTTCATACAAATCGGTCCAGCCGTTTCGGAGGAGTATGGCAACGAAAACTGTGACACGAGAATCTTATATATTAGATTTAAATATATATAGAAAATCGTGTTGTATGTGCGGAATAATAATATTATATTTTTTTGATATAAAAACCTTAGTAAAGTTATTCTTTGTCAGTATACCTGCCCGTGAAATTTTTGTTAAGATTTGTTAAGACAAGCAGATAGGAACAAATACCTATCTATATATACATACATACTACATACAGATACATAATACAAAAAACTTCAGATAAATACAATTGAAGTGTCAGTTTGTACATAATTCCAAAATAACAGCTTCTCACTAAATGCATATGAAATTTTATACATACTGAAATAAAAAAGCTATTATTTGGACACAACAAAATATACCTTAAAAAAAAAAATTATTGTTTTAACATAATATTCAATCATGAATTTAATGGTTTCGAGTTAGGATTAACTCGATACCATTAAATTGTTCATAATATTCTGTTATTCTAGTTCAACTCGTATTTATCAAAGAAGTTCCTTGAAAGATGATAAAGTAGAAATTGTAATAGAATTTCGTATTTCTATCCTTTCTACACAAACGTACGGTAACTGGAAATGTTAACTTACAACTAAATTAGGGTAAAGTTTAGTTCACTTGTACGATGGCAACTTCACAGAATATTCATGCGAATTGAACATATTAACGTTCGTTTAATATTATGTAAATAATACCAATGTGGCAACACTCAACACGGGACTTACGTCTCGAAATAATTGTACGACTAAACTAGCTGCGGTTTCACGCGCGTAGAATTAATTCCATTCCCGCGGAACCCTAAATGATGATTTAAATAAACGTAGCCCAACTTACTCCTTGTAACTTTAGCTAAAGTTCCCTTAAAATCGGTCCAACCGTTTCAGAGACAGACGGACATTTAGGGAAACAGACACTTGAATTTTTTTTATGTATACATACATATGCTCACGCGTTTATTCCCTGAAGGGGGAGGTGTTGTTATCACAACACCCACTTTTCACCGCAGATGATTAAGTGCCAACGTGACAGATGGTGAGTCTATCGCCATCTCAGGCACTATACACACGTCTTTGAATTACTTCTCAGAAATATGCAGGTTTCCTCACGATGTTTTCCTTCACCGTAAAGCATGTGGTGTGAAATCACTGTACATACTTTTTTAAGAAAAACTCACTGGTAAAATGCAAGGTGTCGGAGAAAAGGGAACAGTTGTCTTCTAGAAGTTGTAGGGTTTTATGAATATATCACTATGTTGAAGTCGTAAAATATCTAGCTCCAACGATAACGTAGTTATAGGCTATGGTTGCTAAGAGCCGAAGAGCTTGCGGCCTTAAGCGATTGAATGAACGCGCGGCCGCGTTTACCTACATTACGTACGCAGTAATTCAACTTTATAAATTAATGGGAAGGTTAATGGTTTTGAAACATGGTTATAAGGGATTATTTTAGGAACGTAGTTAGATTTCACGTCAATAACTCTACGTTACAGTTTGATTTATTTTTGTCATAATATTTTTATTTGTTTCCTTAAATTATACCTTATCACATATTTTAAAAGCTCTCATATTTTCTGTATATTATTAAAGGGAGTCACTGCCTGGCAGCATTACCCCATTGAATGGCAATACTAATTATTTGTCCTTAGATATACATTTACATTTTATTTATTCCTAATGGAACAACATAATAGACCTTTGCTAGAAAAGTTAGTTATAAATAATATTTTCAAGCAAGAGTTAAAGAAAGTTTTTATATAACAAATCGTTTATAATGCTGCCACCATAAAACTCCTGTCCCTCTGGCACTTGTTAGCTGTAAAAAAAAACTACCTGCTTCGTGGGAAAGTTTATATTTAGAATGTAACAGAATACTAGTATCTATTTACACATCGCATCCCGACCAGGAATATAATCTGGACCCTTATTACTTATCTACTAGCTTTGCCCCGCGGATTCACCCGCGTAGACTATATTTTATGGGTGGCACAACTTAATTAATAGTAGCCTAGTTTACTCCTTGTGAAATTACGTATCTATCAGTGAAAGTCCCGGTGAAATCTGTCAAGCCGTTTTGGAGATAAGACGGATCAAACAGACAGACAGAGAAAATTTTCAAAAATAGTTTTTTTCATTTCAGCAACTTATATACTTACTTCCATGTATTTAGTAATAAGCTGTTATTTTAGAATTACAAACAGACACATCCCGAGTTCCCTCTGTGCCTCGGAGAGCACGTTAAGCCATCGATCCCGGTTGCCAATTTATCATCTTTGACAATCATTACAGGTCAGTCGGAGACCTAAAATAGTCCGACAACTGGTTTAACCTAGATCACTGATTTCCTCGTAAAAGGGGTTACGAAGGTCAGATGGCAGTCGCTTCGTATAAAAATCAGGTGATCAGCCACATCGGGTTGAATCAAGTGCCGACCCCAACAATGTATGGGAGATGATGATTTACTCTCAATCATTACATATTTGTCTTATATACAACTAACACAAAATTAAAGTGTCTGTTTGTAATTCCAAATTTACAACTTTTTACTAAATGTAAATACGGTAGGGGCATGAAAAAAAAATCTGGCTGTCTGTCCGTCTATTTGTGTCTGTAATGGCTGGACATAATTTACTGGCAGATAACTGGTGTTATAAGGAGTAACTTAAGTATTTTTACATATAAAAAAAACATTTTGAAATTACTGAATCCAGCAATTCTTATATCATAAATCACTCACGTACTCATACATACGTGACATAAATAAATAAGCATATATACAGTATGTATTGTATGTATTAAGACGTTCTCGTATCTAACTTTATGAGAAATTCAAACAAAAGTTCGTTTCGTTATCGAGTCCCCATCGTCTGTCGGATACGTTTCCGACATCATCCCGGATATAAAAATTGTGTGATTAGAATATTCGTATGTTAATTTAATGCTTACGAAGATTTCTTTATACCAAAGTCTTATTCCGGAGTAATTTTTTTGTAAAACACTGGTGGCCATATCATTTTATAGGTTGCATAAGTTATTTACCATCAGGCGGTAACTGCTACCTTTATAGACATCGTTGCAAACTCTCCTAATTTTTAAATAGATCTAAGTATTTTTGACCAAATTTTTCCAACTCCTGAAAAAAACCGCCAAACAAAACCAATCTCCTTTCCTTTCCTTTATTTATTTAATGGCGATGAGCTTAAGTAAAACAATTCCGCCAATGTCAAGTGATTGTTGAGAAAAATATCTTGTAAATTGTTAAAAATATGTGGAGCAACCCATCGGTTTCCTCGCTCAAAGGTAAACTGAAAAACCAATCTCTCAAATTTTTTATTTCAAACGCGGAAGACACGTTAATATTGACGGCCAGGTGGAGCAAATCAAGAAAAATAGGTTTATGAAAATAAGAATTAACATCAGCATTCTAATGCTGCACAATGTATGTAGTTTGGCGTATTTTCTCAAACAATAATAAAACTATAATAAACGTTTCTCGTCTTTTCGTCTTCTTTTCAACACAATAAAATAAAAATAAAATACTACGCCTGTTTTTCGTCGTTCACGCCTTCCCTCGTCTTATCTGTCATTCTCCTTTCTTTTTAATTTTTCAACTTCCATTTTCACCTTTTTAAACATTGCCTTTCATTATCGCATACAAACTCATTTCATCAATTCCACATGTATATTAGTTAATGTTAAATAATTTTCAAAATATTATAACAATCTGCGTTTACGTCAACGTGATGACTTGTGACGGCGATTTATAGAAAACTCGCACTAGGCACTCTGTATAATTATGTCGTTCTGACGATTGAAAGCACTTTGTTAAAAGTCTAATCGAATACAGATACTTTTCAGTTTGAATTCGAATCCTGGAGAGCAATGCCCGAAAAGACACAAAGAAACACCCTGTTAATCATAACACTCTATGAAGGCTGTTAATATAGCGTTCCAGGATTCACTCTCAAGGTTCGAGTGTTGAACTCTTAACCTTAGGGCTGTAAGGTCGTGATTCCTACGTGGGTGGAGTCTTTCCACGTGGAAGGTATATTATAAGTATTCATCAAACTGTATAACAAAACATCAGTGACGCATGGCACCCCTGGGAGGCTATTTATGTATTTCCTTGAAAGGTATGATGGAAAATAATGCTTTTTCTATAAATAGTCTTTTTTACTTCGTTGAGTTTCTTGCCGGTTCTTCTCAGAAGGTTAGTTACCGAACCGGTGGTAAATTCTTTGATATTCATAAGTGCCTAAACAAAATAAATCATTTTCATTTTCATTGCTGATTTTATTTTATTATTTTATTAAATAATAAATAAGTAACTAAAAACTAATTACAAGTAGAAAACTTGGCCCAAATCGGTGTCTCTCGGGATCGTCCCAAGAAGGCTGGCAGCATTGCCACGTTGAATAGCAATGCTGATTCTCTGAGCGAGAAAAGCCCCAGCCCGCTTGTCACGAGAAGCTTCTACCAGACGACGTGCAACCTCTTTGAAAAGTTGATGAGCATCCGGACCCCAAGGTCCCAGAGTTTCAACCGCAAACGCAGAAAATATGTATCCTTGACCAATGCAAGCATATTTCCGGCGCTTGAGGCACTCCTGCTGAACATTGCTGATTAATTTAAAATAAAACAACTTTCCGTCGTGCCTGTGGAATAGACACTGGATTGACAACACAATCAACTTCATACAGGACCTTGATGGTGGTGGAAAGAAAAACCTCATTGGTACAAGCTCCGCTGAGATTCGAACTTGCGTCGCACTCGTAACAGGCGACTGCTCAAACTCCACGGCCAGCACTGCTTTTTTAGAAACGAATTTAGACCAAATCTATATCTTTACATCTATACAGATAAATAAAATTTAAGTGTTTGTAATTCCAAAATAACAGCTTTTCAATAAATGCATATTAAACTATATACGGTACTGAAATAAAAATCAAATTTTCAAAAAAAAACACTGTCTATCTGTCTGTCTGTTTGTCCCTTCACTTCCACTGGCAGATAAGTAATATATATCTTAGATATTTATTTAAAGAAAACATTAAGTGTTCCGCGGGAATGATATTAAATCTACGCGGGTTACACCGCAGGGCAAAGCTAGTTTTTGGAGATGATGATATGGAGATAAGAATATTTGCTTCATTGATCATGAGGGTTGGTAAAGTTTTTACTCCAAATTTACTGTCAAGTAATGTCGATTTGAAGTTTAGAAAATGTCTGTAAAATCACGTTAATGATGCGATCGGCCACGACGTGAACCCCTTACTGAGGGCGTAGGCCGAGTCGCCATAAACGCAGTTGTGTATGGGCTCAAATTAGTGTCAGTTTTAGGCCGACAGATGTCGCTGTTGCGATCCTATACAAATCTGCGTGTACGTCGACGCGGTGACTTGTGACGGCGGCAGTGAAAAACTCGCACTAGGCACTCAGACCTGACATTACGCCGAGGCTACTTATAATCTCATAGCTTTGCTCGAGCGAACGATTTCTTCCTAGATTAGATACTGCTTTTGGTAAACTAATTTTTTTTTATTATGAACTGTCTAGCAGTTGGTAGGGGGGAGTTACCTCCACTCCTTAACCGGTCTAAAGGGTGAGACCCAAGGGCCTCCAGCCAAGCATGAACATAAAAACTAAGCAATACAGCTAAGGGCGCCCCGATGCGGAGCTCGAACGTCGGCTTAGGGCGTTGCTGGGGGATGAACTAGGGAGCTGGATCTGAATGGTATTATTTAGGGACCTGTTTAGGGCTTGGGGCTCGGCGCGCGCCAGCTCTAACAAGGGACGTGGGGGACGATGACGTAGAGTTCGCGACGAGTCCTCGCCGGCGAGGACGGAACAATGGTCGGTTGCTTTTGAGACATTGCTTGCTGAAGCAATGTGATATCGTCGTCAGGATCAATAAGATCGTGCCTCAGACGGCGTCGGGAGAAGAATCTCCTCCTTATCTGATAAACTTATAATTAACCTGTGACAGTATTTAGATAAATAAAAAAGGGTAACAATAGCACGATGTAATTCACAACTAGCGCCATCTAGTGCGTATACGAGTAAACAGGCTCACTCACTCATTCTACTCAATTTAACAGTCAGATGAACTCAATCGATTATTTAAGGGCACAACAAGTATAACCAGACCAAATGTAGTGTGTATAATAAATCGACTACTATTTATCAAAAGACCCGTCCACCCTAACGTGGTAGGGTTGCGAATTGTTGACCTCGGATTCTCAAATATGTAATTTGTAGTGTGTAATGTGTTTGCAATATATATTTTCTTATGAAGGTGGCGAGTTTGACTGACTGACTGACTGACATAGTGATCTATCAACGCACAGCCCAAACCACTGGACGGATCGGGCTGAAATTTGGCATGCAGGTAGATGTTATGACGTGAGCATCCGCTAAGAAAGGATTTTGATTAATTCTACCCCAAGGGGATAAAATAGGGGATGAAAGTTTAGGCTACTTTTAATAAAAAAAACTTAGGGTATGCTAACACGGGTGAACCCGCGGGGCACGGCTAGATGTATTATAATCATCCAACACAACTACTTGTAAATAGCTTACAATACGCGAATCAACTCGCTTTGTATTCGGAATGTGTTTCATTATAATCCTGCTAAATTTAATGGCACTCTCCTTCCGATACCCATTCAGTGTAAGTACCTTTCTAAAAGCCCTTTCCACATGGGCGGGTCGTAGTTGCAGAGCATTGCACTTTTGATCTGTGTACAAGGTAGAAGAGATTAGCGTTTTAGCCGACTTCATAAAAAGGAGGAAGTTGTTTACGAGTGTATGTTTCTATGTATATTTACTTCACATAATTTATTTTTCTCTTTTGAATTCGCGTATCATTTCATAACCCCAAGTCTGATATTTTTGTTATCTATATTTATATGATGACTTCATTTCATGAGTGAATTTATTTCGCCGAACCCTATTTTATTTAAATGAAAGTTGGGCTCAGAGTTACTCCTTGAAACATCAGCTATCTGCCAGTGAAATTTCCGTTTAAACCGATCCAGCTGTTGAGTTCAAAGCCGGAAAAAACAGAAACATATTTTTTTTTAATTGGAATTTTTTTCTTAGCTCCATACACACATTCACACTATGCCTTGTTATCTGTTAGTTTGGAAAACAAATAAACACGTCAATTTTATTTATCTTATATATATATATATATATTAACACCTACGGTTACAATCTTATGCCTTGAACCGAGCACATCTGATTTCAACTCCACTATATGTACAGAAACTCGCATTTCCAGAGCTAGCTAATGTTCTTTATTGTTATTTCATGTACTGTTTGTTTGTAGAACAATGACCTATCCTTTCCAACGATATATATAAACAGGAGAGGTTTCATTATCAGTTCTTTTTCTTACCATTTACCAAGTTCTTCCCAAACTTCAACCGCGTCATCTATACACTTTCTTCGGTTACGAGTGCTCCGAATTTGACCTTTACAGCTTTATATACTAATATATAAAGCTTTAAAGGTCAAATTCGGAGCCCTCGTAACCGAAGAAAGTGTATGAAGAAATGCATGGATGTGGATGAAGCGAAAGAAGTATGTAAGGATCGTAGCATGTGGCAAACGGTGGTCTCTGCCTACCCCTCTGTCTGTTTGTTTGCTAGAAAATGCTAATTTGAAAAAAAAAATTATGTAACCAATAACTTAAATCTATACAGATAAATAAAATTGAAGTGTCTGATTGTAATCCCAAAATTACACCTTTTGACTTAACACATATGAATATATACACGATACTTACTGACGAGACAAGTTAAGGAAAATGTGTCTGTCATGACGTATAGGGAGGTCAAAGAGATGGCACTGGACAGAGACAAGTGGAAAGAAATGCATCGGTTACACCGACAAGAGTTATTACTCTTAAATTCATGATGATGACTTACTGACGTAAAAAAAAATCTAATTTAAATATTATTTCTCTGTCTCTCTGTCTGTTTGTTCCGGCTATTATCCGAAACGGCTTGACCGATTTGAACGGGATAATTTTCACTGGCGGATAGCTAATGTTATAAGGAGTAACTCTAAAATTTGTTTTTTTACCTCAGTACCATATATTCTTTCATACGCATTTAGTGCAAAGCTGTTATTTTGGAATTACAAACAGACACTTCAATTTTATTTATCTATAAAGAGCCGTGGTGGCCTTGAGGTTTGAGCAGTCGCCTGCTACGCAAAGCGACGCAAGTTCGAATCCCAGCGGGGCCTGTACTAATGAGTTTTTCTAAAAAAAAGCTTATGTACAGTGATTTCAAACCACGTGCTTTACGGTGAAGGAAAACATCGTGAGGAAACCTGCATTTTTCTGAGAAGTAATTCAATGACGTATGTAAAGTATCTGAGACGGCGATGGAATCACCATCTGTCACGTTGGCACTTAATCATCTTCGGTGAAAAGTGGGTGTTGTGATAACAACACCTCTGCCTACCCCTTTGGGGAATACAGGCGTGATCATATGTATGTATATAGAGTAAATAGAATTGTATATCTTATTGTTTCAGGCTTATACACCGACCGGCTTTGAGAAATACGGTTATACGTGCACCGTGGCGGATTATAGAGTGAACTTCTCCGTTTGGGACACTTCTGGTAAGTTTTTCGTCTCTATCCTTTACCTATCGTTAAGAAAGGTACCTAGGGCATAAAGGTTCTGGGCCGCAGGGTCTTCGCACCGACGCATGGCCCTTACGGTTGAAGGACTTGAAGGGCGCTTTCGTGTTCTGACGCGCCCTCCCATAGTATAAAAGCCGGGTTCAGCCTGGTATCGTAAGGAGGGTCCTGACAGGACAGTCGCTAGGAGATCCCGGTGATGTATGCGAAGACACATGCACTCCCCACATAGCGACCAGGAGGAACTCCGTAGAATCGTTGGAGCCGCTTTCGAGATTCTGATTATTTATACATTATCGCCCGGGCCTTATCCCATACATTGTTGGGGTCGGCACTTGATTCAACCCGATGTGGCTGATCACCTGATTTTTATACGTAGCGACCGCCATCTGACCTTCGCAACCCCTTTAACGAGGAAAATCTGTGATCTGGGTTAAACCAGTTGTTAGATTATTTTAGGCCTCCGAATGACCTGTAACGATTGCCAAAGATGATAAATTGGCAACCGGGACCGACGGTTTAACGTGCTCTCCGAGGCACGGAGGAAACTCAGGCGGTCACCCATTCAATGGCTAGGGTTAGGGTTGCTTAACTTCGCTGATCGAAAGATATGCGCAATAGCAACTGTGCCACGAGCTCCTCCTCTCTCTATTTCTCTTCTCTGATTATTTATACATATGAGGTATTAAACCTTGAAGTAAGCAATTATTTTATATTATATGTACTAGATATGCCCCGCGGTTTTACCCGCGCAGACTTAATTTCATGGATGGCCCGCAGAATCTACTTTTTTTGAACTTAAAATTGTCTAAGTTACTACTAGTAACATTAGCTGTCTGCCAGTGAAAGTTCCGTTAGAATTGGTCCAGCCGTTTCGGATATTATTTGGAACAAATAGACAGACACACGGACAGACAGCGAAAAAAAATTTATTACTATGCCAATGACGTGTATGATTTCAAAAGCATTTAGTGAAAAGCTGAAAATTTTGAATAACAAACAATTTTGTTTATTATAGATATATGTGAATGCTTTGCACAGATCAAGGTAATTTCCCTTGGATCTGCGAAGTTTCAGACAAACATTTCAGCCTGAAATTTCACACGTCTGCTACAACTTTGTAGCTTAATTCGTTAACCTGGAGTTTGCGCGACCATGTTAAATAGTTACATGTTCCCGATGTAGTTCTGAATTTCTGTGGGAACTGGGAATTGAAGCCCGTACCGGCAGTTGAGTGGACACGGTTTGAAATTGTTTTAGTAAAGCAATAGAAGGGAGATGCATATCTATATTATCTTCATTTTCGGATTTTTGGCCTCAAAAAGTAAAATGAATTCATGATCTTTATCAGGATCCATCGAATCCTGCGCCTGTAGACAAATTAACATTATCCCCACGCTTCGCTTATAGAAACGACACAAAATGTACGGGAATGACATATGTCACGTGACTGATTTTTCTAAGCCTACAGTAATTGTAATCTTATACCTTTAAACGAGCAATTCTTATATATATAAGCTCACGCCATCCCAGAAGGGTCCTCGAAAGGGTAAGCAGAGGTGTTGTAACAACAGAAAATCTCATTGGTATAGGCACCGCTGGGATTCGAACTTGCGTAGCAGGCGACTGCTCTAACGTCAAGGCCACCTCGGCGAGCAATTCTTTTATATATATATAGAATCAGAATCTCGGAAACTGCTCCAACGATTTTAATGAAGCTTACTGTGTAGGGGGTTTCAGGGGCAAAAAAAAATCAAGCTAGGTCTCATCTTCAGAAAACGTCGTTTTGACCATGTTTTCAGGCACTGAAAAACTCATAAAATGTCATTACAATACTAAAGCAAATTTCGTTGACATCTGTCAAGTAATGATAGCTCAGACGGGAGGCTTCCAGCTTACGGGGCGATAACGAAACTAGAGTACCACGGTTCGAGACTGACGTTCACCGGTTCAGTTATTTTATACTACCAGGTTCTATTCAAATTAAATTTTATAATTCAACGAGTATTACATGAGTTTACGAACTTATCTGGTATCTATCAATTAATCCATTATTTGTTTATTTCGCGGGCATCGACCCGAACTGGATCCGCTTACAAAAACAAGGAATTAGACTAACGCCACATAAAAACAATTTGGTTATCTTAAGATGTCGGTCGGTAACCTCTATAACATCAATATGATCCGACCGCGTCGACACCAAAAGGAGGGTTATGTGTTTGAGGCTTGTTCGGATGATAAGCGTAGACATTTTACCCTAAAGCTAAGATCAAAGTCAAAGTCAAAAATATCTTTATTTGATTAGACTTTTTACAAAGTACTTTCAAATCGTCAATATTACAATTATGCAGGATTACACATGCTACTGCCAGGCTCGGAAGGTGGCTTTTACTGAGAACTAACAAGTGTTTAAAAGTATGGCTTACATTTGGTGACGTGTATGAATAGTTTGTACATAACTCATCCAAATGACAATTTAAGTACATAATCCCGTATTCATGCCGCGTTTTGTCCCACATTCCAAAAAAAATCCTGTTTCATTTTTTATTTTATTTTATTTAGAGCCCGATGTGTCCCACTGCTGAGCAAAGGCCTCCCTTCCCTCTTTCCAACACTTCCGATCCAGGGCTATCTCCGGCCAGTTTTTGTGGTAAGCGGCGAGTTCGTCCTGCCATCTTTTTCTCGGCCTGCCACGTCTGCGCGTCGCATTCGGAGGGGTCCATCTTGTGGTTTGTTTAGCCCACAGTTCGTCTGACATGCGACACACGTGCCCACTGGGCTGGGCACGTGTGTCGCATGTCAGACGAACCACCCATTTCAGTCTAGCAGCTTGATGACCAACATCGGAGATTTGTGTTTTGGAACGTAGTGTACTATTTCGAATGCGGTCTGTTAATCTGACTCCCATTATACTACGTTCCATGGCTCGCTGGCAGACCCCTAGTCTGGATTTTTGATAGTCTGTTTCATACCAAACTTTTTTTTAAATTCAAACCTTGTTCCTGAGATTAGCGCGTTCACCCAAACAAGCAAACTAACTGTTTAGCTTTATAATATTAGTATTCGATTATAGGTACTACATCCCTATGACGTATGTCTGTATATCCTTGTGTCGGAGAAAAAAGAACAGTTGTCTTCTGGAAGTTGTAGTGTATTATGAATATATCACTATGTTGAAGTCGTAAAATATCTAGCTCCAACGATAACGTAGTTATAGGCTATGGTTGCTAAGGGCCGAAGAGCTCGCGGCCTTAAGGGATTTAACGAACGCGTGATCGCGTTAACTTATATAACGTACGCGGTAATTAAACTTGTTAAATTATGCGGAAGGTTAATGGTTTCGAAAAATGGTTATAGGATTATTTTAGGAAGTATTAGTGATGTGAGTAGTCACGTGAATAACTCTACGTTACCGCTGATTTTTATGCCAAAATAAGGTCTTGATATGGTCAACTTTGAACGTCAATTGCTCGAAAACGGAAGAATATATTTTTGCCATAATCATTTTATTTGCTTCCTAAAATTATACCCTATCACATATTTCAACAGCTGTCCTATATTCCCTGACATCCTGTATTTTTTGACATTTTTTCGTTTTGTCACCAGGTACCACATCATACGACACAGTACGACCGCTGGCCTACCAAGACGCGAAGATCTTCATGCTCTGTTTCAACGTGGCTGAGCCTGAGTCCCTCCACAATGCAGCTGCCAAGGTAAACCGAACTCTATCGCTTGAAGCTTTAGTCATAATATCAAAGGCGACCAGATAGGATATAATGTTCAAGCAAGTCCTCTAATTTGCATTTTTTTTCATACGTAAGCAAGGTTCGGCACAATGTTTTCCTTCTCCGTGTTACCTTCTGTGCTGTTCGTGGTGTAACGAATAATTTCAACACGCTTGTTACATTTAAAATAACTCATATCGATCAAGAGCAATGGTGGCCGTGGGTTTGTGCTTCCTACGCAAGCGACGCAAGTTCAAATCCCTGTGCCCGTATGAATTTGTCTTAAAAGTGCAGTAATTTCACCCACGTGTTTTACGGCCTAGGAAATCATTGTGAGGAAACCTAAATTTATCTGAGAAGTGTTTCAAAGTAGTGCCTGAGTCAGCGATGGACTCACCCTGTTGGCTCTTTGTGACATTCGGTGAAATGTGGATGTTTTCACAAACCTCTGCTTTCCCCATCAGGGATGGCGTGAGCATTTATTTGTATTTTGTCATACCGATCGCTGTTTGCTGTCGCTCTTTGCTTTCTATGTCGTTTCTATCAGTATCAGTAAAAAATATAATAAGTATATTTTCTAGCTTATGCCTCCCCAATAGTGTACCCAAAGGCGTAATAGGGGACGAGCCTATCATTAACCAGCCACTAATCCGGGCTCCCGCCAGCTACTGGGAAATTACAGATGGAAAAACCCAATATCACTTGGCACAATCGGGCGATCGAATTCAGGACCTTGTTCGGTAGTGGTGTTAGCGACTACTAGAGCATCTAGACAGCCTACGACTTCATTATTATAGTAAACATATTCTCAAATTCCAGTGGTACAGAGAAGTTCGAACTCACGGCGGCTCTGCACCCGTGGTGCTCTGCGGGTGCAAAGCAGACCTTAGACACGATAAAGAAACACTCACCATTCTGTCCAAGATGAGAACACATCCAGTCACTAGCGAAGAGGGTGGTATAGTTTGTTTTATATTAGCAAGATAGCAAGCATGCATACAGACTGGCAACCGAGGGGAAAAGTATTTCCAAAATAAGGTTAGAGGATCCAGCGAGATAATGGATTCAGCTTGCTGGGCACCATATCCGCAGACACAGATTTAATTTCAGTGTTTCATTAAAAAAAAATATTTTTACTTTTATTATATTCTGTTAAAAAAAATTAAAATCTGCGAATAGTCGTAGAATGTACGCATTCTTACTTTGAACGCGGTCAGTTTTACGACGGATTATTAATATGGGAAAACATTTAGAAGACTTCACATCATGTAGGTCTTGTATGTGCATACAAAAAAACATATTTAGCGTCGAGCATAGAATCCCTGCCTTTTTTTGAGGCAATGAAAACGATATTTGGTACGACAGTTTTATTATTATTACAGAACCGATTTTGTTCAGTTAATGCGTAGGTAGGTATTGGATTCCATGAAATCTAAACCATATGAAAAAGTCAATGTAAAACAATATCCGTACTTCCAAAACAAATTTCCCCCGCATTAACTCCTACAGATATCCTATATTTTTCCGGTATAAAAAGTTTATTAACCCTTACCCCTGCCAATTCTAAAATTAGCCGACCTTCAGGCGATGTGTAAGAAAGATATAAATACAAGGACATTGAATAAGGTAACTTTGGAAATAACAAGAAAATGTCGGAAGAAAAAATATAATCAATTAACAATATTATGTATACCATAAGGTATGACGCAGTAGGTACTTGATAATAGTAATTACAAATAAAACACTTCACCCAAATGCATTCGCAGAAAGCTGGCAGCTTTGTAGAAACGCTCAGTAGAAATGTTGATTCCCAAATCCGCTTGTCACGAGAGGCCTCCAGAGAGGCGACCAGAATCTCTTTAATAATATGATGACAATCAGCCCCAGGGCTCCATAGGTGCAAGCAAATGCAGCAAATTTTGGACAATGGAATCATATTTCCACTACAAATTTGAAACTTCTCTCGATGGGACAGTAGCGAATCACCTTTCCCATACCACATAATTTACATACTTTCAAAGTAATCCGTTCAATTTCCATAAACCCCAAACACATCTTATCCCTCGAACCCTTAAGATACAACTCGACACAAGTTCGCAATGAAATTGTATCAAAACTTTGCATTCGTCAATTGAAATAGACCCCTGGAACGTGGGTCCAATGTTAATTTACTCCGATATCTTATTTCGACGAGTTAGCGTTGAATGGACTAATTCATACCCTTTTGGTTCGGATGGAATGGGCGATGGCATATCAATTAATTTGTTCGGCCATTTCAGTAAGTTTCACGACGTTGGACATTAAATTGTAAAACTGAAGCACCGAGCTAATGTATCACAATTATTAGGTTGTAATTATCTTGTATAATGAACTCTAATTATTTTCCTAAAATAAAAGTAGTGTAATTATTCCTCATCGTAATCAGACGAAACAAGAATCAGTCCAAACTTAGGCAGACCATTTCTTTTTCCATATGTATTCATTATAGGGTTTCGTCATAACACTTTTATTTACGCTCCAAATAGGAACAATATTCACAGCTTCATATATTTTGTTTCACTGAGAAATGAACTGATTTCTGTAATTTTGTTATGAGTTCGTATTTACAGGAAAATTACCATATAGATCTACTACATTTATCATCGATCAGGGGGCACACGATGATCGATTGAAGCAGTGCCTATTAAGAACTTCTAAGCTTTAAAGAGCCATTATAGTACCATGAAATGAAATGTCAAAGCTAGTATCATAGTTGGCCGAAGAGATATAGATGATCCAACCTTTCGTTGATTATGTTAGCAGATTACCACAAAGCGCCTACCGAATAATATTTTTTGAGTGATATGATGATCTAAATAAATATGAATGTTACAGGCTCTATCAGTAGCGAGACAGTTGGGAGCGACGACGTACGTAGAGACTTCTGCCAGAGCGTCGGCTAAGGGTGTTAAAGACGCCTTTGAAGTTGCCGCACTAGCAGCTTTGGGGAAACTAAACAAACAACAAATGAAACAACAGGTTGGTAGAAATTTCCATAAATTCGACTCATTCAACCATACACGCATGCTCACTCAACGATATGTTAAATAAGCAATTAATAACTACTAGTTAGTTCGATTTAAGAGATAACAATGCACGTTTGACAATTTTTCCAGAGAATCATCCTTGAAAATTCGTATTTCATTACCCCTTCTCAAAATAATATCCAATTGCTGTTATTATTATCATTATGATTATTATGAGCCTATTGTGTCCCACTGCTGGGCAAAGTCTCCCTTCACTTTTTCAACTGTTCCGGTCAGTCTACTGCCAATCGCTCTTGAAAACATCGCATTGCTGTTGAGTATATAAATTTTTATTTTTCTCAGAAACAAGTGGGTCGCAGCAAAAGCAAGCGTGACCTGAAAGCCGAGCTGAAGGGACGCGCTAAGAGTTGTTGCGTCATGTGATCCGTAGCCGGCCACCCATCTCGGTGGCCGCACGACTGCTAGGCGACCACCGCCCTTCAAACACTTCTTGATCCAGTTCCTAACCAAAGGAAATACTTCTGGCCTAAGATAGTTCCTTGAGGGACTCCCCAATCGAAATCGAACCGACACTATCCATTTTCGATGGAAAACATCGGCGATTAACTTGTGTATTTGGTGTAGTTAGGCACAATATGGATGAGATAACGAAATTTGTGTTAAGGTCGACGTAGTTATGTATAAAAGTGTGATTAACAATATCAAAAGCCTAATCGAAGTCGCTAGTTTTGGAGTGTTAATGTTTAAAAATATTTTGTGTGGAACAGAGTTCGAAAGTGGATGATTTATAATGAACTTTATGGTATCGGTGAAATAAGGTGCAATGTAATTAGACCCCGAGGGTTGAGCGTGAGCCTGTGATAATGTTAAAATGAAATATGAAAATGAAACATCGGGATTAGAAGATTAGCAAATTTAGAAGGACATTTAAACGCTCGATTTCCATTGGAATATCACCCAAAACTGAAAAACTATTTACATAATAAATATCTTTTGAACGATTCATGCTAGCTAGGTAAGAATAAGTGTTTTCATATACATTGATGTAACGACATAATAATAAAATTGGTGTTTTTTCTATTGTAGTTATAGCAAATATTTATAATGAGCAAGTCTTTTAAGCAAATGCTCCGATATTGTTTGGTATAGGACCAATATTACTATTCATTTTAAATGATGATAGCTTCTTTTGAGGAACTCATTCGAATAGCTACAAGCTATTTATTTTACTTTGTGATATAAATACGTAATTGTAAATTAAAATAAAAGACGAGTTTGCGAGATGTCTCAAAATGTATCACATCATTTTATTTATTCAAATAACAAAATTCAGAATATCTTGATTTGATTGGATTTTTAACAAAGTACTTTCAAATCGTCAGAAAGTAACTGACACGCCAGGTTCAGAAGGTTGCTTGTGCTGCAAAAAACCCGGCAAGAAACTCAGATTTTTTTGCAATTTGAAACATGCAGAAAATTCTGATTAAATACACATGTATGTCAATAAAAAAAATTATACCATAGCTTCAGTTAAACGATCATCCATCCAAATACCAACCCACAAGCATATTTACTTATCTATACCAAAAGCAAAAAATAAACTTTGTAAACCGCTTTGTAATTACAATCGTGTGAATTAAACAAATTTGTAATTTGCTAAGTCACATTATTATTTCCAACCACAACTTCTTTGAGGCTGTATAGAACTCAAAAGATATTACAATATCATTATTTGAAGCTGAATTCGTTATTTTGAGAGTATCTCGCAACCACACGTCTGATTAAATGCACAAAGATGGACAATACTATTTAAATTACTGAGGTCCATTTGGTAGTGTTTCACGTCCATGTTTGCTTAGTATTAGATATATTATGTAAAAGTTGAATGTTGCTTGCGAATCATTGTCATATTCACCCTCCCTTTCAGCATAAGTATCAAAGTAAGATTTGTCTCTCCCAAATCATCATTGTCTCAGTTTTTGACATTTTAAGACTGTCATGTTAAGGATGCGTTCAGGTCAAGATAATGCTTTTCCAAATTATGATCGTAACAATTCCTAGTTATAACGGTTTCTATAGGTATATATAAAATTTCAACGTCTGTTTGTAATTCCAAATTAACAGCTATTAATATATTAATTCTCTAAATGCATATGACAATACATACGATAGATACGGATGTAAAAAAACAATTTTGATTTTTTTCTATCTGTCAGTTTGTCCGGCTTAGATATCCCATTTTCCAGGGAGTAGCTTGGGCTACTTTTAACTTTTGACAAAATAAAAAATATCTTTATTTGATTAGACTTCTTACAAAGTGCTTTCAAATCGTCAGAAGGACACAAAATACATTACAAATGTTACCACCGGGTTCGGAAGGTAGCTTTTATTGAGAAGAACCCGGCAAGAAACTCAACAATTACTCTTTTAAAAAAATATATTATACAATGTTTTTGGTTACAGTATTTATATCTTATGAATATAAGCCCATGGACACAGTTCAAATGCTCATTTGTCAAATATAATAACTAAAATATTACAAATATATGTGAGCATGGCAATCCAGCCTGTAACAAATCTACCTATGAAATTAACACACAGTCTAAATATGAGATGAAGCGAACCTTTCACTACGAGGTGTTATCAAAATTAGGAAGACACTTTCTCCGCCGACTTTACGTAAGTTAACTGCGACAAAATTTCCCGTAAAAGGCTTTAGAGTAAAGACTAAAGTTCTTGACAAAATGTCAAGTCCGTAGTCTTGTTTGAGAGAGTTAATTTACTGAGTGTCACGTGACGCGAGACAAAAGCGGATTCGTTTTAGAGTGGTTTTAGATAAAAACTGAGATGACAAGTCTTGCTTTGTGTGCTTGGGGTACTTTATTATCATCAAAATCATTTTGTTAGATAACATGGTTATTTATTTGTTTCTTTTTATAAAAAAAGAAAGTATTATCATAGACCAAAATAAATTATAAACCTTATTTTAATATACAGAGAGTAAAAAAAAAATAAAAAAAAAAAATCATATATGTAACGATTTTTCGTTTCTTATTTTGGATTGTTTTATTTGTATTTTAAGTCGATGGCTTTAAACTCAATGTTAGCTTTAATTATTCCAGTAATGTTATTATATTAGACTATTGTGAAGACAAGGACAAAATATCAAGCTATATTATTCTAGTATAAGCTGGCCTTAGATTGAATACGTTATGAGAGATCAGCTAAGACTAGAAAATTATAGCTTTATTTTTGTGTCGTGTACACATTTGAAACTGAATATGTATTAAGTTATATATTATTAGTTAAATCCTTTGTCCACCCTTTAATTATGAATATAAAATGTTCATACATATCACTTAAGTATGATTAAAACTGTTATAAACTGGAAAAAATATTTTTTATTGTGAACAATTTTTTTCTCGCAGACAAATCTTTTTGGTTTGTTTAAAAAAATACTTGAAATTATGACTTTTATTTCACTAACGTAGGAGACATTGTTTTTCATAAAAGTAACGTAAGAAATATTGATTTATCATAAATGTAACGTAAGTGTATTTTGTTAAAAAAAATGTGAAATGCCTTATATTATTTTAGTTGTTCAAATAATTGTGTATGTATTGTAGCGATGTTTTCCGGGCTTAGCTTTAGGTCACTTTGAATGTTGTTTCTAGACTATTGAATATAGTGTTCAGTGTTTTTGAAGCAGTGTTTTTCATTAAATTTTATACCTTTATTATTTTTGACAAGCACATCATCTCCTTAGGGCTTATGTATGCCAGATTATCGAATTTTCTCGTAAAAGAGGATACGAAAGTCAGATAGCAGTCACTTCGTATACTAATCAGTATCCCTATCACGGGTTTGCCACCGTTTTCGTAATCTATACTCGCCAGCGTCTCCGCTGAATATTAGTATGAGGAATAGTGCAGCGACTCCCAGCGGTGACGTGAAGAACTAAAATATCTCGTACAAATATTGCGAGTGACGCTAGCGAGTATAGAATACGAAAACGGTGGCAAACCAGTGATAGGAGTACGGGTGATCAGACACATCAGGTTGAATCAAGTGCCGACCCCAACAATGTATGGGAGAAGGCCAGGGTGATGATGGTGAGTTTGATGATACATTGTGACACCAATTTCATCTATACATCTATCTATACAGATACATTAAATTAAGTGTCTGTTTGTTATACCAAATTAACAGCTTTTAACTACATAAATATGAAAATAAGTATATAGGGTACAAACATAACCAAACCAATTTCAAAAAATATCGCTATCTGTTTGTTCCGGCTAAACTTTGAAACGGCTGGACCGATTGTTATTTGACTTTCACTGGCAGGTAGATGATGTTTCAAGGAGTAACATAGGCTACTTTTTATTTATCTAAAATATTAGGGTACCGCAGGGCACAGCTACTTTTTTTCTACAGTATCTAACATTAGGTACTCTCAAAACTGCATCAATAAAGTCCAACAAATTATTCTAAAGGCTACGATCATCACTTTCGTAAAGCATAATTTTAAATTCAAAATGCTCGGTCAGCACAATATTACATTTTCATTAACATAATAATGAACCAGTATCTTGTAGAACGAGTGTCGACATTTACGCCAAGCCTTCACAGCCAGCAGCCCCTCATTTGCTCAACTGAAATTCACTTGGAATAGTTACTTAACTTCATTAACACTTGAAGTTTAACACCGAAATTCAGAGCGAATGAAAACGAGCGAGTATGTTTTTCATTTAGGAAATACAGTTTAATGGTGAATCGCGATGAATTTTTGCAAGCGTTGCAAGTATTTATAGGTTGCGCAAGTTCAAATCTCATCCGGGCCTGTACCAATGAGTTTTTCTAAAAACTTATGTGCTGTGATCACCACGTGCTTTACGGTGAGGGAAAACATTGTGAGGAAACCTGCATATGTCTGAGAAGTAGTTCAAAGACGTTTGTATTGTGATGGACTCACCCTCTGTCACGTTGCCACTTAATCATATTCGGTGAAATGTGAGTGCTGTTGTTACAACATCTCTGCTTACCCCTTCGGACGTCTAGGAAGGCGGGATATTAAAAAAAAATACTGAATAAAACGAGATTTTGCGTATAAAGTATATAATTATAATCTTAAATCATTAAAATAACCTTAAGAAGTACGTATTTTATACTCAGGCCCACGTACAGCACATTTTTTCTTCTTTATTTTATAATAGCAACCTCAAATAAAGAGCATTATAAGATTGTTTAAAAAACAATAAAGCTACACGTAACAAACTAATATACACGCATTCTGTGGTTGAGGCTAGTTTTATTCTTGCAATCGAGTTCGGTATAATAACATAAATCCCTACCGATATTATAAATGCGAAAGTAACTCTGTCTGTCTGTCACGCTTTCCCACTTAAACCTCTCAACCGATTTTGATGAAATTTGGCACAGACAATCTTTAGACCCTGTGGAAGGACATAGGCTACCTTTTATTTTAAAAAAAGATTATATAAAACTAAAACTACGCGGGTGAAACCGCGGGGCACAGCTAGAATGTAATATTTTAACCAAATAATGGTTTTCTTATCGACATATTTAAAACTTAAGAATTTTTTTCACAATATTACCCAATTACAATACATTATACTACTGAGCCACAATGCAAATTCTATTAAATTAAACGGGCCTAGTCTTCTACCATGGGCTCTTATTGCCATAACCGTTTGATTCTTATTACGAGACAAATGTATATGATATGTATAAGTCTGTCACTTTCACACAGTGGAACTATTGTCTATACGAGCTTATGGTAACGCCCCGGGGCCAACTATGGTCGTTTAAGCAGCGCCAAGTTAGAACTCATCAGCTGACGTTTAATTTTACGGTACCAAAATGAAGTCAAAGCGTGACGTCAAAGCTCAGAGGCTCTATAACAGTAGGCCCCCAGTTCCCCACGTATAAGTTAGAGTGTGGTTCATCCGTCATCTTTGGAACTCAACCACAACGCGCCTCCGAAAAAGTATCAACACATTTTAAGTCACGAACTTAAGGACCACCTTAAGATGAAAGCTGATGACGATGGTGATGTGAATTCTGCTGAGGATCTAAAGCCGGCACTCCTCATACCGCGCCAGCCACCTTCTCCCGTTCTCTGATCGGTTGAGGGGCGCAGTGCACCCGTATCCACCGTTACCATTGATCATCATGTAGTCAAAGCAGTCCGTTACACCATCCCCGTTGCAGTCCTAAGAGAACAGATATTAATTTCTGTATCAATACAGATAAATTAAACAGAAGTGTATGTTTGTAATTCCAAATTAACAGTTTTACACTAAATGCATATGAAAGTATATAAAAATGGGTGTCAGTTGTCAAAAACAGTTGTTATGACAGCTATAATACTGATCGGTATTGAAATTTGTAAAAAAATACTGCGCGTTTCCTTAATTTTGGAAGAAAAAATGTCCACGATTGGTCCGCGTCCAACATAGGTGCCGTTACCTTAAATACTATACTGACATAAAAATTCTATTTAAAAAAAATCTCAATCTGTCCGTCTGTTCCGGGTAACCTTTGACACGACTGCATCGTTTTCAGCGGGATTTTCACTAGTACGTACTGATGTGATAAGGAAAAACGTATGCTACTATTATTTACATAAATACAGGCTAAAAAAATACCTTGCAATGAAATCTACTAGTCCTTAAATGTAACGAAGATGTAAATTTTCTAATTCTACTAGTTCTTAAATGTAACGAAGATGTAAATTTTCTAAATCTACTAGTCCTTAAATGTGACGAAGATGGAAATTTTCTAATTCTACTAGTCCTTAAATGTAACGAAGATGTAAATTTTCTAAATCTACTAGTCCTTAAATGTGACGAAGATGGAAATTTTCTAATTCTACTAGTCCTTAAATGTAACGAAGATGTAAATTTTCTAATTCTACTAGTCCTTACATGTAACGGAGATGTATATTTTCTAATTCTACTAATCCTTAAATGTAACGAAGATGTAAATTTTCTATGTGTACGATGTAGCAGTCTCTTAAAATAGCTAATCTAATCCTGTACAACAGGATAACTACGAAGACCAAGTCAAGGAAAGTATCTAGTTTATTGTGATAATCAGATACTTACTTTACCGAACTTCTGTAAATAACCGCCTACGATTAGTTTAGCGCAATGGTAACTTCGAGCGCAGTCTTGCCAGGCTGAAAAGTAAATAAAATATTTTTACGAGTAGCAATGGCCCGTGTACATTGACACCAGCTATATTTGCTATCTTCGTTGTGCAGTGAAAATCGTTGTACACTCATAATCGTTATACACCGCGAAGTCCCCACTATAGCGATCGCGTTGATACCTCTTCAGAGTCTGTAGGCAAAGTAACATTATCCTCGCTTATCCTAGTTATGACATGTCACGTGCATGATATTTCATTATTATATTTTGCATTGCTTCTATAAGTATATAGAAGCCGTGGTGGCCTTGAGGTTAGAGCAGTCGCCTGCTACGCAAGCGCAAGTTCGAATCCCAGCGGGGCCTGTACCAATGAGTTTTTCTAAAAAAAAACTTATGTGCAGTTATTTAACACCACGTGCTTTACGGTGAAGGAAAACATCGTGAGGAAACCTGCATATTTCTGAGAAGTATTTCAATGACGGATGTATAGTGCCTGAGACGGCGATAGACTCACCATCTGTCACGTTGGCACTTAATCAAATTCGGTGAATAGTGGGTGTTGTGATTACAACACCTCTGCCTACCCCTTCGGGGAATCCAGACGTGAGCATATGTGTGATATGTGTATTTGCTTCTATACGTGCAAGCGTATGTATAAGCTGTATTAAAAACTGTGCCTATTAACTTACGCTGCCTTTCTATATACGATTATGTCTATAAAAACACTTCTTGATGTGCGGTATAACGATTATGAGTGCACAACGATTGGCAGTGTACAACGAAGATGGCGAATAGTGTGGCTACGTTAATGTAAAATTTCATTAAAATCAATTAAGTATTTTTTACGTGAAGGGAGAATTCGAGTCTATAATATTAGTAGGTTATATGTCTCAAACGGAATTTTAATTGAAAGCTAAAAGCTCTCACCGTGATTCCTCTCCGGGTCGTCTTCAGGGAAACTGATCTTCCCAGAGTCCACCCAGTAGACACGGGATATGTTGAAAGGGCCGCAGTAACCTCCCGTGCAGTCGTGGGTCATGTCACACTTCGTTGACACATAACATAGGCAGCGGTAGCAGGTCTCAGACAAATTTGGAATGAACAGCCCTGAAAATAAGATAGAATTTCAATTATTTAACATCTGCTATGGGATGGAAGATTTAAAGTTGATTATATTGATTGCGTATTTTTCTTATTTTGTATGGGAACGTAAACGCGCCCCTAGCGGCGGGTGTAGGAAGTTTTATACGCGAGCGATATCGTCAACATTGACACTTGTTAAAAATAACTTGGGGATTTTGACAGCGAGGAATCCAATGGGTTCCTCCACATATTTTTAACAATATACAAGATATTTTTCTCAACAATCACTTGACATTGGCCGAATAGTCTTACTTAAGCTCATCGCCATTAAATAAATAAAACAAAGAAAGAATATCTTGGGGTATAGCACCCAGTCGCCATCTAAAATTTCCTTCCCTGCCCTTCCTAAAATTTACACCAGTGCACCGTGTAAGAAGTTTGCCATTTGCTCACGCCTCTATTCCCCGATGGGTAGGCAGATTTCGCAAGATATGTATAAGTCCCACGTAATGGGGGGCGAGCTTATTGTATATTTTTATAATATATACCTAATCATTAACCCAGGGCTCGAACCCTCATGTTGACCTTCAAGGCTGTCAGAAGGCAGCTCTAGTAACATCAGACCTAATCAACAGAACAGGGGCCTTACTAGAACCTCTTATTGCCATGATAGTTTTACTCTTATTATGAGACAGATTTGACGTGTATACATCTGTCACTCTCACACAACTGTGATAACATTGCAATAAGCGCTCATGGTTGGGCTCCAGAACCTCATTGTCTCAAGCCAAAGAACCAAAATATAATTAAAATACTTTTAAGGATTTCCAAACAGACGCTAAATTCATAATATTATCATATAGGTAATCAAGTTTAACGGGGATTTGATGAGATTTTTTGTGTTCGAAATCTGGTTTGTTCGACATTTTGAAATGCATCCATGGTCGAACATTTCAATGTATATATTAACTGTGTTCTGTGTTATATATTTTTTAACGATACGTGCTACAAAATACTGTATAATTCACGTCCTATAGATGAAAACAAATGCAAAGTAAATACACATCGAGTCCTTTTTATTACGGAATCTACTGCTGACTCCAACAATGTATGGGGTAAGGCCAGGGAGATAATGATTTACTTACCAGCAGAACAAGATATCCACGGCAAGAAAACAGCAAAGAAACCAACAGGTAATACGAGATTTACATTAATTTTCATCGTATTGTGTTTAAGGAAGCTTCTGGAAAAAAATAAAAAGTCCTTGAGCACATCTATTTTATAAGTCTGAATCGGGCTGTAATTTGGCATGCAGGTAGATTTATTTGTTTATTCAATCATCAGAACGCTATACAATGCCAATTACACTAATCAGACACAGGTAATGCAATATACACATAAAATATAATATAAAAAAAATTAAAAATTAAAGACTAAAAATAAAATATTAACGTTCGTCCTTTTTCGTAGAATACCATGCACTCTAACAATAGCTTGTTCCATCCGTCATCGAACACGATAGATGTTATGATGAAGGCATCCCTTAAGAAAAGATTTTGATTAATTCTACCCCCAAGAGGATAAAATAGGGGATGGAAGTTTATATGAAACTTTGTCAATTTTTAACCGATATATTCTATAAAACTAAATCTACGCATGTGAAACCGTGGGTAAAAGCTAGTGAGAGTACGGTAATATATACGCTTGGTGCTACTAACATAAAAAAAACTATATACATTGTTTTCCGTCTATTGTCGGTCTATTTGTTTTTTTTTTAATAGGGTAAAACCACATTTATGTAGGATTACTAACAAAAACAAGATAAGAACTTAACTTAACTTAACTTTTCCTACAGAATCTAGTATAAATTTCTGCAATAATTCCACCATCTTACAGAATAATGCAGGCAAATAATGCTTCCTTTGAACAGTATTGTGTTCATCACCAGTTCCCATGATAAATGGAGATCAGAACGGCGTATCTCGGTGGGGAGGAGTAGCGGTGAAGCCGCTGTGCTAGCAATAATTATCAATATGACCACCATTAGTAGAGCAAATACTGTAATGAGGTTATAATTAAATGTTAGCATCGAGATTGCATTGTTTATAAGGTAGGCAACGCTCGAGTGATTTGATGTTAACCATAGGCTGCAGTAGCCGGTTACCATCAGACGGACGGTACCTACGCTTGTTTATCTCCTTAATAGTATCAACGAAATAACATCATGCGAAATGTAATTCTGTTTTAAATATCAATAACAAAACAGGATACATTTTAATTGTCAATACACAACGAATAACAATATGCTTGGGGATACAAAAACCAGTATTTTCGATAGCACATAAACAGATGAATTAAAATGAATGACGCTCATAATTGGCAGAATATTTTTTGCACAGACTTAATTGATATCACTGCTAAAAACTTCCCCGGGAAAAAGTTACGAAAGGTCAAAGTTTCGCCAAAATTAGTCTTATTTGGAGAAACTTACACAATAATCTACATCTACACTACCTACTATTATAATGAGGAAAGATTTGTATTTTCGTGTGTATGTTTGTTATGAATTAACTCCAAAACTACTGTGCCGATTTCAAATATTCTTTCACCATTGGAAAGCTACATCATCAGCAAGTAACATAGGCTTTATTTTATCCCCGTACTCGTAAACCGCGTGACGTCCGCTACTAACTATTATAACTAACCTTCACAAACACTACATCCGTGCCTCACACAACTTTGAAACAATCTATTAATTGACGTTCGACCTTCACGAGAGCTCTGAACCAACTGATAAATTATAAGAATTAACACTGGTTTGTATTATGTGTTGATTGCTGTGGAAAATCAGGTTTTGGCGGACTGCTAATAATGCTCTTTTGAACCCGAATGTGAACTTTATTGTGAGTCGGGGGGGTTTTGAGACCAACCTTTTATTGACTATTGTGAAAAAATGTATATACATTTAATGTAATTAATTATTGTTTACTCATCATCATCTCCCTGGCCTTATCCCATACACTGTTGGGGTCGGCACTTGATTCAACCCGATGTGGCTGATCACTTGATTTTTATACGAAGCGCCTGCCATCTGACCTTCGCAATCCCTTTAACGAGGAAAATCTGTGATCTTAAAAGGTTAAACCAGTTGTCAGACTATTTTGGGTCTCCGACTGACCTGTAACAACTGCCAAAGATGATAAATTGGCAACCGGGACCGACGGCTTAACGTGCTCTCCAAGGCACGGAGGGAACTCGGGCGGTCACCCAATTACTGGCTAGAGGTAAGGTTGCTTAACTTCGCTGATCGAATGATATGCGCAATAGCAACCGTGCCACGAGTTCCTCATCATTATTTACTATGTAATGAAATGAAAGTGATGCCTATTGAGTTTCTTGACGGTTCTTCTCAAAAGGCTAGTTTCCGAACCGGTGGTCAATTCTTCGACATTCATAGTAAGTTAGGCGCGAGTGACCCCCTTGGTGATGCAAGCGTTATTCTATAAAGTTACTCAGCGTCGAAATCAACGTCGAGGGTCGGTTTCAATCACAGGAAATTCGCACATAATATAAAGATAATAAGGTTCAATTTCTTATCTTTGAAATTGACACTCGACGTAGAGACAAGAAATTTCAAGAAACACACAGAATAACGTGGCAGTCTTTTAAGCATGTATTTGAAGTACAAAAAAATGAGTTTAAGTAAATGTCCCACTCTTAACCAGCCTATAAAATCACCAATAAATAAAGATATGCCCACATAATCGGGCTATAATTAGGGGCTTAACGGACAGAAATTACAGGATCAGTGTTATAAATGTGCGGTTAGCGCGCCGTATCATAGTCGCTCCGTATCTCTGCCCAACCATAATTATTATGTGCTCATATATTAGCTCCCATACTTAAAACCATTGTAGTTCAGTAAGTAAAGTGTGCCGTGAGAGGAGCTCGTGGCACAGTTGCTATTGCGCATATCATTAATAGCGAAGTTAAGCAACCCTAACCCTAGCCAGTAATTGGTGCCTCCGAGAGCATTTTAAGCCGTCGGTCCCGGTTGCTAATTTATAATCTTTGGCAATCGTTACAGGTCAGTCGGAGGCCTAAAATAATCTGACATCTGGTTTAACCCAGATCACAGATTTTCCTCGTAAATGGGATTGCAAAGGTCAGATGGCAGTCGCTTCGTATAAAAATCAGGTGATCAGCCACATCGCTGTCAAGTGCCGACCCCGACAATGTATGGGATAAGGCCCGGGAGATGAAGTAAAGTGTGCCTCATTAGTCTAGTGGTCGCATTGGCTGCTAAACACTAGGTCTTGGTTTCGATCCCCGGGTCGGGCCAAGTGATATTGGGAGTTTCCGTCTGTTATTGTCGAGTAACATCTTGGAGTCTAGATTGGTGCCCGGTTCATGACTATCGTACACCCGCAATTTCCTCCAATATTGTTTCACCAAATAAGCTCAGCCGTGGGCAGGCGCTACCTTTGGAACAAAAACGAAACAGCAATGATTTCAGATTTCAAAAATAACCTTTTTGTATAACCTTAAAAGCTAATGGAATCTGCGTTCCCTGAAACGAAACACCTACAAAGTTTAAACAAGATGATTTGATTAAGTTACCCTCATGAATACAGACACGGAACCTTTGTTTCATAAATTTATACATAGCTACCTATAGGTGTTATACATAATCCTCCCAGGTTCTACATAATTCGTACGGATATATTGCTGTTTGACTAAACTAAGTGAAAAGTATTAAGAGCCTGTGGTCTTACGGTTTGAGCAGTCGCCTACTACGCAAGCGACGCAAGTTATACCTACCAAAGAGTTTTTCCAAAAACTAATGAGCAGTGATTTCGCACCACGTTCTTTACGTTGAAGGAAAACATCGCGAGGAAACCTGCATACGTCTAAGAAGTAATACAAAGACGTATGTATAGTGTCTGTGACGGCGAAGTTTTTAGAAAAAAGCATTGGTACAGGCCCCGCTGGGATTCGAACTTGCGTCGCTTGCGTAGCAGGCGACTGCTCAAACCCCGAGGCCACCACGGCTTCTAATAATATAAAGAATTGTATACTATATTGATGTCCTTCTGTTGAAAAATGCCTCACTCCCTGTCCCAAATCGAATTAAACCCTCATCTCGATTAAATCGAATCGCAAACAGTCGATACCTGTAATCGAGTCGTTTGCCCGGTTTTGGCGATATTGTCACGCGCGTAGGTCGACACTTCCCAAAGTATTAATAAAATTATATCGCCCATTTTGGAAATGGTTTTGCAACCACATTTAGAGGTTAGGATAAGCGTGTAAATGGTCCACGATTTTGTGGTCTTTAGTCAAATAACAAATTATTGTGATGGCTGAGTAATATGCAGATCACAAAGTAATCTTATACTTTTAAACGATCAATTCTTGTATATATTATGGCTGGCATTCACGTCATACTTATGAACAGGTGCTGCTTGTGGGTGCTGGTCATCTCAAGCAACGCATTTAGTTATAAGTAGATGTACTAGATTTTTAGTTATGTTAATTTTTATCGACATTTGTGCATTGGAACTTTGTCCATGAGCTTACGTTTCTTAAATGATTTATTTTGTTTTCTTTAAGTTGTATAATATTTTTGAAAAGAGTAATTACTGAGTTTCTTGCCAGGTTCTTCTCAGTAAAAGCAACCTTCCGAACCTGGCGGTAGCATGTATAATCCTGTATAATTATGTCATTCTGACGATTTTAAAAGTACTTTGTAAAAAGTCTGATCGAATAAAGATACTTTTGACTTTGACTTTGACTTTGAATCTCGGCAACGGCTCCAACGATTTTCATGAAACTTTGTGTGTAGGGGGTTTCAGGAGAAAAATAGATTTGGATTTGGCCATGTTTTCAGGCACTAAAAAGCTCATACAATATCATTACAATGCGACAGTAAATTTCTCCAACATCCGTCAAGTAATGGTAGCTCAGCGAGACCTTTGAGCTACCATAACTTGACAGATGTCGGCGAAATTTGCTGTCATATTGTAATGATATTTTCTGAGGTTTTCAGAGCCTGAAAACATAGTCAAAGCGATGTTTTCCATGAATTAAACCTAGCTAGATCTTTTTTTTGCCCCATGTTCATGAAAATCGTTTCAGCCGTTTCCGAGATTCCGATATATGTATAAATATATACAAGTGTAGGGGAATCCTAGTTTAAAAACATCGGAGTTTCCCTTCTACGCCGCTTAAGTAGTGGACTGTATTTTATGTTAATTATTTCGTCATTCGCCGATATTGAGTGTAATTATATAAATAGACAAATACAGGGAAAAATTATACCCTAAACTCACCCCTTTGCCGCATCAGGAACCACTTTCATGAATTTATTATTACGAGCTTGTTGTCGGCCGACCGCGCGTTTTTTCGTTCCCGCCAAAAGTGCTTGTGTTGCCAACTTAGCAACACCAATCCCAAAAAGAATGGTAGGGAGGGGAAAATATATAGATACCATAAGTAATCAACTAAATTATAATGTGATGTGTATGTGTGTGTAAAATGCCGCTTTAGTAGTCTAGCTTGACATCACTATTAATACTAAACAACAAGAATTTCTCTTTTAAAGATATAGGATGTAAGTACCTATCCCAGCCACATTTTTCGTGTTCGTTCCGTTATTGAAGGTTTCATTAAGTATGTACCTTTAATACAGGCCCTCATATATTAAAGTAACGAGCTATAAAAAAAAGTTTCACGAATTACTTTCCTGCCCGTCGTAGAAGTCGTAGAGTAGGAGAGTTATAATCTTAATTGAACGAGGAATGGGGCAAAGTCACGGTAAAAGGTTCTGGGTTTATGTTTTAAGAAGACTTTTATATAACGATATTGTCATTCGCATGCAAATTGTTATTAAGAAAAGAATCTTGCTTTTTGTGGCCTTAATATAGACTCATACATACATATGCTCACGCCTGTATTCCCCGAAGGGGTAGGCAGAGGTGTTGTAATCACAACACCCACTTTTTACCGAAGATGATTAAGTGCCAACGTGACAGATGGTGATTCCATCGCCGTCTTACATGCGTCATTGAATTACTTCTCAGAAATATGCAGATTTCCTCACAATGTTTTCCTTCACCGTAATGCACGTGGTGTGAAATCACTGTACATAAGTTTTTTAGAATAACTCATTGGTACAGGCCCCGCTGGGATTCGAACTTGCGTCGCTTGCGTAGCAGGTGACTGCTCAAACCTCAAGGCCACGACGGCTCTTATATAGAAGGCAAAGTAATATAGACTCTTCCTAAAAAATATAAGGTTTCGCTTTCAGTAACTTTGCCTGCCAAGACAGGTGCTTTTTTACCATTATCATCTCCCTGGCCCTCTCCCATACATTGTTGGGGTCGGCACTTGATTCAACCCGATGTGGCTGATCACCTGGTTTTTGTACGAAGCGACTGCCCTCTGACCTTGTACGAGGAAAATCGGTAATCTGGGGTAAACCATTTATCAGACTATCTTATGCCTTCAATTGTTAAATTGGCAACCGGGACCGACCACGAACACTTCAACACAGTTTTGTTTATTACCGAAAACAATTAATTTAAAGAAGTTGGTATTACAAACAGACATTTCAATTGTATTTATCAGTATAGATGTGACTAAAGGATGGACAGGGAACTTAAAAAATCGCTTAAAAGACGCGGGTAAAAGCTTGCTTTACAAATTGAACGTCATTGTAATTGCTGGTTGAGTTACAGCTAAGAAATACAACCTCTAGTTGGTAACCCACATAATTGCCATCAGCGGCAGGGGGCACAAAACAACATCACATAAATTGTGAACTACGACAAAGTCGAGGCAATTCGCAGTAAACCGCATTATCAGGCGCACTACGGTTTGTGGGTCTGTCTGTGCGTCTTCGGAGTACAAACTATCTTTGATACTAACCGACTTTGGACAGTGAAAAACGACACCAGTTTCACTGTAACGATGTTGGTTGAGTGTAGTTGAGAGTTGATTCATAGAATAGTTATATACAACCGTATATAGAGCCTAGTTATATAGCCGAGCAATAGTTATATAGAGCCGTGGTGGCCTTGGGGTTAGAGCAGTCGCCTGCTACGCAAGCGACGCAAGGTCGAATCCCAGCGGGGCCTGTACCAATGAGTTTTTCTAAAAAAAACTTATGTATAGTGATTTCACACCACGTGCTTTACGGTGAAGGAAAACATCGTCAGGAAACCTGCATATTTCTGAGAAGTAATTCAATGACGTATGTATAGTGTCTGAGGCGGTGATAGACTCACCATCTGTCACGTTGGCACTTAATCATCTTCGGTGAAAAGTGGGTGTTGTGATTACAACACCTCTGCCTACCCCTTCGGGGAATACAGGCGTGAGCATATGTATGTATGTATGTAGTTATATACAAGAGTAAATTCCTACCTTACGTACGTTCGTTTCAACGCCTTCCTCTTCAGTCCCTACGGTTGCAGATATATTCAGCCTTCGCCTAGTAAAGTAGTTAAAAATGGTATCATTGCTAAACTGTCAATTTGAACCACATAATGTAGATTTAGATTTTAAATGTAGTAAACAATATCGTTATGTTAAGTAATGCATGCTGTGATTTCTTATAATTGAGGAAACATATATATTAAAACCTTTTTGTATAATTAGTTCTAAGCTTGTCATTATGTATTCTTTGTTGGAACTCCAAATTAAATAAAATATGTTGGGTGTAGCGCATGTATTCCCCTCACGCCATACAAGTATTAAGAATTGACTACTGGGCATTCAACGTCATCGCTCATAACTCGTGATAACACCTGTACCTATACTAGTTGTTTTAACTAGACTTTCACTGGCAGATAGCTAATGTTACAATGAGTAACTTATGCTACCTTTATTAAAAAACATTTAGGGTTCCGCAAATTAAATCTACGCGGGACAGCTAGTTATAAATAAGATTAATAAAGAAGCACACGAGTGCAGAGAATTTAATTAACACAAATGTATTTACAGGAGATATTTCATATCGGATTACCGTACGACACGAAGGCATCCAATATGCACGTTTACATTTTCATGAATTAAAGCGTTCAATAACAGAGTTAAATCCATGTACAAACCTGATGTAAGCTGGAGTTAAAGTTAATGAAACTGGAACGAGATCATACTTATTAACTATACCGATTGAAGAATTGTTTTTATCTATAACAAAAATAACAGCTTTTCACTAAATGAGCATATACAGGGTGTCGGAGAAAAAGGAACAGATGTCTTCTAGATGTTGTAGGGTTTTATGAATATATAACTATCTTGAACTCGCAAAATATCTAGCTCCAACGATAACGTAGTTATAGGCTATGGTTGCTAAGGGCCGAAGAGCTCGCGGCCTAAAGCGATTGAATGAATGCGCGGCCGCGTTTACTTACATTACGTACGCGGTCATTAAACTTATTAAATTAAGGAGAAGGTTAATTACCTTCTCCTTAATTAAATAAGTTTCGAAAAATGGATTAGGAAAATTTTATGGGATTATTTCAGGAACTATTAATGGAAGAAAAAAAATAAAAACGTAGTTAGATTTCACGTGAATAACTCTACGTAACCGCTGGATTTTATGCGAAAATAAGGTCTTGATATGGTCAACTTAGAACGTCGATTACTCGAAAATGGAAGAAGATATTTTTGTCATAATAAATTTATTTGCTTCCTAAAATTATACCCTATCACATATTTTAACAGCTATCCTATTTTCTCCGACACCCTGTATACCTACGCTTATTACATAAGATTTTTTTCAAGTTTTTCTCTTTATGTCTCCCAGTTTGTGCCAGCTAATCTTTGAAACGGCTGGTCTGATTTCAACGGGATGTCGCTAGCAGATAGCTTATGTAATAATTAGTAACTTAGTTTGTATAAAAAATTATTACGGGTCACAGCAAGTACCTACAAGCGAAACGCAGCTTCACCGCACTTCGGACCGTGGCTAATTGAGGTGCGGGGTACCTGCGGCTCTTAGTTATACTATAGTTTCTTAGTCGCGAGTTTGGGATGTTAGGTTTAATGAAAATGAGGCATCTATCCCGCTTTTACCCTATAGCATAAATTTAAATTGGTGGGCAACGGTGTTGTAACACCCTCTTTTTACCGAAAAACCAACATGTTAGATGATGAGTCCGTCGCCGTATCAGGAACATAAGGCTTTTGACCTTTTGACCAAACTAACTCGGACTGCAGTATATTTTGTATCCAAACTTTATTTCATTGCACAAATACAGTGTACGATACACAGGGGTCACGTTTCGTGCTCAAGCTATTTTATACCGAAGATCTGAACCCTAAGTTCACATGTACCTAGGATCTAAACTTAGGTATAAACTAGATTACTTACTTTGTCCTGTCAGCTTACAGAGTTCTACGATCCTAATTGTATTGCAGAACTAGTTGTAGCATGTAACGTACGGTACCTACATAGAAAATTTTAGTGTTTTCCATTTAATGCAACAAAGGTGGCATACAAGTTCCAGTCCACCTGATGGTAAGCGACCACCACAGCCTATGAGAGTGACTAACACCAGAGTGTCACCAACTTATAAAGAATTGAATCGCTTCGCCAACATATTACAGTATAAAAGAGTCCCTATACGCTAGCGCAGCGACTCCACTCCTTCCTTTCGCCCATGGAGGATTTTGATGAATGATTACAACAATTGTAGATCTTAGTCCCTAACTAACTTTTTATGATGTTATTTTGTCACAAATACATTTCATATTTTGTGGACCATTTTAGGAATCTTCATAGGAAAGTGTAAAACAGGTGAATTGCGAAATATTAATAATTCGTGAATCATAATATGAATTGCAACTAAATGACCATTTTCGATGATGAATCATATTCGGATCACATCGTGATTCTCCCAAAGCGGCCTTTTAAGACCTACAGGTTTGATCTCCGAGCAAATTGGATGTTTGTATACCACTAAGTTTTTCTAGAAACTTAGGTGCAGTGATGTGACACCAGGAGGTTCACTGTGAAGGAAAACATCGTGAGTAAAGTAACAAAAATGATTGAGAAGAAATTCAAATACGCGTATTTGTATAATAGACGGAGATGGACTTGCTGTGTTACTTTGAAAATTAATTGACATACATATGCTCACGCCTGTATTCCCCGAAGGGGTAGGCAGAGGTGTTGTAATCACAACACCCACTTTTTACCGAAGATGATAAAGAGCCAACGTGAAAGATGGTGAGTCCATCGCCTGTACCAATGAGTTTTTCTAAAAACTTATGTACAGTGATTTCACACCACGTGCTTTACGGTGAAGGAAAACATCGTGAGGAAACCTGCATATTTCTGAGAAGTAATTCAAAGACGTATGTATAGTGCCTGAGACAGCGATAGACTCACCATCTGTCAAAGTCAAAGTCAAAGTCAAAAGTATCTTTATTCGATTAGACTTTTTACAAAGTACTTTCAAATCGTCAGAATGATATAATTATACAGGATTATACATGCTACCGCCAGGTTCGGAAGGTTGCTTTTACTGAGAAGAACCTGGCAAGAGACTCAGTAATTACTCTTTTCAAAAATATTATACATTTTAAAGAATACAAAATAAATAATTTAAAAAACGTAAGCTCATGGACAATGTTCCAATGCACAAATGTCGATAATAATTAACATAACTAAAAATCTAGTACATCTACTTATAACTAAATGCGTAGTCACGTTGGCACTTAATCATCTTCGGTGAAAAGTGGGTGTTGTGATAACAACACCTCTGCCTATCCCTTCGGGGAATACAGGCGTGAGCATATGTATGTAGCTTATGAAAAGTTAGTAGAACTATGTGATTTCATCAAACTGCTATTTTTAGTTTAGGTTTCCTCAAATTGGACGCAAAAACCTCCTGTTGGTTGGGTAGGTACCTATAGCCAAAAAATACCAAATCAAAGTCGCAGTTAGTATTTATGTTCTAAATGATAATTACTGACACTATATTACTATGCTGATTCTCTGAGCGAGAAAAGCCCCAGCCCGCTTGTCACGAGCAGCTTCTACCAGACGACGTGACACCGATTTGGGCCAAGTTTTCTACTTGTAATTAGTTTTTAGTTACTTAAAAAAAACAATTAAAAAAAAAACTTAATTTTAATAATAATTTACACAAGACACGTTAGCAGTTTACCGTTATAGTTATGAGACAGACAGATAAAAACGTCTTGATGACAGCTGTCATATTAAACCAGTTCAAATCATGTGGCCTGTCGTATTTTGGCACATTCATAACACATTTGGTATATTCATAACACATAAATACTGTAACCAATAACATTGTATAATATATTTTTAAGTAACATTTATAATCCTGTATAAGGTATTTTTGGGTCCTGCTAACGATTTGAAAGTACTATGTAAGAAGTGTAATCAAATAAAGATATCTTCAATTTAAATCTGGTAATTACGCCCATTTAGCTTATTGAACATGTTTAGTTAATGAACCTGTTTTGGAAAGTTGTTTAAAAAATACGTAGATTCTGGACTGAAGTTAACTTTGCTGGAAAGGCCTTAATTACGTAGATCTACTTATAAATAAGTAGTTGGCAACACTGTAATCACTTATACCACTGTGTTTTCACACAAATTTCAGCATAAAGAGTATTATTTTTTAAGAGTGACACAAGTCTCATTATAATTTCAGCGCCGCAGCCTGAATATTCATTTACGTCGCTTGTCTAGGGTCCTGACTAACGGAATATTCATTGTGGTAACATTGCTGGTTGGATATTTTCAGATGTCACTGTCGCTTAAAATCCATATAGTTAACGAAAAATAATAACTTACAGAAACTGAACAATTATGTAGTTTTTTTGTTTTTTAATCTATTCGGTTTATTTATGAAAGCATATTTTTTATACACTTATTTATTTATTTATACATGTTATAATTATAACGGCTGTAAGCTAATTACACTAATTAAGAGTAATATATACAATATTAATTCATTCGTTCCCCTCACAGTACTCCAGGCATACTGACATTATCGTCTGCCATTCATCCGCGAACACATCACAATCAGGGTTGGAGACCAAGAGAGAGTTGAGAGCGGAGAGAGTGCGGGGGACTGGGGAGTGAGCGCGCGCCACTGTGACTTGACTTATTTTTGGTTAGAACAAGATTAATACGTAACTCGATCACTATTTATTTAGCAAACAAGGCTCTTTCCTAAAAATTGTAAATATAAATTCATGCTTATTTTGTTGAATTGAAAATTCTCTTGAGTATTCGGAAATTTGAGTAATCGGCTAGAAATAATGGTTGGAAATTAATTTTAGCATCAATTCCTGCTTTATCTACTATAGATGGAATATATAAAATAATCTTATCAAATTGTCAATGTCCTCGATAAATCTACAATGCTTGAATGAAATCTGGCCGTTTAAAGTAGATCAAAATCGCTTCCAGTCGGTTAAAAGCGCTACTGAAACTACGTCTGTTTTTCGTTAGTTTGCGAAGTTTCGTTTTCGGAGAAAAAGAGTAGACCCCCAGACTCTTAAATTTATGATGATGACTGTCGCTTAATATAATCGGAGCCGCAATTCTTCAAAATTGGACTTATTTAGGAAATATTTGGAGCATTCTGGTTGATTTAAATCATTAATGAGGAGCTCCCGGTAGGCTGATTCTCGAAACCTCGCAGAGCACGTTAAGTCGTTGATTCCTATTAAACATTCCGGCGCTCAGAAGATTAGTAGGTACGCCAAAGCGACCCTAGCGGCGAGTATAAGGGTTTTTACGTTCCTATAAATACTGAGGATAATTCGCAATCGATATAGTTAACGTTAAAACCTATATCTACTTGGGGTACTGGATGGAAAAAAGCAGACATCAGGCAAAAAAAATTAATACAAACATTTTATTTTTATTTTAATACATGAATTTAATTTAATTAGAAATGCCTTGGAATATACTTGTTCAAGTTTCCTTTAAAATAATACCCACGTATTATTATAAAAACCTAGAAAGCACACCTTATCTTATCAAATTAAAACAAAACAAGAATACAAATCCTTTGCAGTATACCATAATCATCCTGTCACATAAATTAACCGACCCGACACCAGGAAAATACGACAATAATTATCAAAAAACATGCGCACAATAATTTACAACTTTTGACGCATTTCGTACACCGTGTGTCCGCAATTAGTTAGGTACCACATTTGTTTTTAAAAAAAAGTTTTATACGGTATTGTGTGAGTTAAGGTAGCGAAGTATTCTAAGTTTAAATTGAACGCCCGGCGCCCCTCCTTTTTAAATTCTACCTCATATTTTATATATGGTTAATTTCAGATTATGTAAGTAAAAATATACATACATATGCTCACGCCTGCATTCCCCGAGGGGTTAGGTAGAGGTGTTGTAATAACAACACCCACTTTTCACCAAAGATAATTTAGTGCCAACGTGACAGATGGTGAATCTATAGCCGTCTCAGACACTATACATACGTTTTTGAATTATTACTCAGATATATGCAGGTTTTTCTCACGATGTTTTCCTTCACTGCAAAGTACGTGGTGTGAAATAAGATAAGTTTTTTTTTTAAACTCATTACAGGCTCCGCTGGGATTCGAACTTTGCGTCGCTTGCAACTGCTCAATCTCTACGGCCACCACGGCTATTTCATAACCACAATTTTAGCACCGTGTATAGTTCAACTCAGCCATAAATAAATTAAATTATCGTCCATACTTTCTTCCTAAATAATCGTCTCAGTGAACGGCGTATTGTGTTTAATGCGAGCAGATTAAGCCAATTTCAAGGAGAGGGAACAATTGGCTCGCTATTTGCCTTTGGAATTCAAATAGCTTTAGAAAGAAGGTCTTTTGTGTATGAAGTCATTTGATTCTTTATAGAGTTTGCTGTGATTGTTAAATTTCAACTCTATATATTACAATATGTATCCGGGCAGAGGCAGATCTCGACCCTAAGTATGGACTAACTTAATATTAAACGTAATGTTAATCGCATCCTGCCTCATTTTTCTAGTGGTTAGTATGTTCGCCTGCCGATCACGTGGTCCCGGGTCTTAAATTTATATTGGGTTTTTCTGTCAAGAAATTCACAATAAAATGCCCGGAGTTTGGAAGTTGGCGTTCTTTCCACCCCCGTGCCTCGGAAAGCACGTTAAGCTGTTGGTCCTCCGTCTGATCTCTCTCCGGTCGTGTCGGATTGCCTCCCATCGGATTATGAGAGTGAGGGAATAAAGAGTGCACCTGTGTTTTCACACACACTTGTGCACTATAATATCTCCTGCGCACATGGCTGATCCTCGTTGGGATTAGCCGCCGTAACCGAAATTCGGTAGGAAGATTATATTTATATAATGTTAATCAGTGAATCAAGAAAAAAATATGCTGCCGTCATCTTAGAAGTGTCCTCTAAGGTGTAAGCATCAGGGATAAGTATAACAACAACACCCACATTTCACCGAATATGATTAAGTGCCAACATGATGGAGCGCCGTCTCGGGCTCTATACATACATCTTTGAATAAAGAAACCCTTATTACAAACTAGACTAAGATAGTGCTTAGATAGGTGTAGCTCCATCTCTTTCTGGATTTAAAAAGAGATGGACATAGTTTCATTCCGAGTTTAGTCTAGTCTTCGTTAAATCCATGTTTTAAAATAAGTGTGTGTACGTTGGCTCCGTCCCATCTCCCCGGCACTGCTGTGGCGGCCGGTGCTGCTGCTGTTCAGCAGGAGTGACTCAAGCGCCGGAAATATGCTTGCATTGTTCAAGGATACATATTTTCTGCGTTTGCGGTTGAAACTCTGGGACCTTGGGGTCCAGATGCTCATCAACTTTTCAAAGAGGTTGCACGTCGTCTGGTAGAAGCTTCTCGTGACAAGCGGGCTGGGGCTTTTCTCGCTCAGAGAATTAGCATTGCTATTCAACGTGGCAATGCTGCCAGCCTTCTTGGCACGATCCCGAGAGACACCGATTTGGGCCAAGTTTTCTACTTGTAATTAGTTTTTAGTTACTTATTAGTGTGTGTAAAATGGACATATGTACGTAAAAATCGCTGGTGAAATGCGAGTGTAATATAATACATATCTGCCTACCATTTAGGTGAATACAGGCGTTAAGCAATTTATTCTGACACGTACAGAAACCCTCACTATTCTTTCCTTATATAATCATTAGAAATCATTGGCATTGGTGAGATTAGTACTTCTACCCCTCGCGTAGTAGACGACTGCTCAATTCAATCGGCCACCACGGCTTAGCATTCAAACCCCAGAAATGATCTTAATAAATGATAATGACGTCGGTCCCGGTTGCCAATTTATCATCTTTGGCAATCGTTACAGGTCGGTCGGAGGCCTAAAATAGTCTGACAACTAGTTTAACCTAGATCACAGATTTTCCTCGTTAAAGGGGTTGCGAAGGTCAGGTGGCAGTCGCTTCGTATAAAAATCAGGTGATCAGCCACATCGGGTTGAATCAAGTGCCGACCCCAACAATGTATGGGATAAGGCCAGGGAGATGATATGACTCCATATGATTTATTATGATATAGTTAGTCTCCGTTACAGGTATAATCTGTGTTTGTCATGTCTGTCTCATGACGTCATTAGTCTTCCTGGTTCCCTTCTCATGTTACGGGGCATCACACAGGAATGAGAATGTGGCTATCATATCGTGAAATTACTGTACCGCGGTGGCTCAGTAACTTTCTTGCGCTGTACCGTAATTATTTTTTCTAAAAGAATGGTTGATTGGAATCTTCTTTACTTCTTAAACTTCTCTAAAAACACATCTTAATATAATAAAAGAATCAATACGTCTTTGGTCTTTCACGTCATCCACCCTCGTTCTTTCATCCTATTCTTCAAGTCAAGTCAAAAATATCTTTATTCGATTAGACTTTTTACAAAGCACTTTCAAATCGTCAGAGTGACATAATTTACAAGATTATACATGCTACCGCCAGGTTTGGAAGGTTGCTTTTACTGAGAAGAACCTGGCAAGAAACTCAGTAATTACTCTTTTCAAAAAAATATTATACAATTTTAAGAGTACAAAATAAATCGCTTAAGAAACGTAAGCTCATTGACACAGTTCCAAAGAACAAATGTCGATAAAATTAACATAATTAAAATTCTACTAGTTCTACTTATAACGTCTTCTATTCTTACGGATCACACGCTGCCACATACATATGCCGTCTCCAAGATTAGCTGGAACAAACTGGCAGACATATGGGGAGAAAAATGAATAAGTGATTTCCTAAGCAGTGTCGTATATACCTCCATATGCATATATATGCTCACGCCTGTATTCCCCTTTTCACCGAGTCTATCGCCGTCTCAGGCACTATAAATACGTCTTTGAATTACTTCTCAGACATATGGTTTCCTCACGATATTTTCCTTCACCGTTAAGCAAGTGGTGTGAAATATCTGCACATAAGTTTATAGAACTCATTGGTACAGGCACCGCTGGGATTCGAATTTGCGTCGCTTGAGTATTAGGCGACTGCTTAAAACATATCCATCACGGCTTTCAATAAGAGAGTAACTAATGAGAGTGGTGACAGGTCTAGGTTATAAATAGTACTAGATTAATCTAGGAACTTAGGTTCATTAGTTGAGGAAGATAAATGACACCTCAGCAGCTTAACACAGTATATACTTCCTGTGCCCTGCGGTTTCACCCGCGTAGATTTAATTTCATTCCCGCGGAACCCTAAATGTTTTACAAACAAACAGACAGACAGACAGAGAAAAAAATAACAAATTTTTATTTTTGTTTTATTTTTTTTATAAAATATTTAATATAGCCTAAGTTACTCCTTGTAACTTTAGCTATCCGCCAGTGAAAGTCCCGTTAAAAATTGGTCCAGCCGTTTCGGAGATTTTAACCACACTTACGGCCGGTTTCCGAAAGGCTTGTCAAGTCAAAAATTAACTAATCATCTGTCTCTTTGACAGCTAGAACGAACGATTGAATGACAATATTGAATTATTTCAAAATTTGGCCATATTTAAAAAAATCGTACTAGTTAACATATAATTAGTTAATTATTGCTTGACAAGCGTTCGAGAAACCCAATCAAATCTGACAGCGCATGTTCACTGACATCGATGTTAGTTGATTTTGATTTTGACCAGCCTTTGAGAAACCGGGTGTTAACACATTCACAGCTAACATTTCAACTTCTTCGTAAATTCTCGAACAGTTGGACGCACATACGCGTCGTTAGCAGTGAACGCGTTAATGTGTTAGTTAATAAACGCACACATTACGCATACAATACCTGTTACAAGTCTGTTAAAAGACCCAAAATAATCCGTAAAGAGCACAGGCTCAGATTTAGATGGCCTGGAATCTAAACTGCGAAATGATATTTTAAATAAGTAAACAACAGCTAGACCGTCATCGAGCGAGCTTTGCAAGAATAACAAACACACAACCAGGATCGAGCCCCAGGTTATCACACAAACGAGTCCTGTATGGCCCTTCTCGGCTGTAACACTAATAAACATGATAGGGTAGCCATGATAGCTTTTGTATCAGGATTCATTATTTTTTTTCTATACAGCTAAATAAAATTTAAGTGTCTGTTTGTAATTCCAAAATTGCACCTTTTGACTTAATGCATATGAAAGTATATACGGTACTGACTGACATAGAAAAATAAATTTTTAATCTTTTTCTTTGTATGTTTGTTCCGGGTATTTTCTGAAACGGCTGGACCGATTTTAACGGGACTTTCACTGGCAGATAGCTAATGTTACAAGAAGTAACATAGGTTACTTTTATTTAGCAAAAAACGTTTAGGCTACTGCGGGAATCAAATTAAATCTCCGCGGGTGAAACCGCAGGGCACAGCTCAACAACATTTATCCATGAAAATATGCGAATTCTAGTCACATGAGGTTAATGCGGGTTTAAACAGGCGCATATAGAGTACTCCTATGTCGTCCCTACGTTATTATTAAGGGTTGGAAATGGAATCCCCGGCAAAAATCACGGGTTCGAACACTACGTAACCTCAGAAACATAGGGGCTCAACTCAAAAATTTGCGAAAATTCTTAACTTATTACTTACTAGCGGACGTCACCCGCGTAGTTCTCGTTCCCATGGGATTACCGGGATTAAACATAGCCTATATTAATCAGTGATAATGTAGCGATCAAATGGTGGAAGAATTTTTTAAATCTGTCCAGTACATTTTGAGCCAATTCGTTACAAACATACATACAAATAATTTCTTTATAATATTAATATAGATGTTAAGATCATAAGACAGACCTCATAATGTATTTCTACACGTAGCTTATTAAAAATTAACACTTATATATAACTGGTACAATAATTACTGCTTATGTTATAAATTAACATTTGCCGATATTTGACTACGATTTCAAAAAAAAAAAATGTTTAATTGAGTCCTTATTGTTCTGAGGGTGTGACTAGCTTCAAACTTCAGCTTATCAGCAGAACATATCCTGGATTACGAATAAACTCTAACCAGTGGCGTGCATTCTATATAAGCAGATAAGCTGTGCTTACCATTTGTTATGACTGAATACTCTCATGTCGTGTGTGTCTACCAAAACGTACGCACCACATTGCTATATAATTAACCTACATACCCTTCATATTGTTCATGCTTACCCCTCTGAACATCCCATGCACGTCTGACTCCAACAACCATGTTATGATGTAGCGTTTCTCCACTCGCAACATAGATGGCGCTACTCACTAACGAATGTAAAGTTTGTGAATAAATACATGAGAATCAAAATTACTCAATTATATAATTATGTAATGATATAAATTATGAAAAGATAGAATTATAAAATGACAGACAGAATTGTAAAATGATTTTGCTACTATTAATTAATCTTAATTTTATCTTTGCTTTGACTGGCTGGAATTTGCCATGCTTACAAATATTCGTAATATTTTAGTAATTAGAAAAGTAGCTATAATCACTCCTTGTAACATCAGCTAACTGCCAGTAAAATTACTGATAAATCAATGAAATAAATAGCTTGAAATAAATATTTTAACACAGGTAATAGAGTTTTTTTTATATAACAAGAAAAGATATATCATAACAATAAATAAAATACCTAAAAAAGACCATTTTCCTAATGAAGTGCACTGCCCGGGAATCGAACCCGGGTCGCAAGAATGGGAATCTTGCATGATACCACTACACCAGCAGTGCTTGTTAATGGGCGAAGAAAATCTGGTACAGTTGCCGCTAAATCCATAATTAACTTATATAGATAAATATCTATACATATGCATATACATACTACATTCAGATAAATAACATTGAAAATGTATGGTTTTATTTCAAAATTTACACATTTTGACTAAATGCATAGAACAGACATAGAAAAACCAATTTTTTTTATTCAATGTCTGTCCGTCTGTCAGCCTTTTTGTTGCGGCTAATCTCCGAAATGGCTGGACCGATTTTGGCGGGGCTTTCACTGGCGGATAGCTAATGTTACAAGGAGTTACTAAGTTAATCCTGAGGGAGAAACCTTCAAAAGGTCCCCGACCGCCCTGGGAGAGGCAGATCGGGATATGTGGGATTTTTACCGCACTAAAACCCCCCCGGTGGCCATCCTCAGTGCTCAGGGGGGACTCCGGGTACTCTGATAGAACGCACCGGTGTCGCCCCACACTTTGCCGGGGCACATCCCCGGGGCAGCTGTAAGGCCGCCCCTGGAGACCTCGCTGTGCAAGGCAGCGCGAGGCACATCGCGCTGCCACCTTCCCGGGCCCGCGGCTCGGTGGTCAAAGCTCCCACCCCGACCACCGCCAGCAGGCCCTCCGGCCCCCTTTTAGTCGCCTCTTACGACAGGCAGGGGATACCATAGCCATATTCTTAGACCCTGGCTATTGGGTGGTTCAAAATGTACCTAACTCAATTCAATACATGTTTCCAACTTTCAAGCTACTTAGTAAAAGTTTTACAAAGTTAGTATGTAGCGAGTAAGTATGAAACGACCGCTTGTAACTTTCATGCATGAAACAAGTTGTGAATAAGTACGTCTGAAACCGTAAGTTGCGGATCTAACTTTTGATGTGTACTTTATAATGCTTTTCTAACTGATTGAAGAATGAGAAAAAGCGCCATTGGCTCAGTGTTTTGAGTAATCGCCTTCTGCGAAAACGACTCAAGTTTAAATCACAGAGATAATAACAAAGAGTTTTTTAAAAGTATGTTAATATATGGATAGTAATTAAAACACCGTCCCTGATAGAAATATATTAATTTAATGAGTTTTCATGCTTTCACAAGAAAACTAGCATAGCTCGGTAATGTCGTGCATACATACAGACAGAGATAGAATTATAAAATGACAGACAGAATTGTAAAATGATTTTTTTGCTACTATTAATTAATTGATCTTTGCTTTGACTGGCTGGAATTTGCCATGCTTACAAATATTTGTAATATTTTAGATTTTACAATTGAACTTGACAATTGAGCATTGTAACTGTGTCCATGGGCTTATATTCATGAGATATAGATACTGCAACTATTAGCATTGTATTTGAAAGAGTAATTGTTGAGTTTCTTGCCGGGGTTGTTCTCAACAAAACCAACCTTCCGAACCCGGTGGCAACATTTATAATCATGTATAATGTATTTTTGAGTCCTTCTGACGATTTGAAAGTACTTTGTAAGAAGTCTAATCAAATAAAGATATTTTGAACTCTGAAGTTTGACAACTGCGCATTCAAGGTCAGCGCTCATAACTTGTGACAGCACCAATGTGCTTCCCACGGCTCAACCACGGACAACTGGAACGCTTTGACTACAAAAATAAATACACAAGGATAATTATTGATATACAAAGATAAGTACTTGACTTCGTTACGCAGACGAAGTCACGGGTAAGAATATGTAGATAAAGGTAGAATACATACAATATTAGCTCCATTAAATACTGCAAAATAGGGGAGGAAAGGTATTCGTAGCGTACCAAATTTATGGTTCATATTTTAGGGTGAATTAATATTGTTTTGCGATATCTTTGCGCAATAACCGACTCCATTAATAATGGCCTCAACTGGAGCATTATAATGGACTGTTAATTAACAAATTATAAGTTGGTAGGTACGTTGTAACGTGTTGGGATAAACTATTGCGGTTTGCTCATTTTGTAAACATAATTATAAGTATTATTAGGTAGGTAAGTGGTTACCTATATGAATGTTTGGTGCAATCTTCAACCCCTTGAAATGAAACTATTAGTTTTGACTAGAAGAAAAAGGATTTCAAGGGTGACCCGTGAAACTCTCTTTTTTTAAATAAAAGTAGCTTAAGGTACTCCTTGTAACATCAGCTACCTGCCAGTGAAAGTCCCGTTAAAACCGGTACAGCCGCTTTATAGATTACCCGGAACTTTTTATTTCCAAAAAATAAATTTCATCATCAATTCAAAATGTCTTAATTAGATTCCATGTCTTCTTTAGTTATAACTAAGAACTTTAAACTCTTGAGAATGACCATAATTACACAAGATTATAAGTGGCTACACAATTTAGAATAGTACCCCAATCACAGGTTTGCCACCGTTTTCGTAATCTATACTCACTAGAAACTCGTGGCACATTTGTCATTGCGCATATCGTTAGATCAGCGAAGTTAAGCAACCCTATCCCTAGCTAGTAATTGGTTGGGTGACCGCCCGAGTTCCCTCCGTGCCTCGGAGAGCACGTTGAGCCGTCGGTCCCGGTTGCCAATTTAACATCTTTGGCAATCGTTACAGGTCAGTCGCAGGCCTAAAATAGTCTGACAATTGGTTTAACACAGATTTTCTTCGTCAAAGGGGTTGCGAAGGTCAGATGGCAGTCGCTTCGTATAAAAATCAGGTGATCAGCCACATCGGGTTGAATCAAATGCCGACCCCAACAATGTATGGGATAAGGCCAGGGAGATGATACTCGCTAGCGACTCCCAGCGGTGACGTGAAGAACTAAAATACCTCATACTAATATTGCGAGTGACGCTAGCGTACAGATTACGAAAACGGTGGCAAACCCGTGATAGGGATAGCTTATTTGCAGGTCCAGGTTATCTGAATATTATTTTAGGAAAGGGACATTTTTATTCCACTTAAGTACATTCTTATCTTTCAGGTCAGCGGGTATAAAAGTACCGATTCGGTTGGCCCATTTGCCGTAGAACCCTTCAGTTATAGGGAATTATCGAGCCCAACAATTACCTTTTGTCCGTGGTTTGATTACATAGACGTATTTCTATGTTTTTATGTTTTAATGCTGCTTCCAAGGTAACGGCTAAGAATACTATCCCCATATGTTTTTTTTTCTACAGGCAAATAATTTTTTTTTACATACATACAAAAGCTCCCGCCTGTGATTCCCCGAAGGGGTAGGCAGAGGTGTTGTAATCACAACACCCAATTTTCACTAAGTGCCAACGTGACAGATGGTGAGTCCATCGCCGTCTTAGACACTTTACATACTTCATTGAATAACTTCTCAGAAATATGCAGGTTTCCTCACGATATTTTCCTTCAGTGCCTGAGACGGCGATACGGCATCTGTCACGTTGGCGCTTAATCAAATTCGGTGAAAAGTGGGTGTTGTGATAACAACACCTCTGCCTACCCCTTCGGGGAATACAGGCGTGAGCATATGTATGTATGTATGTAAATTTCTATTGGCCTTACATACAGTTTTCTACCTTCGCCAGTTACGAGCCGTCAAAATCAGTGGGGCTTAGTGTCGTCGTCTCAGGCTGTATACAACATTTTGAATGACTTGTCAGACCTATGCAGCCGCGTTATTCACTAAAGTTTCTCAGCGTCGCACTCGTCATTGAGTGTTGGTTTTAAAGAAACGTAATTGAACCTTATCTCTTACGTATTATGCATCAAATTCCTAAGATTGAAACCAACGTTTATCTTCGAGTTCGACGCTGAGCAACTTAGTGAATAACAGGCTTAGTGAATGGCAGGTTTCCTCACGATGTTTTCCTTCACAGTAAAGCACGTGGGGAATTAAAAACAATTATTGGTACATCGTGGAACTGCTTAAACCCCACTGCCACCACAGCTTATACTTCATAGTACCTATTTTCATCATTCTTTCTCAACATAATCTTTGTCTTATCTTTTGTGGCATTATTGGGTCCGGCTGCCCGGAGGCACGTCGACCCTTGGGATCTTTTGTGCCGCCCTTGCCTTTTTGCTGTACGTACCTGACTCCTCAAATACTCCCTGAACAAGCCGGCAGATCTTGCCCATAGGGATGCCCCTCCAGCTGCACGCGGGAGGATCTGATGGCTGTCACTAATAATGCTGTTCAAGTAGTCAATTTCTGGGCTACAAAAAATTAAAATGTCTGTCATCGACACGATAAGAAGAAGAATATAGCCTTAGCCTTTGACATTGCGTTGATACCAGAAAGGTACAAAAAACAGACCTTATGAAAACCTTCCCGACAAAATGGAAAATAAGGAAAATCTCCCCATTTTCTAGAGTCTTATAATAATCGTATTAAATAACTTGTGTTACCCTCCGAGCGGCCGTAAAAAGCGTATTCTTTCCCGGTTTGAACACACCACAACAAAATGTTTCTTGTCTTGTCCATGACACCGTAAAATAATCTCCCCGTATTTTTACAAGACCCGGCGACCCGTATTATGGAGTTGCATCACATTTTACATTCATATTAATATATAAATGGGAAAGTGTCCTAGCGTCTAACCATGCAGTCTTTGTCATGAAAGTGTGAGAATGATAAATATACACGCTACGAGTACTATCATTGCAATAAGAGCTCGTGACTGATTTTTTTTGTGTTCTCTTTAACATGAGAATAATACAAAGCGATATTGTAAAATTTACACTGGGGGCATAGGACTTCGATAAAACAATTAATACATACATACATATGCTCACGCCTGTATTCCCCGAAGGGGTAGGCAGAGGTGTTGTTATCACAACGCCCACTTTTCACCGAATTTGATTAAGTGCCAACGTGACAGATGGTGAGTCTATCGCCGTCTCAGGCACTATACATACGTCTTTGAATTACTTCTCAGAAATATGCAGGTTTCCTCACGATGTTTTCCTTCACCGTAAAGCACGTGGTGTGAAATCAATGTACATAAGTTCTTTTTTAGAAAAACTCATTGGTACAGGCCCCGCTGGGATTCCAACTTGCGTCGCTTGCGTAGCAGGCGACTGCTATAACCCCGAGGCCACCACGGCTCTCAAAAACAATTAATCGTTCACCGATTTTTCGGGCGAATCAGGGTGATGCATGCGATCTTACAGCGCCATCTTGTTGGAGAAAAGTCTGTCTGTCTGCTAACTTATCACCATAGCCTTAAAAAATCGCTTTAGCACCAAGAACGGTCCTAGGATACTTTGAAAATCATTAGGCGAGGAAAGTCGCGGGTAAAAGCTACATTATTTATTTATACATTATATCATACTTTATGCGGAGGTCGGTACAGTATAGCGGACCCAAATAAATTATGTTTTACGACACGCCGCGACGCGTGCGCCCACATAATAACATGTGACGCAGCGATTTGCACTTTTTACCACTTTGCACATTTTGTGTTCTTGCTTTTAAATCTGCGACTAAGTCCGCGTAAAAAAATGCCTCATGCCATCCCAGAAGGGCCCCCGAAGGGATAAGCAGATGTGTTTTAACAACAACACCCTCATTTCCCCGTATTATTAAGAGCCAACGTGACAGAGGGTGAGCCCATCGCCGTCGAAGGCACGTCTTTGAATTACTTTTCAGACATAGGTTTCCTCACGATGTTTTCTTTCAACGTGCTGTGAAGTCTGCGCATTAGGTTTTAGAAAAACTCATAGATACAGGCCCCACTGGGATTCGAAGTTGCTCATACCCCAAAGCCACCATTGCCATCACTTTTCATTCACAGAATAAAAAAGATAATTCTGAGTTTGTCCTAACAGCCCTCACAAACTCAGGAAAGGGATGTTTCGTGTACAAAAATATAAAATGCATCAGTATTTTTATTATATTTGAGTGACAAGAGTCGATTTACATAAATCGTCGCTCTATATGCAATGCGATCCGGCGACATCTTGGCCCAGTCGGTATACAACCTATACTTGCGGTCAGGGGGTCTACTCTCATACTCAGTGCCCCGAGGTTTTTACATGTTGACTATATCGCCTCATTTTGTATGGGAATGTTAAAAAGCGCCCCAAGCGGACAGTGTAGGAAGTTTTACGTCTCCATACAAAAAAAAGCGCAAAACGCAAAGTCAAGCGACGACGTTCGAACGTTCAAAATACAGCTAAAAAGGGTAGACGAAAAATTTACCAATGTTTCGAGGCGGCTCGCCGATCCCCATAGTCTGCTCGCGACCACGATTAGTGTAACCCAATCGAAACGTCGAATTACGTTATCTTCAAATATTATCGTGATAAGTACGTTCGAACGTCATATTTAAAGTTACTCGAACTTCAAATATGACGTTCGAAAGTGTCAAAACCTTATACTTGGGCGCTGACAACGAAACGTCACAGACGAACGAAAATGAAACGAAGTTTTAAGTATCATATTGTTTTAATCAATTTTTTTTCAATGCTTTAAATAAAGTTATTTATAGGTGCCGCGGTCACGAGCTATGAGCGCTGACTTTGAATGCGCAGTAGTAATTTCTAAATCCATGTATATGTTTATTTATAATATTCGTCATGTATATGTTTATTTATATTATATAAGGTTTCGTGTTGTGTCCAACACGAAACCTTATTAGTTAAATTAAATTATTACGGTGTCAAAGGTAGGGCACTCGACCTAATCAAATCGTATCTTTGTCAGCGGATTCAAACGGTCGAAGTAAATGGCGTCAAATCTTCCGGTTCTCCAGTACTAATGGGCGTCCCACAGGGTTCAATCCTAGGACCATTTCTGTTCTTAGTGTATATTAATGATTTACCAAATTTAGTCAAGAATACGTGTGACATTGTACTGTTCGCTGATGACACATCTCTTTTGTTTGAAGTCGACAGAGCCAAAACGAATTATGCAGATGTAAACAGTGCACTTGATCAGGTATTGAAATGGTTTAATGTAAATAACTTAGTCTTAAATGCCCAAAAAACTAAATGTATTAAATTCACTTTACCAAACGTCAAACCTGTTGATACAAAGGTCATGGTAAATGGTGAAACTTTGGATATCGTAGAGTCAGTAGTATTTCTAGGTATAACCCTTGATAACAAACTTCAGTGGAGCCCACATATATCCAAGTTATCAGGAAAACTCAGCTCCGCGGCTTATGCAATTCGCAAAGTTAGACAGTATACAGACATAGAAACAGCTCGACTCGTATATTTTTGTTATTTTCATAGTGTTATGTCCTATGCTATTTTAATTTGGGGCAAAGCTGCTGATATAGAGAATATATTCACATTACAGAAAAGGGCTATACGATCAATTTATAATTTGGGACCCCGAGATTCGTTAAGGGAAAAATTTAAATCAATTGGAATTTTGACAGTGGCCTCACAGTATATTTTAGCTAACTTATTATTTGTGCATCAAAACATTGGATCGTTTCAAAAAAAATGTGATGTGCATAACATAAACACAAGGCACAAAAACAAAATTGTAGTGCCTGCGCATCGCTTACAGAAAGTACATGGCTCATTTTTAAGACAGTGCACACGCTTCTATAATAAATTACCAACAGAAATTGTAAACTTGCCCTTCAATAAATTTAAAAAGACCATCAAAGTAGTTTTGCTCAAAAAAGGATATTATACTGTAAGTGATTATATTTGTGATAAGGAACCCTGGGATGTATCTTTGTCGAAAAATTATTGTAAATAATCCCATTGGCACTGTACTTTTGCTACAATTAATTAATCTTAGTTTGATCTTTGCTTTGAGTGGCTGGAATTTGCCATGCTCACAAATATTTGTAATATTTTAGTTATTATATTTGACAATTGAGCATTTGTGCTGTGTCCCATGGGCTTATATTCATGAGATATAAATACTGTAACCAAAAACATTGTATAATATATATTTTTTTAAAAGAGTAATTGTTGAGTTTCTTGCCGGGTTCTTCTCAACAAAAGCTACCTTCCGAACCCGGTGGTAACATTTATAATCATGTATAATGTATTTTGTGTCCTTCTGACGATTTGAAAGTACTTTGTAAGAAGTCTAATCAAATAAAGATATTTTGAGTTTGAGTTTGAGTTTACCTTTGAATGCACAGAAGTCTGTCTCTGTTAAAAACATTTGCAGCACCTATCCCACTATTTTTCACTGTATGTTCTTCACTTGTGAAGGAACCTGATGGCCTAGTGCGAATTTTTCATTACAGCCGTCACAAGTCACGTTGACGTAAACGCAGATTTATATGAGATCGAAACAGCGCCATCTGGGATATTAAGAAAACACACACTATTTTCGATCAACGCTCATATCTCGTAACGGCATCTGTGTGGATATATGAACGTCAAATATTTCCTTGCCGACTATATATATCAGCCGAAACGTTTCGCCTGCGTAGTTCTCGTTAAAGATTTTTAAGATCGATCTATTAGTTTCTGAGCCTATTGAATACAAACAAACAAATCTTTACTTTTTACAATATGTATTAAAGTATGTAATAGGTATAGATAAGAACCGTTGTACGAACTTTGCGAACTCTCGACCGAAACTTCGCATTTCGTTGAATTAGAGTAGGCCCTCTGTAATTCCATGTTTTTGTATAAAAAGTTACCTAACTTTCCTGCTATGTTGTTGTTTTGAGGAAAAGAGCTCGAACAAAGTTGCCAAGTGGGTAATGTTGCCAGTTTTGTGTAGAAAAATGTTTTACCTATCATACATCTAAGCATACCTGAAATCTATGCAGATAAATACGATGAAGTGTCTGTATATAATTTCTCTAAATGCATATGAACGTACTTAAATGTACCTATTCGGTATTTAGAAAAGTAACTATATTAAAAAAAAATAGCTTTACTCTTTCTGTTTGTCTGCATGTCTGTCGGTCGGTCTGTCTGTGGCAGATAGCTGGTGTGAATGATTGAAATATGCTACTTTTTTAATTAGGGTTCCGCGATATATAGCTACCACATGAAATTAAATCTACGTGGGTGTACAGTAGGTCTAAAAAGGTCACTTAGGTGCGATTCATATTATGATTCACGATTGAAAAATATTTCGCAATTCACCTGATTCACAATTTTCTTGTGAAGATTCATAAAACGGTCCACAAAATATGAATAGCTTTTTTGATAAATAGCATGATAAAAAGTTAGTTAGGGACTAACATCTACAATTATTGTAGTCATTCGTGTACAAAATGGTCACTTAGGTGCACCTAAGTGACCATTTTGTCATTTCGATGTTGAATCATATTCGGATCACATTATGATTCTCCCAAAGTGGCCTTTTTAGACCTACAGAGCACAACTAGTCTATAAACAAAATGTAAATATAAGTAGGTATACCTACAATATATGTATAAATACAAACGCCCAACCTAAATCGCAGGTCCTAAAGACTTGCAATTTCATGGTTGTTGAAAGCTAAGATCGAACAGCATTCCTTTCAAAAGCAATTTTCAGCTGCGTTACTCTGTAACATATTATAAGGAGGAGCTCGTGGCACAATTGCTTTTGCGCATATTATTCGATCAGCGAAGCTAAGCAACCCTAACCCTAGTAATTGGATGGGTGACCGCCCGAGTTGCCTCTGTGCCTCAGAGAGCACGTTAAGCCGTCGGTCCCGGTTGCCAAATTATCATCTTTGGCAATCGTTACAGGTCAGTCGGAGGCCTTTTTTTTTTTTATTGTTGACGAGGGGGAAACCTTCAAAAGGTCCCCGACCGCCCTGGGAGAGGCAGATCGGGGTATGTGGGATTCTTACCGCACTAAAACCCCCCCGGTGGCCATCCTCAGTGCTCAGGGGGGACTCCGGGTACTCTGATAGAACGCACCGGTGTCCCCCCACACTTTGCCGGGGCACATCCCCGGGGCAGCAGTGACGCCGCCCCTGGAGACCTCGCTGTGCAAGGCAGCGCGAGGCACATCGCGCTGCCACCTTCCCGGGCCCGCGCCGGTGGTCAAAGCTCCCACCCCGACCACCGCCAGCAGGCCCTCCGGCCCCCTTTTAGTCGCCTCTTACGACAGGCAGGGGATACCATAGCCATATTCTTAGACCCTGGCTATTGGGTGGACGGACCGGGGCGTGCGTTGCCTCCGCCCCGCCGTCGCCGTCGTCTCCGAGAGGGATCGGCTCTCTCCCGATCCCGCTCGGAGGTCTCCTTCTGGGACATTACCGTCTCGCAGAAGGAGACTACGGCCCTCCATGCCTCTCTGTCTGCCAGCATAGCCGTCACTACGCGTGGCAGAGAGAGGTCCTGCCCGATCCTGGTGACCAGGACTCGACGCTCCGAGCTCCACGCTGGGCACTGCTCCAGCGTGTGCTGTGCGGAATCCCGGTCACAGCCGCAATGGTGGCATTGCGCCGTCGGTTCGCGACCGATCCGATTCAGGTACTCACCGAAACACCCGTGTCCGGTGAGTACCTGCGTCAGCCGGAAGGTGACGTGGTCCTTCCTCTTTAGCCAGGGCCCGAGGCTCGGCAAAATTGCACCGACAGCGCGTTGGCGGGCGTTCTGCGGCTCACACAGCCGCTCCCGCCACGCCAAAAGCGCACGTCGGTGCTCCTGCCTGCGCACTTCAGCCGCATTAGGAGGCGCGGTTCTGTCCGCCCGGCGGAGACGGTCGTAAACACGAGCATCCATCTCCGCCAGGATGTCCAGGGGCGGAAACCGCGCCAGGACAGTGGCCGCCTCGAAAGATAGGGTACGGTACCCCCGTGCGACCCGGATGGCCATAGGACGCTGCATACTATTATACATAGTTCTGCAGCGCCTAACACCCAGTCTGGAAGACCAGACGGGTGCTCCGTAGAGAGCCACGGATCGCACGACCCCCGCATAGAGGCGGCGGACTCCTTCACTCGGCCCCCCGAGATTGGGCAGCAGTCTGTGCAATGCACCCGCTACCCTTTTGATCCGGGGGACCATGCGGCTGAAGTGCTCCTCGAAGCCCCAGCGACCGTCCAGGGTGAGACCTAGGTACTTGAGGTACCGTCCCACCCGGACATCCACGTCACCTACGCGAACCGACGAGCTGGGTGGTTCCCTTCCCTCGGGAGTTTATGGAACCACAGCGCCTCGGTCTTCTCCGGCGCTACCCGAAGGCCCAGCTCGTGGATTTTCTCCACGACGCATGCCACGCCAAGCTCGGCGAGCCGGTTGGTCTCCTCGAATGTCGCCCCGACGGCTAGCACCAGCGTGTCGTCCGCATAGCAGACGATGCTAACGCCGTCGGGGCGGTCGACCCGCAGGACCCAGTCGGAGGCCTAAAATAATCTGACAACTGGTTTAACCCAGATCACAGATTTTCCTCATTAAAGGAATCAAGTGCCGACCCCAACAATATGTGGGACAAGACCAGGGAGATTGTTACTCTGTAAGATAGTTCGCCGGCGAACTCAACGTCGATTTCAAACATACATTTTACTTTATAGAGTACTAGCTGTGCCCTGCAGTTTCATCCGCGTAGATTTCATTTCATTCCCGCGAAACACTACATGTTTTTTTAAATAAAGTTACTCATTGTAACATTAGCTATCTGTCAGTAAAAGTACCGTTAAAATCGGTCCAGCCGTTTCGAAGATTAGCATGCATTTAGTGAAAATCTGTTATTTTGGAATTACAAACAGACACTTCAATTTTATTTATCTGTATAGATATAGTATTATGTACAATTTTTGTTTTTAATCCGACTACTTCCGTGGAATTACCTTAGAGGATACCGCAGCAGGTGTATGTAATTCCATCTTGCTAACCATCGTGAATTAATAACGCACGCAAATAAAGAACGTCGAACAAGTTTTAAAAAATTCATTATGAAATAGTTTAAGGAAATCCCGACAGAGGGCGCTTCTAATGTTTCTAAGTTAATTGAGAATTAAACTTAGCTCAAGTATATCGTTACCTATATGATTTTCCTAAGAGTAAACTTAACTATACGATCTATTTACTGTTGCCCAGTAAAATTATTGAAAGTTTTGTATTTACCTACGCAAGAATAAGTAAATTTTCACATAGACACTAGATACGGAGAAACAGAAATAGTTCCGCTACCTGCCGATAGAGGCGCTCCCATCACACCATATTTCCGCATGCGTCCAAACGTTTCCTTCTCCACAATGTCCACAAATTTAATGAATGACTCGCCGTCACAACCTATCGTGTAATCAAAACTATAATCTCATTATAAATGATAGAAAATGCTCGGTTCAAACGCATGCAGTGACAGTGTTGTACCAAATAGATAGTGCTGTGAAATTACGGGCAAACTCCCGCTCTTTTATGACAATAAATAGCTAAAATCCGTAAGTACAAATATTGTTTTCATTTTTTCGCCGCTTGTAATTACGTAACGCTAAAAACCTATCCAGCCAGTATTTTTTTAATCACAGAATAATATAATCGAAAGTTTGTAAAAAAAAATTATGTCATTGGCCATGCCGCGATTTCCTTGAAAACAAAACTGCGGTAATTTTATCGATTTGACAGTTCACCTCTATAACGTTATTTAGAATGGTTTCTAGGGATTTTCTTTGATAGTGTTCTGTTTTTACATAATTTGCAGACCAGCTTTTACTGTAATATTAGACATTTAGACACTGATCATCAGCTGTTACGTATATAAGTAAGTACTTTGTGCTTATAATAGTTAACTCTAAGGTAAAGTACTTAGGTACATATAATAAAATGTATAACAACAAAATTAGTTGTTTAAATCCTGACCGTACATTTATAAACTGTTTATAAATATTATTTTTACCTTATAAAATATGCAAGTACTTACTTAATTGAGTAAAATATAATTAGAGAAGGTATTTTTAACTAAACAAAGTCCCTTAATTTTTGAAGAAGTACCTTTTTTTTTTTAACGTGGAGAATCCGTTATGCATACACCAAGGGCCGCGGGGGCAGCGGAAGGGTTATGTCGGACTCACACCGACTAAACACCGTGGATGTTTCTACAAGTCGCTAAGTGGGGGGTTGCACGTGATACGTCTTCACATGCTTCGCCGTGACCCCCCCTTTGAAGAAGTACCTAACCACGTTTTTTCAACCACCCTTTTGTCATTACACGATAAAAGTACCTACTAGTGATGTACCTACGTTAAGTTGCAAGTTCTTTCTTAGTATATTCCTCTGCAGTGCTACGGTCAAAATTATGTTCTTAGCTAGATAGTTAGTAGGTTCGTCAATTAATATGCCGGCTTTTTTCCATGTGTGTTATAATGCGGACTTTACTGGTTTTGAGCTATTACAACTCCTTGATGTGTGCTTGTTTTTTTTCTAGGAAACCATGTCATCCAGCCCATTCCCGTACACATGTGAGCTATGCGGCGCGGAAGGGCTTACAGACGAGGGCATGAGGTCTCACACACTAGAGGCCCACGTGGCAGGCCGGCCTGATTGCCCTTTTTGCGACTGCGCAGTCCCACAACCACAACTAGTGGGACACGTCCAAAGGGCCCATCTTCATTACCTTACACCTGAGCGGGAGCTTATGGCTTTTATTGATGACCAGAGTCCAGGGTATCTATAAAATTATTTATTGTCTATGCATTTTGGTCCTTATTCAATTCATTGGGGCATTTGTAGAACGTTGGGCCCAATGCCAAATATTCACGTACAATTGGGCTATCTTATGTATTATGTCTGACGCCAATGTTCCGTCGGAAAAATGCTAAATTGCCTCCTATTTCGGAGTGCGGCACAGAGGTTTATGAATTGTTTTGTGACCTATATTTATTATATTCCTACTATGAAAGCAATTGAATTAATTTTAAAATTCAAATTCTTTGGTCAAAATAAGTCGAGTCGAGATAAATTAACTCATATTAATATTATATCGGCAATACTTTTACGAGCAGAATACTTCAAAGAATTCTAATTTGCTTCTGAGCTTAGAGTAAGAATTAGAGCACGAAAAAAGATAATATTTTAGTTATGTGAGTATTATAAAATGATGACATATATATTTAGTTTCAATATACCTAGATAGAACTTCACTCCAATCATTCCAGCTACGATGAAGACTCAAAAATGACAACAGACAGCTGTAGTTATAATACACCTGGATCCATCAACGGCTGGCACAGCCCCGATCCTACCCCCTTCCACAATGGAGCCATCTCTAAAAACAGCAACTATCTCAACGGTTACCAAGACAAAGATTATAGGAACGAAAAGGACGACGATAGATGCTCAAGGTCGCCAAAACATGGTAACTTAGTCAACGGATTTAAAAATATTAATCTTAATAATGGGGTTGTGCCTAAAAATATCCAGAGCAAACTTAATTCCAATGAGGAAATGAATGGGTTTGATAAAAAAGGTTTGTATCAATTTTTTTTTCTCTTTATTACTATCGTAAGTGTTGGTTTTTTTTTTCGCATCAACAGAACTATGAAGAAGTGTTTTTTTTTTTATAATTTGGGAAGTTCTTTATCATGAAATAATAATTTTCTGTGAGGTCACTGTGGGGAAGCAGCTATTAGCAAAATTGTTGTAAAATAATATTGTGTCCGTTATTAAAATATTTCCATTTGTTTTAGGCTGTCTTGCAAGTCCTACACATGATAACTCTGTGAATTATGAAGGATCTCCGAACAAAAGTAAATTATCAATGGCAAGTGCTGGTCAAGGCTCGCCTCTCAGATCCCAACTCGCGCTCAAATTGAAACCAAATACACCAAAAAAAAATGTAGCAAAACCTAGTCCTACAGTGCAGGTACAGTTTCGCGAATTTCGGTTCGTTAACTCATTTTTGCATAGTCTATTATAACCTTAGCAATAGATTAAAATACACCTAAAACACTTGTTACCAAGTAGGTAGGTGATGTGAAAAAAAGTGGTCGTTCTCCATGCTCCATGCATTCTGTCAACATACTAATCATAATTTTTGCATTATTGACAGCTTGAGTGTCAAAACTGTCAAAAGTTGTGAATGAATTCTCTATCTCTAGTCCCTACCCGCCAAATGTTAATTTCAAAACAAATAAAGAAAATTGGAGCGAGGAATCCAATGGGTTCCTCCACATATTTTTAACAATTTACAAGATATTTTTCTCAACAATCACTTGACATTGGCGGAATAGTTTTACTTAAGCTCATCGCCATTAAATAAATAAAGTAAAGGAAAGGAAAGAAAATTGTTTTTCTGAAATAAAATAACAATAAGTTCACCTCTGAATCTGTACCCATTTTATTTAAATGTTATTTACAGTGCCTATTGTGTGATTTTACGTCGACATGTCCACGAAAACTGGAGGAACACATAAACCGAGCGCATTTCGATCTCACGTCGCCTTCTGTCTTGGAAAATGTGAATGCTAATACCGAGAACCCGACTTTGGGGCTTACAAATCCAACTTTGACTTTGGACAACCCGACTTTGGCGTTTAGTGCGATGGCCATGTCCCCAGGGCCTCAAGGAGCTACGTTCCAATGCCCAATCTGCGAGATAGAGTTCTCGAATGTTTCCGAAGTGGAATTGCATGTTAATGTGGAGCATAAGGATATATTGAGTCCGCAGAAGTCTGTAAGTACAGCATTGAATCTAGTTAACAATTTATAATCGATCTAGGTACTGTGACATCAAAGTATCTATCAGCTGCTGTACATAACTACCTGCTTTTTTCATATTTACATACAAAAGACCTGATTGCTGTTAATGGCTGCATTGTAGATGTTTGGCAGATAGATGGGTAAAGACAGACATAAGTAGTTAGGTTCTTTGATTACATGTCCAGCCAAATAAACCATGTCAGGCTTGTCTGTCTCTTGCTAGGTTTGTTCACAAACGAGTGAAGGCCGAGTGTGGCTTGATGACTTAATTAGTAATTTTTTTTTTTTTTATTTATTTTAAGAAGCTTACAGACAAATGACATTAATAGAAAATAAAATATACTTATATAATACCAATTGCTATTAACAAGCCTCCACAGATACATAATTATCTAAGTCAAGGAATTTAAAGCGAAACATACTAGAAATACTAATGAATAACATAAAATTTATAATTTGACAGTTCAAATTTAGAACAACCCTATACATAGCCAATAACTTTCTAACAGGACAAAATGAAAATAATAAAGAAAGTAATAAAGTACTTGAACTGATTTGGCATTCATCATCTTCTTCCTGTCCTTATCCCATGTATTGTTGTGGTTGGCACTTGATTCAACCGCTGTAGCAGATTTTTCCTGAAGAGAACGCCATCTGACATTGATAACCCTTTTTATGAAAAATAATGCTAATTTGGGTTAACGCATTGACTGCTAAAGACCGGCAGCTTACAACCTAGTTAAAACCTTTTTTGGTTAATACGTAAACTTTAGGAAAGATATTTAAAATAATCCAGAAATAATTCGATAAAATAAAATAGTAGAAGCTATCAGAGAGATAGAACGAGGATAGAAGGAAAAGGAATAAATAGTGAAAAGCAGTACATTCATTTTATTTTTTAGTAGATAATAGTGATCCCGGAGAGCAAGTGACCCGAGTCTGGGGTCACTCGCCACAAGTTGCATCTGTGCACCCAACTGTTAGATCATTTACAAAGAAGATGAAATGTTAGGAATGAATATAATATATAAATAAGCCCGCTGTCAGACTCTCTTAAATTCCAAATTTAAAGTGGTGTTTATTCCAGGATCAAGTTGACAATGCGTCGTGTGAGGATGTGGTGATGATGGAAGAGAGTCCAGTCAGCAACTGTCCCGTGTGCTGCCAACCATTGCCGTTATCACAACATGAGCTGGTACATTGGAACTACTCATCTTCATAAGCTCAGACATATAACCAAAGAAATATTAAGGATTGAAGAGTCGTGGTGGCCTCGGGGTTTGAGCAGTCGCCTGCTACGCAAGCGACGCAAGTTCGAATCCCAGCGGGGCCTGTACCAATGAGTTTTACTAAAAAAAAACTTATGTACAGTGATTTCACACCACATGCTTTAATGTGAAGGAAAACATTGTGAGGAAACCTGCATATTTCTGAAAAGTAATTCAAAGTCGTATGTACGTATGTATAGTGCCTGAGACGGCGATAGACTCACCATCTGTCACGTTGACACTTAATCAAAAATTCGGTGAAAAGTGGGTGTTGTGATAACAACACCTCTGCCTACCCCTTTGGGGAATACAGGCGTGAGCATATGTATGTATGTATATTAAAGATTCAAAGCCATAATTATGTATAGTGCCTAAGACGGTGGACCATCTCTGCAACATCTGTTATCTATACAGATAAATAAAATTGAAGTATCAGTTTGTAATTCCAAAATTACATCTTTTGACTAAATGCATATGAAAGTGTACTGACATAGAAAAACAATATTTAGAATTTTTTCTCTGTCTGTCTGCCTGTTTTTTCCGGCTAATCACCAAATGGCTGATTTTAACAGGACTTTCAATGGCGGATAAGTAATATTACAAGGAGTAACTTAGGCAATTTTTATTAAAAAACAACATTAGGGCTCTGCAGTTCCCATGAAATTAACAAGCCCCTGGGTGAGATGTTAGAACACCAACTTTGCCCCAACCCCCTTATTACAATACATGGCTAGACTAAACTCAGAATATAACTATGTCCATCCCTTTTTAAATCTGTATCACAGAAAGAGATGGTACTTCTAAACTAAGGACCACCTTAGTATATGTTTAGTAACAAGGGCGCCATGGGGGTCGATCTCGCGCCTCACGCCTGTATTCCCAGAAGAGGTAGGCAGAGGTGTTGTAATAGCAACACCCACTTTTCACCGAATATGATTATGTGCCAATGTGACAGATGGTGAGTCTATCGCCGTCTCAGACACTATACATACGTCTTTGTATTACTTCTCAGACATATGCAGGTGCATGCATATGCAGTTTTCCTTCACCGTAATGCATGTGGCGTGAAATTTGTGCACATAAGGCTTTAGAAAATCTCATTGATTCAGGGGCTATTTAATTGGTTCTCATTAATGTCATTGTGTTACAGATCCAACACATAGAGGAACACTTTGAGAGAGGAGAGGATGGCGGTGCAGCTTCAGGCCTCAGTGTGTCTGAGAGGGAAGCACAGAGGAATAGGGAGGAGCACGAGTTCCAGTTATTGAGGGTACTGATTACCTTTCGTAACGCCCGGTTCAAGTTTTTCACTGCCGCCGTCACAAGTCACCGCGTTGATGTAAACGCTGATTTATGTGGGATCGAACAGCGCCATCTGTCGGCCCATAGGTGGCACTAACAAATCTGCGTTTACGTCAACACAGTGACTTGTGACGGGGATTTTAAGAAAATTCGCATTAGGCACTCTGTCCGCTTGATGGTAAGCAGTCTATGAACATGACCAATATCAGAGTGTCACCCACGCGTTGCCCACTTTATAAAAAATGGAATCATTGTTGCTAATGCTAACATATCACTAGATAAGATAGTCCCACTATACTCTAGCACAGCGACTCCACTCCTCCCCTCCCCTATGGAGCACTGGTATCTTACTCACTGCAAGACCACAATATAGCATTATTTGGCTCCAATATTCTGCAAGTAGGAGGTACAATCTCCAGATGTTGAAGGTCGAATTTCGAACGAGAAACCCCGTTATGCCCCACTTCTCTTTAACGATGAAGCGCTCAAAAGTGACGACAGAGTTCTGTAGGGTGAGTGAGATCGTGCTCATCCCCCGCAAAAGGAAAATCTTCTAGTCAAGCGGACCTCATGCCTGGGGAACCGCGACGCCAACTGTTCTAGTTGGAAACGTATACTACGATGCGCTCTCTTATTGCGCGAATTAGGTTCTCGTGTATTTGTAGCGGGGCCTATACCAATGAGTTTTTCTAAAAAAAAAAAACTTATGTACAGTGATTTCACACCACGTGCTTTACGGTGAAGGAAAACATCGTGAGGAAACCTGTATATTTCTGAGCTGAATTTCAAAGAGGTGTGTATAGTGTCTGAGACGGCGATAGACTCACCATCTGTCACGTTGGCACTTAATCTGATTCGGTGAAAAGTCGGTGTTGTGATAACAACACCTCTGCCTACCCCTTCGGGGAATACAGGCGTGAGCATATGTGTACGCTGCTACAGCTATATCTCTTCCCTGTCAGGCTCAATACGGCATGGAGGAAGATGACGAGGAGAGTTACTCGAGCCGCGCTAGCAGCAGTCTGAAGCGAGCCGTGTACAGCGGCGCGCTGTCCGTGGCCGGGTACTACGAACGTAGTGTGGGGCTCCGTAGGGCTTCGGCTGGAAGGGACACGGGCGCTTCTCGGACACATGGTATGATATCTATAGAGATTTTTGTATGTACCTCGTTGAGAAGCCGTGGTAGCCTTGGGGTTAGAGCAGGCGCCTGCTACGCAAGCGACGCAAGTTCGAAGCCCAGCGGGGCCTGTACCAATGAGTTTTACAAAAAAACTTATATACAGTGATTTCACACCACGTGCTTTACGGTTAAGGAAAACATCGTAAGGAAACCTGCATATGTCTGGGAAGTAATTCAAAGACGTATGTATAGTGCCTGAGACGGCAATGGACTCACGTTGGCACGATCATATTCGGTGAAATGTGGGTGTTGTTACAACACCTCTGCTTACCCCTTCGGGGAATACAGGTGTGAGCATATGTATGTATGTATTAGAAAGAACTCAGTATTTTAAATTAAAAAGAAATATTTTTTTTACAAAACGAGTAAAGCAGCGGACAAAAGCTAGTCTTCAGAATCCTAAGCAACAAACAAGAAAATTATGTTTATCCACCAGAATATATTTACCGGTAATTCGGGAACTCGGCTAAACATTATATTTTGTTGAAGAAAAATATTTTTCATAAACATATTTCATATTCACACCTTGTCTTGATAAAAATGTATTTCGTGCAGGTATTCTCGAGAGGATATCGCAGCTGAATGCCCAGAATCCGAGCATAGTGAAGACGTACCTCTGCAGCGCGGTGGACCACTATGCTAGCACCTACGGCGACAGAGGCTGGGGATGCGGTTACAGGTATTACTCCATTACTTATACAATATTAGCTGTGCCTCAAGGAAGATAAGAATGTAATATGAATCATCATCATCTCCCTGGCCTGATCCCATACATTGGGGTCAGCACTTGATTCAACCCTATGTGGCTGAGCACCTGATTTTTATACGAAGCGACTGCCATCTGACCTTCGCAACCTCTTTTACGAGGAACATCTGTGATCTGGGTTAAACCAGTTGTCAGACTATTTAGGCCTCCGACTGACCTGTAGCGATTGCCAAAGATGATAAATTGGCAACCGGGACCGAAGGCTCCCCGAGGCACAGAGGGAACTCGGGCGGTCACCCATCCAATTACTGACTAGGCTTATTTTCGCTGATCGAATGATATGCGCAATAGCAACTGTGCCACGAGCTCCTCCTCGAGCTCATTCTTATAAGAATGTAAAATGAATATGAAAATGAAAATGTATTATTCAGTTTAGGCCTTGTTAAGGGACTTATGAATGTCGAGGAATTTACCACCAGTTCGGAAACTAGCCTTCTGAGAAGAACCGGCAAGAAACTCAGCTGGCATCATGTACATGTAATATTTATGATAACACAGTCGAATTGATAACCGCCTCCTTTTAGAAGCCTGTTAAAAAGAGACGATAGTACCTCCTTTTAAAATTATTTATTCGTATAAGAAAGCCCCGTTAACATCGGTCCAGCTGTTTCATGGATTAGCGGGAATAAACAGACAGACACACATTTGAATAATGTTTATTTATGTAAATACCGTATATACTTTCTTAAGTATTATTGTGGAATTACAGAAACTTCAATTTTCATTTATATGTATCGACTAGTAAATTTGCAACAGAATAGGTGTTATTCTTGATAGCACAGATAAAAAATAACGATGATGATCACACCGTCCCAGATTTGACTTTGAAGGGGTAGGCGATGGGGTGAAGTGTTTAGAACACCCACGTTTCACCGAAAATTATAGTGCCAAGTGACAGATAGTGAATTCACCAGAAAACACCGAATAGGATGAAGTGCCAACGTGACATCGCCTTCTCAGGCACTATACATACGTCTTTGAATTACTTCTCAGAAATATGCAGGTTTCATTACGATGTTTTCCTTCACCGTAAAGCACGTGGTGTGAAATCACTGTACATAAGTTTATTAGAAAAACTCATTGGTACCGGCCCTGCTGGGATTCTTGCGTCGCTTACGTAGCAGGCGACTACTCAAACTCCAATGCCACCACGGCTCTTTAATAATACACGGCCTAAGATAAACCTTGGGTTAAAAGTAGTTCCATCGGGTTGTCCACTTCCCTCTATGATGGTTGAGGAGGTCAATGGCTGGCATTCACGTCATACTTGTGAACAGGTGCTGCTTGTGGGGGCTGGTCATCTCAAGCTACGCATTTAGTTATAAGTAGATGAACTAGATTTTTAATTATGTTAATTTTATCGACATTTGTGCATTGGAACTATGTCCATGAGCTTACGTTTCTTAAATTATTATCATGTATAATTATGTCATTCTGACGATATGAAAGTGCTTTGTAAAAGTCTAATCGAATAAAGATATTTTTGACTTTGACTTTTGACTTTTGACTTTTGACTTTTGACTTTTGACTTTGACTTTAACTTTGACATCTCTGCTTGAAAACTGGATTTAATTTAATCGTAGGAACATGCAAATGGTGCTATCGTCGTTAGTGAAGAGTGAATCGTACGGCGCTCGTGTGAGGTGCGCTGAAGGTCGGCAGTGTGAGTGCGTGCCCTCACTGCCGCGGTTGCAGCTACTCGTCGAACGAGCCTGGCAGATGGGATTTGATACACAGGTGAGATTAGCAAAAAAAATAACATACATACACATATGCTCACGCCTGTATTCCCCGAAGGGGACAACACCCACTTTTCACCGAAGATGATTAAGTGCCAACGTCCATCGCCGTCTCAGACACTTTACATACGTCATTGAATTACTTCTCAGAAATATGCAGGTTTCCTCACGATGTTTTCCTTCACCGTAAAGCACGTGGTGTGAAATCACGTTTTTTAGAAAAACTCATTGGTGCAGGCCCCGCTGGAAATCGAAATTGCGTCGCTTGCGTAGCAGGCGACTGCTCAAGCCTCAAGGCCACCACGGCTCTTATCTGTGATCTTGGTTAAACCAGTTGTCAGATTATTTTAGGCCTGCGACTGACCTGTAACGATTGCTAAAAATGATAAATTGGCAACCGGGACCGACTGCTTAACGTGCTCTCCGAGGCACGGAGGGCACTCGGGCGGTCACCCATCTAATTACTGGCTAGGGTTTGGGTTGCTTACCTTCGCTGATCGGATGATATGGCAATAGCAAGTGTGCCACGAGCTCCTCATGAAATTATTACATAGTATGATAAAAGATGCGGCTTTAACAATGAATTGTAATGTTCTGCGAACTTCTAGAGGGAGGGAACTTAACATTACACTGTTCCAGGGTTCAGAGCAGCTGGGCTCCAAGTTATACAACACTAGGAAGTGGATAGGAGCTTGCGAAGTTGTCACCGTGCTCTCTTCCCTTAGGATAAGGTTGGTATTGTAGCAACAATTCCCCGCTCGATAGATGGCGTTAACAATCGTAAGTTTGACTACAATTACACGAGAACCTAAATCGCACTATAATAGTTTTCGAACGTATTGTAATATATATATGTACAAGTTTTTAAGCTGGAAAATCTTCTCTTTTGAATGACCGCAATCTTTCGTCTCCCCACACATAGATAGCGTTTATTTGCGTATTAGTGAGGCTTGGCTGGTTTTGTGTTGACTTTATCAGAGGTGTCTTGTCAATTATATTATTATAAAGATGGCAGATTAACACATTTCGTGTGCCGCTAATAACCTAATAAAGAGATAGATAGATAAAACGTTTAGATATAGATAGTTTAGATATAGATAGATAGATATAGATAGATAGATAAAACGTTTATTTGCCACACACTAATAAGTTAAACAAAACTACAATGATGAAGACCTACAAAATAAACATTAATAGTAAATAGGCCATGGCTCAGTGTATCGCTTTGCTCTTACGACCAAAACAATGGTATTCTGCCACCACCCAAAATTCAACTAAAATTATGCATATATTGTGGAAGAGAAAGTTGTGCATGTATGTGTAATAATGTGCAAGGAGTCAAGACTGAGCCTGAGTGTCTGTTTGATATGAACAAGCTATCAGGTAGACTGCAAAGGCAATAATAATAAAATAAATATATAATGCTAATTATGCTAAGAGAATACCTCGCTGGTCTAGTGGTCGCGGTACTGGGTTCGATCAAAGTAATATTGGATTTTTCCAGCTGTGTGAGCCCGGAGTCTAGATTAGTATTCGGTTAATGCTGAGTACCCCTTCGGGGAATAAAAGCGTAAGCATTTGTGTTACGCTTATGAAAATATCTTGGCCTGTAGACAAGAATAAGAATAAGAATTATTTATTTACATGAAATATGGTTACAAAGGATGTTTTTTAAAGTAAAAGGTACATAGCATATTTCACCCATTTCACACTTCACACTCTCACGTGTACGCGAATGACATATGTCACGTGACTGATTTATGTCATTTGCATACTTTTTTTTGGTTCTGATCGCGAGAGAATGTCACTTTGTCTATGCCTTATCCTACTGGTTTGAAAACATGAAAAAAATGTGTGTAGATGTCAGCTGATTGACTTCCACAAGCCGACGAGCGCCGACGGCAGTCACCCAGCACTGTTCGAGTGGGTACTGCGGTACTTCCAGGAGGACCCTACTGCCTTCAAACCACCCCTGTATCTGCAACATCAAGGTATATCACATGCATGACACTCTTATTAAAGAACATCGCTTAAGATCGGCCCATGGTGGTCTTTCGAATCCCAGCGGGGCCTGTACCAATGAGTTTTTATAAATATCTTATGTATAGTGATTTCACACCACGTGCTTTGCGGTGAAGGAAAACATCGTGAGGAAACCTGCATATTTCTGAGAAGTAATTCAAAGACGTATACACCATATGTCACGTTGGCACTTGATCATATTCAATGAAATGTGGGTGTTGCCACAACATCTCTGCTTACCCCTTCGGGGACCCTTCTGGGATGGAGTGAGCATATATGTGCGTTCCTTTTTAAATGCATATCGCAGAAAGAGATAGAGCTAATCTGGGGAATAACACATCTAAATCACACTCATTTAGGAACATACTTGTTTGGACATAAATAATTAACATCTACTTTTTAATCTGCAGGCCATTCAAGAACAATAATAGGTTACGAGAAACACAAGGATGGGAAAGCGACGCTACTGGTGCTGGATCCCTCCCATTCTCCTGCTCAGGTGACTATTCGTAGCGTTAAATAGTAATCTCGTAAGTGATGATTTTGATCCCCTATTGCGCCCCCAAAGATCCGTCTAGCAAGTGAACTATTTGATCAATTGATATGTCTTCTATGGTCATTGAAGTTAGTGAAATGTTTGATCCCCCTTTTCACCCCTTGAGGTCCGTCTAGTAAGTGAAGAGTTTAATCACTTATTTCGCCTCCAAAGGTCAAAGTCAAAAAGTCAAAAATATTTTTATTCGATTAGACTTTTTACAAAGCACTTTCAAATAATCAGAATTACATAATTTACAAGATTATACATGCTACCGCCAGGTTCGGAAGGTTGCTTTTATTGTGTATTTTACAGTAAGTGTAAAGTTTGATACCCTTTTATGCCCTTTTGTGTCGACCTAGAAAGCAAAGTGGTCCCCCATTCCGTCCCCTAGGTAGTGATAGTATGTAAAAATCTTTATACCCAATCATTAGGTCCGTCTAGTAAGTCAAGTGCCGCCATTTCGGGCGCTAGGTCCAGATAGTATGTGAAGTGTTGATCCCCTATTTCGCCGATTGTATGTAAAGTGTTGATCCCCTGCTTCGCCCCCGCCAGGTCCGCCAAGTGGTGTGTGGTCCGAGCGCAGCGTGTTCGGCCGCTCTACGGCTGTTGCGGCGCGGCGCGTCCGCTCTCAGGGCGCGGCAGTACCAACTGCTGTGTGTCACTGGACTCATGGAGGATGATAATGAATATGAGGTGAGCATTTATACTAACTATTCTATATATATATTTTATATTAACGAAACAAATTTATAATAATCTCCTACCGAATTTCGGTTACAGCGGCTAATCTCAACGAGGATAGCCATGTGCGCAGGAGATATTATAGTGCACAAGTGTGTGCAAACACAGGTGCACTCTTTATTTATCCCTCACTCTCATAGTGGGATGGGAGGCAATCCGACACGACTGGAGAGAGATCAGGCGGAGGACTAACGGCGCAACGTGCGCCCCGAAGCACGGGGGTGGAAACACACCCAACTTACAAACTCCGGCCATTTTATTGTGAATTTCTTGACAGAAATACCCAATATAATTTTTTGACCCGACCCGGGACCTCGTGATCGGCAGGCGAACGTACTAGCCACTAGACCAATTTATAGAGTGAATGTGACCGGAAGTGTCGGTAGAGGGCGTCTAAGGAAGAACTACTAAGACCAAATTAATAGTATTTTTCAGAAAGATTCCAATTCGGAGCACTCGTAACCGAAGGAAGTGTATGAAGAGATGCATGAATGTGGATGAAGCGAAAGAAGTATGTAAGGATCGTAGCATGTGGCAAACGGTGATCTCTGCCTACCCCCATGGGATACAGGCGTGAGCATATGTACTACGCCTAAGTAACCATTTTGTCATTTCGATGATGAATCATATTCAGATCACATTATGATTCTCCCAAAGTGGCCTTTTTAGACCTACAGACGTGAGTATATGTTACTTAATTTTTTTTATTATATTTCCAGGCCAGCAAAGTACTCCAGTCAGTGCGCATACCATAGGGCAGGAGATTGGGGCAGCCCCCCTTCGTAAGTTACATTATGAACCTTAATCCCTCGTGTTACAGTATCTTTACACAAATCGAATCAATATTCCTGCTCTTATATTTTGCATGTATTAATAACATTATTGTTGGTTTATCTACAGGCAGTTATAAAAAAGACTTTAAAGCGAACACGTAAAGTTGCATTTTGAATAACTCGAAAGAGTTTTGAATACTCTATTATTATATAAGGTTATTGGTCAGTTGATATTTGATTGTTCTAGAAAAGTGAGAGTTAAAAAAGTATTCCTACCCGAGGTCATTCTGCGTCATAAAAATGTTACTTGTCAATTGTCTTCAAGGCAAATTAGGATGTTGTGTAACGATGATAAAAGGACATTTTTCAAGAGAGTTGATCTGTACCTCTATCACAGGTTTGCCACCGTTTTCGTAATCTATACTCGCTAGCGTCTCCGCCGAATATTAGTATGAGAAATTGTGCAGCGCCTCCCAACAGTGACGTGAAGAACTAAAATATCTCATACAAATATTGCAAGTGACGCTAGCGAGTATAGATTACGAAAACGGTGGCAAACCCGTGATAGGGGTACTGTACCTTACTCTCGTCCTAAATATGAAAAATATACTCTTACATATATACAGATAAATAAAATTTAAGTGTCTGTTTGTAATTCAAAATAATCAGTTTTTCACTAAATGCATATGAAAGTATATAAGGCACATACATAAAAAATCCAATTTTCTTCTGTCTGTTTGTTCCGGGTAATCTTTGATGCATTAAAAACGGACACTTCAATTTTATTTATCTATATAGATGTAATTCTGATTTATCAACTGATTGATAACAGCCTTCGTTCATCCTAATATGATTAACCGGTTTAAATAATGAGGTTGTAACTCTCGTGCTAGTTTCAGAAGTATTTCTATGCACATAAAATAAAGTAAATATTAAGGTATCTAATATTTTCTTCACAAGGATTGGGGCAAAATTAATTTCAAGACTCAACATTTATTACACATCTACACATTCACTCGCTTAGGTCAGCTATCGGCCAGTGGAAGCCCTGTCAAAAACGGTTAAGCCGTTTCAAATAAAAACAATGTGCTTTTCATGTAAGGATACTTAATAAGCATTTAGTGAAGAGCTGTTAATTTGGATTACAAACAGACTATTCAATTTTATTCTATTCACATATATTAATATTAATTTTGATCCAATCCATTCCTCTATAAAACATAATATAAAATAATTTAATAATTATATTTATTTAGAAAAGCTGAGCTTACCCTGTTTGACAACAATTATTATACATATTATTTACTAGTCAATACAAAATATTTTATACAAAATAAACTCCTATGTCGTTTTAGATGTAACTGTAGCTAATACACATAGTATAAAATAATGAGTAACATAGTTAACAACGCTTTCATAACATTGCCTTCGAATTATAGTAAGTTATATAAAAATTAAATTATATATATATATTCAAATATATTATTAAAAGCAATTATAATGTCACCGTTGAACTAGTAACTTTAAGTTATAGAAAATAAGGTCGAGTTTTGAAGCTGGTTTAATAGTGATTTGATTAATAATTTACATTAATTCTCTTATCTTTATATATATATAAAATTCTACTGTACGTGTGTATGTTACTGAACTCCTTCTAAACGCCTGGAAAGATTTGAATGTTTTTTTGTATGTATTTGTATGGCTCCCAGGATGGTTTAGATGAACAAATCATTTTTTATTAAATTGATTTTATGTATGTGAGTACCGTAAATACGTTCACATAAGTAGCCTATGTTACTCCTTGTGACATTAGCTATCTGCCAGTGAAAGTCTCGCTAAAATCTGTCCAGCCCAGATTAGCCGGAACAAACAGACAGACAGACGGAGATTTTTTCATTAAATTTTACTTTCACATGCATTGAGTTAAAAGCTGTTGATTTGGAATTACGAACAGTTTTATAATTTTATTTATGTGAAAATATTGTTATCTTAGTAGTAATTCAAAGACGTATGTATAGTGCCTGAAACGGCGATGGTCTCACGCTCTGTCACGACGGCTCCTAATCATATTCAGTGAAATGTGGGTGTTGTTGTTACAACTCTTGCTTACCCCTTCTGGGACCCTTCTGGGATTGCGTGAGCATATTTATTATATATTTTTCTTTATAGTGAGACCCTATACAACCCTATTTCTTAAGAAAAATATCAAAGATGAGAGAATTAATGTATGAAAATGATTAATAGTAATATTCTACACATCGCTAGTTTCGAACGGAATTGCAATGACGTAGGTTTATGGTCGATTAAAACACAGGAAAACACAGGTGCTTATGTTATATTATGATTTTATTAACATTGCATAATATATATAAAAAATATTTTACATATATTTTGCAAAAAAGGTAATTAATGTTGTAATAACCCTACTATAGGTTCCGTCAAGAACGAATTAAATGACCAGTAGTCTGTCTCTGTCTATATGTATGGCGCGAGACGAATAAAAACATGCGCAGTTTCCCCACTATTTACCCCTACGCTTTCTTTCCTCATGATGGATACATACATACATCATTTATTATACTTTTAATTACATTGAAATATATCGCACACTCAGTACGATAAAGGCTCAATTCAAAAATCAAATGTTTTTGGAAATAACAAACATATATCGGCAAGGTTGGATTCTTGTTGACAGTAATTATTTTACTAGTTTTGAATACAACGAGTTTATTTTAATATTTAAATAGTAAAGTCTAGGTTAAATAAATTAAAAGGAAATCTGTTTTAAAAAAGGCCGTGGTGGCCTTGAGGTTTGAGCTGTCGCCTGCTACGCAAGCGACGCAAGATCGAATCCCAGCGGGGTCTGTACCAATGAGTTTTGCTTAAAAAAAACTTATGTACAGTGATTTCACACCACGTACTTTACGGTGAAGGAAAACATCGTGAGGAAACCTGCATGTCTGAGAAGTATTTCAAAGGCGTATGTATAGTGCCTGAGACGGCGATGGACTCACCCTCTGTCACGTTGGCACTGGATCATATTCGGTGAAATGTGGATGTTGTTATTACAACACCTCTGCCTACCCCTTCGGGGAATACAGGCGTGAGCATATTTTTTAAACATTTCGGATAGGTTTTATTTTTAGGTTTGTCTATGATTTTGTCTATGATATTGTTTGTTAACACCTGTAATGGTCTATCATACGGTCCTATACCTATCTGTAACCACAAATTGAATGTCTTTATGATAAGCCGATGGTGTAACTGTATTAATAAATAAAATTAAATGATCTTAATTCGTTTTCGCAAAATTTGGAGTTGAGCCCCTATCGTTCTTAGGGTGCGATATAGCCTTGCAGTTACAGCTTTCTTGTAAAAAAGATATAGTTAAAAAAACTTGTTTGTAAGTAATATATTTATGCATATATATTATAAATAATTTGAAATTGCCTCTATATATTGTTGCCTTAATTGTTTTACCCAAGAACCCTTCAATATAGTTACGTCAATTACATGATAAAAATATAAATAATTTTCCTTGTTAAATTGTTATATAGATATCGACCAAATTGTTGTTTTAGTGTTAAATATTTCTCCTTTGTCTAGTCTTGTTATATTAAATTATTAATTAATTAATAATTAAAGGGTGTTTATGACCTATACAGTGTGTTCTGGATGCTACCTTGTATTAAGAAATGTATGGATGGAATACGTGATATTGAAGTTGTATGTATTGTATGTAAAAACTAGCTGTGCTCTGTGGTTTCGAGACAGATAAAAATAAAAAAAAAATTATGTCATTACCGCATATATTTTCATATGCATTTAATGGACAGCTGTTATTTTGAAACTACAAACAGACACTTTAGTTTTATTAATCTGTATATATGTCTTTATGATTGCCAATTTATCATCTTTGGCTGACAACTGGTTTAACCCCGATCACAGATTTTCCTCGTTAAAGGGGTTGCGAAGGTCAGATGGCAGTCGCTTCGTATAAAAATCAGGTGATCAGCCACATCGGGTTGAATCAAGTGCCGACCCCGACAATGTATGGGATAGGGTCAGGGCGATGAGATGTCTTCATGGCATGAAATTATAAGCCACTAGCGAATTTCAGGTGGTCTCGCTCGCGTAGACTTAATTCATGGGTGCGTTTATTTCGGGGAACCTTAATTTGTTTTTCAAATAAAACTAGCATAATTTACACCTTGTAACACCACTAAGGTAGAAGGTAAGAGAGGGAGAGGAAGACCACGGCTAACATATATGAGACAAGTTAAGGAAAAGGTGTCTGTCATGACGTATAGGGAGGTCAAAGAGATGGCACTGGACAGAGACTAATGGAAAGAAATGCATCGGTTACACCGACAAGAGTTATTACTCTTAAATTCATGATGAACACCACTAAATGCCAATGGAAGTCCCTTTATAATCGAGTGTTCCAGAAGTTACCCGGAACACACAGACGGATAGAAAAATAGTTTTTATGTAAATACTGTAAATACTTTCATATGCATTTAGCGAAAGCTGTTAATTTGGCATTATAGGCACTCCAATGTTATTTTTGTGTATTGATGATAGTGACTACATAAAATTTAGATTTTTATTAATTTATGGCTTATCAAGACATACATATGCTCACGCCTGTATTCCCCGAAGGGGTAGGCAGAGGTGTTGTAATAACTACACCCACTTTTCACCGAAGATGATTAAGTGCCAACGTGACAGATGGTGAGTCCATCGTATCAACACATGTCATAAATTAATGGCGAAATAAAAAGTTGATGTATTTCAATATCACATTCAAAACATACATTTCGGTATAAGAATCCAGAGCAACTGTAAATTTCTCGATTGGATTGAAGTGGGAACAAGTGTATGAAATGGGATTTATATAATATTTCTATAATCATGTTGAATTGTATTTGTCAATTAGGCGTTTGATTAATTTATTTATTTAAGCAATCTAGTATTATAGTGTTCTGAATGTAATTAAATAATTGTTTATGATATGCTTTATAATAATTTTCTGATGCAATATGCAACATGTATAGTTATCATGGAAAATGGCCTTAAAGGTGCAGTAGTCATTTTATGAGTATATTGTCTGTCTGTATGGCGCGACGCGAATAAAATAACTTGCGCAGTTACCTCCACAATTTTCGTTGACCGCTCATAACTTGTGACGGCATTTGTACATACTCGTACATATGCTGACGCCTGTATGTTATAAAGAAAGGATATAAAGTGTACGGGACTGACATATGTCATACATACATATGCTCACGCCTGTATCCCATGGGGGTAGGCAGAGACCACCGTTTGCCACATGCTACGATCCTTTCATACTTCTTTCACTTCATCCACATTCATGCATCTCTTCTTTTACGAGTGCTCCGAATTTGACCTTTCTGAAAAATACTATTAATTTGGTCATAGTAGTTGTTCCTTGGACGCCCTCTACCGACACTTCCGCTCACATTCGCTCTATAAATTTGTTTCGTTAATCGCCTTTCACTCATCCTTTCGATATGTCCAAACCATCTCAACATACTTTTTTCAATTCTGGTACCACATCATTCTTTTATACATATGTCACGTGACTGATGTATGTCATTTCCATATATTTTGTATCGTTTCTCTTAGCGCAAGCGCGAGAGAATGTTATTTTGTATAAGCCTACTGAAGAGATAACTAGAGGTATACTATAGCACCCTCAGAACGATAGGAACTCTATCCCTCTTTAAAAAAAATTATAATCAAAGATAGGCAAATTTAAATATATAACTTAGGCAGTAATTTACTATAAAATATTTATTTAATAAGTAACTAAAAACTAATTACAAGTAGAAAACTTGTCCCAAATCGGTGTCTCTCGGGATCGTGTCAAGAAGGCTGGCAGCATTGCCACGTTGAATAGCAATGTTGATTCTCTGAGCGAGAAAAGCCCCAGCCCGCTTGTCGCGAGAAGCTTTATTATTATACCAGTTTTGAATACAGTTTATTTTATATGTATATATTTATTTATTTTTGTATATTTACGTGTTGATATATATTTTGAGATCTGTAGATTATGACGCATTTTTGCAAATTTTCGAGTTGTGCCCCTATCGTTCTGAAGGTGCGATTATGCCATGTTGCAAATTGCTTAAGATATACTTAATATTCCTTAAAACTGTCAATTGATTTAATATATAAGTGTTAGTTTGGTGCGACGGCGGTGTGACGAGAAAACCATGCTTAGTACAAATGCTATAGATGTAAGGAAGCTGTTATTATATAGCGTGATAATTATATTTTACAGACATACAAACACAGCTTAAGATATAATGTGAGTTGCGAATTATACTATACTAGCTGTGGCCTAAATATCAAGTACCTAAGTTACTCCTTGTCAAATCAGATATTTGCCAGCGAAAATCCCGCTAAAATCCGTGCAGCCGTACAGATAGGTAATATTACAAGGAGTACCTTAGGCTACTTTTATTTAGAAAAAAACATTAGTGTTCCACAGGTCATACGTGAAATTAACTTTAAGCGGGTAAAACCGCGGGGCACAGCTATCTCCAATAGAATTCTTCAACAATGTTTATATGTCTGTGGAATATTTAGATTAGTAAGTAGATAGTACCTATGTATAGCTTGTTACACTTAACATCTTATACCTATATAATAATACCAATACCTTATATAAACCAGTAATTCTTGTGTATATCTGAATCTCGGAAACGGCTCCAACGATTTTCATGAAATTATAATCTAGCTAGGTTGAATTTTTGGAAAACATCGATTTGACCATGTTTTTAGACAGTGAAAAACTCATAAAATATCATTACAATACGACAGTAAATATTGCCGACATCTACGATAGCTCAGAATGAGGATGCCAGCTTACGGGGCGATAACGAATTTAGAGTACCCCGGTTCGAATCTGACATTCACCAATTCGATTTGACAATATTTCAAAGAAAACCGAGCACAGCTCGGTCAACCAGGTTCTAATACATTATAAAACCATCTCGAGCTAAATTAATTGAAATTCTATCTTGAGGTTTAGCGTTAAGTTTTATATTCGTAAATCAGATACAGATTACTTATTCAATATAAAAGTCGAAGGAAATATAGTAAAATAATAAACATGTCTGTGGTTAGTATTAAAGTTTAATATATAGTACTTAATTTTCACCGACGTAGGCTTAATTTCATGGGGTTGCCCGCGGCACTCTATATTTTTTAGTCGGAACAAACAGAAAGACATACAGAGATTTCCAAATTGGTTTTTTCATTCGCTGTACCGTATATACTTTTAATATGCATTTAGTATACAACTGTTATTTTGGAATTACAAACATACACTCCAATTTTATTTGTCTATATATAATTTGTTATTTAAAATATAAGTGTGACAAGCTACACTGGGTTTACATAATAAAAAATAATTAATTGTAAAAATGCACTCTTTCATGTGATACTTAACGCGTTATTTCACCTGTTCATGTTAAATTCATTAATATATTATATTTACTATGTTTTAACACCAATTCCAATAAAGGCATATAGTTCACCCAACATATATATGTACTGCGAATATGTCCTTATATTATAATTACGCATATATGTATGTCTTATGATAAATATGATTATTAACCAAATACTGTTGTTCAGTAGGCCTAGAAAGAGTAACATTCTCTCGCGCTTACGCCAATAGAAACGTACGATGTAAAATGTATGGAATATAAATCAGTCACGTGACATAATATGTAATTCCCGTACATTTTTTATAATTTTTACAGGCTCTGATATTATTGGTAGCGCGAATGGGTTACTCACTATGTACCGATAGCGTATGGGAAGTAGGAATAGAAAATGAAATTTACAAGAGATGCTTAGGGAATAAGTTATGTATGAGCGCTTTCTTTGTATACGCAGGAGTAATTGTTGGTCTAGTGGTTAGCAAGTCTGCCTGTCGATCACGAGGTCCAAAATAGGTATTGGATTTTTCTGTCAAGAAATTCACAATAAAATGCCCGGAGTTTGAAAATTGGGTGTGTTTCCACCCCCGTGGCTCGGGGAGCACGTTGCACCGTTGGTCCTCCGCCTGATCTCTCTCCGGTCGTGTCGTGTTGCCTCCCATCTCACTATGAGAGTGAGGCAATAAAGAGTGCACCTGTGTTTGCACACACTTGTGCACTATCATATCTCCTGCGCAGTTGGCCGATCCTCGTTGACATTAGCCGCCGTAACCGAAATTCGGTAGATGTATGTTGCGCTTTTACTCCTACTATTTTTGCTAAGCGCTCATTACTCGTGACGGCACCATAAATGACCGGCAAACTTAAACCTTACCATATTTTTGGTGTTAAAACATAGTTCAACTTAATATGCTTACTTTACACCGGTGTTTATTAATTATAGTTGAAACCTGTGATAGGTCAAATCTCACTGTAAATCGTACTGGTTGATTGGAATATATAATGAAATGAGACTCCCAAAAGAAAATAATGTTATTATTTACTAATGTGTCTAAATAACTGTGCTATCTATATTGTTATTTATTACCAAGCCTTCTAATGGTTTCCGAAAGGGTAGGCTTTTATACTACTGAGATGAAATTCCTGGACGTATGCATAGTGCCTGAAACGAGGATGCATTATATTTTACTATCTGTCACGGCGGCAATTATCGTTGTGGGCCTGTTGACAAAGTACCGTTATCCTAACGCTTACGTGACATATGTCATTTTGTGTCGTTTCTCCTAGCGAAGCGTGAGGATGACGTCATTTTGTCTAAAGACCCTGTTATTCCCACCATTTTAAAGCACGTTAAACTCGTAACGGCATTTAAGCATGTAGACAAAGTAACATTATCCCCAAACTTCGTTAGTAGATAATAAATGTACGGGAATGACAGATGTCACGTGACTGATTCATGTCATTTTCATACATTTCGTATAGTTTCTATTAGCGTTACTTTGTCTATGCCTACTGGGCTAGGTATACTCAAATTCAGTAAGGTGTGGATACCTACCCATTCGGGAACCTTCCGGGAAGGGATTTTCAGGATTCTAGGGGTTGTCCAATCAACCATAGTGCACCTGTGGTAAAGCCACCCGCCTTGTAGAGCAAAGCTACCTAGATACAGCTAGGCTGTGCTAACTACACTATGGTAATTCTTCAATAAACTATTGTAAGTTACACTGTGTTTTTATTCCTCAACCCTAATCTGCACGCTGAATAATTTTGGGCTATACCAATTTTCAGTTATTTGAATGAAGTTTGGTTTTTTTTTGGGTTAAATGTATGAAACGACGATGATATGACTTATGACGGCTGATAGAGAGAAATGGAAGAGAAGAACACATTGCGCCGATTACGAATAAAATGGGATATGATGAAATAAAAATTTCACTAGTGGCAACACAAGCTAAAAGTACTGGGAGTTCAGAAATAACATCCGTTGCAAATAAATTATATTGAAAGTAACTCTTTTGACTCGCTTCCTACTGCTTGACCAATCAGAAAGCAATATAGTTATCAACCAAAGAGTACCCACATTTTTTTTTTTTTTTTGTTAAATGTTTGTTTTGTCAAACTACTGTTTATGGATTCCTGTTACTTAGGAGCTATTTCTTATGATATTTTTAAAACTAAATTGGCAAAGTTCTATAAAAATACCAGGAGCCCATAAAGTCGCAAGATCTACGATTTTAATGGTAAACAAAGTTCAAACTTATTTTATAGGGAAATGTTTTTTTTTATTATTATTATTAGCCTGTCGTGTCCCACTGCTGGGCAAAGGCCTCCCTTCCACTTTTCCAACTTTCTCTGTCCTCAGCAGTCCTCTCCCAATCGCTCCTGAAAGCATCAAGCTCATCCCGCCATCTCCTACGAGGCCTGCCGCGTAGTCGTTTCCTGCCATTTGGTCCATTTTGTAATGGTTTTCGCCCATAGCTCATCCGATGCGACAGACGTGGCCAGCCCAGTTCCACTTTAGGTTGGCAGCAGCGTGGCCTACCTCCGCAATTTTTGTCATGGAGCGCAGTGTCGAGTTCCTCACTTGATCTATTAGTTTCACTCCGAGAATGCTGCGCTCCATTGCTCGCTGGCAAACTCCGAGTGTGGACTTTTGGCGTTTCGTTAACGACCATGTTTGCGCTCCGTATGTGAGGGTAGGGAGGATGCACATGTCCATAAGTTTTCTTTTAAGAGAGAGTGGAAGGGATCCCTTCATAATGTCCTTCATTGACCAATAGCTCTTCCAGGCGTTTTCGGTGCGTCGTGCAACTTCTTTATCTTGTCTTTTCTGGAAGGAGACTTTTTTTATTGCTGATGAAATAATATAAACTAATTTCTGTAATTTACATAATTCAAAAAGTTCATACAAATTTTTAAGATCCAGAAGAAGAGAGCGGAAAAAGAAACATATATAATAATGGAAGTAGTGTATTTGACTAATAATAATATAATTATACTTCTACCCTGCCATCTTATTAGTATCGACCAATCAGGAAGCAGTATCGATCGACCAATCGGAAAACACTTTGCCTATCAACAAAGAACTACCCACAATTTATTTATTTTTAAGTAAAACTCCTACTGTTTATCGGACTCTGCTACTTTTGAAGAGATTCGTGTCACATGTAAACGGAATGCTTCCAATTTTTACAAACTTCTTTAGAAGTACCAGGAGTCCAAAACCCGTAGGATGTACTTTTCAATGATAAATAACGCCCTGTTTATTGTCCTATTTTTTTTTATTAAGTATGTGCTTGTAATGTCACTTCTAAAGTGAACTCAGAATTTTGGAAAATGTTTGCCTGCAATAAAAACGAAAAACTTATTTTAAATAATTTATTTTCGAAAAAAAGTTTCACAAATGTACAGAGATGTCAACGACATAACAAATTTACTGTCTTGTATTATTATTATAAACATTTTCAATAAAATATCGTCCTTAAATTATATTTCACACACGAGACATAACTAAAACATTTTCAATGTGTCATTACACTTATAATAAAATTATATGAAAAAATTCGCTTACTGATTAATACGCGTCAATGTGATATTAATAGTTTCTTAACTGAAAACTTATTTAAATTACAAGCAACATATTAAAAAATATATATAATCGTTCTTAAAAAATATTCAAGTGATATGGACCAGCCTAATTATATTTTGTCTTACGTCAGAAAAATGTTAAAATTATTTATCGTAGTCCTTTCTATAATAGTAGGGGAGCCCAAGCGGGGATTTCGGGATTTACTCAAGCGCGGCAGATTAATATACAGGAGGATACCTTGTACCTTGTCAGATTAACATACGTAAATTATTAAAAATGCGTAGGGCATTGATGCTATCAATATCTGACGCGCTCGAGGATGTCCATGCAACAGTTTTTTTTTACATATTTAACCATCTATAGCCGCTTCCCTCACCGATGTAAAGGTATATACCATATAACATTTTTTTCTTGTTATCATTTAAGCTTTGCAACCCAATAGGTATCTACGACGCTCGAGTAAATCCCCATTTAGCATCGTGGGCTCCCCTACTATAGTAGGGGAGCTCATATTGCCATCATAGGTCCACTGTGTAACAAAGACAGACTTATACACTTCATATACATCTGTCTCATAATCATTGTCGATCTATGATTGCAATATGCCATGGTAGGGCCTGACGACATTAAAATATATAACAATATGTGGAAATTCGTAAGGCTAGCTACACGCTGATGGGATGTATTGAAAATATGCCATGCTCATATCTATATATATATAAAAGAAAGTGGTGTTTGTTTTTATTTATAACTCAAGAACGACTGAACCGATTTGGCTGAAAATTGGTGGCCAGGTAGTTTAGAACCAGGAGAAGGACATTGGATACTCTTTATCTCGTTCTCGTACAACACAATAAAGTCTGCGCGGGATTGACCGCGGGGCATAGCTAATTTGTAATATGTTAGTTATTATATTTGACTATTGGAACTGCATCCATGGGATTCATGAGATTATTGTTACCATTACTAATTGTAAAATATTATTTTAAAGAGTATATTTTGATGTATTTGCCGGGTAACATTTATAGTCCTGTATAATGTATTATCGTGTCCTTCTGAGGATTTGAAAGTGCATTGTAGAAGTCTAATCAAATAAACATATTTTGAATATTATTGCGTGTGCGTGGCTAGCCTTAGGGATTTTTAATTTAATTTCTGTATAGTATATATTTCTTGAGCGATAGATTTAACGCTCCATAAAGCCGAAAATAACAGATTGTCTTTATCAAAACCTAAATATATATTTAAGTATCATCACTCAATGTCGCTTAAATACGCCAATAACAAAACAGATGTTATCCTTTTATTATGAAATAATCAAAATGTTGATTTCAGTTCTATACGCACGTAATACATTTTGATTATTTTATTTTATATAACTAACGGATTATGTAGTTAAGTAATGTTTAAACTGAATTTTCGGCTACTAAGGATTGTTTTTAAGCAACATAATTTGAACGTTTCTAACCTACCATGAAATCAATTAAAAGTAAGCTCACGCCTTCCCGGAAGGGTAGTGACTGTGGTGTGATTTCACATCAAACTCATTGGCATAGCGGCGTTATTCTGTAACGTTTCTCAGAGTCGAACCCGACGTCGAGTGTCCTTTTCACTCATAGAAAATTAATACATAATACAAAGACAGATAATGTTACATTCCAAATCAATGTGCGACGCTGTAACCTTACAGAATAACGAGGCAGACCTCAGGCAGATTCAACTCTGCGACCATGGCTGTTGGTAGGAGAGAAAGTTAACTCGAAACATTGATTAATGACAATAACAATATCCACAATGTTAGCAAACCAAGACCATGCTCCGTTGCTATCGATCAATGCCCTAAATAAAGGTTCAAACATCGTTGTATAGACCTAAAACTTCCTACACTCGCTGCTTATGGCGCTTTTAACGTTCCCATACAAAAACAGGAATACGCAGGCGATATCGTAGACGTAACAAGAGCCGTGGTGGCCTCGGGGGTTGAGCAGTCCCCTGCTACGCAAGCGACGCAAGTTCGAATCCCAGCGGGCCCGGTACCAATGAGTTTTTCTACAAAACTTATATAAAGTGATTTCACACCACGTGCTTTACGGTGAAGGAACATCGCGAGGAAACCTGCATACTTCTGAGAAGTAATTCAAAGACGTATGTATAGTGCCTGAGACGGCACTTAATCAAATTCGGTGAAAAGTGTTGTGATAACTACACCTCTGCCTACCGCATCGGGGAATACAGGCGTGAGCATATGTATGATATAATCAGAGTGTGATACTCATGATGCTAACTATACCCATCTCAATAATACCAGACACCTATTCTTCTAAACATTACTCAACTTTATAAATCACAACATAACGTGTAAGAATATACAGCTTCAATGAAGTACCAGTAATGTATTATTTCAATCAACATCGCTCTTCTTGTGTCAAACAATCTATCCCTATACATATTAAAAAACACACTGTGCTTAGCAAGAAAGCAGACAGATTCGAGGCTACACTACATTATATACCAACTGCATAATGACGTGTCAGTAGGCTTAGACAAAATAACATTCTCAGACGCTTGCGATGTAAGCCGCGACAAATGTGGTCACGTGATATGTAGCGATACGTGATAGGAGTGGCTGCATGACGTTGTTCCTTTGTAAGTCGCGGGAAATTTAAAATAGGGTCACGTGACCACATTTGGCTGGACGGATAAAGGTGCAACCTGATGTAAGCCGCGACAAATGTGGTCACGTGATATGTCGCTATACATGATAGGAGCGGCTGCATGACGTTGTTACATTGTGAGTCGCGGGAAATTTAAAATAGGGTGACGTGACCACATTCGGCTGGACGCGAGCGACGAGCGGCTGCATGAGGCCGCACCTTAATAGAAACTTTACAAAATGTATGGGGATGACATAACTTAGTCACGTGACATATGTCATTCCCGTACATTTAGTAACGTTTCTACTAGCGAAGCGTGAGGATAATGTTACTTTGTCTACAGGCCCTGAGGCCTTACCATGAGGTCTTATTGCCATGATAGTTTTACTCTTATCACGAGACAGATGTATATGACGTATATACATCTGTCACTGTCACACAACTGTAATAACATTGCAATAGGAGCTCATGGTTGGGCCCCTGGACTGAGGCATAAAAATACTCGCGTAGCTACAGATTTTGACAGCTTTCTTACTAAGCATAAATGATACAAAATACACAATGTAAATACATTTCATTTATACTGAAAGAGTTCCACAGACAACGTTAAAATCTATTATAACTTTTTGCTATTTAATGTACTCTATGGACTTAGTTACCCTGCAATGGTTGGAAGGACATGTTTGTCTGTGGAACATTAGATTGAAACTAAATATTATAACCAAACGCTAGAAACGGTCTGCTTTCGTTGACAGATATAGACTTTAAGAATGTATATAAAGTCGAAATTCTCTCATCATTTATAACGCACCTTCACTCAACTATGTTCATTTATTTGAGTTAAAAATAAAAGCTTTTATTTAAGGTGGCAGACAAGGAAGTAGCAAGCCTGATGGTAAGCGGTCACCGATATCCCAATGTCAAATTACTGTCAACAAAAACAGCAACAATCTAGCATCCGAAAAAAACAAACGGAATAAAATACTGATCGTAATTTAGGAACTACGTGTAGCCGTTTCATAGATGCTCAATTTGTAACACAACATTTCCGAGAGATTTAAATTAAGAAGCTAGCGAATAATAAATAGGCCATAGACAAACCTCTTTATCACAGCTGTCAAAATGCACAAAAAAACAATGCATTGTCCCTTGTCATAAAGCTAAGTGCAAACATGGCATATCTTATAATCTACTTACGGTAAAAGTAACGAGTCTTGTCTATGCCCACTTTGACCACTGGTTAACTAAAATGGCTCTGAATTTTCCTAAACAATCGACGTAGTAGAAAAATAAATAGATACTTAGTTTAAAATACTTAACAGTAAGTTTCAAGATATCTAACAATTTAAAACATCTATCGACCGTGTAGAGATCCCGTCGCAAGTTTTGAGCGCTCAGCGAAAATAGTGGGGATACAAGACCCAAATATGACTACTGTATTCAACGACAGCGCTCAAAATTCATGACGGCAGCTTTATTCAATGATGCATTTCATTTCAAAGGTCGTACCAGTATCCCTATCACGGGTTCGCCACCGTTTTCGTAATCTATACTCGCTAGCGTCTCCGTCGAATATTAGTATGAGAAATTGTGCAGCGACTCCCAGCGGTGACGTGAAGAACTAAAATATCTCATACAAATATTGCGAGTGACGCTAGCGAGTATTGATTACGATAACGGTGGCAAACTCGTGATAGGGATACTGATGTGTTTGTCTCTAATTTGGTCCCCGCTGTATTGTTGGTACATTATAATGTATTTAGTATATATTGCCAACTTATCCGCACCAGCGCTATCTGTTCATATATTTAATACTCTTGAACGATAAATATTTCAAGTATTTTATAGTGGATCATAATTTTATTTTAAAAAGAAAAAAAAAATTCTCTAAGATTGGTAATTACATAAAATATTGTAAGTACGAAAACTGCATAGAACCATATATATAGTTGACAATTTTATAATTCGTAATTCGGTCTGTTTGCGTAAATTTCTCAATAAACCGACTAAAAGTATTTAGGCTATTTAGATTTCATTGCAAAGCGCATATCCTCAGATAAGTTCGTACTAACATTGACTATAATATCTGCATTTTACAAATTGAACTGTGAACTTCCAAAATGCACTAGTTATAAGTTGCAATAGAAATCTTATTTACATTTAACGCGATGAAGGGCCATTAAAACTACATTTTTGCGTTGCATCGTTCATAAAATCATAATTAGATGATTATTTAAGATGGTGAACAAACAAACGGACCAACTGATGGTAAGTGGTTACCATCGTGGTCGCTATGGCTTAGACAATGTAACATTCTCTCGCGCTTTCGCTAATAGAAATGATAAATGTATGGAAATGAGATAAATCAGTCACGTGACATATGTGCCTTCTAATTTAATGACCAATCAATTAATCTCCTTTGATATATTTGGTAATCACAATATGTTATAGTTCATCAAGGCCCAAACTTTTTTGCTACGATTATGAACGAAATAACGCAAGATTTCTTGCTTTATACTAACAATGAGTCGGGTTTCAAACCACTCATTGTTTGACGAGAATCGTGAGTCCTTTGCGCGTGCCGGTCGAAGCGACGGGGGCAGAATGTAAAAAAATATTTTTGACAGTTGTCAAAAACCTGACAGTGACACCTGTCAAAAATTGTGCAGTCTCAGAATGAAGTTAGAAAAAACAAGGTTCACACTTCTTTTATTATAATTGATACCAAATTTAATGCATATTATTAAAAAAATACACAGAAAAATGTCTTATAGTTTTTTTTAAGTCCTGATACAGATTTGCCCCCGTCGCAATTACATTAAATATAAATACATAATCACATATTAAATTAATAATAACAGCCTTTTTTTTAGTTTTTTGTATTTTTATTTTTCATTTTTCAACTAACTAAGCTTAGTAGAGAAATACACTAGCCATTATTATATTAAATATTTTGTTATTAAATGGTATTTCTTGTACTAGAAATGTTAAAGGAGCTTAGAAAACTTACTTAACCGACTTCAAAAAAGGAGGAGGTTTGTATATTATGTTTATTATTATATACCGTATATTATGTTTTTCTGAAACGTATTTTTGATATTTATCCGTTTATTTTAGAACTACAGAATACCGAGTCAGAGAAAATAATTAATTTTCATAGTGTAATTGTTTTATACGAAGAGTGAAATTTTATCTATACTCATACCTCATACCATAAAGAAATACAGTTTGTGAGTTTGTAGGGGTTAATCTCAGGAACTACTGAACCGGTTTTGAAAATTCTTTTAACAATGGAAGAACACATTATGTGTTAAAGTCAAAGACTATATTAAATAAGTTTTGCAAACAATAAAAATATATTTTCGTGGTAATTAAATTATACGCGTCTGAAATCTACCACAACTTGACAGATATCGGCGAAATTTACTGTCGTATTGTAACGGTTTTGTAGCAATTTTTAATTGCCTGAAAACATGGTTAAAACGATGTTTTCTGAAGATGATCCTAGATCAATTTTTTGCCCCTACACATTCTTGGAGCCGTTTCCTAGAGTCCGAATTATTAGTATAAGATTTTTTCTAAACTCATGTAACATTATAAAGATTTAATTAATATATTGCCGAGTATCGCTTTGAAATCACCTCAAAGCGAGAATCTAAATCTCATACCTACTTTTTCTTTTTTATGTATGAATACATATACAAAGCACAATTTAAAGTTTTTAGTATCATAAAAATTTTATTAAGATTCGTTGGTATGAAGGTAAAATGCTCAGAAATATTAATGATTAAAATTTTTGAATAATTAAAATTTTTTTTGTTTAAAATTGGCTCTGAAACTTCTTGATCGATTTTAATCATTCTTTCGCTAATAAAATGCTACATTATTACTGAGTAACATAGGCTATTTTATAGTCCAGATAAATAACGAGGATTCAGGTGACTGGGACCGCTAGCTAACTGGAACCGCGTTCCCACATGCCTGATTCGTTTTTATTTATCTTTATTATCAGGCGAATGGGATCACTCGTAATTTTATTAGCTTCGTAGCTTCTTTGATTTCATACAATACATTGATGCTAATTAGGTATGTGGTCCCAGTCGAACGATTCAAAAATGCTATCAGGCGACTCGGACCGCGGTTCCAGTGCTCAGTGGTTCCATTCGCCTGTATCCTCTTAAAAACACGCGGCGAGGTCGTGATCGGAAGATTATTTTATTAATTTGATTATTTTACGTGAATCGGGCTACAGACGTCATGTTCAAACTTTTTCCTCATTAAGCGGCTGTTCCTCGTGCTTGACAGGCGCCGGTCTAGGACTGTTCCAAGCCTGCTGCTTACCAGATCCAAAGCATACGAAGGTCAAAGCCCCAACTATGTACGTGCAAGCCAGGATGTAAAACACTATCTTCCATTGTTCTGGGGTTTCCTGGAAAGGTTAAGGATATATTACAATACTTCGCTTATAATATTCGCTGCCGTCACTCATACAGAGTTTGAGAATCTATTTTTGTAAATTGTGTCTATTATAATTTTCTTTTGGTTTTATATATAAGCGCTTTGGCAATAGCTGTAAGTATATATATTCAAATTATGACATATTATAATTATTAACAAGTAATGAAATAAAATAATAACTAATTACTAACTAATGTACTTACGTGTTCCTTGGTGAGTTCTCCGACCATGAACGTTGAGAGCCAGCCTCCGAACGATGACAATGTGTTCGCCATCCCGAAGATTGTACCTGGCATTATAATATAACATTAGTTACTTCATGACGTTTGACACCCAATAAGTGATCTTGGTTGACCACTGGGACCAAAGAAAAATGTACCACGTTTTTTTGCAAAAAAAATCGGTACATTTTCAGGGATTTTTGTAAATTATGTATCAGTAGGAGGTACCTAGCATGTAGGTAGGTATTTCAGGCATTATATTTTTTAAACGTGGTGCCTTTATTTTTTAAAAAATAATTAACCCAATTTAATACTTATTTATCTATAAGTTGTCCATCCACATATGCTCACGCCTGTATTCCCCGAAGGGGTAGGCAGAGGTGTTGTAATCACAACACCCACTTTTCACCGAATATGATTAAATGCCAACGTGACAGATGGTGAGTCCATCGCCGTGTCAGACACTTTACATACGTCATTGAATTCTCAGAAATATGCAGGTTTCCTCACGATGTTTTCCTTCACCGTAAAGCACGTGGTGTGAAATCACTGTACATAAGTTTTTTAGAAAAACTTATTGGTACAGGCCCCGCTTCGAACTTGCGTCGCTTGATGTCACGGCTGTCCATCCATAAAGAATACGAAAACGGTGGCAAACCCGTCATATAGGTACTGTTAGTTCTGTGCATGGCTTACCACTGAAGTTAGGTGCAATGTCGAGTCCATTGCCGAGGTATCCGGCGGTGACCGCGCCGTTGATGGTAAGCGCTAGCGTGAAGATGGCGATCGACCAAACGCGGTCTCCGCCCAACGACGCTTGAGCTATCATCAGCAGACCTGCCAATTGTATTCTTATAGTTAAAAACAAACTTATAATTACAAATACGTTGCGACCTTGCGTCAAAGGATAACATCCTGAGGGAAAGTTGTGTATATTTGTCAATGATCTGTTTAGCTACAAGGCAAAATCACCTATGGACATCGCTATGTTTTTATTTTTAATTGTGCCAGCTATTTTGTACCTCCCGCCATTGTTTCACAATACAAACAGACCACAACTCCAAATTATCATCGTATATGTAGGATAAAAGTTATATAAATTTCAAAAAGCTAAATATGAATCAACAACCCATATTTCATTTAAATTATTTGTGTAATAGACTAGAGTAGTAATGTACTAGAGCAACAGAAATCAAAGACTCATATTGCCTGAGACTGTTACAATTTACCTTTCGTCTCGTTAGCGAATCTTACTCGAAGGACCAAAGTATGCACAACAAACCAGCTCGAAGGACCAAAATAACTTTTCATAGAAAGACACAGACAAAGTTATTTCTAACCCAAAACCTTATAATTTTGAAATGGTATTAAAGCTAAACAAACCAGGAACTCCTACAGCAAATCCAGTGAACAGCTTCCTGGCAGCAGTGGTGGAGAGCTTCCCGCTCCTCCTGAGGGAGTCAGCCAGCACGGAGGAGGCGAGCGCGCAGAGGTACTTGCCCAGGTACGGTAGGGAGGACAGCAGACCGTTCTGTGGGCATATTTCTCAGTAAAAGCAACCTTCCGAACCAGGCGGTAGCATGTATAATATTATGTATAATAATTGTCATTCTAACGATGTGAAAGAACTTTGTTAAAAGTCAAATCGAATAAAAAAAATTTTTGGAGTTAAGTCGTAGGTGCTGCCGCGTAATTCTGTAAGGTTTCTCAGCGTCGCACTCGTCGAGTGAACTATATCATCTATGTGTTTTCAATTCAATTCAAAATATCTTTATTTGATTAGACTTCTTACAAAGTACTTTCAAATCGTCAGAAGGACACAAAATACAGTATACATGATATAAATGTTACCACTTTTTTTACTGTGTTTTGTTTCAATAACCTATGATTGAAATCGATGCTCAACGCTGAAAATCATTACAGAATAACGCGGGGGGCCTTGAATGCGTAGTAGCATTTTCGCTGAGCACACAAAACAGACGGACAAAAAGGTGGCAGAAATACAGACTCTGCCATTTATTATTAATATAATGGATGTATGTCCACCACAAAAGTGCATTCTAAATACTAGTCACAACAATTTCTGAAATCGTATGAGTAGTTACCTCCTACATAGAAACATAATTTCTACATTATCAGTTACCTAATATAGCCTCCTGGGAGCCATTGTGCACACACCCTTAATTGTCTGATTAGCAAGGCGGGAGATTAAATAACGCCTTGCTGGGAACTATTACTCATGTGTACAGTCAGCATCAGAAGTTGTTGCATTAAAATTGCCTTTGAGAAGCATTTTCATATTAACCTAAGCAATGCGACATAACGTACGGTATATATTGGTTGCAAGTTCAAGGGCATCTCAAATTTTAGTACGAATATAGTACGAAAATTTGAATACTTAAAAAGATAAATATTGAATCAAAAGCATTAAAAGTGAAAGATGCAAAAAAAATATTAATCATAACTTCTATAATTATGTTGTTTAGAATATAATATTTATTTGAAAGTTTTGAGTCCGACCATCTTGACTGAGTAGGGTATCCGACTGGGAAGATGAGTAGAAAAATGTTTACTTGAGGTACCTATTTTTAAATGCACCTTCTTCACGAACTGGTGACAATTTTGGTGGGTTTTGGTTTTATATGTTACTTATGGTTCCAAACAATTGCCAAAACATATTTTTTAAACTAACATAAATATACAATGTATTATCTATCTTATAAAATACTAGCGGACGTCCCGCGGTTTCACCCGCGTAGTTCCCGTTCCCGTGGGAGTAATGGGATAAAATATAGTCTTTGCGACTATAATTTGAGATTTAAACTATCCTATCTCTCAAGTTGGACCGAACTGCACATGGTGTGCGAATTTTATTATAATCGGTTAAGTGGTTTAGGAGTCCATTGAGGACAAACATTGTGACACATGATTTATTATTATTATTATATAAAATATATAATCTATCTTGTAAAATCTTAAGGAATGATTGCCCAATCATTAACATTCACTCCACTACCGACTACTGTGTACAATGTATAAACTTATCTAATGACTCCACTTTTAAGACTTTTGCACGCAACATTACATACCGCATTCGCGTAGTTCGTCTGTGCGTTCACCTTCGTGAGTCAAGCCTCTAGTGACTAGACTCTAGTCAGTCAGTTAATTCAGTACTTAATGTACTTTTATGGTCGTTAGGTCGTTATGATATAAGAATATTGAGGGAAGCCAAATTATGTAACCGTCAAAACGCATAAAATTGTCTAGACCGAATATGATTTACGTCTAGTAACGACGTGCTTTAATCCGATAATTGTGTCAAATATACTGCGAGAACGATTAATTTGAAAGTTAAGATAAATGCCAGTAGTGCCTCTTTTATAAAAGCTGTTACTAATAGGGAGCAAAATATTAACCACTTGATAGACTAGGAAAAAAGATAGTATTTTTTTTTAAATATACAATTATATAAATTGCATGTAATCTATACATCTCATCATCTCCTTGACCTTATCCCATACATTGTTGGGGTCGGCACTTGATTCAACCCAAGTCTGATCACCTGATTTTTATACGAAGCGACTGCCATCTGACCTTCGCAACCCCTTTAACGAGGGAAATCTGTGATCTGGTGAAACCAGTTGTCAAACTATTTTAGGCCTCCAACTGACCTGTAACGATTGCCAATATACAATGAAGAAAGACGATAATTTGATAACACATATTTTAACGCAAACACGCACCAAGATTGTTTACGTCTCACGAAAACTAAACGATAGATATTAAGTCTAGACTAAGATAGAACTGACGCCATTAAAGGGAGGTTCATGTCCTCCCGTGACGCACAAATAGCTCGTTGAAAGTATTCCAAGAGCATTATACAATTTACTCAGTAATTTAGCGGCGACTTTGACGTGACGCCAGTGTTTTTATTGTAATTTGATCATAATTAAAGTTGGTCAGAACTCAAGCAATAAAAAGTGAGATACTTACATACATACATACATACATACATACATATGCTCATGCCTGTATCCCATGGGGGTAGGCAGAGACCACTGTTTGCCACATGCTACGATCCTTACATACTTCTTTCGCTTCATCCACATTCATGCATCTCTTCATACACTTTATTTGGTTACGAGTGCTCCGAATTTGACCTTTCTGAAAAATACTATTAATTTGGTCATAGTAGTTCTTCCTTGGACTTTGGCCCCGTACCACGGGAATGGGAAGTACGCGAGTGAAACCGCGTGACGTCCGCTAGTTATTAATATTTATATATATATATATAGTTATTGCACCTTTTTGTCGTAGAATAACAGTAGGTACCCGACGTATAGGTTTCTTAGGCTTTCGTTTTGTAAGCTTTGCATGGGTACGTAAAAATACGGTAAATATACCCCTATAACCTTTCATAAGTGACTTGTAAGTATCTATATTAGATGTAAATAGGTGCTTTCCGGAAATGTACGCGTTACTCAGGAAGTGATCGCAACGGTCGTGACTGGTAAAACACTAGATTTCCGCGCCCTAAGGGCCAGTTATTAAACGGAAGGTAACACATAAGCGCAGATATTATTCCTTGTCAAAGAATAGTGGCGCTTACCCATAATTTATCATTATTTATACAATACTAGTGTTCGTGTCTATGTCACTGAACTCCTAAACGGTTGGACCGATTTGATTGAATTATTTTGTATGTATTTGGGTGGCGCCTTGGATGGTTTAGATTTACAAATAAGCCCGAGTCCGCTAGTACCATTAAAATTGGAAAGTATGTTTGACTGCCTAACTTAGGGTCTAAGAATATGGCTATGGTATTCCCTGCCTGTCGTAAGAGGCGACTAAAAGGGGGCCGGAGGGCCTGCTGGCGGTGGTCGGGGTGGGAGCTTTGACCACCGAGCCGCGGGCCCGGGAAGGTGCCTTGCACAGCGAGGTCTCCAGGGGCGGCGTCACAGCTGCCCCGGGGATGTGCCCCGGCAAAGTGTGGGGGGGCACCGGTGCGTTCTATCAGAGTACCCGGAGTCCCCCCTGAGCACTGAGGATGGCCACCGGGGGGGTTTTAGTGCGGTAAGAATCCCACATACCCCGATCTGCCTCTCCCAGGGCGGTCGGGGACCTTTTGAAGGTTTCCCCCTCGTCAACAAAAAAAAAGGTTCATTTACAGCCGTTTCCAAATGTAAGTCTGTGTAGGTCTGTCTATTTGATTGATCTGTGTCCTCTGCGGAGACCCTTATCGCAGTCGTGATCAAGTAACATTTTTTTTTTTTTATTTATTCAGGTTCACCAACAATTTGTTACATTAATACATACAATTGTTGCATCTCAAGGTTAAAAACTAAATGTACAAATTACTTATAGGTAAACACAGCTTGCTTAAAATTAATAGTGTACAACTTGAAAGAAAACTAGTATATGTTTGAGTGGAATTGTGTGTGTGTGTGTGTGTGTGTGTGTGTGTGTGTGTGTGTGTGTGTGTGTGTGTGTGTGAGTGTGTGTGTGTGTGTGTGTGTATGTTTGTGAGTGTGTGTGCGTGACATAACACACATTAGTTAATTCTTATTGATCGTTCGTTATTACTTTACATTGCAAAAGGGCTCACTTCCTCCGCCTATTGTACTCCGAAATAGATGTCAATTGATGGAATTCGTTGCATCCTGCGACCAAAGTCTTTGAGACGCAGTCAAAATTTATTGCGTGAGAGAAATGGCGTAAGCGACATGAGACATTGTTAGAGAGATTTTTATTTCCCATGAGTACTAACAAGATAAGAGTACTATGGATCAAAATCGAAGGATAAAATGATTGGCCACCTTCTGCGACATGAGAGATAATAGAAGGAAAGGTAGAAGGGATGAGAGGAAGAGTACTAAGGTTATACATGAGACAAGTTAAAGAGAGATATGCCGTTCTCTACCAATAAAGTAATTTTTATATCATGTTATGTACATTTTTGAAAAGAGTAATTACTGAGTTTCTTGCCAGGTTCTTCTCAGTAAAAGCAGCCTTCCGAACCTGGCGATAGCATGTATAATCGTGCTTAATTATGTCATTCTGACGATTTCAAAGTACTTTGAAAAAAGTCTAATCGAATAAAGATATTTTTGACTTTGACTTTCACGTTGAATAAACTGTAAGCACTAGATGTGTCTTGCATATGGGCCATTAAATACTCTGAACCATATATTTATCCTGTTTATATTGAGTGTGACCATTAATATTGATTTCCTAAATGGTAATTTCTACCATTCATAAGTGCCTTGATATAGTGAATATATATTTTAATATTATATTAAATTTTTTCGTATTTTTCTATGTTATTGTCTCTCCAATAATGTAAGCGAAAATATAATATAAATATAAATACAATTCAAAGAATAGTTAAACTAGGCAAATGACATAAATCAGTCACGTGACATATGTCATTTTGTAACGTTTCTGCTAGCGAAGCGTGAGGATAATGTTACTTTGTCTACAGGCATGGTGCGTTGTCCCATTGTCCTGATGCGCGATCGGCGCCTGCGCACACCGGATAGGCACTCCAAGAGGTCGGGATCGAATGACCATAAAATAATACGAATACATTAACATTAAAAAATATAGCAAAAAATCTCATGTACGAAAAGCAAACACTTTTTTTTTTTCGTTTTTGCACTTGCTATGGTGACCATGATTTTTATTGAACTGAGACTGTCCCAATATATTGTTTTGAAGCAAGTTATCTATAGATAATATTATAAATACCTAGTAATAAACAAATTATTTCAAAAAATTACAAATCATTATGTAATTTTTTAATAGAAAATATAATAAAAATAAACATCTCTTTTTTTTCTCTAAGCTTGTGAATATTAATAATGTCGACTTGACACTCTTGATTCTATATAACTTCATTAAGGATATCAAAAAAACATTTAGGAAAGTTGACCTTGGCGCTCAGAAATGTGACCTCAAATGAAACGCGACACGATGAGAATAAATTCTGAGTTGTTATTGAATCATACAAGTTGGATATTAACGCGATAGGAAGGCTTTTCGAAGTGTAAAAGCGAAATACAACAATAATTGTTTACAACAACAATTGTTTGAGTCAAGATTTCTGTGTTATGTTTATTCAGGAACAGCTGGAGATTTGATGGTGAACTTTCCTATACCTATTTATCTCTTTCTCTGTGCATATAAATCCATTATGTCCCTCGCACTCTCTCTGCGCTCAACGCTCTCTTGGAGTCCAACTCTGAGTGTGATTTGTTTGCGGATGAATGGCAGACGATCATGTCGGCATGTCTGGAGTATTGCGAGGCGAATGTTTGATTGTGTTTGTATTTTTATAATATGCTCTGTATATAATTAAATGTGATGTGTACTGTATATATATTTTTATACAGTATATTTAATTAGATGTTAATTTCAGGAGTACGTTTTCTCTCAAACAGTTGAAATATAAGATAAGGTATTTTTAAATACATTTATGTTGAAATGGAAATATGGGTGACCTTATGGGCCAATAATTGAAAGTCGGACAACGTTTTGACAGTTTCATTTGGTAAAAACAACTTGAGCAACATTTGGGTTCACGATCTAAATATTAAGGAAACTGGCTTATGTGGACCAACTGCTAGTTCTGTCCACAGAATTAATCACTTATTGGCGTCACGAGTTTTGAGCGCTGAACTAAAATAGTGGAGATAACTGCGTATATATTTGTCTGCACTCACACCATACATGATCCAAAAATACTGCAGTGTTCAAAATTCGTTAAGGCACCTATACTATAGAACATATTCACTGGACTAAAGAACAACCCAAACTGTAAAATATTATGATTTTTGACATTTACATTTGCGATTCAAGGCTTTGATTCCATGATACTGCATTTAGCAAATGAATCCAACTGTACTTTTCGATCCTAATTATACTCAGGGGCTCGTTAGCAATAATATCTTTAAGTATATCAGGTCGTTTGAGGTGTGGCAACCTGCTCACCACTACTACAGAGGCTGTCCACTTTTTGGCTGATGCAATAGGGTGGGTGGCTTGCGTGATGCCGCCTGATTATCCTTTGTGACAGGTCAAAGGAAATAGTATCAAAACTGCCTGGACAGAGAGGTGAAAATAGCAGAGTTGATAGGTTATGTTAAGTAACTTGAGAAATTTTACAGTTGTAGTTTCTTTTTTATTAATCTGCTTTCGATTTCTCTGATGGTTCACGCGTGAATGGTTTTTATCAATAAAGAACGAATTTTAATGTGTGTACAATTAATTAATACAATTTAATGTACACTAGACATAAAACTATAGGCTTCTGATTATATAGATAATAAACTACAAAACGTTTGTAGTTACAAACGTCTAGAACATCGACTTTATATTACTTTAAATGTTTCTATTGTATGTTGATGTATGAAACGACATAAAATAGAAGTCTTTGGTACACTAAACAGTAGAATCTGCCCCCTCTTTGTAAGATGCATACGTATATCACAGCCAATTTATATACATAGGTATAAGTGTCTCACCTACTATATCATCTCAAAAAAGTTACTAAAGTCATAATGCATATATTGTTAAGAAAAATCATATCAATAGTTTTTTTTAATAGTCTAACGTTTTTTATAAGAATGGTCACTGTATCATTATAATTCACACGATGTTAAACAACATTATTAATTAATTCGCAAGGATAGATATAACGAGATTTAACCGGTCAAGTTGTTTGGTCTGAATCTCAATGAAACATATTAAAATGTATATTTTACGAGATTCATTCACAAATAAAATGTTTGCCTTAATTTGAATATCGTTATGTCAAAATGCCTAAACTATGACATTTAAAGTTTATAAATTCGCTTTTAATACATTATCGTATCATTCATCATATCGTAAAACAAATATTCAATACATTTTTTAATGTTTCTTATAACTTAATCATAGATGGCGCTACATTAACTATGACGAAGGAGACAACTTAGTAAATAATGTACTTTTACTGATCGTTCAAATCGTTCTCTCGTGATTTTTCCAAGAAACATTTGTAAAGGATTACATACATATAATCTAAGGAAAACTTTCATAAAACAGTGAGTCATTATCTTCGCGCAAACAAAGTATATGTAACAAAGTGTAAACACTTAGCACCATTAAGTAAATTAAGTACAAACACGTGTCTGAAAGATAAACAATAATTTCCCAAGTGGTATAGAGCACTTCAGTGCTTGTATGCACGTGAGGCGATAATACAGATCCACTAGCTACCTTACTCAATTGTATAACATTATACAATACACTTTCTATTTCCTAATCAATGCTACGCATTATTTTATTATCAAGTACATGCCACTTCATCGAAATAGTTGTTGTAAGCCAATTTGTAAAAAAAAATTGTGCGGTTTTTAAATTTTTTTGTCACAAGCAACAACTTTGTTATCTCTACTCTTTTTTTAAAGTCCTAAGACATTTCATTTTAAATGGTCACCTCACGAAATAGTCAGCGCGTCTCAGCTAAAACTGAATTGGGTTTTTTTTGTATATTTTAATCAGAATCAATGTTTGTATGTTAATATTATCGTATATTCAATCAGTATTTACGCGCTACTACACCAAAATACACAGATTAAATACCTACCACAATTATATTTATTATTATAATTACATGAACACGTTTTTTTTTATGTTTCATTGCCACGTGTTAATATTAATTTCCTACTCTTGTAAGAACGTAATGGTCACCCTAGCGCTAAATTGAAACTTACCTATAAATACAACTGCTTTTGAATGTTATCGAATTTTGTCACGATTGAGTTCTAACCGTCATTCATTCATGCTCATTGTCACAACGCGTCATTAACATACCTCACCTCCACTTCACCTCATTTTAACCGACTTAAAAAAAGGAGAAGGTTCTATTGTTTGAGCCGTGTTGTTTTATGTATGTACCAGCGGTTTGGATGGTTTCATAAAAGTAGTATAAAAATTTAAAGACTCCTAATGTTTTTCATAATTATTTGCAAGGTTCTGCGCGGGTTGATTGACGTCTCCGAACCAATTGGGGAACTGGGATGACTCTTCGTCCCTGACAGGTACCTGCAAGCTGTTCGTAGTCGAACAGTGACTCATGCTGAGTACCCCATACCTCGTTAATTAACTGCACTCAATGCTCTCCTGGAGTCTAACCCTACTGTGTGTGGATCTGTGTGATGACGCATGGAATAATTGTTTGTTAATAGTGCATCGTGTTCTACGAGAAATGATGAATATATATTTATTTATTTTATTTTTATGTTTATACTAGCTGTGCCCCGGTTTCACCTGCGTAGAATTAGTTTTATATCGGTTTAAATTGACAAAGTTTCATACTAACTTTTATCCCCTATTTTATCCCCTTGGGTGTAAAATTAATCAAAATCCTCTTCTTAGCGGATGCCTACGTCATAACATCTACCTGCATGCCAAATTTCAGCCCGTTCAGATCCGTCCAGTGGTTTGGGCTGTGCGTTGATAGATCTCTGTCAGTCAGTCAGTCACCTTTGAGTTATATATATATTTAAGAAGATTGTATTAGCTGTATTCTGTCTAATTACTGTAATAGGCATTGTTCTAATGAAAAAATCGATTTGTGACGCAATGTGGTCTTCTGTTCCACTTCTCTCAGTCAGCCGTCATATCTGTATTCACTCCCATTCTAGCATCATCACACATCGTTTGAGATAGTAAAATGAATCACTCACGTGTTTAACATCAAAATGCAGTATCCTCTCGATGTAGCTCGGCAGCTGGTTGACGACGGTGAAGTAACCGAATACCGAGGCTCCGTGGGTGATGATGATGGCCCACACCGGCGGCGAGAGGAGCATGCTGCGCCACGGGACTGGCATGTCCTGGAATATGGAGGAAAAAATAAATTTTGCTCGCAGCGGTTTTTAGCCTGTGGTATATCATCTGTAGTGTATGTAAGTAATAGGAATGATTCTGTCGTCTCGTGCATACACGCCACACATTATGACGTGACGTCATGGGGGTGCAGAACGCATCACCTACTCGTTCACTTACTCGAGGGAGGCAGAAGATGGCGGATGTGGTGGCGTGTATGGCAGGGAACCGATATATCATGAGGAGGTAAAACATGGAAACAGTACATCATCTGCAACACTTGTTGTAGTCAGATTGTCTGTCGGTCAGGCTTGGATGTATTTATTTATCTATCACCATTTATATACCATCATTAAAGATTATTAAACCTAACACGATGGAATATAAAATATTATTGCTTAATTCTAATTGTACAGTATATATTCGGGTTTTGTATTTTATTTATTTTACACTGGCCATTCCTGTGGCCAGCAGTCGTTATTGACACAAAGGTAATATACTCTCAATCTAGGCTATTTACTATTTACCTTTTTGGTTTAAATACAGGGGCCATACCATAAGCTCTTATTGCCACCAGTTCTACTGTGTGACAGAGACAGACACGTCATATACATCTGTCTCATAATAAGACTTAAACTATCATAGTGAAAAGAGGTCATAGTCGGGCCTGAGGACTGCTGATATTGCTCCAAGGCACGGGGGTGGAAACACCGCCAACTTTCAAACTCCAGGAGTTTATTGCCAATTTTAATGACACAAACCAAACCAACCTCGTGATCTGGCAGTAGCTAAAACCGAGAATAATCATCAGTGTCCTTGATTGACATACATACATATGCTCACGCCTGTATTCCCCGAAGGGGTAGGCAGAGGTGTTGTAATAACAACTTTTCACCGCAGATGATTAAGTGCCAACGTGACAGATGGTGAGTCTATCGCGGTCTCAGACACTATACATACGTCTTTGAATTACTTCTCAGAAAGCACGTGGTGTGAAATCACTGTTTCTTAGAAAAACTATTTGGTTCAGGCCCCGCTGGGATTCGAACTTGCGTCTCTTGCCTCGAGGCCACCACGGCTCTCCTTGATTGATGAACAACATAACCCTTTTCGCTAATAAATTCGGCAGTTGGCCACAAGGTTAAGCCACATTGGTATTCAGAGTGCAGTCAACATATGCTTGAATACAAATTCATTCAGACCAAGGCTGGTCGATTTGAATATAATTTTATCGACATGTTAAATTAATTTTGCCTCCGGTAGGTTGACTAATGGATTGTGAATTGCCTATGGGTTGATTGGATGGGATCGGCTTATCCTAATACAGGATGTAACACAAAATTCCAACTATACTATATATATTTTCGTGAATTGTAACAAATACGACATAAAACTCGGATGTAATTCTTTCGTTTTATAATGAACTCGCGGTCATTCTCGGTGGCGGTTTAACAATCAAAACTATGTTACTAAAAGATATATTTTTTCTAAAATAAAAGCCATTTTAGCGTTTAGACAAACAGATGGAAAATAACAAAATAAAACGGTTTTTTTGTTTTATTATAAGTACCGTAGAATATTAATTTATACTCATTTCATATGCATTTAGTGAAAAGCTGGTAATTTGGAATTACATACAGACACTTCCGTTTTATTTATCTGCATGTATGTCTGTAAGTGAAGAGACAATATAAGAGTTAGAATATAGCTCACCCCTTTAAAGTGTCTTAGCACGACCTTGAGGGTATCCAGAATTGTAGAAAATCTATACGAAATTCGGAACGAAAATCAAGATTTTTTCCTACGTGAAGAGAGACAATATAATGCTCACGCCTGTATTCCCCGAAGGTGTAGGCAGAGGTGTTGTGATAACAAAACCCACTTTTCACCGAATTTGATTAAGTGCCAACGTGACAGATGGTGAGTCTATCGCCGTCTCAGGCACTATACATACGTCTTTGAATTACTTCTCAGACATATGCAGGTTTCCTCACGATGTTTTCCTTCACCGTGAAGCACGTGGTGTGAAATCACTGTACATAAGTTTTTTAGAAAAACTCATAGGTACAGGCCCCGCTGGGATTCGAACTTGCGTCGCTTGCGTAGCAGGCGACTGCTCTAACCCCGAGGCCACCACGGCTCCCCACGGCACCACTACTATAGAGACAATATAAGAGTAAGAAATTATAGTTTACCCCCTTAGAGTTTTCGTCGAGAGGCAACGCTTTCAGCAGGTAGTTCCTCTCAGTGTCGGAGATGCGCGGATGCTGTGCCGGAGAGTCGTAGATCACCGCGAACCACGCCACCGACCACATCACACCTATTAAACCTGGGGACACAGGAACAGCTCTGTCAGCGTCCAAAATTCTAACAAATAAGTGTGCAGTTAAAGCTGAATGTTAATATGCTCGGATAAATGGTTGGACATATTATAGCTATAATACTACATACTTGTGAACAGGTGCTGCTAGTGAGGGCTGGTCTCAAGCTATACAATTATACGCAGTACTTATTTTTACTTTTTAAATATTTTTATCGACTTTTGTGGACTGGAACTGTGTCCATGGGCTTATATATACTGAGTTTCTTGCCAGGTTCCGAACCTGCCGGTACCATGTGTAATCCTGTGTAATCGTGTCTTTCTGGCGATTTGAAAGTACTTTGTAAAAAGTCTAATCGAATAAACATATTTTTGAATTTGAATATAATATAAAAAAATATACAATACAATATAAAAAATAATAAGTATGTTTAATAATCACGTTTATAAATATTACTGATTGAATATTGATATAGATATGTGACAAAAATAAATATGTGACCATTGTATTTAAATTAATTTTGTAACTAACATCAATGCAATAATTATATAAATATGAATTTGAACATTGCCCAGCATTCAATACGAAGCAATGAATCCATAAGCCTCAAAACCGTGAATAATAGATATGCTATAAAACTTGTCTAGATATAAGATCAATATAAAGGCCGCGGTGAAGGAAACCAGCATATTTCTGAGAAGTAATTCAATGACTTATGTAAAGTATATGAGACGGCGATGGACTCACCATCTGTCTCGTTGGCACATAATCATCTTCGGTGAAAAGTGGGTGCTGTGATTACAACACCTCTGCCTACCCCTTCGGGGAATACAGGCGTGAGCATATGTATGTATGTATAAAAGCCAATTTTAAATTTAATTTTTATAAAAGGTAATAGACAGTAGAAACATAACACATAACCATCGTATTAGCATTATCCTATCGCCCATCATCCTCCTCCAGTTGGTTGGTAAGTCTTCGGTTGATTCCACGTATATATTGTGTACATGATGTAACATAATAATAATGATCTCCTACCGAATTTCGGTTACGGCGGCTAATCTCAACGAGGATTATGTGCGCAGGAGATATTATATAATATGAGATATTAAGTGTGTGCACAAATACAGGTGCACTCTTTATTGCCTCATTCTCATAGTGGGATGGGAGGCAATCAGACACGACCGGACAGAGATCAGGCGGAGGACCAACGGTGCAACGTGCGCCCCGAGGCACGGGGGTGTAAACACCGCCATCTTCCACTCTCCGGGCATTATATTGTGAATTTCTTGACAGAAAAATCCAATATACATTTTTGACCCGACCCGGAAATCGAACCCGGGACCTCGTACTAACCACTAGACCAACGAGGCAGTTACATACCAGTGAAGTAAAAGGCAGACTCCCACCCGAAGTGAGCAATGAGGAAGCCGCAAATTGGCATCGTGATGGCGGCTCCGAGGGACGACGCTGGGGACAATACATACGTTACAATTATTGTACATGTTTGCTAGTATTGTTGTCTGTAATGACAACAAAATAGAGTGCATTTTGTTGCAACAAAGCCTATACATATAATGGTGTCATCCAATGTGCTGCTTGACATGTGCTGCTCGATGACGTCCCTGATTTGGATGATTAATTTTAAATGACATGTGCAATATATTTATTTTATTATTATTATTTTCAATAATTTCTTTCTTCCTGAGTTTCTTGACCGTTCTAATCAGAAGGCAAAATTTCGAACCCGATAACAAATTTATCAAAATCCATATAGAATATATTTTTTTTATTTAACACCTTTATGCACAAAATATACAGGTGTAAGTCCACCTGTATATTTTGTGCATAAAGGTGTTAAATAAAAAAAAATGCTAAAGCATTTTCTGCCAGATAACCTTACAATACAGGACAAACATAGAAGCGGGTGTGCTAATTAGGAAAAATAACATTAAAAACTGATTACATACTTAAAAACTAAACTAGTCTAACAAACACACATATGACAGAGAATATGAATAAATATAATAATGAGAAGATACAAATAAATATATAAACAAATTATACACAGCATAAATAAATATCTAAAAATAAAAACAATAAAATATATAAATATATATGCAGACATTTTTACTCGACCACCGCAAAGCAAAAATGAGACATTTATCATTTGTTGCAGAATATGCCACGTATACCCATTCAGCATAGCTATCCTTTGAAAATCACACCTGTTTCATTCTGTTGAGAGCTTAATTTTCAGTAATCAAGTTTTAGTTGTTTGTTCACAGACAATACAGTCAAAGCACGCTAAAGGAAACCGTTGCTTAGCATAGCATTACTGTATAACCGTAATAGTGGGAGGGAATGTAAGTAGCTATCGCCTAGCTTCAGCGTGTGCATACCTATGGAATTGCACCTTTATGTACATGGAATGTATATTAATATATAATTAAAAGTTATGTCAAGTTACTGTCGTTTCCGTATACATTGTGGGAATGTTCCTTTGTAAGTACTGCATTTGTTGTTACTTATAATAACGAGTTGTATACAGGAAGTTAATTAACTTCATAAATAAAATTGTTTCAGTAAAAAATACTTGTAAGATTTGAAAAGACAGGAATAGGCGAAGTTTGCTGATGAAAATCCAGTTAGAGACTGTCCAAGGTTTTGAAAATATTTTTAACTTCACAGATTCATAAATTAAATAATAGATGCGCTCGATTTTAAATGCACATATTATCATTTCATATGACAAATGACTATGTACTATGTACTTACTATTTGTTATATATTTTTAAATTCTATTCCCAAATACCATACTTCTTAATTCCATGCTTTTCCCATTTATAATATTAGTATAGATTTGACTCAAAAAGTACTGGACCGATCTTGAAAATTCTTTCGGTACTGTATAGCTACATCATCAGCGATAGTAACATAGGCTATATTTTATCCCCGTACTCCCATGGGAACAGGTGTGTGGTCCGCAAGTATGTTGTATCATAGACAGTTAGATTTTTTTCATAATTTAGTCCTGAATCGTTTTTGTCACAGGCTTGATATTAAAGTAAATCGTATAATTTTGTCAATATTAATGTGGCAACACTGGTGACGACATCACTTCACCACGGTATGCCTAGGTTGTGTGCTTACGACGTAAACGTAAATTTGTTTAGGATCGAAACAGCGCCATCTGTCGGCCTAAAGATGACACTATTGTGATCCTATAAAAATCTGCGTTAACGTCAACGCGATTTGTGACGGCGATTTTAAGAAACCTCGCACTAGGAACTCTGTATATTTAGAGCATTTACATATGTGATGTGCTCAAGTCTATTACCGCTAATAAATGAGAGCAGGCGTTCGTTCTATATGTTATTTAATGCATAATCCTTGTTGACAACCTCGTAAATGTAAATGTATCGATAAAGTTCGAGGTTTTATTGGCGCTAAATAATACAGAAGAAAAGGTAAGAAAAATAATTTGTTTTCCTCCATAATGCCTAGACCCCATTGTAAAGGACGAATCAGGCGTGAACACAACGGATTGTGTTATTTGTGTGAATATGAATGACGTTGGATGAAAGAAGAGGAAAACCTCAGTGCAGAAGGTTGTGTGTATTTTGAATTCTGTGAAAATATTCCGACATTGCTAATACCTTATAACATTGGGTAAAATATCGGCAAATCATAACGGCTGAATCATAATATGAATTGCACCTAAGTGATAATTTTGTCATTTCGATGATGAATCATATGCGGATCACATTTTGATTCTCCCAAAGTGGCCTTTTTAGACCTACTGTACTTATTAAAAGCACGAGGAATTATTGTGTATAATATAATTCTTTACTAATATTACATACATACATATGCTCATGCCTGTATCCCATGGGGGTAGGCAGAGACCACAGTTTGCTACATGCTACGATCCTTACATACTTCTTTCGCTTCATCCGCATTCATTTTCTTCATACACTTTCTTCGGTTACGAGTGCTCCGAATTTGACCTTTCTGAAAAATACTATTAATTTGGTCATAGTAGTTGTTCCTTGGACGCCCTCTACCGACACTTCCGGTCACATTCGCTCTATAAATTTCTTTCGATTTTTTTTTTCAATTACCAATATTATAAAAACGAAAGTATGTAATTCTATTTGCCAACCTTTTAACAGTTCAACCAATTTGGTTGAAATTTGGAATTGGAGATAGATTTCACTCTATGGGCAGACAAAGAGTATTTAAAAAAACTTTGAGGTCAAAATCACGGGTAAAGTGAATTCAAAAATATTTTTACAAACCGGTTGAATCATTACGATATTGAAACTAACCCTTGCATAGTGTAAAAAAAAAAAGAGAACCTGCTTTGTTGGAAGCCAGTTTATAAAACGTATATTGGAAAAATTGCATGGAAAATTAACAAATGTGCAAAGGACATACAAATGCCATTATAGCCATCGTAGCGTAATTACGCATAAATGTACCAGTAGTGTATGACTGCATGTATGTATGCAACTAGCACACACATACGGCCTTTAACCCGTATCTTTCCTATGTATGTACATGAATCGACATTCGTCATTATTATCGTACTGTATGTAGGTATGTGTAACTATGAGACAAGGGTTGTCGCCATTGGGAATTAAATCCACACAAAAAATTAATGACATATTGATGGATGACATAATGAACAACAAGAAAATGGATCTCATCTAACACTGAAATATTTTTTCACATCGGATCAGTATTTCCTTAGATTTATATATTAATATAGGTTGGTATCATGTACCGCCCACTAGCACTAAGCAACAGAACAATAACGAGTAGGACATCATCATTTTGGAAGTACAACTGCAATAAAAATAGTGAAGACATTTCCAATAGGTAACAACCCTAACCCCTGAGGTCAATGGTCAAATACGTCCGCATACTTGATTCGATTTCAGACTGAACGGTGTTCTTGTTATCGATACAAATAAACATTATGCGTAATAAATCGATAACATTGAGACAAGCGAGTTGTGTCGTAAGATTTTATGACCCACTACCTGTTGCCCGCGGTTTCACCCGCGTAGACTTAATTTTATGGGTGGCCCGCGGGACCCTATATATTAATAGTAGCCTAAGTTACAACAACAAACAGACAGACATGGAATAAAATAAAAATTGGGCTTTGTATGTCAGTACCGTGTATCATATGTAAGTAGCTGGTTGACCGAGCTGTGCTCGGTTTCTTCTTCATACAAAAAAAAGAACCGGTGAACGTCAGTCTCGAACCGGGTTACTCTAGTTTCGTTATCGCCCCGTAAGCTGGAAGCCACCATAAATTGACAGATGTCAGCGAAATATGCTGTCGTATTGTAATGATATTTTATGAGTTTTACAATGCCTGAAAACATGGTCAAAACTATGTTTTCCATAAATGAAACCTAGCTAGATCACGCAAAATTTCATGAAAATCGTTGGAACCGTTTCCGAATACACAAGAATTGCTCGTTTAAAGATATAAGATTTAGTCAAAAAGTGTAATTTTGGAATTACAAACTTTAATTTATCTATATAGATGTTGTCCCAATTATAGTCGTCTAGTCGACGTAGATACGCAATTGTGTGACATATAAACGAGCCCCTCATATCATAAAAACCTTCTGGTGATTGAGTAATGACGAAGTATGAAGAGTTTTACGAGGTACTAAAGCGATTTTTGTACGTATCGGGAAGGTGACTTATTTGACTAATGGGCTTGTTTCGTTTGCCAGGCTTTATAGCAATTTAGGCATTACTTAGACAAGGATAGAAGGCGGGACTAACCAGAATATTAGAATATAGAAGAGCTGTGGTGGCCTTGAGGTTAGAGCAGTCGCCTGCTATTCAAGCGACGCAAGTTTAAATCCCAGCGGGGCCTGTACCAATGATATTTTCTAAAAAAAAACTTATGTGCAGTGATTTCACACCACATGCTTTACGGTGAAGGAAAACATCGTGAGGAAACCTGCATATTTCTGAGAAGTAATTCAATGACGTATGCAAAGTGTCTGAGACGGCGATAGACTCACCATCTGTCACGTTGGCACTTAATCATCTTCGGTGGAACGTGGGTGTTGTGATTACAACACCTCTGCCTACCCCTTCGGGGAATACAGGCGTGAGGATATGTACATTAGAATATGTCACAAGCAAATTACCAACTAGCTCGTTTGAATTTGAATTTACCAGATCAACGATGGAAACAACGAGCGAGTATGTATGTTTTACTTCAATGAATCCCCTTATCGCGTAAACCACAATAAACTTCCTCTGATAACAGCTAGACCACTACCTATATCTATCAAACAGAATTTGATAGATGTCTGAAAAAAAATTTCATTGCTTGTACCATGAGAGCCGTGGTGGCCTTGAGGTTTGAGCAGTCGCCTGCTACGCACGCAATCCAAGTTCGAATCCCAGCGGGGCCTGTACCAATGAGTTTTTCTAAAAAACTTATGTACAGTGATTTCACACCACGTAGTTTACGGTGAAGGAAAACATCGCGAGGAAACCTGCATATTTCTGAGAAGTAATTCAATGACGTATGTATAGTGCCTGTGACGGCGATAGACTCACCATCTGTCACGTTGGCACTTAACCATTTTCGGTGAAAAGTAGGTGCCGTGATAACAACACCTCTACCTGCCCCTTCGGGGAATACAGGGAATACGTGAGCATATGTATGTCTAAGGACCATGCGTTTTTACTTTCTAATATATTTTTTTTGAATAAATTCCTAATTAAGACTGTTGACGATACTAATTGTTCCAGTTATAGATTTTCGAGTAAAACTACAACATTATTTACACTGTTTTACTTCACGCTTTTCTCACGCCATCATTTTCATAGACAAAACAAAAACTATATCATAACCATAAACAAAGACAAATTATTGCACTGCTAATAATTGCAATAGTCGGTCTTTGACATTTAAGTTCCAACGGGAAATTATAGTTAGCCCTAAATTATTTTCGCCGGCGGCGGCCACGCATCCCGCGCAAAAATAAAACAAGATACTTCTCGGAACGGGTTAACTGCAGCATAGCAACTGTTGCGCAAGGTTAAATCGCGCAGAGTTTATAACAACCAATCGGCGCGCAGCATTCTCGTGACGTCAACGACCACGCCTGCGCGCGCCTCCGAGCCGCCATGTTGTCGCTTTCAAATGCATGTCTGGCGCGAAATGTTTGCGATAACACGAGTAACACGAGTTGTGTTGCGCGAGCCCTCCTGACGTATGTTTGCGACACGATAATACCATAGCGACAAAATAAACAGCAAGGCACATTTTAAATTTACTGCCACAGATTAATTAACAATCATTAGTATGAATATACTTCTGTTGCGTAGTACAGCCTACGTACTCGTCTCGGATTGTTCCTTAATTGAGCTATTTATAAAAACGTCATCAGTATAGACTAGTAAACAAAAGAATTAATTGAGTTGGAAGCAAGCGACGCCATATGATTAATGAGGATTCAAGAAAAATTGCTATGACGTCTTCCATTCAACTTTGAGAAGAAACACACTCGTTAGTAAATACATTCAGTTTACAACATATACTAAAATATCCCGTGATTTATGAAGCTCCAACTCTTTATGAGATATGGATTTCAAAAGAGATGGACACAGTTTTAGCTCGAGTTTGGTCTAGTCATCGTTTAAAGCGTGATAAAGAGTACTTGAATAGTCTCTTACCCATCATGTTGGACATGAACTTGGATCTGTCCATGGGCGGGATCCATTTGGAGGCCATGGGGAGAATGGCAGGCCATGTGGCTCCCAAGAAGAGGCCCAGGAATGTCCTCACAGCCATTATCCAGCCAAAGCCAAGGACTGCAGACCCGGGCGTCAGAAGGGTGAGGATACTGGCAAGTAATGTGCTGTAGCCGAACACCCGCCTGGAGGAACAAAAGAAAATATATTATGGAACCAAAGCCAGTAAGTGAAGTACTTTGATTAGGAGTTATTCTTGATTTAAAGGTAAAACCTGAAACCGTTATAAATAAACAGATTGAGCCCAAAGGAATAGTTAAAAAAGAAATAAGTATAACCGCACTCAAACAAATAAGGAGTTATCCATAAATTACGTTACACGAATTTCATGTTTTTTTGCCGTCCTTGTCACAGCTGGTCACATTCATGAGAATCCCTAGTGTAGTGTCACATATTTTGTAAATTTACATGTAGAAATTATTGAATAAAAACAGCGGTGGTGCGTGTTTTAACACTTAGATTATAATACATTTTGAAAAGTGATGTCACGAAATTTACCCCTCCCGCCTCGTTGTTACACTTCGTCAACCCCCTCCCTACTTCTTGACGTGTGACGTAATTTATGGATGGACCCTAATACATAGCTATTACAGGCCAAATATAATATGTATTGTGACTATTGTTGCAATGTACAACATAGCTAAAATAATTACCATTTAGAACTGAATAACTGCAACAAATCAATTCTCTCATAAGTCACATTTGGAAAAATCGATTCATTTCCGTCTGTATGGTAAAGATATGCTCACGCCTGTATTCCCCGAAGGTGTAGGCAGAGGTGTTGTCATCACAACACCCACTTTTCACCGAATTTGATTAAGTGTCAACGTGACAGATGGTGAGTCTATCGCCGTCTCAGGCACTATACATACGTCTTTGAATTACTTCTCAGAAATATGCAGGTTTCCTCACGATGTTTTCCTTCACCGTAAAGCACGTGGTGTGAAATCACTGTACATAAGATCTTTAGAAAAACTCATTGGTACAGGCCCCGCTGGGATTCGAACTTGCGTCGCTTGCGTAGCAGGCGACTGCTCAAACCCCGAGGCCACCACGGCTCCAAAATCTGTATGGTAAATGGTAAGTGAAAATTAGTTATTCAGTTCAGGTCCTGGTGAGGCATTTATACTTAGCATTATGAACGTCAAAGAACTGACCACAAATTATACCAGCTATAGAAATCTGATTACCAGTTATTATTAAATCAACTCAACTATTGACTGAGAGAGGGCAGCAGTACGTACGTACATGTGAAGCATGCGAAAATTGCCCGCATCGCACACGCGAAGTTTCACGAGTCTCAATGACTTGCTCGATTAAGCCCGCATTCTCTAGAACATTCTTCATTACTAATCGTTGTGTTACCGATGGGAAAACTCAGGGTTGATAACGTTTTCGTAGCTGCTTTATTTATTAAATTCACAGCCATAGTTTATTACAAGGGTTTATTCGCTCTGAATCTGATATGTAACCCTATTTGAGGTTGCTTCACTAAAACACTATTTTATGTAGGCTGAATCGTTTCATCGCGTAATCATTGTCAAATAATTTGTTTACGATTGACATTCAATCTTTACAATCTGATAAAGCTAGCGGTTCAGTTACTATACGACTTGAGCGTAAATTGAAAATTTCTAAAATCACACACGTGCCAACTGACAGTTGCCTTCATACTGTTTGAATAGACTAATATTGTTCTAACGGTGATTACCGATGTGTCAATGTCTTGAGAATTGGTCTCAATTTCATCTACAATGACCGTTGCTATTGTACCACTTTTACATACATATTTATAAGTATTAACTTGGACAGAACGTTTTCTGGTTACTCTCTTTTAATATCTATACAACCCTAATTCAATACAAAGCCATTAATACCAATGGCAAGTGAATACCATTTATACATTATCTTAGAATTTCTCTAAAGAGCCGTGATGGCCTCGGGGTTAGAGCAGTCGCCTGCTACGCAAGCGACGCAAGTTCGAATCCCAGCGGGGCCTGTACCAATGAGTTTTTCTAAAAAAACTTATGTACAGTGATTTCACACCACGTGCTTTACGGTGAAGGAAAACATCGTGAGGAAACCTGCATATTTCTGAGAAGTAATTCAAAGACGTATACATAGTGCCTGAGACGGCGATAGACTCACCATCTGTCAAGTTAGCACTTAATCAAATTCGGTGAAAAGTGGGTGTTGTGATAACAACACCTCTGCCTACTCTTTCGGGGAATACAGGCGTGAGCATATGTATGTATGATAGAATTTCTCAGAATAATAAACCTACTTAGGATTCATTTCAGAGTTGAAGTCTTTTTGATTTCGTTTTTGTATGAGACGTTATCGAGTTGTAATGTAATACCGAGCTTTGCAAGAAGTATTCTCAGAATAGTTGATGTCCATATGTACTCTGATCACCTCACCAGCATTGATAAGGTTCAACTGTCAGCATTGAGTTAAAATATTCTAGCAATGTCCAGACGATTGTTTGTCGTGGGGCTGGGGGCCAACTGTGATCGCTTAAGCAGCGCGTATTAAGACATTTCTTAGGTTTGACGTTTAATTTTACGATACCAAAATGAAACGCCAAGGCTCAGAAGTTCTTAATACACTCTGCTTAAACCGATGAAGGTAGGCCCCCTGGAACTTATAAAACATAGACTAAGATAGTCCTTGGTTTAAAAGCAGCCCAGTCTCTTTCTTTGAAACGGATTAAATAAGAGATGAACACAGTAGTATTCTGAGTTTAATCTAGAGTTCGTTAAAGACATGCTTTGTAAAAAAGGAGTAGCGGTAATAGATAAGTAGATCCAGCGATAATACTGAGCAAAAATATAAGCCCCAATCCATAGTGCCATCACCCACAACAGTACCTTGGGGTACTGTGAATAATCTGTCATGTTTGACGTTTTCCTTTGGATATAAGTGAACTAGATATGATCCGCCATTGATCTACCTACATAATTGAGGCAAAGACTCCCGTTCCAAAGAATTTAACAGCAATTTGCAAATTCTTTCCTAGACGGGTTGTAGAACTTCATTCCTCAGGTCGCTCCCTACCGTCTATTTTTATTTATCCAAGCTACAATGCAACTTGTTGCCGTGAAGTATGCACTGCGCCCCTATTCATTTGAAACAATCGAAATATCATTGACTAATAAAAGTAATTTGATCTAAATCGCAGTTCGATAGGAGTTCAACAGGTCGTCATCTCAAGCTACGCATTTAGTTATAAGTAGAACTACTTGATTTTTATTTCTGTAAATTTTTATCGACATTTGTGCATTGGAACTGTGTCCATGGTCTTATGTTTCTTAAGTGATTTATTTTGTATGTATTCTTAAAAGTGTATAATATATTCGAAAAGAGTAATTACTGAGTTTCTTGCCAGGTTCTTCTCAGTAAAAGCAACCTTCCGAACCTGGCGTTAGCATGTTTAATCCTGTATAATTATGATATTCCTGAAAGTACTTTGTAAAAAGTCTAATCGAATAAAGAAATTTTGAACTTTTTGACTTTTGACAACTCAATGGGAGGTCTTGGCAATGAGGACTAAGCTACTCTGTTTTTCTTTGAAAATGTAAATGATTTATTCAGTTTAAGCTCTGTTAAGGCACTTATGAACGTCGAAGAATTGACCACTGGTTTGAATACTAGTCTTCTGAGAGGAACCGGCAAGAAACTCAGCTGGCATCATGTATATTTTATTACACTTTGATATATGGATACGGAAACACTGATGAGGTCGCTACAACATCGTTACTGTTTTCATCACGTGAATCGGGTTACTGGACCTGTTTCGGCGTACTCAATACCCGTCAGTTAGTCACCAACCAGTTCTGATGATAACCTACGCAATGCATGTAATGTCATTGGTTAATTTACATATGGCAGTGACTGCCGATTTGAGGTCAATCCCTTGAAAGCAATTAATGTTATTTTTGGATTTATTTTCCCTCTTTGCATTGGAAATCAGAATTTTTGACCAAGGTTATTCGAGACGTTTGTGCGAAAAGTTAAAATTAAGTATATTAAAATTCGAAATTCAACCATTTCTCTAATACATTGCTATTCTACGTGGCAATGCTGCCAGCTTTCTTGGCACGATCCTGAGAGACACCGATTTGGGTCAAGTTATTGACTTGTAATAAATTTTAAGTACTGTTAATTGTATATATAATTAAGTTTTTATTCAATATTTTTTTCCGTATGTAGATAGAAAATCTTAAAAGACAATTTACATCTGACCTCAAGGTACACACACAAACTTGTTTGTGTAACATACGCCATAATCGTGGGTTATAAAACGCTTTTGTTCAATAAAAGATAATTACAGCCGAAGAATACAGCTATATTCGTTAGAACAATGATTCAGCTGAAGCAACGTCATCATAAGCAACGCAATTGATAACTTTACGAGTAGATAATATTTTTTTGTATGCAAGTAAAATTAACTTTAATCTTTTTGCCTAGGGGAATCGTCATTATTAACTCTTGTTTCATTTACAGACTCTCAAAGATCAGTTTCGGTCATCTGAACCAATTCAGCATTATTAATGAAACCAAATCATAATATTTAAACAACAGTACGAAATTCATGCCTGATTGTAGAACATGAATATAAATTTGCTTACAGTGTTACTTGTTAGGGTAATGTTTCTAGAATGGTGGCTTCACGTAAACAAGAGCCACGCGTTTTCATCATCATCCTTATAGGCCACATCATCTTGACACATGATTGTTGCAATCCTGTGTTCTATCTCATGCATCCCTGTAATTTAGCTGGACTGCTAAGTTACAGGGATGTATGGCAGCATTTTACATTTAAATAAAACAGTCGGAAATTCAAAGATTTTTGTAAAGTGCCTGAGACAGCGATAGCCTCAACATTTGTCACATAGGCGCCAAAGATTATTATCTAAGGACCTTTTAGCACCTCAGAACGCCTATTATAAAGTTGTAGGCGTTCCAGGAAGACCTGAAACTGTCGACGTTCGTATTTAATTTGGCAAACAAATGCTGCTATTGTTAGCTAATTAGAACGCGTGTCAAACCCACTTGATTGTAACTAATGTGCGTAATGAATAGTTCAAGCCGATGGCAAGGACCAAAGCAGTCAGTGCAATCAGCCTCGTTAAACCTTCTGAACATGCTTCCAGAAAGTTCGGACTATTAGGCAATTGCTTTGATGACAAGACGGAAATTGCTGCTGGAATTGAGAATACATTTGAAGTCGGGAATATGCAGGTAGTAAGAAACTGCTGTCTACTTTAAAAGTCGAAAACTCACTGCCTCACCTTTAAGAATTTTTTTTTTCTATTTACTAACAGAAGGTTAGTGAAGGAAGGAAGAATACATGAGATGAGTTAAAGAAAAAGTGTCCGTCATGACTTATAAGGAGGTCAAAGAGATGGCACTGGACAGAGACGAATAGGGAGAGACGCATCGGTTATAACGACAAGAGTAAGTTACCCTTAAATTCATGATGATGAACAGAAGGTTTATCACAAACATAATTTTTAAGCAAGGGCTTAACTAAAAGAGCTAATTATAGATTATCTTATGGTTGGACTTGTAGATAGAAGATTATTTAACGTTAAAGGAAAAGAAAGTGGTATCATGGTTTTTAGGCATGTCGAGTATATCTAGTCTCACTTCAAAAATGAAGTAATGAAAAAACTAAAAGATTACTCACTGTAATGGTTTATGCTGTCATGCATTAGCTCACAGCTGCATACAACAATCACATCACAATGTTAAGTGAATATTGAATAGGCTATTGTTGTTATATCCTGGCGGTGAAATACGTTTTAGTGATATAGAGACAACGAATTCTAACAATGTATGTTAATTTAAGTAATGTAACATTTCGGAGAGTGACTACTTTTAGAACATGCATTTATTTAATTACAAGTGGAATTTTAAAGAAAAATAAAAAAAAAATTATTCTTAAAGCCAGTTTATGAGATCTCACCTTGCACCAATAACCTCAGCGAGTCTGCCACCTGGTAGTTCTGTCAGCACGTAGCCCCAGAAGAAACAGCCGAGAAGATGATTCTTCTGTTTTGTGTCCCAGTGGTACCGGGTTTGTTCTATATGCTCTGGGTGCTGAAAATTATTAAGATATTAGATGTTGTATTGAAATATGGGCACAAGGACAAATGTATGAGTATTCCAAAAGTTCACAGCAAAGGTTTAAGGAATAATTTTGTTTGTGAATGTAGAAGGATGAATGGGAGAGGAAGACGAACAAAACGATGGATAGATTGTGCCAAGGTGGTAATAGAAAGGGAGTGAATACAGATATGACGGCTGATAGAGAGAATTGAAAGAGAAAAACACATTGTGTCGACAGAAAATAACATGGGATAATGTACTCCATAGAAACAATATAATTGCATTAAAGACTTCAATCCGATCAAAAATAAGTCTTAGTTGGTCCGAGTTAGACATCATTTTGCTTGTAACAAGAACGCAATCTACCAAACGCTAAATAAAGTTACGTGATGTCTCAGTCGACGACTCATCAGAGGCTGATTTCTCCACTGATAAATAAAATGGCGCCGGCGATCTTCTGCTGACACTACCGCATGCATAGACCGGTGATGATGATGACTGATGAATTTAAAACAGATCCACGGAAATAAAGTTTAACTACACGCACGTGACATTTCAAATTAGACCACATAGTGGTATAAATAAGGACGACGATGGCAAAACAGTTGGCAGAGAAATTGAAGACAAAGTGAATAAAATAAATAAAGTTAGCTCTTAAGACCGGAATGTTAATTGGTTCTTGGCGCCATGATATAAAAGTACCGATAATTTGCTAACTGCTTAAGATGGCTTGCTTGCATACTTGAGCTGAAGTGATTGTTGTCATTAACTTTTACTGGGGGCCAACTATGATCGTTTAAGCAGAATTCTGCGTTGATTATCAAAATGAAACGTCAAAGCCCAGAAGTTCTTAATACGCTCTGCTTAAGCCGATGATGGCAGGCCCCCTGTTTGTAACAAATTCAGATTCTTCACTGGAATTCCAATCTTGATGGCATATGATAATACCACGAGTACTGTTTGGAACTAACTTTGGCCACTTCTTGTGAACTATTCGTCGACCATTCAGATCAGAAAAAGTGTGAACACTCAATAACTTTCTAAATTTATACCGCAATCTTTTCAATTTCATGAATCTAAGGAAAAACAAATCCACATGACGAAAAATGAGATGAAAGATGCCAAATCTGGTTCAATAAGGATCACAGTAAACATAGCACTCTAAGGAGTGAATACCTTTAGCCATGCATACATATGCTCGCGCCTGAATTCTCCGAAGGGGTAGGCAGAGGTATTTTAATAACAACACCCACTTTCACCAAAGATCATTAAGTACCACCGCGACAGATGGTGAGTCTATCTCCACAGGCACTATACATACATCTTTGAATTACTTCTCAGACATATGCAGGTTTCCACATGATGTTTTTCTTCACCGTAAAGCAGGTAGTGTGAAATCATGTGAATACACATGAGACTCGAACTTGCTCCAGCCCCAAAGCCACCACGGCTCTCAATTTAAGCTAGTAGAAGCCAATGATATACCTCATAGAGAATACGTACCTCAGTGACATTATGTATGGTATGGTTGACGTTGAGGACTGTTGCATTGTCTTTGTCGTTGTAGATCATTGTTACTATGGCTATGGTGAGGTTCACGCGTAGGGCGTAGTTCAGCATAAACCCTAACAGAACCATGATGTTCAGTACTTGGACGCATGTTAGACAACCTGGAACAAGGAAAAGAGTTTGGATTAGTTCCTCATTGCTTTCAAAAAAGATTAGCCCGGACGGCCAATCGTTAGGGGCAATGCGACCTCACGCCCCTTTTTAAAAGCGATGAGATCAACCGTGGGCTAAGGCAGGTAAGAGTCAAGCATAACTCATCCTCTGGCCTGCGGAGCTAGGTGTATCCATAATGGATTTGCCACTGCAATTCCTGCCCCCGGGACGTATTGAGGCATACTTCTGGAGAACACCGGTTTTCGGCTTCTAAATGCCTGAACTGAAGGCAACCAAAAACATGGATGTTTTTAATGAGGTTGATCATTGTCACCAGAATCCTTCAACATCGTTTTGGACGATTCAGTTAATATAAGATTAGTTAATGTATTGTGGCCATCTTAAAGGAGTGTGTGGTCTTGACAACCATATTTTATAGTTCTATAGAGAAGTTGATTAGATATGTCTTTAAACTTGTTTGTGTCTGATGTCTGCAGATAAAGTGTCGAAATTATACGTGTTTAAATCAATTGCATATATTACTTATTCATTATATTTAATTGTGGGCATCTTGTAAGTAGTCTATGGTCCAACTGAGAACTCTGATAAATGACGGATTGATTTATATCAATCAATTGCGTTTTTAATTTAAACATAAACACGGTTCGGGGTTTTTAGCACCTCTTGTGGTTAAGATATTGGATGGACAAAAAACACAAAAACTTTTAGGAAACTTGATAACGTAAAGCAACAAAAACGAACGGATATAATTACATACAAGATTCGTACACGAGCAAAAAGGCAGACCTAGGTGTAGGTAGTTCGCTCCATTGCTCGTTAAATAAAAAATTCATCAATTTGTTTTATGTACAATCGGAGACGTAAATGTACATACATCATCATCATACTCCATACAGATAAATAAAATTGAAGTGTTTGTTTGTAATACCAAATTAACAGCTTTTCACTTAATGCATATGAAAGTATATAAGGCGCAGAAATTAAACACCAAATTTTTTTTTCTCTGTATGTGTTTGTTCCAGCTTATCTCGGAAACGGTGGAACCGATTTTACAAGACTTTCACTGGCAGGAAGCTGATGTGACTTAGGCTACTTGAAGAAGATGGCAGCTAAATCTACGCGGGTAAAACCTCAGGACAGAGCTAGTAAACATAAGAATAATTTATGCCCGGGACCGTACCTACTTACCTTCAAATTGAAAGCCTATACCTATAGCTTTTTTTCTCAATATTTTAGAACAGAACTATGAGATTAATAACACGCGTCACGTGTACGTAGAAACATGCTGATTTTGATCTGACACGAACTTTTGGTTTTCGCAAACCAATATATTACTGCATGATTATGGACACACCACGTGCTTTACGGTGAAGGAAAACATCGTGAGGAAACCTACATATTTCTGAGAAGTAATTCAATGACGTATGTCATCTGTCAAGTTGGCACTTAATCATCTTCGGTGAAAAGTGGGTGATGTGATTACAACACCTCTGACCTTCGGGGAATACAGGCGTGAGCATATGTATGTATGATAGTGGAGGATACAGGCCACTGGACCCACTAAATCAAAGACAAATATATCTTTTTTCGATTAAATTTTTGCATCCGCCAGGAAGGTTGCTTTTACTGAGAAGAACCTGGCAAGAAACTCAGTAATTACTCTTTTCAAAAATATTATACAATATTAAAAATACAAAATAAATTTCGTAAGAAATGTAAGCCCATGGACACAGACTAAGAACTGAAACTGCGTTCCCAGTTGCCTGATAGCATTATTGAATCTGTCGAACATGATTAATAATTTACAGTTTTTAAAACAACTAGTCCGTCAAGGGTATCATTCGTTCACGGCAGATCCTCAACCGATTTTACTGAAATTTGGCTTTAGCACCGTACGGGAATAGGGTCCTTAAAAATCTATGCACGAAGGGAATATATGAATGCTAGTACAACCTAAATCAATATAGTAACTACTAGTCGACTAGAACTTACAGACATTGTTTACGACATTGTGTAAGTATGTCATCTAATGAGTACCTTCGGTACTTACTAATAAAAAAATATCTGCGGTGAATGTATTCAATAACTAAACTTATAGGAAATCTCTAATATATAAAATTTCCATGTCACAATGTTAGTTACCGTACTCCTCCGAAACGGCTGGACCGATTTGTATGAAATTTTGTGTGCAGATCGGGTAGGTCTGAGAATCGGCCAACATCTATGTTCCATACCCCTAAATTATAAGGGTGACCACCCCAAAAAAATATATGGCAATACAACGTTTACCGGGCACAGCTAGTTTCTCTATATAATGTTTATCTATACAGATAAATAAATTTACACTAAATGCATATTATGTTTTTTTTCTGTGTCTGTCCGTCCGTTTGTCTATCTGTTTGTTCCGGCTAATCTCCGAATCAGCTGGAGCGATTTTAACAGGACTTTCACTGACAGATAGTTGATGATCCAAGGAGCGACTTAGGATACGTTTATTTAAAAAAATACCCATGAAATGTACGCGGGAGAAGGCGCGGGGCGCAGCTAGTTCGAAATAAAAATAGACCAGGAAATTCCAGACGACATGGTACTTCAAAACATCCCGATGTTTCTCGAATGGTTTACTAATTCCAGCTGCGAATTCTGTCAACCTTCCTTAATTAATTGATGTTACTTGCGTAATTGAAACTGAATGGAGTTGGTTCCCTATTCTCTATATATGTCTCTCGAATAATCTTCAAGTGTAACAACATATACAACATATGTATTCCGTTATTGAATTAATCCTAAAAATATTTATCTCATAATCTTTCTGGGAAATCGAATTTGACGTCAAGTATATAATTCTATATCTAGGATTCTAGGAGATTTGACATAATCAAATTCGATAAGCTAATGGCGTAGGCGTTTAAGAAGATACCATCATTTCCTGAAACCTAGCGAATAACAACATAGATCAAGGATGTGTGAGTTAAACACGAAGCCTTTGTAATACAGTGTAGAGAGTACGGACATAGTATAAATATGAGTTTCATAAGCAGTATGTAACCAAGACCAAATCTATATCTTAATAAAATTTAAGTGTCTGTTTGTAATACCTAATAAATAGCTTTACTCCATGCACATGAAAATTTATCGCGTACTGTAAATTTTTTTTGTCCCGTTAAAATGGGTTCAGCCGTTTCGGAGATAAGCCGGAACTAACAGACAGATAGACAGACACGAGAAAAAAAATAAAAATTTGTATTTTCTTGCCAGTACCGTATATACTTTCATATGCATTTAGTAAAAAGCTGTTATTTTGGATTTACAATCAGACACTTCAATTTCTGTATAGATAGAGATAGAAGCGCGTCTGTGTAAGTGTGTAATTTCAAACGTTTTGTCCCTATATTCCTAACTGCTTGTAGTAAGCGTATATTTATTCTGTGGTACGGATGCAAAACATTGTAACCTGAGTAGTTTAAACACATGTCCAAGCACTTGACTAGGTGTGTATTAACAAACATAACATCGCGAATCGATGTGACTGTGTTGAGAACTATTTTTAGACATGGGTTGTTTATATCCGTTTGATTTGCCAGCAGTTTCGGTTTATAGTTTAGCGTGGGACAGAATAACCAAGGATGGATTGTGTGAAAGATGATATGACTTTCTTCTTTTAACGTGGAGCATCCGTTATGGATACACCAACCGCCGCGGGGGCAGCGGAAGGGTTATGTCGGACTCACACCGACTAAACTCCACGGTGTTCCGCCAAGTCGCTAAGTGGGGGGGTGCACGTGATACGTCTTCACATGCTTCGCCGTGACCCCCCTAAAGATGGTATAACTAGTGAATACAGATCAGGAAGAGAAAAACACTGCGTCGACCACAAAGAACATGGTATAAGAGCAGGAGTACGATGGTTAGGTTAGATCACATCCTACCTACAAAGCTATAATTATCTTAGATGCTAATAAAATAAAACGAGATTTAGGGGCCAGACAGTCCAGTCGCCGGGGGGTCACACTGAAGCATGAGACATATCACGTGCACCCCCTCACTTAGCACTCAGGGGGAACACCGTGGAGTCTAGTCGGTGCGAGTCCGTTATAACCCTTCCGTACCCCCCGCGTCGGTTTGTGTATACTAGTGATGTAACGAATGCTGGATTTTTCAAATTCCCGAATGCGAATGCAAATGCAAATATTTTAAAATTTCAAAAAAACGCGCATTAAATGTTTGACAGGTTTGACGTTTCGTGTCAACCATGTTTAAATTGAACATAGCCGAGCCGATATTGGTTAATTGAATGAATTTAGTCACAGAAAGTTCATTCTAAAAGTATTGTTTTGTTTTGAGGTTAGTTTTATGTTATTTTTCAAAATTTAACTGATATTTAAGGGACAACGTGGCATAAAAACATTCGCTAAATATTCGCATAATTTTGCGAATGTTGAAAAATATGCGGATATTCGCGAATGCGAATGCGAATATCCGTTACATCACTAGTGTATACATAACGGATACGCCATGTTAATAAGAAACTTCAAAAAACTTATTTTGGGGATTTCAAAAAATCTTTTACATTGGAAAGCTACATCATCAGCGAGTAACATAGGCTTTATTTTAACCCCGCGTGACGTCCGCTAGTTATCCTATAAACTCAGTCAGCATGATTCGGGTAGCTTCGAAATTCCAATTATATCCTAACTTAAGGTCTATCCGTCATACAGATTTGACCTCGTCAAACCTCTAGCTTTGTATACAAGAAAAGTGTCAATTAGGTTATTGACATAAGACGTAAAAAACCCGTTAAGGAAAACCAACTATTTAAATGTTTTTAATATAACTGAACGAACAAACAAGGTTTGACTTCATGAGTCAGTTGCAAATAACATTTGTTTATGATTATGATTTGTTTTCATTTGACCACAAGAATACCACAATGATGATTGAATTTACCTATATTTAGTGTGAAATATATCTCATTGTACTTACGTACATGAGTGAAAATATTCATTCCTATCATATAAAATGATTCTAACGAACCATAATAAACATGTTTACCTTCCTACTAATAGGTAAATAGAAATTATAATAGTGCCTCTCCAATTGCTGTGCCCTAACAGGGTTGTTAGTTATAGTTATAACCTAAGCATTATAATTCAAGGGTTCAGTTCGATCGGCATAAAGTCATTTACAAGATCCGAACATTTGGTCGCAAATTAAAACATCACAGCTAAATTCAAAAACTCGCTTGTCTAATATCAAGTACCTGCGTACATCTAATCCTAGTACGACTGTACAAAAAAATACTTTAAACTAAGTTGCTTAAGGGGAATGAATATCGCGAGGGAACCTGCATGAGGCTGAGAAATTCAAAGACGTATGTTTAGTGCCTGAGACAGCGATTGACTCACAGTTAAACGTGAGTGTTATTGTCAACCTCTGCTTACTTCTTAAAATTTACTTAACTCACGCCATCTCAGAAGGTGTATATATTAATTATTTTAGCTCAACACCTTGACACTATCGAACAACTGCCTATAGCGAATGTAAACAAAATTATCCACACGAGGACCGCCGCGCCGCCCGCCACCGGTGCATTCGTGTAGACTCAACCCAGATGCAAACCGGTCTTGTGTCATTGAGCTCGTAAATATGCATATTCAAGAATAACACGCGATGGAATACAATAGTCACAAGATATAAAAGCAGTCACAGTTTGAATATAAGCTTACAAGCAGTTGGGAATCTAGGAACTAATTTCGAAATGACACACAGACGCGCGCATTTAAATCATTTACACTGTGGCCCATCGCTCGGGCCTCAACGAAAATGAATAATAAAGGATTAAGGCCACAGTGTAAATGGGACTTACATTTCGGGACACAACGTAAAGCACTCGCATAATTGGAATAGCCGTAATGTCTAACAGATGTCACGTCGAGGTCGATCAAATCGCCAAATCTACATTATTTTGACAGTATGTAAAAGAGTAAATTTTAAAATCATTAAGATTGACTACCCTCACGCTCACCCTTGATCTTATTTCAAAATATAGGTCTAGATTCGTTACTGCTTGTAAGGTTATATTTATACTGTGACAATAATCACGAGATATGTCGAAGTTCACATTACGTTGGTACTGCTATTATAAGGTAGGTAATCAGGAGTAAAGTTTATTTGCCGCCGTTGTAAACTTGCGGGTGCCGTCACGAGTTATGAGCGCTGGCCTTGAATACGCAGTAGTCATTTTATGAGTCGGTCTCTGTCTGTATGGCTCGACACGAAAAAAATACAAGCGCAGTTACCCCCACTATTTTCGCTGGGCGGTCATAGATCATGCCCCAAACACTGTTGGTATTCTAAATAGATTTTAGTACGCTTTCTAAAAATATTAGCTAGATAAGAGCCATGGTGGCCTTGAGATTTGAACAGTCGCCTGCTACGCAAGCGACGCAAGTTCGAATCCCAGCGGGGCCTGTACCAATGAGTTTTTCTAAAAAACTTATGTATAGTGATTTCACACCACGTGCTTTACGGTGAAGGAAAATATCGTGAGGAAACCTGCCTATTTCTGAGAAGTAATTCAATGACGTATGTAAAGTGTCTGAGACGGCGATGGACTCGCCATCTGTCACGTTGGCACTTAATTATCTTCGGTGAAAAGTGGGTGTTGTAATTACAACACCTCTGCCTACCTCTTCGGGGAATACAGGCGTGAGCATATGTATGTATGTTAGACGAGACCATGTTATCGCACCCAAAACCTCATGCATAATAAATTCCATTAAAATCATTGGAGCCGTTTGCGAGATTTCAGATTGTCTTTATTTAAAACCGCTGGAAACATAGATACGGTTAGTAATAAGTAATTCATATTGCGGATACGCTTTGTAGAAGATCAGGATATTGGCACACACACGACATTATGATTAATCGCATCATTTATCTCAACCGCGTTATTCAGTAAAGGTGCAACCACTTGCAGCCGCCCGACGCTCGTTTCAAGCGACAAATGTGGTCACGTGACCCCATGTTAATTTTCCTGCGACTTAAAAAGGAACTACGTCATGCAGCCGCTCCTATCACGTATCGCTACATATCACGTGACCACATTTGACGCTGGAAACGAGCGTCGAGCGGCTTCATCAGGTAGCACGTCGCGGGAAATTTAAAATGTGCTCACGTGACCACATATGTCGCTTGAAACGAGCGTCGAGCGGCTGCATGAGGCCGCCCTTAAGGTTTATCAGCGTCGCACTCGACGTCTAGTGTCGTTTTCATGATACGAAATTTAACATTATCGTCTATGAACTGTGTACGTACCAATTTCCTATAGTGGAAACTGGCGTTCGTTGTCGCTGAACTTACAGAATAACACGGCAGAATGCATAGCATAATGGGTAACCTTGGTAGGTTCGGTATACATATAGACGCCAGTCTGCAATAAAAAAAATATTGGCATAGTCTTCGTCGTGATGTACGCAGTAAGCTATAAAAAGATGGGAGACAAAAAATTCTTAGAAGTAATAACGTTTCCAATGTTTAGCTATTAGCTCTTTGCGGAATATAGGCATAGGACTACAGTGAATTTAGAAGAGCGTAAATAAGCTCACGCCTATTTTAGGGAGCACTTTTGGGACTGATAGCTGATAACCCATCGCCATCTTGGATTTAAAAATTACTAGCTAATGCCGGCCGAAGGAGCTCGTGGCACAGTTTCTATTGCGCATATCATTCGATCAGCGAAGTTAAGCAACCCTAAGCCTAGCCAGTAATTGGATGGGTGACCGAACGAGCTCCCTCCGTGCCTCGGTTGCCAATTTATCATCTTTGGCAGTCGTTAGAGGTCGGTCGGAGCCCTAAAATAGTCTGACAACTGGTTTGACCCAGATCACAGATTTTCGCGGTTTTCCTTCACCGTAAAGCAATAACTGCACATAAGTTTTTAGAATAACTCACTGGTACAGGCCCCGCTGGGATTCGAACTTGCGTCGCTTGCGTAGCAGGCGACTGCTCTAACCCCAAGACCACCACGGTTCGTGTAAACAAATGTAACGTGGAATACATGGGATCCAGCCCTAAACTGGAAAGTGAAGTGAAAGCTTAGCCAAGGACCTCGTGGGTAGAAAGCTCGAAAGTTTAGCGTAGGTGGGTGATTGTTTACTATATTGGGACATTTAGTATCCGACATGACTATAATTTACTCAATCCTAACGAGCTTTCCGACACTCGAGTATTGATTTGAGACACGATAGAGAAAGCCTCGTTGGTGAAGTGGTCGCAAAGCGCTGCTAGGTCCTAGGTTCTATCTCCGGGTCAGCGGAAGTGTTGTTGAGTTTTTCCATTTGTAAGTTAATTTGAAGCCCGGAGTCTGATTTAGTGTCCGGTTAATGACAATAGGGCATTACATGGGTCCTTCAATATAACTGGCGAAATGTGGGTGTACTAGAAGTTCACTATATATAAAGGCAAAAAATAATATGCTAACGCCATCCTAGGAGGGTCCCGAAGGGGTAAGCAGAAGTGTTGTAGGCGTTGTAGGCGACTGCTCAAAACACGTCTCACCAAGTGTTGTATCAGAATTTGCAAGCAACCTGTCATCGATTTTCTTAACAACAGACTTCACTTGCAAGCAACCTGTCATCGATTTTCTTAACAACAGACAACAGACTGTACTTAATATCTCACTTAGCGCGCAAAAAATTTTCCTAACGCTTTGACGCTTTTCAATATTGATCAGATCACAAAAACTCGACATAATCATGTTTAAAAGAATTTGATCGAAGAATTCTAAAAAATATTGAATCCTACTAATACTATAAATGCGAAAGATTGTAAGAATGTATGTTTGTTGCTCTTTCACGAAAAAACTATTGAATGGTTTGTTATAAAACATTACATTAATATAGCTCATACGTCAGAATAACACAGGCTATCTACACTTAATTTATAAAGACGAAAGATGTTTATAATGAATAAATTCAAAAACTACTATGCCGATTTCAAAAATTATTTCACCATTGGAAAGCTACATGATCAGCGAGTAACATAAGCTTTATTAGATCTCCGTACTCCCACGGGAATGGGAACTACACGGGTGAAACCGTGTGACGTCCGCTAGTCCAAAACATAAAGATACGTCAAATTCTGCCAAACGGAGTCGCGGACTCCAGCTAGAAACATCATAATCAAAATTAGTTTCGTAACATCCACCCAGTATTGGAACTCAAAAAGCCAAATTGTGCAAACACATCTGCACCTTGAGTTCGCACCATATATTTTGGTTTTATTATAGAGAAATGAGTGTAGCATGTATGTCACGGTCGATGGACGTTGTAAAACCAATTGACATTTTCTATAATATCACGTCCGCCCACTTTAGCACTTCGTATATTATCAACAACATCCTTAATATGCATCTAGGCTTAGACTTAGATGCAGCTGATAAGGGACAGATGAAAACGATTAATATTAGAATGAAGGTAAACTAGTATATTAACAAGACCAGATAATTCTAAAGCCACAGTATATCTAAGCTAAATCACCGATTATGATGGACACAATTCTAGATTATTTAAGCTCTAATCCTCTTGGTATTTCTGGGAGGCGCTCAACACATTCTCAAATGATCTAGGAAGTAATTGGGTAATGCAAATTGTACATATTAGTAGGCCAAATTTTTCCATAGTCATCAGGAGTCTTAGTTAAATTGTTAGGATCAGCAACCAATACGACCCTATGTGAATCGTCACCTGATAACTACCGTACTGTCTTGTAGCGATGAATGAATAATAGCATCCATAAATAAATCAAAATTATCTTTATTTGATTAGACAAAGGCCAGGGACGATGATGATTAGACATCTTACAAAGTTCTTTCAAATATGTACAAGCCAAGTATGTAGAGGTTTGAGTAGTAGTGTAAAACAATGCCGATAGATGGGGCTAATTATATCGTGAATCACGCTATAGAGATTATCTACGGTATACGTATATACTAAGACTCACTGTATAATAAAACACTTTCATCTCTTTGATACATCGTATTTTATTTGATCCCAAGTACCTACTCGAAGGCTAGAGCACTGAGTTTCTTCAAAATCATTATAAAAAAAGAAAAGCTTACTGAGAAGAAATCCGCAAAATCCACCATTTAATTTCTTATGCAGCGATTGTAAACTGAAAATCGAAGTCGAGTACATGTTAAGAATTAAAATAAGAACTGCTAAATATATGAAGGATTTCTACCAGGACGATCACCCTGCGACTAATCCCGTATCGAATAAAGCCGAATGAAACGGCGAAACAAACGGAGAAAAAATACCAAGAGCTTTTAGCAACCGGAATAAAACTAAAGACAAAGTTAAGTTGATTGGTCATGCACTCGGTCGTGACGGACCAAATTATAGGATACGCTTAAAAACCGTGAAGGGTTTTCCCGGAACATAATTGAGTCATGAGTGCTGTTACATAGAAGTCGAAGCGATAAGTAGAGGATAATATAATTTGGTTTGAAGTAAACAAACTCTGAAGCTATGTATATAATCTGTAACTCGTGTCCGACCTATGTTGAATTAAGTATCGATAATAATGGACATCTTAGGTGTAATCATCTGATTATGACTACCAAGAAGATAATATTAAAGCTTTTGTTGTTTTGACGTAATAGGGAGTAATCAAACGTCGATTTTTTCAAAATATAATATATTTATTTAATCAAAGTTTGTACCATTGCGATTTATGCACTTTTGCCATCTCATACGTAGCTCATGAGACTAACAAAATAAAAAAAATAGGGATAAATATACTCCTTCTGTGCCAAACCATTTTGGCAGACGTACATACTTAAAATTAACGGCTTCCTTCTTACCTAGTATGAAAATGCAGCCAATTTCGTTCCCATATAGCAGACGAATTCAGAATCAAATCGCTCTTCACTCAAAACGGTCTTCCGAAAAGTATGAAGTTATCTAGACTAGCTGATTGAAGATTTTGAGTACAAATATAATTCAGTTCATGAATTCTTCCTAGAAATATCATGATTCCTTCGCTATTCGCTAGGAGAGCATGCACAGCTCACAATCACACGGAACAGAGTACCGTTAAGCATTTGAACAATGCAATTAGCCAGTATTAGCATGCACTTCACTTAACCGTTCGGTACATAGTCTTGTCGGCCTGGTGATGGGATATTGTTTGACGCAGGTAGCAATGACAACAGAATACAATGTAGAGTTTTCAAATACTTAATTTTAAGATTTTGTATTTGACTCACTACTGGCTGATTTATAATAATTAGAAGGATAAGGATAGTTAAATAGAACAGCGATTGGATTGCCTTTGGAAACTCCAGAATGTTTCCACATGAACCCTTTTGTAAGCTTAGTTTTAAGTGAGAAGACTCCCACTCCCCACATCGCACCATGTTCTTCAGGTAGTAAAGTTTGTTTCATATTGGCAAGCTACAAGAAGAAAGTTCTGCCATACTGTTTTATTTGTCCTCGTTTGATTCATATATATTCAGTAATGATAAGATACATGGTTAAGAAATGAATTAATTAGCTGTCAAACACTAATTACAAATACTTAAGTAGTGCATTCAGGTACATGTGAGATAATTACTTCTGCTCTATTAAATTGATAATTGTCGAAATTGATCGGATGACCCGAAACACGATCTGTCACTATAATCAGGTCAGGGGTTTTAATAACATCTTTAACAGGCCCAGTACCATATCTTAGTACACTTGTTCAACCAAGCGAATTATAATTACGATTCAAATTAAATTATAGAATCGAAAAGCAACCTGATAGTATTTTTTGCACGAATTAACCATTCACTTGCTAAGCAAGTGGATTAATAACACAGTGCTATAACTCAATACGCTATGACCTAGTGTAATATTAACGGGCTCCTCACAATTATGCTCTACATATAAATTAGAATTTGCCGTCACTTTAGTGTCTGTGCAAATTTATCGTTGGATTCTAGTCTAGTTCGAGCATAACCACATGATAATTTCCTTGGCCTTATACATTGTTGAGCTCGGCACTTGATTCAATCTGATGCGGCTTATCACTCGGAGAATCTTGAAAAGAAAGAAGCAATCAGACTACAAACAGCTGCATGGAAAGAGGGGGTAGAGGCCCGTTTTTATACACTGGTGCTCTTGTTCATTATTATTTTTTACGACGATAATTCATTATGGATACACCAACCTCCGCGGAGGCAACGAAAGGGTGCGAGTCCAACATAAGATTCGCATCGACTCCTCGGGGCGCTTCTGCTGCCTTATACTATAAAGTTTCTCAGCGTTGGGTTCGACGTCAAGCGTCGGTTTCAACAGTAAGAAATTCATGCATAATTTCACGATAAAGTTCAAATAATATGATGTGACAGGGTGCCTACACCAGTAAGATGAAACAAATTCCACCTACCTAAAACGAATGCGATTTGGCTATGTTAAACTGTACAGAAGCTAATCCAATACAAACTACAGTATGTCAGATAACTAAAGGCGACGTCCGCTTGGTAATTGTTATTTTAAGCACCGACAATGTTTGGAAAAATCCTAATATTATCTATGACGTGATGTCAACACGTGTTACGTACATAGACAGAGAACAAATTTTACTAATGTCTACGCATTAGGAAGTGTCAGAGACATATTTCGTAGTTGCGTGCTAATTTCAAGACCCTATTGACTTTTATTCAGCATTCACAGATTAATATTATGAGCATATTATATTGACGGTTCTATTTAAATATTGACTGTTCAGTATTTTTGGAATATACTACATTCACTTGCTAATCTCAAACACAAACTTACAGACCAACAGATATCGATAAAAAGGATGTGATGTTCTTTTGAGTACCCTATGCCCGTCGAAAGCTACCCACGCCTTTACAAACTTGTAGGAAAATAGGTTTCAGTTTTTTTTATATAATATAACATTGATATTCGGTTTAATTAAATTAAAATTGTTAATACTTATAGAAGTACACCAAGTAGATTGCATTGTATTTCAATAAGTGTCAATCTTGTTTCCAATTGAACGAAGAAATAACCAATATAAAAAAAAACATTACTTTCCGCGCCGATAGTACGAATCCCAAAGGGGCTTGAACCAATGAGGCTTTCTAAAAACTTATGTGCAGTGATTTCACACCACGTGAAGGAAACCTCGTGAGGAAACCTGCATATGTCCGAGAAGTAATTCAAAGACGTATGTATAGTGCCCGTGACGGTGATAGACTCACCATCTGTCACGTTGGCACTTAATCGTGTTCGGTGAAAAGTGTGTATTGTTATTACAATACATCTGCCTACCCCTTCGGGGAATACAGGCGTGAGCATATGAATGTATAACTTTCCGTCCAGAAAACATACAGAATGCCGTAATTTCCTTCCATCGACAGACAGTCATGCATTTCAAATTAGATATAGGTACGTCCTCAACCCTACGTTTTTTATTTAAACGGATGACGTATTATAATTTTATTGTTATCTGCACAAGGAATGTGTATTGTCACATTGTTTCCAACGAGAATGATGTGTTTCGTACGATCATCATTTATAGTCATCGTTGTATTCTCAGTGCCCCATGTTTTAACATTTTCAGTCGACGTCGTTTGACCTTGCGTTTTTGCGTGGATCAAAATGTGTCGTGTGTGAGTCCCTAATTGAACATTAACACACCTATAATTGGGGTGCAGGCACCGTTTCTTTACCGACCAATACGTCACGTGACATTGATCACAAGTTTAACATACTATCCGCTTATCAGCTATCGTTATTCCAATAGACCGGAAACAGTTTCCCAGGCGACTAGACGAGCAGATTCCCGTGGGATGTTTATTTTCAATTTGGAACTGTGCCAGGAGCCTGAAAGACTTATCTACGTCACTATGCGCGCGCCAGATCTTTGCCAAACTTGCCAATGTGTCGTCGCGGCCACACCGCTGAATTATTTTGTGCCGTGTCCTCGATGCGAACCTTGAGCACATGTCTTGAACATGGCTTTTTGTCATCGTCCCGCTGGCCTTACGACCAGAGGGGGGCAGATTGTTTTGTCGCATATCTTAAAGAAATAACAGAATTACCGATACCAGAAGCGATTAAATAAATGTTTATGGCCAGTTTGCTTTATGCCTTCTCTTACATCTTATGCAAATGCCAATATGAAAGGACGACCGTCGTTTTGTTTACCTAGCAAGTTCTTTATGATGCTGAGTGTACAAAGATATGAATGGTTACATACAAAGTGGTCACGAATCAATTGAATTAACACTACAAAGTGGTGTGTGTCGCAAAAAAGTTTCCACTTTATTTTCTATGAAATTTTGTGTGCAGGATAGGTCTGAAAATCGGCCAACATCTATTTTTCATACCCCTAAATGATAAGGGTGACCACCCCAAAAAAATATATGGCAATACAAACTTTGCCGGGCATAACTAGTATTATTATATTATTAAAAATGCAAAACATTGCTTACCTGTAAAGTTTCTTGGAAAAGATTTCTCGGTTTTAGCCATGATGCGTTCTTTTGGAATGACTGAAGGATCTGAAACGAAAATAAATTATTCAATTAGCACGCAAGCGACCTAAGTTCGGATCCCAGCGGGACCTGTACCAATGATCATTCTAAAAACTTATGTGCACTGCTTTACGGTGAAGGAACATATCGTGAGGAAACCTGCATATGTCTGAGAAGTAATTCAAAGACGTATGATTAAGTGCCAACGTGACAGATGGTACCTCCATCGCCGTCTCGCCGTACCTGCATATTTCAGAGAAGTAATTCAATGACGTATGTAAAGTGTCTGAGACGGCGATGGACTCACCATCTGTCACGTTGGCATTTAATCATCTTCGATGAAAAGTGGGTGTTGTGATTACAATACCTCTGCCTACCCCTTCGGGGAATACAGGGGTGAGCATATGTATATAGATATTAAACCGCAAAAATAAAGTACCTATCAAAAATGTGAAATTTTTTCGTAAAAAGTATTCAATATTGCGTCGTGTTATACAGAACCAAACTAATTATTAGCACATAGCCGTTTTTTCATACATTCGGCTTATTCGAGCACGTGTTAACTGCTTAACGAGCAAGTGAATTGGCAGACAAGCGACACTGGAAGCTCCTTTAGACTGCCGTGACACATTTACACGTATCAATGACAGCTTTTTTTAACAGCAAATTGAATGAAAAGTGTGTTAGGTCACTGACATATACAGTTAGTTTTAAATAGATCAGCATGCATTGCATGTCATTCAGCCCGCGGTTTCACCCGCGTAGACTCAGTTTTATGTCTAGCTAGCGGAACCCTAATGATTCTTTTTTATTCATTATAGCCTAAGTTATTCCTTGTAACATTAGCTAACCGCCAGTGAAAGTCCCTCTCAAATCGGTTAAGCCGTTTTGAAGTTTAGCTGGAACAAACGGAAGTAAGTCTCTACTGTATATACTTTCATATGCATTTAGTGAATAGCTGTTATTTTGGAATTACAAACAGACACTTCAATTTTATTTATCTGTATAGAAGATATAGATTTCGTTTCGCTAAGTAATTGGCTTAGGTTGGCGCCAAGTAAGTATCCCTCTATTATCTCTGCCTACTGCCTACCACGTGTGATATCTAATAACGGTCGTCTCCTAGACTAAAGGTAGATTGTATTGAATTGTAAATTTGGTAAATTTGGTCCCCCGGGAGGAAAACAGTACATTTTTCATATTATATATTTAAGAACCGTGGTGGCCTTGGGGTTTCAGCAGGCGCCTGCTACGCAAGCGACGCAAGTTCGAATCCCAGCGGGCCTGTACCAATGAGTAATTCTAAAAAACTTATGTACAGTGATTTCACACCACGTGCTTTACGGTAATTCAAAGACGTATGTATAGTGCCTGAGACGGCGATAGACTCACCATCTGTCACGTTGGCACTTAATCTAATTCGGTGAAAAGTGGGTGTTGTGATAACAACACCTCTGCCTATGCATGTTTGAAGTTTGCAAAAATCTAATAATAATGCATGAGAAAGATAGACATTAAAAAAATCGAGGTAAGTGTAAAAAAATATCCCGTTTATGTTCATCTACAAACTTCAAAAGGATCATAGCTCCCTTAAGCTAAGTAGCATTAAACAAAATAACTATTTAATTAAATACTTGCGTGAGCCCCCGTCGTGCCCCGGTCTTTAGCAAAGTTAGAAATGTTAATTTGCAATATAAGCATTAGCTCAGGCGCCAGCGTAGCGCCGTCGCCAGAGCTAAACTACTTGTTGGAATAAATTGCGTAATTTATTGAAAATGTACGTTGTAAGTAGATAGTGCAAATTATTTATAGTGATTGTAAACGACTAACTTATATTCATAATGAAATTGAAAACAATATTTCAAAAAGTTGTTGTTGCTTTGTAAGTTATTGAACTGTTATTTATTCTGTGTTCTGTGGCATTAATAAGCTGAATAAACAATGTTCGTAAAAATGGCGATTTTTCAAAAGGAGCGCTGTTATGTAGTACTAGCGGACGTCACGCAGTTTCACCCGCGTAGTTCCCGTTCCCGAGGGAGTACGGGGATAAAATATAACCTACGTTACTCGCTGATGATATAGCTATCCATTGCTGGAAGAATTTTTAAGATCGGTCCAGTACTTTTTGAACCAATTCGTTACAAACATACTTACGTACAAATCTTTACTCTTTATAATATTAGTATATATAGATGTAAATGAAATTTCTCCAACTATTAAAATGCTGGACATATTTATCTTCCAGCAAACGACGCGCATTCTCTTTGAAAAGTTGATGATCATCCGGACTCCAGGGCCCCAGAGCGTCGACCACAAACGCTGAAAATATCCTCGACCAATGCAGACATAAGAGTATAATTTAAACCGAATATTTAATACTGGCAGCCCTGACCGTTACCCAGAGACGCTGGACATGGCGCCTGTAACGGATCGCGTCGGCTTTACGGTCAACTCGCAAAAAAACAGGCTCAATTTAATGGTTCTGCTGAGCACATGTTTGCAAGTAATTGATATTCAAACTGTCAACTAAGTGTCAACGTTTTTATGAACGGTTCAATATCTAGAAGTTTTTTTCCGTTCGTCAAATCTTATGTTGGAAAGATTGTGTTAGAAGCATAGCGTTTTGTTTATTGAATTTGTTAACTAGGGTGTGATAGTTTGATTGGTGCCAATACTGCCAATTCTCGTTTTCTTGTGACACATACTAATTATTTAGGTAACTTACTTATTTTTGGAGAGGAGCTCGTTGCACAGTTGCTATTGCGCATATCATTCGATCAACGAAGTTAAGCAACCCTAACCCTAGCCAGTAATTGGATGGGTGACCGCCCGAGCTACCTCCGTGCCTCCCAGAGCACGTTAAGCCGTCGGTCCCGGTTGCCAATTTATCATCTTTGTCAATCGTTACAGGTCAGTCGGAGGACTAAAATATTCTGACAACTGGTTTAACCCAGATAACAGATTTTCCTCGTAAAAGGGGTTGCGAAGGTCAGATGGCAGTCGCTTCGTGTAAAAATCACGTGATCAGCCACATCGGGTTGAATCAAGTGCCGACGCCGACAATGTATGGGATAAGGCCCGGGAGATGATGACATACTTATCTTTGTCGAATTATCTACACTAATATTAGAAATGCGAAAGTGTCTTGGCTGTCTGTCTGTTACCTTTTCACAACAAAGAATTTAGCTGAAATTTGGAATAGAGATAGCATTGACTCTACGGACAGACAACGGTGTTTACAATATTTATGGATTTTACGTGCCTGCCTACCGGCTTAGTGAGCACTAAGCCGGTAGGCAGGTAAAAGCCAATTTTATTATACGTTAGTATTAATTATTCCTTGACTTGTTTAATAAGTTCAATATCTGGTTGACCGAGCTGTGCTCGGTTTCTTCTTCACACAAAAAATAAGAAAAAAGAAATCCGGTGAACGTCAGTCTCGAACCGGGGTACTCTAGATTCGCTTTTGCCCCGTAAGCTGGAAGCCTCACCTTTAAGCCACCATAAATTGACAGATGTCGGTGAAATTTGCTATCGTATTGTAATGATATTTTATGATTTTTTTGGTGCCTGAACATGGTTAAAATGATGTTTTCCATAAATGAAACCTAGCTAGATCTATTTTTTGCCCCTGAAACCCCCTTCACACACAAATTTTCATGAAAATCGTTGAAGCCGTTTCCGAGATTCAGATTCTATATATACAAGAATTGCTCATTCAAAGGTATAAGATAAGATGCCTACGATTTATAACTTAGCCCACCGTTTGTTCTATGTCATATTTCCCCTGTTCAATATAATAACTGTATAATAATGTATGGAATTGATATAAATCAGGCACGAGACGTATGTCATTCCCATACATTTTACATCGCTCTTATAAGCGATGCACGTGAATAATGTTACTCTGTCTATAGACACCTATTGGTTGTTAATTCAATTTGCAGCCGGTTGCATACCTTGGCTACGTAATCAAGCATCTGAGTAGCAATCTCGAAATCCCAAGGTTTTTTTTTAAACAAAGGTATACATACAAAGAGGGTGGTTTACAATAACGGGACCGTACTTCGCATAAGGTTATTGGTCTCATAAATTCAATTTGATTCGAAGATAAGTGATGATGAATCCCTCGGTTGAGTTATTCAGACTCGTTCTGCACTGCAATATTGTTTTATTTGCAAATTAAAAACCATGGCTCCATGGTCAATTTATATTGCGGTATTTTCGGTTTTTGTGAAAAAAGTATGCTGATAACGATATTCTGTGTTTTTTTTTCAAATAAGTTAATCGAATTTATTATTTTTATATTCGAAAAACAATTTGTAAAAAAAACATACAGAAACCATAGGGCAGACTGTGCCCCAAGTAGGTATAGCTTTTGAGAAGTTCTTACGTGAACGATATCGCCTGCGTATTTTTCTTATATTGTATGTGGATTCAAAAAAGCGCCTCAAGCGGCGAGTGTAGGAAGTCTTACTTCTTTATACAAAAAAATCGAGTGACAACATTCGTTTTTTTTTTTTTGATATGGTAACTCGCAGTTGTTAGGGGGGCGTTACCTCCACTGCTTAACCGGACTAAAGGGCGAGACCCAAGCGCCTTCAGCCGAGCCTAAATACTAGCAACACAGCTAAGGGCGCCCCGGTGCGGGGCTCGGACCTCGGCTTAGGGCGTTGCTGGGGGATGAGCTAGGGAGATAGATCTGAGTGGTATTATTAACGACATTCAAAGGTGTCAAAATCACTTGGGGCACAGGACAGGTGCAGTCACAAGTCATGAGCGCTCAGCGAAAATAGTGGTGTTAACTGTATTATATTGGCGTCGTGCCATACAGACTCACAAAGTGACTAGTGCAAAATGGGTAAATGCATTCAAGGTCAGCGCTTGTTCCTCATGACAGCACCTGTTTGGAATACAAGATCTATATAAGTACGAGCTGCGTTGTGGCACACTTGTGTGAAACTATTTTGAAATATCTCTTAGCTATATTTGCACACAATGGATAGTTACCCGCCCAGGCTCGTAAATCGTTATTTCTTGTAATTAGATACCTACCTGTTATTATGGACGTTTAAAATATTAACCGACTTTAAAAATAGAAGGTTTCTCAATTCAATATCTGTGTATAGATGTATAAATTATTATTAGGATATTATGGTGCCCGAAGTGCCTCAGATGATGAATAAAATATCTGATTGGATGGTGGGATCTGTACCCCTATCACGGGTTTGTCATCGTTTTCGTAATCTATACTCGCTAGCGTCTCCGCTGAATATTAGTATGAGAAATTGTGCAGCGACTCCCAGCGGTGACGTGAAGAACTAAAATATCTCATACAAATATTACGAGTGACGCTAGCGAGATCTGAGGCACTTCGGGCACCATAATATCCTAATAATAATCTATACATCTATACACAGATATTGAATTAGGAATCCTCCTATTTTTAAAGTCGGTTAATAATTCAAACATTAATAATACTGGGGTACTGATCCTTGTGAGCCAATTTTCTTGAGCTTTATTTGCTGTAGGCAAGTGCTGTAGGCTACTTTCGCCGATTTCAAAAATACTTTCACCATTGGAAAGCTACATCATCAGCGAGTAACATAGGCTTTATTTTATCCCCGTACTCCTAAGGGAACAGGAACTACGTTGGTGAAACCGCTAGTAGATGATACATCAACTTAAAATATAGACAGCAAAAAACTATTCAAACATCATTTAATAATTTCAAATGAAGTCAGTTGATAACTAATTTAAACTGAGACATGATTGATCCCAAACTCAATTGATGTTAATTATTCAGCTGATAGTACTTACATGTTGTCGGTAACTAGTTAGGTAATACCTACTTATAATGAGTTGCGATGAAAATTATATATTTTTTTTAATATAAGTAATTGTCTATAAAAAAAAAGTTATACAGTTAAGTGACCTATCAAGAATTAATTAAATGAAGTTTGTGAATAAAATTCAGCTAATTAGTAGATAGCTATTGTTGAATAATACTGACTAGGTATTATTGTAAGTAAGTAAATAGGTTGATACCCTCTTAGGTGTTAATGTACCTACATCTAGCGGCAGCCTTAGGGGGAGGCGAACAGGGCAATCGGGGCCTCTTGCAGGAGCCTGGCGCCAAGCAAATTTGTAAGAGATTTAACTATATTTTTTATACATACATACCAAACGTAACGAATACCTACCAAACAACCAGACCTACTTTCGCATCACATCTTTTCCGTAGGACAAAGGGCCTCGCTAAGACCTGCCGACCGGAGTTTCGCAATGAGTAAGGCCGCTACTGTAGGTACCTACCTATCCCATCAGTTGTGCCTAGGTTGGTAAGCAATGGGGGGTCACGGCGAAGCATGTGAAGACGTATCACGTGCACCCCCCCCCACTTAGCGACTTGGAGGAACACCGTGGAGTTTAGTCGGTGTGAGTCCGACATAACCCTTCCGCTGCCCCCGCGGCGGTTGGAGTATCCATAACGGATGCTCCACGTTAAAAAAAAAAGGTTGGTAAGCAATGTTTAACATAAATTTTTCAAACTTAACATACTACATCTGCCTACCCATCTATACGGATAAATAAAATTATAGTGTTTGTTTGTAATTCCAAAATAACAGCTTGTCATTAAATGCATAATTATGAAAGTATTTGTACGGTACTGACCAATGACTTAAAAAAACAAATTTTCAAAATTGTAAAAATCTCTGAAGCGGCTGTACCGATTTTAACGAGAAGTTAATGTTACGAGGAGTAATTTAGACTACTTTTATTTAAAAAAACATTTAGTGTTCCGCGGGAATAAAATTAAATCTACACGGGTGAAACCGCAGGGTACAGCTAGCTTATAAATAATTCTGTGATTTTGTATCTACATCAAATCACTGATGGTGACCGGTTTCTATAGTTACAGGAAAAGCGGGAAGAGTTTGTGTGCTCACATAAATTAACGTTATTTCTAGTTGGTTAAATCTAGTTTTAAATAAAATAGAACGATAGAATTGCTGGTTTTAAATTCAAAAGGAGTTTCTACGTAATACGTACTGTCAAATGAAATTAAAAAAAAAAGCAAGAAGTTGAAAAAAGAACAATTTCGTTTGTTGGTTGTCCGGAGTTACGGACAGTGTTGGTCGACAAGGCAAGGGGAACAGCTGTTAGCTATAGACGGGTTATAGTGTAACCGTCCATGTCCCCTCCTTTCTATTTCGTGTCACACAGACAAACCATTAAATTATTTTTGTTTGTTAGAAAAGTACGAACTTATAGTTAATTAATTAACAATTCGATACTCACCAAATATGATTTAAACACTTAACAATTAAACGTTAATAACCACTAGACATACAATACGAACACTAAAAGAAGCTAACACTTATTATTTAAGTATAAATTAAATACAATCAACGAGAATTTAATTAATAAATATCGAATTTAAATTAACTATGACACGATACTCAGGAGTCGAGATAGACGCACACCCAACACCGGCAAGCGCAGAAACCCGACTGATGCGACCTCGTGCGACGATCGCACAAAATACTACGCGGTACGTGTGCAGTGTGGACGGAATGGAAATGTTCCGTTTGTCGTTGGGATGGGTTCATTCATAATCATACGTAATGCAATGCAAGGAATTTATTTAAAAATATTTTACAATTGCAGTGGTCATGATGTCCAATAATTTTTGTCCAATTTCAAGCTTACCTATTGCAATCATCCGCAAAGAAAAGTTTTTTTTTCGTTTATCATCGATTATGGTTCTGCCTGCATATTATGTTGCGTACTATTTCAATAAAAAAATAAAACAGAACATCGAATTCTAAATAAAATATTGTTCTGACGGTCTATGGTACACAGATGTAGCATGAGTAAGGTATACAGATATCATTTGTTGGTAACTCATTAAAAAAATGGCTACACTATCCTTTTACTATCGCACTCACTGGCGGCTGGCGCCGTCTCGGCGCCAACATCCGGTGGCGGGACGGCATCTTATTGGCTGACGCAAGGCAGGCCTCCGTGCTCTAATGATGCATTACATGTCAATGCTCGTAAAGTATTTTTAGCATGAATATTTTGATTTTACTATCGTATAATGGAGATGACTTCTCTAGACTTTTCTAGGATATCTGTCGAAAAGAGAAACATATAGATGTAATATACAAGAATTAAACTATTCCTATATTTTATTTTCCTAAAATCCTTTTAATGTCGTGATGAACTTAAATTGTTTATCATACGTAGCTATCGATGCCAATAGTGGTATATATTAGGATTTGTTGGTGGGAAGGAACACGATGAAGATAATAAGTTAAAGCTACCCTCTATTTTTATATTTTTTCCGAAATTATAATGAATTCGTTTGGAAATTCATTCATTCGGGTTCGGCCAATTATTGCGTGAAGTTGTTCTGGTATTAATTTGTTATTTTAAAATAATTATGTCATTTTATTGATTCATATTTGAATGTCGAATATATTGACTATAATATTGTTAATCATATTCTGTGCGTAAAATCATGGCTGCGACCAATTTTTTAACCGTTAAAACTCACTTATCCGAGTTCAAGACCAATTCAGACAAGGATACTTTAAGCGAGGTGAGTTTATGATTATTTAATCTTAAAGATTCTTCTTTTTAACTGAGAGAAATACAATATATTTATAAATAGATATATACGCTAATAACACTAATCCGATTATTCAGAAAATCTATTGCCTTGTGCTGTAACAGTGCTCATACACATCCGCCATTTTGACTAATTTCAGTCCTTTTCATCAAAATTATTTTAAACTGGCGTTTTAGTTTGGTTTTATGATTGATTGAGATGCTTACGATCTTGTAAACTTTTATTTAATTGCATCTTATAGCATATATTGCTATTTTTCAATGGAAATGAACAAACTACTTCGTTGATGGTCAGGTTGCTTAAAAGAAGCTCCTTGTTTGATGAACTCCTAATTGGACTTTCTGGCTTATTCTTATAATAGCTCTTGTCCCACTGTCTCGCTTGACGTCGATAATGTTAAATAATCGTAAATGTTACTAATGTACTTGATCTACAGTCTAGTCCTGGCTTTACACGACATAGGGACCACCTATTTACAGAAGGCTACTCATGGGCTGAAAACCTACGTTGCTCCATTCGGATCGCTTTAGTTAAAACATTTTTTTTATTTTTAGAATGTGAGTACTCGAATATTCATCTTTCAAAATGTATTGCGTCATTTATTACAGGCTTCTGAAAGTGGAACTAGCAATTCTATGACATCAGCAGAAGACCTGCAGAAATTAGCTGTGATACTCGGTCTTAATAGTGCCGAAGATGTATACCAAGAACGATTTCGTGTTGACAGGCGCCGTCTGGAAGCTATGCTGGGTGGTGAGTATGTCTAGAAACAAATGATCGCTATAAAAGAATCCAGGTTTTGAGTGTGAGAATGTTTCTAATGCATTTAGGTAGTATGTTCATACTATTTATTTAAATATACTTAATAGGCAAAATTTATAGGCATTATAATTAACTATGGAATTTCTTATCAAACACAATAATTTATAGGTATCCTCACGATGTTTTCCTTCACAGTAAAACTCGTGGTTTGACATCACTGCTCTTAAATAAATAAACTGATTAATACTAACTGATTGAATTTGCGTCCATTGTGTAAGTAGAGGACAACTTCATTCAATCGGCCCCCAGGACTCTTTCTATGTCAGCTCTTAACACGGCAAAATATTTCTTTGCAGATAATCTGGAGGAAACTCAAACAGCCCAAGCTTTTTTTCATAGGGTAACATTTTACGTTAATTTTCATCATTTAAATTGTTTGATGTCCACTTTGTCTTGTTAATCAAAACAACAATTTATTTTAGGTAATGAATGAAACAAATACGCTAATAAACTGGCCGGCCCGACTTAAAATTGGAGCGAGATCAAAAAAAGGTACTCTTTAATAATATTTTCAATTATAGTTCTCTGCTATAATAGTTAGTGTTTTTTTTTTTGTAATGTCTGGAACGCGCTTGCATTTTGGCGGGCTGGCGCCGGCTAGGCTAGGGAAGAGGCGCCAGAGTGTCGTGTTTCAAAATTTTTGATTTTATTCATACGTGAGACCGTTAGATTTAGCTAACGTTTGCATACAATTTATTTTTTAAAGTGTTATTAAATGAAATAAAAATGGTTTTTAACGACAAAGAGGATGAATTAGTGTACGATGTTATTAGACAAATTCGTTTTAATAGGTTTAGCGAACTTATTGAATTATTGGGTGAGTTGAAATAACGCTAGGGTTCACGGCTAGTTTAATGATTGTAATCAAATGTTTTCGTGTTAAGATCCTCATGTGAGAGTTGCTGGACGACCTGATGACGTGAAGCTGGCTCGAGATAAAATAATGCAGTTACTGGACACTAGGGTAAGTGCTTAATATCTTTAGTGTTAAACAGTTAATTAAAAACAAACTTTCATTCAAAGACGTATTTCGCAAATTGCTCGTCTTGGTTTGAGTAAAAAATTGAACATTTTTGAGTAGGTTCAGGCAACTGAGGATATGAATAATGACTCCTGCTCAGGATTACCATAGTTCTAGTTACTTCAATACTTGACACTTTTCGTTATATCGAGAACAATTCACACACTATTATAATATTATTTATATATATATAAATGTATTTTATCATCTGTGTTAATTTTTACATGCTCACGCCTGTATTCCCCGAAGGGGTAGGCAGAGGTGTTGTAATCACAACACCCACTTTTCACCGAATTTGATTAAGTGCCAACGTGACAGATGATGAGTCCATCGCCGTCTCAGGCACTATACATACGTCTTAGAATTACTTCTCAGACATATGCAGGTTTCCTCACGATGTTTTCCTTCACCGTAAAAAGCACGTGGTGTGAAATCACTGTTCGTAAGTCTTTTTTTAGAAAAACTCATTGGTACAGGCCCCGCTGGGATTCGAACTTGCGTCGCTAGCGTAGCAGGCGACTGCTCTAACCCCGAGGCCACCACGGCTCTGTTGCTAGGGTGTTAATATTTGTCTTGAGTTTATCGTTTTGTCTAATTAGCGTAATTGATTTATGTCTTGCTGATTTATGAATAAATAAATTAAAATGTTATGTTGGTTCATGTACGCTTTAAAAACTCAAAACGTTCTGCACCGATCGAGCTGAAATTTTAGCATGATATATAATCATGGATTGTTTTTAAAATTTTTTTTCAACTATATATATATAATAATGTTATGTTGGGGTGTGTACGCTTCAAAATGTGTTTTCAATCACAATGTGTGATTGAAAATGAATGAAGCGTAGTAGGGTACAACCTAGTATCTACTAATATATAAAATTTCCATGTCACAATGTTAGTCACCATACTCCTCCGAAACGGCTGGACCGATCTGTATGAAATTTTGTGTGCAGATCGGGTAGGTCTGAGAATCGGCCAATATCTATTGTCACCACCGCAAAAAATATAAGGCAATACAACGTTTGCCGGGCACAGCTAGTATCTTTATTATAAATAATAGTCTGTGCTTTATGATGTATAATATAAGTTTAATATTGAGAAGTTTCATTGAATACAATTCAGTAGTGTTTGCGTCAGTCTGACAAACATCCATCCATACTTATAATTCTTGTATATATACTTTTCTGGTGAACTACCGTATCTAAAAATATTTATAGGTAAGTAATATCAGTTGAAATATGTATACCTACCTAATAAATATAATAAAATTATGCCATGATAGTTGTACACCTGCATGCACTTATTTAGTACCTATAGGATTTTTTTGGTTTATACTTAGGTAAGTACTTATTTTCTAGAAGGTTCTTATCTATACAGATAAATAAAATTGAAGTGTCTGTTTGTAATTCCAAAATTACACCTTTTTACTAAATGTATATGAAAGTATGCACGGTACTGACATGGGAATCCAACGATTAATTATTTCTCAGTCTGTTTGTTCCGGCTAGTCTCCGAAACGGCTGGACCAATTTTGACGGGATCTTCTCCGGCAGATAGCTAATGTTACAAGGAGTAACTGAGGCTACTATAATAACAAAAATATTAGGATTCCGCGGGCCACTCTTAAAATTAAGTCTACGCGGGTGAAACCGAGGGGCAAAGCTTCTAAAAAACTAAGTATTGAAATGACAAAGATTAATTATAGACATACCAGGGGACTTACTATACCCTCTTATTGCCATGATAGTTTTACTCTTATTATGAGACAGATGTATATGACGTGAAGACATCTGTCACTGTCACACAACTGAATCATTGCAATAAGAGCTCATGGTTGGGCCCCTGATCTTCATAGACTTTTTTGAAATTTTACCAAGTACTAACCTACTTTCTTATATTTTAAGTAGAAGCTAAGTAGCTCATGAGTCTGTAACATTCTCAAGTCAAGGAATCAAGGCATTTTATAAATATCAACTTAATTTAATGCAAAATATAATACATGTAGATAGGTAGGTATCTAAAGGCGAGTTTAGGGGAGGGCAACCAGGTCTCTAGTCTCGGGACCTTCACAGTAAATACTTTTTACTAGAAAACTTACTTGAAAAAAAATTGAGTTCAATCATTTTGCCCCGAGGCCTTCAGTTCCTAAATCCGTCACTGGGCACCTAATTAATTAGACATACCTATTGTTAAATCCATAATGTTTGTTCCCAGAGTAACCGCGTCACGATGAAGATTGACGTCAGCTACACGGATCACTCGCATATCATCGGAAAGGTACCGTTATCCTTTTGTACATATATGTATACATACAAATGCTCACGCCTGTATCCCATGGGGGTAGGCAGAGACCACCGTTTGCCACATGCTACGATCCTTACATACTTCTTTCGCTTCGTCCACATTCATGCATCCTTTTGTAATCATTAAATAGGTACTGTAGCACCGTGACCCCAACTAGGGCTGCTGGCTATCCGGGATCTATTCAATCAATCAACTTAACTTAATTTTTTTCACGTTTATTCCATTATACTTCCATCAATCTTCTATCTCAAAAAAAATCTCTCTCAAGTTTTATTCTTTTTTTTGGCATCCCCTGGGGGTAGAATTAATCAAAATCCTTTCTTAGCGGATGCCTACGTCATAACATCTACCTGCATGCCAAATTTCAGCCCGATCCGTCCAGTGGTTTGGGCTGTGCGTTGATAGATCACTATGTCAGACCTTTGAGTTATATAAATATTCAAAGATTTAGCTGGAAATGGTCTTAAAGCACGGTCTATTTTACATATATTTTACAGATAGGGTAGATATATACATATAGATTATACAGATAGGGATTTTGAAGGTACGCCGTTTGCATAGCAGTTCGCTACTCAAATCACTCCACCGGCACACCAGTGTTCGGAACCGTACGCTAATTATCGTACACATACGATAATGTTGTGCCTACCTTACGATGTACGATAGCATATTATTATAGTACGCAGATTGTACGATAATTTCTATCATGATGCAAAATTTGAGAATTTATATTATTTCACTCATGGGCTGATAGTCTAAATCGCAGTAGCATGGTTTTTTTGAGTAAATGAAGAAAATTGGGTGAAATATGTGATTCTTGTAAAATAACAGCTACCCATTGTACCATATTTCATGTGAATAAATATTATGTCTATTTCTAAAAATAAAAGGTCATTTTCTAGAGCAGCAATATTTTGATTAGTACTTGCATGCATATAAATATTACATTTTATATGATTTATTTATCTTTAATAGACATTATCCTAAAAAGTACGATAATTTCGATCCGTGTACGATAATTTTACGCCTCTGCCAGCCCCTGGTACGATAGTCAGTCCACTTCAAGTTGCTAACACTGTAGCACACATTAACACGATTTAAACTTTACAATAAACTGTACAATTACCATTTTTACAACGTTAATTAAGTAGTTCAAAGATGTCACACATTCCAATCCACTGAAAGTAATTTACATAGGTGATTAACATACTTACATAACTACGTAGGTTATGTACCTTACACTACCTTACCTAAATGTCTATCATGATAATGACCTTAATCTATACTTCTAACAATATTATACATCTATCTATCTATTTATAGACATCATCATGAATTTAAGAGTGATACCTAACTACATACAGACATACATATACTCACGCCTGTATTCCCCGAAAGGGTACGCAGAGACGTTGTAATCACAACACCCACTTTTCACCGAAGATGATTAAGTCCATTGCCGTCTCAGACACTTTACATACGTCATTGAATTACTTCTCAGAAATATGTAGGTTTCCTCACGATGTTTACCATCACCGTAAAGCACGTGGCGTGAAATCACGGTACATAAGTTTTTTAGAAAAACTCATTGGTACAGGCCCCGCTGGGATTCGAACTTGCGTCGCTCAAACCCCGAGGCCACCTCGGCTTTTACCTACATACCATATATTTATTATTATTAATTCGTTTTTTTTGTGTACAGGGTGGTCTGACAATAAAGCGAGTGATGGAGGAGACCGGCTGCCACATCCACTTCCCGGATTCGAACCGCACGAGCACAGTGGAGAAGAGCAACCAGGTCTCCATTGCTGGGGACATGGAGAGAGTTGAACGCGCCCGGGCTAGAGTTAGGGTGAGCTATACGGACTATATATTGAGTAGTTAGTGGTCCTGGGGTTTGAGCAGTCGCCTGCTAAGCAAGCGACGCAAGTTTGAATCCCAGGGCCTGTACCAATGAGTTTTGCTGAAAACTTATGTGCAGTGACTTCACACCAGTTGCTTTACGGTGAAGGAAAGCATCGTGAGGAAACCAGCATATGTCTGAGAAGTAAGTCAAAGACGTCAACTGTCACGTTGGCACTTAATCATCTTTAGTGAAAAGTGAGTGTTGTTTACAACACCTTTGCCATTCGGACCTTCGGGGAATACAGGCGTGAGACTGTGTATATTTTAAGTAGATAAGGCCTTAAATTTTTGTACATTAACATTTGTGAATCGTTAATAATAAAATACGTCAACTTTATAGTCTAATATAGTAAGTCAGGGTTACAATGTGAGAAAATAATACGAATTTCTTTAAACTTAGGTATTCATGCATCAATGTATTCTACCGTAAGATGAGGATATCTGAAGGATATGGAGTAGATCTTATTTTATCATGGTTCCTCCAAGTTTGTATTGTATAAAAGCACGTGTCGATCCCCTAGTTTTTACTAATAAGGACAAATAAACAACGTTTTATTTTCATTACTAGCTGTGACTTAATTTCATGGGTGACCCGCGGATCCCTAATGTTACTCCTTGTAAAAATTTGCTATCTACCAGTTAAAGTCTCATTAAAATCGGTCCAGCCGTTTCGGAACAAACAGGCAGACAGAAAGAAAAAAATAAAAAACTTTATTTTCATTCCAACATCATATATACTTCTTTCATATGCATTTAGTGAAATGCTGTTATTTTGGAGTTACAAACAGACACTTCATTTTTATTCATCTGTATATGTATTATGTATGTATGTATGTGTATAAATGTACATTATTGGCGGTTTTTGTTACAATAGGTAACATACTTTCCTACATGTTTACGCGTAAATTTTTCCTTTGGTTCAATGACAATGAGTGACCGATGACTGATTTTGACCGCGCATTTCCCCAATGTATGGTCAGTGCGTGTTAAGCATAATTTGGCTGCATTCTTCTGTAAGGTGAATAGCATAGTCCCCTTCAAATTTCTAAAGTGAGTTCCCATGAAGACGAAGTCAACCTTACTGTACCCCTATCACGAATTTGCCACCGTTTTCGTAATCTTAAATTACTCGCTAGCGTCACTCGCAATATTTGTATGAGATATTTTAGTTCTGCATGTCACCGCTGGGAGGCGCTGCACAATTTCTCATACTAATATTCGGCGGAGACGCTAGCGAGTATTGATTACGAAAACGGTGGCAAACCTGTGATAGGGGTGCAGGACATTTTAACGTGTTAGTTAGTAAGCTATACCTATATGCATAATAGGTTAAGATGCGATATTTAGTTACTTGTCTCTGCAAGGACGTTGTATTATTTCTCACCCTGTTCCGCTAATACGAGGAAATAATATATAGTTTACTGATTACCCAGGTGCTCAGATTGACCTTATAAATTTACCTTGTCCTGTCCTTAACTGAACCTTCTTCATACATAATGTATGTTGGTATTTTTATTGCCTATGCTAATTCTGCCAGGGTAAGTAATAAAATTACCTGCAGTAGTACATGTCAATACATTCCTATACAAATGCTCATGACGGTATTCCCCGAAATGGTAGGCAGAGGTGTACTTAGAAATCACCCACATGTTGCCAGTTGTGTTTGCAATAGGTGGCAAGCCTATATTATAACTTTAAACGAGCAATTCTTGTATATATATACATATAGCCTCTCGTGACAAGCGGGCTGGCGCTTTTCTCGGTCAGAGAATCATCATTGCTATTCAACGTGGCAATGCTGCCAGCCTTCTTGGCACGATCCCGAGAGACACCGATTTGGGCTAAGTTTACTACTTGTAATTAGTTTTAAGAACTGTTCTTTGTATGTACAAATATATTTTTTCATGAATTTTCGTATGTAAAGGGTTTCGGAGGCAACAAATTGATCTAGCTGGATTAAATCTTCAGAAAACATTGTTTTGACTATGTGTTCAGGCAATGAAAAACTCTTACAATATCATAATAATACGAAAGTTAATTTCGTGACGAGAGCTTCCAGTCTATAGGGCGATAACAAAACTAGAATATCCTGGTTGGAGTCCTTATGTTTTTACTGGTCCGATTCCCTTTTTTCTATTTTTTCAACATACATATACTCACGCCTGTATACCATGGGGGTAGGCAGAGAACACCGTTTGCCACATGCTACAATATGAAGTTATTTCTTTATGTAAAAAAAGAAACAGGTAGGTACTAGGGCATTAATTTAAACTCCGGACTGCTACTGCCAAGTTACAAATGGAAAACCCAGTAACACTGCTCGAAGGGTATAGGTACCTACTTCGTTTTATAGATATCAATCTGTGTGTTTAAGAGATATGATCTTGCTAGTTCTAGCTTAGCTAACCTCTAATGGTCATGGGAGAATAGACAAGCGTCATAATGCACTTGCTTGTACACGACGGGTCATTTCATAATTGTATACATAATTTCTCAGTAGGAAGGTAGATATGGGAAGTTTTGGTGATATGCTTATAAGGCTGGAATTGTTCCTCCAAGAGACATTACACTAAAATTTTTCATTGATTTGGTTCCCCAAGTACCTATAGGTTTGTCCATAGTAAAACGTTGACGATATTCGATCGCGTGTTTGGTGTAGCTTGAAAGATACCTACCTACTTTTTCGGAGACAAGTTTTTGGTTGAATTTCGAGCCCAGTGCCGGATTTAAAGGTCCTTTTTTTATTTTGATTTGTATAATTGTATTTTTATTTTTTTCTTCATATTAAATAATAAATAATAAAAAGTAATTTTTCCGAACAATTTATTGTGGAAGCCCCGGGGCTGTAGCCCGGTTGCCCTCTCCTAAATCCGGGCCAGGGCGAGCCACACTGAACACGGGATCGAATGTCAACATCGTTTTAATATGTGATGTATATTAGGTATGTAATCAAACGCCTTTGACTACACACGATGTTGCACACGTGTAGACATAGCTGTATAATTGTCGCAGGCGCTCACGCCGCTAGTGTTCAGCTTCGAGCTGCCGATAGTGCCGCCGTCGCAGCCGTTGCCAGACATCACTTCGCCGTACGTCCTGCAGGTTCAGGAACAATACAACGTGCAGGTAATAATTTGTTTCGATATAGGTTAAATTAGAGGCGAAAATACATAGTAATGGTAAATACCTAAATAGTATTTAGGGCGCTAGAATAATTTGCCATTAAAAATTTAAAAATGTTATTGTGTTGAATGTGAAATATTTGTTTCAGTTGAAAGTAAGGAATACGTAATTCGTAACAACTTAACTACTATCACTGACATTTGAGGATTGAACGTGTCAATACCTACCTATAGGTTCTTGTTGTTCTGTATTGCCTCGTACGACTAGTGAAAGTATGATGATAATAAATGTGATGGTAAGAGTCAGTGGTCTCTGTATGGTGATGGTCAAGCGACGACGATCGAACGTATCAATACCTATATTTCGAGTAGTGTCTCTTACGTAGAGTGAAAGTTTTATGACAATTAATGTGATTCTTAAAAAGGGGGTATAGAAAAATACGAACACGAGGCGAGATTCGAACCCACGACCTCTGCAAACCGTGCAGTTGCTCTTCCAGCTGAGCTACTCGTGATCCTACCTCATGCGTCGAATTTCTCCATCCCTTGTCTTTGCGGTATAAGGCCTGCATTGCGACATCTGTTGGTCGGTGTATCCAAACTCATGTGATGGTGAGACTCAATGGTCAAGCGACGACCTATAACTTGGGGCTCTGTTCTGTCTCTTACTTTGGCAATAAGAGGTGATGGTAAGACATGGTCTGTGTAGGTGATGGTCCGCAACCGTGCTAAATTGCACGCCAACCTGCTGGTCGTGAAGGGGGTGCAGTGGGAGGTCTCGGCCACTATGGAGGCAACAACGCTGCTCATGAACTACATGTGCGGTCCGCTTGCTGTAAGTATTGTTTCATACCTTTTTTCACCCCCTTTTCGAGTGGAATTGCCAAAACTCAATTTTACTGGACACCTCTCAAAGAACATACGCTCCAAATTTAATATCTCTGGGACCAATGTTTTAGGCTGTAGGTATGTTGATTTCATTCAGTAGGAATTTGAGTTGACTTTATGTTTTATGTAATACCTGTGGCCGTCAAACGTTGTATTGAAATATTTTTTTTGGGGTGGATCACCTTATGTTATGAATCGATCCTTAGACTACTCGATATGCACACAAAATGTCATACAAATCAGTACAGCCGTTTCGGAGGAGCTTGGTAACACCGCGACACGAGAATTTAATATATTAGATGACATAACGATGAAGGTGTCGCATTTCGTTAGGGCTCGTAAACTCATATCTGATTACTATAGTTCCAGTAAGCTCGACGAAATTACTTTCAATGTGCTACAGTATTAAACTTTATGGGCGTATATACTTACTAACGGCGGACCACGTAATGATACCAATATTATAAACGGGTAAGTTAGTATCTCTGTCTCTGAGTATGTCCCTAACCTTTGCACGGCAAGAACGTGATATGGCTTACAAAAAAAATGTTAATTCAGAGTCAAACCCAAGTGCACATGTCGTTGGAGATCTCACCGATGCACCACCCGGTCGTGGTGGGTCGCGGCGCGGAACAACTGAAGGTGATCATGAAAGGGACCAATACTCAGATAATGTTCCCCGACGCTGACGACCCCAACATACCAGTCATCAAGAAGTCGTGCGTCACTATTACTGGTCAGATCAACGATGTGTACGCCGCGAGGCAGCAACTCGTGGTAAGTTGGATCATTTTGTTTACGACGCAAGTTCGAATCCCAGCGGGGCATGTACCAATGATTTTTCTAAAAAACTTAAGTACAGTGATTTCACACCACGTGAAGGTAAACTTCGTGAGGAAACCTGCATATTTCTGTGAAGTAATTCAATGACGTATGTAAAGTGTCTGAGACGGCGATGGACTCACCATCTGTCACGTTGGCGCTTAATCATCTTCGGTGAAAAGTGGGTGTTGTGATTACAACACCTCTGCCTACCCCTTCGGGGAATACAGGCGTGAGCATATGTATGTATGTAGCTTACGAAATAGTATCAAACATTTCGACCCACAAAAAATATGCACCTTTATAGCACAGCTAAAGTCTGTGTCTCAAAAACAATTTTCACAGGAAAACAACATTGGAATTGTTTGAGATGATACCCATGATTCTTTTCTACCATCACCACTTCTCGTCATCGATGGGGAGTTTTTAGCCACACTTTTGGACTCAAATAGTCTTACAGTTCTCGTTTCAAAAGGAACTTCCGTCCCCAAACGCTCAAGTACAAAGGAGCATGAGGTTCTTCAAAAAGGGTACGAAGCGATACTTACAGGACTGGCAACTCGCTTGATACCCCTGGTATTACAAGCGACCATAGAGCAATACCAGGGGCTGCGGTAACCATTTACCATCAGGTGGTTCACTTACTTTGCCACCTTAGTGGAATAAAAGGAGTTGCAGGACCAGGCATAACCCCTGGAAGATCTTTTCTTTGCTTGCCCCTCACACTTACACATGGGAAACATCATCATCTCCCTGGCCTTATCCCATACATTGTTGGGTTCAGCACTTGATTCAACCCGATGTGGCTGATCACCTGATTTTTATACGAAGCGACTGCCACCTGACCTTCGCAACCCCTTTTATGAGGAAAATCTGTGATCTGGACTAAACCAGTTGTCAGACTATTTTAGGCCTCCGACTGACCTGTAACGATTGCCAAAGATGATAAATTGGCAACCGGGACCGACGGCTTAACGTGCTCTGGGAGGCACGGAGGTAACTCGGGCGGTCACCCATCCAATTACTGGCTAGGGCTAGGGTTGCTTAACTTCGCTGATCGAATGATATGCGCAATAGCAACTGTGCCAGGAGCTCCTCCCACATGGGAAACATGCTTGATGAAAATTATATCTGTGTGGTACAGGGTAGCCTCCCTTTAGTGGTGATCTTCGACGTGTCCGATGAACTATGCCGTGCGGATAACGAGGCAGTTGCGCGTATCATGCAGAAGCACAATGTTTACATCAATGTACGCCGCAAGCCCAAACAGGGGATTGCTTCCGTCGTCATCAAGGGCATCGAGAGGTGTGCTGGTTAGTACATACCTTTATATTCTGTCAAATACGAAAGACGTTTTTAAGGATCTCTTAAAACCGCCTGGTTGATGTCTCCGGCGACCGTCGAGCTGGATCAGTTCAGCAATCCAGCGAGGTACAAATATTCCCCCGGACACAAATAAAAATTTTGTGTTTTATTTATAATATATGTTTTTACTTGTCTTTCTATTGTACTATATTTAAGTTAATGATTTAACAAAGCCCCTATCACGAATTTGTCACTGTTTTCCTAATCTATACTCGTTAGCGTCTGCGCGGAATATTTGTATGAGAAATTGTACATAACCTCCTAACGGTGACGTAAATAACTAAAATGTCTCATACAAATATTGTGGTTGACGCTTGAGAATATAGATTATGAAAATTGTGCATAACTCGTAATAAGGATACTGATATCGCCCTTGTGCCCAGAAAAAAAAACTTCATCTGCCCTTGAGCATATTTATTGTACACCCTTATGTCAAATTCTAGGTGACATCTACGAGGCCCGCCGCGAACTGTTAGGAGGCAAGGAGCAAGTGATAAATGCAGAGGTCCCAGAGTCCTACAACATACCAGCTATGAACAACAATTCCATGCCTAACTTCGGAGCGTTCAACCCGTTCTCTCCCTCGCACCTCAACAATATGAACAACTCGCCGTGCTCTCCCTACAATATGCAGCTGCAGGATATGTCTTACTCCAGTATGGGTAAGCTCTTATATAAATTGCTGAATGGGTTAGGTATGAGCGTATGTGTTATGTAGAGGTTTTTGGGCACCGAGTTTGGGACCCTTCAAAATATAAATAGATCTGTTGACTGGTGTGAAGGGTTGTTGGGATTGGCTTGTTTTAACTGTTATTTGGTGGCAAATCTTAGACCATTGTTCGAGACCTCAGAACATGTCAAAAATGTCAACATAAAATTAGCTCGACGTAAATTTGCAGTGTCCTCCACCACTTTACAGAAGAACACATCCAAATAGCCTTACGATGCTACGCTCGGAGTTGGTCGCGTTCATACTCCGCTCATCATGAAGCTTAGCGTACTAAGCTCGCCTCATTATTAAAGAGTTGTATTTGGTCCCTTAGGCAGTCCCCTGTTCGGCGGCGGCGGCGGGTACGGGGGCGGGCTGTCCCCGGCGGCGGGCGTGCTGGGCGCCTGGCTGCTGCCCTCGCCGCAGCCCCGCGCCGCGCCCCTCGCCTTTCCCAACCACTACCACCAGCCCGCATGGACACGTGAGTCTACCACGGTGCTGGGCGCCTGGCTGCTGCATCTATGATCTAATAATTCCACCAGAGACCAAACTTCATACGAGCGGCACGCTACAAGGGCACTAACACGTACACGCTGCGCTGGAACACCAGAGTACTCACGCGCCATAGTCTGTACTCTATCGGAGCGTGCGTTAAACCGTCGGTGAAGGGCTGTGTGAGTTTACAGCGTCGCTTGTGTGAAGCATGAGCTCGAAATATTTTACTGTCATTGTATTTCTAAGGAAGGGTGGACCAACCATCAAAATGTTTTTTGTTTACAGCGATGTCGAGCGCGCAAGAGATGAGCAGCCAGCAGCCGATGATGCAGCCCTACCAACATGGAGATGGACGCCCTGTGAGTCTATCTACGCATACACATAAATAAAGTGCCCGGACCCACCATACCCCTGACTGTAATCCTTGGGGGGAGCGAGGGACTACACTATACTACCGTAGTGTTGAGAGTCATCTATACATAAATAAAATTTAAGTGTCTGTTTGTAATTGCATATGAAACTACGGTAGTGACATAAAAAAAAAAAAATTCCTCTATGTATCTGTTTGTTTATTCCGGCTAATCTCCGAAATGTCTGGACCGGTTTTAACGGGACTGTCACTGACAGATAGCTATTATAACTAGGCGTAACTTACTACTACTTGGATAGTACCCTTATTTAAAAAATAACTCATGAAATTAGTACACATAAAATTCAAAGTCCTGACTTTACGTTGTGCATGATGCTAAGTCTACTGACTTAAACTGCTTACTCTAGAGCCTTAAAACTTGAATGGGTTGTTAGATATTGCATAAGAACAAGTACCGCTTTTAAATAAATACAAATAATATTTATTCACATGAAATATGGTACAAAATACGTGTTACTAAGGTCAGAATCACATATTTCACCCAATTTTAGGGCATGTAAATATTAACTTAGTTATCTACTTAAATACTGCAGTTACTTTTTAACCACATATTAATATTAAACTTACCAGCATTTTTTTTCTTTTATATGAACAATAACATTACATACATCTTTCTTTATTAAACTCATTCATACCTTATCTCTATATGTTAAGTACACACTTACGTTATCGCGATAAAATCTCCGTTAATGAGATACGTTAGTTAAGGTGAGCTTACAAATTATGATGATGATTGTTCCGACCGATTTCGGCTATACGGCCACTTTGACCCCTAAGTCGAAGTAAAAGTCTAAGTCAAAAGTATCTTTATTCGATTAGACTTTTAACAAAGTACTTTCAAATCGTCAGAATGACATAAGTATACAGGATTATACATGCTACCGCCAGGTTCGGAAGGTTGCTTTTACTGAGAAGAACCTGGCAAGAAACTCAGTAATTACTCTTTTCAAAAATATTATACAATTTAAAGAATACAAAATAAATAATTTAAGAAACGTAAGCTCATGGACAATGTTCCAATGCATAAATGTCGATAAAAATTAAAATAACTAAAAATCTAGTACATCTACTTATAACTAAATGCGTAGCTTGAGATGACCAGCCCACACAAGCAGTCAGATAAATAGCGCCGATGCTCAAAGATGGCTATGACAAATATCCAGTTCTTCTAACTTACTTTAAAACTTACGTCAGAATGACGATTTTAAAGTACTTTGTTAAAAGTTTAATCGAATAAAGATATTTTTTAGTTTGAGTAAACCGTTGGTAACGTTTATAATGTTGTATAATAATTATTCTTGTCCAAATTACATAACCAAATAAAAATGTTTTTGTCTACCGGTGCCCTGCGGTTTTACCCGCAACAGACAGATGGACAGATTTTTTATGTATATACTTTCATAGCTTCATAGTATCATCGCTTAGTGAAATGCTTTTATTTTGGAATTACAAACAGACCTTCAATTTTATTTATCTATTATATAAATCCCAATGTGTCCCATTGCTTGGCAAAGGCCTCCCTACCCTCTTTCCATCCCTTGCGATCCAGTGAATTATTTAAACAAATTCTTTGAAATGCCCTATTGGGTCGCCGCCTTACTTTGCTCTCATTTCTTATCAGTGTGATAATGAGGAGCTCGTAGTGAGCCTGTAGATTAGGTGCAAAGCACACGTTCCTTCAGTACCAGAAGTCCAGGTTTAAGGTAGGACATATTTTAAGGTATATGATATCGATTGCGTATTTCCTTATTTTTGTTGGGAACGTAAAAACTCCCCTAGCGGCGAGTGTAGGACGTTTTACGTTCCCATAGAAAATGAGAAAAATACGCAATCTATATCGTCAACGTAAGACCATAATTTAATATCGAATTATAAAAGTGCGTTTAGTTATCAAACAATCGATTTGAAGTAATTTTTTAATTTATAGTACACTAGCCGTGCCCGGTTTCACCCGCGTAGATTCAAAGTTTCATACAAACTTTCATCCCCTATTTGATCCCCTTGGGGGTAGAATTAATCAAAATCCTGTCTTAGCGGATGCCTACGTCATAACATTTACCTGCATGCCAAATTTCAGCCCGATCCGTCCAGTGGTTTGGGCTGTGCGTTGATAGATCACAATGTCAGTCAGTCACCTTTGAGTTATATATATATATATTTAGAAAATTACATTTTATTATGTAACTAATAAGTAGCTAAAAACTAATTACAAGTAGAAAATCGGCCCAAATCGGTGTCTCTCGGGATCGTGCCAAGAAGGCTGGCAGCATTGCTACGTTGAATAGCAATGATGATACATATATTTAGATACTAGTTGACCAGGTGAACTTCGTATCATCTTTTCTTTTAGTTATTATTTATGTTTTTCACCGTTTAAGCTTTAATAAACATATCAGGATCATAATTACCCAAATCGGTCCAGACTAACTAACAGCAATTCATTTTTATATATATATAAATTATGGGGATTTACAATCGGGATTAGTATAACTAACAATCCACTTAATGCATCAAAATAAATCCTATATGTATGTGTACAAGGTGCAGAGTACCCTGAGCCAGTTGCTGAACTCGAGCTCGCAGGCGAGCAGCGGGTACCAGAGCAACTTCACAGGCAGCTCTGTGTCTCTCGATGTGCAGAATATATCTGGTGAATATAACTATCTAACTATCTGGTGAACATACCTAATTAACCGCAATACCCTGATGCTTCCTTTAAGATCGGTGGTAATTATCATGATTTGAGCAGTCGCCTACTACGCAACCGAAGTTCGAATCCCTGCACTAGTGTACATACTACATACTAGTACATACATACATATGCTCACGCCTGTATTCCCCGAAGGGGTAGGCAGAGGTGTTGTAATCACAACACCAACTTTTCACCGAAGACGATTAAGTGCCAACGTGACTAATGGTGAGTCCATCGCCGTCTCAGACACTTTACATACGTCATTGAATTACTTCTTAGAAATATGCAGGTTTCCTCACGATGTTTTCCTTCACCGTAAAGCACGTGGTGTGAAATCACTGTATATAAGATTTTAAGAATTACTCATTGATACAGGTCCCGCTGGGATTCGAACTTTCGTCGCTTGCGCAGCAGGCGACTGCTCTAACCTCAAGGCCACCATGGCTCGTTTACTTGCACTAGTGTGTTTTTCGAAAAACTTAAATGCAGTGAGTTCACCCTATGAGTTTTATGGTGAAGGAAAATATCGTGAGAACATGCAGGGTGCATGTGTCTGAGAAGTAATTCAAAGACGTATGTATAGTGGCTGAGACGGCGATGGACTCCGCTTACCCCTTACGGTGTGTAGATAGTGTGAGCATATTGTATAATAATATACGTACTGTGGTGGCGTAGCTCCCGATGGTGACAATTTATTAAAAATAAACAATTTATTGAGCGTTATTTCAATCTTGTTTTATTTTAATTATATATTTTTTACACCACCATTGTAGATCGTATCAAATATAGTGTGATAAGAGACAGTTGCACGTTGAAGAATGATGTGGTGACCAGAATTGAAAAAATATGTTGAGATGGTTTGGACATATCGAAAGGATGAGTGAAAGGCGATTAATGAAACACATTTATAGAGCGAATGTGACCGGAAGTGTCGGTAGAGGGCGTCCAAGGAACAACTACTATTACCAAATTAATAGTATTTTTCAGAAAGGTCAAATTCGGAGCACTCGTAACCGAAGAAAGTGTATGAAGAGATGCATGAAAGTGGATGAAGCGATAGAAGTATGTAAGAAACGTAGCATGTGGCAAACGGTGATCTCTGCCTACCCCCATGGGAAATAGGCGTGAGCATATGTATGTATTTTTTACACCGAATGACCAACATGACCTTCATTCGAATTCCTTTTTTCTGCATTTTAAACCATTAATTATGAAGGTTGTATTGTAACTCCTTACAGTATATATTGATGTATTTCCAGGAGCGGAAGGCAGTAACGTAGTGTCTCCGTCTGTATCGCCTATCAGCAAGACTCACAGCCCTGCGCCCTCCACTGATGTCGATCGTTCGCAGCATGGTAAGAACCAGCCGCGTTATTCACTAAGGTTTCACAGCGTCGAACTCGACGACGAGCGTAGGAAATTGATATAAGTATAATACGTGGAGGATAAGGTTCAATTCGACCGAAATTCGACGACCATTGCGATTAGTAATCAATGAGTTTTTGTGACGTCACAATACAGTGAAGGAAAACGTGAGAGAAAATCAGTGGGTACCCCAAAGCCCAAGTATAGGTCTGCTAGTACATGTTTCAAGTTGATCGACCTTCGGTTGGGTATTTGCTGTAATTAATGTGGCTCGAAATGAGTTGATCCGTCATCTTTAGAAGCAAACACAACTCTCTCCGAAAAAGTATCATATGCATGCTTAAAATCGCCTGCTACGCAAGCGACTGCAAGTTCGAATCCCAGCGGGGCCTGTACCAATGAATTTTTCTAATAAAACTTATGTACAGTGATTTTACACCACGTGCTTTACGGTGAAGGAAAACATCGTGAGGAATCCTGCATATTTCTGAGAAGTAATTCAATGAAGTATGTAAAGTGTCTGAGACGGCCATGGACTCACCATCTGTCACGTTGGCACTTAATCATCTTCGGTGAAAGATGGGTGTTGTGATTACAACACCTTTGCCCTACCCCTTCGGGGAATACAGGCGTGAGTATATGTATGTACATATTATGCCTGAAAGAGAAATCCAAAGAACGTATTCCTGGTGTCTGTGGCTACTATGACCTCACAGTTGTCACCTTCATCTTTACTGAAAAGTGAGTGTTCTAACACCTTTGCTTACCCCTTCAAGGACCCTTCTAGGTTGGCGTGAGCATAAAAATCTATTACTTAGAGGCGTGAGTTTACGTGTGAAACATCATCCAATATTGTTACACAAACATTTCCCCATAACACACCCGAGTATCTAATATCTATAATACTCTCTGACATTGGCTTATGCAAAGCCAAAGTCAAGGTTATGTCCAAAATTCATCCTCCTAAGTATGTTACGTAATATCCATTTTATTGTATAAGGGAGACAATATTTGCAAAAGAAACCATTTACGTAGTGTTTACTCCGTCGGTTGTCGGGTCTTTCCAATGTTATGATAACAATGGCATAGCTAAAATTATTAAGCCGTTATTAAAAAGTTATAAAAGAGCCGTGGTGGCCTCGGGGTTTGAGCGGTAACATGCAAAAACCGCGGTAACAATTTAAACCGATGTGACTTTTAATGACAACACGTATTTGACACTTGGAGGTATGTACTTGGATTATTCACAAAACTATTCAAGATATTGAACATTCGGAAATACAGATAGATAGTTTTTTTTTCTCATTATAGCATTAAAAGTAAAAAAATTGCCAGATCGTTACTGGTTGATTTTTAACTTTTAATAACTTTTTACATACATATGCTCACGCCTGTATTCCCCGAAGGGGTAGGCAGAGGTGTTGTTATCACAACACCCACTTTTCGCCGAATTTGATTAAGTGCCAATGTGACAGATGTTGAGTTTATCGCCGTCTCAGACACTATACATACGTCTTTGAGTTACTTCAGAAATATGCAGGTTTCCTCACGATGTTTTTCTTCACCGTAAAGCACGTGGTGTGAAAGCACTGTACATAAGTTTTTTAGAAAAACTCATAGGAACAGGCACCTCTGAGATTCGAATTTGCGTCGCTTGGGTAGCAGGCGACTGCTCTAACCCCGAGGCTACCACGGCTCGTCGTAATATTTTCAATATTTTTGGAAAGAGTAATTACTGAGTTTCTTGCCAGGTTCTTCTCAGTAAAAGCAACCTTCCGAACCTGGCGGTAGCATGTATAATCCTTTATAATTATGTCATTCTGATGATTTGAAAGTACTTTGTAAAAAGTCTAATCGAATAAAGATATTTTTGACTTTGACTTTGACTATGCATTTATTGAAAAGCTGTTAATTTCAAACAGACACTTTAGTTTTACCTGTATATATTTAATTATGATTTGTCGTGTTTATGTGTAGAGCTGGCGAGTATAATATCAGATCTGCCTCTGTCGGAGCGTCGCGCGGTTGGCTGCGAAAAGAAAACACTGGAGACTCTCAACAAGATGTCCCCGCTCGCCGACTACAAGCACTTGAAGGCCGAAGCATCCAAGGTTACTAATATTTTATATATATCTAATATATAAAATTCTCGTGTCACAGTTTTCGTTGCCATACTCCTCCGAAACGGCTTGATGAAATTTTTTGTGCTTATCCGGTATCTATGAGAATCGGCCAACATCAATTTTTCATCCCCCTAAATGTTAGGGGTAGTCCACCCCAAAAAAATATATGGCAATACAACGTTTGCCGGGCACAGCTAGTATATATATATATATATATATATATGCTCACGCCATCCCAGAAGGGTCCCCGAAGGGGTAAGCAGAGGTGTTGTAACAACACCCACATTTCACCGAATATGATCAAGTGCCAACGTGACAGAGGGTGAGTCCGTCGCCGTCTCAGGCACTATACATACGTCTTTGAATTACTTCTCAGACATATGCAGATTTTCTCACGATGTTTTCCTTCACCGTAAAGCACGTGGTGTGATATAACTGCACATAAGTTTTTTAGAAAAACTCATTGGTACAAAAACATTATGTGCAGTGATTTATCACTACGTGCTTTACGGTGAAGGAAAACATCGTGAGGAAACATGCATATGTCCAAGAAGTAATTCAAAGACGTATGTATAGTGTCTGAGACGGCGATGGTCTACCATCTGTCACGTTGGCACTTAATCAACTTCGGTGAAAAGTGAGTGTTGTGATTACAATACCTCTGCCTACGCCTTCGGGGAATACAGGCGTGAGCATATGTATGTATATAAATACATAACAGATAAAGGCATTATTATCTTAGATATGTAAGACAGAAAACATCGTGAGGAAACCACTTTTCACACAAGATGATTAAGTACCAACGTGACGGATGGTGAGTCTATCGCCGTCTCAGGCACTATACATACTTTGAATTACAGCATGATGATACTTTGAGCACTCTGCCGACTTACAGTGAAGTGATAAAGCTATCTGACCACCGTTCTCCATTAATCCTTAACCTTGCAATGCCTCTGGTATTATAACAAGCGCCCCCTACAGGCCATGCGGGAGAACGTCGGCAGCGGGTACCGAGTGCCTACCACCAAATGGTCCGGGTATTACTTCAGCCACACATCACCCGGGCCTATCAACTTGAACAATGCCGAGGGGATGACTACGGTAATATATTTATTGTATACCAATTCCTAATTGATTTATTCAGTTTAGGCCCTGGTAAGGCACGAATGTCGAGGATTTGACCACCGGTTCGGAAACTAACCTTCTGAGAAGAACAGGCAAGAAACTCAGCTGGCATCATATGCATTTCATTTCATGGTAAATACAAAAAAATCGTGTAAAATTATTCACAATAGTGAAAATTGTATTAGCATGCATGTGTATATAATAATAATTTAAAAAAGTATTGATAAACCTCCATTAACAATAGGAACATTGTATTTTAATCGCTGGAGATATGACTCGGAAACCCAAAATGCATTTAACATACAGTTATTTTAATTGCGTTCCATGAGTTTACGTTTCTTAAATTATTTATTTTGTATTCTTTAAATTGTATAATATTTTTGAAAAGAGTAATTACTGAGTATCTTGCCAGATTCTTCTCAGTAAAAGCAACCTTCCGAACCTGGCGGTAGCATGTATAATCCTGTATAGTCCTGTCATTCTGACGATTTGAAAGTACTTAGTAAAAAGTCTAATCGAAGGAAGATATTTTTGACTTTGACTTTGAATACGACGGTTATATTTCCAAAAGCCGGAGAAAGGATGGAACCGCTCAGAGCTGACTCGTCCTAACATAGAGGTGCGCTCACCGCCTGCTACCAGACCTTGCCGCTATCAACAACTCTACGATCTCCTGAGAGATATGGGGCTGCACAAATATATCGGTACGTAATTTTTTCCCTTGTTAATGTTAACTAGGTTATGTTCACTAAACAAAAAAAACTCGGAAATGATTGTTTTAATCATGGTTTTTTTATTCTGCGACGCAAGTTCGAATCCCATCCCAGCGGGGCCTGTACCTATGAGTTTTTCTAAAAAACTTATGTACAGTGATTTCACACCACGTGCTTTACGGCGAAGGAAAACATCGTGAGGAAACCTGCATATGTCTGAGAAGTAATTCAAAAGTGGGTGTTGTGATCACAACACTTCTGCCTACCCCTTCGGGGAATACAGGCGTGAGCATATGTATGTATGTACAGCTTTTCCTCGTCTAAGGGGTTGCGAAGGTCAGATGGCAGTCGCTTCGTATAAAAATCAGGTGATCAGCCACATCGGGTTGAATCAAGGGCCGACCCCAACAATGTATGGGTTAAGGCCAGGCAGATGATGAGATAGCCTAGTATTGGATTTATTGAGAAAGGCTTTGGCTATATATCATCACGGGTCAAAATAATCGTTAACCCAAAGTAACTATTAGTCGGTCAGAAGCTAGTGAATGATATAATTCCCAGATCTATTCAAGCAACACGAATTGGATATGTCGACGTTCGCGTCGCTGAGTGAAGCTGACCTCACAGAGATTGGAGTGACGGCCTTCGGTGCTCGCAGGAAGATGTTACTGCTCATTGCTGGTAAATATATTATTTTATGTTTAACTAGCGGACGTCACGAGGTTTCACCCGCGCAGTTCCCGTGCCCGCGAGAGTACGGAGATAATATATAGCCTATATTAATCAGTGATAATGTAGCATTCAAATAGTAAAATATAATTTAAAATCCATCCTGTACTTTCGGCAGTAAAAACCTTTTCTCTTAATAATATTGTTTGACCAGTCGCCGGATACGCAAACGGCGCATGTTCCAAATCGGGGCTTTTACCAATAAGTTTTTCTAAAAGCTTATGTGCAGTGATTTCACACCACGTGCTTTAAGGTGAAGGAAAACATCGTGAGGAAACCTGCATATATCTAAGAAGGGAATAGAGAAGTAAGCTAAAGACGTTTGTATGAGCACTGGCACTTAAACATGTTAGGTGAAAAGTGGCTCTGCCTACCCCTTCGGGGAATACAGGCGTCAGCATATGTATATATATATTAATTTCCAGAGTTGAAGAAACAGCAGAACACATACAAGACTTCCGCTCCGGGAGCTGAGCGCAAGATGATTGGCTCCCCGCCGTACAACACTACCTCCCTCACGCAGGACAAATGGTAGGCACGGCAGGCACGACCATGGTAACATTCGTAAACTAATTTGTACAAAGACTCTTTCGAGTAGGTACTAGTAAAATAAATAATAATCAAGATGAGCATACTAAGGCAAATTTATTTTATAGTCTATATTTAGGTGTACTTATACCTACTTTTTTATATAGGTCGGAAAATGAAATTCATACTGACAGATACCGAGTTCGCGGAAAATTTACAAAATCTTTATTAATATGAGTTTTTCCTTTTTGTATTGGGTTCATTTCACGATCTGATACTTCTGTGAGTATGATTGAATTACAGAATACAACGTGCATAAACATTATTATGAAATTTATTTATTTTATTGTCTTTATTCTTTGCCACGTATGCTTAGTGTCAATCAAGATAATCTATGCAATATTTTTTTTCTAAATTCATAATCTGTCTAGCCTTGAGCGTATAGATAGACGCATACCTAATATTTAAATTCAATTTTTAGGTATATTGTACAAATTTTGAGTACTACATGTTACCATGACTAATAAATCCAGTTCTAAGACTGATTCAAGTACTGATTCTAAAGACAAATCAGTCTGTACGATCTCGACAAACGCACTTTACTAACTCTAAGTAAATTACAAGTTTTGATGTACTCGTAGACCAATTACAAAACATAAAAGGGTATTGCTTTCATATAAACACGAAAGGAATTGGTAATGTCAGATACATTTCTAATTGATTTTTAAATGTGTTCATCAATTTAATTATTTTCTTAACGATGAGCTGAGTAATGTAATTTTTAGTAAAGAGGCGTAATTTTGAGACTGAAGTATAAAAATGTTGCCATATATTATGAAGACTGTTGTAATGATGAGTCGAGAAAATGAGCTTGTTGTATTTTTGAGTTTTTTTTTATATGAGATGTTTCTATATAATATGGTGTTTTTTTTATATTAGATTTTAATGATAGCTTAAAGCATAGACGATTTGATCTCTACGATAGACAATTGTTGAAGTAAACGGGCCGAGCGCCGTATAATGTAGTTCTAAGTTTGTTTTTCTAAGTGTAATCGTAATATTTAAGGAAAGCATGTTTTATATTTTGATTTTAACCCAGCATTTTATATGAATCTTAACACAATTTCCCCCGACTATGAATGGAATTGATTATCAATGGTTACGTTTTAATATATGATTATTACCTACTGTATGGAAAGTATTCAATCAATGCCAGTGTATACTCCTTGATTGTCATATTTGAATAAAATATGACTTATTCAAAGGCAATAAATAAGCGCTTCAGCGCAACTAGTGGCAAAGTTGAAAAAATATACTATTGAGTTCACATTTAAATATATTATTAAACAAGCCAAGAGCGCGAATTTCAACTTTATATAGCACCTCAATAGGAATATTTTTTAACTTTTAACCGATAAGCATTGGCCATTGACAACAGCCGAGATCAATTTATCAAAATAATGGACACCTTAAATTGACTTGATTTTATTTAGGACGTAGTTAAATTCAGCAGTAACATAATGATGACGATTTCTTCCCCCGCATCATGAGCTGTGTATTGTTTTAATCAGTTAACATTTTAAATATATATCAACGAATCGTTCGTGTATGTGATTTTGTACTAGTTTTATGTGCATTTTTGATTTTAACCATATTAACATGCTAATTAAATGTGAATGCTCTGTTCTTCGTTTTTTAGGGTAATGTTTTGATAAATAGCACTTGAGAATTATTTTATTAAACCATCTCATCAATATCAACCGAGATGTTATATATCAATCCATTAACTCGTATGGGATTTGTATTCGAACATCAGAAAATACAATTGTTTTAATCATGAACTAGATTTTTATCAGTACCTATTTTTTGTTTTATAGTGTGATTATGATGTTTTGTGTAGACTTTGTTTTAGTTTATGAAATATTAGGTTACGTAATAAGGAATTTATTTGAAAGCAGTTTAATTTTAGGTTTCATAAGTGCTTAATGAGCTATGTTCATGCATTTGTTAATTTTAGTTTTTTTACATTAATACCTTCATATGAGGAAGTTCAAAAGGATTGCACGATTGTTTTTGGTTCTGTTTTTTTTTTTCGAATAAAGCATAAAAAAAGTTTGTGTTTTTTTATTACACAATTTGGTAAATCTAATGACATCGAGACATATTGACGAATGAATATAAATTGAGATCTTAACGAGTTGACCATCTCATAAAAAAAGGTAATTAAACCCGATCCAGCAGGGCCCTCCCTTGCCACGACGGTACTCTTTCTGAACAGACTCTATTTATTGCAGGTTTTTGTCTGCTTCAAGTAATCTATGACTCCTTAGGCTTAGGTCTTACCTAGCCAAATTAATAAATTATTTAAAAAAAATCGCAACCTCAGAACGATACGGGCTCAAAAAAATTTTTTTTTCTTTAATCATTTTACTAGTTCATACTTTAATTCAGTAATCATTTTACTAGTTTCGAGTACAATACAAATCTGTCGATAATTTAAAAAAACGATTTTTAATTACTGTAATAAAACTTTGTGTTAATGATCTTATCAAATTTTCGCAAAATTTGAATTTGAGTACGAAAAAAAGTTAATTCACCTCCCTTCTTCATTTTTATTTGTGGCTACGAGCTATTTATGGCTTCAGCAGTGTTACCATCTTATCCCACAAACATATAGGTTCCGGAACTGCCACTGTCATTTGTCAACATTGACACTTTTATTTACCCGTGACATAACGTTAACGTAAGACGACTGGAAATTACGAAAAAGTGATACTGTGTGTGCGGTGTGTTATTTAATGCAACTTTAGATAATAATATTGCAAGAAATCTGTAAAATGGGCAACGCTAGTGCTAAGGCTGTCGAGGTGAAAGTCCCAGAGGCTCCAGTGGCGGCGGCCGCCGGTGAAAAGAAGCTCAAACCATGCTGTGCCTGCCCTGAAACGAAGAGAGTGCGTGATGCGTGGTAAGGTTATTATTAATAAGAACCTAGGTCCTTTATTACGCAATAATTTTCATCTGTAAAGATGGAAAATTACTTAGTACTGGAGTGACCTTCACATGGTATCACACGGTCTGTAAAATACAACTCGCTAATGACCCTGAAATAACTTACCGCTGGGTAGGTATTTTCTGTGATAGCATGATGACTATATACCGTTTGTGATATACTACTGGCTCAGATCTGTAGGTCTAAAAAGGCCACTTTGGGAGAATCATAATGTGATCAGAATATGATTCATCATTGAAATGACAAAATGGTCACTAAGGCGCAATTCAAATTATGATTCACGAATGATTAATATTTCGCAATTCACCTCTTTCACACTTTTCTATAATGATTCCTATAATGGTTTACAGAATATGAACTGCTTTTATGACAAATAGCATCATAAAAAGTTAGTTAGACTAACATCTACAATACTTGTAATCATTTGTGAATCACAATATGAATTGCACCTAAGTGACCATTTTGTCTTTACGATAATGAATCTTTGCATTATGATTTTCTCAAAGTGGCTTGCTTAGACATACAGAGCTATAACACCTCAGGTTAATTTACAACCTGAAATAACCACAATTTTTTTTACCAAACTATCTGTTTCAGTGTTGTAATTTATATATGTCTATATGTATACTAAGACTACCGAAATTTCCAGTATAATCGAGAAAGGAGAGGAGAACTGCGGTCCATTGATAGAAGAGCACAAAGCCTGCATGAGGAAGATGGGATTTAATATTTAATTGTTACCTAATACTGTGTGAATGAGATGCCATGATAGTTTGTATAGCAATACTCTTACTTCCCTGAAGATGCATACCCCTAGAGGTTTGTGGGGGGTACTTAACACTATTAGCCGTGTAATAACATACTTACAGATGTACCTGGATGACTGAGCTTTGCTTGTTTTTTTGACATTGTCTTAAAATTAAACCTACATAGATTTATCGCCCTCAAAACTTTATGCATACAAAATGTCATGGGAATCATTGGAGCTATTGCTGAGATTATAAGAATTGTTTGTTTGACGCATTCATTGCTAACAATGCATCTGCACATCCAACTGTAAGCAATTTTACTAAGAAGATGCAAAGTTAGTAGTGAATGTGTTAACGGTACAAAATTGCATAGTTTCCACTCACAAATGTTGAAAAATGAGCACTCAGTATCTTCTTAACCCTATGTACCACTGCATCATATTGTTAGAGCGGGTGCATAGCATGGATAATGCTATTTAATCAGTAAAAAAATCGCACTCATATTACGTAGGAGAGAGATAGTTGGGGACAAACCAATGTTTCCAGGTTGAATGTGGGAATATTTTCACATAAGTCACCTCTGTCAACACAACAATTTTCTCTCAGCCATTGGTGGGCCAACAACACTCTTATTAGCTATATGGCTAATCCAGTTCTGTGTAATTTAAACATGATGCTTTAGTTCCTTAATCTGCTTCAAAAACACGAGGGACATTAATTTTATTGGTAACAATTTGTGATATAAATTATAAAGATCTCTTGACTTATGTTATCTGTATTTCTGTTCCACAGATTCAACTTTAAATGTACATTATGTCTCAGAATATGTAAAAAGGAGTCAAATTGAGAATTTCTAAAATGTATTTGCATTTAAAATGTTTGATTACAACTATCTCAAAGTTGAGCAAATGCTCAAAATGCAAAAAAATATACATTGAATTTTAAATTCAATGTATATTTTTAAATAGTTTAAACTCTAGATACACTTTATATCCTTTTTTCCAATACTTTTCCTTATCTGTAACATGTTAAAGTACTTACAATTTGTTTGTGTTGAATAAATGACAATGTTTGGACAGCTTGTTGAGCAAAAATATTAGTACTTAAGATTGTGGTAATCAATCAAAATTGAGTTTGTATACAATATTACTTACCAAAGATTAAAAAGGTAAACAGACTCCTCAATAATAATAACACGTAATTTTTTTCTTTGGAATAGGCCATAAAATCTAGTAATTTCTTTAAATTTAAATGTTTCACTGAAGTCACTGGCAACATTGTAACAAAAAAAACCAAAAGGATAGAATCTGAATTAGTTTAATCTGTTAATTTATTTTTATTCTGTACTCGATATTATTTTAACTGTAAATAAAATATTGTTAAAGATAACCGCCTTATTAATTTATCGGAAGAAAATTTATGAGTGCTAATGACACATGCCAACATTGAACGAGGGAAGAAGATTAAAAATAATAAACGCACACGTAGGTACTTGAGACATATCAGTACAGGGACTCCGTCGAGCCGTGTGGGTGTCTTAAAATGCGGTGTAAGGGAAATACGAGGGATTGCGAGGAGGAGCTATCTCCACCCAGCTCCGTACGATCCGCCGATAGTTATGAGTGAGTACCAAACTAATTTGATAGCGATTTTATGAATTATGATTGTTCCTAACCTTAAGGAATTTTCTTAGATATATAAGCTGTACCCCACAGTTTCCCCCCGTAGATTTAGTTGCATTCTATTTTCGCGGTACTCTAATATTTTACATAAATAAAAGTTTTAACCTGATTTACTTCTTGATACATCAACTGCCTGCCAGTGAAAGTCCAGTTAAAATCGGTCCAGTCGTTTCAGACAAACATACAGAGAAAAAAATAAAAAAATGGTTTTTAACGTAAGTACCCTTATACTTTCATATGCATGGAGTGAAAAGCTGTGAATTTGGTATTACAAACAGACACTTCAATTTAATTTATCTGTATAGATTTAGATTCACCGGGAAAATTATAGCTGTATCTATATGACACTACTAGAAGACATACAGCTGGACCTTTTTAAACAACGAAGGTGGCAAACTATTTATTGGCCTGATTTATTATATTATTAGCCTGATAGTCACGCATTGCGCACATTATTAAGAATGGAATCTCTGTGCCACCATATTACAAGATAACAGAGTCCCACTTTAAGTATGCTAGCACAGTGACTCAACTCATCCCTTCCCCACCATAAAGCACTTGTGAATTGGCTGTTATTTGGCTGCGATCTTCTGTAAGGTCAACAACCCCCAGTTGGGCAGCTCAGAATTTTTCCTCTATACCTACACCAAAAGACAGGGTTGAAAATAAATAAACATTATAGTGTGGTCGTTAATTAGCTTTGATCACTAAAGTACATAGTACGTATGACGAGACGTAGATAATTGTTTCGTCACCTTAGTCCGTCATAATATTACTTTCATATAGAACGGAATAAGTTTTTATTGCCATAATAAAATTGTCGTGTACACTTGTAACATTAAATTCAACTTTTAAGATAGTAATTTAGTATGTACTTATTTAAAAAAAAAGCCTGTCAATTATATTCACATAAAAGTTTTTTTTAATCATTATGTAGGTTAACACATACACATATGCTCACGCCTGTATTCCCCGAAGGGGAAGGGAGAGGTGTTGTTATCACAACACCCACTTTTCACCGAATTTGATTAAGTGCCAACGTGACAGATGGTGAGTCTATCGCCGTCTCAGGCACTATACATACGTCTTTGAATTACTTCTCAGAAATAGTTAGCAAGAAATAATTTTGACGTATGGATCATGGATATTAATTAAGCTAGGCGGCTCACTACGCCTACACTCGAAAAACCTAGCTCTTTTATTAAAATAAAAGTAAAAATGGTCTCCCGCCTTTATACTTGAATACGTCATAAGATTAACAGACGACAAAAGTAAGACGCCTTATCAGCTTTTCTAACCGAAAATGCCCAAGAAAGATAACCTTAACACACATATGAAAACGTGATTAAAAATAGGTATTTACCACTGAAATAAATACTAAAAAACATTCAGAGATTATGTACACGGAGCAATATTTTTTTTAAATATACCGTTTAGGTCATCTATAGGTATACAGAAAAAGTAGGTAATAAATAGGTACATAGATTAATAATATTATGATGTCAATTAATTAATTTATTAGTATACAAAGACAAGTTCGAAGGGTCGATTTGATTGATCAGTGTTTATCCAGCCTCTGTTTATGGTCAATAAGTTCAAAGTTGTGCGTTTAATAGGAACTCAAGGATATCATTCAAATAATGACAGTTATGACGTTAGAGAATCTGTGCGGTTGCCACGCCTACGTCTTCTAAGGGGCCACATACAAAATGGGATCGGAATGCCGGTACCTCCAGGCTCAAATCCTATGCGTCTTACATTATGCACTGCGATTTCGTCCATACTTAATGTTATAAATGGAAAAATCTGTAAACATCCACAGATTTTAGAACATTCTCTCGCACTTGCGCTAATAGAAACGATAGAAAATGTATGGTAATGACATAAATGGATGCTGATAATCAATAATGTGTCAACCCACAAAAAGTCAAATTCAAAGGTTTTGATATATTTTGATAATGCATCACGTATTTAACATTCTAAAAAAGTGTTTCAAGTCATCTGAAACATAAAAGTACGTAAAAAAATGGATTTATGTCATAAAACAAATCTTAAATCACGTATACAATCATCTTAAGACGCCATTTTCTCAAAACCAAGTTTATGCGGGTTGACACATTATTGCTTATCTGCATCCAAATCAGTCACGTGACATATGTCATGAAGCGTGAGGATAATGTTACTTTGTTTACAGGTCCTAACGTGCAGCGCCATTTTGGTCGTACCTAAATACTAGTAACTTGTCTGTCTGTCGCCATTACAGATTTGCCAGAAATGTTTAATATACTACATGTATTTATATAGCTTTAATATAGTACTAAAAAAAATCATTACACAGCGAAGTCGCGGGTAGAAGTTAGTTCTCTTAATAGAGGAATTGGCATTTGTATTGGTGGCGTAAATATGCTGCAGTAGGCTACGAACATCAGTACCAAGGTTTAAGCCAAAGACAGATATCGCAAGAAAAAAATAGTTCTACATACCATCTGTTCAAAGTTTAGCTTATTTGTCAACTTCTGACATGGGGATCGAACCCCTGACCTGACATGTTCACCAAAGACCAACCAAGTAGGCAAGAAGTTTAAAAACACCTTAAATAAAATGCCTATTTGCTAAGAAAGCCAGTTTCAAATACCGTTTTGCTAGTGATTGCTAGTAAGGCCGAGTGATAAGACCAGCATCATCCGACAGAGGCCGTCCTATCGTCACTTGACGACACTATGTAGTCAAGCGCGGTTTTGAACAAATTAAATACAAGTAATTAATTAATTAATAACAACGTTATTATCTCTAGAATAATTAGTGTATAATGTGTCCCTTTCAGAATATTCAGCAGTGCTTGTTCCGATTTGTCGGACTGTGAATATTGCGAGAACCGACGACTGGCTTACAGTATACAGCAGTAAGTGACTGATTTCATTTGTATTCATCGCTTTTGCTCGTTGGTTCGATCTTCATCTTATATCTTTAAACGGAATCTCGGAAACGGCTCCATCTATTTTCATGAAATTTTGCATATAGGGGGTTTCAGGGGCAAAAAATAGATCTAGCTAGGTTTCATTTATGGAAAACATCGTTTTGATCATGTTTTCAGGCACTGAAAATATCATAAAATATCATTACATATATGACAGCAAATATCGCCTACATCTGTTAAGTTATTGTAGCTCAAAGGCGAAGCTTACGGGGCGATAACGAAACGTGACGTTCACCGGTTTTTTTTTGAGTGATGAAGAAACCGAGCACAGCTCGATTAACCAGATATTTATTGTTAGGAGAAACATTAAAGCGCCCTTGGGGCCAACTATGATCGATGTAAGCAGAACGTATTCTTAGCGTCAACGCTTAATTTGCGGTACTAAAACAAAGCCTGGTACTTTTCTGTTATATTGAATAGAATCAGGCGTTTTCTGTTCAGTATGGGGGCCCGGTTACCACAGAACACAAGATTGTCTCACAGTATAAACCCTGATTATAGTAATTTTTTTGAAGTTGTAAGTTTTTAATACCCACGCTGCTTAAACAGTTATAGTTGGTTCCCAGGGTCCAAACCGTATAAATAATTATTATTTTTATTGATTGGGCTCTTTATATCTTAAATAGCTGAGCCCCGCGATCACACTCGTGCAGCCTTAATTTCATGGGCATAAAGCCCATTTTCACGGAACCTTAATCTTTATTTTTAAAGTAACCTAAAGTAGCATTAATTTCTCTATGTAACATCAGCTATTTACAAGTGAGTTCCGTTACACTGAACTGACAGACAGACGGAAAAAAATGATTTTGGGCATTTGACTAGTGCGAGTTTTCTTAAAATCCCCGTCACAAGTCATCGCGTTGACGTGAACGTAGATTTGTTCACAATAGTTTCATCATTTGGCCGACAGACGGCGCTGTTTCGATCCTATACAAATCTGCGTTTACGTCGACGCGGTGACTTGTGACGGCAGGAGTGAAAAACTCGCACTAGACACTTCAATTGTTTTCCATATAGAGAGAGATAGATAATGATAATGCTAGCGTACGTATTTACTGTCTCTATATTATAATATCCTCGCCTGGTTGTAGAGTCAGGTCCTGCAGCGCGAGCCCCGGGTACGTGACCGCCATGAGCCGGCTGGAGACGACTCCCCTGCTCGGAGCCGGTGCCACCAGCTACAACTCATTTTTGGGTAGCGACGATTCTTTGGTGAGATATTTTTACAAAAGCGACTTTGCCTACACAGTGGTTTACACTTACAGGGCTTGCCATCATCGGCTTAAGAGCATAAGTACCTTATAGCGTTTAAATTTGTGATATTGAAATTAAACGCTGTGGTGGCCTCGGGGTTTGAGCAGTCGCCTGCTACACATGCGACTCAAGTTCGAATCCCAGCGGGTCCTGTACCAATGAGTTTTTCAAAAAACTTATGTACAGTGATTTCACACCACGTGCTTTACGGTGAAGGAAAACATCGTGAGGAAACCTGCATATTTCTAAGAAGTAATTCAAAGACGTCACGACTCTAACCCCAAGGCCACCACGGCTACATAGGTAATATAATGTTTATAAATGTAAGTTGATAAGGAAGCCCATATTCTGCGATGTAAAATTCTTCTTCATAATCACGTATAAAAGTCTAACGGCCGGTTTCCGAAAGGCTTGTCAAGTCAAAAATTAACTAATCATCGATCAAACGGCATGTTAAGTGCAAATTGGGTTGCTGAAAGGATGATCATCTAGTTTGATTTGATTACAATGTCAACTGACATACATGTCAAATTTCTATGATCAAATGGTATGTTAAATGCATTTTGGGTTTCCGAAAGGCTGATTAAGCGATAATCTATGATCAAAGTAATGTCAAATGGCATGTCAGCTAATCGGAGGTCGTGGACGAATTAAGTTATTACCATCATTGTATTTTAATGTAATATTTATAGAAATACTGCACCGATTTTAGAAATTATTTCACTCACAGGAAGCTACATTATTCCCAAGTGCTATAGCATGCTATTTTATATATCAAATGGAAATAACAATGCTCGAATCAAAGATGAAAAAAATTTTCACAAAATACAGGCGTATATGATCGCGGGAAAATTTAAAATATAGAAAACTCATACTACGGCGCCTACACTTGACCAAACCCGGCGATAACATGAGACAAACGGAGAAGATGATTATGCTGACGAAATAGCTGGATAACAATCTACCTTTAGTGATAAATTTGTGACGAAAGTGATTTAATTAACATTATTTTATATTCAAAAACTGCAAAATCATATCAAACTACCTAATAATAACAATGTTCATTCAAATTTGTTTTGTTATTTACCTTCTAGCTTATTAATATGTACTCTAGATGTAGCCTCAGTTCTTAACTACATTCTAAAAATGAAATCAATATATGTTATGAATTCTGCTTATTGAAGAAAAAAAATTGGTATGTGCTATAGTTTGACAACAAAGAATAATCTTATCATCAAAAGTATTAAAACAGTGTGTGCAGTACATAAGGTAGCTAAATAGACATGAATCTAGTAAACAATAGGTGCAAAATATCACTAAATTAAACTTATTTCTGAACAAATTACAAAAACAATGGTAGGTAAACTTTCAAGTGCTAAAAAACTGGACACCTAATTCAATATTAAAAAGCCTTAAGTTTGTACAAACAACTTAAGTACTTAACATATGTACAACCTATATTTTCCCTTAGGTAGTTTTATAATTAGAAATATTATGAAATGTTTGAATGATGAACCTTCTACATATTGTGTGTATGGTTGTATAATATGTGTGAATGGGACTATTGGGCTGAAATTATAGTTTGTTTCCATGAATTGAAAACATACCTGACTACATTATAACTAGATAAGTAATGATTAATTATTGTGTGTTTTGAACAATTTATTTGTAGAGATTAAAAACAAATCTTATAAATGTACAGAAATAAATGGCCAATATATTGATTTCAGTGCATACAAAAGTTAGTTATGAATATCATATTTACACCGTTGATTGAGATATAATAATAGTAAATTGCAACAGGATCTTTGGGTTTGTCAGTCAGTACCTCCCCCTCACCATTAAAGCATTATGCACAGTATAAGAAGTCATTAATGGAATGTTTCTCTGTAGTTTGTTTTTGCTACAAGTATCTAAGGATTAAATAACTCATTTGCTAGCAGTGAGGGATCTAGTTATCTTTCTCAATCCTGGAAAAGTCATTTACATGTTTCTGCCTTGCAGTAAGCAAGAGAAAAAAGATTATGTATACATGAGAAAATAATAACAATGTTATTTTTATTCCAAACATTTTATTACATTAAAGATTAACAAACACACAGTTTTGTTAGTTTTGGTAGATAATAAGTAGCACTTCACATTGAAACAGTATCACTGCATATATGTGTACTTGTCACTTGTCCGGGGAAGCAAGACGAACTGTGTCTAGTAGTCCTTTGAAGAAGTGATATGATAACATTATGTTAGTTAATCTTATTTCGGTACCAATCCAGGTATTGCACTCTTTCTGTGTCTGTCTCGGTTTTCGGTGCACATGCACCTTTTTGTTCTGTGCAGAGTAGAGCAGGTGTAATAAATAAATAAACACTGGAAAGACGAGGGAGGCAGAGTTTGATTTTGCGTCATGCAAAGATATGGAATTTGCCTGCGTCGTAAGACCTTGTTGCGGAGATTCTGAATAGATTGCTTGTGACGAGACGGTGATCCCCTCGATTCACTAATATGCTCACACATGTACAATACTAAATTTTCTTGCTTTATTTCGTGTATGTAATCGTAAACAATGCAACACAGGCAGTAATAATATTATTTTTTTCTGTCTCTTTGACAGCTAGAACGAACGATTGAATGACAATATTGAACTATTTAAAAAAGTGGCCATATTTAAAAAAAATCGTACTAGTTAACATATGATTAGTTAATTATTGCTTGACAAGCGTTCGAGAAACCCAATCAAATCTGACAGCGCATGTTAACTGACATCGATGTTAGTTGATTTTCATTTTGACCAGCCTTCGAGAAACCGGGTGTAAGTATTTTGTTTTAGATAACAACGTGATAATCTCGCGTAGGTCAAGTTATTATGAAACAATTAATTACCTAACTGGCGCCTTGGCGACCATTTCAGCTTCAGTTTCGTCGCGAAAATTGAAAAAGGCAAAACTACTTTTCTGGATCAATGTACAAAAAAAAATAACGAATTCGTAAGGCCGTGGAAGCCGTGGGGTTTGAGCAGTCGCCTGCTACGCAAACGACGCAAGTTCGAATTCTAGCGGGGCATGTACCAATGCGGAAAGAAAACATCGTGAGGATACTTGCAAAGTCTGAAATGTATTTCAAAGATCTTTAGTACCTGAGACGGCGATAAACTCACCATCAGTCACGTTGGCACTTAATTATCATCAGCGAAAAGTGGGTGTTGTTATTACAACACCTCTGCTTATCCCTTCAGGGTATATAGGCGTGAGCATATCTCTATACTATCCTCCTAGAACAGTCCCTAGAATAATGTTTACTTGCAGGTAATGTCACGAGTTTTGAGAGCTCGGCGAAAATTGTGGGGGTACTGCGCATGTATTCGCGCCATACTGTCTCATAATAGTAGTTAATCTATTTAAAATAAGAGCTTATTTATTATGGTAGCGCCCATGTCGTTAAATATCCTTCACGCTAAATCGAACAAGAGTTTCTTTGGTGGTAATTTTTCATTATAAATCGCTTATTAGAATACATCTTTATTTTACTCATGTGCTTACGCCGAGGTCTCCCGGGGCGGCAACACTGCCGCCCCGGGATTGTGTCCCGGCAAAGTTACACTGGTGCGATCTATCAGAGTACCCGGAGTCCCCTCTAAGCACGGAGGATGGCCATCATACCCCGACCTGCCTCTCCCAAGGTGGTCGGGTACCGGTTAGGAAGGTTTCCCGCAATAAAAAAAATTGTACCTACACCTACCTACGGCCACAGGGAAATGATAATAATATAAGTTCTGTGACGCATCTGACGAGTACGACCCGACCTTATCAGTCACGAAATAAATGTGATCTTCTATATTTAGATGTAATTATCACGAAATGAGATTGAATTGGTGCGTAAATCATTATCATATTTACTGCGAACCAAGGACCTTGGGAACACGACCGATATTGACATTATTTTATCTCAGTATATGTTTATAGTACCTTGTCGTATAATGCTTAAATATAGTCACTCCGGTCGAGTTGGGTTGCCGTCACGTCGGACTATGTACCCCGTTGATATGAACCGCCGCGGCCGAAATTCATTGATGAAACTACGTACGTCACGTACATAAATATTCAATTATCTAGAATATTTATGTACGTAAAGTTTCATTTCTTCCCATGGGTGTGACAACACCGAATATAAGTGTAGGTATTTAGGTGCTAGCGTGAAAGTTTGCATATAACATGTAATGTAACTAAGTATTTAAATTTTTATCGATTTTCAAAAGATTAATGAACAGCGATTTCAATCGTTTTTGAACAGTAACCTTTGGAGCTAGATCCCTGATTGGTCCCATTCCCATATATTTTTCTGTGACGTAACTAACGAATAGTTACAGGGAGCCAATTATGATCGTTTTAACAGTCATCAAGAACTTCTTAGCTTTGACGTAAACGGTACAAAAATTAAACTCTGCTCAAACCTATAATGTTGCCTCAGTTCCAAAAAAAATGTAACTTCTTAATTTTTCAACATGTAGCAGCGTTTCTCCATTCGCTACATATATGGCGCTACTCGCTAACAAATGCGAAGTTTGAGTACAAATACACGAAAACCTAAATCGCGCAATGAGAGTTTTCAAGCACATGACACGCGCCTGGCTGGAAGGTCTTCCCTTTGCTGCTCACTCGCTCTTCCCACAAATATAAAACACTAAATCAGTAAAATAAATATTCAAATAACTTTTTGGTGTACCGGCAGCTTTATTTTTTGTAGAATTAAAACTTATATTAGAGAAGTTAACAGGCTAGCGAAATTTGCGACTAGGCATCACGGCTACTGCTACCACGCTCGAATCATCATCATCATCATAGGCCACTTTGATGCAATGCCGTGTATAGTACACGGCATGCAATCCTGCATCTTCTCCTGTGGCTTAGAACGCTCGAATAGGTATTGCTTACAGTGTATTGTTTGTAGGGTCCAGGCCAGTTGTCGTCAAACGACATTATCTCGGCTTACAACAAGAGGCAGGAGAAGCCTGTGAAGGTGGAGAGGAAGAAACAGAGCTCCTTGGTCACTATGTGAGTACATATTGTCATTTGCTCAAGCCTTTATTCCCCGAAGTGGTAGGCAAAGATGCTGTAATAACAACAGCCACATTTCACCGAAGATGATTAAGTGCCAACGTGACGGATGGTGAATCTAATGCCTAATGCCATTGATTCACTTCTCAGACACATGCAGGTTTCCTCACGATATTTTCCTTCACCGTAAAGCACGTGGTGTGGATTCACTGCACATAGATTTTTAAGAAAAACTCATTGGTACAGGTCTGCGACTGCTCAAACCCAGTGCCGGAGTTAGGGGTCTGGAGGACTCGGGGCAAAATATTTTTTTTCTTTTCTGGAGGCCCGGGTCTGTAACCCCAGTTGCCCTTAAACCGGGTCTGCTCAAACCCCACGGTCCTCTAACATAGGCAATCAATCATCATCGGCCACACCACCTATCCTACTCCATCAGTACCCTTCTGGGAGCATATTTTGATATATCGAGGTCAATGTTCCAGTTTCTCAGTATGGAACACAATTATGGGTTCCTCCCTGCTGACGATGGCGTGGGGTGTCGAGCGCGCGGGTCTGCCAACCGCCTTGATACTGGTGGCAGTCATGTCCGCGCTCTGCCTCTACACTGCTTACCTGCTGCTCAGAGTCAACCACTACCATGGTCAGTGCCTACCACGACTACAATACTTTCAGCATTTGAGTGTACGGTGAATCCCACACTCATAGAAAATGAATGATATGACATTATTTACTATATCTCTACGTTAACTTAAACATTCAAAATGTATGTTTGTCTTAAGATTAACAATAAAATAACTATGTTACTTAGCGATCATTTTCCTTGTTTTGTAACATTTTCATTGATGCTTCGCTTCTATGGGTCGCAGTGTAATGTTATAAAGCCTTTTTTATCAATTGACGTCCATAGTTCCTGAGATTAACACATTTGGTTGAATAAACAAACAAACTGCAGTCTTATAGAATAAATAAATAAATAAATATGCTCACGCCATCCCAGAAGGGTCCCCGAAGGGGTAAGCAGAGGTGTTGTAACAACACCCACATTTCACCGAATATGATCAAGTGCCAACGAGACAGAGGGTGAGTCCATCGCCGTCTCAGGCACTATGCATACGTCATTGAATTATTTCTCAGACACATGCAGGTTTCCTCGCGATGTTTTCCTTCACCGTAAAGCACGTGGTGTGAAATAACTGCACATAAGTTTTTAGAAAAACTCATTGGTACAGGCCCCACTGGGATTCGAACTTGCGTCGCTTGCGTAGCAGGCGACTGCTCTAACCCCAAGGCCACCAAGGCAGTCTTATAGAAATTATACTATAACACCTAAATATTGTAGTTTGAGCAGTCGTATGCTATGCAAGCGACGGAAGTTCGAATCCCAGAGGGGCGACCAATGAGTTTTTCTAAAAACTCGTGTTTGAAAGAAAACATCGTGAAGAAACCTGCATTCCGCACTTAACCATGTTCGCTGAAAAGTGTGTGTTGTAACAATACCTTTGCCTACCGTGGCATGAATGAAGGACCTAAGTGGGTGTGGGCATGTCGGTAGGCAGCGCTATGTGCGAGGTGCCCGCGCTGTGCCGCGCGCTGTTGGGCCGCGGGGCCGAGGTGATCGCGCACGTGTTCAGCCTGCTGGTGCTCTTGGGGGCCAACGTCGTCTACTGGATACTCATCACTAACTTCCTCTACTTCACTGTCAATTATTTCGCTGGTGAGTCAAAATACACATATGTGGTACCGGTTTTCTTCAGATTCAAATTCAAATTCAAATTAAAAAATATCTTTATTCGATTAGACTTTTTACAAAGTACTTTAAAATCGTCAGAAAGACACGATTACATAGGATTATACATGCTACCGCCAGGTTCGGAAGGTTGCTTTTACTGAGAAGAACCTGGCAAAAAAACTCAATAATTAGTCTTTTGAAAAAATAATTTTACAGCTTTGAGTACAATGTAAATCATAAAAAATATATTTATTTATTTATTTACACATATATAAGCCAATGGACACAGTTCCAGTGCACAAAAGTCGATATAAAAAATTGTGGCGGAGTGGAAGTCGTCGTTGAATAGGTTGATGATTGGATGATGACTCGATACACATATTTAAGACATAGGTAGGAAAATAGGACAGTTGTTAAAATATGCGATAGGGTATAATTACAGCGTGCAAATAAAATTATTATGCCAAAAATATTTCTGCCGTTTTCGAGTAATTGACATTCAAAGTTGACCATATCAAGACCTTATTTTCGCATAAAAATTTGCGGTAGCGTAGAGTTATTCACGTGAAATCTAACTACTTTTTCTCACACCAAGTGCCTGAAATCCATAATACCAACCACCATTGTAGATCGTATGAAATAAGAATAGTGTGATAAGAGACAGTTGCAAGTTGAAGAATGATGTGGTGACCAGAATTGAAAAAAGTATGTTGAGATGGTTTGGACATATCGAAAGGATGAGTGAAAGGCGATTAATGAAACACATTTATAGAGCGAATGTGAGCGGAAGTGTCGGTAGAGGGCGTCCAAGGAACAACTACTATGACCAAATTAATAGTATTTTTCAGAAAGGTCGAATTCTGAGCACTCGTAACCGAAGAAAGTGTATGAAGAGATGCATGAATGTGGATGAAGCGAAAGAAGTATGTAAGGATCGTAGCATGTGGCAAACGGTGGTCTCTGCCTACCTATGTCTATGTATGTATGTTGGTAAATACATGTCTCATTGTTATATTTCAAGATCTAAGCAGTTCAAACGCGACAGAGTACAGTTCCACAGTGCTGTGCCCGCACGGCCCCAACTCGTCTCTACTGATCCCCATCGCAGTGGACGACAGCCCTTACTGGGGCTTGCACTCCACCGTGCCAGTGTACGTCGCCCTTATAGTGTACCCGCTGCTCAACTTCAAAAATGTCTCCTTCTTTACGCGGTTCAATTCTTTGGGTAAGTGTGTTTAAGCTAATTTTCATACATACATAGGCTTAAGCCTGCATTTCCCGAAGGGGTAGGCAGAGGTGTTGAAATAACAACACCAACTTTTCACACTAGATGTATAAGTGCCAACGTGACAGATGGTGAGTCCATCGCCGTCTCAGGCACTATACATACGTCTTGAATTACTTCTCAGATATATGCAGGTTTCCTCACGATGTTTTCCTTTGCCGTAAAGCACGTGGTCTAAAAGCACATACAGGCCCCGCTGGGATTCGAACTTGCGTCGCTTGCGTAGCAGGCGACTGCTTAAACCCCACAACCTTTTTTCTCCAGATAAGCTCTACCTCAAAAATACTGGTTCGGAAACTACTCCTTATTTGAAAACAGAGTTTAAGACCAAGAAGACAAACTTAGGGATCATCTATATGTTTCGTAATAAGAAGTGTTATTTTCCATTCAGGTACCCTATCAGTGTTATACCTGCTAGTGTTCGTGGCGGTGAAGGGGTACACGTGGGGGGTGAACGTGTCGACTAGCAGTGACCCCCACCCGGGGATCGATGCGGCCGTGCTCAGCGGGATGCTGGCGCTGTCATTCTACATACATAACATTATCATCACCATCATGAGCAACAACGACAGGCAGGAGAAAAATGTACGTTACCATCATCCTCCTGCCCATATCCCATGTTATTTGTGGTCAGCGCAATGTGTTCTTCTCTTCCATGTCTACTCACTCTAGCCTTATCATCTACATAAGTACGTCAATTACATTATCATCATCATCTCCCTGGCCCTATCCCATACATTGTTGGGGTCACTTGATTCAACCCGATGTGTCTGATTATTATCGTTGTATGTGATTAGTATCAGACTATTTTAGTCCTCCAACTGACCTGTAACGATTGCCAAAGATGATAAATTGGCAACCGGGACCGACGGCTTAACGTGTTCGGCACGGAAGAAACTTGAGCGGTCACCCATCTATTTACTGGCAAGGGTTAGGGATACTTAGCTTCCCTGAAAAATGATATGCTTAATAGAAACTGTGCCACGAGCTCCTACAGTTAGATTACCATGAATGATACAATTGTAAGTATCGCATTTCATGTCTTTCCTACATGTCTGCGAGCCTATCACCTTCTCAAGCACTATACATACATATGCTCACGCCTGTATTCCCCGAAAGTGTAGGCAGAGGTGTTGTAATATTAACACCCACCTATTAACGCAAGCGACACAAGTTCGAATCCTAGCGGAGCGTGTACTAATGAGTTTTACTAAAAACGTACGTGATTTCACACCACGTGCTTTACGGTGAAGGAAACCTGCAAATGTCTGAGAAGTAATTCAAAGACGTATGTATAGTGCCTGAGAGGGCGATGGACTCACCCTCTGTCACGTTGGCACTTGATATTCGGTGAAATGTGCAATCTCACGTTACGTTTTATATATTTGTATGTTTGTGTATGTGTAGGGTAGAGATCTGACGATAGCATTCATGCTGGTCACCCTGACCTACACCCTGGTGGGAGCTGGCTTCTATATCTGCTTCCCACTGGCCAAGTCCTGTATTGAGGATGTGAGTATCTTTAAATATTGCTCTTGTTATCTATATAGATAAATAAAATTGAAGTGTCTGTTTGTAATTACAAATTAACAGCTTTGCACTAAATGCTCATGAAAGTATATGCGAGTCTTATATTAATACTAGCTGTGCTCGGCAAACGTTGTATTGCCATATATTTTTTTGGGGTGGACTACCCCTAACATTTAGGGGGATGAAAAATAGATGTTTGCCGATTCTCATAGATACCGGATAAGCACAAAAAATTTCATCAAAATCGGTCAAGCCGTTTCGGAGGAGTATGGCAACGAAAACTGTGACACGAGAATTTTATATATTAGAAAATGAATCAAGAGCTTTTATTTTTCAAAAAAAATCTCCGTCAGTCTGTTTGTTGGATACAATGAGTAACAGCCTAAGATATAATTTTATTTAAAAAAAAACTTATTATGATTCCGCGAATTAAACCTTGAAACTTACTCTACTCGGGTGCAGGGCACAGCTGGTTACGTAATAAGTAGGGACTGAATTAATAAACCGATTTGGTTTTACATAGATCTCTCATTTTTTTAAGTATTGATTTGCAAGAACAGTGGCCCAACCATGAGCTCTTATTGCAATATTAGTGCAGCTGTGCGACAGTGACAGACATATACATCTGTCTCATGGTAAGAGTGAAACTGTCATGGCAATACCAGGTTATGGTAAGGCCCCAGTACCCCTATCACGGGTTTTCGTAATCTATACTCGCTAGCGTCACTCGCTGGGAGTCGCTGTATAATTTCTCATACTAATATTCGGCGGAGACGCTAGCGAGTATAGATTACGAGACAAACCCGTGATAGGGGTGTTTAGGTTTATTTTGATGGCTGGATTTTTTCCAGAACATTCTCAACAATTTCGAGATGCATGACGTCATGACAGCTGTGGCCAGAATGCTGCTCTTATTCCAAGTAAGTTAATTATAAAATCAACTACATATATGTTGTTCTACGAATAACTTGGTTTTCTAATTTTCGACAGCTAAACTTAAAAACTAACAATGAAATACTTGCCGAGTATAAAGTATTGTACAGATGCCGTCAGCAGTTATGAGCGCTGAACTTGAATACGCAGTATTTATGTTATGAGTATACGGGAAGGGATTCATAACGTATTTTATTTAAGATAATTGAAAATAATATCAATAGGGCTATTAGGACGCAAGGTATGATTTTTTTAAATACATACATATGCCCACACCTGTATTCCCTGAAGGGGCAGGCAGAGGTGTTGTAATAACAACACTCACCTTTTACCAAAGATGATCAAGTGCCAACGTGACTCTGATCAACGTCAAGCCATCTCAGCCATCACGACATATTTTTAATGAAATACATACATATGCTCACGCATGTATTCCCCGAAAGGGTAGTCAGAGGTGTTGTCATCACAACACCCACTTTTCACCGAATTTGATTAAGTGCCAACGTGACAGATGGCGCGTCTATCGCCGTCTCAGGCACTATACATACGTCTTTGAATTACTTCTCAGAAATATGCACGTTTCCTCACGATGTTTTCCTTCACCGAAAAGACTGTACATAAGTTTTTTAGAAAAACTCATTGGTACAGGCCCCGCTGGGATTCGAACTTGCGTCGCTTGCGTAGCAGGCGACTGCTCAAACCCCGAGGCCACTACGGCTCTTTTTAATGAAATAAAAAAATAAATATATAATTTATCTTATTGCAGGTGGTGACCGTTTACCCTCTAGTGGCATTCATGCTGCGATCAGAAGCGATCCTCCTGCTCCCATTCAAGGAATCACAGTGGCTCACTCTGGTGATCAACGGCGGTATTGTGACTATGTGCATTGTCGTTGCTTGCTTCTGTCCCAGCATTGGAACTATTATCAGGTTTGTATCTAATTTTTTTTTCCAACTACAGGTGCCGTCACGAGTTATAAGCGCTCAGCGGACATATTCGGGGTAACTGTATATCTTATAAAAAGACTGCGCATTTAAGGTCACTAGCTGTGTTCCGCAGTTTTACGAGAGTAATTTTAGTAATATAATATTAAAAGATATATTTTATTTCTAAAAGTAACTCGATAGAACATCAGCTATCTGCCTAAAATGGCTGTCATACTTGTGAACAGGTGCTGCTTGTGGGGGCTGGTCATCTCAAGCTAAACATTTATATACAAGTTGAATTATTAGACTTTATTTTATTTTAGCTATTATCGACATTTGTGCATTGAATTGGAACTGTGTCCATGAGCTTATATTTCTCATTACATTTTTATGAGTTTACAAATAAATTATAATATTTTTGAAAAGAGTAATTACTGAGTTTCTTGCCAGATTCTTCTCAGTAAAAGCAACCTTCCGAACCTGGCATTAGCATGTGTAATCCTGTATAATCATGTCATTCTGACGATTTGAAAGTACTTTGTTAAAAGTCTAATCTAATAAAGATATTTTTGACTTTGACTTTGCCAGAGAAAGTCTCACTAAAATTGGTCCATCTGTATCAGACATTTGCCGGTAGGAGGCCTTAAACAAAAGATAGACAGACAGATTTTTATTTATAAAGCCAGTAGGTACCGTAAATAATTTCATAAGCATTTTGTGAAAAGCGTTACGGGACAGCCTTTCAATGTATCCAATACTAGATGTGCCCCGCGGTTTTATCCGCGTAGAGTTCATTTCATGGACAAATTACTTCTTTTAACATTAGCTATTTGCCAGAGAAAGTCCCGTTTGAATTGGTCCAGCCGTTTGGAGATTAGCCGGAACAAACAGACAGACAAATTAATGGTTTTTCAATATCAGTACCGTGTATACTTTCATATACACTTAGTGAAAACATACTCTTCAATTTTATTTATAAATAAATATGCTCACGCCATCCCAGAAGGGTCCCCGAAGGGGCAGAGGTGTTGCAACAACACCCACATTTCAACGATTATGATCAAGTGCGTGACTGATGGTGAGTCTATCGCCGTCTCAGGCACTATACATACGTCTTTGAATTACTTCTCAGAAATATGCAGGTTTCCTCACGATGTTTTCCTTCACCGTAAAGCACGTGGTGTAAATTAACAGCACATACGTTTTTTAGAAAAACCCATTGGTACAGGCCCCGCAGAGGCAGAGGCCACCACGGCAATTTTATTTATCTGTATAGATATAGATGCATGGATTATTACAACTGTTCAAAAATGATTTTGACATATAATAATTGATATTTTGACAATACCAGATACACGGGAGCAGTGAGTGGGCTGGTCCATATATTCGTGATCCCAACATTACTGCAAATGCGATCGTTACATCTCCGCGGACAACTGACGTGGAGGCAAGCCACGTTGCACTGTACCATCGTCACACTGGGAGCTATCAACTTAATCATACAATTCTTTATAAACGAGTGATCTGTTCATTTGTGTCGTGACTGATATTTACATTTGAAAAGGTTGTACTCATTATGCCGTCACGAGTTTTAAGCGCTCAGTTAAAATTGCACATGTGTTTCAAAGAACAGATGCACATGCAAGGTTAGCGATCAACATTTCTGACGGTCTATCATTTCTGACGGTCTATCATTGCTTGTGTTTGAGAAGAAATTCAAAGACATATTGTATTGTTTGGCAAAACAACCAGTGCTATCACAAGTTTTGAGCGCTCAGCGAAAGTTTTGGGGTGAACTGCATGTTTTTCTAAAAGATACAAAGGTGGCCTTGGGGTTTAAGCAGTCGCCTGCTACGCAAGCAACGCAAGTTTGAATACCAGCGGGACCTGTACCAATGAGTTTTGCTAAAAACTTATGTACGGTGATTTCACACCACGTGCTTTACGGTGAAGGAAAATATCGTGAGGAAACCTGCATATGTCTGAGAACTAATTCAAAAAAGTAGTGTCTGAGACGGCGATGGACTTACTCTGTCCCGTTGGTACTTAATCATATTCGGTGTAATGTGGGTGTTGTTACAACACCTCTGCTTACCCCTTCGAGGACCCTTCTGGAATGGCCAGCGCTAAAAACTCGTGACGCAATATCATTGTTTTGGCTGTGTTTGAGAAGAAATTCAATGACGTATGTATCGTAAGATACAAACCAGTAAAAAAGTTCCGAAAACCGGTTATTATCGAAATTTATCCGGTATTTTAGTATCGGAAAAGAAATGTGATTACAACACTCTGTGTTAGGAACCAGAAAAATACAAAAGAAAATGTTTGTGTACAAACAGACAGCATTGTCCAAATATATATAAAGAAAATACCATTACATTAAAAGTATTTATCGTTCTCTTATTTTCTAAGCTCAATTGCATGACATAACAACAGACAAATATAACTAATTAATTATATATGCATTTATTATAAGGATTGCTTATGCATGTTATAAGTTAAATGTAATCTAGTCATAATTTTAATTAACGGCGACATTCTCACACCTGTCGCATTTGGAACCTGGAAAGCAATTTGTGACACTGCCTACCTGCAGATATAATCTTTAGGATTATTTTAGGATTAATTATTTTAAGTTTTATATATGAAGAAAATGTTTAAATAAAAGGAATTAATATTTGAAAACACATTTTACGTTTTATTGCAATAATAATCCCATTACTTTACAGTATCAAAATCTTTGGCAGTTTACATTTTTGATAGAATAATTATAATAGTTGAAACTATAAACAGATAAATATGACACTTTGGAGTAACATTATGGTGATCTTAGCATATTTTGACAACCAGTTAAACTTAATTTGACAACAGTTAAACTTCAATATGACAGCTGGTTGACCTAAATTTGACAAACGGTTAAACTTAATATGACAAGTTATATATTGTTATAAATTGCAAGCTATACGTAGATACATACATGCATAATATTCTATAAATATAAATAGCATACAACAAAACTATCATAAATAATAAATTCGTAATTATGAATAAGAATTTGTTATAAATAAAGCATTTTTTTAATAAATACTTTAGAAGTTTTTATTTATTATCGTTTCCGCGATACCCGGTTAACTCATTTATAATTGGCTCAAAATATCGATAGTATGACAACACTAGTTAATTAAATCTACGCTTGAAATATGAAGAATAACATTCATATAAGCTGTATAAATATTACACCACATCTTATATAACATTACAAATTGCGATGTTATAGCTTATTATACATTTTGTATTTACATTGTGATTTGATTAATTGATATTTGGGTATGTTCTTCTATGTTAAAGGTGTGCAAATAAAGAATGGATATTAATTTTATATCATAATTCTTAACATTACTGTTTTGCGACGCCGTCTGCGTATAGTTTTTATTTTATCCCGTGGGATTGGGATATTATCCCGCGGTAAAATGTAGTCTAAATGTCAACCCGGGATAGCTGTTAGCTACAAAGCTATACCTTATTCCATAAAAATTGTTTAATTAAGTAATTCTCGCATGATTCGTGCCATGCACGGACAGACATTATTTGTATTCATAAAAAAATATGGTTACTATTTTCACTTCTGACATTTTCGATAGTCAATTATTTATATACAGACACGACTTCAGTTTTATTATGAATACATAAATATATAAATAAATACTACATAATCATGTTTAAAAATCTACAAGTAACTTTCGTATGATTAGTGTCTATGAACGGACAGACAAACAATTTAAACAATTTTATTATTTTCACTTTAACAAAAACTTTCAATAAAACATATTTTATATACATACAAACGCGACCTAATTGTTACCATACATACATATTATAGATGGAACATACCTATTAACGTTCGCTGTTAATCCGTTACATGAATTGTTCATGTAGCAGAGGGCTGGTAGTACATTTACGTGATGACTGTTGGTGCATCCCTGCCGGTGTATTTTGCGAGCTGCGATATCTCTAGAGCTACTTCGATGAGCGGTCGTAGCATATCTTGGGCGTCACCCAACACGTTCTTCGCTTCGTACGAGTCTATGTATAGCCTGAAGTATTAAAATTAAATAAACTTCTTTGATGGCATAATGGTCACACAAGGAGCCTTGGTGGCCTTGGAGTTTGAGCAGTCGCCTGCTACGCAAGTTCGAATCCCGGCGGGGCCTGTACCAATTTCACACATCGTGCTTTACTGTGAAGGAAAACATCGGGAGGAAACCTGCATATGTCTGAGACGGCGATGGGCTCACCCTCTGTCACGTTGGCACTTTATCATATTCGGTGAAATGTGAGTGTAGAATAAGTACTGCCTACCCCTTAGGGGAGCATATGTATGTATGTACCTGACGGTAGCGCCAGAACTGCCGGTGCCGCTGAGTCTCATCACAATGCGGGAGCCGTCCTCGAATATGATGCGGAGACCCTGATAAACACATATATAAATAAATATGAATACTAGCCGTGCCCTGCGGTTACACCCACGTGGACTTAATTTAGTGGGTGGCTCGCGGAACCTTAGTGATTTTTTTTAAATAAAGGTAGTTTATGTTACTCCTTGTAGCAGTGAAAGTCCTAAACATACAAACAGATTTTTTTAATATGGTTTTTTTAATGCTAGTAACGTATATACTCGTACTTTCATTATGCATTTAGTGAAAAGCTGTTTAATTTCGAATTACAAACAGACACTTAAATTTTATTTATCTGTATAGATTTTCGACATTATCGCCATTTTGAGATGTGTCCACTAGAGATATACCAAGTCAAGGTGACTCAAATACTAATTCCAATATGGCGGATCATCCAAGATGGCGGACTAATATTTTTTTGTACACTACCACAGTATGGGTATCACATGAAAGGGATTGCTGATGTGAACACGAAAAAATATTTTTCTTAAAAAAAAGGTTATTTTACCAAAAAAAAATAGAAAATAATTTCTTTTTGTTTAAGCGACTTCAAACCGCTCTGTAAGCTAAATAAAAATTAAACCTGTTTCATAGCAACACTCTGGTCGATAGGGTCCATGTATGAGAAGTTGTCAGCCAGTTTGACCACGAAGGTCTTCCCGCCGGCGGAGTGCGACGACCCCACGAACCCTGGAGCCATCATGGTGGTCTCCAGGGTCGACATCATCTCGTTGCACGGCTCGCTCGCGCACTCCTCGTAGTCATACCTACATATTCAACATAAATTAGTCCGAAACAATATAACATTGAGATTGAGCGCTCATTACTCGTGACGGTTTATGAGTAACTTTAACTAGGGCTGACAAAAGGGTTTTAAAACAAGAAATAATTAAATAATAAATCTGCGGAAGAAAAGCTAAAAAAGCTAATTAGTAAATACCATTGAAAATATTTGTCTGCTAAACTTGCCTAGTAAAATACTTCCTTCCGAACTGGGCCCAATGTTTCTTAAGCATGTCTCTAACCGAGAGGCCAGTAGCAGAGCAGGCTTGGACAAGGGCGGACACTTAAAGAAAAGGTGTCTGTCATAACGTATAAGGAGGTCAAAGAGATGACACTGGACAGAGGCAAATGGAAAGAGTTGCATCGGGGTTATTGCCCTTAAATTCACGATGATGAAACTTGCCTAGTAAAATAGTTCCTGCCGAACTGGGCCCAATGTTTGTGAAGCGTGTCCTCGACCGACAGCCCGGTAGCGGCCACGACCGACAGCCAAGCGAGCGCGGCCCACAGGCCGTCCTTCTCGCGCACGTGGTCCGAGCCCGTGCCGAAGCTCTCCTCGCCGCACAGAGAGAGACGACCCACGTCCATCAGGTTGCCGAAGTATTTCCAACCTTCAAACATTTCTCTATAACGTTTACTGTTCAAACAACGCAACCTCCTTTTCAACAAAAATGATTATGTACTAAAGTGACAGATGGTGAGTCCATCGCCGTCCCTTATACAAACCGATTTGAATTTAAAAGTTTTACGGTGAAGGAAAACATCGTGAGGAAACCTGCATATCTCTAAGAAGTAATTCGATGATGTATGTATACTGCCTGAGATGGAATCATCTTCGGTAAGAACTGGTGATACAATTTTCACTATTGTGAATAATTTAATATGATTTTTAGTGTAATTAATAATTATTTACTACGTAATGGAAATATGATGTCCGCTGAATTTCTTGCCGGTTCTCCTCAGAAGGCTAGTTTCAAAACCGATGGGCAATTCTTTAACTTTCATACGACGTGCCTTACCAGGGCAAAAACTGAATAAATCATTTTTATTTTCAAATCACTTATCTCTGCCTATTCTTTCGGGGAAACATCTAGGAAGGCAAAAGCATTTTATTGTAAAGTATTATTACACATTCGGGTAACTCTTGGGGGATCCTTATTACTTACCAGTGGGTACTTCAAACATCTCCTTGCCAGTGGCAGCGGCTACCCTGTCGACGGCGGCGGCGGTAGGCATACTGCGCGCGTACCCCCTGACCCCGGTGCGTTGGAAGTAAGGGATGTGCTGCAGGTTGTTTGCGAGCACCGCCAGCGAGTCGGATGGGGTGACGAAGAACGCGCCGCGTCCTATCACCATGTTGCGGTCACCTGGAACGTAATAATGAGAAAAATATTCAGATATCGGATCCTGATCTGGTGAGTCCATCGCCGTTTCAACACTATTTAAACAAACGATTGAACTGAAACGCTGAATTAAAAAGCTTTACGAGGGAGGAAAAAATCGTGAGGAAACCTGCATATGTCTGAGAAGAAATTCACAGACGTATGTATAGTGCCTGAGACGGCAATGGACTCACCCTCTGTCACGTTGGCACTTAATCATATTCGGTGAAATGTGGATGTTGTGATTACGACACCTCTGATTACCCCTTCGGGAACCCTTCTGGGATAGCGTGAGCTTAAAGATATTCTGATATAGACCTCACCGGTGGTCTAACTTGTTAACAGATGCTGGATGTGGTTATCTCAAGCCACCCATCTATACTAATATCATAAAGAGGAAAGGTTTGGGTGTATGTTTTTAACGAATTGGCTCAAAAAGTACTGGACTGATTTAAAAAATTCTTTCACCATTTGAATGCTACATTATCAGCGAGTAACATAGGCTTTATTTTATCCCCATACTCCCTCGGGAACGGAAAGTACGCGGGTAAAACTGTTAGAATTTTGCTTTATTTTAACTTTCGTCGACATTTGTGCATTGGAACTGCGTCCATGGGCTTACATTTCTTATGTGTAGTGAGTATTTACTGAGTTTCTTGCTAGGTTCATCTCAGTAAAAGCAACCTTCCGAACCTGGCCTACAATAAAATTCATATAAAATATACCTGACACCAGCAGTCAGGTATATTTTATTATTGAAAAAAAATAAACTATTACTCTTTTGTCTGTCTATTTATTGCGGCTAATCTCTGATTATATTCATCAATAGTTTAAATTTTAAATCCAACGCGGGTAGGATTACCCGTAGGTAAGATTACCAGTAGTAGAAACCGCGCACAGCTCATTTGTACCTATACTTTTTTGCTGTATTCGCTCTTATCAATCTTAAACGTGAGCTCTCGAGTTTAATCACAACGTAATAGTCTCGATCTCACAATTTTACCACGTATGTTAAGATTTATATTTATCGCTCCAGCACTTTTTGAGCCAATTCGTTCCAAACATACACACAAACATTCGCTTTATAATATGAGTAAAGACTAACAGAGCTTATGCATAGCTGATGCAACAAATATCTTAGGCTACTTTTATTAAAAAATTAGGATGTTGCGAAATAAATCCATCCATAAAATTACGTCACAGCATCTTCTACAATAAAAATAAATAAATATGCCCACGCCATCCCAGGTTTCCTGAAGGGAGTAAGCAGAGGTATTGTTACAACAACACCCACATTTCACCGAAGATGATTAAGTGACGTGACAGTGAGTCCATCGCCGTCTCAGGCACTATACATACGGCTTCGAATAACTTCTCAGACATGTGGTTTTCTAACGATGTTCAGTGAAAAACGCCTAACCCTTCGGCGACCTTCCTGGGATAGTTTGAGCTTATATAAATTAAGTTTTTAAATTATTTATTTTGTATTCTTTAAATTGTATAATATTTTTGAAAAGAGTAATTACTGAGTTTCTTGCCAGGTTCTTCTCAGTAAAAGCAACCTTCCAAACGTGGCGGTAGCATGTATAATCCATATGTTATTCTGACGATTTGAAAGTACTTTGTAAAAAGTCTAATCGAATAAAGGTACTTTTGACTTTGACTTTATATTCAATACAACAAAACTGGAGTAAAATGCGTAGCACGGAAGATTAAGTTAAGTAAGTAAGTGCGAACAGTTGTTATAATTTAACATAAACATTCCAACGACCGTATACGGCAGTGTTGTGGCAAGCTGCTCGACATCCACTTGCCGATTCGGCGCGCGCATGCAACGGCTTCACTATGGGCACATCTTCTAATTGGATCCCGCCCATAGTCACCCAGGTCAGTCACATTTTAGTTACCTTCACATACAATATAACTGCAATACCTAAATAGGTAATGTTAATATTTACGTGCCTTAAAATTGTGTGAAATATGTTAATCTTGTGACCTTAAGTAAACCTATTTTATTCTTAAAAGTATTCTAAATATGCCTACGATTATTAACCGTGCTAATTGAAGTATATTTTTTATGCTTTAACGCCTTAATTACTCAAGTAGAAAACTCTATTCTAAGCAAAATTTATTATGAAATAATTACACTTAATATGCCCAATGCCTACATTATTATAGAACTAGCTGTGCCCTGCGGTTTCACCCTCGTAGATTCAATCATAACTCTAAACGTTATTATAAGTAGCCTAAGTTACCCCTTGTAAAATTAGCTACCCGTCGGTGAAAGTCCCGTTAAAATCGGTCAAGCCGTTGCAGAGATTACCCGGTACAAACAGACAGACAGACAGAGATATATTTTTTAATTTTTTATTTTATTTTGTAATTACAAACTGACACTTCAATTTTATTTATCTGTATAGATTAAGACTCCGATCGAGTCGGATTGCCTCCCATCGGACTATGAGAGTGAGGGAATAAAGAGTGCACCTGTGTTTGCGCACACACTTGTGCATTATAATATCTCCTGCGCAGATGGCGGATGCTAGTTGAGATTAGCCGCCGTAACCGAAATTCGGTTAGAAGGTTTTATTTATTTAACTGTAGTATTAATAATATAACATTATAACGGGACATTATTTTATAACTAGAAGCATCATCTCCCTGGCCTTATCCCATACATTGTTGGGGTCGGCACTTGATTCAACCCGATGCGGCTGATCACCCGATTTTTATACGAAGTGACTGCCATCTGACCTTCGCAGCCATTTTAACGATGAAAATCTGTGATCTGGGTTAAACCAGTTGTCAGACTATTTTAGGCCTCCGACTGACCTGTAACGATTGCCAAAGATGATAACCAACAAGAAACCGGGACCGACGGCTTAACGTGCTCTCCGAGGCACGGAGGGAACTCGGGCGGTTACCCATCCAATTACTGGCTAGAGGTAAGGTTGATTAACTTCGCTGATCGAATGATATGCGCAATAACAACTGTGTCAGAAGCTTCTCGTGGCACATCGAGCACAATACCAATATTATATGAAAATATAATTAATATACACTTAATTTAAATGTTTTATAACTTGTGATATTTTTTGTTGGTGAGTTGGTTTGATTCATATTAATGAGATGTTATATAAACAAAAATGTAAACATCACAATAATAGGCCTCTCATAAAAAATTTCGAATAAATAATAAATTTTAGCTTTATTGAAATGAAACCAAACTTATAATAAATTATTACGATAAATAAGAAGAAAAACATAAAATTTTCATATTTCGTTATGAAAATTTTATACTTAATATTTATTACATACTCATTGTATACTTTTGACCACGTGCCAACCCTAGCACTTTTAAAATGTGAAATGTATGTAAGAGATAAAAAATGCCTGGGTATCATTGCCCAGTCATTTTTGTAAGAAACTGATCATAGTATCGTTTATATTCCTAAATTGAACTCTAACTTTTTCGATATCCTTCTACTGGTTTTAATGTCGTCTGCGTAAAGGCCGTATTTAGGCTAGATTAGGCTAAATATCGAATGAAATGTTTAAAATGTTTAGCTTTAGCTACAGTAACACATGCGTATGACCTTAAAGTTGTTGCTGATGAAGTAAAATACTTACGTCGTCATACAATTAGTTCTTTAAATTGCGATAATTCGAAAAAATTTGGCAATGTTGGCTAGTTTTACGGACAATGTCGTTAGCGATAATATTGTAATAAAACTACGTATTATATTTTCACTACCAATGCAAATTCCGCGCCGACGTATGTCACTGGACACGAGTTTGCTAACAATCTTTTAATACTTACTACCTATACAAATATATAAAGCTGAGTTTGTTTGACTGTTTGATTGAATGTGTGGATCTCAGGAACAACTGGTCCAATTTGATAATTTATTTAAGTGTTAGATAACGCATTTATTAAGGAATACTATATATCTATATATATATAAAAGAAAGAGCCGTGTTTGCTTTGAGGTTTGAGCAGTCGCCTGTTACGCAAGCGACGCAAGTTCGAATCCCAGCGGGGCCTGTACCAATGAGTTTTTCTAAAAAACTTATGTGCTTTAAGGTGAAGGAAAACATCGTGAGGAAACCTGCATATGTCTGAGAAGTAATTCAAAGACGTATGTATAGTGCCTAAGACGGCGATAGACTCACCATCTGTCACGTTGGCACTTAATCAAATTCGGTGAAAAGTGGGTGTTGTGATAACACCTCTGCCTACCCTTTCGGGGAATACATGCGTGTGAGCATATGTATAAAAGAAAGTCGTGTTAGTTACACTATTTATAACTCAACAACGGCTGAACCTATTTGGCTGAAAATTGGTGGGGAGGTAGCTTAGAACCAGGAGGACATAGGACTATTTGTATATGTATATCCCGAGAAATATACATATACAAATAAGTACAAATTAAGTGTCTGTTTGTAATTTCAAATTAACAGCATTTCATTTAATGCATATGAAAGTACATACAAAAAAAAAAACAACTTTTTTACATTTTCTCTGCCCGTCTGTTTGTTCCGGGTAAACTATGAAACGCCTGGACCGATTTCTACGAAACCTTCACTGACAGGTAGTTGATGTTACAAGGAGTAACTTAGGATACTTTTTTTATGTTAGGGTTCCGTGAAAAAATCCACCTATAAAATTAAGTCTACGCGGGTGAATAGGGATATAAGTATATAATAGACCTGTTTGAATCATGAGTAATTCGATCAATCAGTCAAAAATATCTTTATTCGATTAGACTTTTTACAAAGTACTTTCAAATCGTCAGAAAGACACGATTACATAGGATTATACATGCTACCGCCAGGTTCGGAAGGTTGCTTTTACTGAGAAGAACCTGGCAAGAAACTCAGTTTAAAAGAAAAAAAAAATTAACGCTTTGAGTAATACAAATATGCATCATAAAAAATATATATAAGCCCATGGACACAGTTCCAGTGCACAAAAGTCGATATAAAAAAATAAGAACTACGAATAATTGTGTAGCTTGAGATGACCAGCCCCCTCTAGCAGCACCTGTTCACAAGTATGACGAGAATGCCAGCCATTGACCTACTCAACCATCATAGAGGGAAGTGAGAGAAGTTTGATCGAAAGACCCGGGTCGCGCAAAAGTATTGATGATTGCAATCAATCGTTGTGAAAGATCGCACGATCCCTTGTTATGGGTATTTTGATGCAAACATACGTACAATATGTTTGTTCATAAATACAATAAGCTAAAATATCGAAAGGGAGATTCGGTTATTGCGTAAGAACGAGGGGTAGCCTTTTTATTATTGGAACATGTACCATTGTATCTATCATGCAAGCGCTTATCGCGTACTGACGACCTACGACCTAATTATATCAGCAAGGTGCACTCGATAATGTGTTTACCTAGTAAATTCATATTATTTCAATGCAATTATATGTTTATCTGTGACTCGATTAACAATAAGTTTACGTTACTATGTATGTATTTTGTTAGTTAACGTGATTGATATCGCAAATCCGCCAGTCTCTGAACCCCTACCATGTGCATGCATCGGGTTTGCCATCGTTTTCGTTATCTATACTCGCTAGCGACGTCGAATATTTGGATGAGAAATTGAGCAGCGACACCTGTCGGTGACGTGAAGAAATAAAATAGCTCATACAAATATTGCGAGTGACGCTAGCGAGTATAGTTTACGAAAACGGTTGCAAACTCGTGATAGAGGTAGTGGTCCGTTGGTATCAGTTAAATTTTTGTTTATACCACTAAAGTGGCAGACAAGCATACGGCCCATCTGATGGTAAATGGTTCCCGCAGCCTATGGACGCTTGCAATACCAGGGGCATCACTCATTGAAGACACCCATGAAGACCCACCTTCTTGAAGAACCCCATGCTGTGTTTCATCACTCGTGTTTCATGCTTTTGAAAACGTGATTTTCAGTAGTCATGTCAGCCTTATTACTTGTCAACATTACATTAATTATCCGAAGGGGTAGGCAGAGGTGTTGCTATAACAACACCCACTTTTTACCGAAGATGTGTGTCAACCTACAGTGCCAACGTGACAGATGATGAGTCCCCACGGCCACTCCAAATTCAAATTGAAATTCAAAAATATACATACATACATACATATGCTCACGCCTGTATTCCCCGAAGGGGTAGGCAGAGGTGTTGTAATCACAACACCCACTTTTCACCGAATTTGATTAAGTGCCAACGTGACAGATGGTGAGTCTATCGCCGTCTCAGGCACTATACATACGTCTTTTGAATTACTTCTCAGACATATGCAGGTTTCCTCACGATGTTTTCCTTCACCGTAATTCTCATCGGTACAGGCCCCGCTGGGATTCGAACTTGCGTCGCTTGCATAGCAGGCGACTGCTCTAACCCCGAGGCCACTACAACTATATCTTTCTTCAACTATATATTCAAAAATATCTTTATTCGATTAGACTTTTTACAAATTACTTTCAAATCGTCAGAAAGACACGATTACATAGCATTATACATGCTACCGCCAGGTTCGGAAGGTTGCTTTTACTCCAGTTCTGAACTAATCTATATTAAAAATAGACAAATAATATTTAAAGTGGTTTCAAATAACAATATGGTGTTTCTTGTTTTCTTAAATATGTAGCTAGTGGAGAAAAATATTTTTTGTTTAGCCTATTCCATCTCTTGTGTTCAAGAAATATACTTATAAGAATTCCGCAACACGCAATAATACACACAGTTAGTATTCGCTATGGACATTAGTTTCGCCCAGGTTCATTGTTCTAGGTATATGTAGAATGATAATAAAGGCTCGGAAAATTTTCGAATGATTTGGGCTGGCCCTGAGAAAAATATAAATTTTAACACCCGACAGACGTTATCACAAACTCGTCCTATCACACACACATTTACATCTTGGGATAGGTACTATATTTTACCCGCGATTTCGTCCGCATGGAATAGATTTATACATAAAGTCAAAGTCAATAATATTCGATTACACTTTTTACAAAGTACTTTCAAATCGTCAGAGTGACATAATTATACAGGATTATACATGCTACCGCCAGGTTCGGAAGGTTGCTTTTACTGGGAAGAATCTGGCAAGAAACTCGGTAATTACTCTTTTCAAAAATATTATACAATTTTAACAATACAAAATAAATAATTTAAGAAATACATATGCTCACGCCTGTAATCCCCGAAGGGGTAGGCAGAGGTGTTGTAATCACAACACCCACATTTCACCGAAGATGATTAAGTGCTAACGTGACAGATGGTGATTCCATCGAGATCTCAGACACTATACATACGTCTTTGAATTACTTTTTAGACATATGTAGGTTTACTCACGATGTTTTCCTTCACCGTAAAACACGATGTGAAATCACTGTACATAAGTTTTTTTTTTAGGAAAACCTATTGGTACAGGCTCCTGGGATTCGAACTTGCGTCGCTTGCGGCTTGCGTAGCAGGCGACTGTTCAAACCTCAAGGCCACCACGGCTCTTTATCGGCGGAATAGAGTTATGTTGGTACAATATTTTGCAGGCACTGGAACTTATGAAAGTTTCAACTGGATTTTGACCGTGTCTGGATGTTGTTGTGTGTGTTTCCTACGGTGGGTAAGGTTGCCAGTGGTCTATGGGGAAGGAGTTGATATACACAAAATCTATCTACATGCTTTGATGGTAGATCAATGCATGAGTGACACCCCTGTAATGGTCATTTTCATAGGCTGAAGTAGCCGGTTACCAATAGAAGGACTGAACGCTGTTTAGCCACATTTCCAATAAATATCAAAATTTTAACTTCATTGTATGGATACCCTTATTTAAAAAAACACCTTATTTAAAATTACACGTGGCAGCATCAGCTATCTAGCAGTAAAAGTCCCGTTAAAATCGATCCAGCGGTTCCAGCGATAAGCCGGAACAAACAGACACACAGAAAATAAAACAGTTTTTTACGTAAGTACCGCATATACTTCCGTATGCATTTAGTGAAAAGCTGTAAAATTGGAATAACAAATAGAACTTGAATTTTATTTATCTATCATCTAAACATATATAACTCAAAGGTGACTGACTGACTGACTGACTGACATAGTGACCTATCAACGCACAGCCCAAACCACTGGACGGATCTGAACGGGCTGAAATTTGGCATGCAGGTAGATGTTATGACGTAGACATCCACTAAGAAAGGATTTTGATTAATTCTACCCCCAAGGGGATTAAATAGAGGACGAAAGTTTAGACTACTTTTATAATAAAAAACTTAGGGTATGCTAAAGCGGATTAAACCGCGGGCACAGCTAGTTATGTATATTATTTCAATGTCACGGTACATTTATATTCTTAACCTGCAACTAGTCAAACCTATATATCTTTATTCTATAACTAAGCTCAATAAGAATTTACAGTTTCCAAGCATAATAAGGCATGAATACAGCTGTTTAAACTGACAGAATGTTAACAGTACAATATTATTATCTATATTTAAGTTTACAATGAGTTCGGTCAAGTTCATTATTACAACCAACAATTACCTGCGCCATCGACCCAGCAGCCGGCACAGATTGTTCGTTCAGCCGACCTGCCGTACTGTAGCCAGAGCCCAGTCTCCGGTGTGCCATACCCTGACCATGCTCAATGCCCTCCTAGATGCCAACCCTGAATGTGATTTGTTCGCGGATGCATGGAACTATATTTTGTCTGAATGTTTGAGATTCTGTGAGGTTAAGTATGCGAGAGTATCCACGATTTTATAAGTGTACATTTTATAAGGCATAAGATCCTTGTTCTAAAATGTCAATGTTAATTATTGTAATTGGTATGTCCGTAATAATTAACTATAAATAAATAAATACAAACTCCTATTTCGAGCCATTGGCCCACAACAATGGCGACCATACAAAGAATTACTGGATACGAATTCAGCAGCTTAAAATAATAAAAAACTTTAAACTCTAAGTAAACTAAAAACAGCCGTGGTGGCCGTGGGTTTGAGCAAGGCGCAAGTTCGAATCCCAGAGAGGCCTGTACCAATGAGTTTTTCTAAAAAAAACTTATAGGCAGTAATTTCATTCTATTTGCATTACGGCGAAGAAAAACATAGTGAGGAAACCTGCATGTCTGAGAACCTCAGGTACTATACATATGTATATATAGTACCTGAGGCGGCGATGGACCCTCTGTGTCACGGTGGCACTTAATCTTCGGTGAAATGTGGGAGTTGTTACAACACATCTGCTTACCCCTTCGAGGACACTCTGGGTTGGCGTGAGCATATTTATTAGATTTTTTAGTACTAACTTTTAGCTGATATATCATTATAACGAAAGCGCCTTGAACAAATGAAATCGCACAATTCTACTTAACTCTACATCTGTAAACGGAGAGACCACTTTCTATGTATAATTCCTAATCCTTCTATACTAATATAATAAAGAAAGATTCGTAATCACCCGAAAGGCTGGAAGCCTCCGGTCTGAGCTATCATAACTTGTCAAATGCCGGCGATGTTCAAATTGTAATGATATTGTAGCAATTTTTCATTGCCTTAAAACTTAGTTAAAACGATGTTTTCTGTAGTAATTATATATATATATATATATATATATATATAATTACTATGTGCTTTACGGTGAAGGAAAACATCGTGAGGAAACCTGCATATTTCTGAGAAGTAATTCAAAGACGTATGTATAGTGCCTGAGACGGCGATAGACTCACCATCTATCACGTTGGCACTTAATCAAATTCGGTGAAAAGTGGGTGTTGTGATAACAACACCTCTGCCCTACCCCTTCGGGGAATACAGGCGTGAGCATATGTATGTATATATATAATGATATATATATATATATTAAGGTCAGATTCAATTTGGAGTATTCCTCTCTCCCGGATGTGCAACCAAGATTTTTTCCTCCGACCGCGATTTCCATCCCCATTATAATTAGTTGTAGTAACTCGTACCTATGATGTCTCAATACATGTCCTAGGTAGGCAATTTTTCTTTGTTTGACGGTCAGCAAAAGTTCACATTTCTGCTTTACTCGTCGAAGAATTTCAATATGGGTTACTTTTTGAGTACCTAATGTAATTAAGCCTTTATCGCTTATAATTTTGAACGCTTAGCTCCGAGATTCCATACTTGTAAAGCTAATAAGAATTTATATTGTGACTATACGCTCTATAACATAATATCTGTAATTGTTTCAGACATGGGTGGTATTCTGGGTGGTGTGCAGCATCATGGCGCAAGGAGTGCTCCTGGGGTTCAGCTCCAACTTGGTGGCTGAGCTGAGATCCCCTGGGTCCACTATCCAGCTTGATGTATACGCCGAGTCTTGGCTACGTAAGGATCTTCACATCGATATATATCTCCATACACATCTTTATATATACAAGTAGCTGGAGCGATTTGAATGCGTTTGGGGGGCACACTGGATGGTTTAGAATCACAATCAGCCCGGCAGATGGCGCTGGAGTCTGTATCTAGGTTATCTATGTAGGACAACGTCTGTCGGGTTCGCTAGTAACATATAAAATTGTAGCTTAATGCCTTATATATCAACCTAAACAGATGGCCCCAGAGACATGATGTTTGGAGGGAGTGTTCTTGGTGAGGTGTATAATATCACATAATGTTACTTCTTATAACATCAACTATCTGGCAGCAAATCTCCCGTGAAAATAGGTCGAGCCGTTTCAGAGGTTAGTCGGAAAATGCAGTATGGAAACTAAAAAAATAAAAAAAGTGTGCATATACCTTATGAACTTTCATATGCATTTAGTGCTATGTATGTGGTATTTTGAATGTTATTAATATATGCACACTCACGATTTCGAGTTGATTAAATACAATTTAAACATCTATCTTTGTATTATTATTAAAATAATATTTTTGTCAACAGTCGGTTGCATCGGAGTATCTGTTATGGTGGGGATAGTGTTATCATCAATCCTGATGGAATTCTGCGGGAGGAAATGGGCGTTCTTCATGTCCCTCATCCCGGGCATATTGGGAGTGATATTCCTGTACTACGGGAACAGCATATCTATGCTTATGACTGGAAGAGTGTTTGGCGGGATCACGGGCGGGGCGGTGTCTACGGTGGGCCTCGTGGTCATTGGAGAGTACGCCAGCCCTAAACACAGGGGGATGTTTTTGAATCTCAAGACCGCTGTATTCTACTTGGGATGTGGTATAGCGCACATCATGGGCAACTATTTGCATTGGAGAACTGCTGCGATATGCTTTATAGTGCCTCATCTGTTACCATTGCTCTCGGTCTTCACGTGGCCTGAAAGCCCCAGTTGGTTAGCCAACCATGATAAGTTTGACGAGAGTCGGAATGCTTTTCACAGGCTCAGAGGCCCCGAGGAAGAGGCAGAGCTGGTAGCGATGATCGCCGCTCGTAGAGAGCTCACAGCCACACGGAAACCTTCAACAACTTTAACTGACGTCAGGGGAATAATCAGAAAGTTGACCAGAAGGGACCTTCTAAAACCTCTATTCATAAATTTCCTATGTGCAGTGTTAATGGAAGCGACTGGCAGACACATATTCCCGTCGTACGGTCTACAGATCATATCAGAAGTGACAGGCGATAAATCTCACACGTTCTACTACACAATTTTCATTGATTTAACCATGACTATAAGCGCCTCCGCGTCGTGCGTCCTCGTTAGGTTTACTAAAAGACGCACTCTACTATTCGTCAGCGGTGGTTTGACAGCTCTAGTACTGTTAGCCCTATGTCCGTATTTGTACTGTGTGTCGGCCAAGATAATACCCAACGACCAAACTTGGCTACCAATTCTAATGATGGTTCTATACTTCGTCACGGCAAACATTGGCTGTGTGCCGTTGGCGTTGGGTTTACAAGGAGAGACGTATCCTTACGAGCATAGGAGTATAGGCCTGATGTTAACTGGTGTTATCATGAGTTCTTGCTTAACGGTCACATTGAAAGCAGCTCCGTATATGGTGTTGTATTTGAAGATCTATGGAACGCTTGCGCTGCTCGGTGGGTTTATGTTGTTGGCACTATTGTGCTTGTATTACCAACTGCCAGAGACTAAAGACAAAACTCTTCAAGAGATAGAGCAGTTCTTCAACCACGGCAAGCTTGGTAAAGGGGTTAACAGTGACAAGGATGAAGATCTTGAAGAAAACGTTAAGATGCTCAGCTAACTTTGTAATTTGAATTTCGAGTTGTTTTGTTTTAATTTATTGTTAAAAATACAAAGAAAATCCTATCTCATTATTTTCTTTTTCTTAAATAATTCTACTTGACACCTAAACTACTTAGCATATGAAATACAAATTCAAATAAATTTCGTCGCAAAAATTTTATGCAAATTTTCAGCCTTTCAAATTCGAACAATATGTCTTACACATAATATGTAAGTCGGTCACGAACTTACTTTACCAGAACAAATTTTTTGACAGCAATTCCTTGTTATTCAAAATTTTACGAGTCAGGTTTGGAATTCACTTGTTTCTAAGGCTTGGTTGCACGATAATAGTTGTCAAAGCTAAGGCTTAAGGCAAATTTGACTTTTGACATGTTTTTACGGTTACGATATCGCCTGCGTATTTTCCTCACTTTCTAAACAATATCTTTATTCCATTAAACTTTTAAAAAGCACTTTCAAATCGTCATAATGACATAATTATACAGGATTATACATGATCGGAAGGTTGCTTTTACTCAGAAGAACCTGGCAAGAAACTCAGTAAATACTCTTTTTACAAATATTATACAATTTTAAAATTACAAAATGAATCACTTAAAGAATGTAAGCCCATGGACACAGTTCCAATACACAAATATCTGTATTGGAACGATAAAATAGCGTCGATAAAATACTTGGAGCATTGATGTGGGTGATCAGCCAGTAGTTGGATGGGTGACCGCCCGAGTTCCCTCCGTGCCTCGAAGAGCACGTTAAGCCGTCGGTTCCGGTTGCCAATTTATCATCTTTGGCAATCGTTACAGGTCAGTCGGAGGCCTAAAATAGTCTGACAACTGGTTTAACCCAGATTTTCCTCGTAAAAGGTGTTACAAAGGTCAGATAGTAGACGCTTTGGATAAAAATCTGGTGATCAGCCACATCGGGTTGAATCAAGTGCCGACCCCAACAATATCCCATACATTGATAAGGCCAGGGAGGTGATGATATTCCCAAAATCTTAATGTTAATAATGTCCAAAAGTAAAATTGTCCAGTCTGTTGTTAGGTGACGAGAGCAATTACAGATTAAACAATTCGTTATCATTGTGCGACCCAACTGGCGTATGGCGCCATCTGTTGGGTAAATAAGTCTATATGTCTATTAACCGCTGAACCTGCATATAATCTATACTAATATTATAAAGAGGTATGTTTGTAACAAATTGGCTCAAAAAGTACTGGACCGATTTTGAAAATTCTTTCATCGTTAGAATGCTACATTATCACTGATGAATATAGGCTATATTTTATCGCGGTAATCCCACGGGAACGAGAACTATGCTAGTGGTCAATAATTAAACGTTCGCTAGTGGTCAATAATTAAACGTTATAGCTAAGAAGTTACTTACCATCACCATCAAAAGCGGCTCCGAAATCATAATCTCCGTTCTTTACGGCGGAGACGAGGTCAGCGGCGTACGTGAGGTTGGGGTCTGGATGGGCGCCGCCAAAGTCTTCCAGAGGCACTATACGACGGACATTCTTCTCGGAAGCTCCCAGTTCGTCTATGAGGATCTTCTTCACATACGGACCAGTTACTGTGGAAAGTTGTGTTTACAAAATGAACGTATGTATTAAGCAAGCAAGTATTAAGTACGTAACCCTATGCGTGACCGTCCATCGTCATCTCAGGCACTATACATACGTCTTTGAATCACTTCTCAGACATGTGCTGGTTTCCTCACGATGTTCAATGAAAATGCTTAACTCTTGGGCGACCCTACTGGGGCTGTTTGGGCTTACGTTTTCAATACAATAACCCTAGTAAAACGCGTCTTCGTACGAAAATGTTCGTTATGGAACGAACATTTTCGCTACCATAACTTGACAGATGTCGGAGAAATTTACTGTCGTATTGTAATGATATTTTATTTTACTGAAACCCCCTACATGCAAAATTTCATGAAAATCGTTGGAGCCGTTTCCGAGATTCAGATTATATATATACAAGAATTGCCCGTTTAAAGATATAAGATAGGCTAGCTTTGGCCCGCGATTTCACCTGCGTAGCATTAATTTGATGGGTGGCTTTATTAAGCGGAATCCTAATTTTTATTCCCACTCCTTACAACATCAGCTATATGGTAGTGAGAGTCGCGCAAAATCGGAGCAGTCGTTTGGAGATAAGTCGCAACAAACAGACAAAAGAGTTTTTTTTAAATTAGTTTTTATGTAAATACCATATTTAGTTATGCATTTAGTGAAAAGCCGCTAATTTCGAATTACAAACAGACATACATTTTATTTATCTAGATATATAGAGATGTAGAAAGTGTATGAAGATATGCATGAATGTGGATGAAGCGAAAGAAGTATGTAAGGATCGTAGCATGTGGCAAACGGTGGTCTCTGCCTACCCCCATGGGATACAGGCGTGGTCATATGTATGTATGTATGTATGTATAGAGATGTTACCTCCACTCATAGAATCGAAGAGCACATTGAAAGGTTTCCTCCGCTCGGAGCCGTGCAGCAGCTCCCTGATCTTGGGGAAGTCGAAGATCTCCTTCATGTAGCTCACGTAGTCACTCACTGGGTCGATCACCTCCACTATGAACTGACGGTCCTCCACCTGGAACCAACGATACGGTATATTTTATTTACCTCATAAAATGGCTTGAAGATAATTAAATTAAAGGGAAAATATACACTCACCATCTGTCACGTTGGCACATAATCATCTTCGGTGAAAAGTGGGTGTTGTGATTACAACACCTCTGCCTACCTCAAGCCTGCTCATCTCAAGCTAAGAGTTTAGTTATAAGTAGATGTACTAGATTTTTAGTTATGTTAATTTTTATCGACATTTGTGCATTGGAACTTTGTCCATGAGCTTACGTTTCTTAAATTATATATTTTGTATTCTTTAATTTGTATAATATTTTTGAAAAGAGTAAATACTGAGTTTCTTGCCAGGTTCTTCTCAGTAAAAGCAATCTTCCGAACCTGCCGGTAGCATGTATTATCCTGTACAATTATACTAGTACGTTCACGTTTGTACTCTCCGAAAGGGTAGACAGAGGTGTCGTAATTATAAACACACACTTTTTAACACATTCACTGCTAAAATTTCACCTTCTTCGTAAATTCTCTAACACTTGGACGCACATACGCGTCGTTAGCAGTGAACGCGTTAACTAAGATGATTAATTGTCAACGTGACAACTCTTCTCAGTAAAACTTTCCGAACCTAGCGGTGGCATGTTTTAGTTGCTTTTCAAGATATTATCGAAATGATAATCCTTCTCATATCTGTCAATTAAATATTCATAACTATTGGCACCATGCACCCCACGCTTTTTTTACAATGAAAGATTTATTAAAAAAAAATATTATTCTTAATTAATATTTATCAAAATTTATTTTCTGTTTTTTAGTTTAGTTTTCTGTATAAAGAGTGTTTTCTAGTTATTTTTAACTATTATTTATTTATATTTTTTTAGTTAAATTATTTAGTTCGATTTGCAAAGTATCAACCGCCCTTAGTAAGTCTGGAACTGCACGCATGCGTAGTTCGCGCACTAGCTCTATCTCTCTTACTCGCATGCAAAGGATGCGGAAAGGAATGAATTAATCCTGGCGAATCTAATTAGGACAATCGGATGCTTTGATCGGATTATTGCATTGTCATTGATCTATGACAGGTGCGCAGTTTGAATTAAATCTGATCGTTCAAAGTAGGACAAAATCGAGCTCAAAGGGGTCGGTTACATACATAATACATACATACATACATAATACACACATACATACAGGTGAAGCTAATACAAAGCGTGTTAACGCGTTCACTGCTAACGACGCGTATGTGCGTGCGGCGTAAATGTTCGAGAATTTACGAAGCAGTTGAAATGTTAGCAGTGAATGTGTAAAAAGAACTGCGACTCACCTCGAACCTAAACACACCAGTCTTGTCAATAGGGCAGACCAAGTCGGGGACAATCTTGTATTGCTTGATGGTAGTGGTGATGGCGTATATTTCCTTGGTGACGGCGTCCGGGGCGGGCCCGCCGTTGCTGCAGTTGAACTTGATACCGAAGTCATTGTCCACACCGCCGGGGTTGTGCGATGCTGTTAGCACTATGCCTCCTGTTCGGGACAAAGTAATTTGATACAAGTGTCGTCACGAGAAATGAGCGCTGACTAGGAAAGATATGGAGCTACTATTTAACCAAGGATTATCTTAGTCATGTTATCAAGCTACGCATTTAGTTATAAGTAGATGTACTAGGTTTTTAGTTATGTTAATTTTTATCGACATTTGTGCATTGGAACATTGTCCATTTTACTTACGTTGCTTAAATTATTTATTTTGTATTCTGAAGCCGTGGTGGTCTTGGGGGCAGTGATATCACACCACGTGCTTTACGGTGAAGGAAAACATCGTGAGGAAACCTGCATATTTCTGAGAAGTAATTCAAAGATGTATGTTTAGTGCCTGAGACGGCGATAGACTCACCATCTGTCACGTTGGCACTTTCGGTGAAATTCGGTGAAAAGTGGGTGTTGTGATAACAACACCTCTGCCTACCCCTTCGGGGAATACAGACGTGAGCATATGTATGTATGTATGTTGTATTCTTTAAATTGTATAATATTCTTTAAATATAGTAATTACTGAGTTTCTTGCCAGATTCTTCTCAGTAAAAGCAACCTTCCGAACCTGGCGGAATCATGTATAATTCTGTATAATTATGTCATTCTGACGACTTGAAAGTATTTTGTAAAAGTCTAATCGAATAAAGATATTTTTGACTTTGACTTTGACTTTATGCATATTCATATATTTATTGCAAGTTAGTTATAAATAACAACCCTGTTAGGGCACAACAAATGTGAAAGGCAGTACTTCTACTTTAGTTCAAATACATAAAATGTACCTTATATTTATTACCCCATAGTAGGGAACATCTATATACTTATTTATAAAATTATACAATTATTTATAACTAGCTGTTCCCTGCGGTTTCACCCGCGTGGATTTAATTTCATGAATGGCCCGCGGAACCCTAATTTTTTTATACTTTCGTTGCATTTAGTGAAAAGCAGCTATTTTACAATACAAACAAACACTTCAATTTTATTTATCAGTCGATATATAGATAAATAATAAAATAATAGTATTCGCATTACAGGTTTAATAGACTTGACGAAATAAATGACTTGCAAGTTTCAGTAATATCCAACTTGGAACACTATATCAATACATACAATCATAATTAAATTGATGAGATCATGATCACAACATGTAAAATATGATAGTCATCGTGTTATTTCATGTCAATTATGTTATATCCATAGTACCTGTTAGTACATTTTAGAAAACTTATCTTCTATATATATAAAAATGACCGATTTGGGTAATTTTGATTGTGATATATTTGTGAAAGTTCAGGGAAGGTTTAAGCGGTGAAAAACATTAATAATAAGTAAAAGAAACGGTGGTACCAAGTTCACCGGGTCAACTAGGTATTTATATAATACTCTGCGTCTCATGAGTGCGAAAATTTATTTTCTTTAGTCAGTTTCCACCTGTTTATATTATAAACACGAAAGTTTGTATGCATGGATAGATGGATGGATATTTGTGACACTTTAACGTAAAAACTATGGTAAGAAATTTTGTACGCCTGCAAATAAAAAAAAAATAAAAGAAAATATCTTATCATAATCAGACTAGTTTATGTGAAAACTTTGGGTTGTGGCCAACCTTTTAAGTAATAATTTACTTGATTATTACTTAACATAAAATCGGAAATTAAGATCACATATAAGAGCCGTGGTGGCCTTGAGGTTTGAGCAGTCGCCTGCTACGCAAGCGACGCAACTTCGAATCCCAGCGTGGCCTGTACCAATGAGTTTTTCTAAAAAACTTATGTACAGTGATTTCACACCACGTGCTTTTTATGGTGAAGGAAAACATCGTGAAGAAACCTGCATATTTCTGAGAAGTAATTCAATGACGTATGTAAAGTGTCTGTGACGGCGATGGACCCACCATCTGTCACGTTGGCACTTAATCATCTTCGGTGAAAAGTGAGTGTTGTGATTACAACACCTCTGCCTACCCCTTCGGGGAATACAGGCGTGAGCATATGTATGCATGTATAAGATCACAGGAAGCAAGAGTATTTGAAATAAAGCATGTAATGTGTAACTCTGAACATAGCTAGTTCCATCTACCTTTGAGCAATTTGCACTTCATTGATCATGATTTTCGTGAGGGTCCAAGATTCCGCATGTTGGATTGTTGGTACATATTAATTTTAATATGAAATAAACATTCTTTTAGTTTTTAAATTTTTGACCAGCCTATGCTCTATGCCAAACAAGTGCTTCTACAACGTCTCGACTCTGTATACCTACCCGCCGGTAGTAGTGTATGTTATTACAAAAACGTATTTATATATTTGTTTTAGTATAGATTAGCTTATCAGTAAATATGATAAGCCATTCCAGAATGAAGTAAATATACTGGTATATAAGCTTACGACGAGTTGTCAAGTAAATAAGATGAATGAAAAACAGCTTGAAAAATAAAGGTACAATAAGAAATAAAGAGATATGGACCACTTTTGGAACTTCGGCCTATTTATTGAAAAGGCACTCAAAATTAATGCTTCTAAATATCACTCACGCCATGCCGTAAGGGTCCCCGAAGGGGTAAGCAGAGGTGTTGTAACAGCACCCTCATTTCACGTCTTTGAATTACTTCTCAGACATATGCAGGTTTCCTCACGAAGTTTTCCTTCACCGTAAAGCATGTGGTGTGAAATAAATGCACATAAGTTTTTTAGAAAAACTCATTGGTACAGGCCCTGCTGGGATTCGAACTTGCGTCGCTTACCTAGCAGGCGAATGCTCTAACCCCAAGGCCACCACGGCTTTTTTTTTCTGTTTCTAAACTACTTAATAAGAAATACAGAGATATGGAGCACTTTTGAAACTTCGGACTATTTATTGAAAAGACACTCAAAATGAATGCTTCTAATCTTTGACTTACTTAATTATATCATGGAACAAAAGTTTTGCATAATCATGAACTTGTAGAGCAAGTGATCATGCTCATCCAATTTTTATTGACATATGTTGCATTGGAACTGTGTCCATGGGGTTAGACTTCTCAAGTGATTTCTTTTGTATTTTTTAAATTGTATAATATTTTTGAAAGAGTAATTACTGAGTTTCTTGCCAGGTTCTTCTCAGTAAAAGCAACCTGGTGGTAGCATGTATGATCCTGTATAATTATATCTTTCTGACAATTTGGAAGTACTGTGTTAAAAATCTAATTGAATAAAGTTATTTTTGATTTGAGTTGAAAAACAATATCAGATGCAGAAAATATTTGCTAGAAAATCTTCGCATGTAATAAGAAATTGGTAATGGATTCATCATCACACATCACACCTATTGTCTTGGGTGAAAAGTGGGTGTAAAGATATAGAAGGAGAGTTAAAAGAGACTAACCAAGTGTTTTGTATTTCCTGATGATACAGGAGACAGCTGGAGTGGAGAGGATACCATTTTGTCCAACGAGTAACTTTGCAACCTGTAATAAGATAAAGAAATATTATGTTCACCATGTCCCGGTCATTATGGGATAAAAGAACATCTTCATAAGATGAACTTATCGAAAAACATGGCATGTAGGTACTGAAAATCAGAAGGCGAGACCATGAGTCACCTAATATGCAATTGCGACGCACTGGCCAGATGGCGAATGGACCTACTAGCATATCGGACTCTCTTATATAAGCTCTTCCCCATGGGCAGGATCTGCCAGCTTGTTCAGGGAGTATTTGAGGAGTCAGGTACGTAGAGCTTAAGCAAGGGCGGCACAAAAGATCCCAAGGGCCGTGTTTCCTGGCAATTGGAGCCAATATTGCCACAACTAAGATAAGTTGCAAGCAAATAATACCATAAAATTTTTTTTTGGGCATAATGTTTTTTTTAAAAATTATTTTTTGAAATTTTTACATTAATTGTTACATCAGGATGTTTAAAGCAATCTTATTATCATACTATGGTTACCTTTAAAAATTAAAACTATTATAAAAAAATTGCATGGATTTTAAAATAATCTTGTATTTTTTTTATAAAGTTTACTATAGATAACCTTCCCTATTTTTATATTGTTCACAGTTCGTGTTGTTATCACATTGAACTGCTAAAAAGCAATTAAAATAACCCAAAACTATTGCCAATTAATGCCTATATAATTTATACTTAGATACACAATACTTGGAATTTTAAAATATAAAGATTTATAAAAGCTGTTTGTTAAATATGTCATAGAGATCAACATTTTACAGAAGTATTACATATTTACCTTGGCGGTGTTAGCGAATTAAAAAATTGAAGGATTTTTTTTAAACTTACCCCGTTAGCCGCCGCTATTTTAATAATTTTATCCACAACATCCTTCACTAAATACCGGCCGTCGCCGCCGACCACGAGCGTAGATCCCACCAAAGCATCTTTGTTTGCTTCCAGAATACTCTGAATGAAGACTTCGGTATAATGTTCTTGTTGGAAAACTTTAACTTTTTTCCGCAACCCGCTCGTACCGGGCAGTTGACCTTCATAGGTTTTTGAGTTAATTATAACCACACCGGGCATTTTGATTATTTAATTTAATGTCTGGCTGATAAGTTCAACAAGTTTTTCCTTCTGTGACTCAATAAATAAAATAATATAAATTTATCGCCACAGTGAGCTCCGAAAGGTCAACAAAAGATCAAATCAAACTGATTGGGAGGGAGAAAAAACTGGGTGAAACAAACAACTGTCAAACTAAGTGTCAAACTGTCAAACCAAAGTCATCCAAGGTCACGCATCGATGCGTTCATAAACGTTTTAAAATCTTTACTTCTTATGCCTTTTAAAAATACATCTCTACTCAGTTAAATGATAATAAATCAATAAGGAATATTAGTTATTTATAGCAATCGATTATGCATATAATTTCTGTGCCTACAGAAAACTAATTACTCATCAAAGGAAATCACTAATATCTGTGGGTTGAAGCCACAGATAATGATAGGCTGCGCATCTTGGTTGAATAATAATCTTTATTTTTTTTTATTTTACACCTTTTTACAATTCAATGAAAATACAATTTTAAAAAAAGATCTGCGAATGTTTTTCAGGAATTTCCATAATTCTCAGTTTAAATAAGCTTTGTTATATTTTCGTAAAAATCACCTCCACATTATACCTTATAATCAAGAAAATAAATTGAGATTTTACCTACATACAAAATATCACGTAGACGTGATATATTTAATTTTTTTTACCTACTATCGAAATTTACATGGTTTTATAGATCCACCAAATTCCTTTTCGAGATATTTTGCTACTGCCAAACACAAGGCGTCGTTATACGGGGTTGATACAACTTGAATGCCAATCGGAAGACCTTGCCTGTTTATACCAATTGGGACCTGTAATAAAAAGCTTTTTAATAAGAAAATACTCTTATATTTCTTCTATCTTATCTTATGTATACTTACATACTTAAATTGAATGGAACATGAATCAATCCTAAATTTGATATAATTTATTTGTTTATCATTGAATTATAGACGTATTTTTTTAAGTTTGCTACGAGCCAAAATAGCGTGTATCAGCTCAGTCAGATGGCTCAGTTTTCTTAAAATCGTCGTTATAACTAGTATATAATAATAGTGCCAAAAATAATATCATAATAGTGTCATCTGAGGGCCGGCAGATGGCACTGTTTCGATCCTATATAAATCTGCGTTTACGTCAACGCGATGACTTGTGATGGCGGCAGAGAAGAACTCGTACCTACTAAGCCCTCAGATCACTGAACTCGCAACCAGCGGCCAATTACGAACCCAAACGCTGACTCTAAACTTTTTATCTATTGTGTGCAAAGGACTATGCACATGGCTTTTTAAAAGGAACGTTTACATGATCGGATTTTTATCGAACCAAACTTAAAAAAAGAACGTTAATTAATTCAATGAGTATACTATATATGTATGGTACGAATGAAAAACCACAACCTGTGTAATATATTTCATATTCAGACCTACCTGTACTGCTGGACATTTCAAGGCATTTACTACGCCAAAGTAAGAAAAGTTGAAGGGTTTGAAAAAAGTCTCATAATTGTAGGGAGCGGGGGTTGGCCCACTTGGCATCAACAAAACGCCATTGTCTCCCAGCTTGGTCTGCAATAAAAAAAACTCATTAATTTTATTGCTCGATTTAAAATTAGAACTTGCTGCAAAATCCTCGTGACTTACACATAGATCCTTCTTGAATTCGGTGACTAATTTATCGGTCCAAGCTGGGTTTGGCGTAGGTAAAAAGTTTAGCTTGAGCAGGTATAAAACGCTTGACAGGCTGTGATAGCTCAAACCTAATAACTGCAAAGAAAAATAATGTAGGTAGATGTATCTTATCAGTCCAGTAGAGGTATTATAATTCGGCTAGTACTTACCTAGCCGAATTATAATACCTTGTGTGTGACAGTTCGCATCAGGCTTAGCTCAGAGACAGAAATTATAAATAATTAAATGCCGTCACAAGTTATCTTTGGACTTTGGGGGTGTCAAACTAAACTGAAACTATTGGCCTTCCGAAGATTGCAGGAACTAGGGTTGACATTTTTTTTTTTGGATATGGTCTCTCGCAGTTGGTAGAGGGGAGTTCCCTCCACTGCTTAACCGGACTAAAGGGCGAGACCCAAGGGCCTCCAGCTAGAGCTGTAGCAAACCGTATGTATTCGTTACTGAGTAACGGTTACGCCATCTAGTACCGAGTAACGAAACGTTACTCACGAATACTTTTCGTTACTCGCATGTTTCGTATCATGGTTACATACGCTGTTTCAATGACGTAATGTATCGTTGCGTTGATGCGTGTATAAAAGTATATACTTGTGAAAAAGTGTTTTCATAACATATTGCCACTAAAATTTCATAATGTTTATAACAAGTTTCACTATGCCTTAATTTTCAAAGAATTAATGAAACCGCACGTTGTTTTTTTTTTCTTCAGCATAACATAGCATGTTATGAGGTATTAGGAGTAACCAGTAACGATACGATAGTAACGGGTACTGAATGTATAGTAACGAATACATACAGGTACGTTTTTTTCGTTACCTATACACCTCTATCTCCAGCCGAGCTTAAACTTAAAAACTATAGGGTTGACATTTAATTGTTTATTAATAATGTTGCGTTACAGAAGAAAAGACAAGTGACTGGTAGACGTATTTATGTAACGCGATACAACTTTCAATAGCGCGATCTATTTTACTACTCACGCCATCTACTAATAAAGAATGAAACTAAAACCTAAAAAAATGTAATTCTAACAAGTTATGTATACAGAATGTCGGAGAAAAGGGGACAGTTGGATGCTGATAAGCAATAATGTGTCAACCCACAAAAAGTCAAATTCAAAGGTTTTGATATATTTTGATAATGCATCACGTATTTAACATTCTATAAAAGTGTTTCAAGTCATCTGAAACATAAAAGTACGTAAAAAATGGATTTATGTCATAAAACAAATCTTAAATCACGTATACAATCATCTTAAGACGCCATTTTCTCAAAACCAAGTTTATGCGGGTTGACACATTATTGCTTATCTGCATCCAGTTGTCTTCTAGAAGTTGTAGTGTATTATGAATATATCACTATGTTGAAGTCGTAAGTCTAGCTCCAACGATAACGTTAAGTTATAGGCTATGGTTGCTACGGGCCGAAGAGCTCGCGGCCTTAAGCGGTTGAATGAACGCGCGGCCTCGTTTACCTACACTACGTTAAATTAAACTTGTTAAAGAAGGTTTTGAAAAATGGTTTTAATGGGATTATTTCAGAAACTATAGTGGGAGAAAAAAATAAAAACAGTTACATTTCGCGTGAATAACTCTACGTTACCGATGATTTTTATGCGAAAATAAGGTCTTGATATGGTCAACTTTGAACGTCAATTACTCGAAAATTGAAGAAGATATTTTTGTCATAATAATTTTATTTGCTTCCTAAAATTATACCTTCTCACATATTTTAACAGCTGTCCTATTTTCCCCGACATCCTGTATATAAATAGTGGCGGTAACTACGCATGTTTTTTATTCGCGTCGCGCCATACAGACAGACAGAGAAGGGCTCATAAAACGACCCATGATTCGCTATCGTGAACAAATTCGTTAATTAAATTGTGTGGAACTTGAGTAACTACATTATATCGAAAAACTAACATCCCTAGAACTCTTCCTTTACCTGGGTAAAGATAACTTTATGACATAAGTTCGACTCAAGACATTCTAAATATTCCCACCTTCTTCCCCAGCTCGATGAACATATTAGCTCTCATTCCGTCGTTGTTGAAGAGCAACGTAATGTCTTCAGGTTCCTTGGTCATCATGTAATCCCACAACCAGAACATAGAATTAAATCCAGGATGGTAATACGGCTGAGGGATGTTGGCTGTTGACATTTCGCGTTTCAGCTTTGATATAACCCTGAAATAGTAGACACGTTACTTATATCCATGGGCTTATAATCATGAGATAAAAATACCCTCAAATAAGGTAATTTTTTTTTAAAGAGAAATTGTTGAATTTCTTGCCGGTTTCTTCTCAACAAAAGCAACCTTCAAAACTTGGTAACATTTATAATCCTATTGAATGTATTTTTGTATCCTTCTGACGATTTGAAAGTACTTTGTGAGAAGTCTAATCAAATAAAGATATTTTGAATTTTGAATATATTATAGAGCAACTGCACGGTTTGCAGAGGTTGTGGGTTCGAGTCCCGCCTCGTGTTGAAATTTTCCTGCATGAAATGCATGCATGCATGAAAATCTAATAAATATAGAGTTTAGCATTACTTACCTTCGCATGGCATTCCTTATATCTGGTTGGATTTGACTCAACAACGGATCTTCACTGGACTCCGTGAAATAAAACTTTACATTCTGGAATTAATTACGTTATTACTTGAAACTACCATCGTTTCGGCTATTTTACAGCAAGCCAGAGATGTATTAGATAGTTTATAGAAAGGGTTTCAGCCTATAGCCCCCTTATTACGAAATCTATACAGATAAATAAAATGTAAGTGTCTCTTTGTAATTCCAAATATACGGATTTTCACTAAATACATATGAAAGTATATACGCTAATTAAATCAAAAAACATTTTTTTTAAATTTTGTCTGTTGGTCTGTCTGTGTTTGTTCCGAGATTTAACGAGACTGCCACTGGGAGATAGCTGGTTTTACAAGGAGAAATTTAGGGTGCATTTATTTAAAAATAACATACAGGTTTCTCAGGCCATCCATGAAATTTAGTATACATAGAATAAAGATAGTCCTGGGTTTAAAAGTTGCACCATCTCTTTCTGTGATACGATTTGAAAAGGGATGGACATAGTTTTAGTCCGAGTCTAAGTAGCCTTATCTTCGTTAAACCATGTTTTGTAATAAGAGTGACGTAAAGTTCTCAAAAAACTTTCATCAAGACGAACAACCGCGTTATACCGCACTAAGGTTTCTCAGCGTCGTACTCGTCGTCTAGTGTCGGTTTAAAAGAAGCGAAATTGAACCTTATCCTCTATGTTTTATGTATCAATTTCCTATGATTGAAACCAACGCTGTGAAACAGTGAATAACGCGACAGAATGCGCCGTGGAATGAATCTAGAGGATTTAAGTACCTGGATATTGACATCTCTATCAAGATTAATCATGGGAGCTTTTTCCCCGGCAATGATCTTAGTCAGAGGACCTAGGTCCTCCACGTGTCGGGAGATGAAGCCGAGGTTCGCCATCGTTGGGCTCTCATCGCCTTTGCGAAGGAACGAGCCTGCATTCAATCAAATTCGCGTCTAATTATAATAAAACAAATACATATTATAAAACCTTAATTACGTGTGAACAAATTAAATAAATTAATTTTATAATTATCTTTTATCCGCTGCATTGTAAAATATATTAAATATTTTGAATAAAATGTATCCAATGTTACTTCTAATACCGTCAAGAATATGTGTGCAAAATTTAATGGCGACTGGTTAAGTAGTTTTTGTCTATCAGCAAATTTAAGCAACCCTAACCCCACCAGAGCCAGTTAAGCCGTCGGTCCCGGTTTCCAATTTATCATCTTTGGCAATCGTTAGATCAGACGGAGGTCTAAGCACTTAGATAGACTGGATTAATCCAGTTTACCAATTTCCCCTTGAAAGGGGCTATGAAGGTCAGATGGCAGTCGCTTCGTATAATAATCAGGTGATCAGCCACATCGGGTTGAATGACCCGAACAATGTATGGGATAAGGCCAGGGAGATGACTGTGCTAGCATAGTAAGTGACGAAAGGCTCTAGTATAGTTAGCACAGTGCCCCACTACCCCTCCTGGTGTTAATTACTTACCGTTCATATCAGTAGTTTCAGCAGTAGGAAGGTATCCATAGAGTCCGCAGTAGAATGCTGGTATGCGTACTGAACCTCCTATATCTGAGCCTGTAAGCACGAAGAGTAATTATTAAAATGTAATGTCGAATGAATAACGAATACCGAAGACCGAATTCATCCTAAGGGTCGAATTGGAGTCCATTTACAATGTGAATTTTAATTCTTTCGTGATGAGAGTACCGACTAAAAAGCTGTTATACACAAGCAGAATTTCGCCGATAGGTGTAATGTTTCGGCGATTCACAAACCCGATAAACAACACTATGAGCCTCAGGTCACCACCTAAACATGGTAATTAGTTATAAGAATTTAATTTTATAATCTAATATTGATTTTTATTTTATTTTTATTTTTCTCGTAGTTTATTGATAAGTGAGAGTACAGATAAATAAAAGTGAATTATCTAAAAAAGAAAAAAAATATATAAATGTATTGTATTTTAATTATTACGTGGTCTATAACAATTATATATATATAAATTAATTTGAAATATGAATGAATGTCGCGACATTTATATACTTATATGTACCATGTTGCAAATGCCGCGGCATACTTAACATGTTACATAAGTAATGGTGATAGATATAGGCAGAAGTGTTGTTGTTTCAACACCTCTGCTTTCCCCTTCGGAGGCCCTTCTGGGACCCCTTTGTCTGTAGGTACCCTTAGGTTGTCTGGGAAAGATCTTTAGCGACAAGACCGCCTTTTGTACCCTTAAGTATTTTTCTCTGTATGTTCTTATAATGGTATACAAGTAGATAGCAAATAGCAATTAGTTTACTTATCTTGTTTTTGAATAAACAACTTTCAAAGTTTCATAGTTCCCCTGCTGGTCTAGACACAGTAACGTTCTCTCGCGCTTGCGCTAATAGACTCGATACAAAATGTATGGAAATGACAAAAATAATTCACGTGACATATGTCATTCCCATTAATTCACGTGACATATGTCATCCCCATACATTTTGTATCGTGTCTATGAGCGAAGCTTGAGGGTAAAGTTGTTCTACAGCGATTGCTCACCTAAGCTTATGGGTGTCCCGAAGGAGGCCATCAAGGCAGCCTCACCTCCACTGGAGCCGCCAGAAGTCCTCCCGGTGTGGTGAGGGTTCACAGTCATACCATACACTGAGTTTCTGCTCTCTGTCCTGTACTCCAAGTTTAAGATTAGATAGGTAGTAGATACAATCAAGTATAGCATTTCTGAGTGACTAGTACGAGTTTTCTTAAAATCCGTCTCAAGTCATCACGTGACGCAGTTTTGTTTGGGATCAAAATAGATGGCACATCTATGGGCCTACATATGGCACTGTTACGATTTCATTCGAATCTGAGTTTACGTCAACACGGTGACTTGCGACGACGGCAGTGAGAAGCTCGCACTAGGCCCAGTGGTAAGTGCTCTTAACTGGTGACAGGACATGTATTTATTTGATTAATTATATACCAACATAGAAACTTACCAAAGCAGCATCTCAGGTATATTAGTAGTGGCCAAAGGGATGGCTCCAGCTGCCCTCAGCTTGACAACTGCCCCGCTATCTTCAAAGCTGATCTCATTACGTCGTGACCACACGCCAATGGTCAGGGACATGCCCTTGATGCCCTGGCATTCTTTTGTCGTGAATGGGACGCCTGTGTGAAAACAGCAAAATGTATTAATTTTGAGGGGTTAAACAGATTTGCGGTGTCCGAACATTATTAACATAAAAAATACTTTCAAATAGTCGGAACGTCATAATGATACAAGCTACCACTAGGTTCGGAAGGTTAATTTTCTGAGAAGAACGGCAAGAAATTCAGTAATTACTCTTTTAAAAATATTAAACAATTTCAATGCACAAATTTCAACGCATACACACCTATAGTTCTCGCGGGGGTAGACAGATGAGTACTTATAGAGCTCCATATTTCGCCAGTCATACTTAAGACCCATTTAAACTGGGACTCCTAACCTTTTGTCCTAAAAACGGGCACTACAGTCTCCGGACTGTTATTGGGACGTTACATACATATGCTCACGCCTGTATTCCCCGAAGGGGTAGGCAGACATCCGCTTTTCACCGAAGATGATTAAGTGCCAGCAAGACAGATGGTTAATCCATCGCCGTCTCAGACATATATACATATGCCTTTGAATTACTTCTCAGACAGACAGGTTTCCTCACGATGTTTTCCTTCACCGTAAAGCACGTGGTGTGAAATCACTGTATGTAGTTCAAAAACTTATTGGTACAGGTCCCGCTGGGATTCGAAGTTGCTTGCGTAGCAGGCGACTGCTTAAACCTCAAGGCCACCACACCACGGCTTTTGAAAAATGACAGATGGAAAACCCAATATTAACTTATACTCGGGGCACTGGATAGTTTTAAGTATTTACCCAAGAAAGGTTTCTTGTCGAACTCCTCATCAGAAAGTCCCTTTGTAATGGAGGCGTCTATTTCTTTCGCTTCAGCCAATGCGTCCTCAAATCTATCCTTTGCCACTGCGTTGAGTATGGGGTTCACCTAGCATAATAATAGAAATTCCTTTCATCCTCATCCTCATCAAACTAACATCAACTGTATATATATATTATAATATAAATCTGTCACAATTGGCTAAGGCCCGTTTGCCAGCAGTTATACCCCCCCTAAAATGAGAGATTATACTTAATTCCGTGCATAGTAATAGTTTACAGATTGGTAACTTATTTGACGTAAAAACTCAGTTGCATTTAATACATTGAGATGTATAGACAGGTATAACCTACTTTCATATGCATTTATTGAAAAGTGAAAATCTATATGGATAACAAAAATGAAGTGTCTGTTTGTAATTCCAAATTAAAAGATTTTCACTAAAAGCATACTTACGTAAGTACTTACTTACTTATGTATGCAATAAAAATAATCTCTGTCAGTCTATCTATCTGTCTGCCTTTCTGTCCGTCCGTCTGTCTGTTTGTTCCAGCTAATATCTGAAACGGCTAGACCGATTTAATGGGACTCTTACTGACAGAGCCATGGTGGCCTCGAGGTTTGAGCAGTCGCCTGCTACGCAAGCGACGCAAGTTCGAATCCCAGCGGGGCCTGTACCAACGAGTTTTTCTAAAAAACTTTTGTAAAGTGATTTCACACCACGTGCTTTACGGTTAAGGAAAACATCGTGAGGAAACCTGCATATTTCTGAGAAGTTGTATGTCGTCAAAGACGTATGTATAGTGCCTGAGACGGCGATAGACTCACCATCTGTCACGTTTACACTTAATCAAATTCGGTAACTAAAAACTAATTACAAGTAGAAAACTTGGCCCAAATCGGTGTCTCTCGGGATCGTGCCAAGAAGGCTGGCAGCATTGCCACGTGAGAGACACCGATTTGGGCCAAGTTTTCTACTTGTAATTAGCTTTTAGTTACCTATTTATTATTAATATAATAAATAACAAAAATTTGAAAAGTGAATGTGTAAAGTGGATGTTGTGATAACAACACCTCTGCCTACCCCTTCGGGGAATACAGGCGTGAGCATATGTATGACTTACTGGTAGATAGCCTATGTTACAAGGTGTAACACATGATACATTTAAATAAAAAAATTCCCTTCAAATTAAGTCTACGTTAGTGAAACCGGGTCACAGCAAGTTTGTATAAAATATAATTTGGAATTACAAACAGACACTTCAATTTTATTTATGTGTACAGATAAACACTCGTCTGCCATTAAGAAATTAAAAGTTGTCAAGTATTGTCTTTGACCGATTTGGCCTTACTAATGACATGTAAAATTAACATAACATAAAATAATATCCTGTGTTGTATAACTTTAAGATTTTACTGTTTACTTTGATTGAAGCTAAATAGGTATACAGTGGTCCCAGTCGACCGAATCAAAAATGCTATCAGGCGGTTCCAGTTCTTAGGGATTCCAGTCGCCTGTATTCTATAAATATTATATAGGTACATGTACCTATGGCCTATTTGCACCACTGCAGCGCACTGTCATATTGCTACACCTAAGTTCCTTGTATTCGTTTACTCATTTACTGTTAATGTCTATTTTGTAGGTCTTCATCATTGTAGTTTTGTTTAACTTATTAGTGTGTGGCAAATAAACGTTTATCTATCTATATATCTACCTATCGGTGTATGTATACACCGATTATATTGAGTGCTTAGGGTTCCTTGAAATGAAAATTATTAAAATAGGGTTTCGAGTTCAGTATGTTCCGTTCTGTCAAGAACTCTTTCTCAGGAACGTGTGGAAATTTAAATAACGCGTAAATACATTAAATAGATACTCCCTTTATTAAATGTTTGGCCCATTTTATTAAAAGTAACAACATTAAGCTTTAAATCATATTATACTAATAGCATGCCCTATATGTGGTAACATTATTGTTCGTTTTTGAAATAAAATATTTGTCTGTGCCTAATGTCTATGTATTTATTGTGACGTCCCTCTTTGTTTTTAGATAAATATAGTTGTTTCGGACTACTTCTACCTCGGGATCTTGAGCCTAGTTGCACTTTTCAATCCTCATCCCGCCGAACAATCTCCGTCGTTTACCCGCAATAACCACGTGACATTGGCGGAATAGCTGTGCCCAAGCTTGTCGCCGTCATCAAAATAAATAAATTAAAATAAATATGTTTTCGCCATCTCAGAAGAGTCCCAGAAGATTAGTCCTTGCAGCAGAGGTGTAGTAACAACAGCACCCACATTTCACGCAAGATGACTATGTGTCAACGTAACAGAGAGTGAGTCCGTCGCCATCTCAGGCTCTACACACACGACATTGAATGACTCCTCGGACATTTGTAGTTTCCTCACGACGTTTTCCTACACCGTAAAGCCCGTGAGGTAAATTTTCTGCAATTGAGTGTTTAAAAAAACACATCGGCACATAATCGCTTGCGAAGTAGGCGACTGCTCAAACCCCACAACCACCACGGCTCATTTCGGAAGTTGAAATTAACAACAAATAGTATTTAAGTACTCAGTTATAATCAGCAATCCTTAGGAGTTGAGAAATAATCTTACTCCTCGTCATCGCAAATTAAGATATTTTATGTCGCAAATTTTAGTGTAGGTCGATGCGAAGAAATTATCATGATTTCCTAGTGAGTGTCAAAGTTTCGATTAAGCCTTGAGAGTGTCAGATTATGTGACATTTAAGGAGTATGAGTTTTCTGAAGGCATTTCACCGAATAAGATTAAGTGCCAACGTGATAAAGGGCGAGTCCATCGCCGTCTCAGGCACTACACACACGTCATTGAATTACTTCTTAGACATATGCAGGTATCTTCACGACGTTTTCCTTCACTGGAAAGCACGTGGTGTGAAATCGCTGTACGTAAGTTTTTTTTAGAAAACCTCATTGTTAAAGGCCTCGCTGGGATTGGAACCTGCGTCGCTTGCGTGGCAGGTCACTGCTCAAACCCCGAGGCCACAGAAGTTTGTCTCTCTTCGGTACGTGTACTCTATCTGCGCACTGCCAATGTACATGCACTTGTCTTACGTCTTTGATCCTTTGAATAAAAGCCCTGGTAACTTCTTCAGATGTCAGCTTTTTATTTCTAATCTTGTTCGCTAAAGTCGTAGCACTGTCGCTAAGGAACTCAAACTTTACATCCACGTCCGGCACTGGGACTCTTTTCCCCTCCCAATATAATGAGAAACAGAACTCAATAGCACATTCGAACAATACGCGAATTCGCACAAGCACAAATTTTAATATCTTCAACATTTTTTTAATAAAGAAATAACACTAAGAGGTCAAGTAAACCGGTTAACCTCGCAACAGTCAACGATGGAATGACGCTGATATTACTTAAAGCTAGGAGAAGTTAAGTAATTAAAGTTATTTACATGATTATAAAAAAAAACATATGACTGCACTATGGAATCCTTGTTCGCTAATTAACCTTCATAATTATAGGTAGGTAGCACAGACATATAGATAGGTAATCTAAGATATCAAGGTATTTTGTTATTATCTTGAGCCTGATAGATCTGAATTGATTCATAATTTTACTTCTCATTTCGTGCAAATGACACTTTCATCGGAATAAACACAATCAGCAACTTGTATTTTTTAATTTAGATGATTTAAAAATATCATCATCTCCCCGGCCTTATCCCATAGATTGTTGTGGTCGGCACTTGATTCAACCCGATGTGGGTGATCACCTGATTTTTATACAAAGCGACTGCCATCTGACCTTAGTAACTCATTTGAGGAGGAATATCGGTAAACTGGTAAAACCAGTTGTCAGACTTTCTTAGGCCTCCGATTGACCAGTAACGATTGCCAAAGATGATAAATTGGCAACCGGGACCGACGGCTTATCGTGCTCTCCGAAGCTTGGAAGGGAGATCTCTAACTACTGGCTTGGCTTATGGTTGCTTGATTTCGCAGATCGAGTGGTAGGAACTGTACCACGAGCTGTTCCTTAACAAGGTATATAACATATCAGTGCCTTAATATATACATGTTTAAATCTAATATTACAAGGAACAGTACTAAAAACTAATTACAAGTAGAAAACTTGTCCCAAATCGGTGTCTCTCGGGATCGTGCCAAGAAGGCTGGCAGCATTGCCACGTTGAATAGCAATGCTGATTCTCTGAGCGAGAAAAGCCATATATCATATTTTGTTCATATAACTAGGTAGCTACCAAATATTTAAAAATAGGTCGTCTAAATCTCATTACCACCGTGCAATAATTGTCGAGACAAAGGATAATCAACGAAATAATCTAATGCTTTCGTAAGATTTATTGTATTCATGTTCAAAGTACACAATACGCTATACAATATAAATATATTAAGCAATTGACGAGTGTTACATGTTTATAATGACAAATAACATTTGACAAAAAAATCTCATTACCATTCATTCAAATGTAACTTGCAAAAACAGTCTGTAGGTCTAGACAATGTGAAATTCACTTGCACCAACGCTAATAGAATCGATACAAAATGTATGGAAATGAGATAACATTATGTAACGTTTCTAGCGAAGCGTGAGGATAACGTTACTTTGTCGAAAAGCTCTGTCTACAAGGAAGAGTAAAGTATTCACTTCTAATCGTACCAGAGCCCGATGCCGATTATTTTAAGAATAAGAATAAGAATAATTTATTTACGTGAAATATGGTTACATAAGATGTTGTTTAAAATAAAAGGAACATAGCATATTTCACCCATTTAGGGTATGGAAATATTAATAAAATTTTAAACATTTTGTCTGCAAACAACATGGCTCTAACCGTGCAAGTGATTTTATATATTAAGAATACGAGACCATTAGTGTTTTTTAAAGGGAATTACTTACTTATTGTGTGACATTATGATTGATGCTAACATGACTTGAAATTTTGGTTTGAAAACTACCAAAATGGAGAATTCCTATCCACTTTTATGGAAATGGTATCTAATCGTTGTATGTCGGTAATTAAAAAAAATACCATAAATATTCATCAAGACATTTTTTAATAATAAAATGAGCAGAAAATATACAATTATTTATAAATTCACATATCTTACATCGGATCCAGTCTGACATACCTACAACATTTTTACCACAGTACAATCAGCATCAAAAGTGCTTATGTTAGTTATTCAAAATAAAAAAATGGCTGGGGTTTCATCATGCCACTTTTGATGCTGATAATACAATCAATATTAATCCCCTTATTACAAAACATAGGCTAAAATAGTCCTTTTTAAACTTGGTAGCTCCATTTCATTCTGTAATACGGATTTATAAAGGGATGGACATATTTTAATCTGAGTTTAGTCCAGTCTTCCTTTTAAATGTGTATGGTTTCTACTACTATAACTAGATTCACCCAAAATTTTCTATTCTTTTTCATACCAGGGGCCTTACCATGACCTCTTATTACCATGATTGTTTTACTCTTATTATGAGACAAATGTATTTGACGGGTACGTCACTGTCAAACAACCGAAATATCATTGCAATAAGAGCTCATGGTTGGGCCCCAGGACCTGTAGACAAAGTAACATTATCCCCACGCTTCGCTAGTAGAAACGTTACCAAATGCACGGGGATTTCCATACATTTCGTATCGTTTCTATTAGCGCAAGCGCGAGAGAATGTAACTTTGCCTGCAGGTTGCAAACAAGGATACGGGCCCCGCTGATGGTAAGGGGTTACCGCAGTTCAATTTCAATAATTTATTTCAAGTATTACATAGTTTATGGACGCTTGCAATGCCAGGGGCAACAAATACGTTCCCAAACAATTCTGAAGTGATGCGCTTCAGCAAATAATTTTTGTTCTGAGAATGAGATATGTCTGAGAAGTAATTCGTGCCTGAGACGGCGATGGACTCACCGTCTGTCACGTTGGCAATTGATCATCTTGTATCTTTGATATATCTATATTATTTAGTGCAAGCCATAACAGCGCCTCCAAATTCCTTCTCCAAGTATTTAGCAACTGCAAGGCACAGGGCATCGTTGTGAGGCGCGGCGAGCACTTGGATGCCCAGTGGTAGGTTGTTGCTGTTCACACCCAAAGGAACCTTGAAAACAAAACCTTTATTCTTAAATTGAAAAAACATTTACACAAACAATGCATGGTGCATTTCTTAAAACAACTGCCCATTGCTAGGATATTAAGATTCCATGCAATAATCGAACCCGCGTCTCCTGACGTGGCGGAACACGGAAAATGATCTGCATTTTCATCCTCTTTACAAATAGTGTTCTTATGTCCCTCTCAGTTAGACCTGAAGTTAGCAAAGTGTCTTCACGGCAGGATTCGGGTGCCGTCACAACTCACAAGCTAAGAGCGTTCATCGAGATAGTGGGGGTATCTGCGCATGTATTTGATTCGCGTCACGCCATACATACACACAGAGAGAGACTACTGCGAATTCAAGCTCGTGGATGAACGCACCTTTTTTTTTTCAAATTATTCGCCTGCCGATCACGAGGTACCGGGTTCGATTCCCGGGTCGGGTCAAAAATGTATATTAGGTTTTTCTGTCAAGAAATTCACAATAAAAATGCCCGGAGTTTGGAAGTTGGCGGTGTTTCCACCCCCGTGGCTCGGGGCGCACGTTGCACCGTTGGTCCTCCGTCTGATCTCTCTCCGGTCGTGTCGGTTTGCCTCCCATCGGACTATGAGAGTGAGGGAATAAAGAGTGCACCTGTGTTTGTACACACTTGTGCACTATAATATCTCCTGCGCACATGGCTAATCCTCGTTGAGATTAGCCGCCGTAACCGAAATTCGGTAGGAGATCATTATTATTATTATTATCAAAAGTAAAAAAAAGTCGCATGCGCATGCACCGTATGAAAGTCCATCTCACCTGCGTGGCTGGACACTTGAGCGCGTTGACAATGGCGAAGTAGGAGAAGTTGTAGGGGCGCAGGTAACACGAGTAGTGGTAGGGCGCCGCGTGGGGCGCGCTTGGTAACAACAGCACGCCGTTGTCGCCCAATTTGCTCTAAATCAACATTCATCATAATAGGTAAATTAGGAACCTCATCATGAGTTTTGCACCGTTTTTAACCGAATTCAAAAAAGGGGGTTTCTCAATCCCGTTTATGATATATTTTTTCGTTCTACACTCGTTATAGTCACCCACAATATCCTAACTTACGGGGTCTTACAAATATTCGGCGAAGACGCTAGCGAGTATATATTAGGTAGGCAAACGCGTGATAGGTGAACAGAGTTTTTTTAGATTACTCACAAATAAATCCTCCTTCATTTCCTTTGTGATTTTCTCAGCCCAATCCGCGTTCACTCTGGGCATATATTGGGACTCCAGGAGGTACATAATGGTGAAGAAATAGTGCTTGCTCATCCCGATAACCTGCCAACATAAAATAATTATAATGGTAATGTATGTTTTAAAGTGTTGTCTGTAGACTCAAGGAATTTCTAAGAGCCAAACAATTCCTTGATACCTGTATTCCATCCTTTGTAGTCATGGACTTTGAAGCTCTGAGCTTAATATCAAGCGTAATCAATTTTTATCTGACCATCTGCGGCTATCAGCTACTAGCAGGGATATTTTTAAGTGTATAAGCGGCTTAGGAGCCTCTAGTGCCTTCTCTCGTCCTTCCCTTACGTAACCTAGTAGAACGGAGACCAATACGACGGTTGGGACGTTAGCATAAGCGTCAACGCACTTGAGCGGTCGCCATGACCGAAATCACATTATCAACGAAACAAACTCATAATTAATTATCCCATATTTTATTTACATACATACATAGCATATGGCTCACGTCAGTATTCCCTTAATGGGTAGGCAGAGTGTAATAACAACACCCACTTTTACCGAAGATGATTAAGTGCCAATGTGACAGAAGGTGAGTCTATCGCCGTCACAGACTCTATTCGTACGTAGTTGAATTTCTTCTTTACCGAGTTGCGAAATCACTGCACATAGGTACGTCTTTAGAAAAACTCATTGGTACAAACCGCTTGGATTCGAACTAACGTTACATGCGTAGCTGGTGACTGCTCAAGGCCGACAGCCGCCACGGCTGCAAGCATCGAAGTCAATAACAAACGAGTGCCAACCTTTCTGACTAGTTCAATGAAGCCGTTAGCCTCGTGGTCAGTGTTGGTGAAGTACTTGGCATAGTTGGTGGGCTCCTTGGCCAGCCAGTGGCTCCAAAGACGGTAGCAGTAGTCGAAGCCCACGTGCTTGTAGGGCTGCGGCGCTGCGCTCGTCGAAGACGCATGTTCCGTTAATTTTGTTATAACTCTGTTAACGAAGCCAAGATATTTATTTGCAATACAAAAAATAAAAATGTATATAATGAAAAAAATAATGCTGGTATGTTTAATATGTGGTTAAAATGTAACTGCAGTACTTAATTAATTTAATATTTACATGCCCTAAAATTGGGTGAAATATGTGATTCTTGTGACCTTAGTAACCTACCATTTGTACCATATTTCATGTGAATAAATATTATTTGTATTTCTATTTCTATTTCTAGAATATATTTGTAGAATATAGAATTTATATGAATGGTTTTTAAGACTGTATTGGCCCAACTCATTTGGTATGTAAAATTATTTAAGAGTAGATATGATAAAAATAAATTCTCAAACTATCTGTCTGTTTGTTCCGACTAATCTCTGAAACGGCTTTATTGATTTTCATGGGACTTACACTGGCAGGTAGCTAATTTTATATGGAGGAACTTAGGCTACTCTTGTTTTAGAAATTCTCTACCAGTATTTTTTTTTATTGTCAATCCTACGCGGGTAAAACCGCGGGGCATAGCTAGTGGCATATAAATAGAATTTCTAAATACATCCGCGCTGAATTAAAATCCAACCATCGACATTTAAGTTAACTAACTATCTAGAAAACTAACCTTCTCATGGCTTTCTTCAAATCTGGTCTTATAGAGCTGATCATGGGGTCTTCACTGCACTCCATGTAGTGGAACTTTACATGCTGCAAACAAAAATACAATTAATTCAAGAATCCAATGTTTGTAAAGACCCAATCTGCCTAATTTTCTCACCCACCTTAAGGTCAATTTCTCTATCCAACTTCAGGAGGTGAGCTTTATCACCAGCGACCACTTTGGTCAATGGAGCCAGATCCTTAACGTGTTTGGAGATGAAACCGAGCGACAGCATCGTGTCTTGGTCTTTGCCATCGCGGAAAAATACTCCTGGGAAGAAAGACAACCATATACTACGTTTTTCATAAGGGTGGGAGAAAAAGGGTGTTGCGTATGATCAAATTAGTAAATATTCGTTTTTATTCATGACGTGCATGTTTAAATTCAAAATTCTTAAAAAGGGTAAACACGAGGCGGGATCCGAACCCACGACCTCTGCTAACCGTGCAGTTGCTCTTCCAACTGAGCTACACTTTGTATACACCGACCAACAGATGTCGCAAGGCGGCCCCTACACCGCAAAGACAAGTGAAGGAAAAATTCGACGCATGAGGTAGGATCACGAGTAGCTCAGTTGGTATTTTACTTTACCCTATTTAAGAATTTAGGATGAAATTAGTGTTGGGTTTTACTAGAGCACGGTTCTGGAAAATGACTTCTTTCTTAAAGAAATGCCACTTCACCTTCGAAGGAATTCAATTCATTACAGATCAAGGGGGCAAGTTGTTGAAACTCCTTCCTTAGTAATCGGATAGAAAGGGGATAGTTTTCTCCTTTGAAAACGGTTATAAATATTGGATAACGTTGCAGAAGCACCTAAGGGTTTCGTCTTACAGAGTCTGTTTCAACGCCTAGTGCATATAAGTGAGATAGATGAAAAATATAGCCAAATAGACGTCGTTTTTGTCCCTGTTTTACGACCATACCATACCATAAACCTACCATACTTGTCTGTAAACTTAAATAAATTGTTTAATTTTACCTTTGTTGCTAATGACGCCAGGCGTTGGGTGGTGCCCAAACATGCCACAGTAGAACGCAGGCATTCTCGTCGACCCACCTATGTCGGAACCTGAAACCAATTATATTTCGGTTACTATAGGGTAATTAGAGTTGATATTGTATAACCAACCCTGAGACATGGTATTTCAAAGAATCATTAAATCTAGGGTAGATTTAATGTATCTAAGGTGGCACCGAGTGCGTTGCGTTGTCAATCTTGTCGAGCACAGCGCAGTGTTATTTTCAGTAGAAGTATTTTATATCTTTAAACGAGCAATTCTTGTATATATATATATATATATATATATATATATATATGTAATCGGAATCTCGGAATGATATTTTTCATGTAGGAGGTTTCAGGGGCAAAAAATTGATCTAGCTTTCATATATGGAAAACATTGTTTTGATCATGTTTTCAGGCACTGAAATCTCATACAATATCATTACAATACGACAGCAAATTTCGCCGATATCTGTCAAGTTATGATAGCTCAAAGGTGAGGCTTCCAGCTTACGGGGCGATGACGAAACTAGAGTTCTCCGGTTCGAGACTTACTGGATTATTTTATTTTTTTATGTGAAGAAGAAAGCGAGCATAGCTCTTTCAACCAGATAGTGGAAAAATATTAAGTGCTAATTGACAGACTAACTTAAATTAACTGTCAATCAATCAATACGGCCTGAATCCCTTGTGTGTATACATAGTAATGTCCTGAAATTCCACTTCTAAGGAATCAAATGAGGGTGAAAGTTTACGGAAGCTGTGAGCGGAAACAGGGTCTTACATAAACTGATAGCAGTTCCATACGAGGCCGTGAGAGCGGCTTCGGCTCCGCTGGAGCCTCCGGGCGTCCTGCCAGTGTGGTGAGGGTTCACCGTCATACCGTACACAGGGTTGCGGGTTTCTTGCCTGAAAAATGTCTGCCTTGTCAAAATATTCGATCTTAACAGCTTCAGGAAGGAATTACTGAAAGGTGGGTGATGTATAATTATGATTTGTAGCCCGTGTTTCGAACTTTGTATCACTTTAACCCTGATACACTCTAACTAGGTTCAATACATTTTACATTTCATCATTGTTTCTCTTGTGATATACGAACGATTGCCTAAGTCCACCTTAACAATAATAATATTTCTCATAGGTATCGTGGTTTCGTAGAATATCTCCTACATAGATACAAACAAACTAACAAAATGTACCTCTTCATAAACTATCTATTGTAGTGATCCAGTCAATCAATGGTACAGAAAATATCACAAGTTTAGCAAGATAGACTTGGATGAGTACCGCACAGGACTGATATGGATGCTGCAACAAAGAGGAGCCTACAAAGCTGATGATAATGCATAATTACCAGATAAGTAGTTCCGGCAAGTTAGTAGCAGCCAGTACGATGGCTCCAGCCTCCTTCATCCTTTTGATGGCATCACTGTCCTCTGTAGCTTTCTCCTTGCGTCGGCACCAGAGGCCCATCGTTAGAGGAAGTCCTTTCACCGCCTGACATTCCTTCGTCGTGAAAGGGACACCTGTTATACGAACATCGACAGTGATTTGTGTTTACTAGCAGAGGTGTTACCACATGTGACCATACTCAATATAAGATGCAAACGTGGCGGATTATGAGTGAATCGTTCATTCAAGCATCGCTTACATGATACAGTTGAATAGATGTCAGGTTAGGCAACTCACGGGGGCACTAACAGGTAATTATGGGACAAAAGAACATCTTCATAAGATGAACTTATCTAACGATGTGGTGTGTAGGTGCTGTCAATCAGAAGCCGAAACCATGATTCACCTAATATGCAATTGCGACGCACTGGCCAGATGGCGAACGGCCCTACTGGGTAAGACGTATCCGAAATCAGAGGACTAAAAGCTCTTCCCCTCGGCAGGATCTGCCGGCTTGTTCAGGGAGTATTTGAGGAGTCAGGTACGTAGAGCAAAAGGGCAAGGGCGGCACAAAAGATCCCAAGGGTCGACGTGCTTCCGGGCAACCGGAACCAATAATGCCACAAACAAGATAAGATAAGATAAGTATCGCTTAACGCTTTGACATACATACATATGTGTCGGAGAAGGCCATAAATTCAGACCTACAACTCTTTGGAACGCAAGCTATCGTAGCGTTTGAAGAAAAAGTCATTTAAAAGTCATCTTGATAGGCCACGATGCTTGGATGGGGTTCTCACGGCTGCGGCGGCCATATTATGGAGATTGAGCAGCGGTCGACACGCCGTATCAACTCTCCTCGCGTTCCTATTATAAAAGTGCCATCTTGATTTTGTTATTGTACAAAGGCAAAGTTTGTTGGCGACAAGTGTATTATTGATTTTTACAAGATGACGGATCCCGCTTAGCCTCCTGTTTCGTCATAATTATATATGTTTTCCTTCACCGTGACGCTCGTGGTGGAATCAAAACTCATTGGCAGGTCTTCAGGTTCAAACCACGAGGCGGTGGCAGAGGATATAACATAACAATGGAATGACCTTTGAGTTTACTTAAACTTAATTATATTTTGACCTTGGCACCCACAAGTCAAACAATTTCCATTTATAAACTACTTATATCTTTAAATGATCTTTGATTAATGTTATGCACGTAGTTACCCAACATAATAACTGACGTTATGTTAAACCAGTTTGATGAGTCACGGACACAAATAACACATTGCTGAGTATTAACGACCAACTGACGAGGTGTGTAAAAAATATAACATTATTAAGCAGTAATATTTCCAAACCTCGTTAAAAAAGGCCCAATTTATATATGCTATTTTATAGAGGGGCCTTAAGCTCTTATAGCTATCATAGCTCCACTGTGTGACAGAGACACACTTATACACGTCATATATACATCTGTTCATAGTAAGAGTTAAACTATAAAAAAATAAATAAATATGCTCACGCCATCCCAGAAGGGTCCCCGAAGGAGTAAGCAGAGGTGTTGTAACAACACCCACCTTTCACCGAATATGATCAAATGCCAACGTGAGCGATGGTGAGTCCATCGCTATCTCAGGCACTATACATACGTCTTTGAATTACTTCTCAGACATATGCAGGTTTCCTCACGATGTTTTCATTCACCGTAAAGCACGTGGTGTAAAATAACTGCACATAAGTTTTTTAGAAAAACTCATTGGTACAGGCCCCGCTGGGATTCGAACTTGCGTCGCTTGCGTAACAGGCGACTGCTCAAACCCCAAGGGCACCATGGCTTAGGCCACCACGGCAGTTAAACTATCATGGCAATAAGAGAAGTCATGTTAGAGCCCCTGGACTGTTGTCACCATTATTCGTAGCATAAACAGAAGAGAGCTATATACCTAAGAATGGTTTTTTGGCTGCCTCTTCTTCAGACAGTCCTGCTGCGATGAGACCGTCCACCTCTTTAGCTTCGATCAGCGCGGCATCAAAACGATCAACGGCTACTGCGTTTATGATTGGGTTTATCTAGAATTTACAATGGACAAGTTATTCAGAGGGATGAAGAAAATGTTTGTATAAAACATATTTTTATGAATGGGGATGGATAAATGAAAATGATTTGTTTGGGCTCTGGTAAGGCACTTATGAATGTGGAAAAGTTTACCACCGGTTCGGAAACTAGCCTTATGTTACATAGGAAATGATGGATGGATTGTGTGAAAGGTGATATGGGAATGGGAGTGAATACAGATATGATGGCAGATAGAGTGAAATGTAAGGGAATAACACATTGTGCCGACCACAAATAGCATGGGATAAGAACAAGGAGGCTGATGATGACTTGGAAATTCAATACGGTAAGTAAAATGGAGCAACGTGGAACTCAATGCCTTCTAAAATTAGATTATATTAGAGCGAGTAAAACAAGTCGAGCGAGTGGTAGCTTTTAATGTCAAAGGCCAAAATCCTGTGTGGGTCATTGAGCTCATTATACAATTAAGGCTAAGGCCATACAGAGGTCCATGTCTCCAGTAACATGGATTACTTTACGATTCGTTTAATGAAACATCGGCCTGTAAAGACTCCTAAATACCACGATGTTTAGGGTAAATGAATACTTAATAGGGAGTCCACATAACTTGAATAACTTCAAAGTGGCAAAGGTGCCGATGGACTTACCGTCTTTCACGTTAGCATTTAAGCTTCAGATATTAGTGAGTGTTCTGGAATGGAATGGATCGAATGTAGTTTTTTTTAAGATAATACGCTCACGTCATCCCAGAGGGGTCTCCAAAATAGTAAGCTGAGGTGTTATAAGCTCAACATCCACTTTTCATCGAAGATGGTTAAGTGACAGATGGTGAGTCCATTGCCGTCTCAGACATATGCAGGTTTCTTAATTATGTTTTCCTTCACGGTAAAGCTTGTGGTGTGAAATTATTTAAGTATTTAGATAAACTAATTGGAACATGCCTGGATTTCGAACTTGCGTCGCTTGTCAAACCCTACGGGCACCGCGGTTTTTTTTAAGTTCTTTGTTTTATAGTCTGCGCACGACTATTTAAATCTCAGAACAGAAGCGATTTCACCAAATATTCAGTTAAAGGGATTAAAATGTTATGTTATTCTATCTAAGTGGCATTACCTCTTTGATTCTCTCAATAACAGCCTGCACCAGATCTTCGGACTTCAGCTCTTTCTGTCGGATCTTTCGAGCCAGTTCGGTGGCGCTCTCAGCGAGGACCGCGTGCTTCTTGTCTAACGGTGGGATTGGCTTCTTCCTCTTGTCCCAGTATAGAGAGAAAAAGAAGTCTATTATCATATCCAGAGCGATGCGGGTGTACAGGAGGAACGCCTTCATTTTTGGACCCATCTTTTTTTCTCTGTGGACGAAAGTTTATATGTTTATACGACGATTAATGCGATACAGAATTGTCAACAAATAATTGACTGCTTGATAATTCTAACACAGAATAAATATAAGTACAGAAATGTCGTCACGAGTTATGCCGACTCTGTCGACACGAGCCCTGAACTTGAATGCACAGGACCTACAAAGTAACATTATCCTCACGCTTCGCTAGTATGTAACGTAACTCATTTATGTCACTTCCATACATATTTTATCGTTTTTATTAGTACAAGCCCGAGAAAATGATACTTTGTCTAAGCCTACAGTAGTCACTTTGTGAGTCTGTCTTTACGGCGCGACGCGAATAAAATACACGCGCAGTGACCCACACTATTTTTGCAGAGCGGCCATATCTTGTGACGGCACTGGTATGTAACTACTTACTACAATATCTAGATATTATGATAATGAAATTGAAAAGCGAGATACTAGTAGCTTCACTTCACTTAGATGGAAATGGAAAGGCATTAAGCTAAGATAGCTCTTTATGTTCTGTCTGAAAGCTACAGATTTCTTAATGTACTCGTGCGAGTACCTTCGTCCTCAAGTAAGCCCTTCGTTGCCACCTTCTTAGTAACAAAACAGTTCAAGAAACTAATGTAGAGAGAGTGGTCAAATAACGTCCAATTAGTAGACGTTCCCACGCGTGACTTTATGACTACTTGCTTTATGTAAGTTGGTTCACCGCGACGCAATGCAATCTCGTTTGGTAGCACTCTCCTTGCATAACATACGTATTTCGTGTGTTACCCAGGTTTGTAATGAGGACAACTGCCTCAGTGTACAAACAAACTATAGCAGTAGGTAAGTACTTGGTTTCTTTATGTATATTGATTCTTTGCATTGCATTAATATGACTGAAGAGTTTGTGTGTTTGTTTGCTGAACGCACAATACCTGAAAGATCTAATTTGAAAAATTATTTCAGTGTTAGATAACCCATTTATCGGGGCTATATATCATAACGCTAAGTGCAATCGCGGGTTTAAGTTAGCGTTAGCCCAAAGTAACTGTGTGTAGGCAGAAGATGCAATTAAAATCTCGTGTCAGTGCTCGTAGCAAAACTCCTCCTCCTTTTATTAACTAGACCGCGTTTTATTTATATTTTTGCAATAAAAGGCGCAGCCAAACCTTCGATGGTCGTTACGAAAATATTCCTGTTCTGCCTTTTTTTAATATACCAAGTGCAGATGTGTCGTCATGACTTACGAGAGCGGACCTTGAATGTGCAGTGGGTATTCATTTTATGAGTCCGTCTTTGTTTATATGTAAGGCGCGAGGCGAATAAAAAAATGCTCAGTATCCCCGCTATTTACGCAGCGCGCTCATACCTGTGCCTCACTCAAGTATAGGATTTGACACGTTTAACTTCACGCTTAACTTTGTATGCCCTTTTTGGTACGTAAAACTTCCTACACTTGCCGCTTGGGGCGCTTTTTAACGTTCCGATTTGTATCCTCTTAAAGCAGCCGCTGTTTACCCTACCCAATAGCCAGGGTCTTAGAATTTGGCTATGGTATCCCCTGGCTGTCGTAAAAAGCGACTAAAAGGGGGCCGGAGGGCCTGCTAGCGGTGGTCGGGGTGGGAGCCTACACCACTGACCCGCGGGCCCGGGAAGGTGGCAGCGCGATGTGGCTCGAGTCGCCTTGCACAGCGAGGTCTACAGGGGCGGCGATACGGCTGCCCGGGACAGACGTGCCCCGGAAAAATGTGGGGGGACACCGGTACGATCTATCAGAGTACCCAAAGTCCCCTCTGAGCACTGAGGATGGAGGGGTTTTTGGGGGGTTTTAGTGCGGTAAAAATCCCACATACCCCGACCTGTCTCTCCCAGGGCGGTCGGGGACTTTTTGAAGGTATCGTTCGAAAAAAAAGTCGTTTTTTACCAATTTAATTAGTACCAAACCAAAGTATTGGTATTGTAACATGAATATTGCATGACCTTGATAATGTTTAGTATTAACTGATTTAGGAACTTGGTTTATGTTAATTGAGAAGTCAAAGTCCGCTTAGCAGTTGGTTTCGTACTTACACTTATTAGCAAATCACGTCTGTAATGAAATGAATAACTAGATATGTATGTAAGTAACATGTAACTATAGGTAAGTAATAAGATTGTATTTCATGAGTTCAAGTTAAGATTTTTTTGCGCTAATTTAGAATATAGGGAGGTAGTTATGCAATCCATATTATATTTACCTATATTATAATTTGCGAACGCGTGTGGTGACTACCGTAGGCCGTAGGTAGGTAGAGGTACTTAATACTAGCTACTTATAAATTTATAAATTTGAGAAAAAATAAAGAGCATTCTCAATATAGATAAAACCTACTAACAACTACGTAGGTAGATACTCGTGTTACCTAGATACATTGATTATGACGCGAAATTAATAATAAAAAACACTTACCTATTTGAAATACAGGTTAACAAAACACTAATACCTATTAAAAAAAAATATACCATAAACAAGTGGAGTAATCAATTTGTTATTTAAAAAGTTATTAAAACAATACACACTTTTTAATTCTTCGTTCAAAACGTGCGCTCGATCGTCGCTTGCGAGTCATACTGCTTGGTTAGCAAATTACCTACATTGGTAAACAATTTTATTTTCGCCGGCATCATACATTGCATTGCATGCAATAATCATGCAAGCACGTAAATTGTTAAAAAAGTGCAGTGACTTTGATTCAATAGTGTGAATTGTAGATAACCTTAAGTTTCATAAATAACTAAGTAAGTAGTGAATATTACTAGTACGGCTTCACTCGCACGGGTAAGTGGCAATTCCCATCTTTCAATTCTTCGTCTTTCGTTCTTCATTACTTCAAATCTTTTTTGAATTTAAGCGAGACTAGCATTTTACCTTTATAAGTATACGTACCTTCAGGTTAGGAGTAGATCACCCAATAGGTCTAAGAATTTGGCTATGGTATCCCCTGCCTGTCGTAAGAGGCGACTAAAAGGGGGCCGGAAGGCCTGCTGGCGGTGGTCGGGGTGGGAGCTTTGACCACCGACGCGGGCCCGGGAAGGTGGCAGCGCGATGTGGCTAGCACTGCCTTGCACATTGAGGTCTCCAGGGCCGGGGACACAGCTGCCCCGGGGATGTGCCCCGGCAAAGTGTGGGGGGACACCGGTGCGATCTATCAGACTACCCGGAGTCCCCCCTGAACACCGAGGCCACCGGGGGGGTTTTAGTGCGGTAAAAATCCCACATAACCCGACCTGCCCGCTGACAAGGAGTAACTTATGCTACTTTTAATTAATAATAATAATTAGGGTTCGACGGGTCATCCATGAAATTAAGTCAACGCCGGTGGTGGTAACTATAGCTTAATTAGGTAAGGTAAAGACACCTATGTTGGGCGCGGACCAATCGTGGACATTTTTTGTTTTTTCATCTAAAATTAAGGAAACGCGCAGTATTTCAAATGTCAATACTGATCAGTTGTGCCATTATTATAGCTATCATAACAACTGTTTTTGACAACTGACACCCATTTTAATTGCGGCCATAAGGGTTGTTAGTTTCGCGGTGTCAATCGTAATTTCATACTAGAATCGCGATGTAGGTACATCTTATTTTGTGTCTGGTGTATCGTCGTTGTTGAAATTAATATTATTTAATAATTTATCAATTACACATCAATTTTATAATATAGCACATACTATAAATTACAATTTTAGCCTTAAAACACAACACTGGATTTTTACCGTCCATTAATGGTGTCCAAGTAGGAGTGTTGTTTATTTATATTATTTTATTGTACTAAGTACTAAACTCTAATTAAACATTAAATTCTGATTAAAAAAATTGCTTTTAATTTACCTCCAAATCCTTAAGAATGTATGTTGAAAAATAAAGTAATTACAGAACAAATATGAAAAAAAATGGCTTATACTGTCCATGACTAGTGACTTTACCTTATTGGTTATGGTCCTGTCGAAAAAAAAATATATCAATAGGCATAAAGTAATAATCTTTCAAGGTCAGCTATCGTGTAGGTCACTAAACTAAAGCGGATATATTTTATCTATGTATAAATACTCGTAGGTAGCTACTTATTATAAACAAATTTGCAATTCGCAGGGTCATCTTGACGCTTTATTCTGACAAAAAAGGCAAAGATATCAATGTCGCCTGGTCTGTAGCCTTTGCTTTTATCAACTTGAAAGTTAAATATCATACAATCACCAGTATTTTGGTAAAACAAATAAATAACATACATACATATGCTCATGCATATATCCCCGAAGGGGTAGGCAGAGATGTTGTAATTACAACACCCACTTTTCACCGAACATGATTAAGTGCCAACGTGACAGATGGTGAGTCCATCGCCGTCTCAGACACTTTACATGCCTCATTGAATTACTTCTCAGAAATGTGCAGGTTTCCTCACGATGTTTTCCTTCACCGTAAAGCACGTGGTATGAAATCACTGTCAGGTCATTGGTACAGGCCCGCTGGGATTCGAACTTGCGTCGCTTGCGTAGCAGGCGATTGCTCAAACCTGGCTCGCTAAATAAATAACGTACGTAAAGTTATTACCGTACACGCATACTATTCCCGAAGGGTCCCTACCATTTTTAAGTTTAAAGGCAATGATCAAACAGAAACATTGAGAAAAAGCATATTATAATGTAACTGAGTATATTGATGATAGCCAAGCATGGCTATGAGTTGGTCACAAAATAAAACAACCCTATGTATAGAGAAGGGACACATGTAAAAAAGCCGGGGAGTTTGTTTCCCCGTTTCTTCTCCTGACAGGCTTACGTTTGGAAACGGTAGTAAATTAACATAAGTCAACGTAAGATAAATTACGTTCAATAAATGTTCCAAGTTGAACAATTATTTTTGATTTAATTTTGAATGGAGGTGTTAAATAGGTTATCTACCTAACACCAACTTTTCACCGTGACTGATGATGATTCCATCACACTTAAACTTGTCTATGAATTTTTGCACGATGTATTACTGTACCATGAAAGAAACGGGCCGCTGGTATTAGAACTTACATGAGTAGCAGGCGGCTAATTATTCAATTATACGCCCGTCACGGCTCTTCTATAATATATTTTTAATAAAGCCTGGTAAAAAATACTTTTCTACTCGACTCTTATTGCTTGCGATGTCAAAAGATGTAGTACTTTCTAACGGATATACGTAATAATCATTTATTCATCAATTGCCATAAATAATTTTATCGCATTTTTTTTTTACTTTTGTAACTAAACGCCTTTTTGGCTAGTTGAAGTAGTTAATACCTACTACATTGTAAGGCCTTTGTAAATCTTAGAAAAAATATTTTGTCTTTGTAGTAAACATAAATCTTTTTTTTTCTCTGATACCATCCAATGTTTTGCAACGATTGAAAATGCAAAAAAAAATCTTATTTTCTCTTTCTTTAATTTATTTAATAGCGATGAGTTTCAGTACCAACACTGCCAAGTGATTGTTGAAAAAAAACATGTTAAAACTATCTTGATGAACCCATTGGATTCCACTTTCAATTCTCTATCTATATCAACATAAAAAAAAGCTTTCTTTCTTTTATTTATTGAATGGCGGCGAGCTTGAGTTGAGCTACTCCGCCAATGTCAAGTGGTTGTTGTGAAAAATATCTTGTAAATTGTTAAAAATATGTGGAGGAACCCATTGGATTCCTCTGAGTTTTCTGTTCCCGTTTTACTTTCTCTTTCCTTTCCTTTATTTATTTAATGGCGATGAGCTTAAGTAAAACTATTCCGCCAATGTCAAGTGATTGTTGAGAAAAATATCTTGTAAAGTGTTAAAAATATGTGTAGGAACCCATTGGATTCCAAGCTGTCAAAATCTCCTATTAAATATCGATACTTTCCCATTTAATGAAAAAACCTGTCAATGTCGCTGTAAATGTCAATGTCAGCCAACTGTTATCATGTTTAAAAGATCTGTCAATAAGTTCTAACTTGATTGAAGTTGAATGAACCCTTAACCTACTTGTTTCCTTGTCTTGTTTATTTGTTGACCCTCGGCCCGCAAGAAAATAGTAAACAGGAGAGGTAAATATCTGATATATTTATACAAGGAAATTCACGGTCATATAGGGAAATTACATTAGATATTAATCAGATAATTTCGAGCTGTTTCGAAGTTTCCAGAGCGAGAAATTTATGCGAGCGACTGACTGGCGCGTTCGCTTTAGAAAGTTTTCAAAACTTATTTTACTATATATATTTGTATTTTACTTTCACAAGTTTCACATTATTAATGTTGTGAAATAATAATTGAAGAGAAAAGAGTAGTGAGTGGGGATCGTACTTGCAGTACCTTAGTGCTCAACATATTTACAATATAGTGCAAGTCATACATTAGTGAATGAGGTGTTGAATAATGTATTGAATAATTAATTTCAGTGAATTCAAGCTATGAGCACAGATACAAGCAAATCAAGCACTCCTCAGGTATGTTTATTTTCAATGTATTCCTTAGTCTCTGAGTATCTATGTACTTATTTTGGGTGTATTTTATACTCAAAAGGTGATTAACAATCATACAGCTTTCATGATATACAGATGTGGGATTTAAATAGAAATAAATATAAAGGTTTGACTGAATCTTCTTTACTTTGTCTTTTTACTCTTTAACACATCTTAAAATAAATGTCTCAAATAATAAAACAATCAACCGTTCTTTCACATTGTCCACCATCATTCTGTCATCCTTACTTCTTCTATTCTTCCCGATCAAATGCTGTCTATCATGCTTACATAAAACCTCTTTCCACACAGATATACTCATAGAGTTATAAAAAAATCTGTATTCTTTTTTTTCCAATTGGTAGAAAAACAATCCTTTTTTAATTAACTTTCATAGACAATATAGCCTATGGTACTGGTTGAACCCAGATCACAGTTTTTCCTCATTAAAGGGGTTGCAAAAGTCAGATGGCAGTCGCTTCATATAAAAATCAGGTGATCAGCCACATCAGGTTGAATCATGTGCTGACCCCAACAATGTATGCCAGGGAGATGATGATGAGACAATATAGCCTATGTTACTCACTTAAGATTCTTGCAGCATTCGAATGGTGGAAGATTTTCTTAAATTTATCGAGTATTTTGATGATCCTGTTACAACAAATTAATAAATGTTTAGTTTAGTAACTACTTAAATGAGCCCTACGGCTTCACCTGCATAGACTACATTTCAAGGACGGCTTGATTTCATGAAAACATTTTTTTTTTTAATAATCCCTAAAACTATTTATAAGTAGAAAACTTAGCCCAAATCGGTGCCAAGAAGGCTGGCAGCATTGCCAAGTGGAATAGCAATGCTGATTCTCTGAGCCAGAAAAGCAGCCCGCTTTTGTTTTAAATTAGCCTAAGCTACTCTTTGTACCATCAGCTATTTGACAATGATAGATAGTTGAGGTGTAAAATCAGTCCAGAATATATTATACTTTCATACCATTTAGTGAAAATTTATCAATGTGGAATTATGAATAGGCTCTTAATTTTTTTTTTATCTGTGTAATTTATTTGTAATGGTAATGAATTCACAACAATTTTATTAAAGCAACAGACATCTTTTCCTCATATTACCTCTGACTTATAACACTGTGCAAGCTTGAATCAGTACTATTTGTTTCAGTATCGCAGCAACAAAGTTAGTAAGATTATCTACGGTATTTTCTTCACAATGTTCCGACATGCTTTCCTTATATTCCGGACGTACCTGGATATGTTTCTGGACTTTGTCTTTGCCCTAATCTGGGATGGAAGCCGGATGGCTATACCCAATTTGGATAAAAAGCATAATTTACTGACCGAGAGTGCTGTGAATCTCGCAGCCAAGATCCGGAACAAGGAACTGAAGTCTGAAGAATTAGTGAAAGCTTGCATTGAAAGGATACAACTTGTGAGTACATTGATAATCTTTTTACTCTGTTTCTAGCTTTCTTATAAAATACAAGCTGCTGCCAGCGTCTCTGTCAGTGCAAGATTTTAATTATGTAAATATTTTGAACAATTCTCTCTTATATTCTGATGTATAAGGTACTAGTGGACATCACGCGGCTTCACTTACGTAGTTCTCGTTCCCGTGGGAGTATGGGGTTAAAATACCTACAGCCTATGTCAGATAGATAGATAGATAGACAAACGTTTATTTGCCACACACTAATAAGTTAAACAAAACTACAATGATGAAGACCTACAAAATAAACATTAATAGTAAATGAGTAAACGATAACAATGGAACTTAGGTCTAACAATATGACAATACCAGCGATAATGTAGAAATAGTGAATTTTTAAATCGGTCCAGTACTTTTTGATTTGTTACAAACATACATACAAACCTTTCCTCTTTATAATATTAGCATAGAAGTATAGATAGTTGTTCATGAGTTTCGATCCTCGGGATCCTGAACCAATTTAGGATTACAGGTGCCGTCATGAGCTATGAGCGCACAGCGAAATTAGGGGGGTAACTGCTCATGTATTTTATTCGCGTTGCTCCATACATACAGACAGATGGCACTCGTGACGGCATATTGCACCCTCAGATACCCATAGGGGCTCAACTCGAAAATGTGCGAAAATAATTACGTATGTTATGATCATAATTAAGGCAGACTTCAAAATGATTTTTTTCAATGCGCATCCTAAACTATACTCGTACCTTAAAAATATAAAATATATTGTATTCGAAACTGGTAAAATAATTACAGCCTGAGATATAAATTCAAATTTGCCGACCTATTGCGATTTCCAAAAAGAATTGATTTTTGAATTGACCCCTATCATAATGAGGTTATGTTACTTAATTCAATAGGATTAAGATTAAAAAGCTAAAGACAGGGAGCTATGGCGCTCATTAGGCCTCCCCTAATGAGCGCCATAGTAGATAATGATGTTGAGGTATAAAAATATTATCCTTCCACAGGTAAATCCTATATTAAATGCCGTAACTGATGAGCGATTTGAGGCAGCCATCAAAGATGCCCAGGAAATAGACAATTTGATCGAAAATGGTCTCCCAGAAGAATACTTCGTGAAGAAACCATTCTTAGGCAAGTATTTAAAGAGCACAATTAATTATTATAATAAGTCATTGAATAATATTAAAGCAGCTATATTGTATTTCAAATTGGAAACATATCTATACAGATAAAAAAATTAAGTGTCTGTTTGTTAAAAATTAAAAACTTCTCCCTGAATAAAAAAAATATCTGTCTGTCTCTGTGTGATTTCTGCAAGTTCTGGACAATATTCAACAGGACTTTTCTTGGCAGGTAGTAACTAAGGCTACTTTTATTTTAAAAAAATACTCCTTGTAAAATTTGCTATCGACCAGTGAAATGTGACCTGTTAAATTTGGTCCAGCAAAATTGTTTTTATGTCAGTACCATATACACTTTCATATGCATTTAGTGATAAGCTGTTATTTTGGAGTTACGATCAGATGTCTCCTTTCAGAGAAACACAAGTTTGTCTGTTATATATTTTTACAAAAGCTTATTTTCTAATACATATTGTATTTCTCTTCAGGAGTGCCGTTCACAGCGAAGGAGAGTCATGCAGTGTCAGGCATGCGTCACACGCTGGGCATCCTGTCTCGCTCACACGTACGCGCGCACGAGGACGCCGAGTGCGTGCGGCTCATGAAGGAGGCTGGGGCCATACCTATTGCTGTCACTAATGTGCCGGAGATTAACAAGTGGTAAGGATTTCTATACTAATAAAGCCGTTCGCAAGTTCGAATCCCAGCGGGGCCTGTACCAATGAGTTTTTCTAAAAAACTTATGTCCAGTTATTTCACACCACGTGCTTTACGGTGATGGAAAACATCGTGAGGAAACTTGCATATTTCTGAGAAGTAATTCAAAGACGTGTGTACAGTGCCTGAGATGGCGATGGACTCGCCCTCTGTCACGTTGGCACTTGATCATATTCGGTGAAATGTGGATGTTGATACAACACCTCTGCTTACCCCTTCGAGGACCTTTCTGGGATGGCGTGAGCATTTTTTTTACTAATAAAGAGGAAAGGTTTGTATGTAGGTTTGTAACATAATTGGCTCAAAAAGTATTGGACCCATTTTAAAATTTTTTCACCAGTAGATTGTTACATTATCACTGATTAATATAGGCTAATTCCTAAAAAAAGATATATACCTTACCCTTTATTTATTTATTTATAATATTAGATTTTTTATATGTTTTGGGGCATTTATAATTTTTTTTATATTTTTCTTATGTGTTTGTATTGTGTTAGGCAGGAGAGCCGCAACATGGTGTTCGGTCAGAGTAACAACCCGTACCACACTGGACGGACCACGGGGGGGTCCAGTGGGGGAGAGGCAGCCCTGGCCGCCTCATTCGCCACTCCTATCGCACTATGTACGTGATTTTTTTTCCTAAAGACATTCTTATCTCTTCTTCTTGAGAGGAAAGGAGCTCGTGGCACAGTTGCTATTGCGCATATCATTCGATCAGCAAAGTTAAGCAACCTAACCAGTAATTGGATGGGTGACCGCCCGAGTTCCCTCCGTGCCTCGGAGAGAACGTTAAGCCGTCGGTCCCAGTTGCCAATTTATCATCTTTGGCAATCGTTACAGGGCGATGATGTTCATCTTGACAGAGTGGTCGTTGTCGTAATGTCAGGATTGGTGGCTTGCTGAACAATATGGCGCCATTCACTTCGGACTGCTGCTTTACAAGAGCATTCGTTGATAGTAACACCACCCATCACTGCTTTAATCTGGTCCGTTCAATTCATTGGTGTTCTGCCACGTCCCTAGTCCCCTCAAATTTACCTTGCATCACCAAACGCTCTATGGATGCGTCTCCACATGCCCAAAGAAGGTGAGGATGCGAGATTGAACTGCGGACGTTCTTATCTACATTAATAATAGAAATCATACATATGCCCACTCCTGTATTCCCCGAAAGGGTAGGCAGAGGTTTTATAATAACAACACTCACTCTTCACCGAAGATGATTAAGTGTCAACGTGACAGATGGTGAGTCCATCGCCGTCTCAGGCATTATACAATTTGAATTACTTCTCAGATATATGCAGGTTACCTCATGCTGTTTTCCTTCACCGTAAAGCAAGTGTGAAAGCGCTGCACATAAGTTTTTAGAAACTCATTGATACAGGCCCCGCTGGGATTAGAACTGGCACGCTTGCGTAGCAGGTGACTGCTCAAACCCTAAGGCTCTTCATTCGGCTCTTTAGGTTCTCGTGTATTTGTACTAAACTTCGCATTTGTTAGCGAGTAGCGCCATCTATGTAGCGAGTGTAGTAACGCTGCTACATTTTATGAAATTTTCCACCTAGTTCGATACGTGCCATTGCAATTTAAGCCTTCTATACTTAGAATGTAAGAGCGAAATAATGTCGAATAAGTAGTTAACATAATGTTCCGAGAGCCGTGGTGGCCTTGAGGTTTGAGCAGTCGCCTGCTACGCAAGCAACGCAAGTTCTAATCCCAGCGGGGCCGGTACTAATGAGTTTTTCTAAAAAACTTAGGTACAGTGATTTCACACCACGTGCTTTACGGTGAAGGGAAACATCGTGAGGAAACCTGCATATTTCTGAGAAGTAATTCAATGACGTATGTAAAGTGTCTGAGACGGCGATGTACTCACCATCTGTCACGTTGGTACTTAATCATCTTCGGAAAAGTGGGTGTTGTGATTACAACACCTCTGCCTACCCCTTCGGGGAATACAGGCGTGAGCATATGTATGTATGTACATAAGTTTCAATTTTGTAGGCTCCGACATCGGCGGATCGACACGCATGCCCGCGTTCTACTGCGGCCTATACGCACTGAACCCAACAGCGGAACACACCAGCTTGAAAGGTACTAGGTGCGTCCCTACTTAAATAGGTGTAATTCCACCCAATGACTCACAACTCTAACCTAGTAAATAGTATTATCGACTATTAATTTCACAAAGAATATTGAAATCATCAGAATTACATATCTATCTATTAAAACGTTTATAACATAGTTTAGAAAAGCTGTACCATTTGGTACTTAAATAAAATGCCAATATTATAAATTTTCCCTGTCTGTCTGTTTGTTTTATCTAAAATATAACGTTTGGTGTATTCCATACATATTTGTTTTAATCCAGTTTTTAAGTATTTGTTATTATAGCGGCAACAGAAATACATAATCAGAGAAAAATTTCAACTGTCTAACTAACAAGGTTCATGAGATACAACCTGTTGACAGACAGACGGACGGAAAATGGAGGATTACGGAAAAAAAAATATCTTTTTCACCTTTCGTAATATTCCAGGATCGACCCTGCGTCCCGGCGGCGACCCAACAATGGCGTCCATAGGGTTTGTCAGTCGTCACTGCACAGACCTCGCTCCTCTCACCAAAATAGTCGCCGCGGATAAGGCTGCTGACCTCAATCTCGACAGAATTGTCGACATTAAGGTACTGTATTTAAAACGGTCAAAACCGTCGTGTCTTAGTGATTTGCGTAGACCCTAGCTGCGCTAACGACGTAAGTTGCAATCCCAAAAAAAACTTACATGCATGGTAAAACCCAATAACATTTTGCCCGACTCGAGGATCGAACACGTGGGCCTGACGTGTTCTGCAAGCGTTTGTGACCACTAGACCAACGCAGCAGTCGGTGAAAAATAATATCATGGAAGAAATTATAGACGTATGTATTTTAAACGTCACGAGTTATAAGCGTAAATTCACATCACGTGCTTTACGGTGTAGGAAACCTGCATATGTCTGAGAAGTTATTCAAAGACGTATGTGTATAGTGCCTGAGACGGCGATAGACTCACCATCTATCACGTTGGCACTTGATAATATAAGGGCTCAGTGAAAATAATGGGGGTAACTGCACATTCATTGTTCTCGTTATGCCAGACAGAATCATGAAATGACTACTGCGCATTCAAGGGCAACGCTCATAAGTCGTGATGGCAGGGGCCGTACATCATAGAATAATATATACGGAGTAATATAGATACTGCCACGTGACTTATGTCAATAATTTACAAGCTTAAATTGTCCGGATGCAATTTTCTAACTGAATTTTAAAATAGTTTCTACTGAACTAAAAATTGTCGTATACACGCTTATTTTGCATGACAATTCTTGCTTAGCTATGTAATGACGTCATCATTCTGATTTCCAATATGGCGGATCATCCAAGTTGGCGGGCTAGTTATTTTTTAATACTATCACCGCATGGGTGTCGAAGGAAAGGGCTTGCTGAGGAGATCAACAAAAATATTTTTTCTTTAAAAAAATACATACATACATATGCTCACGCCTGTATTCCCCGAAGGGGTAGGCAGAGGTGTTGTAATCACAACACCCACTTTTCACCGAAGATGATTAAGTACCAACGTGACAGATGGTGAGTCCATCGCCGTCTCAGACACTTTACATACGTCATTGAATTACTTCGCAGAAATATGGGATTCGAACCGGCGTCGCTTGCGTAGCAGGCGACTGCTCAAACCTCAAGGCCACCACGGCTTTAATAAAATGTTTTACAAATAACGTTTATGTGTATTTGTGTTGATAGAAAGTGAAGTTCTTCTACACGGAGACGGCGAAGGACCTGCGCGTGAGTCCCATCTGCAAAGATCTTCGGGAAGCTATGAATAAGTTAGTAATTTATGCTTTTTTTTGGAGCCGTGATGGCTGTGGGGTTTAAGCAGTCGCCTGTTGCGCAAGCGACGCATGCTCGAATCCCAGCGGCTTGCACCAATGATTTTTCTAAAATCTCAAGTGCAGTAATTTCACCCCACGTGCTTTACGGTGAAGGAAACCTGCATATGTCTGAGAAGCAATTCAATTAGTACGCAATTGATCTTTTTTTCCTCCAAATACGATAGTTATGACAAATTACTGTACATTACCAGGGTAGTAATGAAGCTATCATCGGACATGCCATCAGACAACGCCCCAAAGCACTATTACCACAAGGGATTCGACTACATGTACTCCTTGTGGAGACACTGGATGACCGAGGAGGCCGACAGCTTCCCCAAACTGCTCGCCAACAACCAGGGGGAGGTCACAGGACTTCTCGAGCTGCCTAAGAAGGTAACTTTATATTGTTACTATAAGGGTTTACTAGTTACATACATACATGTGATCATGCCTGTATTCCCCGAAGGGGTAGGCAGAGATGTAATCACAACACCCACTTTTCACCGAAGATGATTAAGTGCCAACGTGACAGATGGTGAGTCTATCGCCGTCTCAGACATTACATATGTACATTACGTACGCGGTCATTCAACTTAATTAAGATGAAGGTTAATGGTTTCGAAAAATTGTTTAATAATAATAATAAATAATCCCATATTTCAGGAACTATCAGTGGTAGAAAACAATTAAAACGTAGTTAGATTTCACGTAAATTACTTTACGTTACAGATGATTTTTATGGAAAATTTCTCAAAAATGGAAGAAGATATTTTTGTCATAATAATTTTACTTGCTTCCTAAAATTATACCTTATCACATATTTTAACAGCTGTCCTATTTCCCCCGACATCTTTTATATAAACCCCGTTGAGACTCTCGATAGCGCGATTTAGATAGTAATGGCAACAGCGTCAACACCATCTATCGACACAACGTACAACCAAAGTTCAAACCACACAATATTCATTGTATATTTGGTTTATATAGTTATGATGTCCATAAAGAAGGGCTTCTGCTTTCCAGCTGGTGGGAGCATCGTCGTTCACTATGGCCGCCATCTTGAAGTTGTTGGACGAACAGGTGATGCCACAGGTGAACCAGCAATGGGCGGAGCAGCTCACCAAAGAACTGCTGGATGATTTGACGGTAACATATAAACACATATATTTTACTATCTCATAGATGTGCTCGCGGTTTCACAATGTAGCATTTATTGCTCAGCGATAACGACCGCCCTAGTTCCCTCCGAGCCTCGGAGAACCTAAGAGTCTGACAACTGGTTTAACCCAGATTACTGATTACATACATACATATATGCTCACGCCTGTATTCCCCGAAGGGGAAGGCACAGGTGCTGTAATAACAACACCCACTTTTCACCGAAGATGATTAAATGCCAACGTATCAAAGCGTGAGCCTATCGCCGTCTCAGGCACTATACTATACGACTTTGAATTACTTCTCAGACATATTCAGGTTTCGTCACTAAGTTTAAAAGAATACTCATTGGTACAGGCCCTGCTGTGATGCGAACTGCTTCCCTGCTTGCGTCGCAGGCGACTGCTCAAACCCCACGGCCACCACGTTTATTTTTATTTTTTAATCATCTTCAGTAAAAAAAAACCTCTGCCAAGTCCTTTAAGGACGCCTCTAGGAAGACATGAGTAAATATAATTTGCTTTCCAGAATACTCTGGGCACCGACGGCGTGCTGTTGTTCCCGAGTGCTCCGATGCCGGCCCCCTTCCACTACTCGCTGCTGCTGAGACCATTCAACTTCGCCTACTGGGGCATCTTCAACGTACTCAAGTGTCCAGTTGCACAGGTACATAATACTCGTTAATGAGTTAACACACGTGAGGCAATTTTTTTTTGTCAGATCAGGCGAATCCCTCGAAATAATCGTCAGATTATGTGACAGTACGTTTAGAACATAAAGATGAACCGTATATATCAATGTCTGACGCGCTCGAGGATGTCCATGCAACAGTTTTTTTTACATATTTAATAAGCTATAGCCGCTTCCCCCACCGATGAAAAGGTATATATCATATAACATTTTTTTCTTGATATCATTTAAGCTTTGCAACCCAATAGGTCTCTACGATGCTCGAGTAAATCCACATTTAGCATCGTGGGCTCCCCTACTATCAATAAAATACATATGCAGTTACCCCACTATATGAGTGGGGGGAAAAGCCCCCCTGGCAGTGTTTTCAACACAGATTTTGAAAAAAAACGAATACGGTTTTTGACATTTTACGTAGAATTTGTAAAAATTGCTTTTGAAGTTTGTAGATCTATGTACTTTCATCAAGCTGCTATTTTTAGGTATCATCAGATTGGTCGCGAAAACCACTTGTTTGTTGGGTACAGAAAATAACTAAAAAGATTATTACTACGAAATAATTATTTTATTTTTTAAAATCTGACGATCACCCGCTTTGGTTATGTATGGCATAAGGCCAGGGAACTGATCGTGTAGGTGGGTCTACTGTCATTTTTTTTTAGAAAGAGCTCATGGAACAGTTGCTATTGCGCATGTCATTCGATAAGCGAAGTTAAGCAACCTTCCCTCTAGCCAGTAATAGGATGGGTGACCGACCAAGTGCGACCGTGCCTCGGAGAGCACGTTAAGCCGTCGGTCCTGGTTGCCAATTTAACATCTTTGGCAATATTTACAGGTCAGTCGGAGGCCTAAAATAATCTGACAACTGGTTTAACCCAGATCACAGATTTTCCTCGTTAAAGAGGTTGCGAAGGAAAGATGGCAGCAGTCGCTTCATATAAAAATCAGGCGATCAGCCACATCGGGTTGAATCAAGTGCCGACCACAACAATGTATGGGATAAGGCCAGGGAGATGATGACTTCTTTTACATGGAAACATGAACACGAATGACGATGATAAAATTCATGATTAATTACCCCTCAATTTTCACTTAGCGCTCATAACTCGTGACAGCACATACACGGGTGCTATGTGCAAGAGGTTTTAGTTTATAAAAGTAAGAAGCACCTTGTTCTATCTACACCTACTATTATAAAGAGAAAGATTTGTATTTCTGTGTGTATGTTTGTAACGAATTAACTCAAAAACTACTGTGTCGATTTTGACAATTCTTCACTTCAGAATCTTTCACCATTGGATAGCTACATCATCAGCGAGTAACGTAGCCTATATTTTAGCCCCATACTCCCACGGGAACGGGAACTACGCGGGTGAAACCGCGTGACGTCCGCTAGTTCTTTATAAGTGGATAATACAGCTGCGTTATTCACTGAGGTTTCTGAGCGACAAACGTTGGTTTCAAACATAGGTAATTGACACATAATACATAGAGAATAAGGTTCAATTATGTTTATTTAAAACCGACACTTGACGACGAGTGCGACACTGGGAAACTTAGTGAATAACTCGGCTGGTTGCTTATGTTCTAAATATCACATCTCCAATTCCAATAAAGCCATGTACATTCCAGGTGCCGTTAGGTCTGAATGCAGAAGGCCTGCCCCTAGGCCTCCAGGTGGTGTCGGCCCCGCGCCAGGACGGCCTCTGCCTCGCCGTCGCTCAGCACTTGGGAGAGGCCTTCGGTGGATACGTGCCGCCTTGCTCCATTATCGACTAAATTATACTAACTCGGTACTATATTATTATAATCATTGTTTTACAATACTATTTGAAACAGATCACAGAGTGTGTAGACCACATATTATATGGATCTAAATGATGTATGTCTCTCGATCTGCATGGATGCTAGTGGTTACGATTGTCAGTCAGCCATGACTGCATTCTATTTGTATAGATACAAAAATTTGCTTATTGTTACGAATGTAAGCTGTGATCTGATAAACATATAATTGAATATTATGTATATTAAAATTTGATATAATTAATATATATTTGTAAGTATTTCTTAGATTCATAGAGGAGAGTTGTGATGAAGAAGCATATGTATGAAACTGGTTTGTTTTGGATAATTATGAACAATCTATCAAAAAAATTACAGATACAAATAATACAATACAGGTAAGTCATCAATACATATCTTTTAGGAAGAAAATTACCTTAAACTTTCTGCATACTAACATCTGAATTGATTGATTATAAAGTTAGCATATGGTTTTTGGGAAATATACAATTTCTATGTTATAATTTGGTACTTATAAAATTGTATTTATTTAAAAATGATTAAGACTGATTGATATTCCATTATCATTCAATATGGTGAGGGACCAATAAATTGTAAGGCTAAAATTATATTCTATGTTACAATATTAAACACATTTTTTTATTTACAGATTTTTTATTGAATATTGTCCGATGATAATTTGAACTTTTAGATATATCAGCGTCTGGATTCACTCGCGTTTCACTAGGTAGGTCGCACGGCCAAAACAACACTTATTCATTCAATGGTTCTAATAAAAAACCGATGAATGGGACAAAAATCTTTATTTGATTTAAAATGTCTGTAAGGGAACGGCGGCTCGGGCCGGGCTGGGGCCGGCCTACCGCTCGGGTCTCGTGTCACTCCGGCCGCCTCCGCCCGCCGCCCCTCAGCTCGGGAACTTGGCGAACAGCGCGAACTGCAGCCAGTAGCCCGCCAGCCGCACGCTCTGCGCCTCCAGCCGCGAGTAGCCCGCCGTCGCCCCCTTCGACACCGCGCCCGCGCCCGCCGACTCCTGGGGGCGTTCAAATAATGTTTCTTTGTCTACAATCCCTAAGGCCCTACCATGACCTCTTAACTTTTTTCCTGTTTAACGCATTCACTGCTAGAGCTAAATAAAAAGTCATTACCGTGTGCTACACGATCGGACCTTACACCAGTGCGTCAAACGCATATCGTTGTACAAATACGCTTTCGCTCTGTGCTAAAACCTCAACATAGCGTTCACGTAACATATTCCCCAGTGCTATTCGGCGCTTCTGCGCGTTTGAGTATTGTTATGACAGCTCATAGAACACTCGCTTGTTTACGACAGCCAATAAAAACATGCGAAAAGGAAAAGGGTCGGTACATATCCGGTATAATTTCATGTAGGCAAATTCCGTATCTATATAGCAAAGTGTGTAAGGGCCCTTACAATTTGGTCTTATTTAAACAATAGACGCGCAGAGTCGGCTTTAGCACACAGTTAAGGCACAGAAATTTGTATGGACTCACATAAGCGTCGTTAGCATATAGGAAAGTTCGGATAAACGCGCAGGCGCGTCGTTAGCAGTGAACGCGTTAACTCTTATCTTGATCATGATCTCATGATGTATATGACGTACAAAAGTCTATCACTGTCACACAATGGAACTACGATGGCGATAAGAGCTTATGGTCCGTGGTGTATAAAGGTGTTAACTCACCGGTGTAACAAACACGGTGAGCACGAACTTGGCCGGGCGGAAGGCGTTGAGCACGCGGGCGATGACCTCGTCGTAGCTGGCGGCCGGCACATTCGACTCGAACGACACGTACGAGCATGACCGCTCCGGGGTTATGTGGATTGTCATGTAGCAACCCTGTGCATCGATAAATCCGGCTTGAAAACAACCGTGGTCTCACTGGTATAACCCAGGTCACAGCTTTTCCTCGTTAAAGGGGTTGCGAAGGTCAGATGGCAGTCGTTTCGCATAACTCAAAACGCAAGGTCGAGGTTCGAACATATCAAAGCCTAAGCTTGGAACGCTGAACATCAATAAACGTCAAATTTGGTTCCGATTTCCGATCCGGTTTGGATCACTCGCTAGGGGCGCTTCGAAACAACACATGCATTTGTGAATAAATTGTTAACTTACAGATGGTATGTCCTTATCACCCTTTGTCAGCATAAACAGAATAACAGAGTATTTTCACCATTATGTTAATGCGCAAAAACATCAAATAAAAAAAAATTCAAATATTTCTGAAAACACTTGTTATTCCCCCCCCCCCCCCAATGTTCCAACTAAAAAAAAAATTGGACGAAATAGGCCATATAGGCTTTACGGTGACGGAAAACATCATGAGGAAACCTGCATATGTCCGAGAAGTAGATCCAAAACGTATGAATAGTGCCTGAGACGGCGATAGACTCACCATCTGTCACGTTGGCACTTAATCATCTTCGGTAAAAAGTGAGTGGTGGTACGAATACAGGCGTGAGCATATGTATGTTAGATTACGAATTAAACATAGCTGGCGAAATGTTAGTGAACTATATATAGCTAAATATATTTGTTTATTGTGTGTAAATGTATATGTGATGGTTTGATTAAAAAAACTGTTTCTAACAAAGCACTCACATCTTTAGCAACCCCATTCATGGAGTATCCGCATGGATCGAACAGGAAGTCGTCTATCACCATTCCAGGTATTATCTTGTCTATGCCGGACTCCTGAAACAATACACTGCTTTAGATACTTTTACTGTGGTAGGAAACTCAAAAACTTCCCTAGGAGGTATATAGTTCTGGGGGGGTCACGGCGAAGCATGTGAAGACGTATCACGTGCAACCCCCCAATTAGCGACTTGTAGAGACATCCACGGTGTTTAGTCGGTGTGAGTCCGACATAACCTTTCCGCTATCCCCGCGGCCCTTGGTGTACCCATAACGGATTCTCCACAAGAGAAAAAGAAAAAAAAGAGAAGATGAGCATATTTAGTTCATTTTTTTCGACCAAATCTATAACTCAAATCACTTATAGTAAGTACTCAGCCAGGGCTAGTTTCCGAACCGGTAGTAAATTCCTAAGACTCGACATTCATAAGTGCCTTACCAGGGCCTAAACAGAATAAATGTTTTTCATTTTTATAGATTGCTAATCATTCTCGGGATGGAGAAACGGCTTTTTCGGCTTAAGAGCGATACATTCACCTCATAGACTTATAGGTACGGACAAAGCCGCGGGCAATCGACTAGCAATCAGTACCATGTCGACATAATACTCGTTAATGAGTTTACGCAGGTGAGGCACACGTAATAAAATACAGTTACCCCAGTATATGAGCGGGGGGAAAGCCCCCATGGCAGTGTTGCCAACTCAGATTTTGAAAAAAAAGCGTATTCGGGGTTTGACAAAAAAGTTGAATTTGTTGAAGATAAGGGGCAAGCGGCTGTCATAATAGGAGAATATTTACATATAATGGAAACCGTAACCATAGCACATGTACGTTATACATTAGTATAAAATGTAGTATGAATGCGTTACCCTTGTGGCCTGCGCGGCGTCGGCGGAGTGTTGCCGCGTGAATATGTCCATGACGGCGGGGTCCAGGTCGGACATGAGGATCTCGATGGTCTGGTCGGGCTCTGACGTCACGCAACGCGCGCACTCGCGCTCCTCCTTCTCCAGGGCGTCCACTGTGCCTGCAACGAACAATTCACACACTTTATTACACCGTCATCTAAGAGCCGAGAGAGGAGAGCCCTAGCCAGTAATTGGATGGGTGACCGCCCGAGTTCCCTCCGTGCCTCGGAGAACACGTTAAGCCGTCGATCCCGGTTGCCAATTTATCATCGTTGGCAATCGTTACAGATCGGTCGGAGGCCTAAAATAGTCTGACAAATGGTTTAATCCATATCACAGATTTTCCTCGTTAAAAGGGGTTTGCGAAGGTCAGATGGCAGTCGCTTCGTATAAAAATCAGGAGATCAGCCACATCGGGTAGAATCAAGTGCCGACCCCGACAGATGGCGCTGTTTCGAACTCATATAAATCTACGTTTACGTTAATACGAAGGCGTGGGACAGCGGTGGCTGACTCGCTAGGCCGCAACAGTGTTGAAGTTTTTTAATGAAATATATTTTCAGCGGTCAAAAATTGTTTGACTACAAATCTGTATAATAAAGGGGGTAATGTTTGTGAGGTTGTAGGACCGGGTTAATCTACAGAACCTATTTTGAAAATCATTTTACCAATACAAAACAAAACCACGTTATTAGTGAGTGTCACATGGCCATAATAATAACCCGAAAAATAAAGACTGTGAAGTAATTAATAACTAGCTAAACTCCGCGTTAGTAGTTATTTGAGAGATGTCAAGTAAGAAAGAAGTATGTAAGGATCGTAGCATGTTGCAAACGGTGGTCTCTGCCTATCCCCATGGGTAACAGGCGTGAGCATATGTATGTATGTCAAGTAAGTTCAAGGGGTGTACCTTCGAGCGGCAGTAGCGTGTAGAGGTACCAACAGTCCTTCTCGGGGCCCATGATGTAAGCGCGACCCTCGCCGAAGAACGAGTCCAGCAACTTCACCTGCAACACAACGGTACATTATCAACCTCACTTCGCTACATAATATGACACAATATTGACAATAAAAAGCCGTGGTGGCCTTGGGGTTAGAGCAGTCGCCTGCTACGCAAGCGACGCAAGTTCGAATCCCAGTGGGGCCTGTTACAATGAGGTTTTCTAAAAAACTTATGTGCAGTTATTTCACACCACGTGCTTTACGGTGAAGGAAAACATCGTGAGGAAACCTGCATATGTCTGAGAAGTAATTCAAAGACGTATGTATAGTGCCTGAGACGGCGATGGACTCCCTCTGTCACGTTGGCACTTGATCTCATATTCGGTGAAATGTGGGTGTTGTTACGAACCCCTTCAGGGACCCTTCTGGGATGGCGTCAGCATATATATACTAACTGGGCCTGTAGACAAAGTAACACTATCATACAAAGTGTATAGAAATGGCACGTGACATGTCGTTTGTGTAATTTTTATACATTTTGTAACCTTTCTATTAACGCAAGCGCGACAGAGTATTTCTTTGTCTAGGCTTTCTGAGGGTCTAGTCTGCGTTTTTCACTACCGCCATCAAAAGTCAGTGACGTAAACGCAGATTTATATAGGATCGAAAGAGCGCCGTCTGTCGGCCAAAAGATGACACTATTGTGAGCCCATACAAATCTGCATTTACGTCGACGCCATCACTTGTGACGGCGATGTTAAGAAAACTCGCACTAGGCACTCTGGTGGGATTAAATTTAAACGATTGAGTCTTGTCCAATTTTACTCATAATATATATTTAACCGCCTTCAAAGAAAGGAGGAGCTTATCAATTCGACTGTATGTTTTTTTTATAAATCTAAAGTGAAACGAAACTTTTACTCAAGACCAAAGTCAAGTTTCTAGTAGATGCTTGGAATCCAATTTTTATTCTTGCATTCATGTCCCTTTCAGCTAAATCACAGCCTTATTAGCAGAGAAAGTTATAATATCTTTTCGCCAACTAAACTCAAACGCTGAAAATATGAGCTCAATGGTAAAGTGAACAAGTGATATGTATATACTGTATACCCTCCAATAAATAACACGGTACAAATAAGTAATATAGAAATGTATGATCTCAAAAAAATTTATAACCTATTATAAATAAACCTAATTGCATAATTTAATAAATAAGTATATAAATGTTTCCTATTGATTAGTAATAAATATAAGATAAATTGTATATACATTAATTAAGTAGTGCCTCTCAAATTGCTGTGCCCTAACAGGGTTGTTAGCTATATGTTATTACCACTATAACTATGTGTATGACAAATGAGGCCTGGGAGCCAGGATCAGTCGGAGCAGACCTTGGTTGGTTGAGTGAAACACCGTAACTTGGGCAATCCTGGTATTTATTGATTCCACAACTGTATTGACTTGTTCTCTTGACGACCACTTGAAGACCACACTATTGACATTTAACACCGAACTATATACCCAACTAAAAGAGAATCTTACCATCGATATGTAAAATGATAAGGCGCCATCTTGTGAGAAGATGGCTAACTACTAACATAAAAACTACGTTAAGCACTATGTTAATATTGTGTGTAATATGAAACTAACTGGCAATAAATATATGAATATGAATATGAATATGAATTATGAAGCGGCCAAGTTTTGATGTCTGTAACCCGAGCTTCTGTCCGTCTGGCCGGTGCTTCCTGCTCGACTTGCACAATGCCTTGGCAAATAATCTACAAGCTAATAATTTTAATTATTTCATCAATTCCTAAAATGTATTTTGTTTTAATTATTAAGTGTAATGTCGTTATCTCAATAATAATTTAGAGGAGATTACAGTTAACCTTTAACGTTTCAGCACATTTACAATTACATACTAAAACGAAGATTAAAAAAATATGAAAACTTTAATCAGCAGGAAGTAACCTAATGTCCATAATTGGGTTCCATCAAAGGGCGAAGTTAGGGTTATACAACAAGAGATAAAATAACTAAGTACCACGTTTTTTTCAACGTGGATATTCCGTTACACCAACCGCCGCGGGGGCAACGGAAGAGTGCCTCCTGAGTGCTAACTGCGAGATTTCTTAAAATCGCCGTTACATGGCATCGCGTCGACGTAAAGATTTGTATAGCCTATGTATATCTCACAATAGTGTCATCTTTAGGCTTGCTGTGCCCCTCAACAGCCATAGTGTTAATCTAGTATAAGTCTTAAGAATATGATCAAGCAATTGATGATTTAATAATAATCGACTGTAAAATTATTATCACTACATGTGTAAATATTTTTCCTCCATCCTCGTGGCGAAACAATGACGTGTGGTAGCACAAGTTTAGTTCGTGTTTAGAAATATACGTACATATAATAATATCCGCGACGGAGCTATCAGTAGAGATAAATAACATTGTTATTATACAAACGATTACTTAGAACTGAACGCGGTTCAAAGGCACAATTTTGCATTATTAGATAAAATGTTAATTACTATGATGTGTGTCACAATTTAGATAAATTCAAATGCTTCATCTGCTACAGCTAGCACACACATTATGCCCATTCTGAAAATACATAATTTCGCGAAACCTTAATTGTAGCATATGTAATTAAAATTACTCCTCGGAACTACAAACACTTCAATTATATTCATCTGTGTAGATTAATTGACGGTTGTTCATACAAATTTTCATTCTCCATTTCACCCCTTTAGAGGTGTATTTTCTGAAAATCCTTCCATCCGTTTTGTTATGTGTTGATATGTCAATCTGTGAGTTATTAAATCGATATTTACTTATTGGTCCTTCGAGCTATGAGCAATAATTTATTCGAACTCCTCCATATAATCACATAATTATTCCTAGTAAGGTAAATGTCACATTGAGTGTACTGGGAGAAAGAGCTACGACTATTTACGCAATTTTGCTTTCGTTGCGGAGTTTTACTTGCGTGTGATGATATAATTTTCCGACTGCAATCACAGTCTTAGCGGTTCCGGGTCAGCTTTTTAAATCACATCCTTGATTTGAACAATACTTATTTTGAAAAACATATTTTCTCGTTACCGATGCATTATCCTATTAAAATGATAAATACGAAAATTTGTAACAATGTATGTGTCAAAGTAACATACATGTTACTCCTTCACGCAAAAACTACTGTATGAATTTTTATGCAACTTTACAACATATAAGGCTATAATTTATAAGGATATTGCGTGAATTGTCCAAAATGAAAGGGAGCGATTGGGGGAGGATGATGATGTAATTGAATATCTCCTTACCTCGGAATCAAAATTATCATGTGGTTTCAACTGCGCGTGCGGTCTGGCAAACTCCCTGCGCGAGTAGAACACGTTCTGCACCGCGGCGTGGCCCGCGTCCCGCGCCAGCGCGAGGACAGCGCGCACGCACCGCAGCGGCGTGGTCGTGCCGCACGTCTTCAGGATCCAACGACGACGGGATACGAACATGCTGCTCTCACTACAGACAATATCAAAATCTTACTTTAGTAATGAATGAGGGAGTTATACTACACCAATATTATATATATAAATGCGAATGTGTATTTTCCCCAAGTATTTTAAGTTGACGATATCGCCTGAGTATTCACCTCATTTTGTATTGGAACGTTTAACAGCGCCCCAAGCGGCGAGTGTAGGAAGTTTTACGTATACAAAGAAAAGCTCAAAACTCAAGCGACGACGTTCGAATGCGTCAAAACCTATATACTTGGGTCACTGGTTAATGGACATCTTGTACAATCCCTGCTTTACATCTTGGTCATCCTATTTGCTTTTGTGGAACCCAGTTTTATTTGAAATACAAATATACGTTTATACATATATACAAACATATGCTCACGCCTGTATTCCCCGAAGGGGTAGGCAGAGAGAATTTGATTAAGTGCCAACGTGACAGATGGTGACTCTATCGCCTTCTCAGGCACTATACATACGTCTTTGAATTACTTCTCAGAAATATGCAGGTTTCCTCACGATGTTTTCCTTCACCGTAAAGCACGTGGTGTGAAATTACTGCACATAAGTTTTTTTTAGAAAAACTCATTGGTACAGGCCTCGCTGGAATTCGAACTTGCGTCGCTTGCTTAGCAGGCGACTGCTCAAACCACGGCTCTATAAACGTTTATAGAAACAATTAACTTTAATAGGTGATATGTGTGCCAATAAATGCTATCTGGTGACAACCGGATGACTCTGTCCACTGTCCATTAGCTCAGTTATCTATCAGGTTAATATAATTAATTGCTCGTTACAATAAAAGCTAGCGAATTGGGACACCTAATAACTTAATATGATTGAATTTGCTTTACCTACCTATATTGATTTGGTCATTAAGGTTTTATGTCAATCGCTCTATAAATAATACCGATCTAATTATACCTGTGTTCCGAAACACAACTCCTGCTTCTGCAGTGTACAAGCCTATTATACATCTATGGAAGATAAGTGTACTAGATTTTTAGTCATGTTATTTTTTATCGACATTTGTGCATTGGAACTTTGTCCATGAGCTTACGTTTCTTAAATTATTTATTTTGTATTCTTAAAATTGTATAATATTTTAGAAAAGAGTAATTACTGAGTTTCTTGCCAGGTTCTTCTCAGTAAAATCAACCTTCCGAACCTGGCGGTATCATGTATAATCCTGTATAATTATGTCGTTCTGACGACTTGAAAGTACTTTGTAAAAAGTCTAATTGAATGAAGAAATTTTAGACTTGAAGGCTGATTGAGAATGATAAATTCCTTATACAGTATGTCTCCACTCTCTCACGGCTAAACTTGTTTTGCTGAATAATCCGTATTAAGACAAGGGTACCTGAAATGACAGATAGTTGATCTCTACTTACCCCTGACTGTAAGTCAGCCAAGGAAGCGATCTTGAGAGAGCAATCGCGGGCAGAATCGAGGGGCAATGACGTCTATTTTACTAACTTCAAAGGAACATCAAACGCGCTGGATTTGTTTTTATCTCTATGCCCTAGCAATTAAGTAATTTAATTAAATACAGAACACGTTTTCGATTGAAGGGCCGTGGTGGCCTGCTACGCAAGCGACTGCTCAAACCCAATTGCAATACAAGTTCGAATCCCAGCGGGGCCTGTACCAATGAGTTTTTCTAAAAGACTTATGTACAGTGATTTCACACCACGTGCTATACGGCGACGGAAAACATCGTGAGGAAACCTTCATATTTCTGAGAAGTAATTCAATGACTTATGTAAAGTGTCTGAGACGGCGATGGAGTCACGTTGGCACTTAATCATCATCGGTGAAAAGTGGGTGTTGTGATTACAACACCTCTGCCTACCCCTTCGGGGAATACAGGCGTGAGCATATGCAGAACACGTTATCTATTCGGAAGAATTTTTGAGACTTCGCTTTGGTGTTTGTTAAAAAAACATACCGCCAGTTACAATCAAAGGGAAAACCACATTTTTCAATCACAAAGAGGAATGTGGGGCTTCCTTTACAATTCATATCAAGTTATTTGTCATTTTGATTTGACGAAGCGTATGTAAGGATCGTAGCATAAGGCGATCATTTGTATGGGCTCACAATAGTGTTATCTTTAGGCCGACAGGCGGCGCTGTTTCGATCCCATACAAATCTGCGTTTACGTCAACGCGGTGACTTGTGACTGCGGCAGTGAAAAACTCGCACTAGAACCCCGCAGTAGTCTCTGCCTGCCTACCCCAATGAAATGCAGGAGTGTACATATTATCTAAACAGATAAATAAAATTAAAGTGTCTGTTTGTAATTCCAAATAAACAGCTTTTACTAAATGCATATGAAAGTGTATACGGTACTGATAGCTGATGCTACAAGGAGTAACATAGGTTGCTTCTATTTTGAGTCCTTATGAATATTGAAAATATACATACATACATATGCTCACGCCTGTATTCCCCGAAGGGGTAGGCAGAGGTGTTGTTATCACAACACCCACTTTTCACCGAAGATGATTAAGTGCCAACGTGACAGATGGTGAATCTATCGCCATCTCAGGCACTCTACATACGTCTTTGAATTACTTCTCAGATATATGCAGGTTTCCTCACGATGTTTTCCTTCACCGAAAAGCACGTGGTGTGAAATCACTGTACATAAGTTTTTTAGATAAACTCATTGGTACAGGCCCCGCTGGGATTCGAACTTGCGTCGCTTGCGTAGCAGGCGACTGCTCAAACCCCGAGGCCACCACGGCTCATTGAAAATATACCTCTTATTAATTAATTTAAAAAGCACTACAGTACCATGGGTCACCAAAAATTAAAATATATTAATCGTGGCGCGTAGTCTGCTAAAGAGGAATCGATTTTTAATAGTTCACGTGATAGGTTATCCACACGCATTTAAAACTTAGTTTTATCAAACTAAGAAATATTATATTTATTTTTTAATTTGTCTATGTCCCTTGACCAGAGGTCATTGTTTAATATCTAAAACGTTATCAATATTGTATCACTTAGTAAGCGTGCACCACAATCTGTTCCCGATAACGTAAGACATTTGACCAAGGATAACCTTATGTAATTATACGTTTTTTAATCATGTCAAATTCGCGTCAATGATACGGATGCAAAGGTTGAGTTAAAGGAATTAGTGTCAGGTTTCATCAGACATATTCAGACTGATAGATAATAAAACACAAGAATTGGTAACATCTGATATATAGTATGTCAGAAACTCCGATTTGAAAAAATATATCAGTGTTAGACAATTATCGAGGAAGGCTATATAGACTACATATCATTACGCTAAAACCAATCGCGGGTTGAGCTAGCTTTAGTACAAATTAATCCACGCTGACGAAGTCGTAATAAGCCGGCATAAGCCATAATAGATATATTATATCAAAGAATTATTTTCTTCTCAAGACCGCGACTAGCGTCTCTAGAGTATTATATATGTAGCGGTAACGCACCTCTTTTACTAAAATGCTTTTTATTTTATAAATATGGTCAAAGGGGGTTCTGACACAAGCTGTCAGAAGAACTTGAAAAAAAGATTTTTATGTATATAGTGTTGTAAATAAAATAGAATTAAATTACAACACCGTATTTAATTACTACATATGGATGCTGATAAGCAATAATGTGTCAACCCACAAAAAGTCAAATTCAAAGGTTTTGATATATTTTGATAATGCATCACGTATTTAACATTCTAAAAAAGTGTTTCAAGTCATCTGAAACATAAAAGTACGTAAAAAATGGATTTATGTCATAAAACAAATCTTAAATCACGTATACAATCATCTTAAGACGCCATTTTCTCAAAACCAAGTTTATGCGGGTTGACACATTATTGCTTATCTGCATCCATATATACTAGTCGCATTATGTCCAGCCCGACATTGATCAGAAATAAATTGCCTAAATGTTTTATTCAGTATTAAAAAAGTTTTATTCATTAAACATTTTCTCTTTTGAATAATAGTATACTTAGACGTATAGAATTAGAGATAGACTTGTTTTTAGAATATCACAATGTTCACATTTTATGTTTAACTGAACATTGGCTAAAGAAGCATGAGCTTTTGCTCACTAATACTAAGTATAGACTTGCGAGTGCATTTGTCAGACGTTCAGCAATACATGGAGGCTCATTGATTATTGTTTCAAATGAAGTAAAATTTAAGGAACGTAAAGACATAGTTAATATTTCCGTTGAGCGCACAGCTGAGTTATCGTGCATCGAACTCGACAAATTTGTTATTATTTGCGTGTACCGTCCCCCTTCAGGGAACTTTTGTTTATTTGAATCTCTGTTAGAAGATGCTATTAAGCGTGTTAGTGTACTTAATAAAAATATAATAGTTTGTGGCGACTTTAACGTTAATCTGCTAGACAGTGGGCCATTAACGGTTAGGTTAGTTAGTCTTTTTAATTCATTTAATTTAAAGCATTTATTCTCTGAGCCTACTAGAATCACAGCAACTACAGCCACATGTTTAGATAATATATTTTGCGACTGCGAAGCCATAGATAGTGCTATTATTAGTGATATCACATCTGACCACTGTGGTCAAAAGATGACTGTTTTATATAAATGTCAATCAGATATACAAAAAGTAACATGTAGACCTATCACAAAGAAACGGTTAAATAATTTTAAATCTAATATAGAAAGTAAAATTCCATATTTGCGATGTTCACAAACTGATCCCGATAAACGTTTTAAAAGCCTATTTCACCTTATAAAAAATGAGTTTAACAGTACCTTTAAACTTAAACCGGTCCATAAGAACATTAAAGCAAAATTTAATGAATGGGCAACTCCAGGTATATGCATTAGTAGAAATAGGTTGTATGAGCTATATGGGTTGAAACAATGTAATCATAACCCTGAATTTCTAACTTATGTACGGGCTTATTCAAAAACCTTCAAAAAAGCTTGTATAAAAGCTAAAGCTCTATATCTCTCGTGCAAAATTAAAAATGCTGATAACAAGATTAAGGCTACATGGAATATGATCAATGCGGAGACAGGGAAGGTAAAAAGTCGCGATACTCGAATAGCCTTAAATATTAATAATAATCTAATCCGCGATAATATTCAAATTGCAGAAACGTTTAATAACTTTTTTATTAACATTCCTGTAGTTACAACTTGTTCCTTGCATTCATCTTCTTCAGACGCCGAATCTCTTCTTAAGTCAAGTGTGTCAGAATGCGACGCCGGCTTTTGTTTTTGTTCCGTTACCCCATTAGAAGTGATTAAGACATTTAAAAGTTTAAATTTAAAAAAAACGGGTGACCTGTGGGATATATCACTAAAAGTATTACAAGATATAATAGATATAATAGCTCCAAGTCTAGCTGAAATTTTTAACAATTGTATTAAATTAGGTAAATTTCCCGATTTGATGAAATACAGTAAAGTTATACCATTGTTTAAAGCTGGTGATATTAATGATCCCAATAACTACAGACCAATTTCAATTTTACCTGCTCTTAGCAAAATTTTTGAGAAAATCATGTTAAATCAGTTAGTTTTACATTTCAACATGAATAAGATTTTACACAATGAGCAGTATGGCTTCACCAAAGGTCGGTCGACTACTGATGCCGGTGTTGCACTTCTTCGACATGTATATAGGGCTTGGGAGAAATCACATGATATGATAGGTGTATTCTGTGACCTATCTAAAGCGTTTGATTGCGTACATCATGAGACATTATTGCTCAAATTAAAACACTATGGAGTCAAAGGTACTGCACTCGATTTAATTAATTCATATTTAAGTCAGAGGGTACAGAAAGTAGAGGTAAATGGCGTTAAGTCTTCCGGGTCCCCGGTTCTAATGGGCGTTCCGCAGGGATCAATATTAGGGCCTTTTCTGTTTCTGATATACATTAATGATTTACCGCATTTTGTTCAGAATACTTGTGATATTGTACTGTTCGCTGATGATACATCACTCCTGTTTGAAGTTAACAGAGCTAAAACGGATTATGATGATGTAAACAGTGCCCTTGACAAAGTATTGAAATGGTTCACTGTAAATAACTTAGTTTTGAACGCAAAAAAAACAAAATGCTTAAAATTTACTTTACCTAACGTCAAACCTGTTCCGATCAAAATTATGATCAATGGTGAAGAACTGGATATTGTGGAGTCAGTAGTTTTTCTAGGTGTAACACTCGATAATAAACTTCAATGGGGCCCACATATATCTAGTCTAGCTGGGAAACTCAGCTCAGCAGCATATGCAGTTAGGAAAGTAAAGCAATTCACTGATGTAGACACGGCACGCTTAGTTTATTTTAGTTACTTTCATAGCGTTATGTCGTATGCCATCCTGCTTTGGGGCAAAGCTGCCGATATAGAAGCCATATTTATATTACAGAAAAGGGCTGTAAGATCAATCTATAACTTAGGATCTAGAGCATCTTTGAAGGAAAAATTTAAAGAAATAGGAATTTTAACAGTGGCTTCGCAGTATATTTTAGCAAATTTATTACTTGTACATAAAAATATTAATTCTTTTCAAAAGAAGTGTGATGTACATAATGTCAACACAAGGCACAAAAATAAAATAGTAGTACCTACACACCGCTTACAGAAAGTCCAGGGATCATTTTTAGGGCAATGTATACGCTTTTATAATAAGTTACCTACATGTATTGTAAATTTACCCTTTGATAAATTTAAAGAGACTGTAAAATCTGTATTACTTAAAAAGGGTTATTATACAGTTAGTGATTATATATGTGATAAAGAAACTTGGAATAATGTATTACCAGATAAATATTGTAAGTAGTCTCATGGACACTGTACTTATGTTACAATTCTTAATATTTATTAGTTTTGATCTTTGTTTGACTGGCTTGAGTTGTCAGGCTCACTAAAATGCCTTTGCTTGCGGCGGCGTCTGGATGACGGGTTGTCCACTTCCCTCTATGATGGTTGAGGAGGTCAATGGCTGGCATTCACGTCATACTTGTGAACAGGTGCTGCTTGTGGGGGCTGGTCATCTCAAGCTACGCATTTAGTTATAAGTAGATGTACTAGATTTTTAGTTATGTTAATTTTTATCGACATTTGTGCATTGGAACATTGTACATGAGCTTACGTTTTTTAAATTATTTATTTTGTATTCTTTAAATTGTATAATATTTTTGAAAAGAGTAATTACTGAGTTTCTTGCCAGGTTCTTCTCAGTAAAAGCAACCTTCCGAACCTGGCGGTAGCATGTATAATCCTGTATAATTGTGTCATTCTGACGATTTGAAAGTGCTTTGTAAAAGTCTAATCGAATAAAGATACTTTTGACTTTGACTTTGACTATATCTGTCCATCTGTAAGCTTTCAAACCTGATCTTAGCTGATTTGGACAAGAGATAAATCCTAAAACGGATATAGGGCACTACGGATTCGAAATCACGCATAATCGATAATAGTTCATAGATATATATGTAGTTTGGCGTATTTTATAATAAAAGTATAATAAGTGATTCAATATCTTTACTTCGTCTTTTCGTCTTCTTTACAACACAATAAAATAAAAATAAAACACTCCTCCTGTTTATCGTCGTTCACGTCTTCCCTCGTCTTTCTCATCTGTCATTCTCAATTCTTTTTTATTTTCAACTTCCATTTTTAACTTTTTACACATTGCCTTTCATTATAGTATACAAACTCATTTCATCAATTCCACATTTATATATAAAATCTCTAAGCATAAATCATTATACGCGCGTGCCATAATTGCTCAATCTTCCGGAGCATTAACACTGATAATTGCCTCGCCTCATAAAGCTGTTAGACGCAGATAAGGCACGCTTTCATTTCAGCAAGTTCACTGTACCAATATTGATTAGAACTATGTGAACAATATGACAATGAATATAAGTAGGTACCTACATAGTGTGTGTTGAAGTTTATTCGTCAGTTAAACGTATAAACCTGTATAATTTTATATTCGTCAGTTTAATCAGCATTACACGTGTTACATAAGCTAATTATAGACAAATTGTATAGATCTGCTTACACGAGGATTAGCTTAAACCTAAGTATTGCGTCAGGGTACTTTGTGCGAGTTTTCTTAAAATCGAGGTTACAAGTAATCGAGTCGACGTAAGCGCAGATTGTATAGTCCTGGACAAATCTGCGTTTACGTCGACGCGATGACTTGTGATGGCGGCAGTGAAAAACTCGCATTAGGCCCTCAACGGAGTAAGAGTTACGTCACTTACCGAATGCAGCTAAGAATCCAATACATGATTATATGTTTTGTTTATGTGCATGCAAATTTAAACATGCTTCCAACAAACTGGAGTTTCTCACTCCAAGGTACTATTGAAAATATTAAAATCATTAGCCCCAGGTCCTAGATCTTCTTAATGCGCGCAATCCATACATGTTCCTGTATATGCTTGCTTGTGGGGGCTGGTCATCTCAAGCTACGCATTTAGTTATAAGTAGATGTACTAGATTTTTAGTTATGTTAATTTTTATCGACATTTGTACATTGGAACTTTGTCCATGAGCTTACGTTTCTTAAATTATTTATTTTGTATTCTTTAAATTGTATAATATTTTTGAAAAGAGTAATTACCGAGTTTCTTGCCAGGTTCTTCTCAGTAAAAGCAACCTTCCGAACCTGGCAGTAGCATGTATAATCCTGTATAATTATGTCATTCCGACGATTTGGAAGTACTTTGTAAAAAGTCTAATCGAATAAAGATATTTTTCACTTTGACTTATGTTTGCACTCGTTTCAAGTAAATTGATTAAAACTCGTGACTCCACCTATACATAAGTTCATCTCGACTTTCTCAAGACACGTTGGGTCATTTTTCAGCGAGACGACAACCGGTTCCCAAAAACCGGACCCATTTTTCTGACAAATTACCGGGCAGGTTAATTCGCTCGTTTCGTAGGATATGGGACACAAACATGATTGCATTATGACCACTATACGAGATGTTACGTTTATAAAGGATTGGTGTTGCCACCTGCCAATTGAAATTACGATCAAGACGTCATATGTGGTCGGCGCAATATGTTTTTCCCTTCCATTTCTCTCTATCAGGCGCCATATCTGCGTTCACTCCCATATCTCATAATCATCCATATTTATTTCTCAAGTTTTCCTTTGACCGTGTAATGGATATGTAATGGATAAATGGGTTATGAATGTGCATAACCCAAAACCCTTAGAGCAAATTGAATACTTGTACGGCTATAAATCCACCATTGGTAATTGATATTACAGCATTGTATTAAGTAATAGTTGTTACAAAACAAGGGATTGTCATGCTTATCAAAAGATTAACATAATCTTAGGAAATCAATGTTGAAAATAATGTTGTAGATTTTTCGATATATCTATGTTATCATTCAACTACACGATAACGATAAATGACTGGGAAATTTACAGTACCCCTATCACAGGTTTGCCACCGTTTTCGTAATCTATACTCGCTAGCGTCTCCGCCGAATATTAGTATGAGAAATTGTGCAGCGACTCCCAGCGGTGACGTGTAGAACTGAAATATCTCATACAAATATTGCGAGTGTCGCTAGCGAGTATAGATTACGAAAACGGTGACAAACCCGTGATAGGGGCACTGATGTACAAATGGTTGTTTTCAGTGTGTCTGACTCATTATTTCATTTGTATGACGAGACATGGTTGGAGAGGAGTACAGAGAAGACTTATATTTACTGTTGGAATCTTATGCATTGAGATATTCCAAAACTCCGAACAAAACGATTTTTTTTTTCAGCGGGCGTACATTATAGTGTTAAAATACACAACATATTAGTTATAATTGTTGGAAATGTTAAGAATAATCATGAACTTGAAATGAGTATAGAAAAAAACACAGAAACGGTATATAGTGACGACGAGCTGATTCCAAATCACACAGAATATTATTATAACGACGAGGGTGAAGGTGTAAATTTAATTATTAAGACTAACGTAAGTATATGGAAGGCATTGGAAGGATAGTGAAATACAACCTTGCTAACCTTTCAAATATATTTATTCGTTTGGCTTAACAAACTTTCAAATCGTCTAGAAATGTAATGCTTATACTCCGAAATGTTTTCGCCTTATATAGTATACATAAGAAATGTTCAATGAAATTAGTGTCAAAGAGATAGCAATAAACATCGCAGATTCTAACAATACTAGACTACGTTCCCCAACGTGTTGATAATCAAATTAAGTATATAAGCAAAGTACATAAGCAAAGCGCTAGTTGTATTAAGAGACACCTGTCACTGTCACTTAAAACAGTCTCCAAAAATGTATGAGCAATATTATTGAATATCTGGGAATCATTTCGAATTGAAATATCAACCAGCATTGTTATGAAAATATAATTGGAGATCACATCGCCATGGCTGATAATATTTATAAAAAGTATCCTCCACGCTGTCATGAGTTTGAAGAGGATAAATTGAAGCCACGTGCAAAATTTAAAGAAACAACCGGAGCAGCTATTATTCAATCAAAAAAAGATGTATCACATTTAGCGAGTAACGATACCAATAACGTTACGTTATTTTACTCGATCATATTTACGACTATACTTGTACTCGATATGAGAATGATGCGTAGTTACTCAATTCCTCCCAATGACCATTTCAGGATTTCCTGGATGCCAACATTTACACCGAAAGCTATTAAACTGCCTGAAAATATAAGAGGTGTCCGTCTTGATAGGCCATAATTTCAATTGTAAAATCAATTTAGATGTCTCACTAATGTCTTTATTTGATTAGTGAAAAGAAACCCAACCTACTGCAATCTAAATAATTAAGCAAGACTACAAAAATAAATCCAGTAAGGTCTATTAAAACAATACCACGCCCCTATTATTCAAAGGAAATTATTCCACGTACAGGCGATGAATATCAAAGTGTAATAAACCAAGGACACATGTCTGGATGAGATGTAACTGCGTCACAGCCTGTTGATTGCACCGAGCGCGCAGGTGCAGATCAATATTGTACGCCGGGCCCGGGAACATACATAAATCTAGCACTACATGCACTAGGTACCCCTAACGACTCGAACATTCGCTGAGATCCCGGAATTAGGGCTTTAAGCTCTTGTCTGTATGACTGTGCAGACTAATAAATGACAAATACATCTGTCTCATAGTAATTGTCTTTATATGTTATGATGGCAATTAAGAGGTCATGGTGAAAATGAAAACTACAAGACAATTATTAAGAAATGAGCCCAATTCAAATGTACACATATTTAAAAATATACGGTAATACGGTTAATATTTATTGCAGTTAATAAGAGGCTTCAATTTAATTACATAATATAGCGACGAAAGAGCGTGTGCTTCAAATTTGCAACGACCTTAAAGTCTCAAGGTAAACCAGACCCGATCGTATTTGGACAGGCCTTAAACAAAGCCTTTTTTTGATACATCGCTGTATCCATGTTATAATTGGTAGCTAACTTTTAGAAACTATTTCTAAGCGATTTGATTAAACCTCAACCGTTTAGGATATTCTGTCGAAAGATGATCGACGGACTTAAATCGAACTGAAACAACAGTGTAAGTATTGGGGATGATCTTTAGCTCTTTTCCGAGCATTCCGCATGGTTTGTGGTTAAACAATCGCTCCATGACCCATTTAATTTACCGAACAATCACAAATAAAATATTCCGCGGAGACAATCATGCCTATAAATAGCTTGATGTTGCAAATGCTAGCAAAAAACTATTTCATTACATTTAATGGGCGTAATGTTCAGACAGAAGCAAGTAGCCTTGAAGAAATTTAAACCGGAGACATCAAGCAGCGTTTTTTGCAGTCACAATGATTGTTACTGTCAATCAAATTGGTCAGTGAACTATTGTATAATTTTGGCCTCATCGAGCGGGAGCCAAACTAATAAACAATGAAGCTTCTAAGATACCCACTCAATTTGATGTATGTGTCTATTAAGGATATTTTGACTTTGCGCTAGTTTTGACACACTTTTGCTTGGAAATTAACAAATGAAAGTGATTTATTCAGTATGGACCCTGGTTAGGCAGATATAAACGTCGAAAATTTACCACCTGCTCGGAAACTAGCCTTCTGAGAAGAACTGACAAGAAACTAAGGAAGACAAAACACAGTTAGATTGAAATCGAAACGAGCAAACAAAATCCTTTTCAGGGTGAAATAAAACTAGCTGGCGAGATAGAAATTTGTTGGTTAGTTGGTTCTACTGCAAGCATAGGTACATGTATATAAAATGCTTAGCTTGCACTCTCATCTGAAGTGGCGTTGCTGCAAAGGCGAGTTTGAGTGCACAGCGCATGCGCGCCGCGGACTACCTTGACCTTACCCTCGCCAAACCTCCACCACCACGCCCCTGAGCCCACAGGAGGTGGGTTCTGACTAACTTGACCCCACTTGTACTGAATGTACCGAAATTTTCTTCACATAATGCGTAGATTGCAGAAAAAACGTCTGTGGATCGAGAGATCTGTTACTTTCATCATGACCTGAACTGATCTTTAAATAGGACATTTCCAAATGGACTTATGTCAAATTAGAAAGTGTTCAAAGCACTCACAAGAAGATGTCGCCAAAAATAGATCGTATCCCGCCTACCCGTTCCGAGGCGGTCCGTTTTTAACGCCGAGGTAAACAAATCGATGGCAGGGGACGCACGCAAGGACGTCTCTTTCAACGACGGCGCCAACTTTGGTACACTCCTGGGATCATATTTTCCTCTAACGGTCAAACCGTACAGAACACATTTAGTCATCAACAAAATATTTGGCACAGTGTGAAAGGAAACCATATCGTGTGTAAGTTGGTGTATTAATAGATCTTGCATAAAAGTAACCATTATTAGCTCTCTGTGTCTCTCTTATATCAAGAGCACTCGACAGATTTTTACCACTTCAGCACGCTTATTCGCTTCTACGTCGTAAGCGTGACCTACATTTACGCCATAGCTAGCATACCTATTTTATTTTCGTCTATACAAGTCGATCACATGAAAGTGAATAACATCCGTAATATTACTGGAAACGTTTGCTATTCATAATAATCATAATTCTAAGAGTTGTGACTCTTGTCGGAGTAACCGATGCAATTTCTTCCATTCGTCTCTATCAAGTGCGTTACTATCTATTATTTATTTTTATAAATTTGCTATTATGATTAGTTTAATAATACATAAACTTCCTGCGAATTGCTTCAAGCGTTAAAGCGATGAAGCTTTCAGCATCGTTAGCGGTGACAATTTATAGCCTGCTGTTAAATATACAGCGTAATTAAATGACAATTTCAGTGACTGTTATAGCTTGGATCAATAACGAAGACGTTTCGCGACTATGTGAAGTTAATGACTATAATGATGATTATACTAGATCCGAACCAATTCCTGAGAGGATCTGTAATATGGCCATTTGGTAAAATGATCCACCTATTATCTAGGTTAATGTTCCGCCGAAGCAAAAAATAAGAGAAACCAAAAGTGGGGATCAGAACGGCATATCTCGCGGGATAGACGTTCGATTAAATTATTACAATGTTACATGATTATGAGAAGACGCAACCATTGAAGCGAAAGAAGTGTGCAGCGGTCGTACTATATGGCGCACGGTAGTCTCTGTCTACCCCCATGAGATACAGGATAGTTAATCATAGGAAATAGATACATAATACATAGATGATAAAGTTCAAGTTCGTATCTTTGAAACTTATACTCGACGTCGAATGCGACGTTGAGAAACCTTACATAATAACGCGGATGCACTATCCGGTGTGAGAGACATCGTCTGCGCAGGATTTGATTGATCTTACATTTTGGAGATTTCACACAGTATAGAAAGCCTTTATACTGATATATACGATACATTTTTGTAAAGTTGCAATAAAATCCATTAATTTTTTTTGCGTAACAAACATCCATACGAAATTTGGTGTTTATAATATAATATTAGTAGGATGTATGCATGCAACTACCTATTTATATCTATACAGATAAATAAAACTGAACTGTCTGTTTGTAATTCAAAATAACAGCTTCTCACTAAATGCATATGAAAGTATATACGGTATGAATTAAAAAAACAAATTTAAAAAAAAAATCTGTTTCTTCCGGGTAAGCTCTGAAACGGCTGGACCGATTTTAACGGTACTTTCACTGGCAGATAGCGAATGTTTCAAGGAGTAACTTTTATTTAAGAAAAACATTTAGTGTTCCGCGGGAATGAAATTAACAGTTGGAATCATAAAAATGCTAACACGAAAAATTACGTCTACGAGTAGGTTACGTATACTATTACATAATGATTGTATTCCGCAGTGATAGATACAGGGAAAAGGCAAGCGTTAACTCTTTTGAATAGCACGACCTCCAACTGACATTATGATAGCCATAACAATAAAGACAATACGATGTATCAATGGACAGTTTCAAGGTCTGTAATCCTGCAGTGTAATAATGTTATATTCTCTGTGCTTAACCTACATACCAACCTAGGGGGGGGGGGGGGGGTTTGCCAAATTACACCAGCCCGTTTTTTTGTACGTACTCTGAAAACTCTATCATCCTTATTATTATCGAGAACTAGACCAAATTTGGAATAGAACTATGCCCATCCCTTTTTAAATTCGTATCACAAAAAGAGATGGAACTATTTGTAAACCAAGGATTATCTATGGAAATGTTTTGCAATAAAGGGATTTTATAAAAAAGATTATAAGTAATATTGTTTTTGAATTTGGTTTTTAATATTACATACATACATACATATGCTCACGCCTGTATTCCCCGAAGGGGTAGGCAGAGGTGTTGCAATTGCAACACCCACTTTTCACCGAAGATGATTAAGTGCCAACGTGACAGATGGTGAGTCCATCGCCGTCTCAAACACTTTACATACGTCATTGAATTACTTCTCAGATATATGCAGGTTTCCTCACGATGTTTTCCTTCACCGTAAAGCACGTGGTGTGAAATCACTGTACATAAGTTTTTAGAAAAACACATTGGTACAGGCCCCGCTGGGATTCGAACTTGCGTCGCTTGCGTAGCAGGCGACTGCTCAAACCTCAAGGCCACCACAGCTGGTTTTTAATATTATAAAAATTTATTAGGATATTGCTTAGAAACAAATTTGGTGGAAACGGTAAAGTAACGGTCTGTAAATAGAACGAGGTCTTTCTTTGAAGTGTATTGATTTAATAGTTCAGACATTTTCATGGAGCCTAATAAATGTCTCATTTACATTATAAATAAAGCACTAAAAATTTATATTTGGACCAGAGTCAACGAGACTCTAATAATAATCTAATAACTCAACGAGAATCTAAACTTTCTCCTGAAAACAATGTATTTATTTTATACCTCATCTATAAACCAACATCAGAAGTCAATGGCCTCTCAGGTACGATAGCTCAAAGTACTTTAACGCAGCTGTTCTTTGCGTGGATAAAACCGATAAAATACATCACTATATATAGGCAGGCACTAACTAATATTAGTAGTGCGTAAAAGAAAAGTTGAAAGAAGTAGTTGATGTTACAAGGAGTAACTTAGTAAACTTAATTAGGGGGCTTCGTGAAAAAATCCACCCATAAATTAAGCCTAAGCGGGTGAAACCGCGGGGCACAGCTAGTAGGCGATAAAATAACATTCAACAGTCCGTGGGATTTCCAATTGCTGTTTCACTGCACACGTAAACGCATAAATTACAAATTTAAAAGCACTGTAAATTTCACCAAATTAATTTCAAGTCACATAAATGTGGTAAATGCGGTAGCTTATCGTGTGAAAGAGCTTTATAATAATTTAGGTCACATTTCCACTTGTGAAACGGAACATAAGACATTTAAGGCACTTATTGACATCAAGCAAATAACCACCGATTCAGAAACTAACGTGCTAGCTCAGGAGAAACGGCCGCTAACTCAGTTGGCATTTCGAAATCATCAGTCTTCATAGGTCTCTCACGGTCACTGTCTCAAAGACAATTGAAGCAAATAGGTTTGAGGCAATATTCTCCTAAATTTTCGAATTCAATGTTTATAGAATTATTAAGATTATCGGTAAAACACCAGTGCTTTGCCAATAATATTTAAATATATAAACATGAATTGCTGTTCGTTGCTCTCGCTAAAACTTGAGAATGGCTGGACCGATTTGGGTAATTATGATCTTGATATGTTTATGAAAGTTCAGGGAGGGTTTAAACCGTGAAAAACATAAAGGAAAATGTGATACGAAGTCCACCGTATCAACTAGTGAAGAATAATGAAGATACGAATGTAGTGTCCTCCCATAGAGGATCATAAAATTCTTCCAGGGGACCTTTTGCAGTGCAGATATAAATAGCCGAAACAATGATTGGGCAGCTGGTCAGGGTCGGCGTTCAAATTAATAACAACACGTACAATTGAGATGCAATCGAGGAGATTGCTTTGATTGAGACAACTGATGTCAATCATTCCTGATCCTGAGATACATTACAGATCAGTTACGAATTGGACTACAATGGACTTTATTTCTCGATATAATGGATCATAAAATTGGTGTTATGGTCTGTTCAACAATCCTGGTCTTGTGCCTAGTGTGGTCCTCAGCTAACTATAATCCTTTCCTTTCCTTTCTTTATTTAATGGCGATGAGCTTAAGTAAAACTATTCCGCCAATGTCAAGTGATTGTTGAGAAAAATATCTTGTAAATTGTTAAAAATATGTGGAGGAACCCATTGGATTCCTCGCTGTCAATCAAAAAACACTATAATCGTTTAAGCAGCGCGTATTACGAACTTATTAGCTTTGGCGTTTTATTTTAGGGCACCAAAATGAAACGTTAAAGCTCAGAAGTTTTACGCTCTTCTTAAACAGTAAATGCAAATAGGTTAATTGCTTTGAGTTTGGTATTGTCATGTTACAGGGCGTCCTAGTATGGAACTGTTGTAAAATTAATGCAAGCTTTTAAACTTTAATAGAGAATGGTCAATTATAAAAACAATAATTTGTCTCTAACAATTGCCAGAAATTAGAGAACTTAACATAAAAATAAATTTAATATTCCGGAAAAATTCAAAACATTATTTTCAAAGATTCTATCAACGTGAAATAGAAAGTGAAACTATTTTAGAAATCTAGAGAAATGGAGGTTGTACCTACACCACGCATGCGCGAGACGTTGCGGCGCCAACCATTTTCACGTGGTATTTTCATGATTCAACTCAACAAAGGGTTACACGAGCGATCCAAACGTTCATAGTCTAAGAATATCACCCTACCAACATTAACTTTTTTTTGACATGGTATTATCTGCAGAGTATCAAAAATCAGTCACCAATATAGTATAAGCGTAATTTTGTCGTGCCACAAATAGTAGACAGTAAAGGCAGACAAGGTAGTTATTGGATTGAAAATAGAAGAAGAAATATCAGTTTTAAACTTATAGCGAGTTCCAATCAGCCTTAGAGAAATACCCGGAACGAATAAATATCTGTCTGAAAATTTATGAGTAGGTATATTACTTTAATGATGTTATTTTGTGCAGGAATATACCACGAGCAAGATGAATGAAAACTGGAAGCTTTCCACCGATTACTTTTCCGTGATCTCTTGATTCTAGCATCAAAATAAAATGTTTATATGCATAAATAAACGAAGATGCTTTTACAGTTGTTTTGAGAGACTGGTCTACGGTTGAAACGTTACCAAACTGTGTCGAATTGGTCGTTTATTTACACGGAGAAAGGTGTCAAGGATTTATGTTCTTCGTGACTAAATGTTGAAACAGCAACCACTACACCTTTGGTGGTCTTTTGAGAAGACTTGGAAGTCATTAATGAATAGAAGGTCATTAACGCGTTCACTGCTAACGACGCGTATGTGCGTCCAACTGTTCGAGAATTTACGAAGAAGTTGAAATGTTAGCAGTGAGTGTGTTAACAGAATGAAAGAAGTGGTGAAGGTTTTTAAGATTTAGATTTGAAATTTAGACTTTTTCAATTACGTGTGAAAAATGTTTATTCAGTTTGGGCCCTGGTAAGACATTTATGAATGTAGAAAATTGACGGTCGGAAACTAGCCTTCTGAAAAGAACCGCCAAGGAACTTAGATAGAAACAGATCATGATTGAATAGCATCTACCTTCATGCTACTGACTCAGCCAATATTCCACATCTAACGGGAACATTATTACCTTCTTCAAGTCATATCGATCCAACTAGCTAGAGAGTCTACATATATATTTGCCTCTACGTAACTACTCTCGGAAAAGTCTAACTTCTTATAGTGTCCTTGAGAACGCAGTATCAACATCAACAACAACAAATAATATAGTACATACTTGCGTCAAGAGGTTCCCAAAGTTGATGATAATAGTTACAGAAATAGCTGGACACGTCTGGCGATTTAAGTCTCATAATTTTTTGAGAAGCGGCCAATAATTCTACATAGACTTTTGGATAACGAGAATGTCAAGCTGATTTTACGACATTTATATTTTGTTATTTACGATTTCAGACAGATTTCCTTGTGGTTATACCCGCATAGGATTAACAATAAAAACTATGATTTCTGTTACTTAGATATAATTATTCTGGTAACATTTGCCATTGATGCTTCGCTCTTGTTGTAATAACATCACGCTGTGAAACCCTAAAATCTTTCTCGATTATTGAACCATCCAACACAAAAATATTTTTTTCAATTCAACTCAGTTTATTAGATTAACGTGTTAAACAAACTCGGCAGCTTTATAATGCTAAGACTACGGCTAGCTTGGGTTAAAACAGCTTATATTTCATTTAAAAAACAAACAGATTAAATGCAGTGTTAAAGAACTGTTAATGGATCAATAGACAGCCGGGGTTGTCTACAGCAGAATCCATCCGTATTAATCTACGTAACATTTACAGCATCATTACAGTTGGCAGGGTGCCCATGCGAGTGACGTCACACGCTCGTGAATACGCAATACGCTCCCTTTTTACGCCAAACTACGTAATAACATAAAAAGACAATACAGGAATGGTAGGATTGCGTGTAGTGGGTTTTTTGCAGCTGAAATAAAGTCTGGGAATTTAAAAACTGATACTGTTAAGGGTGTGCTCAGAGTTCTCTGAATGTTAATTAAAGACAGGAGTAGGCAGTCTCATTGTTTTCAGCCGAACTCAAGATCCTGGGTTTCGATCCCAGAGTCTGGCAAAGTGTTATTTGGTTTTTTCATATGTGATCTCCCAGTAAGAGCCCAGAGTCTGGATAAGTGCCCGGTCAAAGACAATAAGCTCCTTTTACAAGTACAGTACTGGACAGATTTAAAAAAAATCTTTCACCTTTTGAATGCTACATTATCACTGATTAATATAGGCTATATTTTATCCCCGTACTCCCACGGGAACTACGCGGGTAGAACCGCGTGAAGTCCGCTAGTTTGAATACTTAGTAAGCCTCATACGAACCTGGCCGGACCTTGTAATTATCAATCCAGTTGGCAACCAATTATGATCAGATTGTAAGCGTAGTTTACTATAACGCGGAGATAACCCTGCTAAAGAGCGATAACCTGAGGGGCCATGGTCCTTGATGCGGAGACGTGATCATTCATTTTAACTGCTTAACTCTTAATTTATGTCGTATTCTTGATGAGGTTGAAGAAAAAATATTCCTGCTGTTCTGAAGCTTACATAAAATTATAGTCCAGCAGTCCATCACTTACCCATGTGGCTACCGAAACTAACGAATATTGCAAGCATTCAAAGATTATTTGGTTCGAGTCCCAATGTTACTCAAAATTTTCGTAAAACGGTTGTAATTAATTAATTAAGAGCCGTAATGGCTGTGGGATTTCACTAGTCGCCTGGTACGACACAAGTTCGAATCCCAGCGACCTGTATGAATTTTTTAAACTAAATTGCAGTGATTTCACACGACATTCTTTACAGTAAAGGAAAAAAAAGCGAGGAGATCTTAAGATGTTTGAGAAGTAATTAAAAGACGCATGTATAGTGCCTGAGACGGCAATGGACTCGCTATCTATCGCATTGGAAATATGATAATATTCGGTGAGGACTGTTCTGCAGACACCTTCGGGGATTACTGGGATGGCATGATTTACCATTTAATGATTTACCAGCCAGCGTTACGTCACAGACGTGACGTCACTGATAAGTTTTATCTAAAAATTAACGAAGCACTTAATGTGCCTACTGACTGCCGATGACCTCACGTATCTCAAGTCACCGTTTACGATAATGGTTTATAAATGGCGAAATACCTACCATTTAATATTAGTATGGACGCGGTATTTGCAACAGGGGCAAAATCTAAAGAGGAATCCCTCTCTAGCTCACCGTGAGAGAAAACACAATTCACCATTTAATTTATCTATACAGATAAATACAATTGAAGTGTCTGTTTGTAATACCAAATTAGCAGCTGTTCACTAAATGCATATTGAAAGCATATTCGGTACATATACATATAGACATAAAAAAATTTTTTTTATCTTTTTCTACGTCTGTCCGCCTGTCTGTCTGCTTGTTCCGAAAAATCTCTGATGCGACTGGATCGATTTCAACGTACTTTCACTGGCAGATAGCTGATGTTACAAAATAAGATAGAGCAACTAAGGTTACATACATACATATGCTCACGCGTGTATTCCCCGAAGGGGTAGGCAGAAGTGTTGTAATCACAACACCCACTTTTCACCGAAGATGATTAAGTGCTAACGTGACAGATGGTGAGTCCATCGCCGTCTCAGACACTTCACATACGTCATTGAATTACTTCTCAGAAATATGCAGGTTTCCTCACTATGTTTTCCTTCACCGCAAAGCACGTGGTGTGAAATCACTGTACTAAGGTTACATTAATTAAAAAAAAATCTAGGTTTGAAACCGCGCGGCACAATTAGTTTATTAATATATAGAAAGCCCGAGCGGGCGAAGTCGCAAAAGTACATATTAACAGGAAGGGATTCCCCTTGCATGGCTGCAACAGCAAATAGGCGACAGTGGGATGAAACGACCATAAATCATTCGCGACCAAAGGGTATTATTACATGGTGTACATTGGCTATAAACACATACACGTGAATGAGGGAGAGAGCAAAACAGTGAAAGAGCAAGGCCTATATAATAGACAAAGTGACGCTACCCTCACACTTCTCTATTAGAAACGGTACAAAATGTACGAGAATGTCACGTGACTGGTTTATGTCATTCCCATACATTTTGTATGGTTTCTATTAGCGCAAGCGTAAAATAATGTTACTTTTTAGATAGAAGATACTGTAACCGAGTTGTGATAGTGGCCATGGCAATGAGTCGCTCACTCTAAAGTGAAAAACATAAAATAAAACCAGAATTATTTAAATAAAGGGATGTTAAAGAAAAGGAAAAAAAGCAGAAGGGAGCCATGGTGGCCTTGGGGTTTGAGTTGCCTGCTATAGAAGCGACGCAAGTTCGAGTCCCTGCGGGGCCTGAACCAATGAGTTTTTCTAAAGAAACTTATGTGCAGTGATTTCACACCACGCGCTTTACGGTCAAGGAAAACATCGTGAGGAAATCTACATATGTCGGAGAAGTAATTCAATGATGCCTGAGACGGGGATAGACTTACCATCTCTCACGTTGGCACTTAATCATCTGCGGTGAAAAGTTCGTGTTGTTATTACAGCACCTCTGCCTACCCCTTCGGGGAAAACAGTCGCCCTTGTATCGTTGCTTCTCCCGTCAAGCCACAATTTGAGAAGGGTAGCCTGAATCCTCTAGTAAATTAAGTTAAGCTAGTATTTAAAAAAATCACGTTTACGTAACACACTGCAAAAAGCTATATTTATTAATCACTAGCTGTGCCCAGCGGTTTCACCCGCGTAGATTTAGTTTTATATAATACTTTATTTCACAATAAAAGGTAGCCTATGTCCTTTCTCAGGGTCTAAAGATTGTCTGTGCCAAATTTCATCAAAATCGTTTGAGAGGTTTAAGCGGGAAAGCGTAACAGACAGACATAGTTACTTTCGCATTTATAATATTAAGTAAGGATAAGACGGTTACGTTACATATGAATCGATTTATAGAGTTATTCAACACTACCGGTCATGGTCAAGGGCGTTACATGTTACGTGTTGTGCAGTAAGTGATGCGTCATCCACTTGTCAACTTGACACTTGTCAATTTAATACCTAACAGGGGGGGAAATTTCCTCAATCGTAGTTTACGTAACGTGCTTCATGGGGGTCTATTTGAGTATGGGTACCGCTTATGTAAGCTCTTGAACACACACGACTCCCTTGACAAAAACTTTGATACTCTGGCCAGGTTTCGTCAACACATGCTGGACAATGTCCGACCATAATTTTAATTTGTAACTGTAATTTTCTTTTCTCTTTATTTTTATTCTAACTTCTGAAAGGCTCCAATGTAATTGCGTGTCTTAACTTTACTGACTTGGTTTATATTGTTCTCAAAGCCACGTAACTAAATATTATCCTGTGTAAGCTTTGTGTCAAGCTTAGGTAATGTTGGTTTGATTGTTACTATCTATTTAATGTGTGCACATATACTAATAGCACTATAAGTGCGCAGATCACAGTACTGCTGTTATATAATGCATCTGGTGTTTGCCTGTAATAGGTTCTACATATAGCTTAGCACCCCTACAATTAAAACTGTTTATGTAAGAACCTAATAATAAATAAATAAAATTAAGGTTTATTCCATTACCAGTGGCACAGAATTAAAACATACATACGTATGCTCACGCCGGTATTCCCCGAAGGGGTAGGCAGAGGTGTTATTATCACAACACCCACTTTTCACCGAATTTGACTAAGTGCCAACGTGACAGATGATGAGTCTATCGCCGTCTCAGACACTATACATACGTCTTTGAATTACTTCTCAGAAATATGCAGGTTTCCTCACGATGTTTTCCTTCACCGTAAAGCACGTGGTGTGAAATCACTGTACATAAGTTTTTTAGAAAAACTCATTGGTACAGGCCCCGCTGGTATTCGAACGTGCGAGTCATACGAGTCAAACTATCATGTCAATAAGAGCTCATGGTATGGGCCTAGGACGGAGGAGCTCGGTGCACAGTTGCTATTGCGCTTATAATTTGATCAGCGAAGTTAAGCAACCTTAACTCTTGCCAGTAATTGGATGGGTGACCGCCCGAGTTCCCTCCGTGCCTCGGAGAGCACGTTAAGCCGTCAGTCCGGGTTGCCAATTTATCATCTTTGGCAAATCGTTGCAGGTCAGTCGGAGGAATATATCATAGATTATCCTCGTTAAAGGGGATGCGAAGGTCAGATGGCAGTCGCTTCGTATAAAAATCAGGTGATCAGCCACATCGGGTTGAATCAAGTACCGGTCGGTACTAAACAACCCGAACCAATTTATGGGATAAGGCCAGAGAGATGATGATGGTATGGCCCCATGACCTGTATACCAGCGAGGCAGGCTTCTAAAGTTGTGAAATATACACATTGAAACACTCCTACCGGGTGTCTGTATGTTCCCAAATGTTGGGTTCAGTTTCCCAGCAGGTAGTTCGTTATCTGTCCGATTAACTTGACACACAGATAAGCCTATATTACATAAGTGGATCAATAACTACACGACCATCGCCTATCTGTATGTGACCCGGTTATCTGCACCTAATACTTGGTCAGAATATATACAGGCTATTACCCCTCCACACTGCCTCGTTGGTCTAGTGGTAGCAAGTTTGCCGATCACGGTTTCATTCCCGGCTCGAGTCAAAAATAAATATTGAGTTTATCTGCAAAAAAAATCACAATTCCCGTAGTTTGGAAGTTAGCGGTGTTTCCACCCCCGTGGCTCGGGGCGCACGTTGCACCGTTGGTCCTCCGCCTGATCTCTCTCCGGTCGTGTCGGATTGCCTCCCATCTCACTATAAGAGTGAGGGAATAAAGAGTGCACCTGTGTTTGCACACACTTGTGCACTATAATATCTCCTGCGCACATGGCTGATCCTCGTTGAAATTAGCCGCCGTAACCGAAACTCAATGTTGGCGAATTTCCTTGCGTATTTGTGTAGCTGGAAATGTGTTGATCTATGGATTTCAACCTGCCCCCCGGTTTTAACATTTTTTAAGGGTTTCTCCACATTTTGTAAAGGAACATGAAACTTCCTACACTCAACGCTAATGGCGCTTTTATATACATAGTACATAGTAGCTGTGCCCCGCAATTTCACCCGCGTAGACTTTATACGCCGAGAACCTCAATAGTGACCCATATAGGCTTATTTAAATATTTTACAGGGTAGTTTTAATTATTTCTGAGGGTGTAGAAAATATAATGTCAACAGGTTTACTATTAACATGCACGCCCTCAAAATAATCAATAAAATAATATTCTTTCGTCTGATTTGATGTAGCTTTCCAATGGTGAACGAATTTTTGAAAAAGGCACAGGTTTTCGTGTTTATTCATTACACACATGGTTGTAAATAATTAATTATTATTGAGTACAATTATACTTTTACTACTTTACTTTAATAATAATTGACACAAGACACGTTAGCAGTTTACCGATATATATATGAGAGACAGATAAAAACGTCTTGATGACCGCTGTCATATTAAGCCAGTTTACGCCAAAATACAAATCTTTCCTCTTTATAATAGTAGTGTAGATTTATCGACACTTTGTGCATTGGAACTGTATCCATGGGTACATGTATGTATTTTTAAAAATGTATATATATTTTTTTAAACAGTAATTACTGGTTAAAGCAACCTTCATTATACCAACCTTATGATATTCATACAATATGAAATTACTTTGTAAAAAGTCTAATCCAAAAAAGATATTTATGAGTTTGAGTTTGCATGGGCAAAGGACTCCCTTCCCTCTTTCCACTCCAAGATAAAATGCTATTTCACTACTAGAATGCTAAAATATCTCTGAGAAAGAAGAAAGCAGTGGTGGCCTTGGGGTTAGAGCAGTCGCCTGCTACGCAAGCGACGCAAGTTCGAATCCCAGCAGGATGACCAATGAGTTTTCTAAAAATGTACAGTGATTTCACACCACGTGCTTTACGGTGAAAGAAAACATCGTGTGGAAACCTGCATATTTCTGAGAAGTAATTCAATGACGTATGTAAAGTGTCTGAGACGGCGATGGACTCACCAACTGTCACGTTGGCACAACACCTCTGCCTACCCCTTCGGGGAATACAGGCGTGAGCATATGTATGTATCTCTGAGAATCATAAGATATAGTGTCAATCGAGTTAAATAAAGGTTCCCAAATAAAACGCAGGCAACGCCGCGGACGGAAGCTAGTATTTAATACAAGTAATGTACTCACCTAAGTACATAGGCGTCGACTTGCTCGCTCTGTGTGAAAGAGATAATCTCGCAGCGCACTATCTTCAATACACTCTCCCATTGTTGGCTGTTGACAAATAAATTGTTGTACTTAGTATATTGATAGGTACTAGTTGCCATTATTATTATTATTAGCCTGTCGTGTCCCACTGCTGGGCAAAGGCCACCCTTCCACTTTTCCAACTTTCGCTGTCCTCAGCAGTCCTCTCACTATCGCTTCTGAAAGCATCAAGCTCATCCCACCATCTCCTACGAGGCCTGCCATTATATGTATAAAAAAGTTTCAATAAAATTCTTATTTTCTATTTTGTAATTCAAATACTGTGGTTGCTATCACTGATTATCCGACAGAACCCATAAAAAAATAACAGGATAAGATTAAATTAAGTTTATATGTTTGTATTAGACCCATTTTAACTGAAGCCCAAGCATTGAGCCAGGACTGCTTGAAATAAAGAAGATCTAGCAAACATATGTCCATGTGTTATATTTTACTAGAATAAAATAAAAATAAAGAAATAATGTGGGTTTTTTAAAACAGTATAGATCTAACAATTTTAAAGTTAATAACTACCTACATACAATAATTCTTAATTATTTAATAAAGAGTGAGGGTATTTATAAATACCATTATTGAAAATATCTATCATATCACTTATCACTGTAAAGCCAATCAAATGAATCTTAAAACATAGCATTAATTAAATAATTAAATATCTTAAAATTATTAGGTCATGTGTTAATAATTAAAGATATACATTTCAGGGAAAAATTACAGTATTACAATGTAGCTGTAAAATTAAGTTGACAATATTCTCAACTTTAAGTTCCTTTTCCATAATAATAGTGACTGATATTTATAGTGCAATGGAAAGCAGAGCAGTGATTTTTCAACTGATAAGAAATATTTTCAAATCACGCGCCTTATGCGTGGGCCGGGCCCACCCTGCCGGCGCCCAACCAATATTCAAACAGCTGATTCCAGAATCTTCCATCAACAAACTTGGTTAAATACACAACAAACTACTAAAATCATAACCATTTTCCACAAAAACATCTGTTTAACCTACACATTAAATAACTTGTTATTCTTATACGAATCTATCATTTATGTAATATTGAACCGGTAACCTTAATTTTACTTTATCGATACACAATAAAATTGGTCAATAATACCCTGAAGTGTGTGAAAACATAGAAATATACTGGGAGGAGTTACTCACCGGGTAATTTTCCTCAGATCTGCATTTTTAGCCGGCGTAAACCAAACTTCTATGAGTTTTTCTACTCCTTCAAAGAACTGATCATTATCACTACTAGATATTATTTCTGTTTCAGCCATTGCGATAGGTTTCTTTGTATTTTTCTCTAAACTTTTATAATTTTATTGACTTGATTTTCACTGCGCCGGGAGCTCAAACCACAACCACTTTGGAGCAACGACAGAATTTGACTGAATGAAACAAAATTATTGGCAAAATGCGGATGAAAGAAGAGACGGTGATATACCTCCTTCTTTCAGAGCGAGCGAGTCGGCGCGGCGCGCGCGGTTAGCTGCGTTCGGAAGCGCGCGTCGAATGCAGATACGTAATTTTCTTTTCTTGGTTATATTATATTGTACTGTATTGCCATTATTATAGCAATATAGTTATATATTTTATTATTGAATTCTTAAATAAAATGAGTATATGCATTTATTTTTTATTTATGCATACACCCCAACAAATTATAAGCTTTTATAGTAGGATACTTCCGTCTATTATATTCTGATTATTTGATTATGAAACTAAATATAAACATGTGATAAGCATTTTTAACAAAAAAAACTATTTTCGTAATTTTATTGTTGTGTTCCTTTTTGCACCTTTTTGTTTGTTTTGTAACGTTCGGAACTATACTGGGCCAATTTTGATAAGACTTTAACTGGCAGATAGCTTAGATCAGATTAGGCTGTTATTATTTGAGATAAAATAAAATAATAAGCGTACTGCCCTGGATGGTTACAAGGGGAGAGAAAGACCTAAGAAATGGCGGATGGCTTGTGTGAAAGATGATATGGCTAGAAAGGGAGTGAATACAGATATGACAGCTAAAAGCAAAAATTGCAAGAAAAAACACATTATGCCGACCCCAAAAAATGGGATACGGGCAAGAAAATTATGAATAGGGTTCTGAAGAACGTAAACCAAAGAATACTCGTTTGGACTCAATAGTCTACGCGCGTGGGCATCATGTATCAGTATAGAATTTTGTCATATTATATGTCATAATTCACAGCTGGTGTGTATTTTGCGGAAATTGAAAATATATTTACTGGCAACCCAATTTAACGTGAAGAAGTCAAGGCTCTTCTATTCATAACAAAGATAATATTACTAAAATGTATTGATTAAAATTTAAACTAAAGCAACATATGATATTTTTGCACAGAAAAATAACAGATTTAATAATAATACGTTTATTAATTTTACTATACATGAAAGAAATTATTGGACTAAAAAAATTTATTTTTGTCATAAATCTTCAAATCTTGCAAGTAATTTGTGTAAAGCCCCATTTTCAACATTTCTTATTGGTTTGAATTTGGTTTTTATAACAGGTACGGGTGGCGGGGAATCAATATCTCTGACATCCTCATAAAAGTCTTCTATATTTGGTTCTAGATCCTTCTTGATGTTAGCTGAGTTTGATGGTCGTCTATCTTTCCTTGTTTTCAGGTCAATGTTTGCATTTAATTCAATGAGGTTTTTGTATATCTTATCATTGATGTGAAAATTTAACTTCTTTGTCAACTGTAGAGAAAGCATTAAAGTTAGTGTAAGTGATAAATTATTTAACAAAATAGTCTGGCAACTGGTTTAACCCAGATCACAGATTTTCCTCGTTAAAGGGGTAGCGAAGGTCAGGTGGCAGTTGCTTCATATAAAAATCAAGTGATCAGTGACATTGGGTTGAATCAAGTGCCGACTCCAATAGTGTATGGGATAAGGCCAGGGAGACGAGAAACTCACTAGTCTATGCCATTGATGGGCAAAGTACAGCCCACAAAATTATTAACACCAGTCCTTGCACAAGATTAATAAAATTATATTTTATTTGAGATAATTATATTTTCAAAGATCCAAAGTTTCAACACAAAATACATTTTTATTTCCTACTAGCTGTGCCATGCGGTTTTATCCGCATATATTTAATTTGATTCCCGTATGCTTTTGTATGCATTTACTGAAAAGCTGTTATTTTGGAATTACAAACAGACACTTCAATTTTATTTTTCTGTATATATAAATTCTAGACCACCTCTGAAATTTCTTAACTTTCTGACCCCCTACTAAGAAAGTTTGCGGACCACTAGTCTACGCCTAACGTAATTAGTCTTGACTGGTAATATTACTTTAATCAAACTTAGATATAAAGTTAAATTAGTTAACAAAGTTTAGTCATAGACCACCTTCTTACTTTAGCACTCGAAAGACCTTTATTATAGTTCAAATTATCCCTCGGAGGTTGTACTGGTAGGGGTTTCTTTACATCCGAAATATAGTGTGCTAGAGCTTCGCTAGAACACAGTGTGGGTTGACTCAATTCGTTCTCCTTCTGCGAAATTCGTGAAGCTTTATCAGACGCTGATTTTGAGGAACTTGCTACGTCAAAAACAGCGCGCTTCTGTGTTGTGGGTCTGATTTTCAACTCGGAATTTCGGACAAGAGTTTTCTTAACTTTTGGATCGGTACCAATCTTATTCATCATTGATATAAAAAATATAAATCAATTCACAAATTCAAAACTTCGCGACGTTAATGAGTTATGTATGACAACTATGACAGTCAATCATGACAGTTGAAAAAGCCTGAATTTTTTTAATGAAGGTGTGAAGATTCTGGATAGAAGTCCTTTGAAGTCACGCTAATATCTAATCATATTTTAAAAAAATGTATATATGTTTCCAGTAGGAACAATAATAGTGTCATCGTGCTTTTCAATGTTGGAGTATTTGAAAATTCTCCTAAGGAGTTAAAATATCTGTTTTCAAGAAAGACATAAAACAAATATTGTAACCTTTATAACGTAGTTTTCAATTCATTATTTTATGTTTGTAGTCTTTAATATTTGTGTTGATAGAATTTTAACCCAACCCCGGCTGTTGCGATATGAAAAATTTTTATTTATAGTATTAGAATGCTTATTTTATTATTTAATTTAAATTTAAATGTTTTAAAATTAATTTAGAACGACTAATTCTTACTATGTTGTACCAATGACAGAACTGACAGCAAAATGACAGACAGCTGATTTCTTTCACAAATCACAATAATCGGAATGGAATTCGTCAGCAACGAATACGGACACGATTTTATAATTTTCTTTCATTAAATATATAAATAAATTGCACGATTGATCATAATTTCTAACATTAAGTTAAATAAATAACTCGTTTACTTACATTTGTACGTATTTAATACTTAAGTAACTGTGATATTATGTCTGAAAAAGTTGAATTTTCCGTAAGTATTACACGTTTACAATATCATGAAAAATGTGTGTAATGTTATGAATTGTTATTACTTGAAATTGTTTGATTTTAGAACCCAGATTATTTGCCAGTGGAGAATGTAATTCTGTCAGTGTCGAATTCGGGCGTCATTCAACAAATCAAAGCCTTAGTAAGTGATTTTTAATCAGATATTTAAGTATAATAGTTTGGTATTAATCTAGTTAGTCTGTTCTTATTGTTATATTGAGTACTCATTTAATTATGATTTCATCGTTAAGGCTGTAACTTCGCATTGGTAGAACAAAATCTGTAAAGAAGTTATAAATTTTTTTTTTTTCATTTTTAATCATTTAATTTTCAGCATTTTAAAACAATATTGTGCAATGTCTATAACTTACTTCAAATAACTTTGCAATAAGTAAGTGCAATTGCATTTTACATAAATAACTTCTATTAGAAATGCTTCTTTATTTCATTGTTAATAATATTTAATTGATACTAGCTGTGTCCTGCGGTTTTACCCATATAGATTAAATTCAATTCGAGCAGTAACCTAAATGATTTTTAAAAATAAAAGTAGCCTAAGTTACTCTTTGTAACATTAGCTATCTGCCAGTGAAAGTCCTGTTAAAATCGGTCCAGTTGTTTCAGAGATTACCCGGAACAAATTGAAAATTGTTTTTTTTTTTATGTCAGTACCGTGTATACTTTCATATGCATATAGTGAAAACCTGTTATTTTGGAATTACAAACAGACATTTCAATTTTATTTATCTGTATAGATGTTTAGATAATACTTGCAATAAATTAGTGAATTGAATTGAATAGTTAATTTATAGAGTGAGTTGGATCCTACAAGATTCATAGGGCTACCATACACAGCCTGTGCAGTTTTATAGACAACTCTGGTTCAATATTTGGTAATTTTTGCATTACCATGGCCGCTTTGCCAACCCTGTAAATATCACAGGAAACCATGTCATGTTTATTATTAAACCATTTATGGTAGGTCTGGATCAAAGTCAAAGTTAAAGTCAAAAGTATCTTTATTCGATTAGACTTTTTACAAAGTACTTTCAAATTGTTAGAATGACATAATTATACAGGATTATACATGCTACCGCAATGTTCGGAAGGTTGCTTTTACTGAGAAGAACCTGGCAAGAAACTCAGTAATTACTCTTTTCAAAAATATTATAATTTTTTTACAAAATAAATAATTTAAGAAATGTAAGCTCATGGACAATGTTCCAATGCACAAATGTGGATAAAAATTACCATAACTAAAAATATAGTGTTTACCTACTTAAACTTATCTACTTATCAATTAATTGAATTGCCTTCTTGGATTGTGTTTCAGGACCCTTATTGGGTGGAGAAAAGAGAGTTGACACTATATGAAAGACCGCCTAGTGGGAGCACGGTACTGTTGGGAGCAGTGGATGCGTGGAAGGCTAAGATGGAGGTGTACTTGGATGATTTGAAATGGTTACTTACCTTGGAATACCACCGGTAATATATATATATTTTATTGCCACTGTTTACGTTACACCCTTAGAAAATGCTATAATTTTTCCTTATATCACTGAGATGGTAACAAATATGAGTCTGCCAGATGGTAATAATGGTCTCCTACCGAATTTCCGTTACGGCAAATCTCAACGAGGATCATCCGAATGCGCACGAGATATTATAGTGCACAAGTGTGTGTGCAAACACAGGTACACTCTTTATTCCCTCACTCTCATAGTCCGATGGGAGGCAATCCGACACAACTGGAGAGAGATCAGGCGTAGGACCAATGGCTTAAAGTGCTTTCCGGGGCACGGGGGTGGAAACACCGCCAACATTCATGACAGAAAAACCCAATATAAATTTTTGCCCTGACTTGGGAATCGAACCCGGGACCTCATGATTGGCAGGCAAACTTGATAACTACTAGACCAATGAGGCAGTTAAATGCCTAGTAAGCAGATGTCATAGCTGTAATGTATGACTCACCAGGAAGATGTATGACACATCTTTTTACTTACAACCTGTGTTTCAAAAGCATAGACTTAACACATTCACTGCTAACATTTCAACTTCTTCGTAAATTCACGAACAGTTGGACGCACATACGCGTCGTTAGCAGTGAACGCGTTAATGGGTAAACCTTGGGTGCTGACAACAAGGCCTTTACTGATTTTTACCTGACTTTCACAAGTGATCTGATGAGTGGGATGAGGAGGAGTAGTTTAGGCTACTTTTATAAAAAAATAGGTCTTGTTAATTCTAAGGAACCACATTACATAGCTAGAAGAATAATAATGTACATACATACATATGCTCACGCATGTATTCCCCGAAGGTGTAGGCAGAGGTGTTGTAATCACAACACCCACTTTTCACCGAAGATGATTAAGTGCTAACGTGACAGATGGTGAGTTCATCGCCGTCTCAGACACTTTACATACGTCATTGAATTACTTCTTCGACATATGAAGGTTTCCTCACGATGTTGTGAAATCACTGTACATAAGTTTTTTTAGAAAAACTCACTGGTATAGGCCCCTAATGTACATTCCTACAACTTTAAAGGCAAAATTGTATAATTCTAGTTTCTGGAGCACAGTTATATACCACCCTCAGTGCGTGGACTCCCTAGTGTCGTACCTGCAGGACGCGCACCCCCCCTACCTGCCTCCGCACGAGAGTGGGGATGTGCGGGCGATGTGCGAGGAGATCAGAAGACTAGTGCTGGTTGTGTTTAGCAGATTAGTTACTAACAAGGAAAGCAAGGTATGCTTGTCTGTTTATAGAAATGAATATGTTATTTTATATGTGTGTTAAAGGTTTTTGTTCTAAAGTAAAAAGCTAGGTTCTAATCTTCATATTGTTTATGGTTTAGTTTTGATTTTTTCCAGTTTGAGTTTTATGTAATAAACTATTTATTACTTGAGAATTCTTATTTCATTATTCAATCATATAATTTTCTGTAAGGCATGGATTCTATCCAAACTGGCATATAGTAGCTCTGGATAAAAAGGGGGCCTACCAGGATCGGTTAAGAACTTTGACTCAATTTTGACATTTCATTTTGGTACTGTAAAATTAAACGTCAAAGCTAAGAAGTTCTTAATATGCGCTGCTTAAATGATCATAGTTGGCAGAACAGTATTCAATGACTGTGCCGGCTAGAAAGCTGGGACTTACACGAATGAAATATACTTTATAATGATACTATACTTTATGCTTAATTATAATAGCTATGTTTATTCTACACCAAAAAAAAAACAGCAGAGCTTTACCTACTGTACCACTATCACGAGTTTGCCACCGTTTTCGTAATCTATACTCGCTAGCGTCACTCGCAATATTTGTATGAGATATGTTAGTTCTGCACGTCACTGCTGGGAGTCGCTGCATAATTCCTCATACTAATATTCGGCGGAGACGCTAGCGAGTATAGATTACGAAAACTGTGGCAAACCTGTGATAGTTGTTTTTCGACTGCGGTGCAATTCAGGCACCCATGGCGTGAAACCGACAATTGCTTAATTTAACTTATATATATATATATATATATATATATATATATATACTAGCTGTACCCCGCTGTTTCACCCACAGAGACTAAATTTTATGGTTGGCCCGCGGTACCCTAATATATTTTAAATTAAGTAGCCTAGGTTCTAAAATTTGCTATCCGCCAGTGAAAGTCCCGTTAAAATCGGTCCAGCCGGTTAAGAGATTAGCAATTGCATGCATTTAGTGGAAAGCTGTTATTTTGGAATTACAAACAGACACTTCAATTTTATTTATCTGTATAGATATATAAAACATTTTCTTGTAATTTTTTTCAGTCATGTTGGATGACCAAAGAGGTGATGGCAGATCTGATATACGAGAAGTTTATATTCACGATACCAATAGTGTGGGACATATGTCTCACGTACGGGGTGGACAACGGGCGGCATGTGTCGAGGTTGCTCGACTCGGTGTTCACGCTGCAGCCGCGGTACGAGCACGACGCGGCCACAGCCGTCGCCTTTGTTAATGAGGTATATCCAAGCAAATTTTACCATGTATTGCTCACGCCTATATTCCCCGAAGGGGTAGGCAGAGGTGTTGTAATCACAACACCCACTTTTCACCGAAGATGATTAAGTGCCAACGTGACAGATGGTGAGTCCATCGCCGCCTCAGGCACTTTACATACGTCATTGAATTACTTCTCAGAAATATGCAGGTTTCCTCACGATGTTTTCCTTCACCGTAAAGCACATGGTGTGAAATCACTGTACATAATTTTTTTAGATAAACTCATTGGTACAGGCCCCGCTGGGATTCGAACTTGCGTCGCTTGCGTAGCAGGCGACTGCTCAAACTTCAAGGACACGACGGCTCTTGCGTGTATTGCGGTATTAATTATCATCTCCCTGGCCTTATCCCATACACTGTTGGGATCGGCACTTGATTCAACCCTATGCCTTCTTTGATAAATGGGCTATAACACTGATTTTTTTTTTTAAATCTGACTAGTATATCCTGAGATTACCGCGTACAAGCAAACAAACTCTTCAGGTTTATTCATTGTACAGATAATAATAAGAATCTATACATGTATACAGATAAATAAAATTGAGTGTCTCTTTGTAATTCAAAATTGTATAATGCATATGAAAATACATATGATACTCACATAAAAAAAAACCATTAAAATTTTTTTCTCTGTCTGTATGTCTGTCTATCTGTTTGTTCCGACTAATCTCATAAAAAAACATGACATGAAATTAAAATCTAAGTTGAAACCGCAGTGGCTACAACTAGTATAGCTATATTATTTTAATTCCCGTGGAACTATCCCCTGGGCTATCAGCCAAAGTAATAAGCACCTTATTCCCTGTCTATTATGTGTGTTTTTGCATTCCCCAGGCGTTCAAATACATAATACTGCAAGTGAACAAAGACTATGACAGCGAGGAACCGCCAAACCTCCCTGAAACGTTCAAAGGCTTCAGCGAAATCAGACGACCGTCCAACACGAAGGTCCAAGATAGACTGACCTTTGAAATACTCAGGGATTTGGTGATACATCTATTAGATACGGCCATGACGCTGAGATTGTTTATTGAACTTTATCCCAAAGGTGTTAAGGTGCTTAGGAAAACTAACTTTGTTATTAGGTGAGTATATTTATCAATTAACGGTACTGATGAAGAAAGATTATTATACAATTTCGGATTACATAAATGATATAGACATATTATGGAATTAAAGCTCTGCACAAGTAGCTCCCGGCAATGACGTGGTTGATTTTACATTTTTAATTAAATTTTTTTATACATAAATGGTTTTACAATTTTCACTATTGTGAATAATTTTATATGAATTTTATAGTAATTACTCATTATTTAATATGTAATGAAATGTATATGATGCCAGTTGAGTTTCTTGCCGGTTTTTCTCAGAAGGCTAGTTTCCGAACCGGTGGTCAATTCTTCGAAGTTCAATAAGTGCCTTACTTAATAATTTTCATTTTCAATTACATTCTTTAATTAACAATACAGAATTTACAATGTACAGTAGCTACCTACTAGACAAAGTAACATTCTCTCGCGCTTGCGCTAATGGAAACTATACAAAATGTATGGAAATTACATAAATCTGTCACGTGACATCTGTCATTCCCATACATTTGGAATCGTTTCTGTTATCGAAGCGTGAATGTGCAGTAGTTATTTTGTAAGTCTGTCTCTGTCTATGCGTACAGCGCGAGGCCAATAAAATACATGTTACCCGACTATTTTCGGTGCGTGCTCATAACCCGTGGCGGCACTAGTACCTGCAGAAAATACAAAAGTACTAATAACCCTTAGGCAATCTAAGCCTCTTAGAGCTCCAATGTGTATGATAGTAAGTCTTTGAATTACTTCTAAGACATATGCAGGTTTCCTCACGATGTTTTCCTTCACCGTAAAGCACGTGGTGTGAAATCACTGTACATAAGTTTTTAGAAAAAAACTCATATGTATAGGCCGCGTTGGGATTCAAAACTTGCGTCGTAATGTTAATTCTAGATTATGAAGAATCATTTTGTTCCAGTGCAGTCCAGCTGTATGAGTACGGCATCCCTCTCCTTTACGAGAAGCTGCAAGAGACGGGAGATCAGACCAGCGTGTCGTATACAGAAGTGGAGGGACACATAGACTCGGCGAGGGCAGAACTGATAGATATATTCAGGGAGATACTCGCTGTGTATAAGAATTATATATTTAGTGGAGAGTGAGTATAGCTTACCAAATACTAGAGGAGCTCATGGCACAGTTGCTATTGCGCATATCATTCGATCAGCGAAGTTCAACAACGGAGCGAATTCCAATTTATAAAATAAAAATGTTCACGCTATGCCAGAAAGGTCCCCGAAGGGGAAAGCAGAGGTGTTGTAACAACAACCCATTACACCGAATATAATTAAGTGCCAACGTGACAGAGCGTCCATCACTTTTGCAGGCACTATACATACGTCTTTGAATTACTTCTCAGACATATGCAGGTTTCCTCACGATGTTTTCCTTCACTGTAAAGCACGTGGTGTGAAATCACTGCACACAAGTTTGTAGAAAAACTCATTGGTACAGGCCCCGCTGGGATTCGAACTTGCGTCGAACCACAGCTCTTAAGTTTAATTCAAAGTAAATGTATTGTAACGGGAGATCCCTTTATTCCTTTTCAAATATTATCATTTCCATGCCGTCACGAGATATGAGCGTTCAGTGAAAATAGTGGGGGTAATGGCGCATGTATTTTTCGTAACGCGCCATACAGACAGACAGACTCATAAAATGACTACTGTGCATTCAAGGTCACCGCTCATAAGTCGTGACGGCACCTGTGCCATTCCATTCTAAGTGTTTGTTTCCTCTAGAGGCAGTATACCAAGTTTAATAGAGGAGTACCTGTCAGTACTGATGGACGGCCTCTCCGAGAAGCTTCTCATCAAGGACTACCACTGCTGCTACCCGGTGCACGAGGACTTGGAGATGCTGAGACAGGCGTACCCCGATATGTATCCTTTTAATAACGTACATTCACTGTGAAAGGGTCCTTGTAGGGGTCCTAGAAGACCCTTTCAGAAAGGTATCAAACTGAGTGAATTAAAAATTAGTTTTAAATCATGTCTTTGTAAGACATAATAAAACAAACCGTCGGTCATTTCATACATACATATGAGCACTCCTGTATGCCCCGAAGGGGTAGGCAGCGGTGTTGTAATAACAACACCCACTTTTCACCGAATATGTTATCCAACGTAACAGATGGTGAGTCTATCGCCGTCTCACTATACATACGTCATTGAATTACTTCTCAGACATATGCAGGTTTCCTCACGATGTTTTCCTTCACCGTAAAGCACGTGGTGTGAAATCACTGCACTTAAGTTTTTTATAAAAACTCATTGGTACAGGCCCCGTTAGGATTCGAACTGGCGTCGCTTGCGTAGCAGGCGACTGCACAAACCTCAAGGCCACCACGGCTTTATAAATGACTTTTAATGAGTGTTTACAGTATCCCACAAATGAAATTAAATTATGTGATATGATTTTTCAAGATTTTGAGTTTTGAAAATGATTTATTCAGCTTAGGCCCTGGTAAGGCACTCATGAATGTCGAGGAATTTACCACCGGTTCGGAAACTAACCCTCTGAGAAGAATCGGCAAGAAAATCTCTTAGCTAGACTATTAGAAAATTCAAAGACGTATGTGTAGTGCCTGAGACGGCAATGTACTCATATTCCACGTGGGCAAAAAAATATTAGTCAGTTTAAAGTTTATGCTTATATGCAGTCTATTATATATCACATGTATATACAAATATAATCTGATTTCCTTGACCAAGCGTAACCAGCGACTCTGTAAAGACCGACTTTATTCTCCAAGCAATATACTCCAACTTAGACGAGCCCGTGCCGCAGTTACACCCACAGACACCCCACCTCACCAACGGCCACAGCGACACCCACACCGACACCCAAGCACCGACACCCACGGACGCCATACCAGACCATATTAGGGAAGAGTCGTTGATTTGTGAAGTGAAGGATATTTTGCCCCATTTAGGCGATGGCTTTATACTGAATTGTCTACGGCATTACGGGTTCAATGCCGAGAGAGTGATCAATAGCATTTTGGAAGATAACTTGGCGGAAAGTTTGCGAGGTAAGTTATAGATGCTTACTTTCATTAGCCGCTGTGGCCGAGTGGTTTTAGAAGACGCTTGCTACCCAAGCGATGTATGTTCAAATCCCAACAATTTGTTTTTATTTACATACATACATATGCTCACGCTTGTATTCCCCGAAGGGGTAGGCAGAGGTGTTACAATCACAACACCCACTTTTCACCGAAGATGATTAAGTGTCAACGTGACAGATGGTGAGTCCATCGCCGTCTCAGACACTATACATACGTCATTGAATTACTTCTCAGAAATATGCAGATTTCCTCACGATGTTTTCCTTCACCGTAAAGGACGTGGTGTGAAATCACTGTACATAAGTTTTTTTTAGAAAAATTCATTGGTTTAGGCCCCGCTGGGATTCGAACTTGCGTAGCTTGCGTAGCTGGCGACTGCTCTATCCCCAAGGCCACCACGGCTCTGATTGCGGCTTGTTTTAATTAGTTTTGATTAAAACGGTGAAGGAAAACATCGTGATGACACTGCGTATGTGTGAAATGGCGAACATCATGTTAATCCATCTGTCATAAATAAATCTATCATTTTGTCCTTACTTTCATTGCAACTATCGCTATTTAAAATAATTAAGAAAAGGTGTCGATAGATCAAATCTGACAGATGGGGATATCAATACATCTCTAAGCATGAGTGTATTCAATCTTATATTCCTTACCAGTAGGTCTAAAAAGGTCACTTTAGGAGAATCATAATGTGATCCGAATATGATTCATCAACGAAATGACAAAATGGTCACGTCTTGATGATTAATATTTCGCAATTCACCTGTTTCACACTTTCCTATGAAGATTTTAAAATGGTTATGTGGACCATTTTAAAATGAATATATATATATGAATAGCTTTTGTGACAAATAGCATTATAATAAATCTGCAATTATCAATCATAATATGAATTGCACCTACGTGACCATTTTGTCATTCGATGATGAATCATAATCGGATCACACGATTCTCCCAAAGTGGCCTTTTCAGACCTACAGGGTTTTTAATTTTAATAAATAGTTTATTAAATACGGCAAGTGTCTAAGAAACTGTGACAGATACACCTTACCGATAACATTAGCTTTCTTCAAAAGCGTTGGGGGTCTTTCATAGCTCATGACGGCACCTGTTATCTAACCACACAAATGTTTTTTTTTCCAGGATTAGACCAATCTCTCCCAATAATCCCAGAAGACCCGGTCGACAATAAATTCCTGCAGACCGGCATTGAGCGCCTGAACGTGTTCGATGGCGATCAGTTCGATATTATGACGCGGGATGATGTAGACCTCTCCAAGATACACGTCGGCAAGAGACGGTCCAAGTACAAGGACCTGAAGGATATGCTTAACGACAAAACCGAGGTCAAGAACAGGATTGATATCTATAGCAAGTATAAGTGAGTGATTATTACTTAAAAAAATTTTTGCTATATATCTATACAGGTCTAAAATAACAGGTTTCAATAAATGCATATGAAAGTATATATGGTATAACGGTAATTATATAAAAAAATATCTGTCTGTCTGTCTGTTCCGCCTTATTTCCGAAACGGATGGGCAGATTTGCACATATTTAATGTTATAAGGAGTAACATAGGCTTTTAAACATTAGGGTTCTACGGGTCTCCAATTAAATTAACTCTACGCGGGTAAAATCGCGGAGCGCAGCTAGTTCATACTAATGATATAAACGCGAAAGTTTGTTCTGTCTGTCTGTGTGTCACCTCATGGCTAAACCGATGAACGGATTTTGTAAAAATTCGTAAATAGGTCTTTCAAAGTCAAAAAAGTCAAAGTCAAAGTCAAAGTCAAAAGTATCTTTATTCGATTAGACTTTTTACAAAGTACTTTCAAATCGTCAGAATTACATAATTACATAATTATTTTTATTTATTTACTTTGATTTCAAGGAACATCACGGTACCTAAAAATCGAAAGTAGCTTTGTCTGTCTGTTTATTATCTTGTAGCAGCTAAGCCACTGAACTGATTTGACGCGCATGTATGTCAAATCCTGAAACTGATGACTGTCATTAACCTCATGCAGCCGCCCGACGCTCCTTTCCAGCGACAAATGTGGTCACGTGACCTCATTTTAAACTTCCCGCGACTTAAAAGGAAATACGTCATGCAGCCGCTCCAATTGCGTATCGCTACATATCACGTGACCACATTTGTCGCTGGAAAGGAGCGTCGAGCGGCTTACGTCAGGTTGCACCTTTACAGCTAATAAGTGCCTCTGCCTCGTACCTGAGTGTGTGTGTGACTGGTGTGTTGTTTGTCGCCAGCCTGGTGTGCGACACGGAGACGATGTACTCGGACGAGTACGATGACACGTACGACTCGGACGGCGTGACGCCCGCGGCCGACACCAACGATGACACACGCAGGCCTCTGGTCACTCCGAGAGTGCTGCGACCTAGAGAGGCATGTGAGGTTAGTGCCAGCTTTTTTTTTATACAAGGAGAAAAGGAACAATTGTCTTCTAAAAGTTGTCGGGTTTTATGAATATACCATACATACATACATATGCTCACGCCTGTATTCCCCGAAGGGGTAGGCAGAGGTGTTGTAGTCACAACACCCACTTTTCACCGAAGATGATCAAGGGCCAACGTGACAGATGGTGAGTCCATCGCCGTCTCAGACACTTTACATACGTCATTGATTTACTTCTCAGAAATATGCAGGTTTCCTCACGATGTTTTCCTTCACCGTAAAGCACGTGGTTTGAAATCACTGTACATAAGTTTTTTATAAAAACTGATTGGTATAGGCACCGCTGGGATTCGAACTTGCGTCGCTTGCGTAGTAGGCGACTGCTCAAACCTCAAGGCCATCACGGCTCTCTGAATGGCTCTCATAAATATATCACTATGTTGAAATCGTAAAATATCTAGCTCCAACGATAACGTAGTTATAGGCAATGGTTGCTAAGGGCCGAAGAGCTCGCGGCCTTAAGAGATTGAATGAATGCGCGGCCGCCTTTACCTACATTATGTACTCAGTCATTAAACTTGTGAAATTAAGAAAAAGGTTAATGGTTTCCAATAATGGTTTTATGGGATTATTTCAGGAACTATTAGTGGGAGAAAAAAAAATTTAAAACGTAGAGTACGTTACCGCTGATTTTTATGCGAAAATAAAAATGGTGTGAAATCACTTCACGTGATTTACGGTGCAGGAAAACATCGTGAGGAAACCTGCATATGTCTGAGAAGTAATTCAAAGACGGCGATGCCTGAGATGGCGATGGATTCACCCTCCGTCACGTTGGCAATCATTTTTGGTGAAAAGTGGGTGTTGTTATTACAACGCTTCTGGTTTTATTCTCCTTCAGGAGGAATCTGAAGAGGAATCCTCGCCGGAAGACGAGCAAGCGGGCGCCAGTTCTAGTAATAGGAACAGACAGGAGTTCTGCACCAACCCTGAGGAGCTGCGCGCGCGCAGAGAGGCGGCGTACGGCGCACGCGGCCACAGGGCGGGGAGGGCCGCGCCCGCACCACGAAGGTTTGTCATTAAGGGCTCCTTATTACGGGTCCCTAATTAACCTCGATAACCATATAGCCTATATTACTCAGCAATAGTTTTTAAGTCTCTTTGTAATTCAAACCGCGGGGCACAGCTATCATCTCAGGACACACAAGCTGTTCGCTGTCCCCAACAGTCGAGCAGTAGCTCGTGCCAAGTCCCCCATACCTCGCTCGTTGACCGCACTCAATGCTGTCCTGGAGTCTAACCCTTCTGCGGATGTGTTTGATGACGGATAGAACAAGCTATTGTTAGAGTGCATGGTGTTCTGCGAGAAAGGATGAACGTCAATATTTTATTTTTAGTTTTTATATTATATTTTATGTGTATATTGCATTACCTGTGTCTGATTAGTGTAATTGGCATTGTATTCCGTTCTAATTGTTGAATAAATAAATAAATAAATCTCCCTGGCCTTATCCCATACACTGTTGGGGTGGGCACTTGATTCAACCCCATCTGACTTTCGCAACCCCTTTGATGAATCTGTGATCTGGGTTAAACCAGTTGTCAGATTATTTTTTAGGCCTCCGACCGACCTGTAACGACCTTAAAGTGCTCTCCGAGGCACGGAGGGAGCTCACCCATCCAATTACTGGCTAGGGTTAGGATTGCTTAACTTCGCGGGGCATAGCTAGTCTTGTATAATATAATATTTTTTTTAATTTGTGCAGGAACCTGGACGTGGTGGGTAAGCCGAAGGGCCAAGGTCAGGAGAAGGACGTGTTACACAACAGAGAACGCAAAGAAAAACAGAAATCTTCACGCGGCAACCACAGTCGAAGGCAAGGCGCGCAGTGGAAACGATCCCAGGGGATGATGCCCTCATAGTATCATGCCTTCAATACACAGTCATAGTACTTCAATACACATACATATTACTTCAATACAGTTTACATGGTACTTCAATACACCTACACATTTATACATACAGGTCCACACTTGGGCCGTGGAGCATCTACTATTTTATGCTGATGTGGATAGCTAGATAAGAGGTTGGGTGACCTGAACAATAATATATTTTACGGTGCAAATATGTTCTCAGAAAACGAATTCGTTGGCAATATAAATGGGTTGTCTAAAAAATTATTTTTTATTTACGTTTCTCTTGTACAAATGTTTATTCACTTCAATAAATATTGCTACAGCGCCATCTATTGGCGGTCGGACGTAACAACTTAGCGTAAAAGATGCTGGTCTTTTTCAAATCTTTTTATGTAACCTACAGATGGCGTTGGTAGTCTATTAGAAAGTTATGCTTTCTTCTACTACCCACGTAATAAGGTTATTCAAGCCGCTGAATTTATCAGAAACCATTCATATGATAATTATATATTTCATTAAATAATTGTCTTTTACGAGAAGTCAGTACCCGAAATCCCAATATGCAGTCGCCATTATTTATCGGTATTTGGAAATCAAGTAACCTGCTCTGATTTTTACAACAGTCTATATCAATATATATTTCATACTGTGTATAGAAGTTATATTAATATACCTGTAGTGTATATTCAATAAATTTTTATTTATTACATTGTAGTATTATTTCTATCCAACTAGATAATTATTATACATACATACATATGCTCACGCCTGTATTCCCCGAAGGGGTAGGCAGAGGTGTTGTTATCACAACACCCACTTTTCACCGAATATTATTAAGTGCCAACGTGACAGATGGTGAGTCTATCGCCGTCTCAGGCACTATACATACGTCTTTGAATTACTTCTCAGAAATATGCAGGTTTCCTCACGATGTTTTCCTTCACCATAAAGCACGTGGTGTGAAATCACTGTACATAAGTTTTTTAGAAAAACTCATTGGTACAGGCCCCGCCGGGATTCGAACTTGCGTCGCTTGCGTAGCAAGCAACTGCTCAAACCTCAAGGCCACCACGGCTCTATTTTTTTTAATATTTTATATGTATATTAATTATTATAGTATTAGTTATATGATACTAGCGGACGTCACGCGGTTTCACCCGCGTAGTTCCCGTTCTCGTGGGAGTACGGGGATAAAATATAGCCTATGTTACTCCCTGATGATGTAGCTATTCATTTCTGAAAGAATTTTCAAGATCGGTTCAGTACTTTTTGAATCAATTCTTTACAAACATACTAAGATACAAATCTTACGTCTTTATAATATTAGTATAGATATCTGGCGTCACGAGGTTTGAGCGCCTGCCTTGGTTGCTCAGCTGTAATTTTAAAGCGTTTGAAAATTTCCTGGATCGCCGAGCGCTCAATAATTGTGGCGGCACCTACTCTTAGTATAAACATGCGCCAACACCTGATAGGAATGCAGGTTGGAACGGAGAAAGATCGCTCAGGAAGAACTACCCAATGAATTATCAATTTCTTTTGGGAATTAAGACGCGGGCAGAAGGTAGTAGGTACGTAATAATGCCTACGGAGTTATCTGAGTATAGATATCGCCTGCATTAGACCGCTAGCCTTAACATTAGTTCTGAGAAAGGGGTCATTATGTACCTGTTGCGAATAGGCGCGGGTGATTTAAATCGCACGCGCGTGTTCTGAATCGCAATATCTCATCTTTGTGATACCCCGCGGGTAAAGCCGGGATCACGTCACGAGCGGAGCGGGTAACTGTAATTTATACGTTTGTAGCGTCTCTCCGCTCGCTACATAGATGGCGCTACTCACTAACAAATGCCAAGTTAAGTACAAATACACGAGAACCTAAATCGCGCAATAAGAGCTTTCAAGCGCATTGCAGTGTATATAAAATTTTCCAACTAGAACAGTTGGAGCCGCGGTTCCCCAGGCATGACACCCGCCTGGCCGGAAGGTCTTCCAATTGCTGGGGATGAGCATCATCACTCGCTCTCCCCACGGCTGGTTAAATAATAAAATATAGATTAATTGGAGCATTTTTCTATGAACCGCTGTTCCCGTTAACATATTGGCACCCTATGAACAAAGCGGTCGCCGCGGCTCGTAAAAGCGTCATAAGCAAAGAGCTATAACTCGTCGGTATGACTTCATACTGCCACATAAAACTGTTGCTCAATGCTCACTTGCCAGTACTATATTGCCAAGTCTTACTAAGTCATACAATAATGATACTCCATAGCGTCTTACAGACGGACGGCGGCTTTGCCATTAGATGGGTTAGGGTACTATTTCCGCCAAGGAAATAAGTATAGATAAGGTAAAGTCACCAGTCATGGACAGTATAAGCGATTTTTTTCATATTTGCTCTGTAATTTCTTTATTTTTGAACACACATTCTTAAGGATTTGGGGGTAAATTAAAAGCTCTTTTCTTAATCAGAATTTAATGTTTAATTTCAGTTTAGTACTTAGTGCAATGAAATCATATAAATAAACTACACTCCTACTTAGACACCATTAATGGACAGTAATAATTCAGTGTTGTGTTTTAGGGCTGAAGTTATAATTTATAGTAAGGGTTATATTATAAAATTGATGCATTTCTATTGATAAATCATTAAATAATATTAATTTCAACAACGACGATACACCAGACACAAAATAAGATGATAAGTGTACCTAAAGACACCAAATGACACCGCGAAACTAACAACCGTTATGGCCGCAATCAAAATGGGTGTCAATTCTCAAAAACAGTTGTTATGACAGCTATAATACTGGCACAACTGATCGGTATTGACATTTGAAAAAAATACTGCGCGTTTACTTAATATTGGAAGAAAAACAAAATGTCCATGATTGGTCCGCGTACATAGGCGCCAACATAGGTGCCTTTACCTTAATATAGAAACGCCGATAGAATTCTTCTAATAATGCGTTTATTTTTTGTTTAGCTTCTAGTGCATAAATATATACAAGTCTAAGCAAGTAGGTACGCGGGCACCTAGTAGATAGGTACTACCTAGCAAATAGGTAGTAAACGTGATTGTAGTACACCACAATTCAAATTTGCGCGTATTGGTAATTGTGCTGCGTATTAATTTATGTAACTACTCTGTTAGATGCAGTCGAGGACAAGTTGTTATCCCAAGCTCTGATTTCGAAGATCCCGTTGTGACATTTCGTGTTTACAACAGTAAAAATCGAAGGCCCGGTCGGGTTTGAACGTTGCATAACATCCTTACTAGTTTCAAGTAATTAGTTCCATTACATGATTGGTGTATTATGTTGGTATCATTGTTTTCATGAAATAAAATCCCAGGGCTAATGTCAGTTTGATGAGTGTCAGGACTCGTCCTGCCGGAGACGCGGGGGACGCACGTTTTATTATATTACCTGTAATGGCCGCTATTAGGGCGGACCCGGGATTTAATAAGCGGCCGGCGACCAGCACACGGACAAAATTGCGATGTTCGCTGCGTGCGCGCACCGCTCCGGGCGGTGCTAGGGATGGGACCGGCTGATTACCTATCGATGTTCTTAACATTTTTATATCTCTCCACACATACTTAGTACTTCATACATCAGTTGGGGGCCTTCGCCTATTTGTTCGTTTAAGCCGTAAAGGCCCCTACAAACTGCAAGGGACCATATACAACAAAAAAACTTAATGCAGACACTGATCGTCCTGTCATCATTCAAACTTGTTATATCATGATACCTTTGCAAGGCGACGGACACAAGAATAAAGTTACGCATTTAGATTTAAATGCGTAAGTGTATCTGCATATGCTTATGTACCTCTCTGAGTTATAAAATGTTTGCCCTATATAACAGATAATTCTTGCAGGACGCTATCTGGCGGCCGGTAACCACTGGATGCGGAATAATGTTGACCGGAGCCTGTGGACTCCAATGGCTTTTGATTGAGCCTGAATGATAGGAAAATGTTAACAGTACATATACATACATATACTCACGCCTGTATTTCCCGAAGGGGTAGGCAAAACAGCTTAAAACAAACAAATTAATAGTATTGTTTCTATTTATGGATGTGTATTTCAATTTAAGAATGAAACAGTACTCAAGACAGCAGTTTGATGTTGATCTGTACCTATTCGATATACAGACTCCAGAATTTATAGGTGCACAATCTATATAAAAGAATATATAAGAATCGACAAATCGTTTTCCCGTCCCTAGTTGCGTCGTGTGTAATTTATTTCCCATTCAGAGTGCGGCGTCGATTATTATTGTTCCACGAAAACCGACACAGCTACATTAAACGCAGCATATTGTAGCCATGTCTTTGCTCTCACTGTTGCTTCAAGTAACATGGTTTTAATGTGAATTTAATTGACCTATTACGCTATGGGAAGGGTAAATCTAATATATCATAAGATTCTCATGTCGCAGCGCGGTGTTTGCGCACGAACTCCTCCGAAACGGCTCGACCGATTACCAAACTTCAAGTTGAAGATTAGAAGGAGAGTGAACTATTTTAGTAGGTATTTGACGGGGGCGAAGTCGCTGGCGGACACTAGTATTTGGTAGAATAGCATAGAAGTGTGAGGTGACCAACAGTTTAATAGTTCGATGCCCTTAAAAGGTAACATTAATCGAGAGGAATTTGCTTTATCACCGAATCCTTGTGTGGCCGTGGTCCTAATGGATCTTAACGAGATAGATATATAAAAAGCAATGGGTGCGACAGAGAGGTCCAGATGTAGTTGATAGCAGGAAGTGAGACATCAAAGGGTGTTCGCATAAAATTAACTCTGCCTTTCTCGGAAGGTTCAATAATAGTGTAATATGATGTAACTGGGTAACGAATCTAGTGGCCGTTGGGAATATGAGAGGTATTGTTTGTTTTAATTACTCAGTACTTAAAAGATAAGATAAATAAATATGCTTACGTCATCCCAGAAGGGGCCCCGAAAGGGTAAGCAGAGATGTTGTAACAACACCCAGATTTCACCGAATATGATTAAGTGCCAACGTGACAGAGGGTGAGTCCATCGCCGTCTCAGGCACTATACATACGTGTTATAATACTTTGAAGGACACACCGAAAACCACGTGGGCTGAAATTACTGCACGTAAGTTTTTAGAAAACCTCATTGGTGCAAGCTGGGATTGGAACTTGCGTCGCTTGCGTAGCAGGCAACTGCTCAAACCCCACGGCCATCACGACTTTGAATAATCATCTTATGAGTCTGTGTCTGTTCATCTGTACGGCGAGACCCTAATAAAATACATGCACACAAAACCCCACTATTATCGCTGAGCGCTCATATCTCGTGACGGCTGTATTTTTATAGGTAGTGCCGTATTGTGGAGGGCAACCTCAAACTATCGCGTTCTCTTTACGACTTAGCCGCAATAAAAGCCTGTAAACGGCCATAGACTTCACATGACTCACGCACAGACTGCCATTAACCAATCAGACTTCATTACAGATAGATCTGCCCACTTCAATTGCACTCATTTACTGATATTGGCTGTAATCATTAACTTATTAAGAGGTCAGGAGTCTGATTCACGCAATGAAAATCGTAACGTCATCGTGCAATATGTACTCGTATATTAGACTAGCGGACGTCACGCGGTTTCACGCACGTAGTTCCCGTTCCCGTGGAAGTATGGGGATAAATAAAGCCTATGTTACTCGCTGATGATGTAGCTTTCCAATGGTGAAAGGATTTTTGAAATCAGTCCAGTAGTTTTTGCGCCTATTCATTACAACCAAACAAACAAAGTTTTCCTCTTTATAATATTAGTGTAGATAATTTAGATTTTTACTTTTTGAAGTCAAAAAAATCTATGATAGTTAGATAAGTGCTCCGCGGACTTTTTTGTAGATCTTAATAAGACCTACAAACCCGTAGTACATCATATTGTTCTATTGCCAATAGTATTTGCAGCGCATGCATAAATAGGTTTTCGATTTCACACCTTGGGTTACAAAATCACAATTTTCTTACGGATCCCATTTTTTTTTTAAATTAAATATAAATATAGCGTATAACCTTCCTCGATAAATGGAATATCCAACACTGAAAGATTTTTGAAATCGGAATCTTTCAGCAATGGATAGCTACATCATCAGCGAGTAACATAGGCTTTATTTTATCCCCGTACTCCCACGGGAACGGGAACTACGCGGGTGAAACCGCGTGAGGTCCGCTAGTGTGAAATGAATTACTTACTTTTGAAGTTGGCGTTTGGCACATAATTTTATTCTTCCTCTTTTGAAAGCGATTTTACTTATCCTGAATTTTTTTATATTTAGACGTAAATCTTCCTACACTCGCCGCTTGGGGCGCTTTTTAACGTAACCATACAAAATGAGGAAAATAGGCAGGCGATATAGTCAACGTAAAAATATGTATTTACTTGGGGCACTGTTCAAAGGGTCGCCGGCGGACGCCGCCGTCGTCTAAAGAACGACAGACGCATATCAACCGACACATTTTATAGTTATTTAATTATCAACTCGCTTTGATACAACTCGCGAAATCGTAAACATAAAAGGACCAATATATTTATATCTCTCATTGAAGGATACAGCATTTTTAATTTGGCAGTATATCTGGCAGCATACCTTAGTTTTGTTATTACCTTTTAGAATTACAAAGTGATTCAAAATATGTGGGTGATGTCACGCGGTTTCATCCGCGTAGTTCCCGTTCCCGTGGGAGTACGGGGATAAAATATAGCCTATGTTACTCGCTGATGATGTAGCTATCCATTGCTGAAATAATTTTTAAGATCGGTTCAGTACTTTTTGAGCCAGTTCTTTACAAACATAGTTAGATACAAATCTTACATCGTTATAATATTAGCATAGATGTGTTGTTTTGAAATAATAACATGTTGCGTGACTTACATTAAGTAATTATCTTGACCAACGAATAAGGAGACCGGAGTTCCTATTTATAATGGCTGGCATTCACGTCATACTTGTGAACAGGTGATGCTTGTGGGGGCTGGTCATCTCAAGCTACGCATTTAGTTATAAGTAGATGTACTAGATTTTTAGTTATGTTCATTTTTATCGACATTTGTGCATTGGAACATTGTCCATGAGCTCACTATTTTTTACAATACAATTATTTATTTTGTATTCTTTAAATTGTATAATATTTTTGAAAAGAGTAATTACTGAGTTTCTTGCCAGGTTCTTCTCAGTAAAAGCCACCTTCCGAACCTGGCGGTAGCATGTATAATCCTGTATAATTATGTCATTTGAAAGTACTTTGTAAAAAGTCTAATCGAATAAAGATACTTTTGACTTTGACTATAATTTCTGACAGTTAAACACAAGTCAAGCACAAAATCTAAGCAATATACAAAAAAATCGAATAATAATTAAAAATGAAAATGATTTATCTAGTTCAGGCCCTGGTAAGGCACTTATGAATGTCGAGGTATTTACCACCGGTTCGGAAACTAGCCTTCTGAGAATACCAATAGAGTTGAATGGAAATTCACTGTAAATATTTAAATCGAATCAGCACGGCATAATAGGGTAATTTCAGCTCTATCTCAGGGTAGGTACGTTATGAGTTGGACAAGTACTCAGCCTTAAAAAGAGTGAATGGGGTAGAAGAGTATAAAACCAGATATCCAAATCCAACCGAAGAAATATCAACAAAAAAATAATTTAAATTCAAATTCAATATCTTGAATAGGACCTTAATACTGCAGGGATGGGTAGCCACCATTTGCGAGTAGTAATGAAACTTATATCGTCGATATAAAGATACTTTTACGACATACAACGTCTTACTCAGTTAAGAAAACGTGTGTATTTGATTTTAATATATTCTATAGATGTTGTGTATCTGTGGTTGAATGGGTCGAGATCTGTCAAGGCAATCGTCACGGCCAGTGGACACAAATCCACCGAGTGATGAACGGTTGGGCTCTTCTCAATCAGGGTTGTACATCATATACTACAAGTCAACTGCCTCGTTGGTCTAATGGTTAGTACGTTCGCCTGCCGATCACGAGGTCCCGGGTTCGATTCCCGGGTCGGGTCAAAAAATTATATTGGGTTTTTCTGTCAGAGTTTGGAAGTTGGCGGTGTTTCCACCCCCGTGCCTCGGAAAGCACGTTAAGCCGTTGGTCCTACGCTTGATCTCTCTCCGGTCGTGTCGGATTGCCGTCCCATCGGACTTTGAGAGTGAGGGAATAAAGAGTGCATCTGTGTTTGCGCACACACTTGGGCACTATAATATCTCCTGCGTACATGGCTGATCCTCGTTGAGATTAGCCGCCGTAACCGAAATTCGGTAGGAGATCATCACTACAAGATGAGTTACATTTACATCTCACATCTATACGGATAGCTAAAATTGGAGTGTCTGTATGTAATTTTACATTAACAGCTTGTCACAAATGCATATAAAATTATATTACGGAACCTAGATTAAGAAAATAAAGCATATAAATTGCTTTATTTTACGTTAAACAAGTAGTATTTAAAAAATAATAGGGATCCTCGAAACAGCACAGGGCACAGCTTATTTTAAATTTAGGCAGTTATGTTTAAGTCCCATGTTATAGGGTCGAGCCTATTTCAATTAACTGGACACTGAAAAAGTAGGTATCAGATGGAAAATCCTTATAACGCTTTGCCCGACCCAGGCATTAACAAAATCGATAAAAAAATATGCTCAAGCCAACCAAGAAGGTTTCCTTAAGGGGTAAGTAGAGGTTATACTTAACAACAACACCCACATTTCACCGTATATGATTAAGTGCCAACGGCACAGAGGGTAAGTCCATCGTCTTCTCAGGCACTATAGATACGTCTTTGAATTACTGACATATGCAGGTTTCCTCACGATGTTTTCCTTTATCGTCAAGCACCTGGTGTGGAATTACTGCACTAATGTTTTTTATTTATTCAAAAATTTTATTAATATTCCCAGCGTCAGTGGCAGCCCTGCCCGCAGAGATCTAAGAGGCCGCCAGCTCCGAGGGCAATGTCTTTATGTCGCCGAGTACCGCCTTGCTCACCGAGACAAGAATTTATTAAGGAAATCCACAGATAACACGTTCCGGTTTATCATTTTCTTATAAAGAAATTGATTTTGTATTCGTATTTTTTTCAGTTTGATGTTTAATTGATTGGAACTCTGTCTGTGCTCGATTGGGTTTGCTAATTAAAAGGATATACAATAGCTGCATAATAAATACTTAGGTATTTATTTATCATATTACTTAGTCATCAATAACTAACAGAGCCGTGGTTGCCTTGAGGTTTGAGCAGTCGCCTGCTACGCAAGCGACGCAAGTTCGAATGCCAGCGGGGCCTGTACCAATGACTTTTTCTAAAAAAACTTATGTACAGTGATTTCAAACCACGTGCTTTACGGTGAAGGAAAACATCGTGAGGAAACCTGCATATTTCAGAGAAGTAATTCAATGACGTATGTAAAGTGTCTGAGACGGCGATGGACTCACCATCTGTCACGTTGGCACTTCATAATTTACGGTGAAAAGTGGGTGTTGTGATTACAACACCTCTGCCTACCCCTTCGGGGAATACAGGCGTGAGCATATGTATGTATGTATGTCATCAATAACTCTCAAGAATTACTCGGATAATCCGATCGACAATAATCGTAGATAACCAACTATTATGGAAGGTAAGGTCAATGCTCCCACCCCAACCACCGACAGGCAGGAGATACCATAGCCAAATTCTTAGACCCTGGTGGAAGTTCCTCCTTACTTCTACCTTCCATACCAACTATACTTCTTAGCTTTGACATTTAATTAATAGCACCAAAATGAATTGTCCAAGCTCGTTAGTTCTTATATGCTCTGCTTAACCCTACCGGTGAACGAATTCGGTTACTGAGTAATATCGTTTATTCTGTGGTAGTTTCTTCAGCATCCAATGGGTGGGTAAAAGAACGAGAGAAAAGTTCCATCGCCAGCAATAGGAGTTCCATTAGAAACCTAACTAGTCAAATTATGAGCTAGGTCTGACAACCTGGCATTTATTAGCATTATGCTGCCAGCTATATAAACACATAGCATTGCCATTACGCTGTCAGCTTTATTGACACAAATTCCTGAATATTATACAGTGATTAGAACTGATACTATCTATACTAATATATAAAGGTGAAGAGATTGTTTGTTTGCTTGAACGAGATATTCCCGAACAAATAACTGATCAGATTTGAAAATTTATTTCACCATTAGATAGCCCATTTGTTGAAGTAGCCTATCTATATCAACACTAATACTGTAAAGAGGAAAACTTTGTTTGTTTGGTTGTAACGAATGGGCTCAAAAACTACTGGGCCGATTAAAAAAAATCTTTCATCAATGGATAGCTACATAATAAGCGAGTACATAGGCTATATTTTATCCTCGTACTCTCACGGGAACGGGAAGTACGCGGGTGAAACCGCATGACGTCCGCTAGTAGAATATATGTCGCGAGTTAAAGTTAGCGTTATCCCAAAGGAACTATTCCATGCGAAGTCGCGGGCATTACTAGGTATTATAAGCTTTTCGAGTTTTTCGGTTGAACGCGCTAATCTCAGGAACGACTTGCCCTGTTATTCACTAAGGTTTCTCATCATCGAATTCGACGACGAGCGTTGGAATCAATCATTGGAATTTGATACATAATAATAAGATGATAAGGTTCAATTTCGTTTCTTTAAAACTGGCATTCGACGACGAGTGCGACGCTGAGAAACCTTAGTGAATAACGCGGCTGATTTGGATAGTTCATTCATCGAGGAAGGGTTTAGGGTTTGTAACATGACGTTGCAACCCTGGATCGAAGCATAATGTAAAATGTTACAAAACCGGGATAAATAATGATTAGCATGATGAGGAGCTCGTGGCACAGTTGCTATTCCGCATATCATTCGATCAGCGAAGTTAAGCAACCCCACTAGCCAGTAATTGGATGGGTGACCGCTCGAGCTCCTTCCGTGCCTCGAAGAGCACGTTAAGCCGTCGGTCCCGGTTGCCAATTTATCATCTTTGGCAATCGTTACAGGTCAGTCGGAGGCCTAAAATAGTCTGACAACTGGTTTAACCCAGATCACAGATTTTCCTCGTAAAAAGGGGTTGCTAAGGTCAGCTGGCAGTCGCTTCGTATAAAAATCAGGAGATCAGCCACATCGGGTTGAATAAACTGCTGACCCCAACAATGTATGGGATAAGGCCAGGGAGATGATGAAATAATGATTAGCATGAATACTTAGTTTCTATTATATATAGCAAAACCGCGAGGCACAGGTAGTTTTATAAGTAGGTACACTTATCACCAGTTAAGGATGTCAGGTAAATTACTACTGCGCATAAACGAACGGAAGAAAAGTTGAATTCTTCTGTAAGGACTTCGTTCTCACCGCCATCATTTTCCGAGACATCATTTGAGGGGGGACAAACACTAATGATTATCTTAAACCATTTCCCGCGGGTTTGAGGTCCAATTTTGACATATCTCAGCCGTATCCCCGTCATTAAGGCCCCGAGAATGTCATCTATCTATAAAAAGCAGTGCAACTTCTATTTAGCTGGAAATTCAGTCTCGGAATGACAATTTCGTTGACAAAAACTAAGGATTCGACCGCACCAAATTACACCTACAATCATTCGGGGAGACATTTTAGTGTCACGGGACGTGGTCGATGCGATTTTTGGGCTTTAAGAACTGCCGAGCAACAGCTGATGGATTGAAAATTATTTATTTAGTTTAGGCCCTGGCAAGGCACTTATTTTCCCAAGAATAACGAATAAGAAATGTTGCAGTTGGATAAGAAAGTAAGGAAGAACTAAATAATCAAAAATACATACACTTCGACAAGCCATATCGACAGCTTTATGCGTGTATGTAGTAGTATTATCTATAAATCTGGATTTAACCCGTGGTGGCCTTGAGGTTTGAGCAGTCGCCTGCTACGCAAGCGACGCAAGTTACGACGCAAGAGAGCAACCAAGGTTCTTTTTAAAAAAACTTATGTACAGTGATTTCACACCACGTGCTTCATGGTGAAGAAAAACATCGTGAGGAAACGTATGTATAATGTCTGAGACAGCGATGGACTCACCATCTGTCACATTGGTACTTAATTATCTTCGGTGAAAAGTGGGTGTTGTTATTACAACACCTCTACCTACCCCTTCGGGGAATACAGGCGTGAGCATATGTATGAACGTATCTGGCTTTAAACATTTAAGTGGACAGAAAATCGAATTAAATAAAACAAGACATAGTACGGGTTTTGGCCAATGCCGTACCCCGAGTATAGGCTTCAACAGGCCGACGATTTCGATTACGTATTAGTGTACCACTTTTGTGGTCTTGATACTTTTTCGAAGGCGGCTTGTGATTGAACTCAAAAGCTATATTTGGCACCCTATTGATTAAGTATCTATATTTTATATTTTCTTTTCTAATGACAGTTATCTAAAAGTATAAATGTTAACGCCAAAATCGTAGAGTATAAAAGCCTCGTCGGCGACTGGCCACAGAGCGATGGGGCTAATTATTTTTTTAGTCACACCGTCTCATGGCCTGTTTTGATGACGCATAATAACTTTAAGTGCATCCTGCGATTCGACGGATATTTGTCAAGGCTCATAGTTTTTGTGAACTGTTATTTAATCGTTCGCTATGTGGGCGTTTGGGAAGTTCGACGTAAAATTTACTTGTGACGAGATAAAAAAAATTGAATTCCAATGCTAAGCCAATTTATATAATTGTAAATTACTTGCTCGCGTGAGTTGATAAACTTTATGAAGATCATCCCCAATTACTGCGGCAAGTTAAGACGTCCGCGTGTTCACTTGGTTATCAATAAAATCTTCTGTCGGAATCTCGGGATAGATAAGGATATCTTGGGAAACTTGTTAAAAAAATCTTCACATAGTATTAAGTAAGTAATGATTTAAATATTCTCATGCCATCTCAGAAGGGGTAAGCAGAGTTCTTATAACGTCGTAATATGATTATGTGCCAACGAGACAGAAGGTGAGTCGTTCGCCGACTCAGGCACTTTATACGTCTTTGATTTGCTCAGATATGCAGGTTTCCTCACGATGTTTTCCCTCACCGTAAAGCACGTGAGGTGAAATTACTGCACTTATGTTTTTAGAAAACCTCATTGGTGCTGGCCGATGGGATTCGAACTTACGTCGCTTGCGTAGCAGGCTCTCAATTTCATCACGCATTTAATCAGTTGTCAAATATGAATGTCACTGATGTCGCTCACCAGAAGTAAACCCACTTATTTAATGTACAATGTGTTAGGGTGCAACATAAACATAATTTTACTTAAGTAGCCTTCTTAATGATCAATTCGAACTTCTAGAAATTATTAAGAAACACTATGGAAGAGATTTAGTATAATATCTAAATATATATAAAACTCAAAGGTCTGATCTATCAACGCACAGCCCAAACCACTGGAGGGATCAGGCTGAAACTTAGCATGCAGGTAGATATTATGACGTAGGCATCCGCTGAGAGGATTTTGATTAATTCTACCCCCAAGGGGATAAAATAGGGGATGAAAGTTTAAGCAGCTAGTTGCCCAATGAAGTTAATGAACAGTTAAACCGTAATGGCGCGGACACGCGAGTGTTAACGGTCTAATGAACTTTAATAGCTGGATGTAACGTCGTAAATGAAGCCATTAGATTCGATAGGAATGTGTTACATACCGCATACGCATCAATATCTTTGCCGAACACTTTTTCCAGAGTTATTTGTACGTAAAACATGCATTTCATCTATTCGTTTCGCTTCAATCGACTCGTTAAGCATTTTTCAATTCTCTTTGTTCCAGCCGCCTAGAAATTTCCAGTGTCAACGAGTAGTGCCGATCGTAGTTCGCAGGTACTGTTAAGCACAGTTTAAACATGATTTACAAGCAGTTAGAAATCTAGGAAGAAATCGTTAGAAATGACACACTCACAGACAGCGGATCCACGTGAAAATAAGCGGAATAGGCGACAGTAAGATGTGGAACGTCGTGGACATGTTCAAAACTTCAAAACGACAAATCCACATTATTTTGACAGGTATTAAAAAAAAATACAGAAATTATTTTTCTCGTACTAGACATAAGTAATTCCATTGTTATTATTAGCGTAAAAACCTTGATTATTATTAATTAAATTACGGTACATATAAACACAGTTATATCTATACATCTATAAAGATAAATAAATTTGAAGAGTCTGTTTGAAATTCTATAAAAACAGCTTTTCAATAAATGCATATGAAAGTATATAAGTTCTGACATTAAAAAAATATTATAAATTTTTCTCCGTCTGTCTGCTTGCCTGTCAGTCTGTCTGTTTGATCCGACTCATCTCCGAAACAGCTGGAGCGATTTTATCGGGACTTGTTACAAGGAGTAAGTAACTTAGGCTACGGGCCACCCCTGAAATTAAGCCTACCTATTGAGGGTGAAATCGCGGGGCACAGATAGTAAAATAATATTTTTTTTATATTATAGATCGCGTAGGGGCATCCAAAAGATGTGCTTACTTACTTAAGTACGATTTACACTCGACCGAGTTTCATAAATAACGGTAGGTATTACGTGCCTTTCGAACTGTTATTCTGTAAAAAATTATAGCATACAACAAATCCTGCGCGCTTATACAAAACCAATGTGTCAAACACAATCCTTTAAATCATGAAATAATCTAATCGTGCACAATTCTTCGGCTTTATTAAAAGGCAATACATCGTCTGGACGTTAATGCCGGCTCCCGGCTTCGTCTAATGACTCGTAATTACGACCGCAGTAATGGACCCGCAATGGCGGCTGGCCGCAAAGCGCGCGCTGCCTCCATTTTGTTTTTTTTTTTCTCATACGGCGTTGATGCCCGCGCTACGTTCCGATTGAGAGAATTCAGATTTTGAAAATGCGTACGTTTGTTTTTTATTCGCTATATTTAAGTTCGAATGTTTTGCGAATTGTTGGTTCATAGTAGACCTAAATATTTTTTTTTAAATTTGGTTTGTAGGTAGCGACTGTTTTTGGTTCCTTCGTTTTGTTTTTTATTATTTTATTAGCAGCGGTATTACTCAAATCACAAACTCATGGCATTAAACACAAAAACAAAATAATCCTTACTAAGTACTACAATATGTATATTTTATCATTATTCGTCTATCTAATACTAATTCCATGATAAACGTAGCAGGCAGGAAACAGATCATCTTAGATTATTTCTATATGTATACTTACAGAAATCAGAATTCCGACCCTATATTTCTTTTTTTATATAAAACATCGCCTCTGGCAACCCTAGCCCCGCCCACTAGTGATGTTCCGCGGCACTACCCGCGGGTTTTTGTGGCTACAATTTGATTATGGTGTGCGGTTGATTACCCTACGCCTACTGCGCGATGTGAAATAATATCCACCTTTTTTGTCCCGTCATCGTTGGATAGGTGTGACTTAGATTATTTTAAAATATTTTTTTTGTGTCTTGTATCTGCTTTCCTTCTTTCTTTACGAGAGAATAGTTATGCCCTGCGGTTTCACCCGCGTAGATTTAATTTCAATCCCGCGGAACCCTACTATTTTTTTTATTTATAAGTAGCCTTTGCCCAGCATTGGGACACATCGGGTTCTAAATAAAAAATAAATAAAATAAAATAAAACTAGCCCGTGTTACTCCTTCTAACATTAGCTATCGTCCAGTGAAAGTCCCTTTAAAGTCGATCCAGCCGTTTCGGAGATTAGTCGGAACAAACAGACAGACAGACGGACAGACAAATTAAATTAGTTTTTTCCATTTCGGTAGCATAGTGAAAAGCTGTTATTTTGGACACTTCAATTTTATTTATCTGTATAGATGTATATATAGTCCCTTTGTGTCCCTTATAAAAATTGCTAATGAGACCCTATTTATAAGGCTAAGCTCAGAAGTATACAGGCTAAGCTCAGAAGCTAGTCTGCCAATTTGTATTTGGTATTAAGAATTCCGCATGAGTGAAGTTGGGAGAAAGCTATTAAAAATATAAAGAGATTCAGATTCGGTTTAGTTTTTGATTAAAAGAGTACCTTATAATTAATTTATGATGACTACCTACCAGCAATATAAAAGTAATTAATATTAATTCACCATTTTCAATCTACAAAATGAAACGTGGTATTAGAAGCACTCTCAACACAGCAAAGCATGAATTAACAAAACAACCAACTCTTTGTACCTACATCCATTCCCATAAAGCAAAAACTCCTCTCATAGCCACAAATTATTTATCCGATATCGATATTAAACTCATCGAGTTTTTTTGTATCGATAAGAATAAAATATGCCGACGTCACTCTTGCTTGACCACGATTTCACGCGCAACTATGCATTCTGGATGTGGCAAATATTTATATTCTTTACAATATTCTGCATGTATGTTTGTTATATATTTTGTTGCCTATGTCTGTCTTCCGGAACATTTAGTTATGTTCGTAGTAATTATTATCTATGAGCCGTGGTGGCCTCGGGGTTAGAGCAGTCGCCTGCTACGCAAGCGACGCAAGTTCGAATCCCAGCGGGGCCTGTACCAATAAGTTTTTCTAAAAAACTTATGTAGAGTGATTTCACACCACGTGCTTTACGGTAAAGGAAAACATCGTGAGGAAACCTGCATATTTCTGAGAAGTAATTCAATGACGTGTGTAAAGTGTCTGAGACGGCGATGGACTCACCATCTGTCACGTTGGCACTTAATCATCTTCGGTGAAAAGTGGGTGTTGTGATTACAACACCTCTGCCTACCCCTTCGGGGAATACAGGCGTGAGCATATGTATGTATGTAATTATTATCTTTTAAGGATAACTCCACACAAGTACATTGAACTAATCCATACCTAACGAAGAGAAGCTTGAGAAACTCAACAGCTAATTCTCATCTACACTACTATTTTTGTGTGTATGTTTGTAATGAATAAACTCAAAAACTACTGTGCCGATTTCAAAAATTCTTACACCATTGGAAAGCTACATCATCAGCAAGTACACAGAACATAGGCATTTTATCCCCGTACTATCTCGTACACACTTGTGCACTATAATATCTCCTGCGCGCATAATCCTCGTTGAGATTAGCCGCCGTAACCGAAATTCGGTAGGAGATCATTATTATTAATTTCGATGTGCAATGTGGTGTAAAGGAATGAGGTGATGGCGGGACGGGACGGGATGAATGAGAGTGAGAGAGAAAGAGGGAAGGAAGGGAAGAGAGAAGGAATGAGAAAAGATAAATAAGGAAAGCCTAGGAAGGTGTTCATTAAAGAAATGTTAAACAAGGGATAATTTAGGATATTTTAAGGATTTTTTTCTTTCTCGATTCTCTAAGATCAGCATAAGCCTACCCCGCCCCCTAGCTTTAAGCTCAACAGAATCACTAACAAGGCTATCTTTAAATTTGATAGACCGGTGTTCCCTAGCCACATCTAGTCTCTTTACATCCAAGTGAACAACTCCAAAATAAAGTATAAAAAATAAAAGACGGACATTCATTAGTCGACATTGAAAGCTTAGCCCGACGCAGCGCCATTGTGCGTGGCTCTCAACCATTCTAATTATTCACACACGTTGCCTCGGAGTATTGTCCTTATGGCACTTTAATTAACTTTATTAATACTTTATTGTCATTTAAGACTATTCATTTATTGCTTGTAAAAACAAGCAGGGTGAGCAAGAGATGGTTGTTCTTAAATCTTCCCACAAGAAAGCAACACCCACATTTCACCGTATATGTTTAAGTGCCAACGTGACAGAGGGTGAGTCCAGCAACGTCTCAGGCTCTATACATACGTCTTTGAATGACTTCTCAGACATATACAGGTTTCCTAACAATGTTTTCCTTCGCCGTAAAGCACGTGGTGAGAAATGAATACACGGTTTTTATAGAAAAACTCATTGGTACAGGCCCCGCTGGGATTCGAACTTGCGTCGCTTGCGTAGCAGGCGACTGCTGTAACCCCGAGACCACCACGGCTATCGCGGATATATGCTTGTCTGTATTAATATTAAGCAAGTTCTTAGGGCATGTCAAAATATCGTGTACGTCTCTACTTAGTGAATTTATATAATTAAATTAACTAGCATCTGTCTACGGCTTTGTCCGCGTGTTGATAAGGATCCCTAATTAATCTTGAGTCAATAATATTAGCATACCTATGCTACACTATTGTAAACTTACTCAGGGATAGTTAACGTAGCATTTTATTAGTGAAATATTTTTCATAATCAGTCTAGTAGTTTCGTAGTCTGCTCGTTAAAAACAAAGCAATATATCTCCTTATATTATTCTTCTAGTAAAGATAGTATATATATCGATTTATCGATTCAATTACATTATTATATTGTACATGGTAGGGCTGTGGGGTAAAAACAAGGAATTGAAAATGTAATATATAGTTTATTATTTGCTCAAAATATTTCATTTATCAAACGCGGAGAGCGAATAAAATTTGTCTTAGGCAAAATCCAGTCTTAATGAAAATCGTAGTTTGACAAAAAGCTGATGACTCAATCACAAAACCAGTAGCCAGTTCGAATATTAAATATGTGTAAAATCGACTAATTACAATCGAATTGCAATAAATCGCAGACTATAGCCGGGCGAGTATTCGAATTAAAAAGTCGTATTTCACCGCGCAAGCATTATTTAATTCCAAGAAAGTCATTTCGTTTTTTATGGCGGTCTAAAGGCAATTTGCTCTCTGGTGCCAGTGGGGTGTGTCCAATTGATTCATCTACAACTTCGCGGTACGCTGTTCGATTCCCCAGCCGACGATGAGTTTCTATAAAATAATATTTTATACGCATAGGCACAATTATGAAGGGTTTTGAATGGACTAATCGATTTTGGAAACTTTGACCGTCAAGTTTTGTGTCGAGAAGTTATTATTTAGCTTGTTTTTTTTTAATTTGAGGATGAAGATATTAGTTTTGACGTACCTATGAAGGTGATACGGAGAGATGACGCATGTTTTACGTCATGTGAATTTGTTGCCCCCAGTAGATTTGGACCGTCATCTTCCTGGCCTTGTCACATACATTGTTGATTCATCCCGATGGCCTGATCACCTGATTGTTATACGAAGCGACTGCCATCTGACCTTTGCAACCCCTTTGACGAGTAAAATCTGGTTAAAACTAGTTGTCAAACTATTTTAGGCCTCCCAATGACCTGTAACGATTGCCAAAAGATGATAAATTGGCAATCGGGGCCGACGGCTTAACGTGCTCTCGAAGGCACGGAGAGAACTCGGGAGGCCACTCATCCAACTACAGGCTAGGGTTAGGGTAGCTTAACTTAGCTGATCGAATGATACGCGCAATAACAACTGTGCCACGAGCTCAGGGGGGAGTCCGGTACTCTGGTAGAACGCACCGGTGTCCCCCCACACCTTGCCGGGGCACATCCCCGGGGCAGCTGTGACGCCGCCCCTGGAGACCTCGCTGTGCAAGGCAGCGCGAGCCACATTGCGCTGCCACCTTCCCGGGCCCGCGGCTCGGTGGTCAAAGCTCCCACCCCGACCACCGCCAGCAGGCGAACAGCTCATAACCTATACTTAGGGTACAGAGAAGTGCCCGTGGAAGCTGGCTATGTTTTGGCGACCGAAAGGTTTTAATTTGCGCAAAGCGGCCTTACCGAACTCTTATTGCGATAGTTATTCGATTATATAACAGTCATAAATGTCAGATATACGTATTGTCCCTTACAGTCGGAAATCCACAGCAATAACTGTTGATGATAGGCCTCAGTACTTATAATTGTACTTATGAGTGACAATTTTTTTTTGTGGTTAACATAATACAAAAGATCTTGTCTATTATATACATAAAATAAATAAATAAATATGCTCACGCTATCCCAGAAGGGTCCCCGAAGGGTTAGGCAGAGGTGTTGTAACAACAACACCCACATTTCACTGAATATGATTAAGTGACAACGTGACAAAGGGTGAGTCCATCGCCGTCTCAAGCACTATACATACGTCTTTGAATTACTTATCAGACATATGCAGGATGTTTTCCTTCAACGTAAAGCACATAAGATTTTTTTTTTAGAAAAACTCAATGGTACAGGTCCCGCTGGGATTCGAACCTGCTCAAAACCTAAAGCCACCACGTCTCTTGTCTATTTTCTAAATAAATAACTGCTTTCCTTGCCCACGACTGCCTACCTACTTACCAAGTGAGTAGGTTGTTGAGTAACAAGTACCTTTCTAATAACACTCTTTCATCAGTTTTATTGTTTCATAAAATGTCGGTAAGTTAGTTGCGTAATTCTGGTGCCTACCTTATGTTATAATTTAAACTAACCGAGCTATTAAATACTTAAATCGTGCGAGTGAAAGGAAAACGATTAATTTAGTCGAGTTCGACTTTTATCGATTTCAATTACACATTCATTTTAATCGATTGTTATTCAATCGGCTTGGGAACATTTTATGTAGCTGCACTATTTTACCGATTAACTTTAATCCAGTATGATATATTCTGATTATCGTTCCTGTCACAATCTCAAACTTACACCATGTAATTAACTTTTATGTGATAATTTAAGGTTCTTAGAAATACGTGAGACACTAGTCTTACCGACCAACTGTCCAGTACCCCTATCACGGGTTTGTCACCGTTTTCGTAATCTATACTCGCAATATTAGTATGAGATATTTTAGTTCTTCACGTCACCGCTGGTAGTCGCTGCACAATTTCTCATACTAATATTCGACGAAGACGCTAGCGAGTTACGAAAACGGTGGCAAACCCGTGATAGGGGTACAGAAGAGCTGACAAGCGGGCTGGGGCTTTTCTCGCTCAGAGAATCAGCATTGCTATTCAACGTGGCAATGCTGCCAGCCTTCTTGGCACGATCCCGAGAGTCACAAATTGAGCATTATTTTCCGTGTATATATTAAAAAGCATATTATATCATCTACATATACATCTATACAGATACATAAAATTGAAATGTTTGTTTGTAATTCCAAAATAACAGCATATGGAAATACTGATATACGGTAATCACAAGAAAATAACAATTTTTAATTTTTTTCCGGCTAATATCAGCAAAGGATGGCCCGATTTTAACAGGACTTTCAATGGCAGATAGCTAATTATACAAGGAGTAACATAGGCTTTTATTAAACAAACATTAAGGTTCCGCGGGTCACTCATGAAATTAACTCCGTAAGTAAAACCGCGTAGCACAGCTAGTATATCATATTACTTAACCACTCCTTAAGCATTACCTTGTACATTGTATAGATACAATTTGCGCGTTTCCTCGTGCATCAATTTCAAAACGCAATTAATATAATTGAGAAATTTAATAGGAGCATGTGAATTAAGTTAGTGTGTAATTAACTTTATAACACACGTGAAAGGACTTACATTCGCCTCTTGATGAATATCAAATGTGAAAGTGCTTGCCTCTTCAGGTACCCACTTTTTACGGCAAAACCCCGGGGCCTTACAATGAGGTCTTATTGCCACGATAGTTAGACTCATATTATGAGACAGATGATGACGACATGGCGTGTATATAACTGTCACTGTTACAATAAGAGGTTATGATGGAGTTGCTTAACCGATTTTGATCGCTGTACTGTACATAATAGCTTGTTTGCCACGCAAAGTCACGGACAGTAAACTAGTTTAAATAACAATTTTTATCTTTATTCCTTTCTGACTGACAGCAGAGTGGACTATGCTATACATATCGCACCTTCAGAACGGGGGCTCAACTCCAAATTTTGCAAAAACGAATTAAGATCATAGACCTAAACATTTATGTTCCACCCCAAGTTTTTTTTAAAAATCAGTAATATCTTATATCTTTAAACGAGCAATTCTTGTATATATATATAATCTGAATCTCGGAAACGGCTGCAACGATTTTCATGAAATTTTGCATGTTTCAGGGGCAAAAAATTGATCTAGCTAGCTATTTATGGAAAACATCGTTTTGACCATGTTTTCAGGCACTGAAAAACTCATAAAATATCATTACAATACGACAGCAAATTTCGCCGACATCTGTCAAGTTATGGTAGCTCAAAGCCCCGTAAGCTAGAGTACCCCCGTTCGAGACTGACGTCCACCGGAAATTTTTTTTCGTTTTTTTTTGTGTGAAGAAGAAACCGAACACAGCTCGGTCAACCAGGTACTACTTTATTATAAAAATACTATAAAACTATAAAAAAGTCTCATTGTACTCAAAACTAGTAAAATAATTATTGTCAATATGAATGCAAACTTGCCGGCCGATCTATGATCGCGATTTCCTAAAACATTCGACTTTTGAATTGAGCGCTATCGTTCTGAGGGTGCGATATATAACATTACATACAATTGGATTAGTAAGTTAGTTTTTGTTTACTTGATGGCGTTAACTTAAAAATAAGTTAAACTTTACTTACCTCTTTTTATTTTTGCATGAATAAGTAGATAAACGGGATTTTAAATAACAGGTTGATACAATGTAAAGGCAGTCGATTCCAAAATAAATATAATTCTTGTTTGCAACAAAACGTAAAAAATCAAAGGCGGCTCGGTCAAAAGGAACGATACGTAATAATTTATTATTAGCAACGATGCAAAACAGTATAAAAATGGCAAATAATCCACGTTATCGCGAGATGCCACATAAAACTGTTGATTTTAACATTGTGATCAACCCAAAAACAGGCAGAATGCCTCTAAGCATTAACATTGGGATATCATGAAGCTCAGAATTAAACTTTTATGGCTCAGGCGGCTATAAAAAGATTTGTTACGAAGGTATGATGAGGTTTCTTTATAGGCCAAGAGCGAGTGGACAATCGTCTCATTTCATCTAAACTCTTTAATTGTATAACTAGCTATGTTCTGCAATTTTATACTAGGCCTGCGGAACCCTAATATTATTTTAAATTAATAGCAGCCCAAGTTACTCCTCGTAACATTAACTACTCGCCAGTGAATGTTCCGTTAAAATCGGTCCAGCAGTTTCGGAGATTAGCCGGAACAAACAGACAGACAGACAGAGAAAAAAATTTAAATTAGTTTTTCTATATCAGTACCGTATATTTTATATGCATTTAGTGAAAATCTGTTATTTTGGAATTAAAAACAGACACTTCAATTTTATTTATCTGTATAGATTTATCATTATTTATTATGAAATGTACATGTACATGATACCAGCTAAGTTTCTTGTCGGTTCGTCTCAAAAGGCTTTCCGAACCGGTGGTAAATTTTTCGACATTAATAAGTGCCTTACCAAGACCAAAACTGAAAATCATTTTCATAAAGAACTTTTGATTTAAACAGACCTTTTACTAAAATGGTGGTTAATAGGAGAACAGCCCACCTGATGGTAAGCAGCTATGCGTATGTGCAATTGCAATACTAGGATGTTAATGTCACACACATAATCATTAAGCATGGATTATTAATTTCGAGGCTGAAGTAGAAAAATGTCCGAACAAGCAATTATTTTGTATTATGGAAGAGCCCTCGTACCATTATAGATACGAATAATCGAAGACTACTTACAAGTAGCTTTTTATAACAAGTCCGCCATCAACAAAAATAGAGAGCAGATGCTTGTTACATATTAAATTTGCTTACAAACTCACGATCTGAATTTGAGAAACGAAATTAGCATTGCGTAAGCATATTACCATGAAATTGTATTAAATAATTGGCCTTTTCAAGCAGAATACATTACACCTCGACAGGGAGTAAGTAGGCATATTAACTATTCCACATGTAATTCCAAATAAAACGTGGCTAAAGTGGCAACATTGCACGCACGTCAGTCGATAATTACAACAATTACACATTGTCGCCATCTTGAAGGGCTTAATGCATAATTTCCGATGTTGTTCCAACAAAACGATTAATGAATTCCATGAATTTTACTTTTTGTAGTTACTTAATCGATCCTATTTATACTTTCCTTATTCATATGATCATTAGTAGCTACTTATGTCTATAGTTAGCTAAGACTTAATGATTTTTTTGTGATCTTTAATAGTTTTGTAAGTGTGTACAATACTGTGTATTTATACATATATCCCTCTATGCTTTCCGTTACGTACTCCGTAATTAGCACAAATTCAAATTCATATTAAAAAAACATATTATTCAACATGGGGGATACTTGGAACCCTCATTGAACGACATTTTTTCACACTAACTTAGATTAATTTACCTCTCGTTTCCAAATTTAAGCCTGGGAATAAATTAAATAGTAAAGAGTTTAATATAAATAATAATATCTTCAGTGAATGTTCACAGTTTAGCTGGTACAGACAAACCCAAGGGGACAACATCAGGCTTACAACATAAATTTAGAATGTATTTTAGCATGGACGTAATAAATTGTTGTATCGCTGTCTCCCGGCCTACACCGCGCCGACACAGCGGCGAGTTTAATCGAATTGATTGGTTAATTACGTACCTTTATCGCCGGCCCCCATTAGTACTTAATTGCTATCATTTCAGTTACGACTAGAGATTTAATGAAAAATCACTTTACGCCAACCCACATGTGAGATCGCTATAGCCGGCTACGACGAGTCTAGATGGCTGGGAAGATTTTATAACTGACATTAAAATGAAGGAATCTATGTTTAAAGGTGGCCAATTTATGATTCCTATTGAACTTATTTGCATAAGCATGTTTGGAGAAATCTGATTATGAGCATTGTATGATGTATATATCAAGAGTTATGAGGGCTCTGCGAAAATAGTGAGGGTAACTGAGCATGTGTTTTATTCGCGTCGTACCATACAGACGGACAGAGACAGACACATAAAATTACCACTGTACATTCAAGGTAAGCGCATCATAATGGTACCTGTACTAAACAGTAGTATTTTATGGTACACCTAGTGCCTGAGAGTCGGCTCACCATCTGTCACTTTGGCACCTATTTTTATTAAATTACCGTCTCGTTGGTCTAGTGGTCTCGGAGTGCTATTGCTGTACATGGTCCTAAGGTCGATCCCCGGAGTTTGAACTAGTTCCCGGTGAATGGCAATTAGGCTCGCCTCCTATTGCATGGGACTTAAACATAACTGGCGATATGGTATGGGAATGCAGAGGACTTCTCTGCATACCCCTTGAGCCTCAGAGAATACAGGCTTGAGCATACCTATGTATGTATTTGTTTTTGTACATAAATGTTATACATATTTTTTTAACCAACGTTTCAAACACACAAACCCACAGAGAGGTACTGTACATAGAGACTGCCCAGCATTCCCTTACGAGTGTAAGCGACCATTACGTATTGATCTCCACTTCTACCATAACTTGATGCCTTAGAACGGCTCTAAGTTGTACTGAGAGCATTGGGAGCTCAAGTAATGCTGGTTAAGTTACAATTAAGTGCAATTAAGCTATCGTTAAAAGCTGTTTTTGTTCGGAGGTTGCAATTTGTCACGCACACCGCGGCAGGTGCAGGCTATGCGCTGGAGTGGGGTATAATAATTGGTCTAATAGGCTGGCTTTGAAATACCGCCGTGAAGCCACAATATAAATAGCTCTGCAAATAGTGAGGAATCTCGGAACAAACCGTTCAAAATGACACACACACAGACGCGCACATCTACGAGATTATAAGCAGCACTAGCGTCATTGCGTCACGTCGTGTCGGATCACGTATACGTCATTCACATTTACTGACTTTTATCAAAACTTAAAAAAGACAAATCTACGTTATTTTTACGTATTAAATAAAATAGAGCCGTGGTGGCCTCGGGGTTTGAGCAGTAGCCTGCTACGCAAGTGACGCAAGTTCGAATCTCAGCGGGGCCTGTACTAATGAGTTTTTCTATAAAACTCATGTACAGTGATTTCACACCACGTACTTTACAGTGAAGGAAAACATCGTGAGGAAACCTGCATATTTCTGAGAAGTCATTCAATGACGTATGTAAAGTGTCTGAGACGGCGTTGGACTCACCATCTGTCACGTTGGCACTTAATCATCTTCGGTGAAAAGTGGGTGTTGTGATTACAGCACCTCTGCCTACCCCTTCAGGGAATACAGGCGTGAGCATATGTATGTATGTAAATAAAAAAAAGATAATTTTTTTTTAAGATTGACAACCGTCATGCTCACTCAATGTAGCAAACGTTCTGAGGCATTGATTCCTTACTGTACTTGTAAAGCTTATATGTATACTGTGGCACTGTTTAGTAAAATTACCTAGGTATAGTGGGAATAACTGAGCAAACGAAAACTACATACATATGCTCACGTCTGTATTCCCCGAAGGGGTAGGCAGAGGTGTTGTTATCACAACACCCACTTTTCACCGAAGATGATTAAGTGCCAACGTGATAGATGTTGAATCCATCGCCGTCTGTCTGAGACTTTACATACGTCATTGAATTACTTCTCAGAAATATGCAGGTTTCCTCACGATATTTTCCTTCACCGTAAAGCACATGGTGTAAAATCACTGTAAATGTAACATATAACATCAAACGAAAACTAATTTTTCATTAACCTAATAACGAAAGCCACAGAAAAAATATTTGTATTCGTGAAACAAAAACCCACTAACTTAAGTCTATGGGGGTGAAACCGGGGGGCACGACTGGTTTTATATAAGTACTTGACTGAAATGACGCACTTTCTTTCCAAAAAAAACGTTATTCTTTAACATCGTTATACAATAGGCCTATCGACACCCAATTAGCACACAAATAGGGGAAGTTGTAAAATACATTTCTTACAATAGAGAAGGGTTCTCCTATTGAATAGGATTGATAATAATAACAACGAAACGGTACTCACTGTTACTTCAAAAATTGTGTAATGTTTATAGTTATTGTACACTAGCGGACGTCACGCGGTTTCACCCGCGTAGTTCCCGTTCCCGTGGGAGTACGGAGATAAAATATAGCCTATATTAATCAGTGATAAAGTAGCATTCAAATTGTGAAAGAATTTTTCACTTTTTAAGCTAATTTGTTACAAACTTACGTACAAACCTTTCCTCTTTCTAATATTAGTATAGATAGAAGTATGGCAATGGAGTTTTCTTCAAGCCTTCTACAAGGTTCTTGGAAGGGTTAAACAAAGCAAATGAGTTAAAAAATTGTGGATTTTAACTTTTTATCTCGGCTGGAGTCATGGTGTAAACAGATTTAGTTCGCAGTTATAATCTATCCCTTCAGGTATTAAGCACCTCGAGGGAAAGACACACAGATATATAGATATATAGATGTATACACAGATAGGAAACTTGCGCTTGCGACGCAAACGACGCAAGTTCGAATCAATGAGTTTTTCGAAAACTTATGTGCAGGGATTTTACACGTGGCTTTACGGTGAAGGGAACAGCGTGATGAAACCTGCATATGTATAAAAAAATATTCTTATGTATAGCGCCTGAGACGGCGATGGACACACCATCTGTCACGTTGGCACTTAATCATCTTGTGTGAAATGTAAAATCTATTATTACTTCTAATATTATTAAGATTCGATACAAAGTCAATATATATATAACGAAACAATCACAAAAACTGCAGTTACTTTTTGTCAAAGACGACAACGCCTGGTTGACGTATCTGGTGAGGTGGTTCTTACCTCGGTCAGAGGATTAGTTTAGCGATCCGCGAGGTAACGCAGCCAGCTTACTGGGCACCATTCCCGCAGATACTTATTTAAATTCTGTGCTCTATTTATATTTTTTTTTTCTTTTTAATCATCAACACCTTGATATTTAATACGGATATCTTGAGATCAATGTAAGACAGGGTTGGTTAATATAATGACGCGAGGAAGGCATGCGCAGGAGTCACAGATGGCTAGGAAGAATAATGATAATAGTGATTGACAATGAGATATATATATATATACATACATGTAATGTACGCACATGGTTGTGTATTGTGTCCGTTCGTTAAAATCAGCTGAGATAATAGTTTGTTAACTGTCTATTACGCCGGCTACGCAAGCGACGCAAGTTCGAATCTCAACGGCCTGCATTCGATGAGTTTTTCGGTTAGTTAACGGTGAAGGAAAACATTGCGATGATATGTCTGAGAAGTAATTCAAAGACGTATGTATAGTGCCTGAGACATCTTATGTCGCTTGAGTGAGAAATCGCGATCTTGTCCAGCTTTTTTGTTTATATAGAATAATGGTTGCAATAACAATACATATTCTACACTAATATTTTTAGTTCTTTTATTTACTTACATCTTAAAATTTTCTTTAAGGACTTACTTACACATACATATGCTCACGCCTGTATTCCCCGAAGGGGTAGGCAGAGGTGTTGTTATCACAACACCCACTTTTCACCAAATTTGATTAAGTGCCAACGTGACAGATGGTGGGTCTATCGCCGTCTCAGGCACTATACGTCTTTGAATTACTTCTCAGAAATATGCAGGTTTCCTCACGATGTTTTCCTTCACCGTAAAGCACGTGGTGTGAAATCATCAATACATAAGTTTTTTTTTTTTAGAAAAACTTATTGGTACAGGCCCCGCTGGGATTCGAACTTGCGTCGCTTGCGTAGCAGGCGACTGCTCTAACCCCGAGGCCACCACGGCTCTTACTTACTTAATATACAATATTCAAATCTTCGTAATCTTAAATAAATAAATATAAAAAAAAATTCCTACATAAAATTTAATATATTTAACAACTTTAAAATGTATCATAGACAAATAAAAATATACAGAATAAACAGATTTAGAACTATTTACGTTGTATGGATGGTCGTAAACATCGCACCTCAGTCGTGAGCATGTCTCGTACACACCATCCCCAGTGTGGCCATCAGCCGGTGTTAAATTAACCGACAGAGCCGACATCAAAAGCGCCGCTCGCCTTTGTACTCACCGCCCATTGTTTCCCACATGTTGTTTTAATACTCCTAATTTCATGTTGTCATGTTAAAAGTTTATTACTTCATGCAATAATGAACACGCAATTTGAACCCAACCTTATTATTAAGACAGTAAGCTTTCAAGTCGAATGGGATTTTTCAATTAACTGGTAACTTTTGATCTCAGTAATAAATTACTGGATAGTTAACCTTTTGACGCTTGAAATAGGGCTTAAATTAGTGTGGAGTATAATAAGTGTTCCTTTAATCCTTTTTGCTGCGTATTTTAACAGCGGAAAAGTGTTAAAAGGATTCTAAACGACGATTGAAACACGAGAGGGTGTCATCTCTCTATCTAACGTACAATGCAAGTGTCTACTAATGTACCAGAGGCGTGCATTCCATATAAGCAGATAAGCAGTGCTTACCATATGTGATGACTGAATACACTCGTGTCGTGTGTGTCTATACCAAAAAGCCACATTGGTATGTAATTACCCTACCTACCTACCCTACTTATGGTATATGCCTACCCCTCTGAAAATCCAATGCATGCCCCTGCTTAGTATTACGCTTTCACACGTATTGGTGTGTTCAATCTTATATCTATACTCTATACATATACATATTTACATACATACACACAGGTAATAAAACTGAAGTGTCTGTTTGTAATTCCAAAATTACAGTTTTTCACTAAATACATATGAATGTATATACGGTACTAGTATATACATCCAATACAACAGACCCCGATGGTATTCGAACTTGCGCCGCTTGCGTAACAGGCGACTGCTCAAACCCCGAGGCCACCACGGCTCCTAGGTATTAATAATTCCTTAAAATTAAATATTATGAAGTGTTAAATTGTAGACAGCAATTGAATAACGACCTTCTGCCATTAAAGCTGAGTACAAAATCAAGTGAACAAGCCGAAGAGTTCGGTGGCTATTGTGATGCTAAACATCTTTTAGTTATACTCCAGGCTCAAAAGGCATGTTTTAGTGGTGTGAAATTAGTCGGAGGTGTAAAATATTACCAGCCATTATTATACAATACGGTGGGAAAATCACAATAACATTACTACGTGAAGATACATTATCACTATCTGTATCTTTACGACCGATATGGTGAACGATGGGGGGGTGCGACAACACCCACATTTCACTAAGAATATTAATTGGGTGTCAACAACAGCGCAAGCGACTTTTTTTTTTGTTGACTAGGGGGAAACCTTCAAAAGGTCCCCGACCGCCCTGAGAGAGGCCCACGGCTCGGTGGTCAAAGCTCCCACCCCGACCATCGCCAGCAGGCCCTCCGGCCCCCTTTTAGTCGCCTCTTACGACAGACAGGGGAAACCATAGCCATATTCTTAGACCCTGGCTATTGGGTGAGCGCAAGCGACTACTCTAACCCCACAATAAGTGAGTGTTTCGCAAACGCTAACTATTCTAATATATTGCCTAATATATAGATTTAGTTTTATATAATACTTTTTTTCGCAATAAAAGGTCTAGCCTATGTTCTTTCTCAGGGCCTAAAGATTGTCTGTGCCAAATTTCATCAAAATCGGTTGAGAGGTTAAGCGGGAAAGCGTGACAGACAGACAGGGTTACTTTCGCATTTATAATATTTGTAAAGATGTCTTCCCCTCGAGGTACTTAATACCTGCGGGAATGGACAATAACTGTGAATAAAATCTATTGAGACGATGCCAACCGTGGTAAAAACCTACGATACGGTGGATTGTATCAACTAATTTAGAAAGTAGAGAAGTTAACGTTTTGTACAGAGTACATGTATCGTCACGAGATATGAGCGCTGGCTTTGAATAGCCAATGTTCATTTTATGTCTGGGCGTCGCAAATATACTCGCGATTTCCTTCACTATTTTCACTTACCGCTCACAGCGGGACGGCACCGGGGTTACTATAATCAGTTTAAGGAGAGCGTATTAAGAACTTCTAAGCTTTGACGTTTCATTTTGGTACCGTAAAATTAAACGTCAAAGTTATTAGGGAGCAGGTACATTAAGGTTAAAGATATGTGGAATTTAAACTCTGCACAAGTAGCTGGCAATGACATGATATAAAAACATAATTATGTAAATCTTTTGATATTGTTTTTACATACAAATTTCACTATTGTGAATAATTTTATATGGATGTAAGAAACTGAACAGCTGAGGTTCTTGCCGGCTCTTCTCAGAAGGCTAGTTTCCGAACCGGTGGTCAATTAGACCAGCGAGATGTTCTTAATACGCGCTGCTTAAATTATCAAAGTTGGCATCCAGTAGGTCTTAAAATCGTATCCCAACGTGAAGCAAGGGTGGGTAGCTAGTGAATAAATTGAATAATTTAGGTAGAGCATGTTGAAATGTTGTTGACAAGTACGTTGAAACCCTTAAAGAATGGTGCAGTAGTGATCCGCTGTCAAACAAGTTCGGGAGCCATGAATAATGGAGGCTGTGCCGACGCGGGCGGCGCCGGCGCGTGTCGCATTAACATTACAAATGACAACACCGGCCTACTGGAGATTTTGGTAGTAGTTACAATATGTGAGTAGGTGCCTGCTACTTAAGCGAGGCAGATTCATATCCCAGCGGTGTACATAGTTCTTCTTAAATCGTAAGGTTCAGTCAGTACAAGCCTTGCGGTGAAGGTAAATTACAAGCATACTGCGTTTGTGCCTGAGACGATCGTCACCTGTCTGCAAAGGTCACCTGTCGTTACTATTAAATGCTTTATTGCAAAACGTAGCTATGTCCATCCCTTTGGAATCCGTTTCACAGAAAGAGATGGAGTTACTTTTAAACTAACTTATAGACTGATATATATATCGCATAACGCATAATCTAAACCGCTGGATCTAGAGACATGAAATTTATGGGGTATTTACTTGGTGAGGTGTAGGCTTAGAAGGATTTGCTTAAATTTCATTAATGTGAAAACTTACTACTACGCAGGTAAAGCTGCGGGCACAAGATAGTCTATATCCACGTCTACATCTACACTACTATTATAAAGAGGAAAGATTTGTATTTTTGTGTGTATGTTTGTAATGAATAAACTCAAAAACCACTGTGACGATTTCAAAAATTATTTCACCATTAGAAAGCTACATCATCAGCGAGTAACATAGGCTTTGTTTTATCCCCATGCTCCCACGGGAACGGGAACTACGCAGGTGAAACCGCGTGACGTCCGCTAGTTTACAATAAAGGCAATTCTATACTTTGCTTAATATAAAATCTTCTCAGTAAACGCAACCTTCCGAACCTGGCGGTAGCACATATAATCCTGTATAATTATGTCATTCTGACGATTTGAAAGTACTTTGTAAAAAGTCTAATCGAAAATAGATATTTTCGACTTTTACTTAGTGAAAAGCTGACAGAAGTTAAGTGTATAGATGTATAGATAATAAGTACCCCACAGGTTTATATACAAAACGTAGGTAATTATTTACTAGTTGATAAGGTGCTATATTATCCGGAACGGTAGTTTGTCCCGGTTGCCATAAAACATCGCTATACATCGCCTGCGCAGCGGGGGGTGCATTAACACCCAATCGCTCAGTATGACGTCCGGTACACTATATCGTGCAGGTGTAGATTAGTTTTTGTAAGGTCTCATGCATGTAAGACGCAAAGTAATTTGTCACTACTTACTTAAAAACATGAATTTTTCTTCAAATTAACTACCTACTAATGTACTGTATTTAATTTAATATTAATAGAGCTGGCAGCTACCTCTGTCAAAGAATTAGTCTTGCCATCCAAAGGGGGAATGCTGCCAGTATCTTCGGAACCTTGCCTACAGGGACTTCTTTTAATAATATATTTTAGTTATAAGATTATATTTTATAAGGTTTTTAGTTATTAGATTATATTTATAAGGTTTTTAGCTATGTAGTTCTTAAAAATATTATGTTAGATAAATAAATAAAATATACAGTCACTATAAAGTAAATAAATATTAATGTGTACTAGCGGTCGTCACGTGGTGTCACCCGCGTAGTTCCCGATCCCGTGGGAGTACGGGGATAAAATAAAGCCTATGTTACTCGCTGATGATATAGCTTTCCAATGGTGAAAGAATTTTTGAAATCGGCACAGTGGTTTTTGTGTTTACTCATTACAAACATACACACAAAAATACAAATCTTTCCTCTTTATAATAGTAGTGTGGATGTAGCAATGTTAAAATGAATGCCCAATAATTATTCCAAATACTTACTTACATAAAAACAGGTTTATTAAACTCAATTTATACATATTGTAAACGGTTACAAATTGTTTTCATTGTTCCTTCCAAGAATTACTAGTATTTAAGTTAATTTAAAGTTTTTAAATATCTATACAGATCAATAAAATAGGAGTGTTTATTTGTAATGCGAAATAAACAACTTTTCACTAAACGCATATGCATACATACATATGCTCACGCCTGTATTCCCCGATGGGGTAGGCAGAGGTGTTGTTATCACAACACAACTTTTCACCGAAGATGATTAAGTGCCAACGTGACAGATGGTGAGTCCATCGCCGTCTCAGACACTTTACATACGTCATTGAATTACTTCTCAGAAATATTCAGGTTTCCTCACAATGTTTTCCTTCACCGTAAAGCACGTGGTGTTAAATCACTGTACATAAGGTTTTTTAGAAAATCTCATTGGTACAGGCCCCGCTGGGATTCGAACTTGCGTCGCTTGCGTAGCAGGCGACTGCTCAAACCTCAAGGCCACCACGGCTCTCTAAACGCATATGAAAAAATATATTTACGGTAAGTATACCATCATCATCCTCCTGCCCTTATTCCATAATATATCGAATCGGCGCAATGTGTTCTTTCCTAGGGTAGGTACTTACATAAAATCACATTTTTTTTTATATTTCTCTCTTAGTTACACAGTTATTTTATGTGAAATGATAAAAACCACAGTCTAAATGTCCGGGTAGGAATCTTTGGATTGTAACTGGTTATTATTAAAACCATTTTAACTGGTTTTATGTGGTTATAATTGTTTGTTTAATTCGCATGACTGTCTCTAGAAGTATAGCGTGAAGGTACGTCAAAATTTCAACTGGACTCAGGGAGTTTTTGCAGGACTCGAGCACGTCATAGTTTTTGTCCCGCAACGCTTTGCCGCCGACATTCTGCTCAAATTATACTCGTGTAGGGTGAATAGCTGATACATTTCCATGGGATAAATGATTAAACAATAAACTTTTAAGTGAAGAACGTAGATAAATGTATGTATTCGAAGGTAGTGAACAAATTTGTTTGAATTGACTTGTAAACAAGGTGTGGTTCTGTTAATTCGGTGAAGTGCGATATCCGAATTAGGGACCTCTTTTTTCATAAAAATGGTCAAGAAAAATTCCAACACTAGGCGGGACTCGAACCCCCGACCTCTGCCAACCGGGCAGTTTCCCTTCCAACTGATCTACTCATGACCCTACCTCATGCGTCGAATTAAATTTTTCCCTGACCTAACCTAAAATTTTTTGAGCAATTAGAATGTAAATGTACATGTGTTTCATGAAAAAACTATCAAATATTTACATACAATAGGTGTAATGTGTTTTTCAACTTGAATTACAATTGATATTGGACAGCTTTTTTAAAAGCTTTGGTAGCCAGGGAATAGAGCAGTCGCCTGCTACCCAAGCGACACAAGTTCAAATTGTAGCGGCCTGTGCCAGAGTTTTGGCACAGGCTTTACAGTGAAGGAAAACATCGCGAGGAAACCTGCTTGTCTGAGAAGTAATTCAAAGTATGTATAGTGTCTGAAACGGCGATGGACTCATCATCTATCACGTTGGCACTTTTCTACGGTGAAGAGTGGGTGTTGATGGTAAATCTATGCTTATCTATATAATATTGTAATCAGCAATTACACACAATGAAACTCTTGGGCCTTGGGGTCCAGATGCTCATCAACTATTCAAAGAGGTTGCACGTCGTCTGGTATAAGCTTCTCGTGACAAGCGGGCTGGGGCTTTTCTCGCTCAGAGAATCAGCATTACTATTCAACGTGGCAATGCTGCCAGCCTTCTTGGCACGATCCCGAGAGACACCGATTAGGGCCAAGTTTTTTTTTTTTTATTAGTTTTTAGTACTGTTCCTTGTGTATTAACAATTACATACATTTAAAACTACAGTCTATTATAGTCCTACAATTCTCCCAAAACACGGTATCCCTTGCAGGGTCCGAGTCCGTTTTTATTCAACAGAGGGTAAATTTATTTAATTGTGTCTGCGAGCATGCCGAGGGCTTGGGGTAACTATCTACCAGGCTGTCAGCTTTGTGCGAACCTTAGTGCAAACAAATATATACATAACTAGCTTTGCCGTGCGGTTTCACCCGCATAGATTTAATTTAATTCCCGCGGTACCCTTAATGTTTTTCTGATAAAAGTAGCCTAAATTACTCCTTGTAACATTAGCTATCTGCCAGTGAAATTCCTGTTTAAAGCCGCCGTTTAAAAAAGTTGTTTTTTTTAATCAGTGCCTTATATACTTTCATATGTATTTAGTGAAAAGCTGTTATTTTGCAATTACAAACAGACACTTACATTTTATTTATTTGTATGTATTTGTATTGTATGTATGTATAGATGTATACGATTCCGCGAAAATAGTTCAATGATCACTTCAAAATAAATGACATAACCACAGCACATTACCTTAAGGCACTAATATGCTGCAGGCACAGCAATTCCACTCAGACAGTGTTTCAAGCATTAATAAGTAATAAGTAAATGCTGGCCATCTGCAATTTTCCCCTCGCGAAATGTTTTTAAATTTATTGTAAATAATTTTTTTGAATTATATCAGTAACCATAATATTTTCACAATTAATATCGTAAAGTGTTTATGAATCCATACAGTATCCAAGTAAACCAATACCACAATAAAACCCAATACTCCAGTACCCAATACATCCGGGTGCATCGTTCAGAGAACGCGTTGAACTCTTTCATATGGCTTGAACTTTTTTGTAGTATGCACACAATAATATACTTTACACTGTCACTTTTGTATTCAAAGGGGTGAAACAAGCGTCCTCTGGCTTCGACCCCATGGAGCACTGCTGAGCTTCATAGCAGGAATACCTTCTTTTTTTTGCCTGACGAGGGGGAAATCTTCAAAAGGTACCTGACCCCTGGGAGAGCATCCTCCGTGCTTAGGAGGGAAACTTGGGACTGATCAATCGCACCGGTGACTCCCGCTCTTGGCCGGGGCACAGCTGTTTAGCCACACTTGGAGATCTCGCTGTGCTTAGCACCTTCCCGGGCCCTCAGCAGTTAAACAGGCCCTCAGGCCCCCTTTAAGTCGCTTCTTATAACAGGCATGAAATACCATAGCCAATGGCAGGAATACCTACTAATTATTCTAAGACTGTCGACATCTGTAGACTGCCTTGTTGGTCTTATGGTCGTAAACGCTAATGAAGAACATGAGGGTTCAATCCCTGAGTCGCGAAAGTTAAGTATTATTGCATTTTTCTTCTGTAATTAGTAGCAGCCAGCAGTCTTACTGGGGTTCTTACTAGTTCAAGTTTAACATATATATGTAAGTAGGAGGTATAGTAGCCCGATTCACGTAATGAAACCGTAGCGATTTCGTAGTGACTTAGTCGTTGATAGTGTTTTCATGTAATAACAACACCCACTTTTCACCGAAGACGATTAAGTGCCAACGTCTCGGGCGCTATCCATATGTCTTTGAATTACTTCTCAGACATATCTTCACGAAGTTTTCCTTCACCGTAAAGCACGTGGTGTAAAATCACTGTACTTAAATTTTAAGATAACCTCATTGTTACAGGCTCTGCTGGGATTCAAATTTGCGTCGCTTGCGTAGCGACAAACCCCGAGGCCACCATGGCTCTTTGTGTCAGTATTTTCGTGTTCATTATATAGTTCATAAGAAAAAATGGAATAGCTGAATCGTTGTCGCGAAAACTTCCTATTGAGTTGAAGTCCTGTCGGACGACGATTTTGGATCACGTGAATACCATATTGGGATATGATTTCAATCGAATCACTTTACAATATTTTGATCTTAGGTGAATCGGGACACTGTCCTCTTTATGCCCACGTTGCTTAAATTCTCATAGTTTTACTTATATTGTAGAAGCCGTGGTGGCCTTGAGGTTTGAGCAGTCGCCTGCTACGCAAGCGACGAAAGTTCGAATCCCAGCGGAGCCTGTACCAATGAGTTTTTCTAAAAAAACTTATGTACAGTGATTTCACACCACGTGCTTTACGGTGAAGGAAAACATCATGAGGAAACCTGCATATGTCTGAGAAGTAATTCAATGACGTATGTATAGAGTCTGAGGCGGCGATGGACTCGCCATCTGTCACGTTGGCACTTAATCATCTTCGGTGAAAAGTGGGTGTTGTGATTACAACACCTCTGCCTACCCCTTCGGGGAATAGAGGCGTGAGCATATGTATGTATGTAGGAAGTGTTCGGCGAATGTCTTTATATTGCCGATGGATACTGTCGATTAACATTCAATAAGCGGCCATCGTGCAGTGATATTTGCATGGACCGTCAATCGGGCGCGCCGCCATATCTGACGTTTTAATTACGATTCCCGGCCGTGTGTTGAGGGCGTGGCCCCACTGATAGCGAGACGCCGGTTTATATCACACAATTAGATGTTATCTTTCTATACGTATGCTCTTTACTACACATACAAAAATACAGAGGTGTGAGAATACACACACTTTTCACATAAGATAATTCGCCGTCTCAGGCACTATACATTTGTCTTTGAATTACTTCTCAGACATATGCAGGTTTCCTTACGATTTTTTCCTTCGCCGTAAAGCATGTGGTGTGAAAACAGTGCACATAAGTTTTTTTTCCTCTTTATTATAGGAAATATTATTAAAATTGAAAGTTTATTGGCCATGTTGAGATTTTGAACAACTGGATATTGTACAACTTGGGTTTGAGACGTGAAACTAAGGAAAGGAATATTTGAAATCACATTCAGAGATGGACATCGACAAGGAAATTGACTGTTATTGTTAATAAAAAAAAAGTGAATTGTTAATAAAAAATAAATAAATTAACTATCGAATAACAAAACCTACCTATACCAAAACATAGCGACTTGCTACCGTAAAAGTTTCCGAATACCCACATGTTTTCTAAATTGTAACATGACATTAGTTAATATATCTAATATTGTCAGTCAATTATAGGTAGCCAGTAAAATAACTGTAATGTTTAAATATTAATGAACATTAAGAAACTACAAGTACTTACTTAATACCATTGAAATGTTTAAATCACTACGCCTAACGGCACGGCAAATGCATACTAAACTTATCTTTCTCTGTAAGTGAATTATAAATTCTTAAGAGAAATAAAATTCTATAACCACATAATAATCGCTAACAAAAGTTTGTGGATCAAAGATATAGGTACTTAAATGGAAAAGTTATAAAATAAATAAACTAAAGTTTTTAATTTATAAGCTTTTAATTTAAACTAAAAGTTAATGATGTACCTATGTCAGTGTAACCGATGCAATTTCTTCCATTCGCCTCTATCAAGTGCCATCCTTGACCACTTTGGCAGACACTTTTTCCTTAACTTGTTTCATGTATATTACTGTCTTCTACTCTTCCTTCTAATATCTTTTTAAAGAAACTGTCATGTCATACAAGGTGACCAATCATCTTCGTACTTATAGTAGGTAAATATATTTTTATGATTCTACCTTTCGATGTGTCAATATAACTAGGTGTACCGCACTCGCACCGAACCCCACACCCTACAGTCCGCATGCGTCCTTAATTAGGCATTCCGCCGGCGTCCGGCCTGCGTACGCGCACCGTGCGGCGGCGGCGCCTTTGACGCGCCTCTTTCCATCCCGCTCACACAATGCACCTATTCATACCCAACTACCAACTTAACCTGACCTGCAAAGCTCTTTCAAAATCAAATAACATGCCTGACAACGAGAGATCATCTCAAAACGGACTTCAAACTGTAGTTTATTAGACTTTGAAACTTTAATCTTATTGCTGTAATTGTAAGGTTTATTTTTGTTTGGATTTATAGTGATATCAAAGGTGTTATTGGAGTGATGTAATGAAGGAACCTAATTGTGAATTCCACTTGGGATGTCGGGCTGGAAGATAAAAGCAGAAAAGGAGAGGAGAGCGGCTCTCCGTGGGGCTCACTAAAACATTACCTACCACAGACAATATGGTCATAAAGTCATTTACTTTTATCTATTGTATAGACGTGTGAATTACCCTAAATATTGTGTGAAAAAGTTTGTTAAGGAAAGTTATCTAGAACAATAAATGAGTTTGCGTTCTAATGAAGTACAGATAAGGTTATAGAAATTTCGCCTTTGATAACCTTATGATAATGATAGCATTTTTTCTCATGCTCAAATCAACTTGAGTACTAATAAACTTAATAACCAGCACAGCCATTAGGCGCAATAGTCTACAGTAACAACCATATAAGTCTGGCATTTATGTTATGTTAAATCAAAAATTACACATACAGCGGCTCGTCGGCATTAAAACTATGTAATAAAATGTCTGAACCTCTCAATTATCCAACACTTTTATTGCAGCAATTTCGTAAAATAAAATCCAACCTGGGCAGATACACTTAATTTTATACGTTGTTCATTGTTCCATGTGTCTCTCTCCATCGCCGCGAGAAGACAGAGATCGGTAAAATTACTCCCACTGATTGCAGTGAGCCGTACACGAATTAGGCCCTTTTGCTTTTTTTCTTTTCATCTTAATGCCCTGTTCATGCGTTCAGGCCTTTTATCGGAACATATGCATGTTTCTGAACGCACCGGCCGACCGGTTTCGTGCCTTTGCCTTTGAATTGAAAGCCGCGCCGCAGTCGCTGTTCGAAATTTGAATCAGTCTGCTCCGAACTGCTTTAGAGGAAAGACGTGCGCCTGATAATTTCAAATCTTTTAAAATATGTTTACGATTCTTTAGTGTTTGGAAATTGTGATTTGTAACTGAATATGACATAACATTGGGTGTATTTGTAAAGTGGATTGTTCAATATGGCTTGGATTTTCTGTGTTCTCCTTCTTGCTTGTCTGGTGGCTGGTGAGCAAGAAGAGAGTGAAGGCGGGAAGTGCGAGAGGATCAAGCTGCCTCTGTGCCAGGACCTGGGCTACAACTATACTGCGATGCCGAACCTGATGGGCCACAAGGACCAGAAGGAGGCAGAGGAAGCGGTAAGGGACACTTTCTCATATACGACGTTGTTACTTACACACTCTTTAGCACGTCGACGAAATTTGAGTGCGCTAACAGAAATTCTATATGTCGTTTCATTTTCACAGAAAAAGTAGCTTGATACACGTGTTTTGAATGATACTAGGTATCCGATACATACCATAACTTATTACTGTAAAAAATATGGTATAATTACTTTTCTAACCAACGTTTTACTTCGGTCCGATATTTCAAAACCCTTAAAATATACTTCAAATTGTAACCAATACAACTCTTTCGTTAAATTTAATTACATTCGGTTCATAATCAATATTCCGTGCATTGTATTCGCTTTGTAATAACAAATATTATAGGGGGGCTTTATGAGGCGATAAAATGACTGCATGAAAGTGTAAGGAATTTTATGCATTGTAAAATTGATACTTTGGAGGGGTACACTGCTTCTGTTTGGTAGTTTTTGGAACTCAGTGGGGTGTCTTTTCGATTTCACAGTACTCTTCCCACGAGAATCCCATTCTTTTTTCATTTGTCAATGCGCTGACAATACAATTAAAAATTCTGATTCAAGGCGCCACGGCTCATTAAAATTCTCATTTACAATTGCAGTGGCGGCTCGTGTTACTTCTTTGGGTACTTAACAATTTATGGAGCGAACCTTAGCTGTAAGATATATTAACATACAGTAGGGATAATTTTTTCGGGGGATTGGGACAATGTCGGTTCCAGGTTGCTTTTACTGATGGCTATTAGGGTGGAAGATGACCTAAGAATCAATGGATGGATTGTGAAAGAGAAAGATGGAATGGAAAAACATATAACGCCGACCACAATAGTCTTAGAACATAGATATACATGGGTAGGAGAATGATGAGGAACACTCTTTTGAATTCCCTTGCAGCATGCATAGAATTGCGTGTGATCTATGATTTTAACAATGCCCTGAAATACGATTTCAAATTACGTATTAACACAATTTTTACTGAAGATCGTGGCAGAAACGAGGTTGCGAAACTTGAGAAATTGAAAATTGACAAAGCACTTAACGACCATAGTATAACTGAACATTGTTTACCCGATAACAACGTGTGGGCGACAGACGTGAGTGATAACACAACAAATAGAGCGCCTTATCATTCGGCGCGGATCAAAGACGTCGGGCCGATCTCGTGTCAAAGAAACGACGACTGGATTTTCCTGTGTGGTCGGTTTAATACAAAAAAGCTGATCAAAGCCATTACTGACAGCTTCTTAATTAATCGATGCAAATGTTAAAAGCTTTGGTATTATATTGACAAAAAACAGTTGAGTGATACACACACACATCTATGTGTACAAATTATTACAAAGCTTCATATAGTCTCTACAGAAATCGTATGGGCATTATGTATATAGTATTTTTTATAGCACCAAGGTAATGGGAGTCCTGTTACGTATGCATTTATTAACCTAATGCCATACTTATAGACAGAAGCAGACTCATAAAATGACTACTGTGCATTCTAAGGTACTCGCTCTTAACTCGTGACGGGGAAACATATAGAGGTTCACCTGATGGTGAGTGATTAACGTAGACTATGTAACCTTGCACTACAAGCGCGTACCCATTAAGGACTCTCGTATGGTCCTCTATTGTTCTATGATTATCTTCAACATTGCCAATATTACCTCTTCATCAGAAGATTATGTTAGTATATTAATGTGTCAGTATTAAATCAATAAACACTACCGGCACTTTCATACATGCACTATCGTATTTGATTGCGATATCTTTACACCGCCATAACGCAAGAGCAACCTTTTATTTATTTATTCCTTATCGAATCGCTGCTATCTTTGCCTTAAGTGCCGATGTGTATCGGTTAATGCCACCTTATCTGCGGCATCGCTTTAAATGTCCATACAAATTGATATATCTATAGTTATGTATGAATTTTTGCTTAGCTGATAGCGTTTTACTACTCGTGGTTACAGCCAACAGAAGTTTAATATGACTGGTCCAAATATCTAGACACTTATCTCGGCTTCAATAAAACTGTTATCGATTCATGAATAATCATAATATCGATCAATGTGGTTATCGAAGTAGTAATTCTAGTAATTAGATAGGTCGCCGTATCGTTTCGCATTTAGCCGTATCTTAATTGAAAAACGCTTTCCTATGTTGGATCGAGCGGTGTTCACATCAAAGTGTCCGTGATTCTTTTGCGAGATTATTTTTACCGCAATGTTAATGTTGAGCGGTCACGTTGCCTACAACATTTTCTCTTAAAAATACACGACAGTTGGAATCACACATGAAATCTTGAGCCCACGTGCGTTTATCTTTAGAATGATCTTCACTTCCTTGCATTTAAGGTTCAGAATGGCTAATCACGGGAATTTGGTAAGGAAGTTATCAAAGATGTGGAATCCACGAGGTCTAACATAACTCCATCACTATCTGGACTAGATCTTGGACCAGTTCGAGTGGGACGTCCCATTCACGAAGTAGGTCCCAATTGGCTACTAAACTAACTGAGGCCATTCACCTCTCGATTGGGCAATTAGAGTTAAGAGTTCTGGGTTGATTTGAAACATATTTAGCTATCACTGTTATTATTTACCCTCACGCCTGTATTCTCCGAAGGGGTAGGGAGAGGTGTATTAGCACACCCACATTACGCCAGTTATGTTAAACATCATGCAAAAGGGGCCGAGTCTATTGCCACTAACCGGACAGTAATCCAAACTCCAAGCTGTTACCGGAATATATAACATGGAAAAACTTCAAAGCCGACCTTTTGCAGTAGCGCTTGTGATCACGAAACCGAGGAGGCAGTCATCCTATTACTTATACTCAGACGATGTATCTAAATGAGTCGAAAACTGTTTCGTTTCCAGCGTGTTTCTCTTAATTCCGTGCAAATAGACGAACACTGTCCGGCTTTTAGCTCTGAAATGTGGTAATGAGCCAATTTCAAGGCAAAAGCAAAACACCTTAAACTATTAACACGATCTCGCGCTAACAAACTGTTTATACATCACCGAATACCGCGCTCGGACTTAAACTATGATGGGTCCACAAATTGGTCGAGGTTGGTTAAGCGGACTTAGGAATGTTGTGATGGAATCTTAAAGAAATACTTCAAGGGGAATTAATTCTACAGACATCGGCTCTATTGTTATTCTTGAAAGATATTTATACTCGAAGAGCTCGTGGCACAATTGCTATTGCGCATATCATTCGATCAGCGAAGTTAATCTTTGGCAATTGTTACACATCAGTTGGAGCCTAAGAAAGTCTGACAACTGGTTTTACCCAGCTTACCAATTTTCCTAGTAGAAGAAGTTACGAATGTCAGATGGCAGACGCTTCGTATAAAAATCAGGGGGTCGGCACTTGATGTGGCTGATCCACATCAAGTGCCGACCCCAACAATGTATGGGATAAGGCCAGGGAGATGACGATGATTTATACTCAGTAGCCCGTTTCGTACTAAAAACTTTAACGAAGTCGTAGCGAATTTGTCGTTGATAGTATTTTCGTATTCATTATATCAGAGAAAAAATGGATTAGCTCAGCCCGAAAACTTCCTATTGAGTTGATGTCTTACGATGTGAACTACGATTTCGGATCACGTGAATAATATAGAGCCGCGGTGGCCTTGAGGTTTGAGCATTCGCCTGCTACGCAAGCGACGCAAGTTCGAATCTCAACGGGGGGGCCAATGAGTTTTGAAAAAAAACTTATGTACAGTGATTTCACACCACGTGCTGTGAAGGAAAACATTTTTTTTTGGATTAAAGAATTTTATTTCTCATAAAAACTTAAATTAGTTCACTTAAAATGAGATACAGCAAAAATTTTATTTTCTTAGCATAAATGTTTACCTCTAGTGTGTTGGATAAGCTAATTAGTTTTTTACAACAGTTTAGTGACATATTTTTTTAGTTTGTTTTTATATATATTTATAATATCACATTCAGTTATTTCCTTCGGCAACTTATTAAAAAGTTGTGCTCCTTCAAATAGTATCGTCTTCCTCCCGTAATTAGTGCGTGCATTGGGCAACTCAAGCTTATGGTTATTTCTCAGATTATGACTCCGGATTTTTCTTGGCAGTTTTATATTGGATTGGATGGAACCAGTGGTAATCTTTTTAATTAATATGCAGGTAGAATATGTATAGATTTGTTTGATATTAAATAGCTTCGTTTTATTATATAGTTCTTTTGTTGGTGTTAGATGATGATAGCGGAATAATACCTTAATAATCTTGTTTTGAACTCTCTGTAATGGAGCAAGATTTGTTACGGCGGCCGGTCCCCATACTTCTATCAAATAATCTAAATGGGGTTTAATTAGGGAGTTATATATAATTGGCCGTATTTTATTTGGAATACAACTGGCTATTTTTCGTAATGCACCCAGTAATGAGGCAAGCTTTTTCCTTACATGGTCAATGTGTGAAATCCACGAAAGTTTATCGTCGATCCACAGTCCAAGATACTTTTCTAGGCTAGAACGTTGTATTATAACATTGTTAATTTGAAGAGGTGTGAATTCTGGTATATTTTTATTTTTTGCAGCAAAAATCATGAACGATGTTTTTGACGTGTTTATGGAAAGTAGATTATATTTGAGCCATTCGTTTAACGTGTCGAGATCTCTTTGAGCGTCAATTATAATTCCGTGTACATTTTTATCAAAATATAAGAGACAAGTATCGTCCGCGTACAATGTAAGATGTTCTGTCAGTCCTATTTTATTAATATTGTTAATATAAATCAAAAACATTAATGGACCGATTATCGAGCCTTGTGGAATACCGTAAGTGACATTTTCGGTGGAACTAGTGAAGTTGTCTATTTTTAAAACATCGTGAGGAAACCTGCATATTTCTGAGAAGTAATTCAATGACGTTTGATACATACGTCATTGAATGTAATGTTTCGATTGTTTGTATACTAATAATAAGCTAGATATTTAAAATATTCAAAAATTTTAAATTTGTAGAAATTAACGTTGTTCACAACACGGATATTCAGCTGCCGCATTCTACGAGATATTATTCTCCTTATGGTAGAGCTCAGTAAATACCTTAAGGGTGCATAATACTGTGCGTAATCTGCAGTAACTAATCTGAAATTATACTTTTCAAAGCTTGCACAAGTAGTCATATCTATGCCTTCCACCGCAGAACAACAAATACTTAGATAGCACTATCTCACTCATTCTCGTAAAACTGAATTGGAAACGTCGCTTTTTATCAACTCCAAGGAAAAAGACAATGTTATCTACAAATAACTAGCAATAAAACAATATTATGAACAACCCTCATTTATTGCGTATACATAAAACAAAACACTGACGATAACCCATTTCCCTATATCTGCGGCGTGTTTGATGTTCGTGTTCAAATTATTGCGTTTTTTATCGGTTGCCAGGTAAGATGGCCGGCGCACCTTTAGAGCCTTAAGGCTAAGAGGCAAATTTACTTATGTCTCTGCATTATCGCGGTCTGCAGGTCTAAAAAGGTCACTTTGGGAGAATCATAATGTGATCCGAATATGATTCATCATCGAAATGACAAAATGGTCACTTAGGTGCAATTCATATTATGTATGTATTACGTATTATTATGAATTTATGTAATTTTTTGAAATCATAAACAAAATTACTTGTCAGATGTTGACTGAACGAGTAGTCGAATTCTTTAAAGACTTCCGTTGTTGATATTTGACGATCTAATCGTAACAAAATATCGTACAAATAAAAAAAATATATAAAATCGTTGAATAGAGAACTTCCCCTCAAAAGTGATGAGAAAAGAAAAGATATCGGACCATATTAAAGATTTCGCAACAACGATGATGTATCCAGATTTCGGAGCATTGTTAACTTAAATTGAACCTTAGAGTGGAGATGATTCGTGTGTTTTCTCATTGTTCAATTGACGGCATGATGGCGGTGGTACACAATGGCCCAGTAAGCCAACGGCCGCAAGGTGCTATAATGGTGCTATAGGAGCACCCTATAATTATCGCAGGTATGTCGGGATAATGGCAGGCACAATAGCGCCGCCGCTTCACGCTTCAAAGAAACTTTTTAATGCAGTTAACTATCTCTTGGGATTATGGTTGTTTTTTTCTTCTTGAAATTGTCAACGGTTTTTTGAGTAACAATGCTGAGAACGAGCTATTTCATAGATGTGAATGTAGTTCGAAATTCTTTGACATCGTTGAGAATTGATAAGAAAGTGTACGCCTTTTTTCTTAAGACAATTTTCTATTTATTGAGATTTTAATAAATTTAACAAAAACATATTCCACTGCCCACTACCTAAAAGCAGTGCTTCAGGCAGAGAAAGCTATATTATGTTTTATAATGTATATTGCTTATGTAGTCTTCCCATCTCCGTCGAACAAATTTATCGATTAAAGTTGATTCTACCGCCCAACCTTCATGGGAAACGTTATATAATTTCCCAAACCTAGCTCATCCAATCAAACAAGCATCAAAGTATATATACCATCAGATTGAAGCCAAAATCTTGATTTATATCTCTCGAATCTCATATTTATTACTTGTGGTTTGAATAAATTAGCACTTTTTATGACGTAAAAAAGTGAATTATACTTTGCTGCCTACCTGCGGTAATTAGGGGAACAATGTGAGCGAGGACGGCTAGTTTTTACCGTATGGGTCGTGTTTACAATATAGTATAGGAACTTAACACGTAGAACTTAAAGGTGCAACCGCATGTAGCCGCCCGACGCTCGTTTCCAGCGACAAATGTTGTCACGTGATATGTAGCGATAAAGCTGAAAATGTTGAGCTTTATCGCTGGGAAGTATCGAGAGTGTAAGTAGTCTGTTAATTGGAATGCCTCGTCACCAACTACCACTTATGGTAAAGCCATTCCATCAACCGTTAGCTTTTCTGGATCGGGTACACTCATTTCTCTCTACTTGAACATTTGGCCCATCTTTGAATCACGAGAAATGCCATCATCACCAAACTAGCGACGAGCGGCTGCATGACGTAGTTGCTTTTTGAGCAGCGGGAAATTCAAAATGTGGTCACGTGACCACAATTGTCGCTGGAAACCAGCGTCGAGCGAAAATTTTAAAATCAATGTGTTATATTCTCATGTTCTCCTGCAAAACTAATGAGCCCCATCGCTGTGTCTGCGGGGAAGACGTCGACCAATTTGGTCACCATGGCCTCTCTTGTCGCCGCAGTGCGGGTCGCCTATCCCGACATTCCACTTTGAATGACGTCATTCGTAGGGCTTTTGTCACCGTCAACGTGCCAGCAACTCTAGAACCGATTGGTATTGCACGAGACGATGGCAAAAGACCTGACGGGATGACGTTAGTTCCCTGGAGTGTCGGGAAGCCCCTTGTGTGGGACGCGACCTGCGTGGACACACTTGGTCGCTGCCACTTAAACTCGACATCGAAGCAAGCAGGGGCGGCGGCAGTGTGTGCAGAAAACCTCAAGCGGCGGAAATATGCAGATATCAGTCATAATTGTATATTTCTGCCGTTTGGGGTTGAGACTTTGGGGCCATGGGGGCCAAATGCGAAGGTCCTTTTTAAGGACCTTTCAAAACGCCTGGTTGACGTCTCTGGTGACCGTCGAGCTGGTTCTTACCTCGGTCAGAGGATTAGTTTAGCGATCCAGCGAGGTAACGCAGCCAGCTTACTGGGCACCATTCCCGCAGACACTAATTTAAATTCCGTGTATTATTTATAATTTTTATTTTTATTATATTTTTCTTTTTCATTGCTAGCAATAAGTTACTCAAAAATGTTACGTTAATAATGTTATATTTCTCATGTTACTTTGCTTGAGTTAGTACCGTCGTTAGGTAAAAGCGCTCATCGAAAATAGCGGGTTGCTGGGCATGTATTATATTCGCGTCGAGCCATACAGACAGAGGCTCATAAAATTACTACTGTAAATGCCAAGTAGGTATTTAATATTCCATTGTATAGTTTAATTGTTAACTATAGCACATACCGACAACGATTTGATATAAGTAGCTTTAATAAGTTGAAACTCTTGCGATCTTTAATTGCTTATAAGTGTCATAATATGGCACACACCTTTGTGCCATTAAAAATTGTATTTATGTAGATTACAATTTTCCTCATTATAATCGCTAGAGAAGTGTGAACCATACTTTACCACCTGAAGGCTTTGACACTAATGTATCGACGCTATAAATCGACTAGAATGGGTGGCACGTGACTATTAATTGGATTTATTGATCTAAAAAAACTTCGGTGTAATTAATGAAGTTTTATAGATGAAAATGAAGTGGAGTAGAATGTGGCTAGAACATCAATTTATTTAAAATTCCAAGATCTGATTGATTGAAAATAATGCACAACCTAAACAGCTGATTCTAGAGACATGACATTTGGAGGGTGTGTACTTGGTGAAATCTAAGTATACACTAAGTAGGGGTTTCCGAAATGTCACTCTTGTTCCTGAAATCTAAATGCCACTTAGGCGAAGTTCCTAAAGGCGACATCACGAGTTACGAGCGCTGACCTTGAATGCGCAGTAGTCATATTACGTGCCCGTCTCTGTCTGTCTGTATGGCGCCTTATAATGAAATGCCTTGTAAATACTATTTTCGCTGAGCGATCATAACTCGTGACGGCACTTGTATAAGTGCTGCCGATTAGACAGAGAAAAGTAAAAAAAAATATTTTTCAATATTAGTACCGTGTATAGTTTCATTTGTATTTATTGGAAACTGTTATTATGGAATTACAAACAGACACTTAAATTTTATTTACCTGTATAGAGTATAGATAATAATAGTTGTATGGAGAGTAGATTTCTCATCTGATGCATTTTTTTAAAATTATTCTCTTTATAATGCCATCTCTTTGACGTCATGAAAGCCTTCAAATAAATAACTAAATACAAATGTTTTTTAACGTGAATACTTAGCAGAATGCTTGCAGCTGTAAATCATCATCGCACGCTACAACATATGCACCGTTCACATAACAAAGTAATAAGCCCGGGGCAATTTTAATTATAGTTTAATTACACCGTTAACAATCACAAATTGGCCGCAATGGCATGGCTACATCACAAAATATTAATGAAACCGAAGGGCAACCTCCTATTTTAGACGTTTGTCAGCACGCATAGACAATAGCTATGTCGGAGTAACTTGAGAGCTTCGTAACTATGCGCCCCTGATACCGCCAATGTGTGAAAGCTGTCTATCTGTATATTTTTATTTTATTCTAAGGGCCGCGGCGTGATCAAAGGCGGCGATTACCGGCCGAAGCGCGCACAACTCGTTTTGTTCCGAGCGACGACCCGGTAGATACGATCAATCGATACAGAATCGATATTGATTTCCTCGTGGAGAATCGATTTGGACTTTAATCGATTAATTAGTTAATGGCTTAAGAAAATGCGTTACTGAATTTAAGTATAGTAATTCAATCAAATTTTATTATGTATCTACTCCGTCCAATTATTTTCATTTAACTGAAGATTCTGAGCTAAATATGACTAGTTATCTAAATCAGCCATAGTCTGTGGTAATAATTATTTTTTAACAAATATTATTTCTGAACATAGGTCAGTGCGACAGAGACAGATGTATTCACATCATATACATCCGTCACATAATATGAGTCAAACTAACATGGCAACAAGGGTGTTCAATCTTGCAACACTTAGAATAAATGTTAATAAAGTATTTAACTGTAATTTATTTTAATCAATAGCAGTGAAAGCAATGAAGGCTGTTATAAAATTGCACCCTAAATAAGGTTCATTTTAGGTACAATTTTGTGATGACGTAAGTTAAACTGATCTATCGTCCATTAGAGCAGGAGGACGAATGGCCCGAGGTGGGAGGCGTGAGGAATGTCGCCCAATTAGATAGATTCCGGGTTCGATTCCACGCGGACGGTCGGCTCAATGGAGCTCATTTTATAGCTATTCCGACGGGTATCTACTTAATGAACCTTTGAAGGTTAAGGATCGAGCCCTTGGTAATGAAAGGGTTTTGTTGTTGGGTCAAATATAGATAACAAAGAGAAATAGAAATATAGAGAAAAAGAGCCGTGGTGGCCTCGGGGTTAGAGCAGTCGCCTGCTACGCAAGCGACGCAAGTTCGAATCCCAGCGGGGCCTGTATCAAAGAGTTTTTCTAAAAACTTATGTACTGTGATTTCACACCACGTGCTTTACGGTGAAGGAAAACATGAGGCAACCTGCATTTTTCTGAGAAGTAATTCAATGACGTATGTAAAGTGTCTGAGACGGCGATGGACTCACCATCGACGTTGGCACTTAATCATCTTCGGTGAAAAGTGGGTGTTGTGATTACAACACCTATGCCTACCGCTTCGGGGAATACAGGCGTGAGTATATGTATGTATGTAAGTTTTTAATCTCTACTCGAAAATGTCTGTATATTTACAACCGTTTACCGTTTAAGTACTATTTAATTTAATACCCCCATACCGTACGTCACATAAACTGGTAAGTATTAAAGTTATCTGTGCCCACGACAGAGCCTACTCGTTCTCCTGCCAATTACACTTGCAAACGTCGGTTGAATGGAAGGCTTTTATGTACGCCGCCGTTTAAATGAAAAAAAGCAACTATTTAAAAGGGTACTCATGTAATTTTGCTGTCCAACATATCGGATGTGGTCGTGCTACTTATAATGTTTCTCTCCGCGACTTCAGTTGCTAATCATGAGTGGGTAGGTACAGTCAGGGGCATTCCATATAAGTAGATATATACATACATTGGTAGGAACTTAAGCTTTTTTTTTTTATTGACGAGGGGGAAACCTTAAAAAGGTCCCCGACCGCCCTGGAAGAGGCAGGTCGGGGTATGTGGGATTTTTACCGCACTAAAACCCCACGGTGGCCATCCTCAGTGCTCAGGGGAGACTCCGGGTACTCTGATAAATCGCACTGGTGTCCCCCCACACTTTGCTAGCGCGAGCGTGAACAATTACATCATCGCCCTGGCCTTAACGTGCTCTCCGAGGCACGGAGGGAACTCGGGCGGTCACCCACACAACTATAGGGGTAGGGTTAGGGTTGCGTAACTTCACTGATCAAATGATATCAATAGCAACTGTGCTACGAGCTCCTCCGAGCGTAAACAAATACATGAACAGTTATCCCCACTATTTTGCTGTGCGCTCAATACTGATGACACCTGTAGCTTTCAACAAGAATTAATATTTCTCGATGGCAAACGATTTTAACATTCGATTTATCGACTTCATAAATGGACAGGTTTTATATGGTTCATAAATGCCTTACCAGGGCCTAAATTTATTATAATTTCACTTCATTTGCACTCAGGCCCTACATAATTTAGGAGCAGAATTTATAAATGAGAAAGGTTTGTATGCCCTGCGTTATAGTGATAACGGAGATAACGCAAAATTCAATGTTGATATAAAAGTCAGAGATACTCCTGTATGGCCCAATTAAAGTTATCAGCTGACTACAGCCGGCGCCTCATCTAAGGAATACCATTCAATGTCCGACCGAGTCGTGCGTTTATAATTTTATAATTAAGTCATCTGGAATGGAAAACTTTATTACTTTTTTATTGGTATCATTATCTTTGGTATTTTTTCATAATGTAAAGCAGCTGGTATCATTTTTAAACAAAATATTAAGGTTTTTTAATGATTTTATTTATAATGGAATGTCGATTTAAATCTAAAAATCAAAATTCGATATTCACTGTCAAACGAATCCGTAATACGGCAACATTATTGTCTCTATCTCCTTCTCAGGGGTACATAATCGTTGGACAAGGTATAATCAATACTATCTTCTTAGTTGGAAGTCTACTAATGGCGGAAAATGCTACAGTCACGTGATTTAAAATTCAGTGCTTACTATGTAAGTTGGCTAGTCACTACTAGGCACAGATATTAACTTTCTATTCCATGGAGAGCTCTCTACAATTACACTACTCTATGCAAGATGTGTGCTGAAAATAGTGGGGTTAACATGTACATAAATAATGTTGGCAAAAACAGTTTTGTTTATGAATGTGGATGGTTACAAGGTAGACCTAAGAAACGATGGATGAATTGTGTGAAAGATGGTATGGCTAGAATGGGAGTGAATACACATATGACGGCTGATAGAGAGAATTGGAAGAGAACTTTGCGACGACCCCAAATATGGGATAAGGGCAGGAGGATGATGGACTGCGATTTGTTCGCTTTGCGTCACACAAGACCCAAAGATTATTCAACGAAAAATAAGACGTTGTGCCTTTAAGCATTACTTCAACCAAAATATAAATCACGTCATTCCAATTTCTAAGACGATGAGATACATGTCCGCATGTTTTATTCTGGTATTTTCCTTCAACAAATAATTTTACCACCACGTTTTTATGCTGTTTTATGGACAGATGACAGATAGCCAAGAGTACTCGCCGACAAAGGCTTACCCCGTAAAAGTCTATCTAGATGGGTATATCTAAAAACAGCTAAAAAACAAAGTCACACAGAGTAGTGAAACACAGTTGCAAAGGTTGACTGTGCCAACTAGTACTTAAATTATTACTCTGTGGCCGTCCCTTTGATTTTAACGGGAGGTGTTGCTAGTTCTGAAATAGGAACAGCGCATGTTTAATTTCAAAAACAGACGCAATCATTTCAGGAATGCGACAAAGAATTGTGTCATTATTTTTTTCCACTGAGTACTCATTTTATAAAAGTTAGATATTAGGTTATTTTTTTATTGGAATTCTCTGAAAACTCAATTACATTAGCCTCTACCATAGGACCATAACTTGCAATTTTTTTTATAAAAAATGTCTCTTTTTGAAGGATTATAAAGATTTTGAAGGAATTCAACTCGTTTCACAACAGCCCTAGCATGTACCTATCTCAAGACAAAATCTGTAGACTGACTTGTCATGTCGGTGCAATTCACACAACGGCGTTAAGTGCGTGATTTACGACGGATTGTCGCTTTATCGCGCGTCACAGCTATTTAGCGAGATGTCTTGCTCGATAACTCTAACTGGCAAGAAATTAAAAAAAAATTGTATTCTTTTTTAAAAAAAATTCTTTGTTTAACGTTCTAAAAATAAATCAAAAACATTACGTGGTCAATTACGTCATGATTCGGTTAATAAGTATTTATGTTTTTAAGTTACGTATATGTAGAGACGTAGGTACATATAAGAACATGGGATATACGCGTAAAGTATGATAACCAATACAGAGCGCTAATATTTCAAAACTATACTTCATCATCATCATCATCGTAAGAGGGTCATCGGCCTATATTTCCGTCATTAAGAATTAACACGCATTACTTCGACTCGCAATCACGGCGCGATTGTCTTGAAGATACGCTGTGGTGGATCGTTACCATCTAAATGCACTTCACGTTAAGGAATATAGACGTTATATTGTAGACATTAAGGTACATAGAGATGGTCAAGGTATGTAAGCTAATGGCCTCTATCGACCATGGTCACGAGTATTATGAATTAGCCACGCTCGACGCGGCGGCGGCGCGGCGCAGCTTTCCTTAATAATGTTCCATTTTACTCCTAGACATCTTAAGTTTTTTGTCGTTTATCTCCAGAAGCTACCAAAGGGTTAAGTTAGCATTTAACGGCACCTATAAATGTTGTTTTTAATGGACATGTCAATATATGATTCTGGCAGTTACATGACGTGATGTCCCTGCCCGACCGTCAAACAAACGTCTTATAACATTTGAATTTGCATACAAACACTTGTATAAAAGTCGTTACAAGGATAATAAATGTTCAAAACAATTAAAGAAGTCCACATTATTGCTATAAAATGTTCCGCAATGCTAACATTATACATATCACTTACCTTTAAGGAAGACATTTTATTTCGTAACCGTAGGTCAGCAAACGTCAGGTGCACACATTAATAAATTTGTTTTTTTAAGATAAAAAATCCAAACCTGTCAAAGATTGTCAATTACCGGCCATCTTAAAATTTGAATCTATACAGATAAATAAAAAGTGCCTGTTTGTAGTTCCTAAATTACTCCTTTTGTCTAAATGCATATGAAGGTATTCACGGTACTGACATAAATATATTTTTTTATTTTTTCTATTTGTCTATCTGTTTGTTCAGGCTAATCTCCGAAGCGGCTGGAGCGGGACTTTGACTGGTAGACGAGGAGGCTATTAGGGTTCCGCGGGTCATCCATGAAATGAAGTAAACTAGTCTTAACATTAGTCTACTTCACTAGCGGATAGCTAATGTTATAAGGAATAACTTAGGCTAGGTACTGTTATTTAAAAAAACATATTGGATTCCGCGAGAATAATATAATATTTACGTGGGTTAACCGCAGGGCCCAGCTAGTTTCGTAATAAGAATCTTACATTGGAGCGAAATGTTGTTTCTCAGCTCACGCGCTCTGTAAAATCATTCCTAGTTTATTTTCCTTGATATTTTCATCTCGTTATAAAATGTTAAGTGAGATAAAATGTCTGACCTAAAAACGCGAAGGGCTTAGAAGATAACAACAATGTTGAATTCTGTGTATACAGGTTTATAACGTCAATCAGCCAGTGTTCTGTTTGGTTTTGTGGTATTTTCTGAATCTGTGTTGGATATAAATTTAAGCAAGATCAAGTATTTTTATTACGAATTTTTGAGTGATTGAACTAAACTAACGGCTGTATTCAATTACGGGTAAAATATTACAGATGGATTGCTATGCCCATTTATCTATATTAATTAATTACAATTGCTGAAACAATGAAAAAGAAAAATATAATAAAAATAAAAATTATAAATAAAACACGGAATTTAAATTAGTGTCTGTGGGAATGGTGCCCAGTAAGCTGGCTGCGTTACCTCGCTGGATCGCTAAACTAATCCTCTGACCGAGGTAAGAACCAGCTCGACGGTCACCAGAGACGTCAACCAGGCGTTTTGATAGATCCTTAAAAAGGACTTTCGCATTTGGGGACCCATTTATCTGTCAGATTTGATCTATCCATACATTCAATTTGTATTATCTATCTATATTACAATCAAATATCCAATATGTCAAATATATCAAATAGCCGTGGTGGCCTTGAGGTTTGAGCAGTCGCCTGCTACGCAAGCGACGCATGTTCGAATCCCAGCGGGGCCGGTACCAATGAGTTTAAAAAAAAAAATTATGTACTGTGATTTCACACCACGTGCTTTACGGTGAAGGAAAACATCGTGAGGAAACCTGCATATGTCTGAGAAGTAATTCAAAGACGTATGTATAGTACCTGAGACGGCGATGGACTCACCATCTGTCACGTTGGCACTTAATCATCTTCGGTGAATAGTTGGTGTTGTGATTACAACACCTCTGCCTACCCCTTCGGGGGATACAGGCGTGAGCATATGTATGTATGTATACATTTAATTTCATAATTATGTTATGGGTTATTAGACTTAAAGTAAGAAGAAAATGGTAGATTTATTTATATTTATTAAGCTACACGACAGATGTATAGAATATTAAAAACGAAAGTACGTTTTATTTCAACTGCAGTAAATATATTTATTACTAATAGTTCCCTGCGGTTCCACCCGCGTAGATTTAATTTAATCCCGAGTAACTCGAAAGGATTTTTTTAAATAAAAGTATCCCATGTTACTCCTTGTAACATTAGCTATCTGCCAGTAAAGTTCCCGTTAAAATCGGTCCAGCCGTTTTAGAGATTACCCGGAACAAACAGACACACAGAAATTAATTTTGAAAATATTTTTATGTCATATACCATTGGTGAAAAGCATTATTTTGGAATTACAAACGGACAGTTCAATTTTATTTATCTATATTTTATGTAACTTAAACACGGTACGTATGCATGTAGCAGACTGTACGGCATACCGGACCAACCACAGTTGTTTTTGGTCTGCGAGAAATAAGTATTTTGTCTCGTTTTTTTATTTAAATAAATAAGAAAAACATAGTAAGTACCAATTTCAAAGAGTAAAGCTTACGACGTTGCTAGTGGTAAAAGCTAGTTAGCTTCCAAATTGAATATAGATAACTTAAGTAACAAACATACAACCACAGACAAAATAGTTAACTTATAAGTCGGAAGTGACGTGCCTGCTCCAATAATTGAGCACTCGCGCTACGTGTGGAGTGATTTGTTTCCGTAGCTCCGCTTCCGCGCTCGTAAATATATCGACGACTAATTAATTCTCAACGTGTGGTATAATCTAATATATAAAATTTCCATGTCACAATGTTAGTTACCGTACTCCTCCGAAACGGTTCGACCGATTTGTATGAAATTTTGTGTGCAGATCGGGTAGGTCTGAGAACATCTATTTTTACCTAAATGATAAGGATGACCACCCCAAAAACATATATGGCAACGTTTGCCGGGCACAGTTAGTACTATATAGCATTTATGTAGATGAATGAATGCAATATTTTTCATAGTCAAGATCCTTATCAGTCCACTAGAGCAAGCTGTAACTCTCAACAGTGGCATTATTGTTTAGATATTGTAAAAGAAAAAACATAGATGGAGATATTATACTTACTATAGAGTATTTAATAGAAAATAATAAATTCAAACGCCGTAAAGACACTGAGCGAAAATAGTGGGAATAATTATTGCTCGCGCTTGCGCAATACAAACAAAACCCAGAAAAGACTACGCGGCTCTAACATCAAGGCTGGCGCTCAAAACACGTGACACCTGTTGTAGTGAATTGGGAAAGTCCGTTCGGATTTGAACAACGCTCGCGTGAATTTACCAAAAAAAAATTATTTCTAGTGAAATGGGATAATTATCAAGAAAACGTGTATTTCAACGTATTCCGTACCCTCCATTGATCGTGCTCGTTGTAATTCGCCAGCCTACTATGATAATAAACAGTGCGATCGTACCCAGCGCTTGTTTACAACGCTTGGCGTCACTCGCCGGTCGGTTACAGCGGCGAACTCTTTGATGTGTCAAGCGCTGCCTACAAATATTTAGGGTTGCCAAATACAGGCAATTTTATATACTAGAGCGCAAAGAGGAGCTCGTGGCACAGTTGCTATTGCGCATATCATTCGATCAGCGAAGTTAAGCAACCCTTAGCCTAGCCAGTAATTGGATGAGTGACCGCCGGAGTTTTCTCCGTGCCTCGGAGAGCACGTTAAGCCGCCGGTCCCCAATTTATCATCTTTGGCAATCGTTACAGGTCGGTCGGAGGCCTGACATAGTCTGACAACTGGCTTAACCCAGTTCACAGATTTTCCAGCACTGTTTAGCACCTCCTAGCGGGGCAGCGGAGAACTAAAATGTCTCATTGAAATATTGCCGGTGATGGTAGCGAGTATAGGTTAGGAAATCAGTGGCAAACTCATGATAGGGTTGTTGGACATAAACTGAATAAATAATTCTCATTTTCTATTTGATTTTTTTTGTTTTCCCGTCCAGCAGGTTACAAAATCTAATGAAGGGTCTCATCTAAAGAAGTTTCTTAAACTAACAGATTAGGCGAAGTCAACGTCTTTTGTGCATTTTTTTCTGGATATTAATAACAAATGAAAAACATTTTTATATTTTAGGTGAGTGCATCAACCCTACACGTCATGAAAACGCGCAGTTTACATCAAAGGGCCGCTGTAATGAAGTGATAAATAACCGACCGTCACTGGCGCAGCTATAAATACACTCATTACAACGCTCGCACTATCTAGCTTCATTCACTGCATTATATCTTCGTGGCATTTAACTTGATAGGCAGAAGGCAGAATAAACAAATACTTAGTATGTGTACTGGTATTTGCACCCGTTTAAAAAAGCCGTTATTGAGTGCCAATTCAAGGTAATTCCGAACTCATATAACTCTATCAAAAAGAGGGTAGGATGTGAAGATTCGAATACCGACGCTCTAGGTTTGATTTCTTCCAGAGGTGAGGTTTCCTAGAGATTTGTTAGACGGTGTTGTATGCGGAGTAAGTTTGTAGGATTCGCCTCTCTATCTATTGAAATCTGGGTTAAACCTTTTTACTATAGGAAGAATTCATCTGTCATGCTTTTTACCCAATTCCTCTCAACGCAAAGCGGCAGTGTTTGAGTAGCACTCTACAAAATGTTGATTTCCTTATCGAACCTGAATGATGTGCTTGGAATACTTTAGGCGCGTTTCAAAGTGTTTGCGTTAATAACAGAAACATAATTATTACCTACCCAATTTATAATATTAGCAGGATGCCATGATAAACACAAATAACACGCGGTAGGTCCCCACATATCTACAAATAGCGAGGTCCATTATCTCCGTTACAAATTGGTCGTTACTCCTTTGATCAAGAGCTCTATATCGGTCGCTTTGATGTCCCAGATATGAGAGTCGTCGGCGTACCGTATCAACGATCGTAGATTGAGATTAGGCAATACACTTAGGTAGATAAATTGTCCTACATTTATGTCTAAAAATACTTAGTTATGCCCATTGTTTAGAACTAGCCCGAACTTCCTAAATACTTAAGTATCAAACTGACCAAGGGCCCTACCATGACCTCTTATTACCATGATAGTTTAACTCTTATTATGAGACAGATGTATATGACGTGTGTAAGTCTGTCACTGTCACACAGTGGAACTATGGTAGTAGTTTTAGTAAGATTATTTGGCCGGTGTCTTTAATAATTTTTAGATCTATACGAAGCGATAGGTAGGTTGACTTAAAGTACTTTCTTTGTTATTAACTATACTATAAATATAAATAGGTAATTTTTAGAAAAGGACTTCGTTAGATAATTTGATCTAAACCTGAGCGAATGGTGTTCTAAATATTTACGTCTCGAAGGAACGCCATGAAAAACAAAATAGGATGCACGGCCCATCACATCACACAAGGGGACATCAAAAGATGCGCTCGGGCATACTCGGCTATTTTCGGAACTCATCGGTAATTAATTTTTTGTCGCATCTCACGTCCTTTGTTGTTTAAAATAAATGATGGTTTTAAACGAAATAATACCGTCATGGAATACAATCCGAGGCCAGCTGCTGAGTAATCAAAATGTTATAAAACTAGTTACATATAAAAGAATCTGATTTGTGTTACAATGAATTGTGCACAGTAATCACCTAACGATACACCCGTTTCCGGGAATTCCTCTTTTGTGGAGCGAAACCTTCCGAACCCGGTAATAAGTGTACTCCTGTATAATCATGTGCTGGCAATTAAAAAGTACTTTGTTAACAGTTTAATCAATGAAAGAATTTAAATAGTTGAAATTGAATTAAGTCCGTCAAAGAATAACGAGGGAAACCTTTTCTTAGATTCTTAATTCTTAAAATAGTTACCAATGAATATGACATGTTATGCGGAGAGATGAGGATAATGTTGCCAAAAAAGTTTTGTTTATGAATGTGGATGGTTACAAGGGGAGAGGAAGACCTAAGAAACGATGGATGGCTTGTGTGAAAGATGGTATGGGTAAAATAGGAGTGCATATAGATATGACGGCTGATAGAGACAAATGGAAGAGAAGAACACATTGCGCCGACCACAATGATGGTGATGAACGGCCTCCTGCTAATCATGTTTACTGCAAAAATAAAGAAAATAATATTAGACATAGGTACCTATAAAGAACAAATCATTTACAGTTTAAGATATCACGCACAAAAAAGCTTCCAATATTAACTTAACTATATATTTCGGACCACATTGATCTATCGATATGCCGGCATTGTCTGAGCTATCCGAGTTGTTTACTCGAGCAAAATATAATTGTTCAAATCCAAGAATTCCAACTAAATACGTCAAACTAAACAAACTTCTCAAATGAATGCCAACCGAGTGTCATTACAAACTTGACGAGCCAACACTGAGCTTTAACACGACGCACTTAGGTTCATATTGAGCTGACAGACGGCAAGCGGTAAAGTTGCTAACAATATCAATGGAAACCCTTGTGATCCAAAACATCCGATACCACTCAGCCGAGTAAATGTTTGTTAAGGCGACAGTTCAAAGCTGTTTTTTAAAACGAACTAGCGATTATTGTAAAGAAATAATATTTTTTAATGAAGTCTGCGTTCTATCCGGTCATGTAAGACTTCAAAGAAATAGGTCCACGGCCGTTCTATCTGGGAATAATTCAGGCGAGTACCTTCTAATATAACATTTAGTTTATGCAAATATATTTTTATGATTCGTAATACGAAGTATTTTTACATGTCTGTTATGTTCAAAGGAAATGTTAAAAGCTTATATACAAGTACATTTCACAAGTTATTTTGTTTGCTTGATAAATATAGTAGAAAGATTTGAAAACGTTATCTTACAAATATATTTACTTACGGTAATGGTTTCCTAAAAGTAACACATGAGTAGAACTCGAAAATAAATCAACAATCACGAAGTACGTACGAAAATAAATATATATACATAATTCCGTTTGGTGCCGCTGGCCAACCTATTCCGTGGGCAAACATTTGTTCATTGTTGGCTTAAAACGAAACGTTTGTTGAGAAAAAAATAGAAATACTCACTTTGGTGTGCGATCTACCGTCGCTTGATGGGATTACTTGAAGGACCTACTTAGTTTTTTAATCCGAAGTACCAAGAATACACAATAGTTAAGATATTATAACGGAAGATAAGTATTTCGCAAAAAAGGTGCATCCAATTGTAAATCTTATAGGGTTGTTTGTTGTGATTGAACGTAAAATGACGCTGTTGTAATTGATCCACGGAGTAGAAAAAACAAGGAATTAACGAAGAAATTTATTGAATACGATCTCTTTCTTGGTTCTGAATAAAGGCTTTATGGAAAAGCCTATTCCATAACAATTACCTACATTATGTTTGATATCCATACAAACGGAATTATTCGATTTCTCGATAAAACTCGATGACTATAGGTATGCTCACGCCTGTATCCCATGGGGGTGGCAGACACCGTTTTCCACATGCTACGATCCTTACATAGTTCTTTCGCTTCATCCACATTCATTCATCTCTTTATAAACTTCCCTGGGTTAGGAGAGCTCCGAATTTGATTGAGATTTAATTAAATAAATGCTACGCGAATAGGTACTTCAGTTTTCAAAGGACCAATCATAATCATAGCAATGTCTGTCTGTAAAATATATACGGTGAGGCGAAAAGCCAATAAATCCCATCCAAGGTCGTGCCGCGAATGTCTTTTTGTCGGCCCCGCGCAGCAATTACTGTCCGACAATGCCGGTAGGTATCCGTTGAAAAACTATTCCGAGTTTGTCTCTACCATCCACGACATTTACGAATGATTGCAGCCAACTCACAAAAAGAGGAATTCATTCTTTTATTATATCAATGGTTTTTTTGGCACACCGAAACGAGTGATGTAATTTAATTAAACGACAAATATACGATACATTAATTACGTTGTAATAAAAAAGTACTCTGAAACGGCTTGCAGATTTTTATGAGAATTTGCTCCAAATATGTATAAGGCAAATCACCTTAGCCGTGCACGACCAATATGTTTTCAAGTTTCAAGTTCAAAACAGTTTCAAGTTTCTAATCACAAATCCCGTCTCAGGTTGATGGGTCGTCTTCACGTCGACAAAAACGCGTCTCCGTCGCGACCTTGCCATTGTCTCCCGACCTGTCATTTGCAGGTTTTTGTTTGAAGCCACTCAATGCCTCGCCCGAGAACACGAATTGCCCTTAGTGCGGGCAGCTGGCATATATCAGTCAACGAAATATCAAACCCTTTCTAATATCACGACCCTTTTAATTGTTCGTTACTATGACAACCTTAATAATATTCGTTTTGTCTTTTTTTTCTAGATGGTGACGTTCGCGGGTATCCTTTCGAGCGGGTGTTCGGTGCATGCGCGCTTCTTGCTGTGTTCGGCGTTCGCGCCGCTCTGCTCCGAGGAGGTGTCGGGTTCCGTGAGCGCCTGTCGGGCGCTCTGCGAGACCGTACTCGGCGACTGCCGCGACCAGCTCAAGCTTCTGACGCCCGACGTCATGCTGGATTGCGCCGCCTTCCCGCTGCGCGCCGACCGCCGGCTGTGCATGAGGCCGCCCAACGCCAGCGAGTCCGAGCCCGAGCCGCCGCCCGCCGCACGCTGGCCCTTCCCCGACCACGAACTGCGCGACCACGGCTGCCCGCCCGCCCATGCACGCGCGCCCAACGGCGACTGCTGGCCGGCCTGCGCCCAACACGCGCGCTACACCCAGGCCGAGAAGAGGACCGCCGAGATCTGGATGAATGTTCTCGCCTGGTTCTCGCTGCTGTCCACCGCGTTCGCGCTGCTGACGTTCTGCGCGGAGCCGGCGCGGTACCGCTACCCGGAGCGGCCGGTCGTGTGGATGGCGGCGTGCCACGCGCTGGTCGCGCTCGCCTACGTGACGCGCGGCTGGCTCGGCGCGCGGCTCGTGTCGTGCGCCGGGCCGACGCTCGCCGTGGACGGGCTCGCCTCGCCGACGTGCGTGGCGTTCTTCTCGCTGACGTACTACTTCACGCTGGCGGCGGACGCGTGGTTCGCGAACGCGTGCGTCGCGTGGTACCTGACGGCGGCGAGCGAGTGGTCGACCGAGGCGCTGGGCCGCGCCGCGGCCTACCTGCACGCCGTCGCCTGGGGCTGGGCCGGCGCCTGGACCGCGGCTGCGCTGGCGCTGCGCCGCGTGGCCGCCGACGAGCTCACCGGCACCTGCGGCGTCGCCGACGCGGCCGTCGCGGCGCTCGTGGGCGTCCCGCGCGGCGCGCTGCTGGCGGCGGCCGCGGCGCTGGCTTTGGGCGCGCTGCCCGGTCTGGTCCGCGTGCGGCGCGCGCTGGACCCGCGCGGCGCGCGCCGCGTGGGGCGGCTGGCGGCGCGCGCGGCACTAGCGGGCGCGGCGTACCTGCTGCTGGCGGGCCTGGCCACCGCCATGCGCGTGCTGGAGGCGCGTGCGCGGCAAGCTCAGGGCTCGGTGGACGCGATGGGAGCGGTGGGCGGCGGCGGCGGATGGGGCGCACTGGTGTGCGCGGCGAGCGGCGGCGCGGCGGGCGCGTGGTCGTGGTCGCGCAAGTCGTGCGCGGTGTGCGCGCGCGCACTGTGTCCCCCCCCGCCGGCGCGCAAGGCGCCCCCCTCTCCGCCGCTCCTGCGGCCGCACCACCCCTACTATAAGAGGCCGCTCCAAATATCTCGGGTGTGACCCAGTTGGACTTGTGAAGTGACATTTAACTTTATTGTATATACTGTATACTCTGCCTTCTGTGAAGGCGATCTCGATATTTTTTGTAAATACTTGTAAATATTGTAAATTTGGATAATATACTGTTGTTTTTACATAAAACTCCTTGTTTTTGTTAAACACTTTTTATTAATAAACTGTTAAACATATTATATTACACGGATAATGATTATATATGACTCTCTATACAAACGAAACTACCTAAATTACACATTTACATAACATAAACACCTTCAGTTCGGAAATACAAACTGACCCTAAACATTGATAGAGCACCAAACATAATGATGTCCACATCGGTGCTTTACACTCAGAAAAAGCAGAATTATTTCTAAAGGCCGTATTGAAAATCGATCTCAATATCAAAAATTAGAAATTAGCTCCGTACTAAGTAAAGATACCAAATATAAATAATAATTTTAATAACTTAGAACACAGTGATCGAAAAATTGCATGGAATGTGTCAGAAAGGTAATATTATTGTAGGCCCTAATGATTGATATCACATATAATTAAACAATATGTTCTATTTTATAGAATTACAGGTTTCCGACACGAGTTTTGAGCGCGGACCTTAAATGCGCTTCTTCCCCTCTATTTTCCCGAAACGCTCAAATTTCGCGAAGGCATTGTATCATATATACATTTAGGATTAAATAAGTATCAAATAGTATTTTGTATTTCTAAATTTTCATTCAACCGCTGACTACATTAGGTACAAGTACGATATACCAGTATAATTAATATGCAATAAGGAATCTAGACTTATCTTTTGAAACAATAAGCTTATCAGTTATAATAATTGATTTTTATATTTTGTCATTTACTCCACAGACATATGCAAATTTCCTCACGATGTTTTCCTTTACCGTAAAGCACGTGGTGCAGACCACGCTGGGATTCGAACAACACGGCCACCACGGCTCTTGAGCTTTATTGATTGAAATTTAGTTCCACAAACACCCACTAGGGGCGCTTCAAATTGATGTAGGCGTACTGGTGTGTGCATACAAATCGCTAAACAGCGCTGAGTTTAGTCGAGAACAAAAGGCCGGTTTACACTGAACAGTAAGAAAATAAATTCACGCTTTTGAATAGTCGCTATTAGTCTTTTGGGTGTTGGGACAAATGTGGTCACGTGACCCCATGTTAAATTTCCCGCGACTCGGAAAGGAACTACGTCATGCAGGCGCAACCTGATGTAAGCCGCTCGACGCTCGTTTCCGGCGACAAATGTGGTCACGTGATATATATCGATACGTGATTGGAATGGCTGCATGACGTAGTTCCTTTTTGAGTCACGGGAAATTTAAAATGAGGTCACGTGACCATATTTGGCGATGGAAACGAGCGTCGAGTGGCTGCATGAGGCCGCACCTTAAATCGGATTAAGGTTCTATTTTCTAATGCTAATAATATATATAAAACATAATTAGCTGGAGTTCTGGCTGAATGAACAACACACCCATTCCTTTTCCTTTTTATAAAAATAAATATACAAAATAATTGAATCATAGATCACAGAAGAGAATTAAATTGATACCAATATTCAGTAAAGATATTTTTTAATACATTTATAATTTTATAAATTAATTTATAATTTTACTTAATGTTAAAAGTTTCAACCTAGGTATAAAGTGTCAAAAATATTGGATTAATAGTTATAGAAATATTAAGAGGTTTTTACCAATTTTGTGTTGCCATTTAATTACCAATATTTTTAACTAGCTGTGCCCTGCGTTTCACCCGCGTAGAACAAATTTTATGAGATACCCGCGGAACCCTAATATTTAAAAAAAATAGAAGCTCAAGTTACTCCTTGTAACATTAGCTATCAGCCAGTCCCGTTAAAATCGGTCCAGCCGCTTCGGAGATTAGTCGGAACAAAGAGACAGAGAAAAAATTATATATTTGCTTTTTTAATTCAGTACCGTATCTTACATCTTTAAACGAGTAATTCTTGTATATATATAATTGGAATCTCGGAAACGGCTGTAACGATTTTCATGAAATTTTGCATGTAGGGCGTTTCAGGGGCAAAAAATAGATCTCGATAGGTTTCATTTATGGAAAACATCGTTTAGACCATGTTTTCAGGCACTGGAAAACTCATAAAATATCATTACAATACGACAGCAAATTTCGCCGACATCTGTCAAGTTGGAAATATTTTTTCCTCTTTTCCCCTTTTTTTCCGCCAGAAACCAAGCACAGCTCGGTCAACCAGATATGATAGTTTAATTATGCATTTAGTGAAAAGCTATTATTTTAGAATTACATACAGACACTTCTAAATTATATTTTTCTGTATAGATGTAGGACTTTATATTTCAATAAGTACAGTAGTCAATTTATATTTTTCTAACAGCTTCGCGACAACAATGTAGGTATACAAATTGACCGTTCAAAATATTTGCTTATAAAGTCTAAATTCGCTTGACATACGACACCTTTTCAAAGTAATCCAAATATTTGTGAGCCTTATAACCAGGTGCCTACGTCACATTCTCGCTAGCCCTCCTGAGTCGACATCAACCCATCAAATACTTCTGAACCGGGTACATTGGTCTCATTAGTAGTGAAATAACTCGAAAAGTTAAAAATACTAGAATCCTGCCTCACATTATCGCTCGATCCAAATTGAGCTTTATTCTTATGCATTGGGGTCGTATTTGCACTGAGAGATTTCTTATCGAGGACGGATAGCAAGGGATTGCATGACTCTTGATCTAATTTCCTGACATCACACGATTCTGGGTCGTATATAGTGGCCTCTTTGGTCGATATTTCCTTGGCATCGTTGTATGGGTTAGTTAGGTATTCGGCGTACAGTTCACATTGGTCGGTCTGTTCATTTTGTATTATAGGCGCTATTGGGGGGAGGTAAGGTTCAGGTTTGGTTTCAATTTGAGCCGGCGCTTGTGGCATTTCCGTTGTCGTCTGGGGGTACAGTATTGGCATTTGCGACTGTATTGATATCCCGATTTGAGTTGATATCATCTGGAAACAAATTTAGTTTAATTATTCAAAAAAAAGTTAAGATAATTTGAACCTCAATGAATCAAAAGGGTGAGTGAAATGCTATGCGAAATAAATTCATCAAGAGCCTTGGTGGCTTTGAGGTTTGAGCAGTCGCCTGCTACGTAAGGGACGCAAGTTTGAATCCCGGCGGTGTGTGTAATGAGTTTTCCTAAAAAACTTATGTGCAGTTATTTTACACCACGTGCGTTACGGTGAAGGAAAATATCGTGAGTCTATCTGAGAAGTAATTCAAAGTCGTATGTACAGTGCCTGAGACTGCGATGGACTCACCCTCTGTCTCGTTGGCACTTACATCATATTCGGTGAAAAGTGAGTTGTTACAACACCTCTGCTTGCCCCTTTGGGGACCTTTCTGAGATGGCGTGAGCACATTTTTTTTAATTTTTATTTAAAAAAGCATGAAATAAAATTAGTGAAGCGACCTTTATACCACGTACCTCATTCAAAGGTTGCAAGAGCACAGACGAAGTGAGTCCCGTTTGATCGTACAAAGAATTCCTTATAGGCACCATCCCACTTATTGGCGTAGGCGCGACCAATGTTGGCGCGCCCATTGGCGGAGCTTGGCCCAAGTTTACAGGTGAGACCATGCTCGGGACCAGTATTGGTGATGGCAAGGAGGTTTGTATGTGGATTGGGTGTTGAGCGTTGGGATTGGTTATTGGTAAAATGGTTGGCGTACTCTGGATTGGGACGAGGGTAGGCAGTGATGGCTGCAAGTGGGACGGCAGGCTCGGTGGTGGCCTTGTGTTATCGTTAACTGCAAAATAAATGGAAACCAATCTATACTGTCTGTTATTAATTTATTAAATACAAATAATAAATTAGTAACTAAAAACTAATTACAAGTAGAAAACTTGGGCCAAATCGGTGTCTCTCGGGATCGTGCCAAGAAGGCTGGCAGCATTGCCACGTTGAATAGCAATGCTGATCTCTGAGCGAGAAAAGCCCCAGCCCGCTTGTCACGAGAAGTTTCTACCAGACGACGTGCAACCTCTTTGAAAAGTTGATGAGCATCTGGACCCCAAGGCCCCAGAGTTTCAACCGCAAACGCAGAAAATATGTATCCTTGTATCTATACTTAATACGCAAAGCTTGAAGACGCTAATCTCCAACTGCTATTCCGATTTGAAAAATTATTTCAATGCTAACTAGCCCATTATCGAGGAAGGCTATGGGCTATACAGACTGTCGGGGAAAATAGGACAGCTGTTAAAATATGTGATAGCGTATAATTTTAAGAAGCAAATAAAATGATTATGCCACAAATATCTTCTTCCGTTTTCGAGTAATTGACGTTCAAAGTTGACCGCAAAAAATCACACCACGTGCTTTACGGTGAAGGAAGACATCGTGAGGAAACCTGCATGTCTTATAAGTAATTCAAATACGTATGTATAGTGCCTAAGACGATGATGAACCCACCCTCTGTCACGTTGGTACTTAATCATATTCGGTGAAATGTGGGTGTTGCTACAACACCTCTGCTTACCCTTTTGGGGTCCCTTTTGGGATGGCGTGAGTATATTTTTTTTTATAAAAACTTATCGTTACATTCAGGCCAGATTTCAAACTTGACTACTATTCGATCAACTGGGCCATTGGGATCTTGAATAAAGTAATATCCTCACCTTGTGGGAACAGCTCATCCTTCAGACCAGGCAGGAACTCCCCAATCTTCTCCCACGTGATATACCACAGCTCGTTGTAGCCCTCGCCGTTGCTGAATATCTGCAACGTTAACACCATGACTTAAGGCTCAGTTTACTATGAACGTTTAGTCCATCGAGCGTCACTAACGTTTTTATGGTTACCGAACTTGTGGGCTGGTTATCTCAAGCTACGCATTTAGTTATAAGTAGATGTACTAGATTTATAGTTATGCTAATTTTTATCGACATTTGTGCATTGGAACTTTGTCCATGAGCTTACGTTTCTTAAATGATTTATTTTGTATTCTTAAAATTGTATAATATTTTTAAAAAGAGTAATAACTGAGTTTCTTGCCAGGTTCTTCTCAGTAAAAGCAACCTTCCGAACCTGGCGGTAGCATGTATAATCCTGTATAATTATGTCATTCTGACGATTTGAAAGTACTTTGTAAAAAGTCTAATCGAATAAAGATATTTTTGACTTTGACTATGCTCACGTCAGTATCCCATGGGGGTAGGCAGAGACCACCCGTTGCCACATGCTAAATGTCGAATTCTTTCTTTTGTGTGAAAAACAAACGGAGCACAGCTCGGTCAATTTCAATTTAGGTTCTTATTAATAAGGTAGGCATCCGACGAGTGACATTTCGTGTCACAAGCATTCGTATACCGCGGTACCTGCTTGCAATCAGACTGTACGAATGTTTGTCACCTTAGTAATTTAAATAGTGAGTTACCCTGACAGAGTCCATGACTAGAATCATGTTCTTGAGCGACTCCAGCGCCGCCTCGGTGAGCGGGTCGTCGGAGTGAGCCGCGATCAGTGTTCGCTGCACTTCGATCACTCGCACCCACAGGGCACCGAACGACGGCCGCGGGGACAACGCCGATAGGTGTTGCAGGAACACCTAATACACAAGTACATGTCAACCATACACACGTTTTATGGACATTTCGTAAACTAAGTTGCCAAAATATATAGACAGACTAGCTGTGCTCGGCAATCTTTGTATTGCCATATATTTTTTTGGGGTGGTCACCCTTATTATTTAAGGGTATGCAAAATAGATGTTGGCCGATTCTCAGACTTACCTGATCTGCACACAAAATTTCATACAAATCGGTCCAGCCATTTCGGAGGAGTACGGTAACTAACATTGTGACATGGAAATTTGATATATGTATTAGATAAGTTAGACAAAAAATTCGTCGTTTGAAAATAGTCAAATGACGTGTAAACTTTGAGGAGGACTTGATATGTTGGGTTCGAGCCGAAAGTGAGCTGCGGCGCGGTCCACTAAATATTACATAGAAAATGTAATAAATGTAATGTAAATTTTATGACAAACGAGAAACGGCCGAAGCAACGGGCAACTACCTAAGCTCGGCTCGGACTCGAAATGGTCCAGCGTGAGTTATTCTTAAACCACTCATGATTGGAGAGATGAGGGGGGGGCACCAGTGCAGCACCTTGCACATGATGGTGTTGGCCCGCGCGGCGGTGTCGGGCCGGCGCGGCAGAGCGTCGAGCAGCGGGAACAGCACGTCCTGGAAGCATCCCTCCCAGCGCGCGCCGCCCATGGCCGCCAGCCCGGCCACCAGGAGCGCGCGCTGCAGGTACGCTATCGCACTGTTCGCTACCTGCAACACACAACTAAATTAACTTGTTCTGAAAATTTTATTTGCCACTGTTTCGGAAACTAGCCTGCTGAGTGGAACCAACATTGAACTCAGTCAGGAATCTGGCACGCATCATACAAATATGATAGTATGTATATTATAAATATTCACAATAATGACAATTTCAAAGTTAACAATCAATCATCATAGAGGTAAATGTGGTAGCAATACAAAAATATCTACCAACGAACGAAAGACAGCCAAAGATTTCGACATTAGCGTATCAATTCACATTAAAGACACATGGTGTCGGGGAAAATAGGACAGCTGTTAAAATATGTGATAAGGTATTTAAGGAAGCAAATAAAATTATTATGACAAAAATATGTTCTTCCGTTTTCGAGTTATTAACGTTCAGAGTTGACCATATCAACCTTATTTTGGCAAATGAAACAGCGGTAACGAAGAGTTATTCACGTAAAATCTAACTACACTTGAATTTTTTTCTCCCACTAATAGTTCCTGAAATAATCCCATAAAACCATTAACCTATCCCCTTAATTTAACAAGTTTGATTACCGCGTATGCGGCAACTTCTAGAAGACAACTGTTCCTTTTTCTTCGACACCCTGTATATACAACAGTTTACAAATGTCGCGAGATAAATAATTTACATACATATGCTCACGCCTGTATCCCATGGGTGTAGGCAGAGACCACCGTTTGCCACATGCTACGATCCTTACATACTTCTTTCGCTTCATCCACATTCATGCATCTCTTCATACACTTTCTTCGGTTACGAGTGCTCCGCATTTGACCTTTTCTGGTCACCACATCATTCTTCAACTTGCAACTGTAATAAATAATTTGTCTCGCTATATTGGCATATACAATCAGATAATGTGCATACCTGTTTCCGTCTATCGCTGCAAAACTGTGCAATTCCTTGTAACAACGGCTTCCACGCCACCTCCCATAAATCGTAGTCCTCTGCACCTAATGCCATATTAAAATCAATATTTAATGTACACAAACTCAAAAATATCATTATTCTTTTAGACTTTTAACAAAGTACTTTCAAATCATCAGAATGACATAGTTATACAGGATTATACATGCTACCGCCAGGTTCGGAAGGTTGCTTTTACTGAGAAGAACCTGGCAAGAAAATCAAAAAAAATTTACAGCTTTGAGTAATACAATATACATCATAAAAAATATATATAAGCCCATGGACACAGTTCCAGTGCACAACCTGGCAAGAAACTCAGTAATTACTCTTTCCAACTATACCATTTTGAAACGCGAAATCACTTAAGAGGTAAATCTTTTAAGTGAAGCTCATGGACCCAGTTCCATATGTCGATAACAATTAAAATAAAATAAAGTCTAGTAGTTGTACTTATAACTAAATGTGTGTGTGTTGTATTCGATGAAAGGTTAATAAATCGATAAAAAACGGGAGATCATTTACAGATAAAGAAAAAAATATCATCGTGCAATCTAACGTACGTGTGGTCACATCTTCTTGGTACATAAATTGTCTGTCTGTCGGCTTTTGAACAATTTCGCGATAATGTTGTTGCTTTGATAACAGAACGCGGACAAAGTCACAGGGCCAAGTTAAACATATTTACCTTGTCCTTGGTCAGCCTCGTCTCGCCACCATTTAAATATCTGCGCGGTGCGACTGTGTAGCGTATGCATAAGGTCCAGCAACTATAAAAGAAAAAAATACATGCTCAGTTTTTCTACGAAGTTCTATGGTTCTGTAATGCTGCCTTGAATATTGAATTGATTTGCTAGTCATTGTATGAGTCTATCTCTGTCTCTATGTACGACGCGAATAAAAACATGCATAGTATGCTGCGCGCTCTTAACTCGTGGCGGCACCTGTGTGTATGTACGTATAGTGCTTAAGACGGCGATGAACCAATCGCGTGGGCATTCATATTCAGTGAAGTGGGTGTTGCGACATATCAGCTTAACCTTTCGGTTATAGTGTCATTACGTCTGGTATTATTTAAGGAGTCGCTCTAGACCAAGCTAGACCGAGCCGAACCCGGGCCGAGTATTGCCCTTAACTTGGACGTCACTGAGTTCTGACGTCACAGTATAACATTTAAGCTTATAAAGCAGTATGGAACCTGGACCAAAGTTTTTATATAAGACTGCTAAAGCACTGTTAAAGCTTTTAAAATTTACTCCTTAATTTACTGTCAAAGTAATTTCGATTTGGAGCCAAGAAAAATGTCTGTAAAACACGGAAATGACGTATACGTGATGGCTACGAATCCCTTACTAGCATTAAGTCAAGGACGCTTATAATCTAGTAGATGCACGCGTCTATGTCGAACGATTTGTTCCTGGATTCGGTTATTATTTATCCTGTGTGAGACTTACCTGAATGCTGATCATGTGGTACTGGTCGAGGGTGTCGACTTCTTCATCACTGGAGTCCTCGTAACCGCGCCGACGAGCTGAACTCGGCCGGGACTTGCCATCTCGGGACTTGCTCTTCTTGCCTGCTCATTATAATTAATATAATTATTTTATTTAATCTGGCAATATTTGTAGTGGCGATATGGGGGTTTTTTTTGAAATGGCAGCCTTTTGCTGGCGAAAAATACACTTAGCAGTCGTCATTGATTTAAATATTGCTATTTATATGCAAAACTATATTATATGTTTGAATGTATCGGTCTTCTAAATAACATTGCGTATCTTGATACGGTTTTTACTAACATATGCTCAAAATTCGTATTATATTTTAGACAAGCTGTGTCGCGCAGTTGCAACCGCGTAGAGTTCGGTCACGGCAATATATGAAATGATTTGGAATTATAATGGCGCCATCTGTCGAAGATCCTACTTACCCAGACACCTTCGTTCATGTACAACACTTTGCTGAAGATCGTCACATGATCAAATGAATATGATTATGATTCTATAAAGGACATGCAGTCAAACATTTATTTTTATTTACATTTTACAGAATTATTAGGATATTTTTAAGCACAGGGCATTAGTAGGTGGTATATATCAATTTAAAAATAAAAATAAAAATTACCTTTTATTATTTTGGAATGTAGCTTTCGAATAACGACAGAAAAAAAATATAGAAACTTGGGAAAGATTTTTTATTTTATTTTAAATTGATATGTAACACCAACCGAAGTCCTGTGCCAAATATTTGCCTCTAAAAAAAGTATGCACCCTGTATAGAAGTGGGAGCTTTTTTTACCGTGATGCAGCGTAGCCCTAGCGAAGAGTCTGACGGCGCGCACGGCGGCGCGGCAGTTGTAGGGCGTGACGTGCGCCACGTCGCGCACGACCAGCGCCAACGCCTCGCAGCCCCGCGCCAGCGCCGCCCCGCGGTGCGCCCGCACCCGCCACCCACCCTCCTCCACGACGCTCGACCCCTCCGCCGTCACCTACACACCGTGTACGACAGATATAACCCCGCGCCGTAGTCGAAGGTCGGTTGCGACGAGCACGGATAGTATACGCACGGCAGTTCATAAGGGCTGCACTAAATTTGATTCGTTAATTATATTTCTCTACTTACAATTCGCAAACTTATGATTTCTTACCGCCTCAAATATACCTGGGAAATATAGACGCTACACTTTTGTGTGGTAGTAAAGAGATATTGCGTGCGTTATGCCTGTGGTATTGTAACCATTACCATCAATTAGGCCACATGCCAGTTTGACAACTAAGAGGTATGAAACATAATTTGTAACTGCCATTCTGGCAGCGTTTATAATTACAGGATTTCATACCAGTATCCAGCCCTGCGCTTGCGGCGATTGTGACAGTTCGCTCTCCGAGGACACACTCGTCGGTCTTCGGTCAGTTGTCTCGTCCTCCGAACCTTCTGAACGACTCGATGCTGACAAACAAATACATATTTTCGTCAATATTTTCTTCAATTTCATAAAGGCCACCAGTTATATTATTAGACTTTTTTTCAAAAGGGAAATTGAGGCATGTTTTTTATTCGCGTCGCGCCATACAGACAGACAGAGACGGACTCATAAAATGACTACATTCATGGTCAACGCTTATAACTCGCGTACAAGCCAAGTATGTAGGGCTGGGGATAGATAATTATATTGTGCATCGCGCTATGGAGATTCTCTGCGGTATACGTATATACTAAGACTCGCTACATAATAACGAACTTTTACTCAAAGTTTGTTTAACTCGTGACAGCAATTATATAGATTCCAGAGTCTTCTTAAGTGTAAATTTTTCCAGTACAGAGCATCGGCTAATAAAACATTAATTTAAAAAAAATCGTTAATTTTTTTTGTCATTTTTGGATTAATATTTGAGGCATTATACATTGTGTAATGTGTATGTCGGCTATATACAGAGTCCAGACATTTAAGTCGCAAATTTTTTGACCTTCAATGATATTAGGCGTTTAGACAAGTATAATAGTGGGGAGTCCATACCGGTGTTGTTGGTGTGAGCATCAGCAGGCCAGACGCCGGCGCCGGCGGCGCACAGCAGCGCGAACACCACGTCCCAGTCCGCGGCGCTGTGCACGTTCTGAGCTGATGTCTTCACTAGCTCGTACAGACCGCACGATATCTGATAAAAACATTAAAATAATATGCTCACGACATCCCAGAAGGCCCGAAGGGATAAGACCCACATTTCACCGAAGATGATTAAGTGCCAACGTGACATATCCATCGCCGTCTCAGGCACTATACATACAGCTTTGAATTACTTCTCAGGCATATGCAAGTTTCCTCACGATGGTTTGCATCCTTTTAAACGAAAGATTATAAGCGATGGTTTATAATAAGGGGATATATTGGTGCCGTCACGAGTTATGCGCGCTGACCTGGAATGCGGAGTAGACATATAATGAGTATGTATAACCCCTCCCCCCCTCCCCTATTATCGCTGAGCGCTCATAGCTTGTGACGGCACCGGTAGGTAAACTAACCAAATCGGCCTGCTGGTAGAACAGTTTGTAGGGCAGTTGGAACAGCATAGTGAGATGGTGTAACACCCGGGGCGCGCATTGGTCGCACCGCATGAGGCGAGCTGCAGTGCGGAGTAACGCTGTCAGGGCGCGACCTGAAATACAAAATGGAATATAATATTAGTTACTTAAGGCGTAGTTACTATATTGTAACCGAGGCGTGAAATACATACATACATATCGCACCCTCAGAACGATAGGGGCGCAACTCGAAAATTTGCGTAAATACTTAATTATGCTAAGATCATACATAAGACAGGCCTCAAAATGTATTCCCACATTTAGTTTTTTAATAATATAAAAAAATAACCGCGAAAGAGATTGTTTTTGAATCGGTTGGGTGGTTCCAGAATCCATTTAATGCAAACAAACAATAAAATTTAAACGAGCAATTTCTGTCACGGCTACAACAATTTTCATGAAAATTTGTGTGTACGGGGGTTTCAGGGGCAAGAAATTTATCTAGCTAGGTTTCATCTTCAGAAAACGTCGTTTTGACCATGTTTTCAGGCACTGAAAAACTCATCAAATATTATTACAATACTACAGTAAATTTCGGCGACATCTGTCAAGTTATGGTAGCTCAGACATGAGGCTTCCAGCCTACAGGGCGATAACGAATCTAGAATACCTCGGTTCGAGACTGACGTTCACCGGATTTTTTTTTCAGCATACATATATGAGGTTATATATCAACCAGGTACTTATTATTAGTAATTATTAGTATAGAAATAGATTACCGAGAACTTGCGTCCCGCGTCCCGCCGCCCACATGACCACGGCTCTGATGTGCGGCCCGGCCTCCTCCCACACCGACAGCAGCCGGTCCCTTCAACACAACACTTATATCACACACTGTTTAATCGTATACGCCCTAGTTGGCGTCACTTGTAAATTACATCGCACTATGGTTACGTTTCCCTTTATATGTAAATACTCTCCTATTTTGACAGCCGCCTGTGCCACTCAGATCCAGCTCCGAGCCCCGCACCGGGGTGCCCTTAGCTGTGTTGCTTAGTTTTTAAGTTTAAGCTCGGCTGGAGGCCCTTGGGTCTCGCCCTTTAGTCCTGTTAAGCAGTGGAGGTAACTCCCCCTACCAACTGCGAGAGACCATATCGTAAAAAGAAGAAACAGCCGCCTGTAGTGGTTCAGTCAGTGGTTTCAATAAACGTCACAAGTGTACAGTAAGTCAAGCACTTTCATTCCAGTGAGTTCCTCGTTTTCCACATACACACACACTAACAATCCGAACCATATTAGTTCCTACTTGGTCTACCATCTTACACCGTGTCCATATCAGAAACAAACGCTTTGAATCATCGTTTTTTTTTGTATGCACTGCTAAAAATCTTGAACCTGACTCCTAATTTCATCAGTTTAAGCAGAGCGTATTAAGAACTTCTAAACTTTCACGTTTCATTTTTGTACCGTAAAATGAAACGTCAAACTTAAGAAGTCCATAGTTGAGCGCCAAGTCTCCAAACCGTATAACTTCGGGTTCTTCATGAAGGCGTACTTTCAGATGAGGTTGTTGAAGTCAATAGCAGACCCATCGCCAATTTATAATACAACATCACTTTAGTTACGGTTTTATACATTATGATTTTTATAACGCAGAAAACTTTGATTGCGCGATTTAGATTGTTCGAAAATTTTTCTAACATCAATAGCGCCATCTGTCGCCTACATTCATTACCTAACGTAGTAGTTTTATGTAGGGACCAGAGATGTCGCTCGGGTGCTCAAATAGCTCACCTGTTTTGTATGAGCGTCTGTCCCAGTAGCTCGAGGAAGAATATAGTGATGTCTTCTAACAGGGGGTTCAGTTGAAGACTCTCCGCGTCTGGCGGTGTGCCCACTGCTATCATTGCACGCACCAACTCCTGTGAAACATACTCAAATCAGCAATGGATATTGAGACATGTCGCTTGGAGATATGGTTCATTTTCAAATGACATGCATAAAAATTATAAGTAAGTTGCAATTAATATTGCGACGTATTACTGAGTCTTTTAGATACCATTCCCAATATAAACATCAGTGCTATCACAGGTGCCGTCAAGAGTTATGAGCGCTGGCCTCGAGTGCACTGAAGTTTTTTTTGGATCTTGTATTGAACGAGCGCGAAGAAATACATACATACATATGCTCACGCCTGTATTTCCTGAAGGGGTAGGCAGAGATGTTGTTATCACAACACCCACTTTTCACCGAATTCGATTAAGTGCCAACGTGACAGATGGTGAGTCTATCGCCGTCTCAGGCACTATACATACAGTCTTTGAATTACTTCTCAGAAATATGCAGGTTTCCTCACGACATTTTCCTTCACCGTAAAGCACGTGGTGTGAAATCAATACATAAGTGTTTTAGAAAAACTCATTGGTACAGGCCCCGCTGGGATTCGAACTTGCGTCGCTGGAGTAGCAGGCGATTGTTCAAACCCCGAGGCCACCACGGCTTTTTTTACGCGAAGAAATACATGCGTACTATTCCCCATAATGTTCGCTGAGCGCACAAAACTATGAACACAATTAATATTGAGACATATAGCTAAGATATACGGTCCATTTTCAAATGCCATCCCTAAATAAAAACAAGTGGCAAATGATCGAGACATAACAGAGACATATGGTCCATTTTCAAATGCCATCCTCAAATCAGGAGTGGAGGCGCTGTGCTTGCTACATAATCTATATAATATTTCAAATCAAATCAAATCAAAAAGTTTTATTCAATATAAGGGACACTTGGAACACTTATTGAACGTCATTTTTCTTACGTTAACTTAAGTAAATTTACTACCGTTTCCAAAAGTAAGCCTGTCAGGAGAAGAAACGGCGAAACAAACTCCCCGGTTTTTTTTTTTTTTTTTTTACGGGACACATGTATTCTATATACATTCTATATTCTATATACATAGGGTTGCTTAAGTTGCATTTCAATGGAAGAGTGAGCAACTCATTGCCCTGTTTGGCTATCATCAATATACTCAGTTACACTATAATATGCTTTTTCACAAAGTTTCTGTTTGATGCTTGCCTTAAAACTTAAAAATGGTAGTTCACACATTTTTAATGGTAGTTTATTGAAAAGGCGTATACTTTGCCCCACAAAAGAGTTATTTATATCTCTATTATATTTTATGTGTATATTGCATTACCTGTGTCTGATTAGGGTAATTGGCATTGTATGCCGTTCTAATTATTGAATAAATAAATAAATAACAGTTGGGACTCTATCGTCCTTGACTCGAATGACACTGGAATGTTGAAGTAAGGAAAGTGCAAAGCAAAATAGTTCTTGTTACCTGCAAACTCTCTAGCTGTAAGAACTTAGTTTCCGTGATGAGCAATCCGGGAAGGTTGCACTTGGCGACGCATTCCACTGCTATGTCGATCAGCGCCTTTTCATGAGGAGTTGGCGCTCGCATGCCTACGAAAGAAAATTACTTTTATACAAAGGTAACTTTAGGTTTCTATTGGCTTGTAGTGTAAGTGATTTTTTAGTGTTTTAGCAATCAAATGTTGTGACATTTTTGATGGAAGTGTGAAAACAAAAATGCTTAGTATTTTTTTTTCAAACTTTATCATAATAAATAACTCAAGTCTGAGAAGTCTGTCTAACAATGTCTGAGAAGTAATTCAAAGACGTCTGTATAGTGCCTGAGACGGCGATTGACTCACCCTCTGTCACGTTGGCACTTGATCATATTCGGTGAAATGTGGGTTACAACACCTCTGCTTACCCCTTCGGAGACCCTTCTGGGATGGCGTGAGCATATATATATACATAACTCAAGTTTAAAACCATGTTGGATTAAAACAAATACATATATTATAGTCAGAGTAATAGGACATAGTTATAGACACTAGACTATATCTTTCATCCAGCCATAAATATATATTTTCGTAATGAAAGTCGACGAAGCTGAAACCAGGGCTCACAGGCCGCTCTTATACAATTATAATAATGTGCAGTGATGTCTGTATGTTTGGGCACCGACCGGTCTCGCCGAGCGCGATGTAGGAGTAGATGCTGGAGAGCAGGCCGGCCTCCGCGCCGCGCGGCTCGCGCACCAACGACACCGGGGCCCCCGACAGGTAGTCCTCCACTTCCACCAAGCACTGCCCACAGTACATTACACCCTCACATAACAACTTTAGGGAGTAGGACCAAAGGCGTGCATTGGATTTTCAGATTAACGCGTTCACTGCTAACGACGCGCCTGCGCGTTTATCCGAACTTTCCTATATGCTAACGACGCTTATGTGAGTCCATACAAATTTCTGTGCTATAATTGCCGACTCTGCGCGTCTATTGTTTAAATAAGACCAAATTGTAAGGGCCCTTACACACTTTGCTATATAGATACGGAATTTGCCTACATGAAATTATACCGGATATGTACCGACCCTTTTCCTTTTCGCATGTTTTTATTGGCTGTCGTAAACAAGCGAGTAATTTATGAGCTGCCATAACAATACTCAAACGCGCAGAAGCGCCGAATAGCACTGGGGAATATGTTACGTGAACGCTATGTTGAGGTTTTAGCACAGAGCGAAAGCGTATTTGTACGACGATATGCGTTTGACGCACTGGTGTAAGGTCCGATTGTGTAGCACACGGTAATGACTTTTTATTTAGCTCTAGCAGTGAATGCGTTAATAAGAATAAGTACCAACCCTACTGGGTAGATAGGTAAGTGAATTACACACACACAAAAGAGTGTAGTTGGTGTTCAGTCATCACAAATGGTAAGCAGTGCTTACCTGCTTATATGGAATGCATGCCCTTGGGTAGGATGTATAATCCTGTATAATCATGTCGCTCTGACGATTTGAAAGTATTTTGTTACAAGTCTAACCGAATAAAGAAATTTAGAATTTTTACTAGGCTTAAATAGAGTATGCACTTTGAAATAATGAGAATGCCTTGACTTATAAATGTTGCTCGAGTCGGAAAATTGTTTTATACTGAGAACCCGGCAAAAACTTTACTAATCTAATATTTAATAATCTTTAATACCATACAAAACTGTGCAAAAATGTTGAACCCTATATTACTAAAAAAATACTGTATCTATTTCACAGAGGTATAGACAAATATTTGCAATTTGAACGTACACTGGAATCTTCAGTTGAAAATAAGTAGAAATTTCGTTTAATATTAGGGGTGTGTAGCAGCGCTCGTTCACTCACTACATAGATGGCGCTACTCGCTAATAATACAAATACACGAGAACCTAAATCGCGCCATGCTTGTTTTCAAGCGCATTGCATTGCATTGAGTGTTCCCCAGACATGACATGAGCGAGACTGTACGATCAATGTAGAGCGGTGGCTACGATCAGTGAGTGCGGCTGACCTTGGGCAGCAGGTGTCCGAGGTAGAGCGTGCGCACGATCTCCAGCAGGTGCCTCCAGGCGGCGCGCACGCAGTCCGCGTGGCGCCCGGCCACGGCGCACGCGCGCCGCAGCGACACCTGCGCCTTGCGAGCCTGGCCCACGCTCACACCTGGACAATCACCACACAACAACTACTGTTTAGAGCCGTGGTGGCCTTGGGCTTAGAGCATTCTCCTGCTACGCAAACGACGGAAGTTCGAATCCCAGCGGGGCTTGTACCAATGAGATTTTCTAAAAAAAACTTATGTACAGTGATTTCACACCACGTCCTTTACCGTGAAAGAAAGAAGCGGGAGGAAACCTGCATATTTCTCAAAAGTAATTCAATGACGTAAGTAAAGTGTCTGAGACGGCGATGGACTCACCATCTGTCACGTTGGCACTTAATCATCTTCAGTGAAAAGTGGGTGCTGTGATTACAACACCTCTGCCTTCCCCTTCGGGGAATACAGGTCTGAGCATATGTACGTATGTATTCATACTGTTAACTACTGATCTATAGAAGCAGGCCGGGGAGCAGCAGCGTGTCAAGAGAGATGGGGTGTGGTACTGACCAATGGCGATGTAGTTAGTGTGCTGCGGCGCCAACAGGCCGGTGAACTTGCAGAGCGTGAGCAGCAGCGTGTCGAGGGAGATGGGGTCGGGCGGCAGGCGCGCCACGAGGGCGGCGCAGCGCTCCAGCCCCTGGAGGGCCAGCAGCGCCGCACTGTCCCGCGTGCTGTTGGCCTCCACCTCCTCCTGGCTCGGCGCCGGCGCGCGCTCGAACGACGCCGACAGCGCCGCCACCTGCATCACACGACTCATGGTTATACTCATACAGCGTGGTGTGGCTGCAGGCTGGCAGCGACCTGCCGCTGTATAATATGTTACCGTGGGGGGGCAGGCCTGCGCGAACAGCGCGGCGTGGTGTGGGTGCAGGCTGGCAGCGGCCCGGTAGCGGCCCGCCGGGGTGGCGCCGCGCCGCTGGAGCACCCTCCACAGGTAGGCCTCGCGGACTGATCCCACGTGCTCCGCTGGCATCACCATCTCCTCATTCCTGAAAAAAAACAATTCAATGAACCGCAAATAGCAGCCTGGAGCCTGTATTTGGGCCTGGTGCAATGAAAAACAATAGGCGCACTCCCTATAACATAAACATGTTTGTATATGCGTATAGTCCACCATTCGAGACCTGTGTGGCAAACCACTTCCGATAATCCTCCACATTCATTCCTAAATATGTTTATAAACTCACTTGATAGAGTGAAAAACAGCCTCTAGCATCTGTTGATCGAAGTCGCCAGAGCCGTTACACCCCCTGAGGTTCTTGACAAAGTCCTTGGCAGTCATTGGTTCGTTGAGTTTCTTGGCGGTGTGGTTGTGTTGGTCCATGTTGAGCATGATCACCGCGTACGCCAGACGGAACGCTGCGTCTGTGTTCGCGAACGGCTCGCCGTTGGTACTCTGCGAAGATATAACTACATTATCAAAGGCACAAAGAGAAGACGGTGCCAACGTGACAGAGGGTAAGTCCATCGCCGACTCAGGCACTATAAATAAATAAAATAAAATTAATGATCTTTTATTGCTTTTTAGCTTAGGACATAAATACAATATAATAAAATTACAAAAAATAAATGTTTAATGCCTTATAAAACCAAAGGGACATGGCTCAGCCTGTGCTGCCCTATACATACGTCTTTGAATTACTTCTCAGATATATGCAGGTTTCCTTACAATGTTTTCCTTCACCGTAAAGCACATGGTATGAAATCACAGCACATAAGTTTTTAGAAAAACTCATTAGTACAGGATTCGAACTTGCGTACCAGGCGACTGCTCGAACCCCGAGGCCACCGCAGCACTAAGTAATATAGTACTCACATGCCACCTCTCTGCGAACCTCTCCATGACGAGGAAGATGAGCGGCGCCTCTCCGGGCAGTCTGAAGGTCTCCAGGTAAAGACGTAAGGCCTGTTCTATGCGAAGGCCGGCGTAGTCGAAGCTATCAGCGAACGCACTCAACACACTCGGGCCCGACTCGGGCTCGTCGCGGGACGAACGCTTACAAATGTATTCGCCTGTAATTACAACAAAAGATTTTTTAATCATCGCACATGAACACACATGTAGGATTAATAACATACATATGGTCACGCCTGTATACCACGAACGTGTAATCAGATTTCATTTCACCGGAGATTATTAAGTTGCAACGCGACAGATGGTGAGTCTATCGCCTTCTCACGCACAATACCGTACTTTGAATTATTTCTCAGACAAGAAAATCACTGCACAAGTTTTTTTAGAAATACTCATAGGTAAATAATTACTTGTATGATCCACCAAGTTGGAATTAGAATGACGTCATATAGCTAAGCATGCATTGTCATCCAAAATAAGCGTGTATACCACATTTCAGATCAATCGGCCAACTGATTTAAACATTAAGTTTTATTACAAAACTAAATTAAAACTATTAAACCGATTAATACTATGTATATGTCCGTATTTCGAAAAGATATGAAGCTACTTATAAAGCAAGGACTATCTTATTTTATTGAATACTAACTAATAATTACCAATCATTTTCTTGTCAAGATGAGGGTTCTCCCTTAGGAAAGCGGCCACCTCGACAGGGTCCAGTGGGGTAGCGAGCACGCCGTGCTCCTGCAGGAACTCTATACCCTTCTCTGGCTTCTGGTTGAACAACTCTGTGCCTTGTATCACCCACTACAGCCAAACAAGGACATACATACATTACAATTGCTATAAATACATGCAAATGCTCGCGTATGGATGACTTATGATGAGGATCCAACGTCTTCGCAGTAATGCTTAGAGTCTGACAACTGGTTTAACCCAGATCACAGATTTTCCTCGTAAAAGGGGTTGCGAAGCTCAGTTGGCAGTCGCTTCGTACGAAAATCAGGTGATCATCCACATTGGGTTGAATCTAATTCACAATACACTTTAGTTTAGTAAATCTAACCAAATGTAGCCGTTAATATTCGGCCCATACGTGTAGTTGAGCAATTGCCAGTTGAGCAGTGGGTATTACCCATTCCACAACTTTATGCAAGCAAAAGAGCCGTGGTGGCTTCGGGGTTAGAGCAGTCGCCTGCTACGCAAGCGACGCAAGTTCGAATCCCAGTGGGGCCTGTACCAATGAGATTTTCTAAAAAAAACTTATGTACAGTGATTTCACACCACGTGCTTTACGGTGAAGGAAAACATCGTGAGGAAACCTGCATATTTCTGAGAAGTAATTCAAAGACGTATGTATAGTGCCTGAGACGGCGATAGACTCACCATCTGTCACGTTGGCACTTAATCAAATTCGGTGAAAAGTGGCTGTTGTGATAACAACACCTCTGCCTACCTCTTCGGGGAATACAGGCGTGAGCATATGTATGTATGTATGTATGCATTTGAGCAATTTGAGTGGAGCAGTGGGTAATTAGCAGATATTTTAGCGAATTCATTTTAACATCAAAACAAATTAGCAACCAACCTTCTTCATATTCCTTATATTATCGAGTTCCGCTTCAGTTGGCATCTCCATAGTATGTTTATGTCTGCCAGTCCTTCCGCCGCCGAAGTACTGGCTGATGTCGTGTGTCACGTGATCGCTGGCCACTGACACGTCATCCATCCCGCCCAGCTCCAAGGACACGTGACCACCACGACCATACTTCGTCTCCTTCTCCTCCACCGCTTGAGGTATATCCGACTCACTCTTACTCTCCTTAGCTTGGGAACTAGCCACCTCAACCGCTTCTATGACCGTCAAAAGCGCCTCTAAGGATAATGAGTGAATGTTGTAAGCCGTTGAGGACACTACGTTCTTCGACAGCAGTTTCGTTAGCTCTTCAAATACGTTCATGCAGTATACATCACAGTCGTAGTTCAGGTAAAGCTCGGTGCAGAGGCCTGGTATCCTGAACATTTGGGCCAAGGACTCCAGCGCCAAGTGGTGTATCTCTTTGAGTTCGTAGATAGCTTTGCTGGTGTCGGCTGATATGATTTCTATAATTTTTTTGAAGAATGCTTCCATTTGGAACTTGAGGTGGAAGCGCAGAGCTTCGAACAACAGGAACGTTACTTGAAGGTCCAGTGCGAATATTGATATTCGTTCCGTGCTCAGCAGCTGTGAAAGATGATATTCAAATTATCAAACAAAATATCTCTAAATAGCGCCCCTATACCGGAAAAACAAGGAAAAATTCGACGCATGAGGTAGGATCACGAGTAGCTCAGTTGGAAGAGCAACTGCACGGTTTGCAGAGGTCGTGGGTTCGAATCCCGCCTCGTGTTCGTATTTTCCTTTAACCTTTTTAAGAATTTAGAATATCTTTATTTGATTAGACTTTTAACAAAGTACTTTCAAATCGTCAGAACGACATGATTATATATGCTACCGAGAAGAACCCGGAAAGAAACACATTACGGACCCTTTATTATTTTTCTAATCTATAATTATACATACTAATATTATAAAGAGGAAAGATTTGTATGTAAGTATGTTTGTAACGAATTGGCTCAAAAAGTACTGGACCAGCGAGTAACATAGGCAAAATTTTATCCCCGCACTCCTACGGGAACAAGAGTTATTCTATCTTTCCTTTTATCTTTTTTATTTGCGAGTGAAATTTCAGTAAAATCGGTCTTTCCGTTGCCGTGAAAAGGTAACAGACAGACTGACAGGCACTTTTCCCAATTGATAATATGGACATCATCTCCCTGGCCTTATCCCATAAATTCGTTCACTTGATTCAACCCAACGTGGCTGATCACCTGATTTTTATACGAAGCGACTGCCACCTGACCTTCGCAACCCCTTTGACGAGGAAAATCTGTGACCTGGGTTAAACCAGTTTTCAGAATATTTTAGGCCTCCAATTGACCTGTAACGATTGCCAAAGATGATAAATTGGCAACCGGGACCGACGGCTTAACGTGCTCTCCGAAGCACGGAGGGAACTCGGGCGGTCACACATTCAATTACTGGCTAGGGTTAGGGTTGCATAACTTCGCTGATCAAATGCTATGCTCAATAGCAACTGTATCACAAGCTCCTCAGAAAATTGATATGGACAAACCAATACTTACGCTCAACAAATTCCTGCAAAGCGGATCTTTGACCAGATACAAAAGCGACGGGTACTGTGCTATCTGGTCGGCACCCACCTCGAGGGCAGTGCCTACCAGAGACAGGCCGAGGTGGACCATCGCCGATGTGTTCTGGGTATCCAGGGGGTTGCACAGGGATATCAAGAACCTGAGAAAAAAAATACTAATAAGTTGGGTCATAATTGTATTAATTGAGCAGATATGCCCCCTTTTCACCCCCTTACGGGTGGAATTCTAAAAATCCTTTCATACTTCAAAGAATGTTCATATTTCATGTTTCTAGGACCAACAGTTCTTGAACTTAATATGTATACTGCCTTAAATATTATATGTAAACTTTTAATTTTATATTAAAGAAACTGTGAGCCCCCACTGAATCCCTTTAGGGTTAGTATTTCGCAGAACCTTTTTCTTAGTGGACATCTACACCACATAAAGAACACACCTTCCAAATTTCAGACCTGTAGGTCCAACGGCTCAGGTTATGCGTTGATACTTTAGTTGAACCTCTTTTGCCTTAAGTCACGCGTAGTTCCCGTTCCCGTGGGAGTACGGGGATAAAATAAAGCCTATGTTACTCGCTGATGATGTAGTTTATCAATGGTAAAAGAATTTTTGAAATTAGCACAGTAGTTTGTGAGATTATTCATTACAAACATACACACAAATCTTTCCTCTTTATAACAGTAGAGTAGATTTAGATGTAGATAGATATAAAACACATTTTGTTATATGTTATTCCTTCAAAATACTAAATAATTTGAAGAAGTCTATGCTCATTAAGAATTTTTTTTATTATGATCAAGGTTAGTGGTGGGCTAGTCGGTGGGCCGACGATATCGCGCGGACGGCTGGGAAACTGTGGTCGAGACTAACTCGGGACCGAGAGCAATGGCGTGTCACAGGGGAGGCCTATACCCAACAGTGGGTGCATGTGGGCTGTATGTGATGATGATGAAGGTTAGCAGTTTGGTCACCTGAACAGTTCCCTGACGCACACAAGCCCGTAGGGCTGTCCAGAGCCGGGCTCGCCCTGGGCCGTGAAGCGTATGCCGCGAGGGTTCACGTACTCCTCCGGACCCTTCTCGCCCTCGACCACGGCCTCGGCGTCGGCCGCCGGCTCCGCCTGCTCCGGCTGCGACTCTGGCGGCCCTGGCGGCTCGGGCGGCGAGGGACATTCGACTAAACAATATTTAAAAATAAATAATATTTTCGCGGGAGAAAGCAGGCGATTTCATTGACGGAATAGCTGTTTGGGGATAATTTATTTTGAACCCTAGTCTGTACGAATGAGTTTTTCTATAAACAGTGATTTCACACTACTTTGGAGCACTCGTAACCGAAGAAAGTGTATGAAGAGATGCATGAATGTGGATGAAGCGAAAGAAGTATGTAAGGATCGTAGCATGTGGCAAACGGTGGTCTCTGCCTACCACCATGGGATACAGGCGTGAGCATATGTATGTATTTATGTAAACTTTACGGTGAAGAGTGAAAGGAAACATTGTGCGGAAACTTACATATGTCTGAGAAGATATTTAAAGATACATACATATAAAATCAACGCCCACTTTTCACGGAAGATGATTAAGTGCCTACATGAGGTGAGTCTATCACCGTCTCAGGCACTATACATACGTCTTTACATATGCAGGTTTCCTCATGATGTTTTCATTCACCGTAAAGTATATGGTATGTATCACTGCACATATGTTTTTAGACAAACACATTGATATAGACCCCGATGGGACTCGAACTTGCGTCGCTTGCGTAGCAGGCGACTGCTCAAATCCAGTTGTCATTTAATCATCTTCGGTGAAAAGTAAATGTTGAACCTCTGCCTATCCCTTCAGGGAAGGGATGAGTATATAGAGAACTGACCAGCATTTTCAACGAGTTCTTCTCCGGCTTGTTTGTCAGGTTCCACTTGTTCTCCAGGTTCCTCGGCGCTGACGCACTTCTCCAGCAGCTGTGTGATGGAGGTGTTCCCGCTGGCTGCGAGGTCCATGGACGAATGGCGGCCGTGCTTCTTGGGACTCTTCACATCCTCATCCACTGGCTCTATCGTTATCTCCGCTTCGTTTAGCAGATGCTTGTCTTGACTGTACATACGATAATGAGTTTTTATATACTTATTTTTACTTATATTTATATACTAACTTGTTTCTCCTTGAAACATCAGCTATCTGCCAGTGAAAGTCCCGTTAAAATCGGTCCATGCGTTACGGAGATTACTCGGAACATACAGACAGATAGAGAATTTTTTTTAAATTCCTTTTTTCGTTCCGTACTGTATATACTTTCATATGCATGTTGTAAAAAACTATTATTTTGGAATTACAAATATTTATATGTATAGAAATTGATTTATACTACTAAATTAAAAAATAAGAAACATACTCTTTAACTTTACAATATTATAGTATATATACATTATTGTTCTCACTCTCACCTGTGTTTTCTCAGCAATTCAGATTTGTTATCTGCGTCCGTGTCGGTACTGGACTGCTCGTTTATTGGTGATTTTCTATCCAATGAGTTGGTACCTGCAATAATAACCATTCAGAATATTAACATTTCACACCATGTGCTTTACGGTGAAGGACAACATCGTGAGGATACCTGCATATTTCTGAGAAGTAATTCAATTACGTATGTAGTGTCTGAGACGGCGATGGACTCACCATCTGTCACGTTGGCACTTAATCATCTTCGGTGAAAGGTGGGTGTTGTGATTACATCACCTCTGCCTACCCCTTCGGGGAATATAGGCGTGAGCATATGTATGTATGATGGTTAGATATGTGATCTCGCGAACTTTTTTGTAGATATTAATACGACCTTCAAACACCTAGTAGATTATTTGGTTCTATTGTCAATATTTTTTGCAGCGCATGCATAAAAAGGTTATCGAACCTTGGGTTACAAAATTGCAATTATCTTACGGATCCCTAATTTTTTTGAATATAAAATATACCCTATAACCTTCCTCGATAAATGGACTATCCAACACTGAAATATTTTTTGAAATCGGACCAGTAGTTCCTGAGATTAGCGCGTTCAAACAAACAGACAAACAAACTCTGTAGCTTTTATTAGTATAGATTGTATAATAAAGTCATAAGAAAAAAATATTTAAAACTCTCATTAGAATGCAGGTGTGCTGAAGTAAAAAAAAAACAACATAATTTTTTTTTTCTATAAATTTATTTTAGTTCCAATTGTGTCACTAGATGGCGCTAAAAAGTCCTGAATCGCGCTATGATTGCGTTCCACCCGAGCATAGACTACATTTGGGTTGGTGATTATTGTCAAAAAGGGTGTTTGCCGCTTCGATGGCACGAGCGCTGTAATGGCGCTTGGGGTATGGTTATCAAGACATACTCAACACATAATTTTTATAATGGAGAGGCAGTTGGCTACCCTCATGTACCGACGCTTCACCTTGTAATAATTCAAGACGTAAGCTCAGAAGAATTGGACCTTCAAGAAAGCTGTAGCATGTTCAATCCTATATTATTGTCGTTCTGACGATTTGAAAGTACTTTGTAAAAAGTCTTATCTTATCGAATAAAGATACTTTTGAACGGATTGCGTAATAATTGTTCCTATTCTGAAATAAATTAACCTAATAGAACAAAGGGCCATATTTAGTTTTTATTTGTCACTAGCTGTGCCCTGCGGTTTCATTCGTGTAGATTTTATATTTCATGGTTGGCCCACGGAACTCTAATGTATTTTTTTAAATAAAAGTATCCTTAGTTACTCCTTGTAAAATTTGCTACCTACCAGTGAAAATTCCGTTAAAATTGGTCCAGCCGTTTCGAAGATTAGCCGGAAGAAACAGACAGACAAAAATTTTGAAAAATATATTTTTAAGTCAGTACCATATATATTTAGTTAGTGAAAAGCTGTTATTTTGGAACTACAGACACTTACATTTTTTTTATCTGTATATATATCAATATATTGTCAATAGAACATCTTTGGCAACCGTCACAGACAGGTCAGTTGAAAGCCTGAAATATAACCGGTATAGACAAGAATACCGAATTTCTTCGTAAAACAGGGTTGCCAGAAACCGATGAACAACCACATCAGATTGAATCATGTTGAACCATAACAATACACCCATATGGATAATCACTTCTCTGATAAGCATGTTGGTGACGTTACTATTAACAGCTCACTTATCATAGTTTTATTAAGTACTAATATTATAAAGAGGGAAGATTTGTATGTAAGTATGTTTGTAACGAATTGGCTCAAAAAGTACTGGACCGATTTGAAAAATTCTTTCAGGAATGGATAACTACATTATCAGCGAGAAACATAGGCCATATTTTATTCCCGTACTCCCACGGGAACGGGAACTACGCGGGTGAAACCCCATGACGTCCACTACTCTACTATGTATTACAGATAAATGGTTAAAAACGAGTAGGCACGAGGCTGTCTCACGACGAACCATACCATCCACCATCGTCAAACGAATTTGAAACTTAATTATTAACAGCAAGGTACATACTATGAACAGTTGTGAATCCCTTCTTCTTGGCAGCCTTGTCTCTCTTCTTGAGCGAGAGCGGGAGGGAGGTAAAGCTGGCGGCGGCGTCCTCCGGCGCGAACTGCGGCAGGCGCATGAAGATCAGCTGAGTCATGTCGCGGAGACACTGCTCTGCGTTGCGACGAAGTAACTCTACACGTACACAATGCAGGATTAGCCACGTAGCAAATGCTAAGGGTCCCGAGAATTGGGGGGGGGCCCAACGCGTCCAATATCTTGCATCTCCCATAAGAAATGTAATATATTTTACGCAGACGCTTAGGCTATGCATCACCCGATTTTGGCACAAACTCTCATTTGTATCTCAAACCCAGCTCTTAAGTCAGGTGCGTACATTCCATAAAAGCAGATAAGCAGTGCTTACCATTTGTGATGACTGAATACACTCATGTAGTTTGTGTGTGTGTCTATACCAAAATAGATGTACCTACGAGCCACATTGGTATGTAATTAACCTATTGTTTATGGTTACCCCTCTGAAAATCCAATGTCTTAAGTATAATGTAGAGTCACCTGTGAGTCGTGTTTCGAAGCATATTCTGAAGCAGCTGAGCATTATCTCACATACACTCTCGTCTGTCAACATGGCTCCCTCGGGACTCAACATTAGTGTGCGGAGAACCTGTTAACATCACAAAGGAACTGTTGAACTCAAACTCTAAAATATCTTTATTCAGTTAGACATGCAACAAAGTACTTTCAAATCACCAGAATTACATAATTATATGTAACTAGTTGACCTGGTGTTGAAAGGAACTTCATATCACCTTTCCATTTACTTATTATTTATGGTTTTCTTCATTTAAACCTTCCCTGAACTTACACAAACATATCAATATCAAAATTACCCTAATTGGTCCAGCCATTCTCAAGTTCTAGCGAGACTAACGAACTGCAATTGATTTTATATATATATAGATTATACATGCTACCACCATGTTCAGAAGGTTGCTTTTGCTGAGAGGAACCTGGGAATAACTCAGTAATTCCTCTTTTCTAAAATTTTATAAATTATAAAATACAAAATATAACATATAAGAAATGTAAGTCCATGGACACAGTTCCAATGCACAAATGTCATTGCACAGATGTCATTAAATTAATTATTTCAACATAACTAAAAACTGAAGTCCCTGTATTCCTTCAGGGGTTAGAGCGGTGAGTATATATATGCTGTATATATGCCGTCACGAGCTTTGAACGATCAGCGAAAAAATAGAACTGCACACATATTTGTTCACCCTCGCGCCATACCAGATCCAAATCATTTCTTCATTATTCCAGGCCAGGGGTCAAACATCGTGGGGATACTCCACATTTTCATGAGCGTCACGCCATACATATAGAGAGAGATAGACTCATAAAATGACTAATGAATTCAAGGTATGTATTACTCCTATATTATATCGACAGATTAGGATGACAGAGGTTTCATTGAACTTACTTGTAATATCTTCATGAGCACAACACCATCAGAGGAGTGATCAGTGCCCACAAATCTGGCGTGAGTGACCGCATCTGCAATATCCTCCACTGTGGCGGGCACACTCGGGTGCGTGGGGTCTGGAAATATAATATGCAGCACAGTTACTTACTGCCAACTAGCTTCTGCTTAGATTTTAATGTAACCTTACAATAATATAGCTTATACATCAGAATAACACAAAGGCTGTAATTTATAAAGAAAATAAAAATATAACTCAAATCCTGCACAGATTGAGCAGGCACCAGTTAGCAGCAGGGGCGTGCTTTCCATATAAGCAGATAAGCAGTGCTTACTATTTGTGACCACTGAATACACTTGTGTCATACACACAACGCCACATTGGTATGTACTTAGCATACCCATCTACTTACTTATTGTTTATGCTAACCATGCTGAAAATCCAATGCCAGCTAGTATAATATATTGTAACAAGAGATCTATGGACACTTTGGGTTAAGATTTTCTAAGATAATTACAAAAAATCTACTTTTCTCTACAATCTAAATTATAATATGGATTTTTAGCAGCTCCTACATATATCTAAAAACCATATCAAGATCTGTTATATAATTATTCAAACCACCAGAATAACTTTCTATGGAAATGGCAACTTCAATGTATGTAAAAGTTAAATATTTTACAATGACTTTCATTGCTTTTGACTTTTATAATTGAAATATTTATTCTAATACTCAAATAGCATTCTGTATATAAGTTGAGTGGAAAATATTATGGCCTTTACCAATACCAAAATAATTAACTGTTTTTGAAGACACTTCATAAATATATAATATCAGTATTTTGCCTTTTAACTATTGCACAAACATTTGGACAATGATGAGTAAAATTTTGCTGAGATTAATTGTTTAATATGGCCATTTCCTATGGCTGGTGAAAAAAAGATTTAAAAAAGTTAGAAAAAGACTCCATAAATTACACTGCCTGACATCCTGATAGGATTAATGGCTCTGAATATGGGACACCCATTATAGGAGCATAAAAGAGGCAAAATCTGAATGATTGTATGCTTTCATGGTACAGATAATCATCGGAATGTGTGATTTGATTTTGATGTAACTATCACCATTACAATGGTAGTAGATTTTTGTATAAAAATGCCATATTAATGTCATGCAGAAGAAAATTGAAGGGAGTAATTTATTGTATATAATTAGAGTTCAATATCAAATAAATGCCTTAACATCATTTAACATTAAAATTACTTACCAATAAGTCCATACGACAGAAACTTGTGTATGGCAGACAGAGCTAGACTAGTGACTGGACCCGTGGTCTCCTTGCTCCTAATCACCTCCAGAAATGGACTCAGATATGTCGATGGGTCAAGCAGGCGGAGATCATCCACCTGGTTCAAGATAATCTTCAGATCTTGAAATGTTCGCATCAGCACGTCGTACTCCTCGTTGGGGAAGGAATGGGAGCCCCAACGGGTGCTCCGGCGCATAGCGGTGACCAACATGGCCATCTCGCCCTGCACCACGAAGATTCCATTCCCAGGCAGCGACATTTTTCACTTTTATTTACTCTAAACTTTATCAACATCAACAATCATCAGGCAATTGGATTTCATATACAATTTAAAAATGAACTACATGTTTGAACCCCACATTCAGTAAGTTTACACTTTTCTAACAAAATTTCTGTGCAAATAAACACAATTTGAAGTCTAAATTTAACTAAATCAATGGAAATTCACAATTTGATTAGCAGATTCCATCACGTTCATGTTGACGTTTCAAAATTTTAGTTCATCCACTCCACGCTAGAGTGCGCGACGTGGCTTCAAGAGTGATGTCCAATCAAGTGCTATTGAACAGCTTTCTATTTAGTCTATGGTTAGAATTTATTCGACTAAATAATTAATTTTTAGAAAGTTGTCCAGTGTATACTAAGCCTTATGGTTTAGTTTTTTTTCTCCTAATTCTGTTCTGCTAAGTGGTAACATTGCTTAGAAAAATGTCGGACGGTCGTGGTTTCGTTTTGTGACAAAAATTTCGGATAATTTGGTTTTCTGCTCAAACCCTATACACCTAACTAGTCTTTTTGTCGTCGTATGTGATTGTAAGTAAAAGAACATTGTAATGAAATAATTATATCATTGTGGAATTCATCCCTCAGGACGTAGTTTCGCGATGAATGTGCATTGTCACGCGTGCAATGGCTATCGACACAGATTGACGTTTTTCTCTTTTTGTGTTCGCGTAGTTATTCTTACCACATGTATCTCGTTACGTATTACAGGAAATCATACTGAACAAGCGCTATAATGGTGAAGAAAAAGAGACAGAGCGACCCGGGCGAGAACGGAGACGATTCGACGGAGTCTTGCGATGAAAACGTCAAGTCCGCATGTCCTCACGTCGCTAAGGCTGTGGACCTGACGAAGTTGAAGAAGACGTTGAAGACGGGGGGCTTCGAGACGGAATGTTCAGAGTGCAAGAAAAGCGCGAAGAACGAGGTACCTGACCCCGATTACGAGGAGGACCTATCGTTGTGGATGTGCCTGCGCTGCGGCTCGCAGCTGTGCGGGCGCGCGCGCAACAAGCACGCCCTCAACCACTTCAACACTCCCCACTCGGACTGCCACGCACTGACCGCCAATACCACCTCCTGGGAAGTATACTGCTATAATTGCAACAATGAAGTTACTACCAGCAGCTCCAAAAAGCTTCACGAATGCATAGAATACCTGAGAAAACAGGCTAACTCAAGCACCAATAAGTCCTTACCTCCTATAGAGTTGCCTTATGAGCAGGGGGTGAAAATGGATGTGCCAACTATAGATACAATAATTAAAATTGACAACAGCAGCCCTGTGGCTGCTAAGGGCAAGGAGAAGGCATTGTTCTCGCTCCCTAGAGTAAGAGGTCTGACGAATTTAGGTAACACTTGTTTCTTCAACTCGGTGATGCAATGCTTAGTCCAAACTCCATACTTGCTGCAAGTGTTGCAAGAGATGTCCACCACTGGGGAGAGGTTCACCCTACCGGGGGGCAAGCTGAAGATGAAGCTAGACGGGGAGGACTGCAAGGAAGTTGACCTCCCCCCAATAACGGGCCAGTTGGCCGAGTGGGGTCCATTGACCCGCACTCTCGCCGAAACACTGGCTGAGTTACAAGCAGGTATGTTTGAATTTAATATTCATATCTGACATTGCTAATAGACTAAGGGATACTTGCTAATGCTGGAGATAATGGAAAAAACTATGAAAATAATTAATAAATCTGAATGTTAAAAGTTGGATTACATACTATACTATACATAGTAAATAGTAAAGTTATGTATAAATTGTCATTTATTAATATTTTTATTAACAGCCAGTTGTGCCCCGTAGTTTCACCCATGTAGACTTAATTTCATAGATGGCTTATTTTGCAAAACCCATTTTTTTTTTGTTTATTTTTTTTATTTTATGTAATAAAAACTGTCAGTGAAAGTCCTCTTGTGCTTGCACTATACAAGACCCTAAAATTTATGACTTAAGGCCATCACTCAAAACTTGTGACGGCATCTATACCTGAGGCATGTATCAATGTCAAAACAGTATAATGTTAAAATTGTAATTTTCTTCTATAGTAAAATCTTTGGACATTATGTATCAATCAGTTGTGATATCCAGGTAAAGATTGCAAGGTAAATTTAAACAAAAAAACATTGAATAATAAACATTCATTTGAAATTGAGATTGGCAATGCTTTCAAGGTTTCCTCAAAGGCAAGGAAACAACTAGAAAACTTGTGATATATTTTTACATTCATTTAGAAAATACAGTAGAACTCCAATTATCCGAATTAATGGGGACCGGGACCCATTCGGATAATCAAATATTCGGATAATCGGATTTTTCTTAAAAAAAATTGCCATTGGAGAGAATAAAAGCTACGTTTTGATATTGCACTATTTTTTTATTGAATTAAATGAAAGAAACATGAAATTTTCACATGTTTTAAATATAAATAAAATGTACTTATGTACAAGTTTAGAAATAAAAATCATTGTTTTTTAAACATCAGTTAAGACAGGCAAGTTAAGACAAGTCAAGTCAAGACTTGTTTGTGATTCGGATAATCGGCGATTCGGATAGTCGGAGTTCGGATAATTGGAGTTCTACTGTACAACGATTTAGATGATGCTTTGCATCAAATTGTAAAAATAATTGAGGAGATATCAAACAAAACAAACAATAGTGGGCAAAACAACATGTAAACAAGAAGTCCTTGGCCTAAAATACTGATGAAATCATGAAAATTAAAGCAATTATAGGGAAACAATTGGCTTAACATTTTTTCAATCAGACTTCCTCATTTAAATTAATTACAAAACGCACCAGTATAATGGCATGACTATTATGCCTTAAGATGATATGTTGACACATAATTAAACATAAAGTCAAAGTCAAAAATATCTTTATTCAATTAGACTTTACAAAGCACTTTCAAATCGTCAGAATGACATAATTTACAAGATTATACATGCTACCGCCAGGTTCGGAAGGTTGCTTTTACTGAGAAGAACCTGCCAAGAAACTCAGTAATTACTCTTTTAAAAATAATATTATACAATTTTAAGAGTACAAAAATTAATCACTTAAGAAACATAAGCTCATGGACACAATACCAATGCACAAATGTCGATAAAATTAACATAATTAAAAATCTAGTAGTTCTACTTATAACTAAATGCCTAGCTTGAGGTGACCAGCCCCCACAAGCAGCACCTGTTCAGCATAATTTTTAGGGTTCAATACCTCAAAAGGGAAAAACAGAACCCTTATCATATCACTTTGTTATTTGTATGTCTGTCTGTCAAGACCCTTTTTACTCAGGTCAATACTTTCAAATGATTTTCGACACTCGCAAAGGAATCAAAATATAATGAGTATTTCCCCTGAACTCAGATCGTCATCTTAAAATGTTGGTAGCATAATCTTATAGCAGATAGAGGAAAAAATTGCGAAAGCATAATTTTTTGTAACATAGCTTTGTACGGAGCCTTTGGTACCCGATTCCATCTCTCAATTAGTAGGATTTTGTTTAGTTAGCCCCCTAAGCGGTAGAACTCCATGTAGGATACCATTGGTCTCATTTCTATAATCACTTTAAGACTGCCAACTAGATGTGGTCTGGAATTAGCAGGTTTTGTTTGATAGATTAGGGCCAGAGCCCAAACAAGCTTGGGAACCACATGTCTCCATCATATCTCTATCTTTATCCAATATCAGTCTGGCATGTGTTAACACACATGCCAGACTTTTCCACACCAGATTTTTCACATATATGCCCCATATGCAGTAATCACGTCAAAACACGTTTTCTGATTTATACATTCTTGGTGCTTAACAACAAAGGCCTTTGTTCGATGCAAGTATAATGATGTAAATTATGTGCATTGCATTGTGTATCATATCAGACAAAGATTAGTTTTCGTAAAGGAGTGAAGGTCACTATGGACGTAACGTAAGCCTATGCCTTCCCGGAAGGGACACGTCTTCCGGAAAGGGGTAATTTTATTCAACAAAAGAGACATTTGTAGGAGGAAATTTAATTTATTTTAAATCTAGCTGTGCCTCAAAGTTTAATCTGTGTAGACTTATTTTCGTGAGTGACCTGCAAATCCATAAAGTTTTTCTTTTAAATAAAAGTGGCCTATGTTACTCCTTGTAGCATTAGATATCTGCCAGTGAAAGTCTCGTTAAAATTTTTCTAGTCGCATTTAGTGAAAACCTGTTCTTTTGGAACCACAAAAGACTCTTTGAAGTGTCCACTGCAATTGTATTTAAGTTGCATTTAAGATTCAAACAATTACAGTTTGAAAAGCAAAGTTTTTGCAATATAACTTAGTCAAAGTCAAAGTCAAAAGTATCTTTATTCGATTAGACTTTTTACAAAGTACTTTCAAATCGTCAGAATGACATAATTATACAGGATTATACATGCTACCGCCAGGTTCGGAAGGTTGCTTTTACTGAGAAGAACCTGGCAAGAAACTCAGTAATTACTCTTTTCAAAAATATTATACAATTTAAAGAATACAAAATAAATAATTTGAAAAAACCGTGAGCTCATGGACAATGTTCCAATGCACAAATGTCGATGAAAATTAACATAACTAAAAATCTAGTACATCTACTTAAAACTTAAAAAAGATAATCCAAGGATAAGTTAGAGTAGTTCTAGCTCTGTGGAATTGAATTAGAAATGGCTTAATTGTTTTTATAACTAATTAATAGTACCTTTGAACTAGTTGTGCCAAAGGATGCAAATGCAATTCAGTCATTATATTGTTTTACGTTCGAAATATTCATATATATCTAATTAATTATTCATTTTGAAAATAAATTATTATACATATATTTAATTCCCATGCAACAAAAGCGACTTTTTGCCCTTTTTTTTTTTAAATAACGTGAACCCTTCATGCGCGAATCTGATTCGCTCATGGCCGATTTTTTTTCATTCCAAGTAGACATCGTGGCCCTGGGGATTGAGCAGTTACCTGCTACGCAAGCGCCGCAATTTCGAATCCCAGCGGGGCCTGAACCAATGAGTTTTTCTAAAAACTTATGTGCAGTGATTTCCCACCATGTGCTTTACGGTGAGGTTAAACATCGTGAGAAAACCTGCATATGTCCGAGAAGTAATTTGAAGTGTCTGAGACGGCGATAGGCTTACTATCTGTCACGTTGGCACCAAAACATCTTCGGTGAAAAGTGGGTGTTGTTATTACTACACCTCTGCCTATCCCTTGGGGAATACAGGCATATGTATGTATATATGTTTAAGGACTTACTACTGGCCACGGATATTAATATTTTTCACTTGTAATAGCTACGGGCTAGTAAATATGTAACGTACATTAAATATGACCTATATTTAGCTCTTAGTGCCCCCAATATGTTCTGTCTTGTAAAACTCTGGAGACAATATTATTTTTAGAACATTGTGTCTGACTCACTGTGATTGTTGTGAAATTTGATCGTTGACAACATTGCCTTGTATTTATAACTAGCATTGTTCCGCGGTTACACCTGCATACACTTAGTTTTAAGGCTTTATGACTTGAATCGCATTTTTTTTAGAAATAAAAGTAGCCTATTTTACTCCTCTTAACATCAGCTATCTCCGGTTGCCAATTTATCATCTTTGGCAATCGTTAAGGGTCAGTTGGAGGTCTAAAATAGTCTGACAACTGGTTTAACCCATATCACAGATTTTTCTCGTAAAAGGGGTTGCGAAGGTCAGATTGCAGTCGCTGCGTATAAAAATCAGGTGATCAGCCGCAGGGTTGAATCAAGTGCCGACCCCAACTATGTATGGGATAAGGCCAGGGTGATGATGATGAACATCAGCTATCTCCCAATGGATGTTAGAGATTAGATCACATGATGATTCTTCCACAGTGACCTTTTTAGACCTACAGACATTCCATTTCAATTTAATTAATTGTTTAAGTTCGAGAAGTACATTTTTCATCCATAAATATTGTCGCCTGTGTAAACAATATTTATGGGCGGAAAGACATATTACTCCAGCTACCGGTTAGTTAAAGTTCCTTCAAAATCAGTCCAGCTATTTTGGAAATCAATATATACTTTTTGCATTGATTCTTGTACAAAATAACTCAAATATATTCTCGTATAACAATAATACATACATATGCTCACGCCGGTATTCCCCGAAGGGGTAGGCAGAGGTGTTGTTATCACAACACCCACTTTTCACCGAATTTGATTAAGTGCCAACGTGACAGATGGTGAGTCTATCGCCGTCTCAGGCACTATACATTTGAATTACTTCTCAGAAATATGCAGGTTTCCTCACGATGTTTTCCTTCACCGTAAAGCACGTGGTGTGAAATCACTGTACATAAGTTTTTTTAGAAAAACTCATTGGTACAGGCCCCGCTGGGATTCGAACTTGCGTCGCTTGCGTAGCAGGCGACTGCTCTAACCCCGAGGCCACCGCGGCTCTATAATAACATCATAAATATGTTTGCGGTCGACTAGATCTATTTTACATGAAATATTTACATCTATTGAAAAGCAATGAGGATACGAATTATATGAACAGTGCGTCATAGTACATAACGGCACAAAACATCTTTTATACTTGTCTGCATCTATACAGATAAATAAAAGTGTAGTGTCCGTTTGTTATTTCAAAATTACACCTTTTGACTAAATGCAGATGAATGTATACACTGAACTGACATAAAAAAACTAATTAAAAAATATTTTCTTTGTCTATCTGTTTGTTCCGGCTAATCTCCGAGACTCACTGCCAGATCGCTAATGTTACAAGGAGTAACTTAAGTTACTTTTATTTAAAAAAGGGTGAACCCTTAGGTTTTGCGATTTACCCATGAAATTAAGTCGACGCAGGTGAAACCGCAGGGCACAGTTAGTTTTATAATAAAATTGTTGCTAGGACTCAGTTATAATGCACTTCAATCACTTAATTAATTTTCACATTAAATGTTCAAACGAAAATAGTCCTTGTTATTATATAGAGTTCGAGTGATTTTCATGATGGTAAACAACTTTCATGGCCGACAATGCCATAATTTTTTACTATCGTGAATATTTAAACTTATCAATTTTATTATTTTGTTAATGATTGTACCTCCCATTGGAATACTTATATGTAAACTAGCTGTGTAGTTTTAGTGTCATGCTATATTTACCCTAATATGTTTTTTAATAAAAGTTACTCCTATGTTACTCGTAGAAACATCAGCTAGCTATCTGCCAGTGAAAGTCACTTTTAAATCGGTCCAGCCGTTCCAGAGATTAGCCGGAACAAACAGGCAGACAGAGAAAATAAATTAAAATAGTTTTTTTCAATGTCAGTATCGTGTATACTTTCATGCATTTAGTAAAAAGCTGTTGGTTTAGAATTACATACAGACACTTCAATTTTATTTATCAGTATAGATTTATAGATATGTAATATACCTACTAGCATTTACTCGCGGCTTTGACCGCCTAAGAATTTTCAACCGACTTCGAAACAAGGAGTTCATGTAAATACCACTGGTTGTATTTAAGCACCAAAATATGACAATCATTAAGATCGAAAATATCTCTGTTCCAAATTACAGCGGATAAGACGTGTAACGTTTAAAGACAGGCATACAGGCTGTTTCTCATTTATAATATTGTTATAGATATGTGCAAACATTACTCGATTGAGTTTCCTGTCGGCATTTCTCAGAAGGCTAGTTTCCGAGGGTTCTATTCATAAGTGCCTTACCAAGCCCGAACTGTATACATTTATTTAATTTCCAAACTGTAAATATTAACTAATAAGTAAATGTGTCCCCAGGCGAAGGCGGGGTGTACACCCCAAGGAAGCTGTTGTCGGCGCTGGTGAACAAACTGCCGCAGTTCGGCGGTGGTGATCAGCAGGATGCGCACGAGTTGCTCAGACATATGCTAGAGGCTGTCAGGTACTAATATATTTTCTGTATAAATGCTTTCTTTATGGCAAGCAGCTACTGAAAGCATAGCTGTGCCTCGCCGCTTCACCCGCGTAGACTTAATTTTATGGGTGAACCACGGAACCCATTTTTTTTTAAATTGTCCTTTTAAAATTAGCTATCTACCAGTGATAGCCCCGTTGAAATCGGTCCAGACGTTTCGGAGATTAGCTGGAACAATCAGACATAAAAAATAATTATTGGTTATTTTATGTTCAGAGAATAGCTGTTATTTTGGATTAAAGCTAATTATAAATGGTATAGATTTATAAATAGCTTTATATATAAGACATTTGCGGAACCGTCACATACATAATTCCTTTTGTTATGACACGCTTAAAGTCCAAAGATGAACGCACATTGTTTTCTAATGATAACATTATCAATGCGGCCTATTAATTTGGTTAACAAATTAATTAAGAGCAATAACTTGTAACGGTGTAAAAGCGGTCTTTGTCACAACCTTGTAATGTCTACATTCATATGCCCACGCCTGTATTCCCAGAAGGGGTAGGCAGAGGTGTCGTAATCACAACACCCACTTGTGCCAACGTGACAGATGGTGAGTCCATCGCCGTCTCAGACACTATAAATACGTGTTTGAATTACTTCTCAGACATCATTTTTGCAGGATTCCTCACCATGTTGTCTTCACCGTAAAGCACGTGCTTTTATTTCGCAGCAGGCGACTGCTCTAACTCCAAGGCCACCACGGCTACGAAAGCATTGTACGTGAAATTGGACTAAGTCTGTAAATCGTTTCACTGTGAAAATCACAATATCACCTAATTCCAATTCTTATATGTTTTATTTACCACACCGGGATTGTGACGCACATAATCTATCTATAATGTATTAACGTCATTATACATTGGCGCGACTGAATACATTGAAATATGGGATGCGAATATTTTATGATACGGGATGTGGAAATGGGTTGGATACATGAAAATTAAGCGGCTCGTGTGAATGTAAAATGGAGGTTAGTGAGGCTTTAGAATTGGTGATGTGCTTCGAAAACAATCGGAGTCTATAAATGTTTTCTTAGAGTCAATCGATTCGCACTGGTATTGAAAAAAGTCGAGGCTTTTCCCAGAAGGGTCCCCGAAGGGGTAAGCAGAGGTGTGTAAACACAACACCCACATTTCACCGAATATGATCAAGTGCCCACGTGACAGAGGGCGAGTCCATCGCCGTCTCAGGCACTATACATACGTGTTTGAATAACTTCTCAGACGTATGCAGGTTTCCTCACGATGTTTTGGTAAACTCATTGGTACAGGCCCCGATGGGATTCGAACATGCGTCGCTTGCATCTTCGAATCCAATCTCTTTTATGCAAGCGATTGGTCTGAGTCGCGCCGAATCTAGCCGAATGAATCCGATCGCCGGCCGTCGCGATTTATCGCACCGTGTTTGATAAATGACGACTACACACGAGTCGTACTTGATACCATCGATTGCGATTGAAAGCAATCGAGATGTTTGAAAAATCGTGATTAATCTCTCCCCATCGGGCATCGCTGCTTATACCTGAGTTGAGGCTGAACAACCGCGTTTCCACCTGTTGTTAATCTTGTATACTCAAATGCGCCGAATACTTCCATAGCGTTAAGTTTTTCATAATCTTGATAATGTCAGGAATATCAACTACCTTCCAGCGAGAAACTTTACCACAAAACATTTCTTAATAACAAAAAGTTGGTATCAAAATTATGTACTTACTTCCAGATCTGAAGACCTACGGCGCTACCAATCGGTGATCCTCAGCAGTCTGGGGATGAGCTCGAAGGTAGACCCGGCGAAGGTTGACGGGGAAGTCAAGCAGAAGGTCAAGTTCTACGGACAGCAGGCTTCTGATACCATGCTGCGCCCTGAACAGGTGACGTCACGATTACTTACATGTATGAAGAGACATATGAATGTATGATGGTCAGTAAGTCTACAAATGTAGAATAAATAAGTTACTGACGTTCCGAGGCATTTGGTGTGAAGAGTCAAAAATACTATTTATTATTAAAATTGTAAGAATATAAAGAATGCTCACACCATCCCAGAAGGGTAGGCAGAGGTGTTACGACACCCATTATTTACCGAAGATGGCACGTGACAGATGGTGAGTCCATCGCAGTCTCAAGCACTTGTCATACGACTTAGAATTTCTTCTGAGACATAAGGTTGTCTCATAGCTTTACTTACCGTTAAGCTAATAAGTTTTTAAAAATTCATTGGTACAGATCGCTGGGATTTGAACTTACTTCGCAGGCTACTACTCAAACGATTCAGTCACTCGAAGCATATTTTTATTTTCTAGTAAGATTGTTTCTGAACCGGTGGTCAGTTCTTGAGAGCTTAGAAGTGCCTTACCAGAACCTAAACATAATATATAATATTACCATAAAAAAAAATTAGAAGGCCTTGAGGCGACGCAAGTTCGAATCCCAGCGGGGCCTGTACCAATGAGATTTTCTAAAAAAAACTTATGTACAGTGATTTCACACCACATGCTTTTTTACGGGGAATGAAAACATCGTGAGGAAACCTGCTTATTTCTGAGAAGTAATTCAATGACGTATGTAATTTGTCTGAGACTTACGTTGGCACTTAATCATCTACGGTGAAAAGTGGGTGTTGTGATTACAATACCTCTGAATACAGGCGTGAGCATATGTATGTATGTAAAAAATATTTATGTAACTTTGACCAAATTTGACGAGTATATTTGGTCAAACTCTAAGCTAATCATTGTTGTAATTTACCGAAACTTATAGGAAGGTGTGTCATCACTTGAGAACGATTTGTGGTGTATGCAGGTGTTCCGCGGGTTCCTGGTGTCGACGCTGGAGTGCCAGGAGTGCCTCCAGCAGTCGGACCGGGCGGAGTACTTCCTGGACCTGTCGCTGCCCGTCGCCGCCTCGCGACCACAGCCGCCCGCACTCGTGCGAAGGAAAACACCCAACGGTATACAATTGGCACGACCACGCCTTATTCAATAAATAATTCTCTTTCTTTATACTAAAATGTTTAAGCCCTTTTGTCCAATATTGTTTAACGCGTTCACTGCTAACGACGCGCCTGCGCGTTTATCCGAACTTTCCTATATGCTTACGACGCTTATGTGAGTCCATACAAATTTCTGTGCTTTCACTGTGTGCTAAAGCCGACTCTGCGCGTCTATTGTTTAAATAAGACCAAATTGTAAGGGCCCTTACCCACCTTGCTATATAGAACAGATACGGAATTTGCCTACATGACATTTAGAGCTGTAGAGCTTAGGTAGGTAGGTGGATATGTACCGACCCTTTTCCTTTTCGCATTTTTTTATTGCCTGTCGTAAACAAGCGAGTGTTTTATGAGCTGCCATAACAATAGTCAAACGCGCAGAAGCGCCGAATATCACTGGGGAATATGTTACGTGGACGCTATGTTGAGGTTTTAGCACAGAGCGAAAGCGTATTTGTACAACGATATGCGTTTGACGCACTGGTGTAAGGTCCGATTGTGTAGCACACGGTAATGACTTTATTTAGCTCTAGCAGTGAATGCGTTAATTTAGTAAAATGTCTGTTTGTTATGGCGATAGCAAGTATAATCCTGTATAATCATGCGTTCGTTACCATTGTAGATCGAATCAAAAATAGTGTGATAAGAGACCGTTGCAAGTTGAAGAATAATGAGGAATGAGATTTGAAAAAAATATGTTGAAATGGTTTGGACATATCGAAAGGATGCGTGAAAGGCGATTAACGATAGAAATTTATAGAGCGAATGTGACCGGAAGTGTCGGAACTTCTATGACCAAATTAATAGTATTTTACAGTAAAGTCAAATTCGGAGCACTCGTAACCGAATAAAGTGTATGAAGAGATGCATGAATGTGGATGAAGCGAAAGAAGTATGTAAAAATCGTAGCATGTGGCAAACGGTGGTCTCTGCCTACCTCAATGGGATACAGGCGTGAGCATATGTATGTATGTATGTATAATCAAGACGTTCGGACGATTTGAAAGTGCTTTGGTAATCAAATACAGTTATTATTGAATTTGAAAAGAAAGTTATTTGTGGAACTGCGTAGCACCTAGCTTTAAATATTTTCAGGATTAACGTAATTATAATGAAAGGGCCGTATGCTTGTTTGGAACCATACATAAAACAATCGAACCTGATACATCTACATGTTTAATCTGTGAGCGCGGCTTTTGATGTACTCGATCACTCCCACCCGTTATAATGTGTGAAACACAACACCACATTCATTATGTTTGCTTCATTTTAAACACGCCAATTTCATAATTTCGTTTTTTTTTTTTTTTTTGTCGTCTTCGATGTATTTTGCAATAAGGAATGTCAGTAAAATGTTCATCAAGATCACTGCTTCGCCAAAGTCAGCATTCGCACACGACCGCTATTGGCCTCGCGCCGCAGCGAGTTAAGTCGAGTGGTGTTTGCTCGCTCGTTCTTCCATACACATAAATATGTATTTTGCTTGTATATCATTTTAGTTTACTTTACTTTTTTATCAGTGTAGGTACTTATAATTATAACATAATACATTGCAAATTATTCTTTTACATTAATATATTTTTTTTTTCACATATAGTAACCATCACACGTACAAGTATATATACTTTTATTATATAAGTATTTTTTTATTTTTATTTTTTGGCCGACATCGTGCGCCACTCAGTGGGTCACACTGAAAATCAGCTCCGCTAGATTGAACTGGACTCCAGTTAGGTCTGCGGGTATAGTTGAGTTGTGGCCCTTTGATGACAATGTGCGGCAACACCCGATGTACTGGTGCGAACCACTTTGCACCATAAAAACACTTCTTATTTCTTTTGTGTATTCTTTTTTGTATGAGTTTTATTTGTTTTGTTGCTGCTTATTGAAATCAATAAACGTTTTATTATTATTATTATTATTATACAGCCTGTCTTCTCTCTCAAATCTATTTACTTATACTTGGAGTTTTGACTGACTTCAAATATCAACCATATTGGTTCAGCGATTCAGCTGTGAAAAGGGACAGATAGACAGACACCTTCCCATTTATAATATTTGTATAGACTTAAAGGCTTGCTTTTGCTTGTTTTAACTCCCTGTTCTATCTATGTTGCTCCATCAGATCAATATCCCTAACCGAAAGTGTGCTTTATTGTGTTGTAACTAGAGCATGTATTTGTATACATTTTCAGAGGAGAATATGTATAATTCGCAAGAGGACAGTGGACCCTCTAAACACCAACTTAAAAAGGAACGGATCGCCACCAGGAAGGCTGCCAGGAAAAACAAAGGTGGTAGTTTTTAATTACCACATTTATTTAAATCTAACCCTTATACCCTCATATATTACACCACACATAAATGGGAATAGTCCTTGCTTGTTGGTCTAGTGGTCGCAAATGCTACGAGGATCTGGGTTCGATCCCCAGGTCGGGCATAGTACAATTAAGTTTTTTCACCTGCTAAAACCCAGCCCGGATCCTCTCCTCCGGATCGGATTAGTGCCTCTCCCAGTTTTATATAGGACTTCAACATAACATAAAGTGTTTGTACTATGAGTACCAGAGGTGTGCTACGAACCCCTCATTTATTAATTAGTAAAAAGAGTCAACAAAAATGGGTGAATACAAACCAGAATCGAATGGGAAATATGATTGGCCACCTTGTACGACATGACGGGTTCTTTAAAAACATATTAGAAGGAAAGAGAGTAAGAGGAAGACCCAGGATAACATACATGAGACAAGTTAAGGAAAACGTGTCTGTTATGACGTATAGGGAGATCAAGGAGATGGCACTCGATAGAGACGAATGGAAGAGACTGCATCGGTTACACCGACAAGAGTCAGACTCTTAAAATTATGATGATGAAGGCATAGTAGTATTGTTTGGTAACGAAGTACCCCTCAATTCCAGGCAAGTCAACAGGCAAGGAGGACAAGCCAGGAGAAAACGGTACAGCGGAGGATGGCAAGTCCTCGTCCTCTCAATCTGATGCTGATGTGGAGGATAACGTTGAGGAAGCCAGGCCGCCGCGAGCCTCGGTGGCCACCCAACACACCGCCGCTAACTTCATGGCTTACCACATGGAGTCTGGGTACAATTCTGAAAAGGTATTTATACAACTGCCTCTTATACAGTACCCCTATGAGTACCCTACTAGCCACACCGGGTTTAATCAAGTGCCGACCCCAACAATTTTTGAGATAAGGCAATGACAAAAATTAACAATCTAAAGATGTTTTTTTATTCCTACTACTCTAAAAGTATGTATATAAATATATATACATGTTCCTGTTATTTAAAATGTGATTTTGTTAACAAACCAGGTGATCAGCTCCGACTCGATCCGCACCAGTCCCGTGGAGCTCGACAAGGAGAAAGCCGACGCGACCCCGGAACACACAGACAAGGACAAATTCCCAGAAACAGTGGACACTGCCACCTCGACCACAGCTATAGCTCTGGACTACAAGCCTCTGATATCATTAGACAACCTCTCAAACCCAGACTCCGGAGTAGCCAGCCCCGAGGCTACCAAACACAACTCCACAGAGACCGTCGATAACGTCGACTCCCCAACCAACGGCAAGGAGTTGGGCAGTCGAAGCTCATTGTCCAGCGAAATGAACTTGGAACTGTCCAGTCCACAACACAAGTCCCCTGTGAAGTCCGAGTTCGAAAGACCAGTGTCGCGGATATCCTTCGTACCGGAGTTTTCCAACGAAGTTGTGTCTCGCGGTATCAGCGTGCAGGGATGTCGGAATATACTGGAGCATAGCGGAGAGAGCAGCTACGAGTCATTGCCTGAAAGCAAAGCCCTGAGCGACCTTAATAAGCATTTGGATAAGCTAAAGTTATACAACGATCAGCCGTCAGTGCCGACACCGCCGCCCGCGCCTTCGCCGCCCGCCCTACCGCTCGCCGCCCAGCCGCCCGCCCTTCGGCCCAAGTTAAACAACATCGAGGACAAGAGCAGGGACTTCCTCCCCTACTCGCGCCAGAGCCCGCTGTCTCCCCGCTACGTGTGCGACGAGGACGAGTGCAGCGTGCAGTCCTGCCTCAGTCAGTTCACGGCCCTCGAGCTGCTCACTGGGAACAACAAAGTCGGCTGCGAGACCTGCACAGAACGCATCAACGGCAAGGACGGCAAGACCGTGTACACCAACGCGACCAAACGGTTCCTGGTCTCCAGTCCGCCGGCGATCCTGATCTTGCACCTCAAACGCTTCCAACTGGGGCCGCGGTGCATGTTCCGCAAGATGTCGAAGCATGTCGACTTCCCCACCGTCCTGGACCTCGCTCCCTTCTGTGCTATGGACAAGTTGAAGAAGCTGCCCAACGTGGGTCGCGGTCAGACCGAGCTGCTGTACTCTTTGTACGGAGTGGTGGAGCACTCGGGCGGTATGCACGGCGGCCATTACGTGGCGTATGTGAAAGTGCGTCAAGCGGTGAAGCAAGGCGACCCGCGGTGGTGGTTCTTGCCCAAGAGTGCTAATATAGTGCCTGCGGCGTCTAGTGGTGGCGGCGACGCGGACGCCGACTCGGAGTCGGATCTGTCGGGCTACGAGTCGGGCGAGGGGTGCGCGTCCGCGGCTGACACTCCATCGGGCAAGTGGTACTATGTGTCGGATAGTATGGTCTCCGAGGTCACCGAGGATAAGGTGCTCAGGGCGCAGGCGTACCTACTCTTCTACGAGAGGATCTTGTAAGGTTGGCATTTAAGTGGAAGACTGATGGATACACGTTGCGTGTGAGTGTTGTACATAGCTTGACAATACAATTACCAGCCGACCACTTACGTTTAGTCGTGAATGTTGTTTTAACTAATGTATTTATTGTCTGCTCACGATTGCCGATTGTTTCGTTTGACTGTCGGATTAATTTTTATTATTGAAATGTAGTGTTTAGAATTTTTTTTTAAAGTATGAAGTTTTTGTTGTTCTTAAATTATGGTTGTCAATCAGAAATCATGTTCTGGACCACTATTCATGTTTTGGTCGCGAACACGGTGCTTGCTTTCAGCTCTTGAAGCCACCATCTTTGATGTGAAGATTACTGTGTGCAGCCAGCATCGAAACATGGAGTACTGAGTGTACTTGATGGTAAAGAGAATGAAACATCCAAATAATATAGGGGGATGCCCCTATATTATTTGGACGCGCATTTTTATCGATTTTAATGTGATCACGAGCCGACATCATTCGTAACCATGTATGTATACTTCGTAATATAGTCGCATATTAAGTCTTGACGCATTTGTAAACTCCTTATACAAAACATTGTTTAAAACAAGACTTAACTCGGACTAAAGCTATGCCCATCCCTTTTGTTATCCGTATCACAAAAAAAGATGGAACTACTTTTATTACCAAGGCCTATATTAGGCTGTATTTTGGTATAAGGTCAGAGTTGAATGTAAAAGTAACCCATGTTCCTCCTTAAACATTCAATACCGAATTTCAGCGATATTGGTCAGTGGCTTAGCCTATAAAAGGCAACAGACAGACAGAGACCCCTTCACATCACTATCACTACATATTATAAAACAATGTCGCTTGTTCCAAAAGCCCCTATATGGATGCTGATAAGCAATAATGTGTCAACCCACAAAAAGTCCAATTCAAAGGTTTTGATATATTTTGATAATGCATCACGTATTTAACATTCTACAAGAGTGTTTCAAGTCATCTGAAACATAAAAGTACGTAAAAAATTGATTTATGTCATAAAATAAATCTTAAATCACGTATACAATCATCTTAAGACGCCATTTTCTCAAAACCAAGTTTATGCGGGTTGACACATTATTGCTTATCTGCATCCATATGTCTGTCTGTCCCTATGTATGCAACTAATACTTTAACACTATGCAACACACTGCAGTTTTATAGAAAGAGGAAATTTTATATGTATAATAAATGCCTAATGTAGTAGAGATACACTGATAATTTGAAGGTTTCTAATGTGATGTGATTTTATTTTTTATTGCAAACGTTGGCCGAACCTACATAGGTCAGAATTGCACCCGTGTGAAGCCGGGGCTGGTCACTAGTTTATAATAGTAGCATATCTTACTTATACATTCAACCCTGAGTTCACAGATGCGTTATTCAATGATGGTGAAAATACATTAACGACGTATTATCTACACGGTAATAATTTCGTATGCCTGACAAAATCTTACCACAGCACAAGTGCAAACAGTACGCCGCGCGCATAATAAGCGCACAGTTTGATTATAGCTTTATAAGCAATTAGTAATCAGGAGCAAATCGTTTGAAATGATATAAAAATGGAATAGGCGTAATGACAATAAGAGGTGTCACGACATGACGATCGTTTACTTATTTTATCGACTTATTCAAAACTGAAAAAAACGCCGGGATTTTCAAGATTTTCGCCAATTTGCAAAATTATTTTTCTCAATCACTCGACATTGGCGGAATAGCTGTACTCAAGCTCGTCGCCATTAAATAAATAAAAGAAAGAAAGAAAAACTTCAAAACGACAAATCTACATTATATTGACTAAAGTTAATTAAGTACATTTTAAAATTTTAAAAACCCTCACGTTCAATGGACCAAACGTTCTTATTTCAAAAACTAGGCCTAAATTCCTAACTGCAGTAAGACATATACTGTGGTAAGCGTTGAATTGATGAGGTACTGTTTACACTTGTATATTGTGATCTTTGATTAACTTAAGTTATCCTAAAAAAGAAGTGAATGGTTTCAATAAGTTTCAATTTAATGTTTAATACAAGAAGTACGGATGTTTTATTGCTTTTGAATTTTGTTAATTATTTGTTGTAAGGCTATGTATCCAATACCCACAGTTGCCGTCACGAGATATAAGCGCTGACCTTAAATTTGCAATAGTCATTTTATGAGTCTGTCTGTCTGTATTTACCTCCAATAATCTCCCTGAGCGCTCATAACTTCAGACGGCACCAATACAGTTTTACTTATTCAGCTGAGATTACTTTATTCAAATCGAATGTTGTATTTGGATTCTAGAGTCTATACATATAAAATTCAAAGTCGTGACTGACTGACCGAATTATACATCAACTCATAGTATAAACTACACCAGGCTGAATGTACGCTTGTTAGAGCCATTGTAAGATAAAAAAAAACTGTCAAATGTTAGAATAGTTTGACAGCTGTCATACCATGGTCGTCGATAGAGCCGTACATACATACAACTAATCTAAGACATATTGACTCTTATGCTTCAGAAGTTAGAGTATATTTCGTGCTACCAGATACATAGCCTGATCCCAATGGTGAGGTCTTCCGTCGAGGTGTCAAGCGATATTAAACCCTAATACGATTTCACAAAAGAGTGCTTTTAAAAAACGAATAATATAAGTTATTTATTGAATGTGATGTCTGGATGTATACAAGGCAGAAGTACCATATCGCTCGTAATTTCATGTATTCATTCGAAATATATTATGAATATTATGAAATGTAAGCTGCTTTTATTTTAAGGTTACTCGATCGGTCCTATTTTTATACGATTTCGATATTCATTTATCGATTTTTTACATTAGGACGTAATAGTTGAGCGAATATTAGGCATGTTATCGAAAAATGAGCCCTATAGCTTTTTCAGTAAGAGCTATTACATCGATGTTTCATATTGTATGTCGGGTAAACCTTATCACAAAGATGTTACGGTACATTATTAATTAATTCTTAAATAATGATTGCATTTGAGTAGATTCAGCGTATATTCAATATTAACTCCTATTGGTCAAAGTAATTTTAAAATTGTTCTAAAAAAGATCGTTATATGGCAGCTCCGCGTTGTAAATGTCAAACTCAACTGTCACATATTGGAATTGAGAATAGGGCAGACTCCATATATATATATAACTCTGGACGAACAACACAAATGGTGGTTTAGTAAACATGAAAACGTTAAAAAGGCATTGTTTTCACGAATTTAGTAACTTGAGTTCATATACTTAATGATATGTGTAGAGTAATACCCGAAACATATAGACAATACCACAAGAAATAATGTAAGTTTTTTTCGTATGTTCTATACTTTTGGAATTACAATCACGTATTAGAGATTTTCATGACATACATGTTTAAATTCGAAATTCTTAAAATGGTATGGAAAAATACGAACACGAAGCGGGACTCGAAGCCACGACCCTCTGCAAACCGTGCAGTTGCTCTTCCAACTGAGCTACGTGTGATCCTTCTTTATGCGTCGAATTTTTCCTTCCCTTGTCTTTACGCTATAGGGGCCGCCTTGCGACATCTGTTGGTCGGTGTATACAAACTCTACAATGTTTGCAGAGGTTATGTGTTCGAGTCCCGCCTCGTGTTCGTAATTTTCGTTAACATTGTCGAGAATTACATTCACGATTCAAAATAATGATTCTAGCTTTGATATCTTGTATACTTACTTAATCTACAGTCGATTTAAATACGATAATAGTTCCTGGATTTTTTTTAATGGTAGCGTATCGGTGGAATTAATAAGCTTAAGATCCCTAATCGGTCTCATCTAACGGTATTGTCCATAAAGCACCAATATACAATGATATGTAGTTGCAAGGAGTTGGGCCTTTATCAATAATTGGGTGTTTATGAAATGCCCAGGAACTGTGCCAGCCTTAGTTTTATGGAAATTTACATTATCCAGTCCTAATAATAAAGTAGCGAGTATTTATTCATACACTTTTATACAATTTTAAAGATAATTGATGTTACGATACGAGTGGGTTTCCCAAACTTCGGTCGAAATAACAAAGCTGAATTATACCAAAATTGGCTTAAATAAATAATTAGAGAACGCTAAAGTATCCCTATCACGAGTTTATCACCGTTTTCCGATAGCGTCTTCAACGAATATTAGTATCAGAAATTGTACAGCGACTCCCAGCGGTGACGTGAAGAATTAAAACATCTCATACAAATGTTAGCGGTGACGCTAGCGAGTATAGATGACGGAAACGGTGCAAAAGTCTTAAGAGTTAAGACTTCTATAAGTCTAATATGTAGGTTCAGCTCCTACGAGTTAAGAAGGAGTACCTTAACTGCCCAGTAGTCATTTTATGAGTCTGTCTCTGTCTATATGTATGGCGCGGGGTGAATTAAAAGATGCAATGTAGCCAATAATTTTTCGCTGCGTGGTGAAAAGCTGTTATTTTGGACTTACAGACACTTCAATTTTATTTATATAGATATACTTTATACCGATATCCGATAGTCGAGAGCTCGTCTTATTGAAATATAAGTATAGTTGAATGCACCAAAGTCAAGTTACGTTAGCGTCAATGCTGATTGTATGGTGCCTGTATTTTAATTGTGTAAATAGGTTAATATTCTCTTTAAATATATTGCTTGTCATTCACACTTTCCTGTTTGATTAAACCCGTCGTCTGCCAGCTCAATTAATTAGGAATTAGGGGGAACTGAGCTAAACTAGGAAATACCGTGCCCTTCCTCCATAAAAATAAGCCAATAATTACAGTACATGGGGCCCACCATTACAGCAGTGACGTCTTACTAACTTTTTAGCTTTTACGTTTAATTCTTAAAAATAAACTTTCAAAGCTAATAAGTTCGTAATACGCTCTGCTTAAATCGATAATGTTAGGCCTCAGGGCCTGTAGACAAAGTAACATTAAGGTGCGGCCTCATGCAACCGCTCGACGCTCGTTTCCTGCGACAAATGTGGTCACCACCCAATTTTAAATTTCCCGCGACTCAAAAAGGAACTACGTCATGCAGCCGCACATATCACGTCGAGCGGTTTTGCATCAGGTTGCACCTTTATGCAAAATGTACGGGAATGACGAAAGTCACGTGACTGATATATGTAATTTCCATAATTTTTTTATCGTTAGCGTTAGCGCAAGCGCGAGAGAATGTTACTTTGTCTAGGCTTACTGGTGCCGTCACCAGTTATGAGCACTCAACGAAAGTTGTGGCGCAAGTTAAATACTTACGGAAGGCAGATAATGAGTACTGCACATTCAAGGTCAGGGATCTTATCTTGTGACGGCACTTTGTACGTGTTACTGAGCGCATAAAAACAACACTATCTTAAGCCGCAAGGGGGTGAGAGGGGGCTTAGCTACGGATCGGCCTACACATGTAAATTTATTTCAATTATTATTATTATTATTAAAAGCTGATATAGTTGGCGAAACTGGCCCAAAGATACGAGCTATAGTAAATAAGTTTAGTTTATCTGGCGGTGGACGATAGGTTTTTGAAAGCAGCCCTCCGTGTGTTTTTTTTTTTATTTAACAGTGTGTGCGAGGACGATGGCCCTAATTTTTAAAGGTTTTCAATCTCGTACCTAATTTAAATTAAAAATAATTTTTATTTTTTCAAATTTGACAAAACAAGAAGGATCATAACTATAAGTTTTGATCCTTCTTGTTTTGTAAGCAAATTTGAGCCTGTATACAGAGTAATATTACCCTCACGCTTCGCTTACAGGAACGACACAAAATGTACGGGAATGACATATGTCACGTGATTGATTTATGTCATTTCCATATATTTTGTAACGTTTCTATTAGCGCAAGCGGATTTTGTCTAGGCTTACAGGGACCCAACCATGAGCTCTTATTGCAATGATATTTCAGCTGTGCGACAGTGACAGACTTATACACGTCATGTACACATCTCGTAATAAGAGTAAAACTATCATGGCAATAAGAGGTTATAGGAAAGTCCCTGTTCCCTTGTATCGGCGATAGGAGATTATAAATATCATAAATTATGATGAAAATCATATGCATTGTATATTTTTCATAACATTTTAAATTTTTAACTTCGTCTCTGCCGCCAATGAGGTGCGAGTAATCATTAATTGCTTCAAACATCATTGAAATAATGTTAAAGAACTCATGTTTCTCCCGTCACGAGTTAAGAAGTACCTTTGCAGCAGTTATTTTATAAATATCTCTATATGTATGGCGGGAGGTGAATAAAAACATGCCCAGTATCCCCACTGTTTTTCCCGAGCGTTCTTTACTCGCGACGGGATCTTTTGCATATTAAACATTTAATTTGTAATTATTTATAAGATCTAAGTCGCAAAATATTTTAACATTTGCAATTTGTGTATTAGTTAATTACTAGCGTGTTGATTATTATTGTAATTATTTGATATATTTTGTATGATAATGAGACCACATTATTGCGTTATAAACAGGTGTATTCAAAAATAAAATATAGTTGTAAAACTAAAGTGTATTGTTATTTTTAAGTAACTTTTTTTTTGTCTTATGCTGCGAGCGCATTCACTGCTAGAGCTAAAAAAAAGTCATTACCGTGTGCTACACAATCGGACCTTACACCAGTGCGTCAAACGCATATCGTTGTACAAATACGCTTTCGCTCTGTGCTAAAACCTCAACATAGCGTCCACGTAACATATTCCCCAGTGATATTCGGCGCTTCTGCGCGTTTGACTATTGTTATGGCAGCTCATAAAACACTCGCTTGTTTACGACAGGCAATAAAAACATGCGAAAAGGAAAAGGGTCGGTACATATCCACCTACCTACCTAAGCTCTACAGCTCTAAATGTCATGTAAGCAAATTCCCTATCTGTTCAATATAGCAAGATGGGTAAGGGCCCTTACAATTTGGTCTTATTTAAACAATAGACACGCAGGGTCGGCTTTAGCACACAGCGAAGGCACAGAAATTTGTATGGACTCACATAAGCGTCGTTAGCATATAGGAAAGTTCGGATAAACGCGCAGGCGCGTCGATAGCAGTGAACGCGCTAAGCTGGCTAGGGTTAGGGTTGCTTAACTGACCGAATGATATGCGCAATAGCAACTGTGCCACGAGTCCCAATCTCCAATAACAAAAACTATTAGAAATAAAACTTTATAGCTTACAAAATAAGATGCATATTTCAAGGCACAATATAAACTTCATAAACATATTGCTACCTACAATCTAAGCTCCTTTTGTTGAGTAAGTCCACATGTGTCGCGTCGAAAGGGATGAGGGCTGTGATTTTAGGCCCTTCCAACATAGTTAGCTCTATTATACAGTACAGTACTTGAAGGCTGTCCCTTGCCCTTTGTAAAGCCTGGAACAATGTATTTTTCCTATAAAGATTTACTTTTTTAGAAGAGCCGTGGTGGCCTCGGGGTTTGAGCAGTCGCCTGCTACGCAAGCGACGCAAGTTCGAATCCCAGCGGGGCTTGTACCAATGAGTTTTCCTAAAAAAAACCTTATGTACAGTGATGCTCACGCCTGTATTCCCCGAAAGGGTAGGCAGAGGTGTTGTAATCACAACACCCACTTTTCACCGAAGATGATTAAGTGCCAACGTTACAGATGGTGGGTGAGTCCATCGCCTCAGACACTTTATATATGTCAGTGTATTACTTTACAAAAATATGCAGGTTTCCTCACGATGTTTTCCTTCACCGTAAAGCACGTGGTGTGAAATCACTGTACATACGGTTTTTAGAAAAACTCATTGGTACAGGCCTCGCTGGAATTCGAACTTGCGTCGCTTGCGTAGCAGGCCACTGCTCAAACCTTAAGGCCACCACGAAAATTCTTTCTTTCTAAAAATGAAGTACCATGGCGGCTGAGTGGTTTGAGCAGTCGCCTGTTATGTAAGCGACGCTATTTCAAATGCCGAGCTGTACCAGTGAGGGCTTCTAAGAAACTTAAGTTCAGTGATGTCCACCCTACGGTAAAGGAAAATATCGTGAGGAAAACTACATAATATGATTTAGAAGAAATTCTTCAGACGGCGAGGGCCTCACCCTTGGCACATTATATTTTTCTATGAAAAGTGGGTGTTGTAACACCACTGCTTACTCCTTCGGAGACCCTGGAATAGCGTCAGCATGTTTACGAATCCCAGCGGGGCCACTCAGTTTTTCTAAAAACGTATGTACAGCGATTTCACACAACGTGCTTTACGATGAAGGAAAAGATCGTGAAGAAACCTGCAAATGTCTTAGAAGTAATTCCAGGACATATGTACATAGGCACTATTGCCTGAGACGGCGATGGACAATCCTATTCAATGAAATGTTGGTGTTGTAACGTGGACGGCGTGAGCATATTTATTTTTCTATTCTAAAATAAACTTACCATAACAGCCTTCTGTTTCAATTCTGGCTTCTTAGCCATTTGCTTTTTCAAATGATTCATCTCTTGTGGTGTATACCCGACCAATTTGGAGAGGACATCACTAGTAAAGTCCACGTCCAAACTCCCCGTACCATCTACTATCGTCGCCTTCAAACTCCAACCGTCCTTACCAACCGATAGTTTTGACAATAGCTTCATTATCTGCCCTTTCACTTTGAAAACCCTACCATCTTTCTGTGTCTCACTTAATTCATTTATTAACTTTATGTATACGAATGGTTCTGTTTGTATATCACGTACACCGACGGTTTCAAGACACTCATCTTTGAACAAATCATCGTCAATGAGGAAATTATCATCACAAATATCTTCTGCTTTATTGTCAGTATTCAATGGTCTTTTGTTCGGTGGATCTGTTATGGGAATTGGAACTTTATTGAAACTGCAATTCAGTCTTAAATCCACTTGTGCCTCTATCTCTCTAAGGTATTCTTCATCTTCAGCTACGAATACGTCATCATCGTCGGGAAAATCATCAGCATTAGTCTTAATTTTCTTTTCCGGTCTTGAATGTGGTTCGTTAAGGGGTCTTTTAACAGGATTCTCGTGTATTTGAGCTTCAATAGCTTCAATTTCGTCGAAGTCTATGTGGTTATCGTTGGCATAGTTATGTGTTGCTTGGACACTGGTAACTTTAGCAACGGGTCTCTCGACCAATGTTTGTTCAAATGTTTGGATAGCTGGTGGCATCTGCGCGTGCGGCGTTGGTATGTTTGTGTTTCGCGGGTGGCTTATGGTCGTATTGTGGTCAGTTTCTGTAAAACAATTTTTTTATATTCACCCGCGTAGCCTAAATTTCATGGGCAGCACGCGGAACCCTAATGTTTCTTTTAAATAAAAATATCCTAAGTTATATATAAAAATATACTATTGTTGCCCAAGCGTTTCGAAGATTAGTGGGAAAACTTATACGAAATAATTCGTAGCTATAAAAGCTTACATCTGATTAGTCTTAACATAGAGCTGCTGTTGTCGATTGGTTTGCGAAATCGCTTTCCAGCCCTAGTGGTCGGTATCTACCAACGAGTTTCATTTAAAAGTTTGAATGCAGTGATGTCATACCACGAGCTTGACCGTGAAATAAAGCCTCGTTGAAACCTGCATAATATGTGCGAGAAGATATTCAAAGACGTAAGCATAGTGCCTCAGACGGCTATGGAATCACCATCTGTCACATTGGCTTACTTACATTCAGCTACTCTTCTGGGAAGATGTTAGAATAATACCTGGTTGTAAAGGCAAGCCCAGCTTCCTCGACAGCATGCCTGGCAAGGAGTGGGAGACAGCCATGTCCTGCACTTCACCTCCCAGCAACTCTACCACACTCTCAGTTAGAAGCAATATACCTCGACGACATTCGATTGGACCTGAACGATAATAAAACTGCAATCACTACAGAGATATTTTTTATGTTGGTGTCTGGGTACTAGTATCAATACTAATATTATAAAGAAGAACGATATGCTTGTTTGTTTGTGACGAATAGGATTTGGGGGGAACAAATTCAAGATTTACTTCCCTAATAGATGATACAATATTGCTGAGCAACATAGGCTATATTCATATTTAAAATAAAGTTTAAGAAATATCATAGTTTGTACTGTTAATCGTGGGGATCAGTAATAACATGCGGGCGAAAATAGTGGGGGTAACTGTGCATGTATTTTATTCGCGTCGCGCAATACATATAGACAGAGACAGACTCATAAAAGTGCTGATCGTGTCGATGACAGACATATTGAATTGTTGTAGAACTTGGCTGCTTCAACAGCAGTTGATTTTATGCTTACGTCTGGAATAACAAACACTGCGTTACCGTGCAACATGTGGGCGGCACTGAGTGTCGTCTCTATGGGTTCCATGCACGTCGAACGTCGCAGCGCGTTGTGCTACATAGATCACTGAGTATTTCTGATTCATTTTGCGAGGAACCCTCAATGTTAATGGAGACTATACACAGGGGTTTAGGGATTTAGGACTATAGTAGTCGTGGTGAAAGGGTAGACCAATTGGTGAGCGATCACCGGTTGTTGCCCAGGGTGCGCCATATGTATGGACTCAGTCATTACATCGTTCGGGAAATAAATCCTTACAGCCAGTACGAAATATATATGAAAGCAAGTATGTATACCTTTGATAAGCAGCTTGCACCCTGGTGTGACGTCACAGCTCAAGTTCCTCATTGATTTGTATTCAATCCCTGATATGTCTTGCACTCCGTCACTCAAATGCAACTTTATCATTCTGTAAATATATATAATAATGTTATGTGTTTTATGCTAGACATTTTAGAAGATAATTTCATATTTTTTTTATTTATGGGGTAGTTTTGTTTTTAGAAATTCACTTAACAACGAAAATAAGTATTGTCTTACGTTCCATAAATTTACACGAGACTACCTACCCTACATCCAGGGGCATTCCATATAAACAGTGCTTACCATTTGTGATAATTTGAAACAGACGTGTCATATAAGTGTGAGTTTATGATGGTATGTACCTACACCATGCCACATTGGTATGAAATTAACCTACCTACCCCACTTATTGTTTATGCTTACCCCTCTGAAAAGCCAATGCACGCCCCTGGATACATCCAAGGCTAGGTATGGCAACTTTGGGGCCTCTTCCCTTTACCCTTTTCTTACTTTTTGTAATATATTTTCCCCCTTCGTACTAGAACCCCTAGTTAGTGTGCAGCCTTATCTGCCTTATGGCTACTCCAGCCCTGCCTACATCATCATCTCCCTGGCCTTATCCCATACATTGTTGGGGTCGGCACTTGATTCAACCCGATGTGGCTGATCACCTGATTTTTATACAAAGTGACTAACATCTGACCTTCGCAACCCCTTTAACGAGGAAATCTGCGATCTGGGTTAAACTAGTTGTCAGACTATTTTAGGCCTCCAACTGACCTGTAACAACTGGCAAAGATGATAAATTGGCAGCCATGCCTACATGTAAACTTTAATTAATAGTTACAGACTATCTATAAAACTAGCCGAGCCCTGTGGTTTCACCCATGTAGACTTAATTACATAATTTTATGGGTGACCAGCGTAAAATTAGCTATCGACCAGTGAAAGTCCCGTTAAAATTGGTCCAGCCGATTCGAAAATTAGCCAGAAAAAACAGAGAGACATAGTAAAATTAAAAAAATATATTTTTTTATGTCCGTAAAAAAAAACAAAGAATAATATGCATTTAGAGAGCTGTTATTTTGGAATTACAACACAGACACTGCAATTTTATTTATTTGTATAGATGTACAGATATAGATTTCTACAAACCTGTGACTGGGCACTTTATCTTCAAACTTAGTGGTGGCCTCAACATTCTCCATGTTTACCTTCTGCAGCTTTAGGTATTGTTGGTAGGCAGGGGTACCTGGAAATTAGTACTTCAGCAGTTACCTGGGGGTATTCATTTGTGGTAATAAATTGTGCACGGAGCTTCACTGCGAAGATGGGTTACATAAGCCATCTTCAAGCACATCAGCCCTATTTATCCGACTAGGGGCCAAAGAGGTTGCCATGGATGAAATCTGTCGGAACACTATTGCCATTGACAAGATACTTCTTCATATTGTGTCTGTTTTGAGTATACAAAATTGGGCATTAGTAAGTAACTTTAATGCAGACAGAGAATGACTCAGGCAGTTTGTTTATTTTACATACATACATACATATGCTCACGCCTGTATTCCCCGAAGGAGTAGGCAGAGGTGACAACACCCACTTTTCACCGAATTTGGTTAAGTGCCAGATGGTGAGTCTATCGCCGTCTCAGGCACTATTCATACGTCTTTGAATTACTTCTCAGAAATATGCAGGTTTCCTCACGATGTTTTCCTTCACCGTAAAGCATGTGGTGTGAAATCACTATACATACGTTTTTTTTTTAAACTCACTGGCCCCACTGGGATTCGAACTTGCATAGCAGGCGAATGCTCGAACCCCGAGGCCACCACGGCTTGTTTATTTTATTATTTCAACATACCAATATCCTCAATCCCATTGATTTGGAGGACATATTTTCCCTTGAGTACTGTTTTGACTTGACCCTTAAGGTCTTTGGGTAATGATCCTGGACATATGTCCTTGAGGTCATTCAACAGCCACTGCTCCTTAGCAAGACTCTGTATTTCTCTCTCACTCAAACTGCTGTTCTCTTCTTTCAAGTATTCAACACATCTGGGAATATTAATTATTTCGTTATGTATTCTAAATGAAAAGTTATTTTTTATTATGATGGCTGGACATGGTCTGTATACTAATGGATTGTAGTCGATTTTAGCAATAAAAATACTTAGTACAAACAACCGATATAAAAGACCCTAATCAAGCCTAATTTGGTAAGATTTTTGTAGACGAAACATGTTAAAAATATGAGATTATTAGATTAGATCAGTGGTCGTCAGTCACTTTCATTCATACTAGCAATAAAAAGTATAGAAAGAAATAATTATCCAATTATTATGTCAATTAACTGATGGTCAATAAATGATCCAAGAATATGACTAGAAGTTCATAGACACTGCAGAATATTCAACACATTCATATAATTTAAAACACACTGTAACTTACCCGGCCAACCATTCGTTATCAACAAACATGTGATACGAAGCTAAATAATTACGCGTAGAATTGATAACTATGTCTAATGACATTGTTAAGGTAAACGTGAATTATTGTAACAATCAAATCATATCAAGGTGTGTTTTAAAAATATTTTATTTCACAGCCATTCATTTTTCACATTTTTGTTTATCCCTATTCATTCGGTAATCCTTCCGTCCCGCCATGGGCCGTCTATTTATTAAACTGTCAGCCATGTGTCATTTGGAGAGCACAGTGTTAATTTGTCAATTGTTGTCAGAGTCCTGTCAAGCACTTAGACACAGACTCAATGAGAAAGGAAAATGAAGCACGCTTAGTTAGGCCCTGTGCGAGTGAGACAGGAAAAATTATACTATCTGCGGGAACCGCCGTGCTCTGATATTTCATTTTGTCAATTTTATTTGGGGTTTTGGTATTGATAACGTCAGTTTCTTACCGCAGTTATTTAATCTAAGACTTAAGCTTTAAGCTTTATGATTATCACCATCATCATCATCTTCCTGCCCTTATCCCATGTTATTTTGGGGGCGGTTATGATTTATATATCTTTCCTTTCCTTTATTTATTTAATGGCGATGAGCTTAAGTAAAACTATTCCACCAATGTCGAGTGATTATTGAGAAAAATATCTTAGAAATTGTTAAAAATATGTGGAAGAACCTATTGGATCCCTCGCTGTCAAAATCCTTCTCCATTTATATATCATTTGTTAGTATTTATATATACATTTGAATTTAGAATAAAGGTAATAGAAGATATATAATTTTTTTCACGTCAGCGAAAGTATTTCCCTTATCTGTGACCTTCATTATCAGAGATTTTATTGTTTGTCTATGGTCCCTTTATTTTGTGATTGGTTTTGTGGTTTACTCTATGATTTCACTTCATCCATCATCCATCTCCCTCGTAAATTTTGGTCATCATACATAGGCCGATTGAAAACAAAAGGCACTATTTTGTTTGAGGATCATTGTTGTTTCAAATGTTTCCTTGTAAATAAGTGTTGTGGAAGGAGCGCCTATATTTGCGATCTATACGGTGGATGAAAAAATATGAAGCGGCGAAATGCCGAAACTGGCAAGTTGAGGCGCCCAATGAAGCGCACAAAAATCACTGAGGGAATGTATGGAAAGTGAGTTTTTACTGTTTATTTACTAAATGTATGTGATATTAACGTTGCAGTTTATGTTGCGGCATCATATTCTGTGATAAGGTTCGTAGAAATCTGTTAGTACGCGAAAGTTGTGTGGGTAGAAGCATACATCTGGCCCCCTGTGTCAAGATATTAAACGACAAAAACAAAAAATATATACATGTGTTTTCCACGCTTTCTAACGCGGAGACGCCGCATATGTTGACTCTTCGACTCAATTTATGGAATTATACGAACATGCATTTTATTGTAGGTATTTTTATATGTTCACTTTACATAAATAAATAAATAGGTGTTAACATATTAGATACTAATAATTAGCCATCAGGATTATCTATATAATGAGTGTCACATTGTACATACCTGATAGGCTTCCCAAATACATAAAAAACATCCTTTATATATTGGTATGATATATAAAGGTATACACATATAAGCAGGTAAACTGCATATCAAACGAAATACTTAAACATACATTTACCCATTTCCATTTTTCCATTGGTACTTATATCTATTCCATACATTCTATACAAATAAATAAAATTGAAGTGTCTGTTTGTAATAATAATTAATGACGTTCAATAAGTGTTCCAAGTGTCCCTTATATTGAATAAAACTTTTTGATTTGATTTTGATTTGATTGTAATTCTAAAATAATTGGTTTTCACTAATTACATATGAAAGTATATAGGGTACTGACTTAAAAAAAACTATTGTTCAAAATTGTTCTGTCTGAAATGGCTGGACCAATTGTAACCAGACTGGTGGATTGCTAATGTTACAAGGAATAACTTAGATTACTTTAACACATTCACTGCTAACATTTCAACTTCTTCGTAAATTCTCGAACAGTTGGACGCACATACGCGTCGTTAGCAGTGAACGCGTTAATATGAAAAAAATAACAGGGTACTGCAGAAATTCAATTAAATCTTTGCGGGTGAAGCCGCGGGCCACAGCTGGTTCAAAATAAAAAATATGTTGGTCATATTTTATATTATAGATATAACAAAGTACTATGTATAGCTGACATAGCTTAATGTCTGATGGAGAGAAATGAAAGAAAAGGACATGTTGCGCTGACCCCAAATAGCATGTGGTAAATTTTCGACATACATAAGAGCCTTACCAGAGCCCTAACTTAATAAATATTTTAAATTTTTTATCTTCATGGGAAAAAGACATGAGGATGATAATGATGATGAACAGTAGGTCTAAAAAGGCCACTTTGGGAGAATCATAATGAGATCCGAATATGGTTCATCATAGAAATGACAAAATGGTCACTTAGGTGCAATTCATGACAAGACCTATAGATGTCAGAAATAAGAAAAGGATTATAAATGACATTTTCCTTACATTATCATCTTTAAGTGAGTTTTATGACTTTCATCATGATTAGTAATTGATAATCTACAATTATATTTAATGCAATTTCAAATCTTAACAAATTCAATGGCTTTACACAAAATGATTCCTAATTATTCAGCACTAGCAGACATCATGCGGTTTCCCCGGCGTAGTTCCCGTTCCAGTAGGATTACAGAGATAAATTAAAGCCTATTTTACTTGTTGATGATGTAGCTATCCATTCCTGAAGGAATTTTTCAAATTGGTCAAGTAATTTCGGAGCCTATTCAATGCAAACAAACAAACAATGAAATCTTTCCTCTTTATATTATTAGTGTGTGTAGATCAATGATATTCTGTTTTATGGTAATTAATTTGAAATAAAAAACTATTTATTTCGGACTGTCACATGGGGAACTTGAGCCTGGTTGCATCTTGTAAACCTAATCCTGTCTGTAATAAAAAAATCACAATTTATAAAAGAAAGAGCTGTGGTGGCCTCGGTGTTTGGGTCTGCAACACAATCGACGCAAGTTCGCAGCGGGGCCTGTACCAATGAGATTTTCTAAAAACTTATGTGCAGTGATTTCACCTACATATGTCTGAGAAGTAATTCAAAGATAGAGATATATATAGAGAATAGATAGCCTGAGATAGCAATGGACTCACCCTCTGTCACATTAGCACTTAATCATATTTGATGAAATGTGGGTGTTGTTGTTACAACACCTCTGCTTACCCCTTCGGGGACCCTTCTGGAATGGCGTGAGCGTGGTTTGGCGTGAGCATTTTCATGGCGTCAAAAAATATGTTTATATAATTTTGTAAATGGAGGTATTTTTTTCTTTGTTTGTGGCAACTTCAACTTAAAAAAAATGTCTCGTATTATATTTAGGGGTGGTTTGGTTTAGAATTACATTTTACAACAAAAATATTTCTTTTTTCCCATTCTTTCTTGTCTCTTTTTTTTTCTTTAGATACTTTTCTTATTGAATAATCTAAGGGAGTAAAGTAATATCTTCTGTTTAAATATGAATTAATTTCCAGTTCCTTGCTGTATCTAAAGTTTGTAATGGTGTGGGCCACGGTGGTGCTGGCGGACTACATGCTGGAGTTCCGATTCGAGTTCCTCTGGCCCTTCTGGATGATGCTCAGATCTGTCTATGACTCCTACAAATATCAGGGTCTTGTGAGTATCGCTTTCATCCATAAAAGGCATCGTCATGCGTTTTGAGCGCTCAGTAAAAATAGTGGCGATATCTGTATCGTATCTGCACATGTAATTGTTTGCGCTCGAGTCAAATGAGTGAGTCAATGAGTTTTTCTAAAAAACTTATGTACAGTGATTTCACACCACGTGCTTTACGGTGAAGGAAAACATCGTGAGCAAACCTGCATATGTCTGAGAAGTATGTCAAAGACGTATGTATAGTGTCTGAGACGGCGATGTACTCACCATCTGTCACGTTGGCACTTAATCATCTTCGGTGAAAAGTGGGTGTTGTGATATACACCTCAGCCTACCCCTTCGGGGAATAATGGCGTTAGCATATGTATGTATTTTTTTAATTGAGCCCGTCTCGTCCTGAGGGTGCGATATTTTATTGGCTCTGGTCATACAGACAGACATAGAAAGTAACTAATGCACATTCAAGGTCAGGTCATAACTCTTATATGATCAGTCATATAGCTTCTAGTTACATACATACATATGCGCACGCCTGTATCCCATGGGGGTAGGCAAAGACCACCGTATGCCACATGCTACGATCTTTACATACTTCTCTTCGCTTCATCACCATTTATGCATTTTATCTTACACTTTATTCGGTTACGAGTGCTCCGAATTTGACCTTTCTGAAAAATACTATTAATTCGGTCATAGTAGTTGTTCCTTGGACGCCCTCTACCGACACTTCCGGTCACATTCGCTCTATAAATTTCTTTCGTTAGCCTTTCACTCATCCTTTCGATATGTCCAAACCATCTCAACATAAGCATCAACAACAGCTTCTAGTTACATAATTTGTAATACAATGTATTCTGTTGCAGGCATTTTCAGTGTTCTTCATATGCATAGCACTGACGTCCGACATAATATGTTACTTCTTCATCCCGGTGCAGTACATATTCTTTGCAGCCAGTACCTATGTGTGGGTGCAGTACGCCTGGATCATATGTGAGTACTATATCTATATCTATACATGTAGGCCCTGGTGAGGTTCGAACTTGCGTCGCTTGAATAGCAGGCGACTGCCCAAACTAGCAAGGCTCTCTTAAAAACTTACACTTACGTGTACAGTAATTTCACACCACGTGCTTTACGGTGAAGGAAAATATCGTGAGGAAACCTGTATATGTCTGAGAAGTAATTCAATGGTGTATGTATAGTGCCCAGGAAATTCAAATCTCGTGAGATCTATGGTTATTAATTTTCTAATTATAAACTTATAATTGGAAAAGTCTGACGTACGTATCTATCAAATAACAAGTAAACGAAACAACTAGTCTTCTCTTCTAGAAGAGAAAAGAAGAAGTCCGCGCTTCGAGTTCGAAAAGACGTTTTTATGTTCGAGTGTAATCTCGTTAAATTCACGAAATCTCGCCCATTTTTCAAGAAGGCCTTCTTTATAAATTTTAGATTGATCTCGGACGAAAAAGGCACATTATCATCGGTGTGGGTGTTGCAAGTAGATCTGCTCCCTGGAGTATTAAAATAAACCAAAAATTTGATTTATAATTTACTAAAAATATATTATCACTAATCTACAACGCACAACCTAAACTATACATTAATAATATAAAATCATTGAATTCTAAACTGTGTTTAATGAGTTAATAGTTATAACCAACCTGTTTAGAGTTAGTAAACACAGTCCACTATATACTTATTAAAAACATGAACTGTCAAAATGAGTTGTGACAAATAAATTAATTGTTGAGAAAAATTAGCATGAATCATTACATATTCTATTAATTTAGAAAAAGTATTATTACAACTAAACAACTGTTATAATAACTACTGCTTAAGTTATAAATTCAAATTTGCTTATCTAGTTTTGCGATTTCCAAAGTATAAATATTTTTGAATAGAGCCTCTATCGTTCTGAGGGTGCGATATATACAAGAATTACTCGTTCTAGGTATAAGATAAACATGTCATTATGACAACTTCTTAAAAGTGTTTCTTCTGTGGCAGTACGTAAAAGCTCGTTACATATGCTCACGCCTGTATTCCCCGAAGGGGTAGGCAGAGGTGTTGTTATCACAATACTCACTTTTCACCGAATTTGATTAAGTGCCAACGTGACAGATGGTGAGTCTATCGCCGTCTCAGGCACTATACATACGTCATTGAATTACTTGTCAGAAATATGCAGGTTTCCTCACGATGTTTTCCTTCACCGTAAAGCACGTAGTGTGAAATCATTGTACATAAGTTTTTTAGAAAAACTCATTGGTACTTATATAATATGTTACTATGAATAGATCACCGGAGCTAAATATACCAGTGAAGCGGGAAAAATGTAATGTATGTTTACTCAATTGCATTCTATTCTGCCAATTACGTTTCTTATTGGGTTACAAGGAAACTTATTATTCTTAAATTTGCCTAATTAAACTCGCCGCCGACGAAAGAAACGAATTACCTAATTGAACCTCGTTTGGTTCATTGTGTAGGTTGTCTGGATGGATATTGATTGATTGGGATTTGACTAGACGTTTACATAGAGGGGATCATTAGTTCCGTAGACTTATACCTTACAGAAGAAAAGTAAATTATGCTACACGCAGCGGCGGTTTTAAGGGGCGGCTAACAGGGCAATATCTCGGGGCCTCGCTCTTACAGGGGCCTGGCGTAAAGCAAATAAAAAAAAATCAGATTTTTTTTACAATACCAGACCTACTTTCGCAACACATAAGTACTTTTTTCGTAGGACAAAGGGCCTCGCAAAGACCTGCACGCCCGGAACCTCGCAATTGGTTAGGCCGCCGCTGGCGACACGTCACGAGCTATGAACGCTGACCTCGAATGTGCAGTAGTCATTTTATGTCTCATATCAGTCCATGAGTCGGTTTGTGTTTGTCTGTATGCCCCGAAACGAATATCACACATGCGCAGTCACTCCCACTTTTTTCGTTGAACGCTCATAAGTCCTGACGGCACATGTCCTTACCAGTTTTTTGAGTCTTTGTTTCGAGTGCAGGGTTTCGTTTTTTATTTTGTACTAGCGTACTAGCTGTGCCCCGCGGTTTCACCTGCGTAGATTTAGTTTTATATAATACTTTTTTTTCGCAATAAAAGGTGGCCTATGTCCTTTCTCATTGTCTAAAGATTGTCCGTGCAAAATTTCATGAAAAGCGTAACAGACAGAGAGAGTTACTTTCGCATTTATAATATTAGTAGGGATGAAAGTCGAACGTGCGCTTGCGTTAGGTAGGTTACTCTCCACCCAATAGCCAGGGTCTAAGAATATGGCTATGGTATCCCCTGCCTGTCGTAAGAGGCGACTAAAAGGGGGCCGGAGGACCTGCTGGCGGTGGTCGGGGTGGGAGCTTTGACCACCGGCGCGGGCCCGGGAAGGTGGCAGCGCGATGTGGCTCGCGCTGCCTTGCACAGCGAGGTCTCTAGGGGCGGCCCCACAGCTGCCCCGGGGATGTGCCCCGGCAAAGTGTGGGGGGACACCGGTGCGTTCTATTAGAGTACCCGGAGTCCCCCCTGAGCACTGAGGACGGCCACCGGGGGGGTTTTAGTGCGGTAAGAATCCCACATACCCCGATCTGCCTCTCCCAGGGCGGTCGGGGACCTTTTGAAGGTTTCCCCCTGGTCAACAAAAAAAAAAAAAAAAAAGGTAGGTTACTCTGTAACGGGTTGGTCGGTGTGGGTTAAGGTGGGGCAAATGAGTGAGCATACTCATCCCCAGCAAAGGGAAGATCTTCCAGCCAGGCGGCTGTCATGCCTGAGGAACCGCGGCTCCAACTGTTCCAGTTGGAAACTTGTATGCATTGCGCTTGAAAACTCTTATTGCGCGATTTAGGTTCTCGTGTATTTGTACTCAAAATTTGCAATTGTTAGCGAGTGCTGCTACACAAGTAAATGTATTCTCTTTGATTCTCCCTCGACTCGATCGAAGACACAGCTCTCGTCATGAGTTAAGAGCGAGTACCTTTGAATGCGCAATAGTCATTTTGTGAGTTTGTTTCTGTCTATATGTAAGGCGCGAGGCGAATAAAAACATGCGCAGTATCAGCACTATATTCCGCTACGAGACCGTCACGAGTATGTCTGTACGTCTGTATGCAGAAAGTGTACTATAAAAACACTTACTTACTTAGCGAATAAAGGATGCTCAATTTATTTGTTTACCCTGAGTGAGACTAAATTATTAACTCAAATTTTATGCTGATTCAGTGACATTGTATTTTGTACTCTATAGCCCAGTATATCTCTGCGCGTTCTTTATTCGTGACGTTCCTATAATTGACTCACAGCTAGTCAAGAATCACTTAAAGTCGAATCCCTGCGGTTTTACCCGCGTAGATTTAATTTGATTCCCGTGGCACAAAATTTTTTTTTTTAATTTAGTATAGCCTAAGTTACCACTTGTAGCATTAGCTATCTGCCAGTGAAAGTCCCGTTAAAATAGGTCCAGCTGTTTCAGAGATTGCCTGGTACAAACAGACAGACAGAGAAAAATAATATATTTTTATTTTTACTGTAGTACCGTTTATACTTTCAAATGCATTTATTGAAAAGTTATTTTGGAATTACAAACAGACACTTCAAACGATTTATCTGTATAGATTGATGACGCTTGTTAGTTAAAGCAAAGGAGGTGAATAATATAAATGTGTCGTACGGCAGTGATGGAGAAGGGCGTGTGCGTGCCGACGGTGGCGCTGTGCTGCCTGGTGGTGTACCTGGAGGGCATGGTGCGCGCGGCGCGCGGCGGGCTGCTGGGCGGCGGGCTGGCGGCGCACTGCGTGGGCTACCCCGCCGTGACGCTGGGCTTCGGCTGCAAGGCCGCGGTGGCTCAGCGGCTGCGCTTGCGCAGGCAGCGGCAGGTCCGCGCCGAGAACGAGTTCTACTTCCAGCTCATGCGGGACGCGCTGCCCGAGGCTATGCTGCATCAGGTTACTTATACTTTCCTTAATATTCGGTCCAAAGTCGCATGAAGTTCACATTTTTGGCACAGCATCGGCGGCTGGTACATATCAATCTATACTAATACTAGCGGACGTCACGCAGTTTCACCCGCATAGTTCACGTTCCCGTGGGAGTACGGGGATAAAATAAAGCTTATTTAACTCGCTGGTGATGTAGCTTTCCAATGGTGAAGATTACTTATTATGTATTACTTTTTGAGCCAATTCGTTACAAACATACTTAGATACAAATCTTTCCTCTTGATAATATAAGTAACGATGGGAAAATGTGTCGTGTCTTTTGTTTTTTGTTTCCATGCTGTGGGTAACAGTTGACATAGATTTCTTCACATATCTTCATTTGTCACAGACCAGCCTTTCTTAGGCCAAATTGTTCACCGTGAAATTTGAATTTCTTGTTTAAATGCAATTTTGAACCGTGTTGAAACAACGCCTAAGTTTAGTGAATATATTAAAATTAAGTTTTTCCACATCGTGTGTAGGTAATTGAAAATAAACATGTATAACCTAGTTGAACTACGAATACATTCATTGTCACGGGCTGGAGCGCTTAGCGAAAGTAGTGTGGAGATTCGCGAGCGTCAAACAAACTCCAAACAATAAAAAAAGCTTATTTGAGGCCAGCGCTCAAAAATCCTGAAGATATCTAACTAACACACATATGCTCACGCCTGTATTCCCCGAAGGTAGTATGTAGAAGTAGGTAGGAAGATGTTGTAACAACACCCACTTTTCACCGAATATGATTAAGTGCCAACGTGACAGACGGTGAGTCTATCGCCGTCTCAGGCACTATACATACGTCTTTGAATCAGTCTCAGACATATTATACAGATTTCCTCACGATGTTTTCTCGTAAAGCACGTGGGTGTGAAATCACTGCACATACGTTTTTAGAAAAACTCATTGATGCAGGTCCCGCTGGGATTCGAACTTGCGTCGTTTGCGTAGCAGGCGACTGCTCAAACCCCAAGGCCACCACGGCTTATATGTGTCTAACTAATATGTAGTTAACACTAACCCGACATAACAATTGAAATCAAACCGTATGCCCAACTAAATAAGATTCAAATCACATTACCAGAATCAGCAACAGCAGCAAAGTAAAGAGTCTGAGAAACTTAGCAACGGCGTTGCGGAAACGCCGGCGGAGGGCAAGACGCAGACCACGAGTCAGACCGCGCCGGTCGCGGCCGAGGGGCGCCATATGAACGGCTCGCTGCGGAAGAGACTGTCCAGGATCGACAGCCCCTACAGCACAGAGCAGACGCCGTTACAATTAAAGGTGAGTAGATATATATCTACTTAACATTTGGGGTGTGATGTGAGCGGTTCCCTGCGAAAGAGACTGTCCCGGATCGACAGCCCCTACAGCACAGAGCAGACGCCGTTACAATTAAAGGTGAGTAGATATATATCTAGTTAACATTTGGGGTGAGATATGAGCGGTTCCTTGCGGAAGAGACCACAGCTTCTACTGCAATAAATACTATAATAAGCCTTTAAAATTACACTTAATCACAAAAATAAAAATTATGAATTTTTGTATTTTTCAATTGATGTGTACCACCTACGGAGACCCCTAGCCTAAATAACACCCCTAAAATGTCTACACCCTGTGTGGTTTACTCGAAAATGGCATTGTTTTACTTTTGGTAACATTTAACATTTATAATCATGTATAATGTATTTTGTGTCTTCTGACGATTTGAAAGTACTTTGTAAGAAGTCTAATCAAATAAAGATATTTTGAATTGAATTGAATTGAATTTTACTGAGCCAAACCTGGCAAGAAACTCAGTAATTACTCATTTCAATGAATATAATACAAGACACCTATTACGACATGACGCTTTCATCAAAAACATCATAGAAGGGAAGCGTAGAAGAGGGAGACCAATGATTAGTTATATACAACAGCTGAAGGAAAAAGTCAACGTCATGTCGTACAAGGAAGTTAAAGTTTTGGTGGACAATAGAGAGGGTTGGCGATTGCTTCACCGACAAGAGCTCTTAAATTAATGATGATGAAATCACTTAAGCAATGTAAGCCCATGGACACAGTTCTAATGCACAAATGTCGATAAAAATCAACATAAAGTAAAAGCCTAGAAGTCCTACTTATTTATAAATGTGTAGCTTGAGATGAACTGTTTAACTAATAATAATATATGTGTTGTTTACAGTTAGAGAAGATAGAGAAGCAGTTGTCAAGTCATATAGTGACCAAAGAGAAGCTGACGGCGAGCCTGTCCGCCATGTCCAACGGCTCGCCGTGCAGCCACGCCGACGACGAGGACAAGCACGACCACAGTAAAGGTCCACTAATTACTTGAATATCGATTTATTTCAGATTTAACTTCATGGGTGACACGCGGAACCCTAATGTTTTTTAAATTAAAAGTACTCTAAGTTACTCCTTGTAAATTTAGCTATCTGTCGGTCTGTCGGAGAACGTTCCGTTAAATCGGTCCAGCCGCATCGGAGATTAGCCGAGACAAACAGACAGAATGTTTTTTTTTTTTAATTCTGTTTTCTATGTCAGTACCGTGTATACTTTCATATGAATTTAGTGAAAAGGTGTTATTTTGGAATTACAAACAGACAAATGAATTTAATTTATCTGTATAGATGATGACTCCCACCCTCAGTTTCTCCCGCGTATATTTATTTTTATAGTTGACTTTATTTCCCAGAACTCTATTAACTATACATTCTGATAAATAAAATTGAAGTGTCTGTTTGTAATTCCAAAAAAAACCTTAATTTTTTGCACAGGATGAGTTTTTTTTAAGAATAACAGTGAATTCCCATAAAAAGAATTGTTTTTTTATAGGAAATAGATATTGGGTTTTATTTCTTTCTTTATATTGGTACCGGTATACCTTTAAATTTGTGGACACCCGTGTTATATGTTAAAGTAATATTTATCCCACAGGAAGTGCAAAATCATCAAAGTCAGACAAAAGAGAGGCTAGTACAATAAAAGAAGAAAAAAGAAGGAATAGAAATAAAGATAAGGAGAGCACAGATAGTCATAAGAGTACAGAACATTGTGAGTATTTTAGCAATTTTATTTTATATTGTTTAATACTATTAATTTGTAACCGACTTTAAAAAAGGACGAGGTTTACAATCTCAATTTCTAAAAACTCAGTGCAGTGACTTCACACCACGTGCTTTACGGTCGAAAACATCGTGAGGAAACCTGGATATGTCTGAGATTCAAAGACGTATGTATAGTGTCTCAGAAACCGATGGACTCACGCTCTGTCATGTTGGCACTTAATCATATTCGGTGAAATGTGGGTGTTGTTGTTACAACACCCACACTGCTTACCGCTTCGGGGACCCTTCTGGGATGGCGTGAGCATATTTATTTATTTTTATCTTATTTTTTTTTAGCAAAAGAACAAATAGTTAAAGAAAAAGATGTAGAAAGTACAAAAGAGAGTATAAAAAGTAAGGATAGTTGCAATGGTAAAGATAAGGACAAGGACAAGGAGAGAGACAAAGAAAGGGAGAAGGAGAAAGAGACGAAAGATAAAGAGAAGGAACGAGAACGAGAGAAAGAACGCGAACAGGTGAGTGACACGAAACACAAATTTCGACTTTGCAGCTTTGTGTATAAGGTTCGTTTTGTGACGGATACCGAGGCTCCGAATTTTATATCGTACGAAAAGTATGCTTGTGAATATTCTTTTGGTTTTTTAACAAGGACATCTCTCCCAACGCACTCTGGTGGGAACGCACCCGAAATAAATTTTTGTTAGGAATTATATCGTATAGATACACGCACGTGTATTGTATGAATAACTCTGTGCAAAGTTTCTTGGGTTCGTTTCTGCTTACTTGTTTGCTGGTTATGTGATATCACTTTAACTTTTATGTGGAGCCTTCTAGAGGATCATGGATCAATGATTTTTTTATATGATTTGATTTTTTCTGTAGCGTGAATGGCAAGAGGAGCTTCGTCGCGTTCGCGCCGAGCTGTCTCTAGCCCGCAGCGGGGAGGCCGAGGCCCGCCGTGCACTGGCCGCCGCCGCCGCTGCCGACCGACAACGGCGGGCCGACCACCACCATCTCAAGCAGGCACACGCCACGCTGCAACACAAGTATGTACACACACCGAGCTGTCTCTGGCCCGCAGCGGGGAGGCCGAGGCCCGCCGAGAACATCTTCCAGTCAGTAAAATTCACGTTTTTTACGGTGAAGGAAAACATTATGAGGAAACCGGCATATTTCAAAGACCATGTGTCGTTGATCGCCGAAGATGATTAAGTGACGTTGGCACTTAATCATCTTCGGTGAAACGTGTGTGTTGTTATTACAGCGCCTCTGCTTCCCCCTTCAGGGAATACAGACGTGAGCATGGATTATAGCAGCATGTATGTAGTGAGTAGAGAGGCAGCGGTGCCATGAGCCGTGGGTAACGAGGTGGTGTTGTCAGGGTGTCGGTGTGGCGCAGCGGGGAGCGCGCGGCGCTGGAGCGGCGGCTGGGCGAGGAGCGGCGCGCGCGCACCTCGGCCGAGCACCAGCTGCGGGCCGCCAGGCGAGCGCAGCAAACCACGCCCAAGTAACCATACGTTTAGTAACTACTGACCGTGCCCCGCGGTAACATAAATAAAAGTAGCCTCATATGTTACTCCTTGATGCATTAGCTTAAATAATATCTATATATAGATTCGCTGTGTCCCGCGGTATTACTCGCTTAGAGTTAATAATATCCGCGGAACATAATGTTTTTTTTTTTAAATAAAATTTTATGTAAGTAAATGTAGTAATTGTTTTCAATTTCGTTTATCTTTCGTTCATTGTAATTGATATGTGAATGTTGTGATTAGCGGTGAGTGCGAGAACGAGTGGTGTCGCAGTCGGCGCACGGCCCAGGAGGCGGAGGCGGCCACACTGCGGAGGGACCTGCAGCGGGCGAGGGACCGCCTCGCGCAGCTGCAGAGGGATCTCACGCAGGCCACGGAACAGGTACATTTCGGTGGTATTTCAATGTAATCGATCCGTTGCGACATCAGCTATCTTCATTATAAGGGTTGTATTTTGTTTATTAAATAATTAGCTTATTTTCATTTTCAAATGAAAAATGGTAATTACTAAAGTTGTCTAGAATTTAATAAAAATATTATATTTAAATTTTATTGGAAAACATTTTCGTGCAGTGCAGAACACCACGTGCTTTACAGTAAAGAAAAACATCGTGAGGAAACCTGTACATGTCCGCGAAGTAATTCAAAGACATATATACAGTGACTGAGACGGCGACGGACTCACCCTCTGTCACGTTGGCACTTAATCATGTTCGATGAAAAGTGGGTGTTGTTATTACAACACCTCTGCTTACCCTTTCGGGATATACAAGCGTGAGCAATTTTAATCAATTCATACTTATATGAATGACTAAAATAATAAATGTTGTCGTGGTGTACGTGCAGGTCCGTACGCTAGAGGCGCGCGCGGAGGCGCCCAGTTCCCCCGGAGGGCGTGCCGTGGGCCCCGTGGGGACCGTGGGCCCAGTAGGCCCAGTGGGCGGCAACTGGGGAGCGCTCAGCGAGCGCGCCGCCCACCTGGAGCGCTCACTGTCCGCCGAGACCAGGGTCAAGCTCGACCTGCTCTCTGCACTCGGGGAAGCACAGCGCAAGATGCATATACAGGAAGGTACGTTATATACTTCTTTACATACATACATATGCTCACGCCTGTATTCCCCGAAGGGGTAGGCAGAGGTGTTTTCACAACACCCACTTTTCACCGAATTTGATTAAGTGCCAACGTGACAGATGGTGAGTCTATCGCCGTCTCAGACACTATACATATGTCTTTGAATTACTTCTCAGAAATATGCAGGTTTCCTCACGATGTTTTCCTTCACCGTAAAGCACGTGGTGTGAAATCACTGTACATAAGTTTTTTTTTAGAAAAACTCATTGGTACAGGCCCCGCTGGGATTCGAACTTGCGTCGCTTGCGTAGCAGGCGACTGCTCAAACCCCGAGGCCACCACGGCTCTGTACGCGGCTTGTACCACGCAAGCAAAAAAGAAAGGAACAGATTCGACACATGGTAGTCAATTTACGACATTTATAAGTGCCTCATCAGAGCTCAAACTGGATATTTTTCAGATGTGGCACAGTAAAAGTTTATTAACTTATATAGAAACTATGCCTTATTTTTGGAATGAGAACTTTTGCTCCGTTCGAGCGTGAGGGTTAACACTCCTAAAGATTTTGAAATGTTACTTCTTAATCAACTGTCAAAAGCATATAGATTTATCGTTTTGAAGATTAGGCTAGGTAGAGTATGAACTAGTTTTTATTACTTGTACATAAAGTCTGTTTTTCCGAAACATATATGTGGTATGTGTTCAGGAGTGATCTGCCGCCAAGAGAAAGAGTTAGAAGAGTTGAAAGCCCAGATGGTAGCAGTGATGCCGGCGGCGCTCGTGCCGCGCCTGCGGCTCGCACAAGACCCCTACGCCGACCAACTCTGCTCAGACGCATGAACCCCCTACCTACCCCCTTTGGACAGCACAGGCAATTACCTACCTTCTACTTCGGGCTAATGTTCCACTAAACCCATTCTCACACGACGGACGCATGTAACCACATTGTTTTATAGAACGCGGAAAATAACTTGAAATACAATTACCCCTATGCTCGTGTTATCTCAACCGTATAAGGTCGTTAATCGCTTAATTTGATCATTGTTCAAATTTTGTGCCGAGCTATATACGCCATTAGATTTTATTTCCATTAGCTTTTCTTGCTCAGACATTCAGAGACATAGAAGAATACAGAAGAATACAGTGACTTGTAAAATGAAGTCCTTTTCTCGAACCTAAATGGTACAATTATACCATAAAATTAAGTATGTTAATCGATATTTTTCGAAAGATTTGATTACATATTTGATCCTATACAAGACTTATTCACCGGGTAATTTATTCTAAGAGCAGATTTTTCGTATTTGTTTGAAAAAAAAAATGTTCCTCTACTTTAATTCCATTTAAATTCTAAGGACGAATAGGATCTCTAATTGAACATTTCGCGTTGTTACATATATTGCAGTGTCAACCCTTACACGAGGCTATTTAAACCTAGCGATGGTTTAACATGTATCGTGTAAAGAATGCCAATGCACTCTATGCACCGACGCGTAAGGTTGAATTTCGTGTGATTTTAGTTTCGTTGTGTGCGAATGGGCTTAGTATATACAATCACGTGTAAAGAAATTATGTCTGCAGGTTTGGAAGCATTTATTTTTTCTTTTACACGAAAATTATGTTTTTGACACCCCTGTAAGGAATGACAACGTTGCTATCAACTTGCGAAATATGTTACTGTGGGTAGACAGGTAATCACCCAATTTTCACCGAAGATTATATTGGTATGTAAGAAATGACTTGTTGATCTGTGGCCAGGATTTCATATAAATACGAAAATCTTTTTATGTTAATGAAAAAAATAGTGGATTAGTGGTCACAGATATCCTATATTTGCTTAACTGCTGACTTACAAGATGTTTACAGTTCAAGTTATAGTTTAAAATATTATTACATTACAACGTGCCCATTTTGTCACACGTGAGTACAAACTAAAATATCATAACATTATTTCAGTGTAAAGTTAAATATAGCATAGGGTTCCCAGGTCACCAAGCCAAATAGCCGGACAGACCGACTGCCGGCTAGTTTGACATTTGATGAAAAGGGCCGAGCTACATTATTAAGTATTTTGTCTCAGTATTAATAGGTACGACAAATAAATCCGTTCAAGTACTTTATAACTCATCCGTCAAATTCATCAGCTCGGGCTGCCTGATGCCATGGCCGAAAAAAGCATAACAATCGCCGGACAAGCCGGACAAACAACCAAAGGTTAACTATGTTCGGCTTTATCCAGACGCCTGGATCTCGGGCTGCCTGATGCCGTGGCCGAAAAAAGCATAACCAACGCCGGACAAGCCGGACAAACAACCAAAGGTTAACTATGTTCGGCTTTATCCAGACGCCTGGATCTCGGGCTGCCTGATGCCGTGGCCGAAAAAAGCCTAACCAACGCCGGACAAGCCGGACAAACAACCAAAGGTTAACTATGTTCGGCTTTATCCAGACGCCTGGATCTCGGGCTGCCTGATGCCGTGGCCGAAAAAAGCCTAACCAACGGCGGACAAGCCGGACAAACAACCAAAGGTTAACTATGTTCGGCTTTATCCAGACGCCTGGATCTCGGGCTGCCTGATGCCATGGCCGAAAAAAGCATAACCAACGCCGGACAAGCCGGACAAACAACCAAAGGTTAACTATATTCGGCTTTATCCAGACGCCTGACAACCCTTTACAGGTGTATTAAAAGAGCACTATTGAATCAACTATAATTTGTAAGCCTCAAATTAACTCGAAATTGACTGATTTGATTACGAAACTATTGACATATTTTTGTGTCAATATTGACGGCAAACAGTAGATGGGTGACTCCAAAGTTTGCTATTTTATCTCAAGTAATTGTACCTGAACGATTGCGACAGACTCGCCATCTGTCAAGTCTGTCATCACTTAAATATATCTTCGGTGAAACTTGGGTGTGACTACACTTCTGCCTACCCCTTGAGGGACCCTTTCGTGATCATAATTTAAGTACATTTTGGATTCAAGTACAATTGTTAAAAGAAGCCCTGAATAACTCCATGTATTTCATCCAGTAGGAGCGGATTCGGACTTAGGAGCGAGATAGCGTCTGTAAATGTATATGTCCTTTTCTTTTGTCCGATCACAAAGACTCCGCGCAGATCTGGCTTAGACAAAGTAACATTCTGTCGCGCTTGCGCTAATATATAGGTACGTCATATATCAGATACTTAGAGTTCCTCTCAGTAAAAGCAACCTTCCGAACCGTGCGGTATCATGTATAATCCTGTATAATTATTACATTCTGACGATTTGAAAGTACTTTGTAAAAAGTCTTCTTTTATTTATTTAATGGCTTAAGTAAAACTATTCCGCCAATGTCAAGTGATTGTTGAGAAAAATATCTTGTAAATTGCTAAAAATATGTGGAGGAACCCATTGGATTCCTCGCTCAACACAAATTATTTATCGTAAAAAGTCTAATCGACTAAAGATATTTTTGACTTTGACTTTGACTTTGATACATGTTTTCCCATTCATTTTGTATCATATGTAAGGATAATGTTACTTTGTCTACAGGCATTAACAACAGTCTAAGTAAGGTCGATACATAGCTTAAGCGACCCTCCTTAAATTCCCGTGAATATAGTATAGTCAAATGTATTCTATCGATATCATTAAATATCAATTCAATTAATCTATACACAATAAAACATCCAGTGAACCTCTTTACAGGTGCCGTCACGAGTTATAAGCGCCGAGCGAAAATCGTGGGGTGGGCGCTGTATTTGTTTGGCATCGCGCCTTACAAGACCCAAAAATTCAAGGTCAGCGCTCATAAGTCGTGAAAGCACTTTAATTGTCTGAACAACGTGAAAAAAATATATATTCAGTTTAGGCCCTGTTTAAGGCCTTTTTAAATGTGGAAAAATATATCATATTATGTTCGGAATATTCGGCGTAAAGTCAAGCTCTGATATCGATATAATACATTTTGACTGTCCCTTTTATAACAAAATATGGTTTAAATCAATACTTAAACTTTGTCCATCACTTTCTAATTCCATCTGACAAAAAGAGACAGAGCTTCCTACGTTTTGTTATAAGGTATACATACTGTGTCTGGATTTTGTAGATGTGACCTGTGTAGTTGTGTGTAGCCTTACATTGTAACCGACTTTCGACCTTACGGATAATTGCCTGAGAGTAACTTTTGGAGCGACCGTCGTACTGGTGTTTGTATGGGCGTTTATCTGATCTCATTGTTTTTTTTTTATTATTTTTTTTGTTTTTGCGAATAGCGGTTGATGTTAATTTATTCTGAAATGCTAAGTGTGTGTTTTTTTTTATAAAGGAGAATGGCGCCGGTGTTTTCTTAAATTCGAAATATAAATAAATAAATTATTTATATTATTGACAACACCGTTGATCTAGTCGTTAGTATACACGACGGCTACGCTAGGGGTCGCAGGTCGATTTCTGCGACAGGACAGGAAAAGAATTGTTACGAAATTTTTTTTTGCCATACAAAAAAAAGGTTTCCAATATATATATATATATCCGTTTTTTAGGACACGCTTTGATTAGTGTTGGCAATGTGTGATACTGTCCGAACATTGATTGTGGGATTTATATAATACTAGCTGTGCCCCGCGGTTTCACCCGCGTATACTTAATTTTATGTGGTGGATTTTTTCACGGAACCCTAACTTAAAATAGTATCCTCAGTTACTCCTTGTAACATCAACTACCTGTCAGTGAGTCCCGTAGAAATCGTTCCAGACGTTTCAGAGTTTACTCGGAACAAACAGATAGACAGACATACGGACAGAGACAATGTAAAAAAAATATTGTTTATGTACTTATGTAGGTACCTTATATACTTTCATATGCATTAAGTGAAAAGCTGTTAATTTGAAATTACAAACAGACACTTCATTTTTATTTATCTGTATGTATAGTTCGGGATATAGTATCCTATGTCCTTCTCCTGGTTCTAAGCTCTCCCCACCAATTTTCAGCCAACTCGGTTCAGCCGTTGTTGAGTTATAAATAGTGTAACTAACACGACTTTCTTTTATATATATAGATTTGTCTAACCTTATTGGGTTGTATGAACTCCTTATTTAAACCCGATTGCCGTCTCCTTAAATGTCCATACAAAAATCGGTAGAGTAGTTATTTGTAAACAGGATTTACTTAAGGTGAAACATACGTGAGTTAGTTTTGTAACCGTGTACGTACGTCGAAACAGAGCGTTTATTTTTTCATAACTTGTATTGAAAGTAATAATATTCAGAGTCATGTGCACGGCTTCATATTAAGCTATACATGTCCAGTATAAACTGACCTATAGTACACTCACACATACGCACTGTAACGTCAGCGTACTCACGCGCCATAGGTTGTTTGTACTCCAGAGCGTACGTGAACCTTTGAGCGCCTATGTGTGAGTTCTGCAGCGCCGTTTGTATGAAACTTGGTCTTTCTAGATATGAGTTAATTCTCTTGCAGAAACTTTATAAAAATGTGCTTAAAATGCCGAATCTTCTCTTATCGTATGTCTTTAAATCTGCTCCTGGTAACTGTTTCGGTTAGATTTTATTTTGGACAATATTGGTTTAAAATTGACAAAGTTTCATACAAGCTTTCATCCCCTATTTTATCCTTTCTTAGCGGATGCCTACGCCATAACATCTACCTGCATGCCAAATTTCAGCCCGATCCGTCCAGTGGTTTGGGCTGTGCGTTGATAGATCACTATGTCAGTCAGTCAGTCACCTTTGACTTATACATATTTAGACTACAATACTCACCCGGATACGCACGAGTATGTGGCCATTCCCATACGAAATCACCGATATAAATGTTTTGGGTGTTATTTTGGATTATATCTTTTTACAAAAATAATATTCAAATTAATCATGCCGTTTTTGACTTGCAAACGATTTTGATATGAAGATATTCGTTAGTTTCGGCTAGAATTACATGTATAGCTTGATATGTAGCTGTTATAAGGAACTTCGCCCCGATAACGTTTGTTGTAACATACCGTGTTTTGATTGCGCATTCGTGCTCATCCAAAACGGCGAATGTCATATAAATATTCAAAGTGAATAGTGTCGTATGTGTAGTGGAGCAAGGTCGATATTTAACTTAACAAAGGGCGTTCGGAATGATCTCTCTCCAAAGCATAATTGAAGTAGTCCTTCCATTGTGAGTCGCTGGCGCAGTCTTAATACTTGTGTGTTCTTTTTAAATTTATTATGTGATATATTGTACAAATTTATGATCTGAACGAGTGTTCTCACTTGTAATGTAGCTTTATTGACGTTTTACGATAGTCGTTACACAGTTCTATAACATTATGTTATGTATGTTAGACTAATGCACAAAATGTTGTTATAAACAGTATTAAAATCAAACGAATCTAAAATGCCATTGAGAAATGAACCTTAAAACTGTCTCATTACGGTTCAAATGTATCTTCGTACAAATTATTCATTGAGAGATAGACCTCATTTAAAAGTTATAAAGTTCACTTTTCTACGAAGGCATTTTTTGATCAGACGACTTGGGTAATGTTTTCCGAAGGTTTCTAAAAACTATTCGAGAAACAAACCTCTATGTGTTGAGAATCGATTTGACAGCTGTCAAATTGACATGTCAGTGTCAGTGTGACCTCTCGACATCTTTATATTTTATTCCTTCCTTGTTGAGATTGTAAAACAGAAGCAGCCGGCAATGTTTGTAATTAAGATGACTAAGTAAAAATTTACACCATGACAGATTGTTGTGATTATGATTATAATTTTGTATTGCCAACATTACTTTAAGCTTATCCAGAAAAATAAGAACTGTCATACATACTTTTCAGTTATTTATATTTCATATTAAAACTGTGTATCGCAGATTGAAATATCATAGTGCCCCCCTTCGGTTGATAGGGTACCAAAATTAAACGTCAAAGCTAAGGAGTTATGCTTATAATGATCCTGGTTGGCCCCTAAGTCGGGCTTTACCTTTCAATATAAGTGACGTCGAAATTTGTCACTTTTTTTTATAAAGTAAGGGTTTTTCATAAAATTTCTAGCTCGTGTCGATAAACTGAAATATTTTTTCCATTTATATGTTTATGTTAAAATAACTCTTATAGTAATGTACTGAAGGCTCTATTATTGTCCGCTCTCAACCTTATTTCAGTCTTAAGGCGCAACCCGATGTAGCGACTCGCCGCTCATTTCCAGTGACAAATGTGGTCACGTGATATGTAGCGACAAAGCTGAAAATGTTGAGCTTTATCGCTGGGAAGTATCGAGAGTGTAGTCTGTTAATTGGAATGCCTCGTCACCAACTACCACATATGGTAAAGCCATTCCATCAACCGTTAGCTTTTCTGAATCGGGTACACTCATTTCTCTCTACTTGAACTTTTGGCCCATCTTTGAATCACGAAAAATGCCACCATCACCAAACGAGCGACGAGCGACTGATTGTCGCTGAAAACGAGCGACGAGCGGCTGCACGAGGTTGCACTTTTAACTGTCAAATCATAATTGCAATAAAATAGGTATCGATTAATCGAATGAATAGATTGTAAGGTGTCACGGAATCGACTCGAATAAGTTGGAATTGTCAGTGTTGTAACTTGTAACAAGTATCGTTAAGTGCCAATATACAATAATGTGGTTCGTACCATTGTATACTCCATATAATTCCCCTGGTATTATGTTCCCGCGATTTTACCGAGGTGACGTCACGATCCTTTGTATCACGTGACCCGTCAAGGGACTGGCTTAACTTTTTTTTGTATTATTGTACATACTTGTTTAGAAGACGTATATACCGTAGTAGTCGTGCCTCCCGGTTTCACCCGCGTGAATTTAGTTTCGTGCTTGATTTCGCGGAACCCTAATATTTTTTATAAATAAAAGTAGCGTCAGTTACTCCTTGAATGAAACATCACCTGCCAGTGAAAGTCCCGTTAAAATCGGTCCAGCCGTTTCAAAGTTTAGCCGGAACAAACAGACAGACAGAGAAAAAATTTGCAAATTTGTTTTTTTTTTGTGTTAGTATCGAATATACTTTCATATGAATTAAGCGAAAATCTGTTAGTTTGGAATAACAGACACTTCAATTTTATTTATCTGTATAGATTAAGTGTAACATTCCAGATTACATACAATCTACATAATATATTACATACGATCTTTAAATACTAAATATTGGTCTTTGAAACAAGTATACTACGATGAAACCATCAATAACATTGACAAACAAACGCACATTGCATCGATATGTTGAAATTGTTTGTAATAACTGAGATTGTGACGTAATTAATGTCGTTTAACTCTAGTCTCATAACTGAAGTCGATGAAACACATTCAGAGGCGGCAACACTTAGAATTTATTTTATAATTTTTTAAATGACGGAATTTTTCATCTCCTACTTTTGAGAAATAATGTGTCAAATTTCGAATTTTGTGTAAAAAAAACTTGTGTGGTAACGGTCATGGGTAAAGAACGCAGTACAATTATTTAATTCGGTAATTTTTATAGTCAGTTAAAATATCTATATTTGATTAGACTTCTTACAAATTACGTTCAAATCGTCAGAGGGACAATAAATACAATATACAGGATTGTAAATGTTACCAACCTTCCGACCCCGTGGTGGGAAGGTTGCTTCTTTTGAGTAGAAACCGGCAAGAAACTCACAATTACTCTTATCTGTATCTATAATAGTCTCTGTCTACCGTCATACAGACAGACTCATAAAATGACCGAATGAAGCGATTTGTACTGCGTTCTGAATTCTTGATGAGATCAGTACCCACGGGTTTGCCACATTTTTCGTAATCTATACTCGCTAGCGTCTTCACCGAACATTACTATGATGAAGTTGTGCAACGACACCTAGCGGTGACGTGTAGAACTAAAATATCTCATACAAATATTGCGAGTGACGCTAGCGAGTATAGATTACGAAAACGGTGGCAAACCCGTGATAGATATACTGTATCGCTTTTTGATGTACGAATGTTGCAAACCTCTGAATTAACTACAAATTTGAATGTAGGATTATTTTTGAATATGAAAAGAATAAAGCCTCTGCGTTGTGTTATTCGATATTTAAGTTATTTTATAATAAGTTTAGACATTTAGTTTTTAACCATAGACTGCGAACTGCCCTCGAAGTGTAACTTCCGTAACCAAGGTAGAGAACATACTGTACTTAATTTAAAGATAGTGTTTCCGTTTTATTTTTGGAAACTGGGCATCGCATGCGATGTATATTTTTCTACAGAACACGATGGAACTAGAACTGTACCCCTATCACGGGTTTGCAACCGTTTTCGTAATCTATACTCCCTAGCGTCTCCGCCGAATAGTCGCCGCCTACCGGTGAACAACTACAATGTCATACAAATATTGCGGGTGACGCTAGCGAGTATAGATTACTAAAACGTTGCAAAACTTGTGTTAAGGGTCCTGTTGCAGGAGCGCGGTACAATCGGTGACGATCTGAATATTCACTAGTGAATTGTAAGCGATAATGTTTGTTTGTATTATAAACACATGCTGTAACAGCAATAAAAATCAGACTTGCAGTTTTATGTTTTATTTTGTACTAGGTGTGGTTTCACCCGCATATATTTGGTTTCACGCGTAATTTCGCCGGAACCCTAATATTTAGCCTAAGTTACTTCTTGAAACATCAGCTACCTGCCAGTGAAAGTCCCGTTAATATCGGTCCAATCGTTTCAGAGATTAGCCTGAGCAAACAGACATACAGGCAGATAATTTTTTTTTCATTCAGTACCGTATAAATATATTCATATGCATTTAGGGAAAAGCTGTTATTTTGGAATTACAAAATGACACTTAATTTTTTTTTATCTGTATAGATTAGTTGTGCTCCCCGGTTTCACCCGTGTAGAGTTTCTTTCGTAAGTGGTTATTTTGCAAACACAATTTAAAATAAAATATTAGTCTAATTTACTGCTTATAACATCAGCCATCTGCCATTGAGACTTATTAAAATTACACGGGTACAGAAATTAGCCAGAATAAACACAGTTTTTTATAATTAATTTTTTATTCAAAGTTCAGGTTCCATCACGGCTGTCTGGCGCCATACAGACAGACATACTGAATGAATGAACCTTTACTTGTGACGGGACCTGTACCATACCATATTTTCAAATGAAAATCTGTTTTATTTTGAATTACAAACATACTTACATTTTTTATCTTTATAAATATAGATATTAATCTGTATACATTGACTGGTTCTCATTGTACAAGTCGCACCCTCAGAATACGCCCTAACAATAGGGGCTCAATTCAGGAATCAAATGTTTTTAGAAATCGCAATCATAGATCAGCCGGCAAGTAATAAGTTTTGAGTACAATGGGACTTTTTATACATTTTTATAGTAAAGTCAAGGTTGTGTTTAGTTGGTAAATGAAAAAAAATCAGATTTTATTAAAAACTAATTAAGATCATCATAGACAGACAAGTCTATGATGATCTTAATTAGTTTTCGCAATATTGGGAGTTGAGCCTATCATTCTAAGGGTGCGAAGTATTCCTTAGTTTGGGACTTGATTCATCAGTATCATCATCATCCTCTTGCCCTTATCCCATGTTATTGAAGTTGGCTCAATGTGTTCTTCACTTCCATTACTCTATCAGCCGTCATATATGTATTCACTCCTCTCCAATTGTATTTCACTTCAATTCAAAATATTTTTATTAGATTAGACTTTTAACAAAGTACTTTCAAATTGACAGAACGATGTGATTACACAGGATTATACATGCTACTGCCAGGTTCGGTTGGTCGTTTTTACTGAGAAGAACCTGAGAAGAAACAAAGTAATTACTCTTTTCCAAAAAAAATATAAGTTTGAGTAATACAATATAAATTATAAAAAAAATTTAATTATCCACATTCATAAAGAAATCTTTTTGGCAATATTTGGGTCATTTTGGGACGTGATTGTCAAACATTTAGTTTGTTATACGAGCTTCGCTAACCGCAGTCTGTATTTGAAGTTGCACCCTCAAAGCTTTATTTAGGTCCATTTTTCGAAGCTGTGACGCTATGAATTTTCCATAAATATCAAATTCATCCTCATTTGCAATAGTTCTTAAGCTTGAAGATGCAAAACCCATTAAAAGTCTATCTGGAAGTGGACAGGGATGAGACAGCCTTTGTTTTTTAATTTTTTTCTTATGTTCTTGGAGTATAGTCTCCTTTGAATCCTCAGGTTCCTCTTTCAAACATTTCTTGTATTCTGCATCTGAATATTCTTCTAGACTATCTTCTTGATTTTCATTTTCTGAATTTGTGAATGAGTCCTTTTCCACTGACTTGTCTTGGTGTTCCTCTTTAGTCTGAAATAACAATATAGATATATCTATATAATCTAATATATAAAATTCTCATGTTACAGTTTTCGTTGCCATACTCCTCCGAAACGGCTGGACCGATTTGTATGAAATTTTGTGTGCAGATCAGGTAGGTCTGAGAATCGGCCAACATCTATTTTTCATCCCCCTAAATGTTAGGGGTAGTCCACCCCAAAAAAAAAATGGCAATACAATGTTTGCCGGGCACAGCTAGTTATATATATATATAAATACTCACGCCATCCTAGACGGGCCCAAAGGGTAAGCAGAGGTGTTGTAACAACAACACCCACATTTCACCAAATATGATTAAGTGCACAATGTGACAGAAGGTGAGACTATCGCTGTCTCAGGCACTATACATATGTCTTTGAATTACTTTTCAGACATACGCAGGTTTCCTCACAATGTTTAGCTAGGAGTTATGTACCCATAACACAGTTGTCTGGGGGTAAGACAAGCTTTTTTGATAGCATTGCTAGCTAGTTAGTTACCATATATAATTAAGTATTTATTCAATAAAATTATAAATAGCTGCATTATTATATTGCATAAACCACCTAGCAATTTTTTTTTTAACATAGCGGTGGTATGTTATGGTAAGCCACCACTGAAGTTGTGATCAACACACAAATGTCAGTCATGCATTGTTCCCCTTATCAATAATGGAATCGGAAATCTAGCCTAAGCAAAGTCTAAATAAGTAAGAGATGTTAAAACTGGTAAATCATAGCCAAAATATATGTAGATATGTCCACTACTATTAAAAAGAGGAAAGATTTGTATTTTCGTATGTATGTTTGTAATGAATAAACTCAAAAACTACTGTACTAATTTCAAAAATTCTTTCACCATTGGAAAGCTACATCATCAGCGAGTTACATAGGCTTTATTTTATCCCCGTACACCCACGGGAACGGGAAGTAGGCGGGTGAAACCGCTTGACGTCCGCTGATATTCAATATAATCTAAACAAAAATATGAGTCTCTCTCACCTCGTCAATAGAACTATGTCCCAAGAATGGTTCGTTTTTAATTATTTTCATGCGTTTAACGTAGCAGCGATGCCATTCATTAAACCATCTAATTCTGGGACGGTAAGCCCACCCAGAACCAGTCCTTTGCTTTATTTTCGCCAATTCTTGCGAGTATGTAGACTGCAGAGTTCTTATCTTCAAATATGCCTCCGATTCCGATAATGATATGCCAGTTTTATTTGTAAATTCAGTACAAATTCCAAGCATCGTTTTTTTACGATCTGCTTTCCTTTTATGATCTCTGTGTTTTGGATTCCACATTATTTCCTGTTTTAGATATATCATTACGAATTGATATGTTTCGTTTGTAGTCCACCTCATGTTTCGTATATTATAAAATACTTTAATTGTTTATTTTTGAGTTTATTCCTTCCTTCCTCATCATCTCAGTCATCTACATTATTTATTTATTTACATTGTTCACTTAACTGTCTGATTGACATTAAAGTCGTTTGCTTGGCCATAGTCAAACGAGGTAATAATGGAAATAAGCGTTTTTTTTTCTTTTTCTGTGTGTAGAACAATTCCATGGTAATTTATAACATTTCGCTCATTAGCTTTAATTAATGTTTGGAATAATTATTATAATTATTGGCAGTGTTCGGAACCTGAAGTGGACTGATTATCGTACCAGGGGCTGGCAGGAGCGTAAAATTATCGTACACGGATCGAAATTATCGTACTTTTTAGGATAGTGTATATTAAAGATAAAGAAATCATATAAAATGTAATATTGATATGCATGCAAGTGCTAATAAAAAATTTGCTGCTCTAGAAAATGACCTTTTTTTTTAGAAATAGACGTAATATTTATTCACATGAAATATGGTACAATGGGTAGGTGTTATTTTACAAGAATCACATATTTCACCCAATTTTCTTCATTTGATCAAAAAAAAAATCATGCTACTGCGATTTAGACTATCAGCGCATGAGTGAAATAATATAAATTCAGAAATTTTGCATCATGATACAAATTATCGTACAATCTGCGTACGATGTACGATAGCATATTGCTATCGCACATCGTACGTAGGCACAAAATTATCGTATGTGTACGATAATTATCGTACGGTTCCGAACACTGATTATTGGTAGTATATTATCATTACCAAAGAATATTTGTATGAGGAAGACTCTTCGTAGTTTTAGGAAAGCAAAGGTTGCGTTACCCATACTCAAAATTCGATAATAAAATTTTATAATTTCGCATCGAAGTTCAATCACACTTTTCAATATTTTCTACAGTCAGTTTTAACGTTTTGAGATTGAACTTTATACTTACCTACCCTATGATTGAAACGCAACACTCGACGTTTAGTTCGTCGCCGTGATATCGTATAGAATATAGAATAATATAGCCATTTTAGGCATACATTTATTCATTGTAGCTTTATACCATAAATTATGGAAGATAAACAAAAAAATCTATCAACTTCCTGTGTATGCGGATTCAGGTATCATAGGTTTTTTTTATTAGGGGTTCCAAATACATAACAAGTACAATAATTACCAGTGCTTAAACTAAGTATATTTTAATAATTTTCTCTTTTATTTCACACTCTTTGGCATTTCTGAATCTGATCCATTGATTGCACAATTTATTCTCAAAAGAGAAATTTTGATTACAGACATAATTTACTTACATTTATAAATTTAAAACACCCTTACATAATCTTGGACACAATATACAAAATAATAAATACTGTTTTTGGAGATCTATCCATTTTTACGATTAAGATTTTTCGAAATGTAAGACTGTAAAATCCTTAATTAAAGAATGTTGCAGTCCTACCTTTTAGAAAATTAATTTTAATTAATTTCATAGTTCTAGCTAGATATATGTTTGTTATATAGCCAGATAATTCCTAATAATACTATCATATAATAAATTTTTTAATTAATAATTTCAGACATCCTAGCTTCACTCAGAAGGTTTTGGATTTCAAGTTGCAACCGTAGCGCTTTGGGCAAGTCCATTTTCCTCAACTGTGTAGCAATATATTTGCCATAGATATCAAACTCATCATCTCTGGCCACCAATTCTGAATTTAAATCATTTGAATATTCATTCATAGAGTTCTTGTGTTTTATTTTTTTCTTTTTCCTTTTGTTCATAAAAATTGGGTCAGACTGTCTTTCAAGCTTGACTCTTGTTACTGATTTGTCTTCTTTTGTGGAGTCACACTCATCATCAAGCTGTGCGTTTAGTGGATCGGGGTTGGGTTCATCAGAACTGCCGTTTTGGAGTTCTTCTTCCACCCATAGTATTTGACTTGATGAATCTACTTCAGATGTTTCTTGATACTGAAAGATTTAAATACTATATTAATTTGGAGTACTTGTAACAGAAGAATGTATGAAGAGATGCAGAAATATGTAAGGATGGGATACAGGCCTTAGCATAATGTATGTATGTATGTATTAATATTGTTAACAAGGTCAAATTCGGAGCACTTATAACCAAAGAAAGTATGTAAGGATTGGAACATGTGGCAAATGGTGGTCTCTGCCTACCCCCATGGGTGTATCTATGTAACAAGGTATAAAAATTTAACATTTTCCAAAGAGAACTGGAAATTTAATTTCGTTATTCAACCTTTTTATTCATAAAACAATTTGCCATATGTGTATATTATTTGCCAAGTCATAAGGTCAATAAGTACTGATATACAATAAGGCGGCCTTATCACTAAAGCGATCTCTTCCAGGCAACCTTAGACGAGAAAGAAACAAATTTGAAAAAGGTAATATGGGGCGTTTAATAGCATGGCGATAAAAGTAATAAAATCAACTATATTTGAGTTGGAATTAGTGGTACTGTTATCTCGACTTACATTGTGAGAGCCAGATGAATGTCTGCTGTGATGTACATGTTTCAAACATCGATCCATTTCGCTGAACCAAATCAAAGATGGTTCATAAATAGAGTGCGGACCAGATTTACGCAGTATTTTTTGTACTTGTTGAACGTATGTGGTTCTTAGATTCTTTATCTTCATTTTAACCTCGACAACACACAAAGATTTCATTGTTGCATCTTTAAATTCGGTGCAAATACGAGCGTACGCCTTCTCTCTTTCATTTTTCACTTTGTAACCGGAGTGGGATGGATTCCACAAACATTCGTGTTTTAAATATATTTTTACGAACTCTAATGTGACGGCTTCACTCCACCGCATGTTTTGGATATTTTTATTTGTCTTATGATTCCTTGTTGTATTTACATTCAGTAAATATTATTGTTTGTTGTTAAACATTATCAATAATGTTCTACTGGATTGACAGTGACAGTTAAGTGACTGTCAACAGCAATTCTTATCAATGTTGCCAGCAAAAACTATTTGACATACATTTAGAAACAAGGCCTTTTTAACACTTAAACATTATACACATTATTATAGTGTAGAAGCTAGTAGGTAATTGCGCGGAGAAGCTTAGAATACTTAATTTGCACTGCTTTTAAAAAGCATATGTACTTAGGTAGTAAGTTTGTAGTTAATCTGTTTGTTAGTGTAATTTGAGAGATAGCTTGATTGAATTAAAATCAGACTATTTTAATGGTTTCTCGCTCTCACATTTCAAAGGACCATTGCTTTTGGGATTAAAAAAATATTAATTAAGTACAAAATGTCTTAAGAATAAGCGTTGATTTACCTACCGTTGGTACAAGAAATTCAATTGTTGCGTTCACAAGTGGTGATAACCGATTTAAACAAGACATCCTAACATTAGACACGCTGGGTGTTTGCTTGTCACTGAAGTCGAAAAAAATCATGAAATTGAACAGAGAGTTATAAAAATGCAATATACCTATTAATTTAGAACAAAATAATTTTCGGAAAGGTTGAAACCAGTAAACGGATTAGTCAGTAGTTATATAACTTATAATTCATAGTAGGTACAATGTCCAACCCTCAGGGGAGGAAGCAATCTCGGCGAGGCCGGAACTTGCGGCGACCAAACATAATAAAACTTTGCTGGCCGGATCACACCAGCGACGAAACGAATTATCCTGTGTAATTTATGTTCCCTAGTTTCCTACTATTATTCTTTGTAACACTTGGATACTTTGATTAGTCGGATAGTCTTGGGATCAAGAGAAACATCTCTATTAAATTGAGGCGAATATAAGCATTTGTTTCCTTTGTAATTTTATACGAGTAATATTTTCTCTATTTATCATTGAATTAAACTTATAATATTATAACTAGCACGCCAATTGACTTATATCCTAGCTTCGCAAGTGTGGCAACATTCACATATAAATTTACAACCTCCGTTTAATGTTTTTTTTTTGGAATTTCGGTAAATCCTTTCCTACATCATCCTCCAAATTTCATGTCTTTAGGACCAGTGGTTAATTAATGCTGTTCTGTGAATTTTATAAGTATACCTATTATCTATGTTATACCTAGGTATTTTGAGCACCATGGAGACCACTGAACTGATATGAATACCTCTGAGTTTCGATCTCTGTTCGATTTCATGTATAGTGAACTCTTTCTCCTATTTACATATTGCGTAGAGAAACTTCATAGCGCGATCTAATTATGACTAGCGCCATCTAGTGAACTTGAGTGAACTAATATGATGCAATACATTATCAATTTGGTCTTGAACACTAGGAGAGGTCGTAAACTGGCTAATATGATATACTGGTTTTATTTATAGGAACTACCGTTCTCCATAAACCGCAAACCAAAATTATCAACCGGTTTACCAAGAAGAAAATTTAATCAGAATTTTCACAAGATAACCGGTTCCAACCTTAGCATGGAAAGTACATTTTCAACTGTCTCCTATTTGTTGAATTAACACTTCGAGTCTGTCTGCTGGCGCAGCGAAGGCAAAAGGCTAGGACCACAGCCTTCCATCTATTTGCATGTCTCCAAACTTAAACAAAGCGCTTTGAATTAACTTTAGTCAGCAGCTACGTTATTTACAATGCGTTTGAATTTAGTGTTTTTGTCTTACGGGCCCTTAAGTTGGAGTACATTAGCTCACGTCCTACCCAAAAGGTTCCGGAAGGGGTAGACAGAGTCACCCACTTCATAACTAAGATGATTAGATGCAAACATGTCAGATGGTGAGTCCATCGCCGTCTCTAGCGCTAGACATCACGCATTTGAATTTATCTCAGACTTCAGGGGCCTGACCATGAGCTCTTATTGCAATGATATTTCAGTTGTGTGACAGTGACAAATGTATACATGTCAGATACACCTGTCTCGTAATAAGAGTAAAACTATCATGGCAATAAGAGGTTCTTTGGAAGAACTTAGTTGATAACAGAGAGGTGACTTAGGATTTGTCATTTGCTTATTATGATTGAAAGCACTCGATTTCGTAACGGCTTTGTATCGTATTAATTTAATGAAATTATCCATATATTTAGTACTTTATCTAATTTTAATTAATGCTGCGTTTTGTTATTATTTTTTTCTTTCTTGTTTAAGCTTGAGTTACATGAATTCTATCGCTAAAGTACTGGTTCGCAAATACAAAATAGTTGATTCGTTCAAAATTTAGATGAGGTCGCCACTGTAACTACTAGCTTTTACCGCACATATTTTTCAGGTTAATTAAATCTATTGCTCACTTACAATTTTTTTGTAAAAATTACACTCGAAGGGAAATGTATAGGTATGCCAACTAGCGGGTAGACTTAATTACATATTTTAAAATAAATGTAGCCTAAGTTACTCCTTGTAAAATTAGCTATCTGCCAGTGAAAGAAGTCCCGTTAAAATCGATCTAGCCGTTTCGGAGATTAGCCGGAACAAACAGACAGACATACCTACTGACAGACAGACAGACAGAGAAAAAAATCAAAATAGTTTTTTCAAAGTCAGTATACTTTCATATGCATTTAGTTAAAATGAGTAATTTTGAAATTACAGATAATTCAATTTTATTTACCTGTATGTAGTATGTATATTCTTCTAATATATAAAATTTCTATGTCACAATGTTAGTTGCCATATTCCTCCGAAGCGGCTGGACCGATTTATATGAAATTTTGTGTGCAGTTCGGGTAGGTCTGAGAATCGGTCAACATCTATTTTCATACCCCTAAATGATAAGGGTGACCACCCCAAAAAAACTATGGCTATACAATGTTTGCCGGTTTGCTAGTGTATATATAGATTTAAGGTATATGGCAGGCATTCACGTCATACTGGTGAACAGGTACTGCTTGTGGGGGCTGGTCATCTCAAGCTACGCATTTAGTTATAAGTAGATGTACTAGATATTTAGTTATGTTAATTTTTATCGACGTTTGTGCATTGGAACTTTGTCCATGAGCTTACGTTTCTTAAATTATTTATTTTGTATTCTTAAAATTGTATAATATTTTTTAAAAGAGTAATTACTAAGTTTCTTGCCAGGTTCTTCTCAGTAAAAGCAACCTTCCGAACCTGGCGGTAGCATGTAAAATCCTGTATAATTATGTCATTCTGACGATTTGAAAGTACTTTGTAAAAAGTCTAATCGAATAAAGATATTTTTGACTTTGACTTTGAAGGTAACATTGGGGGAATAGATACGTTTTTGTGGAAGATGTCCTCGTCTATTATAATTTATCGGCGGCCTATAAACAAATAAAGCAAAACAAAGACGGGGTACAGATGGCGTTCGCGACAACACTCGATTTATGGCAGTGTCGAGAAATGATAAGTTGTAGCCATTTCTTTGGTTTCAATATACAACTTTTCTTTTACGCTTTCATTACTAACAATCGCGGTATTATCAACCCTATTCCCCTTTCAATAGAGGCTGTGATAGTTGTCAATAAAGTAATTGATAGTTTGGACAATTCAATGTTGAGGCGCGAAGTGAGCCGGTCGGAACATTTTCTTGTCGGCCCCACTTCGATAGTTTGACGTATATATTTTTAGGAGGATGATTTATATATTGGAATTAGTTCCAGCGGTATGTTAGGGGGATACGTAAGTGGGTTCGATTTCCAAATGGGACATAGGAAGTGGAACTATTTCGATACGATGCCGTATGACGTATTTGTTCTTTATTTTATGTGTAGTGCGGCAGAGGCTATGGAAGTCGAAGAAGAAAGTGTTATTTCTTGTAAGTACTTACTTTCATATTACATACATATGCTCACGCCTGTATTCCTCGAAGGGGTAGGTAGAGGTATTGTAATAACTCCACCCACTTTTCACCGAAGATGATTAAGTGCCAACGTGGCAGATGGTGAGTCTATCGCCGTCTCAGACAATTTACATACGTCATTGAATTACTTCTCAGAAGTATGCAGGCTTCCTCACGATGTTTTCCTTCACCGTAAAGCATGTGGTGTGAAATCATTGTACATAATCAACCTAATGTGGCTGATGACTTGAGTTTTATACGAACTGACTGCCAATCGATCTTCGCAACCCCTTTAACGAGGAAAATCTGTAATCTGGGTTAAACCAGTTGTCAGACTATTTATTAGCATAATGCTCATGTATCATCATCTCCCTGGCCTTATCTCATACACTATTGGGGTCAGCACTTGAATCAACCTGTTGTGGCTGATAACTTTATTTTTATACGAAGCGACTGCCATCTGACCTTCGCAACCCCTTTAACGAGGAAAATCTGTGTTAAATCAGTTGCAAGACTGTTTTCAGGCCTCCGACTGACCTGTAACGACTGCCAAAGATGATAAATTGGCAACCGGGACCGACGGCTTAACGTGCTCTCCGAGGCACGGAGGAAAGTCGGGCGGTCACCCATCCAATTACTAGCTAGAGGTAAGGTTGCTTAACTTCGTTGATCGAATGATATGCGCAGTAGCAACTGCCATGAATGATTAATATTTCGCAATTTTCACACTTTCCTATGAAGATTCCAAAAATGGTCCACACAATATAAATTGCTTTTTATGATGCTATTTGTCTCATAAAAAGACTAACATCTACAATTATTGTAATCATTCGTGAATCATAATATGAATTGCACCTAAGATACCATTTTGTCATGAAGTTTATTTCGATGATGAATCATATTCTGATCACATTATGATTCTCCCAAAGTGGCCTTTTTAGACATACTGGTCGCTGAGTCCAGGCACTACAGACACAGTCAGGCCCGTGCACCCCTCGTGCACGTGTATAGATTATTTATCTGTATGTATTTCAGTGGCATGAGTCACAAATTTCAAATCCCATGATATCTCACGTACTTCGTTGACATTAATTACATAGACAGATACTCCGCGCAAAGCAGTTAATAATTATACATTACGAAATCATAATACATAATACAGAAGACAGTTATTAACACTAACATAGTAATGATCGGTATGTAAACATAATATTCAGTGATAACTGAGAACGTTCACTATACAAACACGCCTTAGGCACGAATTAGAAATGTAACAGGAGGCCGACTTCTTATATTATTGTGAATTAAGAAAAAAAAACTGTAGAATCGATCTCTCAATTATTTTTTTTTATTAAGGCACCATAATATATACTTTCTGAAAAGCTGTCAATTTGAAATTACAAATACATAATATCTTTATCTATATAGAGTACAGATATAAATTACCAATTAAATATGCAATAACATTTTACACCACGTGCTTTACGGTGAAGGAAAGAATCGTGAGGAAATCTGCATATGTCTGAGAAAAAGTGCCTGAGACGGTGATGGACTCACCCTCTGTCATATTTGTGAGCATATTTATTTTTTATTTTCAACATACTTCAAAGCAGTCAGCAAACAAATAATGCGGTATGTGTGAAAATGTATCGGGGCCGGTGTTCTGTGTGTTTTTATTCCGTGCCCTAGGATTCACTTACCAATTAGGGGCAGAAAGACTGGCAATTAACAGAAATGGAACACCTTTGATGGAGGTGGCCATTACAGTTTCCCAGTATGGATTATTTCTAAGACTACTAAAATGTTTATTAAAATAACAAGTAACGTAGTGTTATTGTTAACTAGCTCTGCCCCGCAGTTTCACCCGCATATACTTAATTTCATGGCTGGATTTAATTCGGGGATCTCTAATTTCTTTTAATTAAAATTAATTTTTGAGTCACAGATTAGCCGAAATAAACAGAGAATTATATTTTATTAGTTTATGTTTTTTATGTCTTCATAGTATTTAATTTTAATTTCTAATTACAACAGACTCTAGAATCTTTATCTATAAAGATAAAATAAAATTGAAGAGTCTGTTTGTTACTCCAAATTAATAGTTTTTCACTAAATTGATAAGATGATAGGGTATATATATTTATATAAAACATTTTCTCTTTCTGTCCGTCTGCTTGTATCAGCTAAACTTCTGGTCTTCCAGACTGGGTGTTAGGCGCTGCAGAACTATGTATAATAGTATGCAGCGTCCTATGGCCATCCGGGTCGCACGGGGGTACCGTACCCTGTCCTTTGAGGCGGCCACTGTCCTGGCGCGGTTTCCGCCCCTGGACATCCTGGCGGAGATGGATGCTCGTATTTACGACCGTCTCCGCCGGGCGGACGGAACCGCGCCTCCTAATGCGGCTGAAGTGCGGAGGCAGGAGCACCGACGTGCGCTCTTGGCGTGGCGTGAGCGGCTTTGTGAGCCGCAGAACGCCCGCCAACGCGCTGTCGGTGCAATTTTGCCGAGCCTCGGGCCCTGGCTAAAGAGGAAGGACCACGTCACCTTCCGGCTGACGCAGGTACTCACCGGACACGGGTGTTTCGGTGAGTACCTGAATCGGATCGGTCGCGAACCGACGGCGCAATGCCACCATTGCGGCTGTGACCGGGATTCCGCACAGCACACGCTGGAGCAGTGCCCAGCGTGGAGCTCGGAGCGTCGAGTCCTGGTCACCAGGATCGGGCAGGACCTCTCTCTGCCACGCGTAGTGACGGCTATGCTGGCAGACAGAGAGGCATGGAGGGCCGTAGTCTCCTTCTGCGAGACGGTAATGTCCCAGAAGGAGACCTCCGAGCGGGATCGGGAGAGAGCCGATCCCTCTCGGAGACGACGGCGACGGCGGGGCGGAGGCAACGCACGCCCCGGTCCGTCCACCCAATAGCCAGGGTCTAAGAATATGGCTATGGTATCCCCTGCCTGTCGTAAGAGGCGACTAAAAGGGGGCCGGAGGGCCTGCTGGCGGTGGTCGGGGTGGGAGCTTTGACCACCGGCGCGGGCCCGGGAAGGTGGCAGCGCGATGTGGCTCGCGCTGCCTTGCACAGCGAGGTCTCCAGGGGCGGCGTCACAGCTGCCCCGGGGATGTGCCCCGGCAAAGTGTGGGGGGACACCGGTGCGTTCTATTAGAGTACCCGGAGTCCCCCCTGAGCACTGAGGATGGCCACCGGGGGGGTTTTAGTGCGGTAAGAATCCCACATACCCCGATCTGCCTCTCCCAGGGCGGTCGGGGACCTTTTGAAGGTTTCCCCCTCGTCAACAAAAAAAAAAAAAAAAGCTAAACTTTGAAACGGCTGGTCCTACTTAAACGGGCGTTCACTGGCAGATATCTGATATTTCAAGGAGCAACATAGGCTACTTTTATTTTGAAAACATATTAAGGGTTCCGCAAAATAAAGCATGAAACTTAATCTTCGCGGGAGAAACTACTTATTGAAGACGAATTGTATATTATTGATGGTATATATAGTAGAGTATCTATACTAATATTATAAAGAGAAAGATTTGTATGTTTGTAATGAATTGGCTCAAAAAGTACTGGACTGATCTTAAAAATTCTTTCACCATTAGAATGCTACTTTATCACTGATTAATATAAGCAATATTTTATCACCGTACTCCCACGGGAACGGGAACTACGCGGGTTAAACCGCGTGACGTCCGCTAGCTTACCTATCATTTTCTCTCATAAGTATCCTTACATCCTAAAGTAGAATAGACGTCTGTTATTTGGGTTTGTTATTTGAGAATGTCACACAGACTAACATTTCACGTGTCATTGTCAGAGATCGACAACTTACGAAGAGTTATTTCTTGCCAGAATTTCTCAATAAAATATTTTCTTCAACGTTTGCTAGAATCATCGGAATTTGAGGCTTCCGTACATGTGTATAAGTACATAAATAGAATGACATTTACTTAATTAAAAAAAGAAGCCTATCTAAAAGTTCGTATAAATATCTTCTAAAATAAAACACGACCCGGTTTTCAATATTTAATTAAAAACCGGTTTTTCATGACCTAAAAATTCGAAAGACCGATTTTACGATTTCATGGAAACCGGTTTGTATTCCCTAAAACACACTCATGTTTAGAAAGAGACCAGCTTTTGTACAGAAAATCCTTTTTAAATCTGCAAAATAAAAACAAAACGAACAGGTTTGGATCCCCTGTCGTACCTAAAAGCGCGATTCACAGTACGACGGGCACAAATAATGAGTGCCTGGTACACACGGCACATTTAGGACGCCTAGAGTTGTCAGACCTGACAATAGGGAGAGAGGGAATATTATGTCTAGTAAAGTAACCTGTATCTGTATAGGAAAATGAATGCTACAACACGATGGCAGGGTTTAAATATAAGCTTTACGAATATTGGCCTATGCTTTTAAATAAGAACGTTTGTTCTATTGAGCGTGATAGTTAATGTTTTGAGAAACATGTATGGTTCTGAGAGAATTTAATTAAATCTACGTGGGTGAAACCGCAGGGCATAGCTAGTTTATATTTAAAGGCAATGTGATTGTTTACAGACAACAGGGTATATCGAATACAGGCATAATGCTCATGCATCATCATCTCCCTGGCTTTATCCCATACATTGTTGGGGTCGGCACTTGGTTCAACCCGATGCGGCTGATCACCTGATTTTTATACGAAGCGACTGTAATCTGTCTTTCGTAATCCCTTTAACGAAGAAAATCTGTGATCTGGGTTAAACCAGTTGCAAGACTTGCTAAAGATGATAAATTGTCAACCGGGACCGACGGCTTAACGTGGCACCTCCGAGGCACGGACGGAACTCGGACGGTCACCGATCAAAAGTAGCCTAAACTTTCATCCCCTATTTTATCCCTTTGCGAGAAGAATTAATCAAAATCCATTCTTAGTGGATGCCTACGTCAGAACATCCTTCTGCATGCCAGATTTCAACCCGATCCGTCCAGAGGTTTGGGCTGTGCGTTGATAGATCTCTATGTCAGTCAGTCACCTTTGAGTTATATATATTTAGATAGTTAGTGCCCCGCGGTTTCACCGGCGTAAACTTAATTTCATGGGTAAACCTCGTGTTATTTTTAAATAAAAGCAGTTACTCCTCGTAACATTAGCATTAGACCAAATAGAGAGACAGATATATTTTTTTAAATTTTGTATTTTCTATGTCTGTTCTGTGCCGTGTATACTTTTATATGCATTTAGTAAAAAGCTGTTATTTTGGAATAACAAACAGACACGCCAATTTTATCTGTATAGAGTATAGATTTATATCGTTCCTGGGGCCCGACCATGAGCTCTTATTGTAATGTTAGTTCAGCTGTGTGACAGTGACATATGTATACACGTCATATACATCTGTCTCATAATGAGAGTACAACTATCATGGCAATAAGAGCTCATGGTAAGGGCCCTGTACAATCCATTTCATACGTTGTTGAATTCAATGACAGATCTCCAATCAACGTGTTATAATTAAAATGATCGCATAAGTGTCGACACGTAAAAGCAATAACCTTCGGATTTACGTTGAACAGGAATAAGGCATTGTGTACACGTTCGGGGGAAATGAAATGGGACGTGACTGGACGACGCCCGCCTGGATTTAAAATAAAACGGAGTAATTTTTAATTTAACGTCCTGTGTGGATGTCCCTTTGTATAGTTGACAGGGTTTCCATTAGTGGATATTTTCCAACATGGATGATACTCTTAATATATTTTTTACTATGGTCGTCTCATTATCGACAGAAATTTCTAAAATTTCTTATTCAATAACACTAAATATATGAGTATGAAATATCTTATAACATATTTAAAGGTAGGTGCTCGGGGCTTTTCACAATAATATAATGAAAATAAATAGGTACGTTATTTACAAAATTTTATCGTGAAAAGTCCCGAGTACCTTTGAATATGAATTTAAATCGCGAAAATATAACAAATATTATCTCATAACATAGTTGTAAATATCGTTGGAACTTAATCATATTCGGTGAAATGTGGGTGTTGATGTCACAACACCTCTGCTTACCCCTTCGGGGACCCTTCTGGGATGGCGTGAGCATATACTACTAGTTGTAAATATAACGTTGAGGGAGAAGGAGTAACAAATACACAAATATTTAAAATCTTATTAAAAATAAATCTGATTTGAAAAAATATTTACGCATGAAATCCAAATTATTAAGGGGTTGTTCCAATAACAGTTCAAAAATCCCCATTGCAATCGAAAGCTTTGAATGGGGATTTTCGGAAAACCTTTCCACAAATCCCGATTAGGTATTAAATCAAATCGTCATCATTTATTTAAGAGTCACTCTTGTCGGTGAAGAAATTAAAAAAGTTATGTAAAATATTTTCTTTGTATGTATATATCTACACGTAACAAAGAACACACGATTTAATGTCTCTGGAACCAGCGGCTTAGATTGTGTGTCGATATATAAGTCAATCAATCAGTTCTTTGAATTTGATAATGTATATATAGGATAATGATCTCCAACCGAATTTCGGTTACGGCGGCTAATCTCAACGAGGATCAGCCTTGTACGCAGGAGATATTATAGTGCACAAGTGTGTGCGCAAACACAGATGCACTCTTTATTCCCTCACTCTCATAGTCCGATGGGACGGCAATCCGACACGACCGGAGAGAGATCAGGCGTAGGACCAACGGCTTAACGTGCTTTCCGAGGCACGGGGGTGGAAACACCGCCAACTTCCAAACTCCGGGCATGTTTATTGTGAATTTCTTGACAGAAAAACCCAATATACATTTTTGACCCAACCCGGGAATCGAACCCGGGACCTCGTGATCGGCAGGCGAACGTACTAACCATTAGACCAACGAGGCAGTCAATATATAGGATACAGTTAGTAGGTATAATATATTCGCTATCACCAACCCTAGCAGACAGTCGTCGACAAAATACTTGCCCTTTGATGCCACGATTACGAATCTGAATAACAAAGAGCTTGCAAATTTCCGGCGCGACGGTACCGACCACTTTGATTCAGAAAAAGGTGGTTTCCAATATAGCTTTGACCGCGGATTGGGAACACTTGTTAGTCGGCATTTTCTATAGAATTGTACGTCGATTGCTTTCGAGTTTGCTTTGCGAATTTATGCATTTTGTCACACGTAATAGGTTCCAAAATAATTGAATCGTGAAGTAGATTGCATAAAAACTAGTTGTGCCCTGCGGTTTCACCCGCATAGACTTCATTATTAGCTATCAGCCAGTGAAAATCGGTCCTGTCAAAATCGGTCTAGCCGCTTCAGAGATAAGCCGGAGCAAACAGACTGCAGAGAGAAAATAAAGTCTGTAACGAGTATTAAAAACAGATACTTCAATTTTATTTATCAGTATAGATTATGAATATATAGATATAAATTAGTTTTATAATGTACTTTAAAATGATCACACAATGATTTATCACTTTTCTCCGTAAGGTGACAGCGTGATCGATAGTGAGCCCATCACCGTCTCAGACACAAGACGTTTATACGTCTTGAAATTTTTTCTCAGTCTGAATAAAAATATAATGATCTGAATTTCGGAAACGGCTCCAACAATCGAAAGGGTCAAAAGGGTCCCCGAAGGGGTAAGCAGCGGTGTTGTAGCAATAGCACCCATATTTAGACTATAGCAAATGGGAGTAGCAAATGTAAAGCAATTTTCTTATAAATGTTAATGCGAAAGAACATGACAAGGGAGGGTTGCCCTACAGCCCTTGTCGCTGCGTCGGCGCCACGCCTACCTACTCGTGGTTTACGGTTACTGTTATCTCGGGACTCGATTGCTTTATCGATACAATCGAAATGCTTAATCGATTAAGGAGGAATTGAGACGCTGTGCTATAATGGGATTTTATTTTGAACTTTTACTGTTGGCTTGGCATCTTATACCTTTAAACGAGCAATTCTTGTACATATATAGAATTTGATCTCGGAAGCGAGTCCAACGAAGAACTATAAACTATAGGAAATTAGGTCCAGCCGCTTCCGAGATTAGCCGGAATAAACAAGCGAACAGACAGACGGAGAAAAAAAAATTATGTTTTCATCTATGCACCCCATAAATTTTCATATGCATTTAGTAAATAGCTGTTTATTTGGAATTAAAAACAGACACTTCAACTTTATTTATCTGTATCGATAAGAATACGTGCGACATTTGGCGTCATCTTGTGGAAGAATAAGTTCTGAGTTCACGATTCATGATATATCCTGGTGACAGACGGACAGACTAACAGCGGAGTCTTAGTAATAGGTTCCCGTTTTAACCCTTTGGGTGCGGAACCCTAATAACCGTCCCTTTGCTGTGTGGCTAAGTTTAGCATTCGAGCCGCACTTGCCAAACAGGCAATCATTGGCAATCATCAGGAACCCGTTATGACACAATTTGATGATCATTACGCAGTTTAGGACATTTCACGTGATGGTAATTGTTATCGAGTGGAATGTAAGCACTCATGATGTGAGAGCTATAGAGAATTTATCGGACGATAAAAAAATAATTTCAGGCGGTTATGTTTGGTAAGTGTGATTTGAATAATTTTTTAAAACTTGGGTCCTATAATATCATTTTGTGACTCAATTGAAAGGTGAAATGAATGTCAAAATGAAAAATTATTGGTTTGGATGGCGCCCTAGATAGTTTAGACGCACAAATCAGCCCGACAGATGGCGCTGCTGTTGATATGCAGGACAACGTCTGTCGGGTCCGATAGTATATGTATAAAAACGCCCAAATACCGTGACCGGCACGTGATTTATTATGTCATTCCCATATATTTCGTATCTTATCTCTTATTAGCGCAAGCATCATCCCCCTGGCCATTCCATCCCAAATATTGTTGCTGTCGGCACTTGATTCAACCCGATTTGGCTGATCACCTGATTTGTATACGAAGCGACTGCCATCTGACTTTCGCAACCCCTTTAACGAGGAAAATCTGTGATCTGGGTTAAACCAGTTGTCAGACTATTTTCCTACCTGTAACGATTGCCAAAGATGATAAATTGGCAACCGGGACTGACGGCTTAGCGTGCTCTCTGAGGCACGGAGGGAACTCGGGCGGTCACCCATTCAATTACTGGCTAGGGTGAGGGTTGCTTAAATTCGCTGATCGAATGATATGCGCAATAGCAACTGTGCCACGAGCTCCTCTATTATCTATTAGCGCAAGCGCCAGGATAACATTATCATCCTAGCTAATATACACGATGAAAAATGCTTGGGAATGATATGTCACGTGGCTGATTGATGTCATTTCTATACATTTTCTATCGTTTCCATTAGCGCAAGCGCGAGAGAATGTTAATTTGTCTAAGTCTACTGGACCCGTGAGCTGTGATGGCCTTGAGGTTTGAGCAGTCGCCTGCTACCCAAGTGACGCAAATTCGAACCCCAGCGGGACCTGTACCAATGAGTTTTTATAAAAAACTTATGTACAGTGATTTCACACCACGTGCTTTACGGTGAAGGAAAACATCGTGAGGAAACCTGTATATTTCAGAGAAGTAATTCAATGACGTATGTAAAGTGTCTGAGACGGCGATGGACTCACCATCTGTCACGTTGGCACTTAATCAATTTCGGTGAAAAGTGGGTGTTGTGATTACAGCACCTCTGCCTACCCCTTCGGGGAATACAGGCGTGAGCATATGTATCTACTAGACCCTTCCGGGAAGGAGAAGTTAGTGCGTAGCCGCTTAGGTGTGATCAACGGTGCTTATCTAAAACATTTTCACATTATCCTCAACCATTTGCGTGTATGTATACGTCGCAGGTAAGCACTCTAGGGTAATCTACCGCCAATTTAACTGGGCGCCGAGTGATTTTATTACGGTCGTAAACCGTTATCCCAACGTCAATGTTTATTTTATATCGATTGGTTTTTTATTTAGTATTCTTCGCCCGTGTACATGCACTTATCTTTATGCATGTCTAAAACATTGGAATATGTTTTTAAACCTTAAATCTACACTAGCTGTGCCCTGCGGTTTCACCCGCGTAGATTTGATTCTGGCAGTCGTAAGATGACAAAATTTCATACAAACTTACATATCCTCACGCCTGTATTCCCTGAAGGGGTAGGCAGTTGTAATAACAACACCCACTTTTCACCGAAGATGATTAAGTGCCAACGTGACAGAGGGTGAGTCCATCGCCGTCTCAGGCACTATACATACGTCTTTGAATTACTTCTCAGACATATGCAGGTTTCCTCAGTATGTTTTCCTTCACCGTAAAGCACGTGGTGTGAAATAACTGCACATAAGTTTTTTAGAAAAACTCATTGGTACAGGCCCCGCTGGGATTCGAACTTGCGTCGCTTGCATAGCAGACGACTGCTCAAACCTCGAGGCCACCACGGCTCTTTCATACAAACTTTCATCCCATATTGTATCCCCATGGGACTGGAATTAACCAAAATCCTTTCTTAGCGGATGCCTACGTCATAACATCTACCTGCCAAATTTCAGCCCGATCCCTCCAGTGGTTTGGGCTGTGCGTTGATAGATCACTATGTCAGTCATTCAGTCACCTTTGAGTTATATATATAAAGATTCGAGTGCCTTATAAATTAAAGTTGCCATTTCCAGCTCAATGAAATCCAAATCATTTCGTCTTCTTGGACGCATCGTTAGCCATCTGCCAGTGAAAATATCGTTAAAGTCGAGCCAGCCGTTTCGGAGATTAGCTGGAACAAACAGACAGACAGACTGAAAGATAGACAAAATTTAATAAAATCGGTTTTTCTATTTCAATACCTTGAATAGTTTCAAATATTATATCTATGTCAAAAGGTGTAATTTTGGAATTACAAACAGTGACTTCAATTGTATTTATCTGTATAGATGCATAGTGGATTAAAAATAATAGTCTGCAATGCAAAAATATAAGTCAAAATAAACGTAACGAAAACAGGTAATAAATAATACTCAACTTGCCTTACTTATTAATTCAGCCTAGATCCTATTATCTAGTTACCAAAATAGGTTCTAGAATAACGGAAATACTGCATTTTAGCTACGTATTTTATCACCGCCAATAAATCAGACAGCTTATCTGGAAATCGAATTAAAGTTATATATCGGTTTCGCTGTATAAATTCAGTAGGCCATGACTTAGGCTCGGAGCTAGGAGTGTCTGTAATAAAGTGTTGAAAAGCAAATAAAGTTATAGATACTGTCATGAGATATGAGCGGTAATTTTCATTGCGAAGTAGTCAATTTACTAGTCTTTATTTCTCTAATCATATCTATCAATGCAAGAGCGGTAACCACAACCCAAAATTATTGCTGAGCGTTCATACCTTGTGATGGTTTGAATTACACTATACCACAAAACAATTTTAGTTTGTAACACCAGCCGATGCTCTATTCTAAAAATGTAAGCCTAAGAAGTCTCTATGTATCTCGATCGATCGATATATCTCTATAAAATTTGTGTAGATCGATAGAAATATCACATATTGAAAAAATACTTAATTATATATACAAGGAACAGTACTTAAAACTAATTACAACTAGAAACTTGTCCCAAATCGGTGTCTCTCGGGATAGTGCCAAGAAGGCTAGCAGCATTGCCACGTTGAATGGCAATGTTGATTCTCTGAGCGAGAAAAGCCCCAGCCCGCTTGTCACGAGGCTTTGATAGAATGTTTTCAAAGTTCAAAAGTTCAAAGTTTATTTATTGCGTGAAATGCATGTAATGTATAAAGATGACAGTTTTTTTATGTATGTTTTTTGTTTTATTTAGTTTATTTATATAGAGCATCAATGCAATCTGCCTGTGGAGGCGTGCAGTATAATTATTTACAAAATCACCTTATGTCTATAAATCATTATTATTATCTATATATTTTATACAATCTTGGGTCAAGTTAAAGTTAACATTTCCAAAAATAACGTAATATAATTATCTAATTTCAAATATATGATATTATATAATTTTAAATATATGATGTGATAATGTGTGCGAGCTCCCGGTGTAAGTATCGGTCGGTAGCGCTCTAACACCCCCGGGGGCGTTATATACGGTGCCCACGTAAGGACGTGGGATTTTATTCCAATGTGTATTTTAAAATGTTATAGCACGAGGAAATGTGAGCGTTAGTTTATTTTAGCGTGCTAATGCGCGCGGTAAACTTTGTTATATGTTTTGATAGTATCTTGTTTGAGGCATTATTGGGTCCGGTTGCCCGGAAGCACGTCGACCCTTGGGATCTTTTGTGTCGCCCTTACCCTTTTGCACTACGTACCTGACTCCTCAAATACTCCCTGAACAAGCCGGCAGATCTTGCCCATGGGGAAGAGCTTGTAGTCCTCTGGTTTCGGATACGCCTTACCCAGTAGGTTCATTCGCCATCTGGCCAGTGCTGTTTTGTTAGTAACAGCATAGCAGAATACTTTAAATGAAAATGAAATAATTTATTCTGTTCTTCGACATTCATAGGCCCTGGTAAGGTACCTATGAATGTCGAACAATTGACCACCGGTTTGGAAAGCCTTCTGTGAAGAACCGACAATAAACTCAGCTGGCATCATGCATTTACATTTAATTACATAGTAAATAATTTTTTATTGCAATTAAATTCATATAAAATTATTCACATACAACACTTGAGGTCCATTAACTAGACCGCTTCGATGGTCTAATGGTCGCAAGCAATACTGCATCATAATCCTAACCTATCGGAGCATACAGACTTGAGAATATAATAGGTATATTATGTATTATTTTTGTGATTTATTGTGTAAAGGTTTTTTTGTAAAGACTAATAAATGAGTTTATTGCCAGGTTCTTCTCAGTACAAACAACTTTCCGAACCTGGCGGTAGCATGTATAATCCTGTATTAATCATGTTGTTCTGACTATTTGAAAGTACTTTGTTAAAAGTTTAACCGTATTAAGATTTTTTTAAAGTTGAATTTCAATATGATTATTAACTCCGATATCTTGTGAGGAAGGCAAAACGGGGTCTCGGGACTTGTATCTCAATCTTACAGAAGATCGCAAGTAATTAAATAAAGTAATAAAGTCTTCCTTAACAAACAAACTCTCTTTGTTTATACGATAAAAACCGAAACATTGTTTGATTTCCTGACTGCCGATTGATATTGGTGAATGTGCGCAGTGCATACATTGTTTGAGGTACAAATGGCTGCTGCTGTATTCCGTGGCAACATTTATAGTATATGGCAATAGCAATAGAAATTGATAAATTATTCATAATTAAAATGAGTTTCATATCCCTATAATATGACACCTTGGCAACATGGTTTCTCAGCGTTCCACTCGTTGTCGAGTGTCGGTTTTAAGGAAACAAAATTGAACCTTATCCTCTATGTATGAAATATCAATTAAATATGATTGAAACCAACGTTCGTCGTCGAGTTCGACGCTGAGAAACCTTAGTAAACAACGTGGCTGTCTGTAAATTTTTCGCTTTTAAAACATACTTTAGAATCGCTTTATTAACCTAGCTTACAAAATGTACGGGAATGACATATGTCACATGACTTGTTTATGTTATTTCCATACATTTTATATGCGCGAGAGAATGTTACTTTGTCTAGGGCTTCTGGAAGCAACTCGCCGGTGCTTTTTTCTTCCACATGCAATAACGACCGTTGTATGAATATTTGAATAACTCCACACAATAGTTCGTTGCGGTATTTTTCGTGCAATTACTCGGCAGTTAGTTTGTTCGAGCGACCTGCATACAATGTACGTAAAAGTGCTCTCGTTTGCGGTGAACAATAAAAAAATATATTATATTTGAATCGTAATCCACCGCCCGCGGCTTTGCCCACGTGTTATTCAGTCATATTTTAGAATTCTATTCATGAAGGAAGTTGTAAACTTGGTCATGTAGTTTTGTAGCCTGTGCGTAACAAACAAACAAATATTTCCTCTTTATATATTAGCATTAACAGGACAAGACTTTTTATTGTGTAACTAGCTGTGCCCCGCGGTTTTATCCACGTAAAGTTAATTTTATGGGTGACCGAACACTTAATGTTTTTTAAATAAAAGTAACCTTAGTTACCTTGTAGTTACCTATCCGCCAGTGAGTCTCGTTAGAATTGGTTCCGTCGTTTCAGAGATTAGCCGGAACAAACACACGGACAGACAGACGGACAGAAAGAGAAAACATACATACATATGCTCACGCCTGTATTCCCCGAAGGGGTAGGCAGAGGTGTTGTAATAACAACACCCACTTTTCACCGAAGATGATTAAGTGCTAACGTGACAGATGGTGAGTTTATCGCCGTCTCAGGCACTATACATACGTCTTTGAATTACTTTTCAGAAATATGCTGGTTTCCTCACGATGTTTTCCTTCACCGTAAAGCTCGTGGTGTGAAATCACTGTACATAAGTTTTTTAGAAAAACTCATTGGTACAGGCCCCGCTTGGATTCGAACTTGCGTCGCTTGCGTAGCAGGCGACTGCTCAAACCTCAAGGCCACCACGGCTCGTAGAAAGAGAAAATTAAAAAAAAAACGTTTTTCTATGTCAGTACCAGTCTGTACAGCAGACTCGTATCCATTTAGTCAAAATGTGTTATTTTGGAATTACAAACAGACACTTAATTTTTTTTCTCTGTATAGATTTCATTCTGGAATTAATTCCTTATTTAATTTTAAAGTTGATGCCTTCTACCGCTATTGATGTGATATTTGGCATGGTACATACCATCGTTTCTACTAGCGAAGCGTGAGGATGACGTTATTTGTCTACAGGCCCTAGGGCCTGACCATGAGCTCTTATTGCAATGATAGTTCAGCTGTGTGACAGTGATAGATGTATACACGTCAAAAACTGTCTCAAAATAAGAGTAAAACTATCTTGGTAATAAGAGCTCATAGTTTCGGTCCGTCCTTGGACACCCTCTTATAACACACTATACTCGTTCAGCTTTTGAAAATTTTCCCTATTTCTTCGCGTACATCGAAAGTATCTCCGCCATACTTCCTCAATTGCTGCTGAGTAAATCCAACGATGATATTAATATCATATTGAATCGGAGCACCGGAGTGGATTTCTAATAAAGCGCAAACAGCTCTCCTCTCGATACCCATTCAGTGTTGCACTCTTCAAACACTATAAACAATTCATATTCCTCCGAGCTCGCCGCTCGATACGTATTTGTGGAACGATCTGTTGTACGCTTATTGAAAGGCCTTACAATGGCTTTATGAGCTCTGTAGGTATATTTTATCTGAAGGGGCAAGCTAGATGTAAGAATAACCCACTTTTCAACGACGATAATCAAATGCCAATGAGACATATGGTGTGTTCATCGCGGTCTCAGCCACTATACATACATGCAGGTTTCCACACGATGTTTTCCTTCATCGTAAAGCACGTGGTGTGAAATTACTGCATATAAGTTTTTAGAAAACCTCATTGTAACCGCTCCGCTGGGATTCGAACATGCGTCGCTTGCAGCAAGCGACTGCTCTAACCCCAAAGCCACCACGGCTTTTTATTTTATGATTTGAAGACTCTATAAATACCAGCCCCCTTGAAGATCTTTGGGTGGAGATGATCACTCTGATTTGTTCACTGCATAATGAAATAGATAATATCGCATGTTTGGATTAAATCCAATGAACCACACTCGATGGAAACACTAATCATAATTAAACGAAACGAAAATCAATACAATTGGTACAATTCGTAACGTTAATTGGGTGTATAACAATTATGCAGCGCAGCGCTTTATTGACGAATATCATCTAAGTGGGTTCCTATGTGATTATCAACTAATTAACATGTCCGCCGGATGAAATGTTTTATACACAAGTACTTACCTGTTAACAAGAGCGATTGTGGCTCAGTCGTGCTATTAACGAAGTACTTCCGCCAGGTTCGGAAGCTTGCTTTTACTGAGAAAAACCTGGCAAGAAATTCGGTAAATACTATTTTCAAACATATTATACAATTTTAAAAATATATATATGCTCACGCCATCCCAGAAGGGTCCCAGAAGGGTTGAGCAGAGGTGTTGTAACAACACCCACATTTCTCCGAATATGATCAAGTGCTAACGTGACAGAGGGTGAGTCCATCGCCGTCTCAGGCACTATACATACGTCGAATAACATGTTAGACACATTACAGACGTCTTTGAATTACTTCTCAGACATATGCAGGTTTCCTCACGATGTTTTCCTTCACCGTAAAGCACGTCATGTGAAATAACTACACATAACTTTTTTTAGAAAAACTCATTGGTACAGGCCCCGATAATATATTACTTAAGAAATATAAGCCCATGGACACAGTTCAAGTGCACAAATGTCGATAAAAGTTAAAATAAAGTAAAAAAAGTCTAGTAGTTGTACTGACATCTAAATGGTTAGCTTGAGCCCCCACAAACAGCATCTGTTCACCTGCCTACCCATTCAGGTACCCTTTTGTGAAGAGCGTAAGCTTAGGTTTTTAGATACAGGTCCCGTCACGAGCTATGACCGCTGATTTTGAATGCGCAGTAGACATTCTATGAGACTGTCTTTGTCTGTCTGTATATATCCCTACATTTTACTGAGCGCTCATATCTCGAGACGGTATCTATACACTGTTAATTTATATTGTTTTTAAGAGCTGCTTTTAAAACTTCTTGGTACTGTGGATAATATGAAGAGCGCAATATCCGCGCCAGTGCAATTAACTACAGTTGACTCGCGACGGATATTGCGCGTTTCTCTATCTGTGCGCTGTCTTTGAGCTCGATCGACGATTCATGACTCATCATGTGACACTTGAGGCAGTTAAGCGAACGTTTAGGGTATATGGCGAGACTCGACAGCACACTGGGCGTAAAGCAACTAGACGTGGAAAGAATTGAGGACACGGGAATGATTAAAAAATATCTCATTTGAAATTACGTAGGCAGAAAGTCAGGAATATAGTTTATAGTGTAGGCAGAGGTGTTGTAATAATAACACCCACTTTTCACCAAAGATTATTAAGTGCCAACATGATAGATCTAACGCCGTCTCAGGCACTACTTTAATTATTTCTCAGATGCAGCTTTTCAGATGATATGCAAGTTTCCTCACTATGTTTTCCTTCACAGAATTTAAATAAGTATCTGAGGGAATGGTGGCCAGTAAGCTGGCTGCGTTACCTCGCTGGATCGCTAAACTAATCCTCTGACCGATGTAAGAACCAGCTCGACCCTCACCAGAGACGTCAACCAGGCGTTTTGAAAGATCCTTAAAAAGGACTTTCGAATATTGATATTCAGTAATAGTTTTAGGAAGCTTCAGATTATGAGTACTTAAATCTAGTTAGATAAAAAATATATAAGGTGTCCCGCGAGCCGAAGTCAAAACGAAACCGCCAAGTTATAATAAGGTATCTGAAAAAATTAAATAAAAATACTATAATTTTTCCAAACTAGTCCCCCGTTCCCATAAATAATTACTTATTTAATTTATTTATAAAATTATAGTAACGGGAGTTAAAATGCTTACAGAATATAGAATATATTTTTTTAATACCTAAACACTGAAAAATATTACTCCTGTTTTTTGTATAAAAAATATTGAAATAATATCAACCCAGAGCCGTGGTGGCCTCGGGGTTTGAGCAGTCGCCTGCTACGCAAGCGACGCAAGTTCGAATCCCAGCGGGGCCTGTACCAATGACTTTTGCTAATAAACTTATGTACAGTGACTTCACACCACGTGCTTTACGGTGAAGGAAAACATCTTGAGGAAACCTGCATATTTCTGAGAAGTAATTCAAAGATGTATGTATAGTGCCTGAGACGGCGATGGACTCACCATCTGTCACGTTAGCACTTAAACAAATCCGGTGAAAAGGGGGTGTTGTGATAACAACACCTCTGCCTACCCCTTCGGGGAATACAGGCGTGAGCATATGTATGTGTCAACCAGGTGGCAGATGTGTCGTAAGAGCAACGCCCTTTTTTATATTTTTCTGAAACCTATTATTACTTAGCTTATCAACTATTTTAGTTTTGGCTCATTGGAAATCCTGTATGCAGCCTATATGCATGAAGTATGTATAAGATGCAATATAAAATATTGAAATCCTCAAAATGGAAGTAATAAAATAAGACGAGAACTAATAGAAAAGAAAGTGGATAAGTTTAATGCAGATATTATCCTAATTCTCGGCGCAGTTTGGACGGACGAGCCTTCATCTGCATTTAAATTATGGATTTAAATAAAACCGTTGGTAAAAACCCGGGTTTGGATAAAACTGCTCATAAAACTTGGGGCGCGCAAATCCTCTTTATGGCGTGGTACTTCGACGGATTCTGTATTTAATTATTAAAGCGATTGATATACAATCCGCTAATGGTTTGTTTTGTTGAAGGATTGGTCTACCCGGAGTCCCCCCTAAGCACTGAGGATGGCCACCGGGGGGATTTTAGTGCGGTAAAAATCCCACATACCCTCTCCTAGGGCGGTCGGGGACCCTTTGAAGGTTTCCCCCTCGTCAATAAAAAAAATAAAAGTTGTCGGGCAAAGTATTATTGGTTGTTTAGATTTGTGCCCGATTTAAAAAAAATACTACAGTTACATACAAACATATTACATGAATACTGTATTCCCCGAAGGGGTGGGTCCCCGAAGGGGTAGGCAGAGGTGATGTAATAACAGCACCCACTTTTCACCGAATATGATTACGTGGCAACGTGATAGATGGTGAGTCTATCGCCGTCTCAGACGCTATACGTACATCTTTGAATTAATACTCAAACATATGCAGGTCTCCTCACGATGTTTTCCTTCACCGCAAAGCACGGGGTGTGAAATCACTGCACATAAGTTTTTAGAAAATCCCTTTGGTACAGGCCCGCTGGGATTCGAACTTGCGTCGCTTGCGTAGCAGGCGACTGCTCAAACCTCAAGGCCACCACGGCTCTTATCTATTATATAATTAATTTCTTGGTTTCTCTTTTTCCCCATAACTTCACTACCTCACTCAACACACCCCTTTAAATGTAAGTAATGTTTTTTTTAAGCTCTCGTTAACAATTTTCCTCTATTACCATTATTTTGAGTACAATACTTTTTGCAAAATTTATTAACAAACAAACATTTTTATCTTATCTTATCTTTGTGAAATCTAAATAGACTCACTATTATTGGGACTTGAACATGTGATTGGCGAAATGTATGCTCTCTACCCCTTCGTGGAATACAGGCGTGTGCATATTATTTATTAAAATAAAAAATAATGTTTTAGTGCCACGTTTCCTAACAATCTCAACGCACGTATCTAATTTTAATTAATAATTATTTGCTTTGTAATGAAATGTCCATAATGCCAGCTGTGTTTCTTTCCGGTTCTTGTCAGAAGGTTAGTTTCCGAACCGGATGTTCATAAATGCCTTACCAGGGCCTACACTGAATAAATCATTTTCATCTTCATAACCTGCCTGCTTGCGTCTCGAATTTGATTCCAGCGTCGGGGCAAACATTGTCTATATACTAACAAAATTCAAGATGTAGGTAAGCTAAAGTCACCATTCATGGACAGTATAGGCGAATTTTTTTCATATTTGCTCTGTAAATTCTTTATATTTTGGCATACATTCTTAGAGATTTGGAGTTAAATTAAAAGCTCTTTTCTCAATCAGTATTTAATGTTTAATTTCAGTTTAGTACTTAGTACAATAAAATAATATAAATAAACAACACTCCTACTTAGACACCAGTAATGGACAGTAAATATCCAGTGTTGTGTTTTAGGGCTAAAATGATAATTTATAGTATGGTTTATATTATAAAATTGATACATTTCTATTGATGAATCATTAAATAATAATAAAAATTCAATGATATGATAAGTGTACCTACATCGCGATTCTAGTAAGAAATTACGATTCCCGACACCAAAAGACACCGCGAAACTAACAACCGTAATGGCCGCAATCAAAATGGGTGTCAGTAGTCAAAAACAGTTGTTATGACAGCTAAAATACTGGCACAACTGGTCGGTATTGACATTACAAAAAAAATACGGCGCGTTTGCTTAATTTTGGCAGAAAAAACAAAAAATGTCCATCACTGGTCCGCGTCCAACATAGGTGCCGTTACCTTATGTCTTAAATCAGATTACCAACAAATGTACTGAAGAACTACGAAACCTCGCAAAGATTTTGTGAAGAAGTAACACATTTGTTGGTCCACGTCAAAGTATTCTGTCCACGAGTGAAAAGGCTACTTCGAGAAATAACACCACAAGGCCGGTACCCACTATGGCTGAGATATGCTAAGTAAAAGTTATAAAGTTGCTTCGAGGTCTTATCCGCGTAGATCTCGACCACTCACTCATACATACATACATACATACATACATATGCTCACGCCTGTATTCCCCGAAGGGGTAGGCAGAGGTGTTGTTATCACAGCACCCACTTCACACCGAATTTGATTAAATGCCTACGTGACAGATGGTGAGTCTATCGCCGTCTCACTATACATACGACTTTGAATGACTTCTCAGAAATATGCAGGTTTCCTCACGATGTTTTCCTTCACCGTAAAGCACGTGGTGTGAAATCCACTGTACATAAGTTTTTTTAGAAAAACTCATTGGTAGTAAAACTAAACGTCAAAGGAAAGAAGTTCTTACTAAGCGCTGCTTAATGCGATCATAGTTGGTCACCTGTTAAACCACGTTCTTTAATAAAAAATAATTGCTCATTTCAAAATTGGTAGTGCCAGTCCTTTAGTCCAGAAATGAGGCTGTAACTCAGCTGGGCACAGGATACAGTGGCCGAATGTCCTCGCGATAAAATTGGATACGTCCATCCAAATATTTATGGCCGCTATAGATAACTCTCGATTGCGTGAGAATTCCATGAAAAAAAATCGAGCTTCTGGAAGATTTATTTAGTGGGTAAAGGAATTGAAGGTTCGAAATAGGTACATACAGATAGAACAATCTTTCCATATAATAAACCTTAAGAGCTGAAACATTTTACACACACATTATTTAATAATCAATCACACGGGATCGTAAACACTTGATGGATTATATAAAACTATCATAATAATTCTTCTCAGTAAAAGCAACCTTCCGAACCTGGCGGTAGCATGTATAATCCTATGTAATCGTGTCTCTCTGACGATTTGAAAGTACGTTGTAAAAAGTCTAATCGAATAAAGATATTTTGAATTTTTTATCGAATCATCATGAGAACACGAGGTCCCGGTTTCGATTCCCAGTTGAGTTAAAAATAGATATGAGGTTTTTCTTTCAAGCAATGCACAATAATGCCCGGAGCTTGGAAGTTGGTGTGTCACAGTTGCTATTTCATATCATTCGATCAGCGAAGTTAAGCAACTCTAACCCTTGCTAGTAATTGGATGGGTGACCGCCCGAGTTCCCTCCGTGCCTCGGAGAGCACGTTAAGCCGTCGGTCCCGGTTGACAATTTATTATCTTCGGCAATCGTTACAGGTCGGTTGGAGGCCTAAAATAGTCCGAAAACTGGTTTAACCTTGTTCACAGATTTTCCTCGTCATAGGTGTTGCGAAGTTCAGATGGTAGTCGCTTCATATAAAAATCAGGTGATCTGCCGTATCTGGTTGAATCAAATGCCGACCCCAACAATGTATGGGATAAGGCCAGGGAGATGATGAAATAGTGCCTTCACGCGCTATGATCGCTTAGCGAATAGAGTGGGGTTAACTGTGCATGTATTTCTCATAAAATGAGACTCATAAAATGATTACTGCTCGTGACGGCATCTGTTATATGAATTTGATTTTGATCTGGTTCTGTAAACCGCAAGTCCTTTAATAAAGCGCGCTCAACACGGTCGCTACTCATATAGACATATTTTCTTGCTCTCTGAACGACTTCATGAAGGCTACATATAACTTAGTGAGTGAATAAATAGACTTATGTTGTTTAGTGTATAGTGCGTAATTGTAACTGTATTATAGTAGCTACACTATCGCCTTTTTTTTGTTGACGAGCGGGAAACCTTCAAAAGGTCCCCGACCGCCCTGAGAGAGGCAGGTCGGGGTATGTGGGATTCTTACCGTACTAAAAGCCCCCCGGTGGCCATCCTCAGTACTCAGGGGCGACTCAGGGTACTCTGATAGAACGCACCGGTCCCCCCCCCACACATTGCTGGGGGCACATCCCCGGGGCAGCTGTATGGCAGCCCCTGGAGACCTCGCTGAGCAAGGCAGCCCGAGCCACATCACGCAGGTCCTCCGGCCCTCTTTTAGTCGCTTATTACGACAGGCAGGAGATACCATAGCCATATTCTTAGAAACTGGCTATTGGGTGGGTTAACCTGTAATGAAAGTGTATGTATGTAAATAAATATATAAATAAATAAAAATAAAGTTGATTACGCGTGAGAATCTAGAATACCTTTAGATTACTTCCTGGTGATCGCAAGTGTACGGGGATGTAAAATGTGATTAGAGAGAAGGGTTGTTTTAATTAAATTCCTGAGAAGTCGTTAGCCCGCACTTACATTACGACGTGGCATTCTGCATTCGGCGACAAGTAGTGTGAGATTATACGAAGTTGGCCTCCCCTGTTTTATTATACGAAGTTGGTAAACAAGCATGATGGTAAGCGCTTACGTCACAGTCCTTCTCTTTGAACTCCTTATACGTCATGATAGACACCATTTCTTTAACTTGTTTCATGCATATAAAAATATATCTTTGAATGATCATTCCCGCTTCTCATAGTAATTCTTTTTGACCGAACAAGAACTGTAATCCATCGCCTCTTGTTTCAATCGTGAGGGTTGGAATGGAATTTACATAGAAATGCGTCTCGGTCGTTGACGGTTGGAAACTTCCTTCTTTGCAATAGGGATGCGTAACGAGCCGATGTTGAACTATCGATGATTTTTGGAATCGATTAATTTCTTTGCGATTTTAAGGTAATCGATTCAAAAGGATTGCGATACGAATAGTCTTATTATATTAGGAACGATTATTTATGGATATGTCGGTGTGTTTTTCAGGCTTGTAGTTTGTAGGTTTTGTGATGGAAATGGCGTAAAACACATGCTGGGTAAAAATAATACACTGGTAACACCGCGCGGTGCAGCTAGTACATTTATAAAAAAATAGTTTTTATTTAATTGTAAAAGCAAAATATAAAAAAAATATCATAACTCGATTCAAGAGCAATCGATTCTTCGTATTCGATCCTCGATCCAAATCATCGATTACAATAAAATCGTCCATCACTAGTTTGCAATATTGGCGGTGATCGAGAGAGTTCAACTTTATGAAAATACTTGGCTCAGTTGTTAAGTTTTAAAGAATTTGTCGGGGTTCTTGGTCGTGGTGAATATTGTTATTAGTTAGCCTTTGATGGATTCTTGCGGTATTTGGAACTTATTGCATTGTTTTTGTGTATACAGGAGGGACTCTCGATTCACGTAAAACAAATAATCGAATAATCGAGATATAGTTGAACGATTGAAATCGTCCGATCGAGGTCTTATACAAAAAATATTTAGGCAATTCTGTAATGTTCGGGCACAATGAAGCTGACGTTGTTTATGGAAAAGAGGAGCTCGAGGCACAGTTGCTATTGCGCATATCATTCGATCAGCGAAGTTAAACAACCCTAAGCCTAGCCAGTAATTTAATGGGTGACCGCCCGAGTTCCCTCCGTGCCTCGGAGAGCACGTTAAGCCGTTGGTCCTGGTTGCCAATTTATCATCTTTGGCAATCGTTACAAGTCAGTCGGAGGCCTAAAATAGTCTGACAACTGGTTTAACCCAGATCACAGATTTTCCCCGTTAAAGAGGTTGCGAAGGTCAGATGGCAGTCGCTTCGTATAAAAATCAGGTGATCAGCCACATCGGGTTGAATCAAGTGTCGACCCAAACAGTGTATGGGATAAGGCCAGGGCGATATTGTTTATGGAAAAGGTTCCATAAAAATACTACGTCTTTAAATATCCTCACCATAATATCTTCGAGCGCCGACCCCTAAAATACATGGAATAAGGTCAGGGAGTATATAATAATAATAATCTGAATCTCGGAAACGGCTCCAACGATTTTCATGAAATGTAGTATGCAGGGGGTATTGGGGCGGTAAATCGATCAAGTGGAGTTTCTTTTTTAGAAAACTTCAAAAAAACGTTCATGCATAAAATACAAAGATAAAATAGAATCAAAAAAATCATATACATACGTACATATGCTCACGCCTGTATCCCATGGGGGTAGGCAGAGACCGTTCGCCACATGCTACGATCCATACATACTTCTTTAGCTTCTACCACATTCATGCGTCTCTTCATACACTCTTCGGTTACGAGTGCACGAAATTTGACCTTTCTAGAAAATACAAATAAAGCGGTATTTAGATTTATGATAATTATTTTTATGAACGATTTAAATGAAACCTTATTCCTTAAAGCACTGTGTATAATATAGCTTAAACAAACACCAAGTCTCAAGTACAATATTGGGGTATACCACACAAGTTTTAATGAAAGTATTCCAGAAACTAGTTGCAGTAGATCTGACTGAGTCCTGCCTGGTTGAGGTTGCCAACTGACCGACTCTCACATTATTACCCGATCGACAAACGGTTACACAATTTTAGCAATGGTTTAATTTAACGCTTGATGTAATTCAAAATGTTTAAGGATATGTTTATTAAATCATATTTTATGTCATGTTTATAGGCAAATGAATTCGTCAACGCTTTATCAAATCTAAATCACTATATATGGACCACAGGTCTGTACATCATCATCATTATTTATATTGAATTATCTCATCGAATCTAGTTAGTAATAGTCAAGTAATTCTTATACTCATTACCTGTATTCCCCGAAGAGGTAGGCAGAAGTAAACTTATTTACACATACACTCAAATTTAGCCAGTCATATTGGATTCCCATGTCCCAGAGGAGCACATAGCATGCATATCATTCGATCAGCGAAATTAAGCATTCCTAACCCTAACCAGTAATTGGATGGGTGACCGCCCGAGTTCCCTCCGTGCCTTGGAGAGCCACGGACCGACGGCTTAACGTGCTCTCCAAGGCACCCATCCAATTACTGGCTAGAGTTAGGGTTGCTTAACTTTGCTGATCGAATTATATGCGCAATAGCAATTGTGCCACGAGCTCCTCCATATAGCAATATAACTAATACTCAACCTTTACTGTGTAACCGGTCCTTACAAACAGTGAAGGCTAAGTTTAACGTGGTGTTTGTAGAAACATCGATTCAAACTTCGCAGTCGGAAATTGAATATTGTGAACCTCATATTCATTATACAAGCTGAGGCGAATATACACAAATACCACGGATCTACCTAGGATTGTTCCGAGCATAAACAAGAATAATTAGTTTTTTTTACCCAAAAAAGTTTCTATTTAACTGTTACATACATACACATGCTCACGCCTGTATTCCCCGAAGGGGTAGGCTGAGGTGTTGTAATCACAACACCCACTTTTCACCGAAGCTGATTAAGTGCCAACGTGACAGATGGTGAGTCCGTCGCCGTCTCAGACACTATACATACGGCTTTGAAATACTTCTCAGACATATGCAGGTTTCCTCACGATGTTTTCCCTCACCGTAAAGCACGTGGTGTGAAGTCACTGTACATTAGTTTTTTTTTAGAAAATCTCATTGGTACAGGCCCCGCTGCGATTCGAACTTACGTCGCTTGCGTAGCACGCGACTGCTTAAACCTCAAGGCCACCACGACTCATGTTTTATATAACTACTATTAATATTGTAGTGTCTGTCTGTTCAGATTGTGCAGACCTTTTTATCACTTAACCGTTGCAATTTTTGTATTCACCATCTACTTATCATCCAAAACGAGAATGCATCCATCATTCCATCACAGTTCCAATCGAATTTCTTCTTAGACACAGGTTTCCTCACGATGTCTTCCTTGAGCTATTCACCAGTTAGCAAACAAATAAAAGTAATTTAATTTATGTTTCCCATAGCCTATAACTACGTTATCGTTAGAGCTGGATATTTTACGACTTCTACATAGTAACATATTCATAAAACCCTACAACTTCTAGAAGACAATTGTTCCTTTTTCCCCTTCACCCTGCATATCGTGTTCAAATCTTGGCGTGTTTATTATGACGAAATAAGGTATTGAATTTAAGTATTCTACAGGGTGTCGGGGAAAATAGGACAGCTGTTAAAATATATGGTAGAGTATAATTTTAGGAAGCAAATAAAATTATTACCACAAAAATATCTTCTTCCGTTTTCGAGTAATTGACGTTCAAAGTTGACCATATCAAGACCTTATTTTCGCATAAAAATCAGCGATAACGTAGAGTTATTCACGTGAAATCTAACTACGTTATTATTATTTTTTCCTATTAATAGTTTCTGAAATAATCGCATAAAACCATTTTTCGAAATCATTAACCTTCTCTTTAATTTAACAAGTTTAATTACCGCTTACGTAATGTAGGAAAACGCGGCCGCGCGTTCATTCAATCGCTTAAGGCCGCGCGCTCTTCGGCCCTTAACAACCATAGTCTATAACTACGTTATCGTTAGAGATGGATATTTTACGACTTCTACATAGTGTTATATTCATAAAACCCTACAACTTCCAGAAGACAATTGTTCCTTTTTCCCCGACACCCTGCATATGGACACGCGTTAAAATCTTGGCGAGTTTATGTGACGAATTAAGGTATTGAATTGATTTTCTCCAAGTGGACACATTTACTGTTGGTGAAAAAACGACTTCACCGGAATTCGAACTTCCTCTACTCCAACCACTCGGCCACCACAATCTTGAAATAAAAGATCATCATCTCCCTGGCCTTATCATACATTGTTGGGGTTGGCACTTGATTCAACCCGATGTGGCTGATCACCTGATCTTTATACGATCTGACCTTCGCAACCCCTTTAATCCCTTCATGCCGAACTGTCGCGCGAGCTCGATCTCCAGTTCCAAGATCGCTGTGTGCGCTGAATGCCCTCCTGGACTCATGTCCCGACTGTGATGTGCTTGGTGGTGAATGGAAGGTGATTTTGAATCAATGCTTAATTTATTCTGGATCCATTTTTGAAATTTGATAAACATATACAAGTCATTACCAACCGATGTCGTAAACTAATTGCAGTGTTTAAAAATATTAGACACGTAGCTGACAGAAAAGTACTTAAAATGCTATACTTTGCCCTTTGCCAGTCTCTAATCACATATTGCATTGACAGTTGGGGTGGTGCTGCTAAAACACATTTGCTACCATTGGAACGTGCACAGCGAGCTATTCTTAAAGTCAGCAATTTTTTACCCTATAGGTATCCCACAGCTACGCTATATAGTGATATTGGCGTACTCACTGTCCGTCAACTTTTCATAGCCAAATTGATTGCCAAACAACACAAGCTCTGCCCCATGGGTAATTCTAAAGTATGCGCTCCGACAAAACGCCGTTCTGATAAAATCTTCCCAGTACCGAGGTCTAATACGGTTTTTGCCAAAAGGTTCCCATGCTTTCTTGGTAGTCGATTATATAATAAAATTTCCAAAAGGACCAAATTAATTAATCTCAACACGTATAATTTGAAAAAAGTACTTACTGATATATTAAAGAGACAAGATTATGACGAAACCGAAAATTTACTAATAAATGTGCAATAATTCATTGGTGAACTGGTAAATGTTTTTTTTTTTTTTTTTCCCCTACACAATATAAAATCTTTCTCCTACACCCGCAAACACACACACACACACAAGCACACATACACACACGCACACACACACACAAACTATCATATATACAGAGTGTAAACGAACACTTATTTGTACTTGATTTATAAGTGATTGAGTACAAATATTTAAACTTAGTTAGGATACGTACCTGCCTTTAATTTATTCTATTAATTCATTCATGTTTGCTTTTCCCACAGTCAATAAAATGTTGATACATTACAAAGTATAAAAATGATAATTTATGTTGGGGAGCTCAGATGTCTATATTACAGGCTCTCCGCCTAGTTTAGCCATCTGCGGCAATACCACATTATTCAATATTATTGTAATAATTACCCATTGTAATATTTACTTATATATGACTATGTGTGTTGACTGTACTTACGTTCTGTGGCAAAATAAATATTATTATTATTATTATTATTATTATTATTCTGAAAGACTTGTGTTACTTTAATTTTTATATACTTCTATTATTAGAATAGTTTGTTCTCTTATTTTTTATATGTTCATATTTGTCTCGCGAATTTTATCATCAGTGTTAATGTTTGTCTTGATTTTATAATTATCGTTTTGTCTAATTAGCGTAATTGATGTTATGTCGTGCTGATTTATGAATAATTAATTAATTAATTAATTAATTAAATAAATTAATTTAACGAGGAAAATCTGTGATCTGGGTTAAGCCAGTTGTCAGACTATTTTAGGCCTCCGACTGACCTGTAACGATTGCCAAAGATGATAAATTGGCAACCGGGACCGACGGCTTAACGTGCTCTCCAAGGCACGGAGGTAACTCTCGCGGTCACCCATTCAATTACTGGCTAGGCTTAGGGTTGCTTAACTTCGCTGATCGAATGATATGCGCAATAGCACCTTTGCCACGAGCTCCTCACTTGAAATAAAAGATAAAATAACAAAACACTTATAACAACAACTTTTCTAATAACCAGAAAAGTATTAAGTATAAAATCTTGCCCGACTTTATCTTCCGACTGTATTTTCTAAAGAAACAAAGAATGTTCCACCAGAAAGCATGTCCCAAAAATGTCTGTTACCTTCTTGATGATTCATTAAGAAAGTAATTAAAGTAAAGGACGTCTCGCTTTTAATTTAACCTTTCAAGGGACAATGGGCTCGGAAACAAACAATTTTTCTCCTAATAAAAATAGGGATGATCGTGTTTTTATATCCGAACGGAATTTCGGATATTTAATAACAAGTTATTTAAGTTAGGAAATATCTTTGATCGGTACTGTTTGTTGATGTTTCGTTTTAAATAAAAGTATTTGTTGGGAAGTAAACGAATGTTCAATTAATGACGTGAATGTGGATTTTGATCAAACATACAATTTTAGTATAGATCTAAATAATAAATAAGTAACTAAAAACTAATTACAAGTAGAAAACTTGGCCCAAATCGGTGTCTCTCGGGATCGTGCCAAGAAGGCTGGCAGCATTGCCACGTTGAATAGCAATGCCGATTCTCTGAGCGAGAACAGCCCCAGCCCCGCTTGTCACGAGAAGTTTCTACCAGACGACGTGCAACCTCTTTGAAAAGTTGATGAGCATCTGGACCCCAAGGTCCCAGAGTTTCAACCGCAAACGCAGAAAATATGTATCCTTGACCAATGTAAGCATATTTCCGGCGCTTGAGGCACTCCTGCTGAACAGCAGCAGCACCGGCCGCCACAGCAGTGCCGGGGAGATGGGACGGAGCCAACGTATCGACACAAGTGGCATCCCACACCAGCGGCCGGCCCAATGTCCACGGCCCAAGCGACATACCATCCGGCCTCCGGTCATCGCTGCGCGCCAAACCTACAGGCTCCAGTACAGCAGGCACCCCGGCGGTGACCAGAACCCGGCGTATTAGGTCATTGATGGAAGAATGACGACATCGTCGACCGGCGCTACTGACGCATGACAGACCATGGTGTCCGAAGATGTCCACACTATCTCCACAGTGACACCGATCTAAATTACAATGGAGCTCTCATATTGAATTGTCAAGAAAACTCAGCTCAGCAGCGTTTGCAGTATTTTCATCCCGTGTCCTAAGTCTGCACAAGCGGTTTGTGAAGATTATAATATAATATGCGAAATGTGTCATACACATACGATCTTTGCCTACCGCTTCGGGGAATACAAGCGTTAGCAATGTGCCTCTCATGCAGTTTAAACAGGCTTGGAGTTCTCTTGGAGTTTCCTGTATTCCCCGAAGAGGTAGGTACAACGTCCAATTTTTTTGAATATGTTTTAGTGCCAACGTAACAGAGACCTTCGCCGTCTCAGGCACTATACATACGTCTTTGAATTACTTATCACACATATGTAGGTTTCCTCACGATGTTTTCCTTCACCGTAAAGCTTGAGTTTTTGGAAAAACTCATTTGTTCAGGCCCCTGGGATTAGAAATTGCGTCGCTTGCGTAGCATGTGACTGCTCAAACTCCATGGCCACCACGGTTTTTCACTTTTCTGCGTTTCCAATATATTGATTAAGGAACGGAGAAACTATCTATACATTTTAGGCGGTTTATTTTTTCTTTGTTATAGCGGTTTCGTCAATAAATTGTAGATTATATAAGGGACAGACATTTTAATCTATATGTATACAGCATATGCTCACGCCTATATTCCCACAACACCCACTTTTCACCGAAGATGATTAAGTGCCAAAGTGACAGATGGTGAGTCCATCGCCGTCGCAAACACTTTACATACGTCATTGAATTACTTCTCAGAAATATGCAGGTTTCCTCACAATGTTTTCCTTTTCCGTAAAGCACGTGGTGTGAAATCACTGTACCTACGTTTTTTAGAAGAACTCATTGATACAGGCACCGCTGGGATTCAAACTCGCGTCGCTTGCGTAGCAGGCGACTGCTCAAACCTCAAGGCCACTACGGCTCTAAAAATAAACAATTATTTTAAAAAACCCTCTGTCTGTCTGTTTGTTCCGGCTATTTTCTGAAACGGCTGGACCAACTTTAATGGGCACTTAGCTTTCACTGGCAGATAGCAAGAAAGAAAGAAAATTTCAATATCCGCAAAAGAAAAACGTCTTACCTTAACGACTCTACTAAAAATGTATATTGCATTTATAATTTGAGTCTCATTGTCCGCTCCTGTTCAATGTTGAAACTTTTCTAAACGTTTTCACGAGTACTTTATTACACATTTTATTTCATAAGGAAAGGGGCCGATTGTTACCTATCACAATAATTTGACTGAGCGAGGTTCTTCAAGGGAAAATATAAAACATCAAAGTTAATTGTGTTTATTAAATCTCGTTTTTGTATTAAGCGAGTACCCAATTACATGAAAAATTGCTATTGGTCGTTATGAATGAGAGTCGTTGAGAATATTTAACTTAATAAATAAAATAAAAGTAACATACATAAAGCTGAAGACTTTGTTTATGAGTTGCATGAACGCGCTAATCTCAGAAACTACTGGTATTAGGTACTGAAGAAATACTTGTGTATTGGATAGTTATATATAGGAGAGCTGTGGTGGCCTCGGGGTTAGAGCAGTCGCCTGCTACGCAAGCGACGCAAGTTCGAATCCCAGCGGGGCCTGTACCAATGAGTTTTTCTAAAAAACTTATGTACAGTGATATCACACCACGTGCTTTACGGTGAAGGAAAACATCGTGAGGAAACCTGCATATGTCTGAGAAGACATTCATAGACGTATGTATAGTGCCTGAGACGGCGATTGACGCACCTTCTGTCGTGTTGGCACTTAATCATGTTCGGTGAAATGTGGGTGTTGTTGTTATAACACCTCTGCTGGGACCCTTCTGGGATGGCGTGAGCATATTTGGATGCAGATAAGCAATAATGTGTCAACCCGCATAAACTTGGTTTTGAGAAAATGGCGTCTTAAGATGATTGTATACGTGATTTAAGATTTGTTTTATGACATAAATCCATTTTTTACGTACTTTTATGTTTCAGATGACTTGAAACACTTTTTTAGAATGTTAAATACGTGATGCATTATCAAAATATATCAAAACCTTTGAATTTGACTTTTTGTGGGTTGACACATTATTGCTTATCAGCATCCATTTAGTTTAGAATTTATTTTCATACATACATATGCTCACGCCTGTATTCCCCGAAGGGGTAGGCAGAGGTGTTGTTATCACAACACCCACTTTTCACCGAATTTGATTAAGTACTAACGTGACAGATGGTGAGTCCATCGCCGTCTCAGACACTTTACATACGTCATTGAATGACTTCTCAAAAATATGCAGGTTTCCTCACGATGTTTTCCTTCACCGTAAAGCACGTGGTGTGAAATCACCGTACATATTTTTTTTAGAAAAACTTATTGGTACAGGCCCCGCTTCATTTTATGCTTCAATTTATTTTCAGTTAAGAAAAGATAATTTTCGCCAAAGCTCGTAATAATTTCGTTTGGTGTTTTAGTCCTGATGCTTAGAAGCACATCCATTGTTTGAAATTGTTATGTGTCGCTGTGGAGACAATGATAGGAATATATTAAAAAACAATAAGACAATAGTGTGACGGGGAATTTGTAATAAAATGTACGCTGTCGCTTTAGGACAATTGATTGTCCAATAAAACCAGTGGAAAATAAAATATATTATGGGCGGGGGAAGAAATACGGCCGGGAATGGCGAATTCAATGTTATTCTTAATTGCATGTGATGGAACGGAACTGGGATCTATTTAAAGTCTCTCTATTTTTTTAAGCTTATTATTCAATATATATTTCTATGCATTGTTTAGCTCACTAGAATATAATCGCCTCACTGTTTCTGAGGATCCGTGGTGGCCTCGGGGTTTGAGCCTGCTACGCAAACGACGCAAGTTCGAATCCCAGCGGGGCCCGTACAAATGAGTTTTTAACTTATGTACAGTGATTTCACACCACGTGCTTTACGGTGAAGGAAAACATCGGGAGGAAACCTGCGTATTTCTGAGAAGTAATTCAAAGACGTATGTATAGTGCCTGAGACGGCGATAGACTCACCATCTGTCACGTTGGCACTTATTCAAATTCGGTGAAAAGTGAGTGTTGTTATTACAACCGCTCTACCTACCCCTTCGGAGAATACAGACGTGAGCATATGGATGTATGTAAAAAATACAGATTCACTTTTGTGGGTATTAATAGAATTTGACTCATTATTCGTGGCAAGTGGATAAAGAGCGCAAGCCTTTCCATAATTAAAGAAGTTGAACATTTTAATGAAATAATTCGTATCAAAAAGTTGCAAAGTGCAAAATGCCGTTGTAAGACCTGGCCCGATTTAACATATTTTATTATACATTAATTGCGCCCAAGAAAAGAACAACTAATTGCTTCGAAACAAAGGGTGAACTCGTTAAAAGTTCCGTAAATTTCTCGTGCCCCTTGCCATAGTAGCAAGCATGGACAGTAATTAATATTGTAACAAGCTTTTAATTCCTTTGATTCTCTCGTTGGTCTAAGCCAGGGTCTAAGAATACGGTATCCCCTGCTTGTCGTAAGAGTCGGGACTAAAAAGGCGTCGGAGGACCTGCTGACGGTGGTCGGGGGAGAGCCTTGACCGCCGAGCCGCAGGTCCGTAAAGGTGGCAGCGCGATGTGACTGGCGCTGCCTTGCACAGCGAGGTCTCCAGGGGCGGCGATACAGCTACCCCGGGGATGTGCCCCGGTAAAGTGTGGGGATTACCCGGAGTCCCACTAAGCACTAGTGCCTGAGACGGCGATGGACTCACCCTCTGTCACTTGGCACATAATCATATTCGGTGAAATGTGGGTGTTGTTGTTACAACACCTCTGCTTATCTCTTCGGGGACTCTTCTGGGATGGCGTGAGCATATTTATTATATTTTTATTTTTTGCAAGATACTGAATGTTGCCTGTTCACTATGTTCAGTCGCGTTGAAAAGGTCTCAAGGAGGAATGTTACATAGGTATATACATATTTATAAATTATTATTTTGCACTTTCGGACCTGTTTATTTTATTATACCTCTATATTTCTCATGTAAATTATAACAATAGAAATAATCATAATGTTAACGGCACAGGTACTTAGGAATTACAAAGACGCTTGAATTTTATTTACCTGTATAGATAGATATAGATGATGATAGATGTATAGAAGATATAATATATAGATATAGATGCATGGATGTATAGATGGAACGAAACGCTCCTTGCGCGAAGTCCGGTTTTTTATATTTATAAACTTGGTGACTAATCAACGTACATGTCTCATGAATCAACACTACCAATGGCATTCTGTGCGCGTTGCCGACGGTTGTAATTGAGCTGTGTTCATCCTTTCGAACCCTTACGAAGTCAACGCGAAGTATTATAAAAGTACTTGATGTTCGGCAACTTTTCACGCTGAAGAACCCGCCTTTGAAAACTCGATAAAAAAGATATAAGCGTTTGTATTCTATTTGTTTTAAAAATCAGAGCGGGCAAAGTTTTCGCCCGTGCAAAAAGTACTTAGTAAAATATGATACAACGGTTTATATGCTAAAGATACAATAACCTGTTAATTTTAGAACATGATAAAGACAGGGATCAAAGAAGTTCGCGCACGCTACCGAGTTCCGAGCTTTGTACATTGATGTACATGCACTAGAAGTGACAACACCACGCAACTGTCAGCAAATATCTATTGTCAGGTCAGATGAGATTCTTTAATCTGTTTAGAAAAAAACATTAGGTGCGATTTGAAAGGCGTGTGACGCCGTCCTATGAGTATGAGCCTGCCTATTAACTTTTCTCGGCTGAATCGCTAAACCGATTCTGCTGAGATGTTGAATAGATTAGCTGTGCCCTGCGGATTTGCTTGCGTAGAATTAGCGTTATGATATATAAAAAAAATATGTTCACGGCATCCCAGAAGGGTCCCCGAAGGGGTAAGCAGAGGTGTTGTAACAACAATAGGTACCCACATTTCACCGAAGTATCAGTTATGATTAGAATGATGCACGTTCTTGTAACTTTATGTCCACACCGCACCTTTTCCGCGAAAGTTTTCTAATAATAATGTAGGTAGCAAGAGCGGCGCCCTGACTCCTCTTAATCGGTGATTATCATAGTTTAAACCCGACTTATTCTCCGGTTGGCGCGAACTTAGCTAGTTTAAGTTGCGACGCTTGTTTGCTGCGCTAATGGTACATATTGCTAAACTTATTTCCAACTTTATTGCGTCCAATACACGCGTCATGAAAATGTATCGCTACATTCGTCTCGATATCTGATGATAAGTGTAAAACTTATGTGCAGTGATTTCACACCACGTGCTTTACGGTGAAGGAAAACGTCGTGAGGAAACCTGCATATTTCTGAGAAGTAATTCAATGACGTATGTAAAGTGTCTGAGACGGCGATGGACTCACCATCTGTCACGGTTGCACTTAATCATCTTCGGTGAAAAGTGGGTGTTGTGATTACAACACCTCTGCCTACCCCTTCGGGGAATACAGGTGTGAGCATATGTATGTATGTAGCGGTTATCGTAGCCAAGAATTGGGATACCATGGTGATGGCCGTGGCGCTTAAAAAGTCGCCTGCTACTCAAGCGACGCAAGTTCGAATCCTAGTAGGCAGTTTTTCTACCTCACGTGCTTTACGGTAAAGAAAAACATCGTGAGAAAACATGCATATGTCTGAGAAGTAAAATCAAATTCTTTGCATTTGTATAGTGCCTGAGACAGCGATAGACTCACCCTCTGTCACGTTGACACTTAATCATCTTCGGGAAAAAATGGGTTTTGATATTTCAACACCTCTGCGTACCAGACTTATTTTGTCTACGATGCGATGTGTTCCGTCACCGTAAAGCTAATTCCCTTCACACTTCCCAACACTCATTGGTATCGTACATAGGTTCCTGAATTATTTAACATGAGTTATAATACTCGCCGTTACGGATCGTTAATGTTCACGGCATGTTCCAACAGAATGTTACACGATTTTATATTATTCATTATTATGGTCCACCGTTACGTCTAATGGGAATAATTACATATCTAACACACTTTAAGCTGTAATTATATGCCACGTGTACAGTTAAATATAAGCTTTAAATACAAGTAGTTATAGATCTAGGAAAAAATCGTCCGAAATTACAAACATACAGACGAGCGCATACATACATATGCTCACGCCTGTATTCCCCGAAGGGGTAGGCAGAGGTGTTGTATTCACAACACCCACTTTTCACCGAAGATGATTAAGTGCGAACGTGTCAGATGGTGAGTCCATCGCCGTCTCAGACACTTTACATACGTCATTGAATTACTTCTCAGAAATATGCAGGTTTCCTCACGATGTTTTCCTTCACTGTAAAGCACGTGGTGTGAAATCACTGTACATAAGTTTTTTAGAAAAACTCATTGGTACTGGCCCCGCTGGGATTCGAACTTGCGTCGCTTGCGTAGCAGGCGACTGCTCAAACCTCAAGGCCATCACGGCGTGTCTACGAGAAAATAAGTGTAAAGGCTAACGTCATTCACGTGTTTCGTCGACATTTTCGAAAAGTTTAAAACGAAACAGGTCACCTTATCGCGAACAACGTTCATTCAATATCATCGTCCAGATTGATTCAAAATATAGTTGAAAATACATGACATCATCAAAAATGCTCAAAAAGTTAATTTTATGGAACAAAGCACGTCCTCCTCGTTCTATGAATAAATATTTGTTGACATTTTTGTATCAGTCATAACGCCGTTATCTAGGGCTGTCGGTCAGTGTCACTATATATTTGTTATATTTTCATAAATACAGAATTGTATCACATGTTCAAATACATTTTTTTAAAAGATTGAATCTTGGTTGTTTCTTGCCGGGCTCGTTGCAGTTAAAGCAATTTGTATTAATGTTGTACCTGGATAGCTTGTCGAGCTTGTTTGTGGTAAATCGTCTTCTTTTAGAAATTATTTTTACAAATTAAATACTGATGAAATATTTTTATAAATTATATTTTTTTCTGTGTTAGGTGTCATATTCTTATGAATTCGTTAGAGTCGATTTCAAGATTCAAATTATTAGTATAATTATTATGCAAGTATTATATTTTAATATAATTATTTACCAGAATTGTTCGTTCAACGGTATAGACGTCATTCTGACGATTTGAAAGTCCTTTATTAAGTATACATACATACATATGCTCACGCCTGTATCCCTTGGGGGTAGGCAGAGACCACCGTTTGCCACATGCTACGATCCTTACATACTTCTTTCGCTTCATCCACATTCATACATTTTCTTCGGTAACGAGTGCTCCGAATTTGACCTTTCTGAAAAAATACTATTAATTTGGCCATAGTAGTTGCTCCTTGGACGCCCTCTACCGACACTTCCGGTCACATTCGCTCTATAAATTTCTTTCGTTCATCTAAATCAAATAAAAATTTTAGTTTTAAATATTGAGCGGAAGCTAGTGCATAAAAATATAAAATATACTAGCTGTGGCCCCGCGGTTTCACCCGCATAGATTTTTATATAATTTAGCAATAAATTAAAATTGCGACTATAATTGGAGATTTAAACTATCCTATCTCTCAAGTTGGATCGAACTGCACATGGTGTGCGAATTTTATTTAATATAATATAACCACTTAACGGTTTAGGAGTCCATTGAGGACAAACATTGTGACACGAGATTTATATATATTAAGATTTGAATCATCGCAGTAAAATTTCTCCGGAGTAGTAACCCTATTCGGAGTGAGTGTTTGAGCGTCCGAAGCGAAAATCGAAATAATTCCATTGTTTGCAGTGCGCGAGCTTGTTACCCGATTTCCCACCGGGGCTCTATAAACGTTTACACGTTAAAACTTCTAAAAATACGCGTGCAGTTACATAACAATTGTTGTTTGTGCAAATAGAGCGGATTAAAATGACTCTAGGATTGTGAGAGTCAACTATATAAATCCCTGATTTAGTTACGTGTTTAAATTCTTAATTCTTAAAAATGCACATGCTCACGTCTGTATTCCCCGAGGGGGTAGGCAGAGGTATATTAATCACAACTCCTACTTTTCACCCAAGATGATTAAGTGCCAACGTGACACATGGTGAGTCCATCGCCGTCTCAGACACTTCACATACGTCTTTTAATTACTTCTCAGAAATATGCAGGTTTCCTCGCGATATTTTCCTTCATCGTAAAGCACGTGGTATGTAATCACTGTACATAAGTTTTTTAGCAAAACTCATTGGTACAGGCCCCGCTGGGATGCGAACTTGCGTTCCTTGCGTAGCAGGCGACTGCTCAAATCTCAAGGCCACCACGGCTCTTAAAAATGGTAAAGAAAAATACGAACACCAGACGGGACTCGAACCCACGACCTCTGCAAACCGTGCGGTTGCTCTTCCAACTGAGCTACTCATGATCCTACCTCATGCGGCGAATTTTTCCTTCCCTTGTCTTTGCGGTATAGGGGCCGCCTTGCGCCATCTGTTGGTCGGTGTATACAAACTCTTTCTTTACCATTTTTAAGAATTTAGTAATTAAGCTTAATCCCTTGATATTTTAAATGTGATTTTTTTGTTGGTAGAACATAAAGCGTTCGTATGTTTACAAATGCTCACGCCTGTATCCCCGACGGGGTAGGCAGGGGTGTTTTAAGCACAACACCCACCATTCACTGACGATGATTAAATGCCAACGTGGCAGATGAGTTTATCACTGTCTCAGGTATACCTATACATACGTCTTTGAATTACTTCTGACATATGCACGTTTTCTCACGATGTTTTCCTTAAAGTACCGTAAAGCACGTAGTGTGAAATCACTGTACATATGTTTTTAAAAAATTCATTGGTACAGGCCCCGCTGGGATTCAAACTTGCGTCGTTTGCGTAGCAGGCGGCTGGTCAAACCCCAAGGACGCCACGGCTCTCACACTCCCTCTGTTGCACAAAATGGCTGAAAGGACGAATTTGAATGAAAAATTTGGCAGACTAATAATTTTACCTTGATTACCTTTTTTAAGATTTACCTTGCAAACAATGAAACCCCTGTGTACATAATGTAACATAATGACAACTATTGCTAGCACAGCGACTACACCCCTTCTCCTCCCCTCTGAGGAGCAGTAGCGACCTTACTTACCGCAGGAAAACACTACTCACAGGCTTGCAGTTATTTTTTTGATGTAAATCACATTCGACGCAATTCAGAATTAAATTTGTTGTGTAACACTCATAGCTTTTTAGTTTGAGACTAGATGGCGCTGTGGCAATGTTGTAACCTGATTTTTTATTTATTGTATATATTGCTAAGTACCCTACTCCAATAAAACTAAGGTAACATTACAACGTGCGATTGTATTAGGAGCATGGGCGTGGTCGCAGCAGTAATAGGACAGTAGTGGCAATTTATATCTATTGTGCTGCGACCTCTGTGTGAGTTATGGAGGTAGCCCTTGATTTAATGGGACCCTGGTACTTGCCAGGGGTTTATGATGTCGCTATTCCGATATAACTTGCTTCTCATTGATTAAACCTGTACATTATTATTATCAATCATCTCCCTGGCCTTATCCCATACATTATGGGGTCGGTACTTGGTTCAACCCGATGTGGCTTATCACCTGATTTTTATACGAAGCGACTGCCATCTGATCTTCGCAACCCCTTTACCGAGGAAAGTCTGTGATCTGGGTTAAACCAGTTTTCAGACTATTTTAGGCCTCCGAATGACCTGTAACGATTGCCAAAGATGATAAATTGGCAACCGGGACCGACGGCTTAACGTGCTTTCCGAGGCATGGAGGGAACTCGGGCGGTCACACATCCAATTACTGGCTAGGATTAGGGTTGCTTAACTTCGCTGATCGAATGATATGCGCAATAGCAACTGTGCCACAAGGTCCTCTTTCTTAACTTACTAGACAAAGATAACAAAAAAGCATGGCATATTTCCCGAAGAATATACAATTTCATTCAATTTTCGCATTTCAAAGGTAAACCGGGATTGTAAACGTTGGTTGATTGAAAGGTCCATTTTAATTCACGCTGAATGCACACCGCAATGGAGGGGAAAACTAGAAAATAGAAACATTTGAATTACACAGTTAACACTTCGGGTGTGAATTTTATACCGGAGGGTCTACATTGATGATACATACATACATATGCTCACGCCTGTATTCCCCGAAGGGGTATGCAGAGGTGTTGTAATCACAACACCCACTTTTCACCGAAGATGATTAAGTGCGTGATGATGGTGATGGACGTGGACGTGACAGATGGTGAGTCCATCGCCGTCTCAGACACTATACATACGTCATTGAATTACTTCTCAGAAATATACAGGTTTCCTCACGATGTTTTCCTTCACCGTAAAGCACGTGGTGTGAAATCACTGTACATAAGTTTTTTTACAAAAGCTCATTGGTACAGGCTCCGCTGGGATTCGAACTTGCGTCGCTTGCGTCGCAAGTTCGAATCGCGACTACGCTAACCGACACAAGTACCTAGTGTTTGGGCTTGATTAATTCGTATTGATGAGAACTTTAGACCTAGGTGGGTTGTGGCTGGTGTAGGTGCACTTTGCAAGCCATTGAAAAGCGTGAAATAAAATTATATTTTTTTATTATAATATTTGTTTACATACATACATATGCTCACGCCTGTATTCCTCGAAGGGGTAATTAAGTGCTAACGTGACAGATGGTGGCCGTCTCAGACACTTTACATACGTCATTGAATTACTTCTCAGACACCTTAAAGCACGTGGTGTGAAATCACTGTACATAAGTTTTTTAGAAAAACGCGTACAGGCCCCGCTGGGATTCGAACTTGCGTTGCTTGCGTAGCAGGCGACTGCTGAAACCTCAAAGCCACCACGGCTCCTACGGTATTTTAGCAATAAGACATTTAATACTTAACCGTGGGGATAAGGGGCATAGTTGCTTATCTATGGTTTAGTCAAATTAGGGGCTTACCGTTTATTGCGGGCCCAAAGCCAGGGACCAGTACACCACTCATTTGTTGCTGCTAATACCGGTCGTGGGGTATCTCACTGTGTTTTATTTTTTTTAATTCTAAACGGTGCCGAAATAGCGAAACAGAATTTTTTGTGAGAAGTGTTATCAATTCATATATTTATTTATCCATATCTATACAGATAAACAAAATTGAAGAGTCTCTTTGTAATTCCAAAGTATATGCGGAATTACCATGAAAAAACGAATATCTTTTCCTTTGTCTATCTGAATGTTTGTTCCGGCTAATCTCCAAAACGGCTGGACCGATTTTCAGGTCTTTCACTGGCTGATAGCTAGTGTTATAAGGAGTAACTTAGGCTAATATTAATAAGAAAATATTAGGGTTCCGCGGGCCACCCATAAAATTTAGTCGAAGCGCGTGAAACTGGTATACGGGTGCTAACGTGGTAGATATATCTACTAGAAAATTCTTTGACGTTTATATATATGAAATAATCAAACTTATTAAACGAATGAAAACTTGACATTGACAACAACCAAGCGATATTGGAACCACGTATAATTTTCGCTTTCGGAAAAACGGAGCAGACACCTGGGCCCTGACCATAAGCTCTCATTGCAATGTTATTTCAGCTGTGTGACAGTGACAGATGTATACACATCATATACATCATACATACTAATGCTCACGCCTGTATTCCCCAAAGGGGTAGGCAGTGGTGTTGTAATTACAACACCCAGTTTTCACCGAAGATGATCAAGTGCCAACGTGACAGATGGTGAGTCCATCGCCGTCTCAGACACTTTACATACGTTATTGAATTACTTCTCAGAAATATGCTGGTTTCCTCACAATGTTTTCCTTCACCGTAAAGCACGTGGTGCGAAATCACTGTACATACGTTTTTTTAGAAAAACTCTTTGGTACAGGCCCCGCTGGGATTCGAACTTGCGTCGCTTGCGTAGCAGGCGACTGCTCAAACCTCAGGGCCACCACGGCTCTCTAACTATCATGGCAATAAGAGGTTATGGTGCCCCTGAACTGCCCCAATTAATATTACCTCCAGTTAGCAAAGATCAACATATCCCTATCCTCCCGAATACAAGGTACCTTTATAAACAAAATGTAATTAAGTTGCGACGCGTGCTAAAGTCGACAAATTGCCGAGTTACCCCGTTGACGTGGATCGGAGTGCAAACGTCAACCATATTTGATGTACTGTCGGACATAAAAATGTTCGACTCTGTACCTAATGTCTATGTTTATATTGTGATCTCTTTGTTTTAGTTAAATATAGTCGTTTCAGACTACTTCTACCTCGGAATTTTGAGCCTAGTTGCACTTTTCAATCCTCATCCCGCCGAACAATCTCCGTCGTTTACCCGCAACAACCACGTGACATTGGCGGAATAGCTGTGCTCAAGCTTGTCGCCATCATCAAAAGAACAAGAAGAAGGTTCGACACCTTTAAGGCGACATTTACAAGTATTTTACAAGTACTTTCAAATCGTCAGAATGACATAATTATACAGGATTATACATGCTACCGCCAGGTTCGGAAGGTTGCTTTTACTGAGAAGAACCTGGCAAGAAACTCAGTAATTACTCTTTAAAAAAAAACAATTACAGCTTCGAATAATACAATATAAATCATAAAAATATATATAAGCCCATGGACACAGTTTCAGTGTACAAAAGTCGATATAAAAAAATTAAAAGCTAAAAATAAGTACTACGAACAATTGTGTAGCTTGAGATGACCATATAAAAAACATACCGTCGAATTGAGTATCTCCTCCTTTTTGAATCCGTTAACAAATTTTTAACAGATAGCTTAAATCCTGGGATAACACACAGGCTTAGTTTCTTTCTAAAGTAAACGCAGTCAAAATTACGACCATATTTTAGAAGAACAATAATTAAAACATTGTGAAAACCATTTTTTTCTCAACTGAACAATTACCTGACGATAACTTCTTATTGCTATTATGATATCATCGTCCCTGGCCTTATCCCATACATTGTTGGGGTCGGCACTTGATCCAACCCGATGTGGCTGATCACCTGATTTTTATACGAAGCGACTGCCATCTGACCTTCGCAACCCCTTTTACAAGGAAAATCTGTGATCTGGGTTAAACCAGTTGTCAGACTATTTTAGGCCTCCGACTGACCTGTAACGATTGCCAAAGATGATAAATTGGCAACCGGGACCAACGGCTTAACGTGCTGCGCGGTCATTCATCCAATTACTGGCTAGGGCTAGGGTTGCTTAACTTCGCTGATCGAATGATATACGCAATAGCAACTGTGCCACGAGCTCCTCCTTTTGCAATTATGATAGTTAGTGACATTTATACACGTCATAAACACTTGCCTCACAATCATCCAACTTGCCAATAAAATATCATGGTAGGGCCCAGATATCGTGCATAGGGAATTACCGTAATACATACCTACATGTGCTGTAATAACAACACCCACTTTTTACCGAAGATGATTAAATGCCAACGTGATGGTGAGTCTATCGCAGTCTCAGCTACTAAACATACGTCTTTTAATTACTTCTTAGACATATGCAGGTGTCCTCGCGATGTTTTCATTCACCGTAAAGCACGTGGTGTGAAATCACTGTACATAAGTTTTTAGAAAAACTCATTGGTACAGGCCCCGCTACGTTTCGAACTTGCATTGCTTGCGTAACAGGCAACTGCTCCAACTCCAAGGCCACAGCCATCCCTACTAATATTATAAATGCGAAAGTAACTCTGTCTGTCTGTCTGTTACGATGAAATTTGGCACAGACAATCTTTAGACCCTGAGAAAGCACATAGGCTACCTTTTATTGCGAAAAAAAGTATTATATAGAACTAAATCTACGCGGGTGAAACCGCGGGGCACAGCTAGTTATACCATAATACCTGACCAACCATTTTGTTCCGCAACTGTACTTGTGTACAGTAACTTGTTTAGTCTCACGACAGAACGGTCAAAGGCTGCCTTGATTAAACCGTTTTCAACGTAGCTATTGTTTATAGTTTGACGTGAGTGGATTGATCGTGTTTGGGAGGCCCTTCGACGCCTTAGTAGCTTTTAGTAGGGGAAAATCCCAATACACACACACACCAACAACCCCTTAACACATGTTAAGGGACGGACAGACGGGAACACTTTCCCATTCTATTACTTTCGTAGACAATCTGTTATAAAGCGAAATTTGGTGAAAAAAAATCTAATCACGTGAAAAGTTTATTAAAATAATAAAATAAAAATAAATGGATGCAGATAAGCAATAATGTGTCAACCCGCATAAACTTGGTTTTGAAAAAATGGCGTCTTAAGATGATTGTATACGTGATTTAAGATTTGTTTTATGACATAAATACATTTTTTACGTACTTTTATGTTTCAGATGACTTGAAACACTTTTTTAGAATGTTAAATACGTGATGCATTATCAAAATATATCAAAACCTTTGAATTTGACTTTTTGTGGGTTGACACATTATTGCTTATCAGCATCCAAATATGCTTACGCCATCCCAGAAGGGTCCCCGAAGTGGTAAGCAGAGGTGTTGTAACAACACCCTCATTTCACTGTATATGATCTATGATATGAAAGTGCCAACGTGACAGAGGGTGAGTCCATCGCCGTCTCAGGCACTATACATACGTCTTTGAATAACTTCTTAGACATATGCAGGTTTCCTCATGATGTTTTCCTTCACCGTAAAGCACGTGGTGTGAAATAACTGCACATAAGTTTTTTAGAAAAACTCATTACAGGCCCGCTGGGATTAGAACTTGCGTCGCTTGCGTAGCAGGCGACTACTCTAACCCCGAGGCCACCACGGCTCTTTTTTTTTTCTTTTTGTATCCATATTTCATGTATATATAATATTTAATTATTCTTATGAACACGAAAACCTTCACACCATTTATCTTAAAAACTTAATCCACAAAGTAACAGAGCTTAACCGAAACAGTGGGTTTAAGGTGATGCCTAATGTTATACAAATTCTCTAACACATATATATTGTACTTGGCGTTTTGAACTTTATATCTAAAGGAATGGGGTCGGTTTCAGCGTGGTTCAAATTATAGTTGCAATCAGTATATTTGCGATCGTGTGCGGGAAGCGATGGTCTGTGAAATTGGCGAACGTGGTATTAAGGAGGGGATATATACCAACTCCTTGTTTTTTTTTAATATTTATCAGTATCTAAAAATGGTTGGGAATAATACCAACACAAGGTGGGAGTATTCCTAACTATTTGAAGCGCATAAATGTAATAGTATTTAGTTTTTTTTTTAAAATATTGTTTGAGAAATAAAAGAATCTGGAATTATTTCCTTGTATCGAACTTTGAAACTTAAAATAAGAACTGTTTTTTCAGACGAGAGTCCATTGAATGCAAGAAAACTAGTCAAAGGGGGATCTATTAAGGTAAGCTAATTAAATATTTTTGCTTTTAATAAGTGGTTTTCATCGCATCGTCCGTGTAACGTGTATAGTCCCTACGTAATACTTCTACGGGATGTCGGACAGCGTCTGCTAGAGACAGGAGTAGCTGGATTGCCTTATCGAAGACCAATCACGCGTGATTCCAATACAATATACTGAAATATATACTTTAATGTAGTAATTATTGGGAATACATATCCTAAGTACGTCTGTAACCCATGGGTGTAGGCAGAGACCACCGTTTGCCACGTGCTACGATCCTTACATACTTCTTTCGCTTCGACCACATTCATGCATCTCTTCATACACTTCCCTGGGTCACGACAATAAACATTAAATATTTAAAATTTAGGCTATTACTTTGCTTTATTATACAAATTGTTAGATTTCTGAAATAACTAGGCTTCGCGATTTTTATACAGTATGTTGTCCATGTTTAATTTTTAATCTAATGGAAAATTTGTCCAAAAATCCCCATTGCGATCGAAAGCAGCTCAGAATGGGGATTTTCAATGGGGATTATTGCAACAACCCGAATTTCAGTGCCTGATATACATACTTTCATACACATTTAGTGAAAAGCTGCTATTTTGGAATTACAAATAGACACTTCAATTTTATTTATCTGTATATATGTATAGATATAGATTTGAATACTTAATGTTAAGCAACCCTTGTTCACTGACCTTATATTATCTGTACAAAAAACCGATACAAATATATTTGTATGTGCGTATAATAAATTAGCATAAGGATCTCGTAACCACGTTTACAAATAAGATGTATTGTGCTCACGTCATCGTAATCCCGAGTAATGCCTCCGATCCCGGCTTTCAGCGGTAAGGCCTGAGCGGTATCAATGTGTTTATTTTATGTATTTCATCGTCCTTTCTGAAGCTTAATGCGGCATGATGTCGAGGTCTTGGGTATTCCTAGGGGAACATGAGCTTTATGACGTAGGTAGGCTTCTCCGTGGACCGGTGCATCATGAGCTATGTTGCACCTGTATATCTTAATTCATACATACATATGCTCACGCCCGTATTCCGCGAAGGGGTAGGCAGAGATGTTATAATAACAGCACCCACTTTTCACAGAAGATGATTAAGTGCCAACGTGATAGATGGTAAGTCTGTCGCCGTCTCAGACACTTTACATACGTCATTGAATTACTTCTCAGATATATGCTGGTTTCTTCATTATGTTTCCCTTCACTGTAAATCAGTGCACATAAGTTATTAGAAAAACTCATTGGTACAGGCCACTGGGTTTGGAACTTGCGTTGCTTGCGTAGCAGGCGACTACTTAAACCCCACGGTCATCACGGCTCCATATGTAAATAGTGTAAGATTACCACAGGGTTCCGTGTTAGTTTCTGTACCCGAGTGACCTTCACGATATATCACATTCCCCATACTTCACTTAATCTTATCAACATATGTAAACAAAGGGAAGTTCCTCCACGCAACCCCCGTCGTTACTGTCATACTGAATGCTATTTATTCTCTTTCTCTTTATAGAATAACTGGATGCGTTATACTTGGCCTGTACAAAAAGTGACATTATCCTTACGGAGATGACAAATGTCACTGATTCATGTCACTTCAATACATATTGTATCGAGTCTATTAGCGCAAGTGCGAGAGAATGTTAATTTGTCTAAGGCTACAGGGCCTATTAGGTTTTGAGAGCTCGTGGCACAGTTGCTATTGCGCATATCATTCGTTCAGCGAAGTTAAGCAACCCTTTTTTTTTTTAACGTGGTAGAATTCTTTAGATGGATACGCGCCCCTGCCACGGGGGCAGCAGGGGGGTTATGTGGGACTCCCACCCACTAAACATCCACGGTGTTCCTCCACATCGCCACATCTGAGGGGGGGGGTTCGGGACCGCAAGATACACGCACCGACGCCCCCTCCAGCGACTGCTCTTTTCTCGGTTCCGGAACCGAGACCTGGCTTTTACAGTGCCGTCACCTATGTGGGAGGCGCGGGACGGATTCGCACGGTCCCGAAGGCCCCCCAGCAACGACAAATAAATAAATTTAATTAAGTTAAGCAACTCTAACCCAAGCCAGTAGTTGGATAGGTGACCGCTCGAGTTACCACCGTGCCTCGGAGAGCACGTCGGTAACATTCTCTCGCAATTGCGTTAAACGATACAAAGTGTGTGGGGATAACATAAATCTGTCACGTGACATATGTCATTCCCGTACATTTATATCGTATCTACTAGCGAAGCGTGAGGATAATGTTACTTTGTCTACAGGCCTAGGTCAGTCGGAGGCCTAAGAGAGTCCGACAACAGTATTAACCCAGGTTACCGATTTTCCTAGTAAAACGGGTTGCGAAGGTCAGATGTCAGTCGCTTCGTATGAAAATCAGTTGATTAGCCACATCGGATTGAATCAAGTGCCGACCCCAACAATGTACTTATGGGATAAGGTCAGGGAGCTGATGATGAAGTGATAGATTTGCTGTGTGATAGACTTATACATGTCTACTTAAGTAAGCCTATGTTCTTCCTTGTCATCAGCTATCTGTCAGTGAAAGTCCCAATAAAATCGGTCTCGCGGTTTCTGAAATTAGACAAACGGACAGACAGAAAAAAATCAAAAAGGTTTTATTTAATTTTCTCTGTCTTCAATCTGATGATTTGGAATTACAAATTTGCACTTCGATTTTATTAATATTAATAGAAGTACAGATTATGGAAATATTTTAAAAAAATAGCTGTGACCGGCGGTTTCACCCGCGCACCCAGACAGACAAAGAAAAAAAAATTTATATAGTTTATTTTTATGTTAGTTCCGTATATACTTTCATATGTATATAGTTAATAGCTGTTATTTTGGAATTGCAAACAGACACTTCAATTTTATTTATCTGTATGGATTTAAAAACTATCTCCTCTAGTGTTTCTTAGTTAACACCTTTTCAGGTAAAATTTGCAACATTGTGAACCGTGTCACAGGAGCACAATAAATTCATAAAGTTTGGGTATAAAGTGTTATTTATACGGTACTTACTTACTAACAAAGATTTCTTACAAACTCGGAAATGTAGGAATTCTTTTATTTTTACCGACTGCATAAAATGGAGGTCCGAATTTGAGGATGACAAAAATTTACGATACGATAGCGCCTGTTCATACTAAAGCTGCAAAATGTTTCTAGAACTCATTTGTTTGGTGATCGCGCGCAGGCGTTGGGAGCTTAACTTGGGAGCTATCTTACTGGCCTACCTTAAAACTATAACATATAAAAATATAACCCATACATTTATTTTCTACTTCTAATGTCGGTATTTAATAGCTGATACAATGAAAAAGAAAAATATAATAAAAATAAAAATTATAAATAAAACACGGAATTTAAATTATACATACATATAAAAACTGAAGTATATACAGGTGTCGTCGGGAATTATGAGCGCTCTGTGAAAAAATTTGGTGGTAGGTACTTCATGTCTATACTAATATAATAAAGCTGAGGAGTTTGTTTGCTTGAACGGGCTTATCTCAGGAACAACTGGTCCGATTTGAAAAAGTATTTCGGATGAAGTCGTGTGCAGAAGCTAGTGTTTTATATACACGCCGCACCATACAGACAGACGGAGACAGACTTATAGAATGTTTATTACGTTATCAAGGTCAGCGCTCATAATAAGTGGCAGCACCTGTAGGTCGTGATAAGATCTCAAATAGGGGTGTTAAGAAGTATTGGTGAGTTGATCAACGGAGAGTCAGGGAGCAAGCAATCACAATTTGTATCCCAACAATGGATGCTGCTATCAATCATGATTACATCGATTGTTTCAAAATCCATCCGACCCCGTTAGGCCGGGAGCTAGGGTGCCGTCTTTTCAAAGACTATTATTTTGTTTTATTTTTTCTCCTGGAACAAGTGTGTTCATTACGCCAGCGAGAGTTCTGGAATGTTCTGAGCATATTTATTAATTCGTTCTATTTATTTTTGATTGATGATCTTCTATGAAGTATTTTTTACAAATATTTAAGCTTCTTTCTTCGCAGTTGCAACTAAGTTTGGCAGCCAGTTGGGAAAACGTTTATTTTTTTGCATCCAGTTCCAATTTTAGAATGAATCTTAACTGTATATTTATTAGTTTCTGAACTAGTACTTAAGTAGTATTTTAACATATGTACGAGATTCCCATATACCTGTATCACTCTATCTCAATCTATATACACATAAATATTGTAATTGAAAATTATTTACTCAACTTAGGCCCTGCTGAGGTAATTGTGAACCTGGAAATTCCACCACTTTGGAATCTATATCTCTGAGAAGAACCATTAAGAATCTTGTACATTCTATCAAAACAATAATATTTTGTCGACAAATAGGTACTACAGATTCTAGACCACAAACATTATCAAAATTCATGCAACTGAAGATTTCAGCTACTTGAATGCATAAAGGTTTTTATTGTCTAGTTGTATTGCATTACGTGAATATCTAAACAATAACTCTAAATCAATTAAGATTCAACCAAACAATAGTTAGAGAACAATAAGTAGTCTCCAATTGTGAGCGATTTAATTCCTTCATCAATAAAAACATTTAACTAATAGCGACATTTGACAAGAACGCCTTTGTCTATACTCTTGACAAACTTAAGAAAATTATCTTTATTAATATCTTTTTTTTTCTTGAGAGTTTCTTTCTTAATAATAATAATAATAATAAGTTAGTTATACCGAGTTATACCGAAAACCCTTAATAATATTAGACTTACATGAAAAAACATACATCCCCATGCAAAATTAATAGTCATAGACACATGCTCTATAGTCCGCCGTTTCCTAAACCCAACCTCACTCATGCTCCTGAACGCCCCAGACACAACAACTACACACACACGAAACACACCCCAGACACCACACAGCACACAAGCAGACACACAACCACACGCATTCGGGACACAAACCCCATAGTCTTACCTCACTCTCATCACACTGACACACTTGAACCAGTCTACTTGGCAAAAACGGACCTCGGTCGAGACCAAAGAATATCTTTGTACATAATAATAAATTTGTTTATTTGGCATTATGGTACATTTTAATTATAGATGTCATCCGCAGAAGTTATAAACTGTGTCGCGGATGGCAACGTCCACCTACGGAGTAGTTTACAAAATGTATTACAAAAGAACTCAGTTGAAATATTGAGTAACAACAATTATTTGTATTTAATTAAAGTAAATTGGTTATTAAGTTAGTATGAGCGTGTGTGTGTGCGTAATGAGTTTATTATTTTTATAATAATGTGTTGTTTGAAAAATTCCAAGAGCCGTGGTGGCCTCGGGGTTAGAGCAGTCGCCTGCTACGCAAGCGACGCAAGTTCGAATCCCAGCGGGGCCTGTAACAATAAGATTTTCTAAAAAAAAAAATTATGTACGGTGATTTCACACCACGTGCTTTACGGTGAAGGAAAACATCGTGAGGAAACCTGCATATTTCTGAGAAGTAATTCAAAGACGTATGTATAGTGCCTGAGACGGCGATAGACTCACCATCTGTCACGTTGGCACTTAATCAAATTCGGTGAAAAGTGGGTGTTGTGATAACAACACCTCTGCCTACCCCTGTATGAAAAATTCCCTAGCTCCCGCACTACCCATCGATTGTCAGCCACGGCGAGCAAGTAAAGCCTACAATTTCCTGCAGAGCCCGCTCCGAATAGCTCATTTCCGAACACGGTTGCTCAGTTCCTATATTGGGGGGACAATAGGCAATTTATTGCTCGGAAAGTGGCCTGTATTTTAGTGCTAGCTTTTCTGCAAGCTCATTTTGTTTGCGGCTGAGAAAGTTATAGTTTTTGAGGTTAGTGATTCAAGTGTTTATTTAGGATTGGCTGGAAAATTTTGCGTGTTGGAACTTTTGAGACTAACTTTGCTTTATTTTAAATATATGTTGATATTCTGATGGTACTTTCCCAGCTAATATTTGGTTTAAAACCTATGTTTTCCTTTCAAAACTGCTACCTAGCTCATACTTAACTAGGCAATATAATATTCATGCCTTCTCGAAATGATGAAAACACGAAATTTTATTGATAAGAAATCTTCATAAAAGATGTTTTAAAAAAATATTTACAATATTCTTATCCGAATAACTGATTGCTATTCAAACTCTTTTTCATTCCATACATCAAATTCAAAATATCTTTATTTGATTAGACTTTTAACAAAGTACTTTCAAATCCTCAGAATGTCATAATTATACAGGATTATACATGCTACTGTTAAGAACCTGGCAAGAAACTCAGTAACTACTCTTTTCAAAATTTTTTTTTTTCATACATACATACATATGCTCACGCCTGTATTCCCCGAAGGGGTAGGCAGAGGTGTTGTTACCACAACACCCACTTTTCACCGAATTTGATTAAGTACCAACGTGACAGATGGTGAGTCTATCGCCGTCTCAGGCACTATACATACGTCTTTGAATTACTTCTCAGAAATATGCAGGTTTCCTCACGATGTTTTCCTTCACCGTAAAGCACGTGGTGTGAAATCACTGTACATAAGTTTTTTAGAAAAACTCATTGGTACAGGCCCCGCTGGGATTCAAACTTGCGTCACTTGCGTAGCAGGCGACTGCTCAAACCCCGAGGCCACCACGGCTTTTTTTTTCAAATTTGAGTAATACATAATAAATCATAAAAAATATATATAAGCCCATGGACACAGTTCCAGTGCACACAAGTCGATAAAAAAAACTAAAAGTAGGTAAGTACTACGTATAATTGTGTAGATTGAGATGACCAGCCCCCACAAGCATCACAGTTCACAAGTATGTCGAGAATGCCAGCCATCGTTCGTTAGTTCATGTTTTTAACCGTGGTAGGTTTATCAATTACTTACTTACGAACATACTTAACGAAACATTGAATCATTATTTGCTATCCGTTTGTTTTGGCATCAAACGGAGTTTAACATCAAGTAAAACTCGAGCATTGTTTTAGAAAGGTAATCAATTTGAATAACGCTAAAATGCTGCATTTACCTAATAGCTCCAAATGGGCGGAGAAGGTAGACAAAGGGTTATTTGATTTATTAAATGAGAGCCGCTCGCCGGTGATGTATTAAATTCTTGGGTCTCCTCCAGCGTGCGACAGCCGATATTGGTTCACAGTTTTGTGAGTTCCATTGGTATTTAGGATGAATTTACTTACTTCTATTCATACCTATATGTTTAAGACAGATAGGCGTAGATATGTCTGTAGCCCTAGACAAAGTAACATTCTCTCGCGCTTGCGCTAATAGAAACGATGAAAAATTTATTGAAATGACATAAATCAGTCACGTGACATATGTCATTCCCGTACATTGTCTATCGTTTCTACTAGCGAAGCGTGAGGATAACGTTACTTTGTCTACACCATCTGTCACGTTGGCACGTAATCATCTTCAGTGAAAAGTGGGTGTTGTTATTATAACACCTCTGCCTACCCCTCCAGGAAATACAGGCGTGGGAATATGTATGTTTCTATGACGCTGTGATCCATCTGGCCATGCTGATCTAAAGATATAGATATAACCTAAACAAATAACGATCGGTCACGTTGAAGCCTGTCTTAGCGACAAACAGTTTGTCCAATTTAGCAAATAGCATGATCGGTATCCTGAGGTCCTGATAGCAGCCTCATTTATTTAGGGCTCGCGACACAATGACGAATAGCTGTCAGCCCTTGACGAGTGGCTTAGATCAAAGGAGTCAGCGGGTAGATGTCAGAAGGGTTGCTTGTAGTAAATGAAACACGAGGTTCTGAGTTCGATCCCTAGGCCGGACAAAGTGCTATTGGGTTTTCCATCCGTTATTTCCCAGTAGCATACCGGAGTCTAAAGCTGCTAGAGTTTCTCCACTCGCTTTATAGATGGCGCTACTCGCTAACAATTGCAAATATACTAGAACCTAAATCGCGCAATAAAAGTTTTCGAGCGTATTGCGGTATATGCAAGTTTCCAACTAGAAGGGTTGGAGCCGCAGTGCCCCAGGCATGACACCCGCCTGGCTGGAAGCTTCCTTTTGATGGGGATAAGCATGATCATGCTTCTCTATGCAAGAGTGCCCATCTGGCAGTAGGCTCGCCCCTATTGTACGAGAATTAAACGTATTATCAGAAGAATAAAGGGTCCTTGTTAAAAAAAATAGCACCATTTCTTTCTGTAATACTAAATTAATAAAGGATGGACATGGTTTTAGTCTGTGTTTGGTGTAGTCTGCGTTTAAACCAACGGTATTGTCGCTTCAGTTCACAGCTTAGCGCATGGTATCTTTGAGATTCCCCTCTCGTAGTCACCCTGCAAGTGTCCACGTTTTGACAACACAATTTATGGTTTTCTAAACTCGTGTAACTTTCCCTCGGCTATGACTATAGTTCGACGTCACAAGATAACAAGCATTTATTAAAATAATTCAGTGATCAGCAAGTTAAGCAACCCTAAGCCTAGCCAGTAATTGGATGGGTGACCGCCCGAGTTCCCTCCGTGCCTCAGAGAGCACGTTAAGCCGTCGGTCCCGGTTGCCAATTTATCATCTTTGGCAATCGTTACAGGTCAGTCGGAGGCCTAAAATAGTCTGACAACTGGTTTAACCCAGATCACAGAGTTTCCTCGTTGAAGGGGTTGCGAAGGTCAGATGGCAGTCGCTTCGTATAAAAATCATCCGTTCAGTGATCAGCTACATCGGGTTGAATCAAGTGCCGACCCCAACAATGTATGGGATAAGGCCAGGGACGATGATGAGATTTACTATGTGTATAATGTTATTGTTCATATATAATTATAAAAATAAAATGCTGGTATGTTTAATATGTGGTTAAAATGTAACTGCAGTACTTAAGTAGATTATTAAGTTAATATTGACATGACCTAATATTGGGTGAAATTTGTGATTCTTGTGACCTTAATATGACACAAATATTTATTCACATTTTTCATGTGAATAAATATTTCTATTTCTATTTCTTATTATGACGTGTATAAGTCTGTCACTGTCGCACAGCTGAACTAACATAGCAATAAGAGCTCAGTGGGCCACTGTGGATATATAATTGAAAGATATATAAAGAAGTGAAGGCTTTTACTACTACTATTTTTGACCCTCTTACTTAAGGTAGCAGCTTCAGAGATCAGTCGGAACAAACAGTCAGTCAGATAGACAAACGGACAGATAGCGTACATACGATAATTTAGTGAAAAGCTATTAATTTGGAACTACACACAGACACTTCAATTTTATTTATCCGTATAGATGAGTTTAAGTATTTGACAAATTTGCTTAAATATACTGGCTGTGCCCCGCGGTTTCGGCCGCATTTATATAGATATAGTTTCATGTTTAATTTTGCGGAACCTTCATATTTTTTTATAAATAATTGTATAAGTTAGTCCTTGGAACATCAGCTACCTGCTACTGAAAGTCCCGTTAAAATCGGTCCAGCTGTTTCAGAGATAACCCGGAACATACAGACAGACAGAGAAAGTTTTGTTATATTTAAATATTGATACCTTTTTTTTTTTTTTTTTGTTGACGAGGGGGAAACCTTCAAAAGGTCCCCGACCGCCCTGGCAGAGGCAGATTGGGGTATGTGGGATTCTTACCGCACTAAAACCCCCCCGTTGGCCATCCTCAGTGCTCATGGGGACTCCGGGTACTCTGATAGAACGCACCGATGTCCCCCCACACTTTGCCGGGGCACATCTCCGGGGCAGCTGTGAGGCCGCCCCTGGAGACCTCGCTGTGCAAGGCAGCGCGAGCCACATCGCGCTGCCACCTTCCGGGGCCCGCGCCGGTGGTCAAAGCTCCCACCCCGACCACCGCCAGCAGGCCCTCCGGCCCCCTTTTAGTCGCCTCTTACGACAGGCAGGGGATACCATAGCCATATTCTTAGACCCTGGCTATTGGGTGATTGAGCTATTGATACCTATTACAAGCAGGCACTTCAATTATATTTATATGTATAGATTTCAAGACATAAGTAAAGAGTACCGAATCTTAAGACGTGATATGAGTATGGTATTAGCAATAAATACTTTAATTATACCTCTCTTTCTTTGTGTGTATGTTTCCTTGTGATAGAAAGGGACAAAATAAACTAGAGTGTTTGCAGAATATATAATAACGTTCCGCCCGAAAAGTTTTCCTCTACGTGTCTGAAGGAATTCTAAACATATTTAGTACAAAAACTCATATTTAAGTACGCTATGCGGCCTTTAGTGCGTATATTATATTTGTTGAAGGCTTTGCAGACCGCAGACTTTATAATATACTAGCGGACGTCACGTGATTTCACCCGCGTTGCTCCCGTTCCCGTGGGAGTACGGGGATAAAATAATAGTCTTTGCTACTCGCTGATAATGTAACTATCCATTGTAGAAAGAATTTTTAAGATCTGTCCAGTAATTTTCGAGGAGCTCGTGGCACATTTGCTAATGCGCAGATGGCAGTCACTTCGTATAAAAATCAAGTGATCAGCTACATCGGGTTGAATTAAGTGCTGATCCCAACAGTGTATGGGATAAGGCCAGGTAGATAATGATGATGATGTCCAATGATTTTTGAGCCAATTCGTTACAAACATACTTACATACAAATCTTTCCTAATAATATTGGTATAGACTAGCAGACGCGTCAGATGTTGCAATGCAACAAAAAAACAATTAAATCTTTACTTTGTATGATATTAGTATAGATTATCGCCATTCCTAAAAGGTTCCCAAAGGGGATGGGTGGGTATAATACGTTTAATTTCAAGTTATTCCATCAAAATTTGATTAAATAGCTCAAAGAAAGAGATAGGTAGAAGCTCTTTGAATTTTTATTCTCGGACATATGGAGGTTTCCTCACGATCTTTTCTTCACCGTCCTTGAAAAAATCGTTCGTCTGCAAAGCACCTACTATAGTATTCAGTCGAACCTTTTTGCATGAGTTATGGAGGATACACGGGGCTTATTCATGGCCGAGTCCGCATTACACGCTTCGATACAACTCGGTGGCGAGCGCAGTCAGGCGAGTTGTATTTACTATACCATTGTTGCATCCTGGAAGGACAAACATGAACTTAAATATCTACCAACTGCTTAAACCTTTGCACAAATTAGTATTAGATTTTTTTTTATTAAAAGCAGTACCTACATACTGCTCGTGCCCCGAAGAGGTAGGCAGAGGTGTTGTAATAACAACACCCACTTTTCACCAATTGAAAGTGAGTCTATCGTCGTCGCAGGCACTATACAATACGTCTTTGAATGACTTCTCAGACATAATACGAGGTTTCCTCACGATGTTTTCACCGTGAAATAACATAAGTTTTTAGAAAAACTCATTGGTACAGGCCCCCCTGGGATTCAAACTTGGCTCACAACGATTACCACCACGGAAATAAAAGTATTCGGTTAATAGCTTTAACCCCAAGGACAAAGAGTACTTAGAAAATCATTACGCAGACATAGTCACGAGTAAAAGCTAGTAAATTTTTTTATATCAAAATCCAATTGTTAAGAAACATTCTCACAGAGCCGTGGTGGCCTCGGGGTTAGAGCAGTCGCCTGCTACGCAAGCGACGCAAGTTCGAATCCCAGCGGGGCCTGTACCAATGAGTTTTTCAAAAAAACTTATGTACAGTGATTTCACACCACGTGCTTTACGGTGAAGGAAAACATCGTGAGGGAACCTGCATATTTCTGAGAAGTAATTCAATGACGTATGTAAATTGTCTGAGACGGCGATGGACTCACCATCTGTCACGTTGGCACGTAATCAAAGTCGGTGAAAAGTGGGTGTTGTGATAACAGCACCTCTGCCTACTCCTTCGGGAAATACAGGCGTGAGTATATGTACATTCTCACATAATACTGGTCCCGAAATAAAGGGTATTACGAACGCATTAGGGCAGTTTTGTTATTTTTTATCTCATAACGTCCGGATCCGAGCGGCGCGCCGGGGGCGAGACTTATAATAAAACTCATGTTTGCAATGCACATTATATTTGTGGTGGATACAGCTGACCTTCAACGGATATTGTACATTCATATGGCGTCACAAGTTCTGAGCGCTGGCCTTGAATTGTTCAGAAGTTACCTGTTGGACTTTGGTGTAAATAAATCAACAATGATGATGACTTTTTCGAAGAGTAATAGTGGTTGATTTAAAAATACGTAGTGACAATTTTATATATAATTTCACGTTCATAAGTGTTCATAAGTTCGTATATATATACCCTGTGTGAGAGGTCATAAGTTCGTATATATATACCCTGTGTGAGAGGATAATGTTCAATATAATTATAGCACCAAATATTTGCATGTAACGTCTCATTGCTCAACAAGCACATAAGTAAATTTTTTTCCCTGAATTATGAGCTCCTGAAAAATTCCTTCAGGTCGCCGACCCTCTTATGAAAAATCAATGGAGGCCCGGTGGCGACGCGACGGCATGACGTAATTACACCGTCGCCATGGCAACGGAGCTGTAAACAACAACCACTTCCGCTACTAAACCTTTATAATTACGTTGCAGGCAGTTATTCAGGTGGATTAACTGCGTAGTGGGCCACGGGTTCACTTTTATATGTTTCAAGTAATTATGATTCTTATTATTAAATCAGGGTTATATAAAGCTTACAATATGATGTTGGTGTAACGGGATTTACCGTTAAACATTTTGGGGCTGCCCTGACTAGGCTGAATATGTATGCCTGATTAAGTTCGATGTGCCAACTTGCATCCAATTATGTAGATACCTATTTCTACCTTCATAAAATAGTTTTATATATTAATAAAATGAACATGATGCCTGGCTCTCTGTAGTGGCTGAACCGATATTAACGAGCATTTTACTGGCAGATATAAGGAGGTTATTCATATGGAGTAACTTAATCTAGGTACTACCGAGCCCCAACTGGGCGGGTGATATAACGGGAACCGTGGTCATAGCAGGCGCAGGAGACCTGGTTGTCAGAGAGAGAGGACAGGGTTTCGTCGCCGTAGCTTGTGGGGAGTTAGCTCTTATTGGGGTGTACTTTTCCCCGAACAGGCCCCTAGCCGAATTTGAGACCTTCTTGGACGAGGTTGGGGCGGCGATGAGACGGGCGTCACCGCTGCCGGTACTCGTCCTTGGAGACTTCAATGCAAAGTCAACGGCATGGGGCTGTCGGGCTACAGACGCTCGTGGCGAAACCCTGGAAGAGTGGGCGGTCCTTGCTGGAGTCTCCGTCCTAAATCAAGGATCTGTGAGCACCTGCGTGCGACAGCAGGGAGAATCAATTGTGGACATTTCGTTTGCATCTCCTGTTGTCGCGGCGCAAGTACAGGGTTGGCGGGTCCTTGAAGGGGTTGAGACGCTTTCGGATCACCGATATATTCGGTTCAGTGTCTCCCCCACGACGGGGACATCAAGAGGTCGCAGAGGGTGTCGGAGGCCGTTCCCAAGGTGGGCGCTGGTGAAATTGGATGTGGGCCTACTTGAAGAGGCGGCTACGGTGCGGTCTTGGTTTTCACAGCCTCAGTCGCGCATCGACGTGGAGGAGGAAGCGTCGTGGTTCCAGCAGGCGATGACAGACGTTTGCGATACGGCTATGCCGCGCGCCACCCGCCGACCGCCGAAGCGACAGGTGTATTGGTGGACGGCGGAGATTGCTAGCCTCCGCTGGGACTGCGTCACCGCGCGCCGAGCCTACCAACGGTGCAGAAGGCAGCGCGTACGCGACGAGGAAACCGAGGGTCAGCTGTACGATGCTTACAGACTACGTAAGAAGACTCTGCAGCTGACCATCTCACAAGCCAAGACCAGATGCCGAGAGGAGATGCTGGAAGCGCTAAGCCGCGATCCGTGGGGCCGGCCATACCGGTATGCGCGCAAACAGCTGCGCGGGCAGGCCGCCCCATTAACGGAGACACTCCAGCCCCGCCTCCTCAAGGAAGTTGTCGCGGCGCTATTCCCCGAGAGTGCAGACTTTCAGCCGCCAGGGATGGCGCCGCCACTCACGGTGTGTGACACAGATGCCACCCCCATACCCCCCATAACCGATGGTGAAATGGGGGCGGCGATTCTACGGCTCCGCGCCAAGAAGACGGCTCCAGGGCCCGACGGGGTTCCAGGCCGCGCGTTGGTGTTGGCCCTGGGAGCACTCGAGGCCCGTTTTAGGGGAATGCTAAACGCGTGTTTAGCATGCGGGCGCTTCCCCTCAGTATGGAAGCAGGGCTTACTTGTCTTGCTGAGGAAGGAGGGTCGTCCTCTAGACTCGTCGGGGCTCCGGCCTATTGTGTTGTTGGATGAGGCGGGCAAGCTCTTTGAGCGTATAATCGCTGCCCGCATCACAAACCATCTTCGCACGGTAGGCCCGGATCTAGCCACCAGCCAATACGGTTTCCGGGAGGGACGGTCCACAGTGGACGCAATTCTGTGCGTAAAGTCCCTCTCCGAAGCAGCCGTCGCGGGGGGCGGGGTGATGTTGGCAGTATCGTTGGATATCTCCAACGCCTTCAACACCCTCCCCTTCAGCTGTGTGGCTGAGGCGCTCCGGTACCATCGAGTACCAGCGTACCTACGGCGAGTCCTTGAGGACTACCTGCTGGACAGGAGTGTCGTCTGCGTCGATGGGAACGGGGAGTTGCTGCGCCGGCGTGTTGTGTGCGGTGTTCCGCAGGGTTCGGTACTAGGGCCGCTCCTGTGGAACATCGGGTACGACTGGGTGCTGCGCAGTGCTCTCCCGTCTGGAGTCGACGTGGTTTGTTACGCGGACGACACCCTTGTCACAGCAAGGGCGGCGAATTTCGCTGAAGCGATACCACTGTCGGAAGCCGGAGTAGCGGTTATTGTTGACCGAATTCGACAGTTGGGCCTGAAGGTCGCCCTCAGCAAGACCGAAGCCCTTTGCTTCCACGGGCCTCGAAAGAAGCCACCGGCGGGGGCGCAGCTTGACGTCGGGGGTGCTGTCGTCGAGATAGGGACTGAGATGAAGTATCTTGGTCTAGTCCTCGACGGCAGGTGGAAATTCCACGCGCATTTTAAGCGCCTTGCCCCCAAACTCGTCGCTGCGGCTGGTGGGCTTAGCCAGCTCCTGCCCAACAAGGGAGGACCGAGTGCGTGTTGCCGCCGACTGTATACCGGGGTGGTGAGGTCAATGGCCTTGTACGGTGCGCCTGTGTGGGAGGAAGCCCTGGACGCCCGCAATAGGGCCCAGCTGCGGAGACCGCAGAGGGTCATGGCCACCAGGGTTATCCGTGGATACCGCACCATTTCACACGGCGCGGCCTGTGTATTGGCGGGGACCCCACCCTGGGACCTCGAGGCTGAGGTGCTTGCGGCCGTCTATAGGCGGAGCGCCGAGGCTCGACAAGACGGCGGCGCCGCCGCGCCCGAAGAATTGAGGCGCGTGCGGCAAAACGCGCAGTGCGTGCACTGACCAAGTGGCAGGAGCGGCTCGCGGAGCCGGAGGCCGGGCGTCTGACCATAGAGGCCATTCGCCCGGTACTCAAGGAGTGGACAAGCCGCAAGCACGGGTCGCTTACCTATCACCTCGTGCAGGTATTGACTGGGCATGGTTGTTTTGGGAAGTACCTGCACGGGGTGGCGCAGAGGGAGCCGACTCCAAGGTGCCATGAATGCGGCTGCGACGTGGACACCGCTCAGCACACGCTGGAACGCTGTCCAGCATGGGCGGTGCAGCGCGGTGTCCTCGTCGCAAACATTGGATCAGACATCTCGCTGCCGACATTGGTTCGGGCCATGGTCGGCAGTTCCCGGACTTGGGATGTGGCCGTGTCCTTCTGTGAGGATGTTATGTCGCAGAAAGAGGTGGCTGAGCGGGGCCGGGAGGACGATCCCCTGGCAGACCCAATCCGCCGCCGAAGGACCGGCCGCAGGAGGCGTGCCGAGATACGGCATATGCCTCCATAAGAGGGCTGCGGGCGCCGGGACGGGGGTCTCGGTGCTGACGCAAGGCCCTCGCGATTGAAGGGCGCGTTCGTGTTCCAACGCGCCCTCCCATAGAGTAAAGCCTGGTATTGCCAGGGAAGAAGAGGGGCCCTACGGCCAATCGTTAGAGGGGGCAATGCAAGAATGCTAACGCGATCGCTCGCCCCCCCTGTAAAAGCGACGAGATGGAACACCCGTGGGTTTTAGCCGGTACGAGTCCGGCATAACCCTTCCGCCGCCCCCGCAGCGGTTGGCGTATCCATGACGGATTTCCCACGGTAAAAAAAAAAAAAAAAAAAAAAAAGGTACTACCGAGCCGCGGGCCCGGGAAGGTGACAGCGCGATGTGTCTCGCGCTGCCACCTTCCACCTGCCACGTTGGACGTGGGGTTTGAGCACAAGTTCGAATCCCAGCGGGGCCTGTACCAATGAGTTTTCCTAAAAATGTATGTGTAGTCATGTCACACGATGTGCTTTACGGCGAAGGAAAATATTATGAAGAAACCTGCATATGTCTGAGAAGTAATTCAAATATGTATGCTTAGTGCCTGAGACGGCGATAGACTCACCATCTGTCATGTAATCATCTTCGGTTAAAAGTGGGTATTGTTGCAGCATCTCTGCATACCCTTTTGGGGAGTCTTCTGGAATAGCGAAAGCATATTTTTAACCAGTGCGTTTCTGCTAATTACAAACGTAGCGAAATTTTCGAGAAATTATTAATCTCCAGGGTCAGGATGGTCCGAGATAATTAATATTAGTACAGTCTGGAATAGAACGTGTTCCGACGCTTATTGCCTGGATACCGCGTAATCCCGAATATCTAACGGGACGCTTTGATTATAACACAAACCATTCAAAGCAAGTATTTATTCAGTTAATGTCGTAGTAAGGTACTTTTAAACATATAAGAACTCACCACCGGTTCGGAAACTAGCCTTCTGGGGAGAACCGGTAAGAAACTCATCTGGCATCATGTAAAATGTATTACAATACAGAAGTGGGAATGGCATTCCACTTTAAGACATTTTTTACTTAAAATGAAAGTGTGAACAGAAAACAATACTGTACTAAGATATAAGATGTAGACGATACCCTTTATACCATATAAAGGGTATCGTCTACATCTTATATCTTCAAACGAGCAATTCTTGTATATATATATAATCGGAATCTCGGAAACGGCTCCAACGATTTTCGTGAAATTTTGCATGTAGGGGGTTTCAGGGGCCAAAAATTTAAATAGCTAGGTTTCATTTATGGAAAACATCGTTTTGACCATGTTTTCAGGCACTGAAAAACTCATAAAATCTGTCAAGTTATGGTAGCACAGACGTGAGGCTTCCAGCTTTCGGGGCGATAACGAAACTAGAGTACCCCAGTTCACCGGATTTTTTTTTTGTTTTATATTCCTTTTTTTGTGTGAAGAAGAAACCGAGCACAGCTCGGTCAATCAGATATTTATAATTATGCTTACAGCATTTTGGGAATACTGCTTCATTGGTCTAGTGGTTGTTACTGTTACTGCAGACCTCGAGGTCTTGGGTTCGATCCACGCGAATTTTCCAGTAGCAGCCCACGAGTGCCAGGGAGTGCGAATTATTGTCCGGTTAGTGTAGTGACTTGCCCCATATTACATGGGTGTGTTCTATAAGCCCACCTTTGCCTACCCCTTTGGGGACATGCCAGACACAGCTAGTACTCTGTAAATATATAACTGGTTAAGCTTTTCCTGAAGCAACGACCTTAGCTCGTTTCAGCGCTCAATAATGGGTTCGAAGTGCTAACGCAAACAGCGCGACTGTCAATGTCAATTATTGGCGGCCATCTTGAAAGTAAGATAACTATTATTTATTCTGTAGTTATAGTCTTAGAGACATCTTGTTTGAGTGAGCAGGAAGGTTTAATCACGTATTAATTTTCATTTCCAATAAATGTCATACGAATTGCCGTAGATTATTAATATGTAGTTATTGATGTAAAGTGTCTGAGACGGCGATGGACTCACCATTTGTCACGTTGGCACTTAATCATCTTGTGTGAAAAGTGGGTGTTGTGATTACAACACCTCTGCCTACCCCTTCGGGGAATACAGGCGTGAGCGCGAGAGTGTAGAATGTATGAGTTATTGATCTTTAATTGTCAAACAAACAAGTGGTGGCCGTAGGGTTTGAGCAGTCGCCTGATACGCAAGCGAAGCAAGTTTGAGTCTCAGCGGCCTCCAACAAAGAGTTTGAACCTTTAATTTTTTTGGTAGCTCAAAGGTTAGGCTTCCAGCTTACGATAACGAAACTAGAGTACCCCGGTTCGAGACTGACGTTCACCGGATTTTTTTTTCTTTTTATTCCTGATATTTTGTGTATAACCAGATATTATAAATAATATGACTTTGTGTGACTGTCACTAGGATCCAAAACTAAAATACTTCCTTCGATAATAGAGTATTATATAATCTGTGTAATATTTAGAGAACAGTCAGACAGTACGGTAACACAGAGGGGGTCATATCATTTATCTCGGTCGAAGGTGTTGTGCATAAGTTATGCAACTAACACACGTGATCGCGTGTTTGCCTATGTACAGATAACAAATGCGTACTCAATAAACTTTGTTATACCTGACGTCGCGAATTATGAGCGCTGGCCTAAACAGCAGTTTTTATTCTATTCCAAACTAGCTGTGCCCCGCGGTTTTATTTAATTTCATGGGTGATCCGCGGTAACGTAATGTTTTTTTAAATCAAAAATAGTTAGTTACTCCTTGTAACATTAGCAATCTGCTAGTGAAAGTCCCGTTAAAATCGGTCGAGCCGTTAAATTTGCCGGAACAAACAGAGAGACACAGAATTTTTTTAAAAATAGGTTTTTTTACCTTATTATAAGTAATTTCATTTGCATGTAGTGGAAAATTACAAACAAACATTTAAATTATATTTGTCTGTATGTATGTATATGTATATGTCTTGTTTGTTTTGCTGACGGTAATCTGTTCTGTATTTAAGATTTCACCGACCGCGGCCTTAACATCTCGACTCTAATTCATAGGTCTGAATAATATTACAGATTGTTGTCTATTACAAAGGTATTAGCAGCATTATATCCGTTGAACTCAATACGTAATTAAACAAACAAATGATTTATGGAGCTATCGCGAGAATTAGTTTTTACTTAGGCATTTGCGCTCCAAAGTTTGACATAATTACATATTCAATTCAATTCAATTCAAAAATATCTTTATTCGATTAGACTTTTTACAAAGTACTTTCAAATCGTCAGGAAGACACGATTACATAGGATTATACATGCTACCGCCAGGTTCGGAAGGTTGCTTTTACTCAGAAGAACCTGGCAAGAAACTCAGTATTTACTCTTTTAAAAAAATAATTTTACAGCTTTGAGTAATACAATATAAATCATAAAAAAATACATATAAGCCCATGGACACAGTTACAGTGCACAAAAGTCGATATAAAATAATTAAAAACTAAAAATAAGTAGGTACTACGAAAAATTGTGTAGCTTGAGATGACCAGCCCCCACTAGCAGCACCTGTTCACAAGTATGACGAGAATGCCAGCCATCATAGGTGTTTATTTCGCAGACCAATTTCTTTTTTTATGAAATCTATGATGATATAAACGATTAAGTATTATGAATCATTCAACATTTGCTACCTATTTACTCTTGCGTAAACGGAAATAGGTATTTAGGTATCGACATATAATCAATATAACATTATTAACGTAACATTTGAGTAACTTATTGCTAACAATGAAAAAGAAAACTATAATAAAAATAAAAATTATAAATAAAACACGGAATTTAAATTAGTGTCTGCGGGAATGGTGCCCAGTACGCTGGCTGCGTTACCTCGCTGGATCGCTAAACTAATCCTCTGACCGAGGTAAGAACCAGCTCGACCCTCACCAGAGACGTCAACCAGGCGTTTTGAAAGATCCTTAAAAAGGACCTTCGCATTTGGCCCCCATGGCCCCAAAGTCTCAACCCCAAACGGCAGAAATATACAATTCTACGTTGAAATCTATACAGATAAATAAATTTGGTGTGTCTGTTTATAATTCCAAAATTAAAACTTTTCACTAAATGCATATCAGAGTATACACGGTACTGACATAGAAAAACCAATTAAAAAAAAAAAACTCGGTCTATCGGTCTGTTTGTTTGTTTTGGGTAATCTCTGAAACTTCTGGACCGATTTTACATTTCACTGTCAGATAGCAAATGTTACAAGGAGTAACTGAGGCTACTTTTATTTAAGTAAAACACTAAGGGTTCCGCGGGAATTAAATTGAATCAACGTGGGTGAAATTGCAGGGTACTTACTTAAAAAGCCTTAGTTACTCCTTGTATCATTAACTAGCGGCGTTGAAATATTGGACATATTTCAGAGATTATTCGGGACTAGCTAGATCATTTTTTTTCCCCTGAAACCCCTACACACAAAATGCCAATCGTTGAAGCCGTTTCCCAGATGGAGATTCTATATATTTATAGGTATACTTTTACCATAGCAGCGCCATCTATTGATTACTTACTCAACCCAGTCGAAAGGTATCGACATCTGTTAGAATCATTTGGAGTTAACAGATAATTGCGACTGTCAAATAATAACAGACAAATAATTAGCAATAAATTAAAATTGCGACTATAATTTGAGATTTAAACTATCCTATCTCTCAAGTTGGATCGAACTGCACATGGTGTGCGACTTTTATTATAATCGGTTAAGTGGTTTAGGAGTCCATTGAGGACAAACATTGTGACACGAGATTTATATATATTATTGCGACTGTCAAATAATAATAGACAAATAATTAGCAATCAATTAAAATTGCGACTATAATTTGAGATTTAAACTATCTCTCAAGTTGGATCGAACTGCGCATGGTGTGCGAATTTTATTATAATTGGTTAAGTGGTTTAGGAGTCCATTGAGGACAAACATTGTGACACGAGATTTATATATATTAAGAATACAAGAATAGCTCGTTTAAATGCATTTTTCTATGTCAGTACCGTGTATACTCTGATATGCATTTGGTGAAAAGTTATAATTTTTGAATTACAAACAGACACACCAAATTTATTTATCTGCATAGATTTCATAAAAAGGAAATTGGTCTGCGGAATAAACACCTATGATGGCTGGCATTCTCGTCATACCTGTGAATAGGTGCTGCTTGTGAGGTATGGTCATCTCAAGCTACACAATTATACGTAGTTAACTTATAGTTTTTAATGGCTTTTGTGCACTGGAACTGTGTCCATGGGCTTATATAAACTTGTAAGTTAAATAAACGTTTATTATTATTATTATTATCATATATTATATATATTTTTATGATTAATATTGTATTACTCAAAATAGTAAATATACTTTTTTTTTAAAGAGTAATTACTGAGTTTCTTGCCAGGTTCTTCTCAGTAAAAGCAACCTTCCGAACCTGGCGGTTGCATGTATAATCCTGTATAATCTTGTCGTTATATCGTGTCCGATATTTTTAATTTAGCTGTATTTTTACATGTAGCGTAACCACCAAATGAATTTGATGATGAAGTTGTCGTAAACGGCGTCATTATATATATATTGATAGAAATCGTCAGCCAAATTAGTTTTTGATAATACATAGAGCAACGACCACAAAGTCATTTGTGGTCTGTGGCCTTGAGGTGTCGTTTTATTTATTTACTAGCGTTTTCCTGCGGTTTCACACGCGTAGATTTAATATGATTCCTGCGGAATCCTAAATGTTTTTTAAAATAAAAGTCTAAATCCCGTCAAAATTAGTCCAGCCGCTTCAGAGATTACCTGGAACAAACAGACAGACAGAGAAAAAAAATAAAAATTAGTTTTTTTACGTCAGCACCGAATATACTTTCATATGCATTTAGCGAAAAGCTGTTATTTTGGAATTACAAACAGACACTTAATTTTTATTTATCTGTATAGATAGATTGTTTCAAAAATCATCTTTCTCAGTTAAACAAACCTTTGTTCTCGTAATAAGCAATACATTTCGGACAATCGTGGTCAAAACGTTTAATAATAGATTTTTCACTTCATGAAATTCGTGATAGCTTTTTAATTTGTAATACCATAGCTAAATTAGATATTGTGCATTGCGCAGTGGCCGTGGGATTGGACCAGTCGCCTGCTACGCTAGCAACGCAAGTCCGAATCCCAGCGGGGTCTATACGAATAAGTTTTTCTAAAAAAATACTTATTTCCAGTAATTTCACACCACAATTGTGGTGAAAGAAAACATCGTGAGGAAACCTGCATATGTCTGAAAAGTAATTCAAATATGTATGTATAGTGCCTGAGACGGCGATATACATTCATATGTTCACGTCTGTATTCCCCGAAAGGGTAGGCAGAGTTGTTGTAATAACACCCATTTTTCACCGAATACGATTAAGTGCCAACGTGACGTATACGTCTTTGAGTAGCTTCTCAGACTTATGCAGGTTTCCCCAAGGTTTCCATCGCCGGAATTATGAAATCATTATAATGTAAAATGACATAACTAACATTTTCTCATAACGTGCTCCAGCAAATACACTTATAAAATTCTCCAAACGCGACGAGCACACCTGTGCTTGTGTTATGATCCAGGAAAAAACAATCGATCGTATAATTATTACTAATAGAATTAAAATATTATAACTAACTATACACTAACATGGTAATCTAAATCATAATCTGTACTATATCTGTTCGTACTCATAAAAAAACACACGGCATTATCAATCTTAACGACGTAAGAATAAAGGTTATTTTATCGCAACAACCATTATAAGTGATACGATGTTTTGTAATTGCTAAGCAATTTTAATCGTGATTGTACTGCATACTTTGATTTGACCTTGAATTGCTCACGCTTGGTGTATACAGTCCGGCTCAGAAGTGTTTAATAATTAATGGTACAACGTTCCGGGTGAAACAATATAGTGGGAACTTCAGTAAAGTATTTTCCATCAAGCCGCATTTTCGTCCCTTGACGGAATATTGGACCTTTCATGGGAAAATGTTAGGGACGGGTCACGTGACATTGTTTTTGAACTTCACGCGTCAATATAAAGTTATAGTGAAGCATACATATGCTCACGCCTGTATTCTCCAAGGGGTAGGCAGAAGTGTTGTAATAACAACACCCACTTTTCACCGAAGATTAAGTGCCAACGTGACAGATGGTCAGTTTATCGCCGTCTCATTATATTCTTTGAATTACTCCTCACGATGTTTTCCTTCACTGTAAAGCACGTGATGTGAAATCACTGCCCATAATTTTTTTAGAAAAACTCATTGGTACAGGCCCCGCTGAGATTCGAACTTGTGTCGGTTGCGTGGCCACCACATGACATATCTTTAAATCAACCGTCTAAGTAATTCCTTAAATTGCTATCACTCAAAATCATGAGTTACGAAACGAAAATTATTATCTAAGCGCCATAAAATCACTCAACAAATTTCATAGCAATTTGTCTAAGTTCCCAACTTGAGCAAACTTAAACTTTGATTCGGCTTAATAGTTTCCAAGTTATACAAACTGATATAAGCTCGCTAGTGCTAGTTAAGTTGGAACTAAGTTACGATCAAACAACTTGTGCGCACGACTGTACCCGTCGATCAACTTAGAAGTCAAGTACACAGGTCTATTATGTAAGTAAGATGACGTGCTGCAGCTTAGAAATACAAACATGGTACCTTAGACCTTAACTTGAAGGGCATAAGGAACAATATCGACTAACACTGTGCGTATCGGAACAATTACAAAGTAATTAAAAACCCGACGCAATTGCGCTTAAAAAGTCTTTAACACCTTTGTTTTATGGAATAAAATGCGTTGTCATACATTGTAACACTATCTAACCATCATATTGCGTCGTAATTCTGTCAATAACTACATCATTATAATTTTTGAACAATAACATTCAAATAGCTGCCTATGTCTGTACCATAGCGACTATTTAACTGCGGATTTTCTATACTTTATAATAACATTTTTTGTACATAAAAGTGAAATAGGAAATGAAAAATATTTATTTAGTTTAGGCCTTGGTAAGGCACTTATGAATGTCGAGAATTTACCACCGGTTCGGAAACTAGCCTTCTGAGAAGAACCGACAAGAAACTCAGCCAGGCATCATGTACATTTCATTGAAACAATATAAACAGGTATAAATATTCATAATAGTGACAAATTGTATTAGCATGCAGGTAAGTATGAAACATAATCATACTTGTGAACAGGTGCTGCTAGTGGGGGCTGGTCATCTCAAGCTACACAATTGTTCGTAGTACTTATTTTTAGATTTTAATTATTTTTATATCGACTTTTGTGCACTGGAACTGTGTCCATGGGCTTATATATATTATTTATGATTTATATTGTATTACTCAAAGCTGTAAACTTATTTTTTTTAAAAGAGTAATTACTGAGTTTCTTGCCAGGTTCTTCTCAGTAAAAGCAACCTTCCGAACCTGGCGGTAGCATGTATAATCCCATGTAATCGTGTCTTTGTGACGATTTGAAAGTACTTTATAAAAAGTCTAATCGAATGAAGATATTTTGAATTGAATTGAAAATCGAAGAGAAAAAAAGAACAATACCAGATAGATTTACAAGTGTTTGCAGACCATGTATCTGCCAGGAGCTACTTGTGCAGAGTGAAGTAAAACCGCCTTCCAAAAGACAGAAATACAATTATATGAAGAGCCGTGGTGGCCTTGAGGTTTGAGCCTGCTACGCAAGCGACGCAAGTTTGAATCCCAGCGGGGCCTGTACCAATGAGTTTTTCTAAAAAACTTATGTGCAGTGATTTCACACCACGTGCTTTACGGTGAAGGAAATCATCGTGAGGGTATGTAAAGTGTCTGAGACGGCGATGTACTCACCATCTGTCACGTTGGCACTTAATCATTTTCTGTGAAAAGTGGGTGTTGTAATTACAACACCTCTGCCTACCCCTTCGGGGAATACAGGCGTGAGCATATGTTTGTTTTTAAAGTCGGTTAAAAATTTAAGTATATATAGTTCGTACGTTAAATCACAATTAAATTTTATGAGAGTAAGAGTTATTTGGTATTTTATTGTTAAATGTAGAATGCCCTTCACCAAGTTAGTATAACTATTCCTCACAAGATGGCGTTATATCTTTTTAGATCGCGCTGTCGAAAGTCTCTTTTCATAACGTATATAGCACACACATTTCCTAACGTAATACCACTCAGATCCAGCTCCCTAGCTCATCCCCCAGCAACGCCCTAAGCCGAGGTCCGAACCCCGCACCGGGGTGCCCTTAGCTGTGTTGCTTAGTTTTTAAGTTTAAACTCGGCTGGAGGCCCTTGGGTCTCCCCCCTACCAACTGCGAGAGACCATATCGTAAAAAAAAAAAACTTACGTAGTTGTCGAATTAATAAATACCAGGACTGCCCAAGATACGGTGTTTCATTCAACCAACCAAGGGCTGCTCCGACTGATCCTGGCTCCAAGGCCTAATTTGTCATACATTTATTTCAATATTAATTAATGCTTACTAAAGAATAATCATGAAATGGTGGAAAACATTGCCGAGAATCCTGGAGGCCTTCATCGGTTTAAGCAGAGCGTATTAAGACCTTCTAAACTTTGACGTTTCATTTTGGTACCGTAATATTAAACGTCAAAGTCGGCCCCTTGCTTGTGTTTGAATATAATTCAAAGATACTATAAGATTAATTCAAAGTCTGATGGACTCACTATCTGCTACGTGGCTGCTTATTCCTTCAGGGATAATTTTAGTGTCCCGTACCCTAAGCGTTTTAAATCATTTTTATATAACGATGTGTCTATAAAATGTCTCTTCTGCTGGGCAAAGGCCTGCCTTCCCCCATTCCACCATATCATATTGACTGGAATAAGTCACTTTACAGGCGACTACAAACAGCCACGATGTGATGATATTATTATGTAGGTTGGCAAAAACAAAGGTGTGTGACGTCACTAGTTTTTACTTGATGATACGTGCCTGGCGGTGCCGGCGCCCGCGCATACATCCTCATTATCTTATATTCGTTACAGCATTAATATAAGCCGATGAATGAAGTCTGTAGCTGTCTGGTTCACGTTTGGAAAAATATTCGTTTAAGAACAAGTTGATGGTTAATGGTTGCTACCCACATCGGCATAGCACGGGTGAAATTTAAATATATATGCTCACGCCATCCCAGAAGGGTCCCCGAAGGGGTAAGCAGAGGTGTTGTAACAACAACACCTACATTTCACCGAATATGATTAGCCAACGTGACAGACGGTGAGTCCATCGCCGTCTCAGGCACTATTCATACGTCTTTGAATTACTTCTCAGACATATGCAGGTTTCCTCACGATGTTTTCCTTCACCGTAAAGCACGTGGTGTGAAATCAGTGCACATAAGTTATTAGAAAAACTCATTGGTACAGGCCCCGCTGGGATTCGAACTCGGGTCGCTTGCATGGCAGTCGACTGCTCAAACCCCGAGGCCACCACGGCTCTATAAAAGAAATCAAACTAGAAAGTAAGAAATAGTTTTCGAAAACAAGAATAAAATATTTGAATGCAAAAAAGCAAAGTGCGCTTTTTAAGATATTCTTCAACGGATATCTGTAAATAAAATATTTTTAACAATTCTCATCAAGCACGTTGCATCATGTTTTATTTCTTAGTTTACTAGTTGTGCCCTGCGGTTTCACGCGCGTAGATTTAATTGAATTCCCGCGGAACCCTAAATGTATTTTTATATAAAAGTAGCGTAAGTACTCCTTGTAACATAAGCTATCTGCCTGTGTACCGCTAAAATCGGTTCAGCCGTTTCAGAGATTACTCGGAACAGACAGACAGACAGACAGTAGATTTTGAACGCGTTAATCTCAAGAACAGCTGGTCCGATTTGAAAAAATCTTCAAGTGTTAGATAGGCCATTTATCCAAGAAGGCTATAGGCTATGTATCATCACGCTGAGACTTAAACCTAGCCCAAAGTTTCCATGAGGACGAAGTGGCAGGCAAAAGCTAGTTTGCCATAAAAAAATATTTTATTTTCACGTAAAATCAAAGAGCCGTGATGGTCTGGGGGTAGAGCAGTCGCCTGCTACGCAAGCGACGCAAGTTCGAATCCCAGCGGGGCCTGTACCAATGAGTTTTTCTAAAAAACTTATGTACAGTGATTTCACACCACGTGCTTTACGGTGAAGGAAAACATCGTGAGGAAACCTGCATATTTCTGAGAAGTAATTCAAAGACGTATGTATAGTGTCTGAGACGGCGATGGACACACCATCTGTCACGTTGGCACTTAATCATCTTCGGTGAAAAGTGGGTGTTGTGATTACAACACCTCTGCCTACCCCTTTGGGGAATACAGGCGTGAGCATATGTATGTATGTATGTAAAATCATGTCTTCAAAATCTTAAATATTGACTATAGTATATACATACTATAACTTCAATCTACTAAGCCATATTTTACATAGCAATCGTATGATTTAATTGTAAATATTACGTCTTTCCGATATCGATTTTTGACTTTATATCCTTTTCTATAGAGTTCTAATTAGATAATGTATTTGAAGGTACCAGTGTCAGCGACCCTCAAACACAATCATATACATAATGGGCATGAAGAAAAAACTAAATATATATAGTATAACGCGACAAACAAGCATACAGCCCACCTGTTAGTATATTAATAAGCTTGTATCATTGTTACTGCGATATATTGCCATCTATACTAATGTTATAAAGAGGAAAGATTTCTATGTAAGTATGTTTGTATTGAATGGGCTCCGAAACTACTGGGCCGATTAGAAAAATCTTTCAACAATAGATAGCTACATCATCAGCGAGTAACATAGGCTATATTATATCCACTTACTCCCACGGGAACGAGAACTGCGCGGGTGAAACCGCGTCACTTCCGCTAGTATGTTATATGTAAACATATTTCGTATGAATAGCTGGCTGCTATCTCGGAAAAGGGCATCAAAATTACAGAGTATTTTCTACATACATATGCTCACGCCTGTATTCCCCGAAGGGGTAGGCAGGGGTGTTGTAATCACAACACCCACTTTTCACCGAACATGATCAAGAACCAACGTGACAGATGGTAAGTCCATCGCCGTCTCAGACACTTTACGTCATTGAATTACTTCTCAGAAATAAGCAGGTTTCCTCTAGCTAACTAGACCATCAGTGTATCAAGTACAATGTAAACAAGGCTAAGTGTTCTGGACAACTACATATCAAGAACTCAACCTTAGACAAGGAAAGTAGCCCAAACGCAGTCCGCCCTGAATCGCAATTTAACCGTAACATTACATTTGTTGGAAAAAACCGGCTGTCCTCGCGGTGTTTGAGCATGCATTTTTTGTTGAAGTCTTCTATTACTGCGAGTGACGCTGGGTGATATAATCTATATCCATACATCTATACTACAGATAAATAAAATCAAAGTGTTTGTTTGATTTTTAACTAAATGCATATAAAACAGATTTTTTACTAAATGCATATAAAAATGTATACAGTGCTATAAATTATAATTTTTTTATTTTTCTTGTCCTACTGTCTGCCTGTCTGACCGTATGTCTGTCTGTTTGTTTGGACTTGGCTTTCACTAGCAGATACCTAATCATCATCATCATCATCAACATATCAGCCATAGGACGTCCACTGCTAAACATAGGCTCCTCCCAATGATTTCCACCTCACTCAGTTGGAAGCGGCCTGCTTCCAGGGGGTCCCCGCGGACTTGACCAGATCATCCGTCCATCTCGCGGGGGAGCGCCCAACGCTGCGCTTGCCGGTACGTGGTCTCCACTCGAGAACTCTACTGCCCCAGCGGCCATCAGTCCTTCGAGCAATGTGGCCTGCCCATTGCCACTTAAGCCTGCTAACCCGATTGGCTATGTCGGTTACCTTAGTACGTCTACGGATCTCCTCGTTTCTGATTCGATCTCGTAGCGAGACACCAAGCATAGCTCTTTCCATGGCACGCTGAGTGACTTTGAGCCTATTCAAGAGGCCTACAGTTAGAGACCACGTCTAGATAGCTAATGATACAAGGAATAACATAGGCTACTTTTATTTAAAAAACATTTAGGTTTCGCGGGTCACCCATTAAATGAGCTCTACGCGGGTAAAGCCGCGGGGCACAGCTAGTTGACGTATAAATTATATAACTTATTGAAATCAAGAATATATTTATTTCAATAGATTTCTTCTTCTCAAGAGATGGAATAACGTGAACTCTCGTTGTGTATTTGGAGTTGCCTTAGAGAAGATCGCTGTCAAATAATACTAGATTTGAGTGGTGTTGTGATCCTCCTGAGATGAGGTTGCGATGAGGTTGCAGGGAGGTTATGGTAATGTTGCGGTGGAGTTGCGATGAGGTTGCGAATGTTACGATGAGGTTGCAGAGAGGTTGTGGTGATGTTGCGGTGAGGTTTTGGTGAAGTTGCGATGAGGTTGCGAATGTTATGATGAGGTTGTGGTGATGTTGCGGTGAGGTTGCGGTGAAGTTGCGATGAGGTTGCGAATGTTACGATGAGGTTGCTGGTAGGTTATGGTGATGTTGCGGTGAGGTTGCGATGAGGTTGCGGTGATGTTACGTCGACGCGCCAAACATAACCAAAAATGTATACTATGCATTCAAGGCTAGCGCTCAAATCACCTGACGTCACGTATTGTAGTAGAATAAAAAAAACGCATTTGCCTACTGTTACCTAAATTCGACTTGGTCGATCTCATGAAGCTGACTCTACGATGCTAGAATAACCTTCTTATTTGTATATCTATAGTACTTACCTTTTTTGCACAAATAAATAATGACCCAGAGAATGAAGGTTCTATATCTTGAAGAATAAGACGAATCATATCCGCTACTTTATTTTTATTATGACGTTACACGCACAAAAGAGCCGTGGTAGCCGTGAGGGCTGAACGTCGCAAGTTCGAATCCCAGCGAGGCCTTTACCAAAGAATTTTTCTAAAAAAAAAATTTAATGTTATCACACCACGCACTGAGAAGAAATTCAAAGACGTATCTATAGTGCCTGCGAGTTAAGACGGTGATAGACTCACCATCTGTCACGTTGGCACGTAATCATAAAAGTGTGTGTTGCTATAACAACTCTGCCTACCCCTTCGGAGTATATAGGCTTGAGCATATGTATGTATGTCACTAGTGCTCCATGTGGGGACGATACCACTGAATTACACAGTCAAATCCTAGAGTACTTTTATACCCTGCTATTTTTAGATTCGTGTTGATGAATATTCAACACGTCCATTAATCGGCTGAATATGTTACGGAGATTTTTGCAGGTTTATACTGTGTGATGGAGAGTCGTGGTGAATGTGGGGTTTGAGTAGCCGCCTGCTATGTACGCAAGTTCAAATCCCGGCGCATCAATGAGTTATTCTAAAAATGTATGTGCAACATACCACAAGCTTCACGGTGAAGGAAAACATCGTGAGGAAACCTGCAGAAAACATCTGAGAAGTAATTCAAAGACGTATAGTGTCTGAGACGGCGATATACTCACCATCTGCCACGTTGGCACTTAATCAACTTCGGTGAAATGTGGGTATTGTTATTTCATCACCTTTGCTTACCCCTTCATGGACCCTTCCGCCGAAATATCCCCCCCTGAAATCTATACTTATATTTAAATATTATATACTTTATTTTAAATTTTATGTAAGTATGTTTGTAACGTATTGGCTCAAAAAGTACTGGACCGATTTTAATAATTCTTTCACCATTTGAAAGCTACGTTATTGCTCATTAATATAGGCTAAATTTTATCTCAGTACTCTTAAGAGAACGGGAACTACGCGGGTGAAATCGCGTGACGTCCGCTAGCAATCTATAAACTCTAAACTTAGTTAAAAATGTAACAAGAAATAGAAACTCTGCTCTGATTAATAGCAGCCAAAGCACAATATAAATTTTATACAAAGCACAAACGGCACCGACTCCTAGAAAACTGTGACATTAGGCCTGTGATACATTAGATAGCTTCGTGGGTGTAATAGTGCGATAGTGAGTGAGCAATGACTGTCATCATGCAGGACCAGGGCGCAGTATAACTAAATGAGCAGTATGGAAACTAGATCTCATGTTTGGAGTGTATGTTATAATAACAGGTGTATTTGATTTAGAAGTAACTCCATCTTAATTTGTGATACGGAATTAATAAGGGATGGGCATAGTTTTAGGCCGAGTATATTTTATTTTACTAAAATAAATAAATATGCTCACGCCTTCCCAGAAGGGTCCCCGAAGGGGTAAGCAGATGTGTTGCAACAACAACATCCACATTTCATTGAATATGTTTAAGTGCCAACGTGACAGAGGGTGAGTCCATCGCCGTCTGAAACACTATACATACGTCTTTGAATTACTTCTCAGACATACGTCGGTTTCCTCACGATGTTTTCCTTCACCGTAAAGCACGTGGTGTGAAAACACTGCATTTGTTTTTACTGACAAAGTAATATAGATATGTCATTTGAAGTATTGAACAATGTCGGTATGAAATGACTTATACCCGATCGGTCACGACGTGACACCTCTTACTAACATTACGCCGGGGTGGCTTATAATTTCTTAGATACGCGTGGCTGTGTGAGTGTGTTATTACGATCGATTTGTTCCTGAATTCCTTACTGCTTGCTTTGTAACAAGCTTGTAATGCACCTATTTTCTGACGTAGGTACGCCTCGTAAATGGGCGCATAAGTATAAAAAATATGTCGGAATATGCGCCCAAGTAACAAAATTTAAACGTGAATATCACCAAAAGTGTATCCACACATTGCCTATCTTATAAAGATTGGAATCACTGTGCCGACATAGTAAGAGAAGGAATGGTTTACCATAGCTCGGTTCTTACCAAGGGCAGGGCCCTATTTTTTCTTCTTACATACATATGCTCACGCCTGTATTTCCCGAAGGGGTAGACAGAGGTGTTGTTATCACAACACCCACTTTTCACCGAAGATGATTAAGTGCCAACGTGACAGATGGTGAGTCCATCGCCGTCTCAGACACTTTACATACGTCATTGAATTACTTCTCAGAAATATGCAGGTTTCCCCACGATGTTTTCCTTCACCGTAAAGCACGTGGTGTGAAATACACATAAGTTTTTTTAGAAAATCTCATTGGTACAGGCCCCGCTGGGATTCGAACTTGCGTCGCTTGCGTAGCGAGTGCTCAAACCACAAGGCCACCACGGCTCTTTTTCTTCTTGAAGTAAGAAAAATTTAAAATGCTATCCACAAGAATTTGTTATTCCGGTATCTGTTCAGCAGAATGAGTATTTATCTCGAATACTAATATTATAAAGAGGAATGGTTGGTATGTATGTTTGTAACGAATTGGCTCAAAAAGTACTGGACCGTTCACTGATTACGATACCTACGCTATATTTTATCCCGATAATCCCACGGGAACGATAACTACGCGGGTGAAACCGCGTGACATACGCTACTTTCAATTATGAATACCCAAAAACAATACCTGATTATTCCCAAAAACACAATATTATTGTAAGGTATGTTATTACGTAAGCATTCTTAAATAACCATGTCATCTTATCGCTAATTACCCGGTAATAGTTTTACTTATCTCGTCCCATATTTTTCGTTACATTAGTCAACTAAAAAGTTCGAACAACATATAACTTTTTTACCAATGTAACACTTCACACCCTTCCTGAAAAACCCCATGCCGTTTTTGACGTGTTTTAAATAACATTTTCTATTTAGAAATATAAAATTATGAATATTGGAAATGTGTTTGAGAGTGACATCCATTTTAAAATCTAAGATGGCCGATATTTCACGAAAATCTATGATTGTATTTATAGCTATACAGATAAATAAAATTGTAAGTGTCTGTTTGTAATTCCAAAGTAACAGTTTATCACTAAATACATATTATGAAGGTATATACGGTAAAGACTAGAATTTCTTTTTTAATTTAATCTTTTTGTTTCGGCTAATCTCCGAAACGGCTAGACTGATTTTAACGTGACTTGTACTGGCAGAAAGCTAATGTTACAAGGAGTCACTAAGGCTACTATTTTTTTTAAATAGGTATCCTCGGAATGAAATTAAATCTACGCGGCTGAAACCAGCATAGCTAGTTAAAAATAACTTTAATGATGAATAAAAAAAATCTGTCTTGCATATTGGAGAGCCGTGGTGGCCTCGGGGTTAGAGCAGTCGCCTGCTACGCAAGCGACGCAAGTTCGAATCCCAGCGGGGCCTGTACCAATGAGTTTTTCTAAAAAACTTACGTACAGTAATTTCACACCACGTGCTTTACGGTGAAGGAAAACATCGTGAGGAAACCTGCATATGTCTGAGAAGTAATTCAAAGACGTATGTATAGTGCTTGAGACGGCGATAGACTCACCATCTGTCACGTTGGCACTTAATCAAATTCGGTGAAAAGTGGGTGTTGTGATTATAACACCTCTGCCTACCCCTTCGGGGAATACAGGCGTGAGCATATGTATGTATGTATGTATGTCTTGCATATTAATTTCGTAATATGTTATAAAGAACAGTTATTCAAAATAAGGACAAATTGCGTGGAATTGTCTAAACACAAATATTATTTGGAACGCACCCTTTACCAAAATTACCCTTCGACATTCGCAAGTCAGCGGTATCGTCCATACATAACGTACATTTATACAGGATCGTGGGACGAATGCGAGCCAAATGTACCGTGAACGTGATATAACCCCGCCAATCGAAAGTGACTGAGCAGTCGCATTGCTTGGGATTCCGTAATGTGAGCTCAAAACGCACCAGCGTTCATATAAAAATTGTTTTTAACAATATTTCGCTTATAAAATCTTATTTCGACAGTGAGCTTAGAATCGGAGGACTCAATGAAACGCGATATTCAAAAATATATAAATTTTTATTATTTTTACTTTTGAGTCCTAATAATTTCGAAATATATAAATATTTCCAAATTATTTTAATCTCTCTAGTCTTTGTATGTAAATAGTTAGACAAAGACTGATACAGTTACCTGATGAAAATTACCGCGATCTTAGCTCCGGAACCTTTATCAGCATTTACCAATGACACGGAATAAAAAATAGCAGCTGTTCACTAAATGTATATGATAATAATATACGGTGCTTCATACATACATACATACATACATACATACATACATATGCTCACGCCTGTATTCCCTGAAGGAGTAGGCAGAGGTGTAGTAATCACAACACCCACTTTTCACCGACGATGATTAAGGGCCAACGTGACAGATGGTGAGTCCATCGCCGTCTCAGACACTTTACATACGTCATTGAATTACATCTCAGATGTTTTCTGCAGATTTCCTCACGATGTCTACCTTCACCGTAAAGCACGTGATGTGAAATCACTGTACATAAGTTTTTTAGAAAAACTCATTGGTACAGGCCCTGCTGGGATTCGAACTTGCGTCGCTTGCGTAGCAGGCGACTGCTCAAACCTCAAGGCTACCACGGCTCAACAACACGGTACTGACACAGAAAATTAATTTTAGTATTTTTTTTCTTTCGGTCAGTCCGTCTGTTTCTTCTGGGTAATCTCCGCAAAAGCTGAACCGATTCTAACGATACATAGAAAGATAGCTAATTTTATAAGGAGTAACTTTAATTTTATAAGGAATTACTTTTATTAAAAAAACATTAGAGTTCCGCGGGTCACCCATGAAATTAACACACCTAGAATTATTATATTTCTATACAGAACCCTCACAAGTTAAGTCTAATTTCACGGTCATTAGTATTCGCGGCATATCGTGAATAGGCAGCACTAGATCGCTTAGCGACAACTATAACCACGAGTTCAAGTTAAGTTACCTAACTGTTTACTTAACTATATAAAACTTACTTTATTGCATCACTTGGGCTCGTCACACACTCATACATTACGGTATTCGGGTTTTACTTAACAATTCTTGGCGCTCCTTCAAGGGATAGGCATAATTGTAGCAGCACACAAGTTTTCACCGAAAATCTATCTAATATATAAAATTCTCGTGTCACAGTTTTCGTTGTCATACTCCTCCGAAACGGCTTGACCGATTTTGATGAATTTTTTTGTGCTTATCCGGTATCTACGGGAATCGGCCAACATCTTTTTTTTCATCCCCCTAAATGTTAGTGGTAGTCCACCCCAAAAAAAAAATGGCAATACAACGTTTGCCGGGCACAGCTAGTACATCTATAACTATATAGATAAATTTGAAGTGTTTGTTTGTAATTCCAAAATAACAGCTTTTCACTAAATGCATATGAAAATATATACAGAACATAAAAAAAAAGAGTATAAATAAGAGTATAATATCTGGTTGACCGGGCTGTGCTCGGCTTCTACTCCATACAAAAAAAAGGAATAAAAATTCCGGTGAACGTCAGTCTCGAACCGTGGTACTCTAGTTTCGTTATCGCCCCGTAAGCTGGAAGCCTCACCTTTGAGCTACCATGACTTGTCAGATTTAGGCGAAATTTGCTGTCGTATTGAAATTATATTTTATGTATTTTTCAGTGGCTGACAACATGGTCAAAACGATGTTTTCTATACATGAAACCTAGCTAGATCTATTTTTTGCCCCTTAAACCCCCTACATGCAAAATTTCATGAAAATCGTTGAAGCCGTTTCCGAGATTCCGATTATATATATACAAGAATTGTTCGTTTAAAGATAAGAGATACGTTACGAACAGAAAAAAAATTTTTTTGTTTGTCTGTTGGTTCCGGGTAATATCGGGACATTCCCAGATACTTTAATTAAAAATCATTATGGTTTCGCCGGCCATCCATCATATTACTCGTAAGTCCACGCGAGTGAAACCGGGGAGCACAGCTAGTTTCTGAATAAACAAAGCAAAAATATATTTTATAGAGAGCCATGAACGAGTCCGACTCGCACTTGGCGGCTTTTTTAAGAGATGTCTCAAACTTAAATAACTCTTAATTACCTTCGGCTTAGCTAGAGTCGAGAATATTCGTGTACAATAACCTTACTTCGTATCTCAGTTTTGTCAAACTTAACGTATTCGCTTAAATCCTCTAACACTAGAAAAAAAACAAATTAGTTATGTGCATAAATCCAATTAAGAAAATATACAAAACAAAAGCATCTTTCCGCGACCTTCAGAATACTACTGACCAAAATCTATACAGATAAATAAAATTGAAGCGTCTGTTTGTAATTCCAAAATAACAGCTTTTCACTAAATGCATATGAAAGTATATACAGAACTGATATAAAAAAAAATATATTTTTTTTAATTTCTCTGTTTGTCTAGAACAGCTAGACCGATTTTGACGGGTCTTTCACTGGTAGATAGTTAACATAGGCTACTTTTATTTAAAAAAAAAACATTTATATATACGCGGGTAAAACCGCAGGGCATAGTTAGTAATAAACATACAAGGCGTGTCATTCATCCAATGTGAACCTTAGCATGTTAAATATTAGGTCGTAAATGGAAATCGAAGGTGTTTCCTTGATTAATGTCATTATTGTTTTCCAGATTTCATGTCGGAAAACTCTGGTTGCAAACGCGGCGGGCGCTCAGTGGCTTCGCGTCTGCTCACGGGGGTAGACGTCTGTGCGATCTTTAAACGGACTAACAATATCGTGAGTGTTTCAAATAGTGCTTCCAATTATTTTCACTCGACGTTTATTTTTATTTTTTTATTGTGCTCTCTGTGGATTTTTACTGCAGCTGCTTTAAGGTCAGTATTTTTTCGTTTACATAAATGGTAATTGATTCTGTAAGTGTCTACGGAAGTATGTAATTGTTTTTCCTGATGGCCAGTCGATTGGTTTATTAGTGATTGATGTTACCTATACACTTGCAAGTACATTCTTTAACATGTACGTAGGTAATACAGAAAAAACAAATTTTCTTATTATTTAAGCTACGACTTATCCCTACTAATATTATAAATGCGAAAGTCACTCTGTCTGTATGTTACGCTTTTCCGCTTAAACCTCTCAACCGATTTTGATGAAACTTGGCACAGACAATCTTTAGACCCTGAGAAAGGACATAGGCTACCTTTTATTGCGAAACAAGTATTATATAAAACTAAATCTACGCGGGTGAAACCGCGGGGCACAGATAGTTTCATTATAATTCCCGTAATCGTTACTCAAGTGCAGAAAGGATTTAAAGCAAAAAATCTTGTTTTTTTCGTATTAATATTTTAAAACTACCTTCTTTATAAAATCATTATTTGGTAAGATTTTTTGCGTTGCTAGACATCTTACCAACGAATTATAAAAGGAAACAAAAAACATGAAGTTAGAAACGCCTTTGGACTTGACTTCGCTCTAGCCAATAAAAAATGGACTTGTTGTAAGTCAAATGTATCCAGATGTCACGTTGCATAATTTGTAAACAGTTTCATTTCGTGTTTTCAACGGTACCTGCCTTTTGTTTTTGTTCAATAGTTGTGTAATGTCTGAACGCAATCATTCGAATATCGACCAAATGGTTAACGTTAACCCACTAATCATTTTCATTTTATTATTGTTATGTTTTAGGCAGTTTCCGTGATTTTAAGCGTGTTATTGTATAACATTAGTAATTAGTTACTTATGCAATTATAAAGGCACAAGCCTTTTATTATTCCTTTAATTGATAAATTATTAATAAAATTGAAGTGTCTGTTTGTAATTCCAAAATAACAGCTTTTCACTAAATGTATATGAAAGTATATACATAAAAAAATCAATTGTTAAATTTAGTCTCTGTATTTTCGTCCGTCTGTCTGTTTGTTCCGGCTAATCTAAGAAACGGCTGGACCGATTTTTACGGGACTTGGATGGCAGACAGCTAATATTACAAGGAGTAACTCACCTTCTTCGAGTTACCCATGAAGTCAGGTCTACGCGGGTAAAACCACAGGGCACAGTTAGTCATCATCATCATCATCCTCCTGGCCTTTTCCCATGTTATTTGAGGTCGGCGCACAGTTAGTATTAAATACAAAACTATAAGAGGCGTGGTGGCTTTGAGGTTAGAGCAGTCGCCTGCTACGCAAGCGACGCAAGTTCAAATCCCAGCGGGGCCTGTACCAATGAGTTTTTCTAAAAAACTTATGTATAGTGATTTCACACCACGTGCTTTACGGTGAAGAAAACCTGCATATTTCTGAGAAGTATTCAATGACGTATGTATAGTGTCTGAGACGGCGATGGACTCAAACTTAATCATCTTCAGTGAAAAGTGGGTGTTGTGATTACAACACCTCTGCCTACCCCTTCGGGGAATACAGGCGTGAGCATATGTATGTACAAAACTATTACACTGTGTCAGGTGAAAGAATGATCTCACATTGGATTCGAGCATTAGTTTTTTGTTCTCCGACAAGAATAGAGCCATCTGAATCCCATATACATTCCAACACAAAGAAATACCTTTTGAAAGAAAGGAAAATATCTTTTAAAAGAAAACAGATAAAATGGTAGCCGAGAGAAAACTATCGCCATTGTTAACCGCAAGAGAAACAAACATTTGCACAAAATTGGTTACGTTTACAAACATTGGGCCAATGGCTACATTTGTCTCGGCGATATAAATCAACAATGTATTGTTTCTACGTTGATATGTTTTTGTATGTCTGTGTTTATTTATTTATTTATTTATTATTAGGTTTGCCAACAGTTCTTACATAAACAGTATACAGAAACTTAATTGTAGGGGTGCTAAGCTATATGTAGAACCTATTACAGGCAAACACCAGATGCATTATATAACAGCAGTACTGTGATCTGCGCACTTATAGCTATTAGTATATGTGCACACATTAAATAGATAGTAACAATGAATAGTGTTTGTATATATATTACATGCTCTCGCGTGACTCATGATGTGACCTTTTGCACGCAATGTCAGAAGTTTAAAAACTTAAAGTCTAAGGTCGACCTTTTTCTAAAATATAGATTAGACCCAAGCAGCAATAGAATGACCTCAACTCAGGCTTCTATAAAATATAATTGCATTGTTTATGCATTAATTTTGAACAATTCTTAATCAAACTAATGTTTTGATTTGTTTAATTTTTTTTTATTAAAAAACGTGTTGATCAGTGTATCATCTGTGCCGTGACGTCACTCACATCCTGGTTTCAAGGGGTTTCAGCGCTGGCTTGTAGCCAGGATTATGCTGGCTTGAAGCCTTTTTGTGACATTTAGAATTATTTATTTAGTTTGTTTTATTCAACATCTATTTTTATAACCGTACGCCTTCACGTCACCAATAAAGAAATATTATATTCTTTTTATTATTAAAAATCGAATGCTCATTCAAAGTCGCGTTTAGTAATTTTTATTTTGTCTGTGGTCCTATAGTCTTTGGTTTATGCAGAGCGTATTAAGAACTTTGCTTTGACTTAGTGACACCAGAATTAAACGTCAAAGCTAAGAATTTACACGTCAGTGATATAACAATGATAGTATGCCCCCAGATGACCCCAGGTTGGTTATTACTGTTTTTCAAAATGTGATTGTTTGGGGGAGATCAAACTGGCCTTCCGACTGCAGGGACTTAAACTGGGGTTCACATCCAAAGGTTTGTTATTATGTTGCGACAAAGAAAAGGATTTTTTTTTATGGTATGGTCTCTCGAATTGGTAGGGGGGAGTTATCTCCACTGCTAAACCGGACTATAGGGCGAGACCCAAGGGCCTCCAGCTGAGCTTAAGCTTGAAAACTAAGCAACACAGCTAAGGGCGCCCCGGTGCGGGGCTCGGGACCTCGGCTTAGGGCGTTGCTGGGGGATGAACCAGGGAGCTGGATCTGAGTGGTATTATGGGACATGTTTAAGGGCTCTAGCAAAGTATTTATGTAACGCGATACAACTTTCAATAGCGCGATCTATTTTACTACTCACGCCATCTACTTACAAAGATAGAAACTAAAACATGCAATACGATTCATACAGTGATTATATGTTTTTACCACAATTTCAATTTCTGTACAATTTGACCTACGCCGTCAATCATTGTGGTTTAACCCATAGCATTTATGATGAGAATCGTGCATTGCACAACAACCAAGAAATGAATTATGAAGCTAACACTGCTTATTTACATTTAAAATAGCGGACGTCACGCAGTTTCACCTGTGTAGTTCCCGTTCCCGTGGGATTACGGGGATAAAATATAGCCTATATTAATCAGTGATAATGCAGCATTCAAATGGTGAAAGAATTTTTAAAATCGCTCCAGTACTTTTTGAGCCAATTCGTTACAAACATACTTACACACAAATCTATCCTCTTAATAATATTTTAAGTATATAAATATAGAGTACAGATACATTCACATTTAGATACAGAGAGCCGCCTGGACCAATGAGCTTATGTGTGCAGTGATTTTTTACGGTGAAGGAAAACATCGTGAGGCAACCTGCTTATGTCTGAGAAGTAATTCAAAGACGTATGTATAGTGCCTGGGCGATGGACTCACTCTCTGTCACGGTATTTAATCATATTCGGTGAAATATGAGTGTTGTTAACAACACCTCTGCTTACCCCTTCGGGTAATACAGGCGTGAGCATATAGATTAAACATTTCATTCATGTTAGTAAAAAGTCAACTCACTTCCAGGATTAGTGACATAAGTTGAAAACACCGTTTGGAGTCTAGTTAAACCGAATCATGACTTGAAACAATGTATAAAGAGCTATTTTTTAATAACCCGAGCCCAGTGTATTAGTCAGCTGACCCTGACGAAGAGAGTGGAACAAGGAAGGTTCGTGCGGCGCGGAACGGAACTAACGAAATGCATTCGCGATACGATCACCGGCTTGGAACATTCGGTTCCTGAAATGTGCAATTTTAAACTTAGCTCGTTTTTCTAGTGGAAGCAAGTGGAAGACCGTCCATTCTTTTATCAAATTTGTTGTTAAACCTTTTTTGGCAGTTTATTTTCTGTCTTTGACAGTGTCGAATAAAATTGTTGCATTATATTTATTTACTCTCTCTCTATTTATTTACGCCCGTGGTACAGTTGCTATTGCGCATATCATTCGATCGAAGTTAAGCAACCCTAAGCCTAGCCAGTAATGTGTGATGAATGGATGGGTGACCGCCCGAGTTCTCTCCGTGCCTCGGAAAGCACGTTAACCCAGTTGCCAAATTATCATCTTTGGCAATCGTTACAGGTCGATCGGAGGCCTAAAATAGTCTGTCTGACAACTGGTTTAACCCAGATCACAGATTTTCCTTGTTAAAGGGGTTGCGGTTGGTGTAAAAGCAAACCACTGCACATATTTTTTTAGAAAAACTCATAGGTACACGCACCGCTTACTTTATATTACTTATAATAAATAAAAAATGGTAGGTTAAAAAAAATACAGTCGAATTGATAACCTCCTCCTTTTTCTGAAGTCGGTTGTGCAGGCTCCGCTGGGATTCGAGCTTGCGTTGCTTGTGTAGAAGGCGACTGCTGAAAACCCGAGATCACCACGGCTTTTTTTAATAGCATCATTAAATTATCCAAATCTAAGAACCAAGTGTGGCGTCAATCGCATGGTAACCTCCAGGACAGAAGAGTACCAAATGTAATATCATCATCACCATCGAGTTTTTCCTAGTCTGTTCGACCGACTCATGGTGATTAAAAAACAAAGACAGGAAAATCTTCTAGACGGTTTTTCCTGATGTGTATTAAGTATTTTTAGTCTGCCGTATATTCTATATCTATCTATACAAATAAATAAAATTTAAGTGTCTGTATGTAATTCCAAATTAACAGCTTTTTACTACATGCATATGAAAGTATATACGGTATTCGAATAAAAATACTAATCAACTTTTTCTCTGTCCGTCTGTCCGTATGTCTGCCTGCCTGTTCCTGCTAATCTCTGAAACGCTAGACTAATTTTAAAGAGAATTACACAGGTAGATTACAACTTAAGCTATATTTACTTAAAATTAAGAACCAGACCAAAAAAAGTCATAAATTTTCCTCGTAAAATGGGTTGCGAAGGTCAGATGGCAGTCGCTTCGTATAAAAATCAGGTGATCAGCCACATCGGGTTGAATTAAGTGCCGATCCCAACAATGTATGCGATTAGGCCAGGGAGATGATGATATGGTACGCGAAGTACCAGGCGCATATAACGGACAAGGAGTTAATAAGTTGATTGCGACTAACATGGAGTCACATCGGGTTGAATCAAGTGCCGACCACAACAATGTATAGGATAAGGCCAGGGAGATGATGATGTGTGGTCACGTTTTAAGCTGTAGTTATGTGTGTTCAAATGGGATTTTAATTGAATAGACTATTAACGGACTCTGAAGATAACTTCTTTAATTGCATTTAGCAATCAAGGACTTCTCAAAATCAACAAAGGTTATTGTCGGCGAAACGTACGTAATGCCTCAGGGCCTGTAGACAAACTAACATTACCCCCATGCTTCGCTAGTAGCAACGATACAAAATGTACGAGAATGACATATGTCATACATACATATGCTCACGATTGTATTCCCCGAAAGGGTAGGCAGACGTGTTGTAATCACAACACCCACTTTTCACCGTCAGTTCACCGTGAGTCCATTTTATTACATACGTCATTGAATTACTTCTCTGAAATATGCAGGCTTCCTCACGATGTTTTCCTTCACCGTGAAGCACGTGGTGTGAAATCACTGTACATAAGTTTTTTAGAAAAACTCATTGACATATGTCACGTGACTAATTTATGTCATTTCCATACATTTAGCATCGTTTCTATAAGTATGAGTTTTGTCATTCGACGTTGTCGAAATTCGATTGCGTATTGGATGTTTTGGTGTGGCTCGGAATGGTCCATTGTGACACCAACCACATCAGGCTCCGAATAAGCCAAAAAAATCAACTTAAATAAAATTATATTAACAGCTAGTTGCCACATGGCTTTACTCGCATTCGATTAATCATTAATATAAGATTTGAACATGTGAATGTTAACATAACCAAATATAGTTTGCTAGCATCTAAATGAAATATAATCACGTGGAGTTTTATTCAATGACACTATCATTAAAATAAACAATATAGGTAATCATACAAAATCGCCAACATAATGTGCTGCCGTTACAATACATTTTTATATTTTGCATGCGTTCAAAACGAGAAACTGCTTACTATTCTTAACATATTACATACTCCGCTAGTATGTAACGTCACGTTGTTTCACCCGGGTAGTTCTCGTTCCTGTGGGAATACGGGGATAAAATATAGCCTATGTAACTCGCTGATGATGTAGCTATCCAATGGTGAAAGAATTTTTGAAATCGCACCATTAGTTTTTGAGCCTATTCATTACAACCAAACAAACAAAGTTTACCTCTTTATAATATTAGTGTAGAAGAAATCCTTTATATTAAATACTCTATACGAAAAAAAAATCGCGCTTTTTAGTGACTTATGACACCAGTCATAACCCATTTAGATGTAACGTTCTCATCAATACGATTTAATCAAGCCCAAACACTAGGTACTTGCACCTTTCAAATAAAACAAAATATCGAAATCGGTTTACCCAGTCAAAAGTAATAAAGGTAGGTAAGAATCAGCATTGCTATTCAACGTGTCAATGCTGCCAGCCTTCTTGGCACGATCCCGAGAGACACCGATTTGGGACAAGTTTTCTACTTGTAATTAGTTTTTAGTACAGTTCCTTGTATATAAAAGGGGAGGTTAAAAAAATACAGTCGAATTAATAACCTCCTCCTTTTTCTGAAGTCGGTTAGAGAAGCCTACAGCTATGCTAACCACTGAACCAACGGTGTCTTAAAATAATGTTACAGCGACTGAACAAAAACGTAGCACAAGTAACTAAATATCTCTTAAAAGAGAGCCAAGAGGAATAATTGTTGGTCACAAGTTTGATTAATGCAGTTCCGTGAAGTCGCTCGGTAAGTTCGCGCGGCCAGCGGCGAATGGGGGAATCAAGCGAAACGGTCCACATTATTTTCAAACGTCTTTTTAATTAGTTTTACTTACAGGGGTTTTCAGGATTTGTTGTCATTTTCCTTTACCCCTGGAGCTTGTAAACGAACACAAATATTTAGTGTTTTACACACCGTGGGATTGCCGATCAAGCAGTTTCCACGAAAACCATTGCAACACAAGGCGCTTAAACTGCAGTTTGGAACATCGCGATCCGCGAGGCGCTGACGCAGCTGAAGACGACTGGCTACCGACCGACGCCCCTCGTCCTCACTATTTGTTCAACCATCGCTCAATATAGTCGCTCTTTAGAATAGTTACATTCATATTGTAATATTAAAATTAAATTGTTTAAATAAATTTTGCATTTTTTTGCATCCTTCGGCTGAAGCGTACTAAATTAGTGGGTAGGCAGAGGTGTTTTTTATAGCCAATACATACTATTTCGCAAGTTTTGATTAAAGCTCATGGTAATGGAAAACATTGTGCGGAAATCTGCATATGCCTGAAAAGTAATTTGAAGACGAATGTACAGTGCCTGCGATAGACTCACCATCAGTTACGTTGGTACTTAATCATCTGTGAAAAGTGGGTATTGTTATTACAACACCTCGGCCTACACCTTCCGGGAACTCAGGCGTGAGCATGTATGTAGGTTAAAGGGGACCAGCTTATTGCCATCCAGACCATAATCCAGATTTCGGGCTGGGAAATTACAGATAGAAATAACCAATAACACGTTGCCCGACCCAGATCGACACGAGGTTCTATACCTCATACGCTAAAGTGAACCTTAACCGCTGAGGCCAAATTCAAATTCAAAATATCTTTATTTGATTATTAGATTAGTATTATAAGCGGCGCGACCTTTATACTAAAAAAACTCCGGCATAAAAATACAATCTTAATAGCCAATCGCAAAGTAAATTTGCGAAAATCCCATGATTTTACAAGTCAAACAAGTGGCCGTTTTTTAATTAACGCTATTATATGACCAAAAGAAAACATACGCAAGGTTATACTAATTACATAGGTTGCCGACATACCATACGCAGTCGTATTCGCGAGTACGTTTCGTAAATAGTTATAACAATCAATATCCCAATAGGCTTGGGTTCCATTGAGAGATATGCCACATGCGCTGAATAACATAAAAAAAGTGTAAGTGTCTATTTGTAATTCCAAATTAATTGCTTTTCGCTAAAGGCGTATGAAATGATACGGAACCTGTATAAAAATAAATATCTAAATGAATATTCTAAAGAGGAAAGAATTATATATAAGTATGTTTGTAACGAATTGGCTCAAAGTACTAGACCGATTTAAAAAATTCTTTCACGATTTGAATGCTACATTATTACTGATTAATATAGGCGATAATTTATCCCCGTACTCCCACGGGAACGGGAACTACGCGGATAAAACCGCAAGACGTCTGCTGGTAAAAAAAATATCCTTCTCTAAACGGAAGTACCGATTTTACCGGGACTTTTACTGGCAGATAGCTGATGTTGTAAGGAAGCTACTTTTATTGAGAAAAAATTATATTATAACCGCGAGTAACATTACACGCTATTATATTTTATGTAGCTTGTATAGCTATGTAGCGTTGCTGTGATAATTTTCTAAGTGCCCATCTTTGGCTTTATTTGGGGTTCCGGAGTCCAGAAAAATCTGCATTATACTGTTCAGTCATGATAATAAAGTAGTTGACGAATTATTCCCAAAAGAATGATTACATTTAGTCGAATCTAAAATGCTCTACTCATCGAGGAGCTTGATCCTATTGATACACGATGGAAAAACTGTGAAAACAGTGGAAAAACGGACAATGACCCCTCGTATTATGTTAGCCAGATAGAAAATGATATCTATCGCTCTCCATACATTTCATTATCGCTCGCGCCTAGTGACGCGTTTATAACTCGGGGTGGGGTGATTGACGCGGTCAGACACATTGATTGATTTACGGGGAAGATTTGCAGAAACAATTCCCTTTAACAAAAGATGAAAAGTGCTTAATATTAATAACTTCTTTGAATTATGGAAGTTTCCTTACGACGTTTTCCTTCGCAGTAAAGCTCTTGGTGTGAAATCACCGCTATTAAGTTTTTTGAAAAACTTATTTATTCTATCTGTTTCACCCGCCTAGTCCCCGTTCCTGTAGGAGTACGGGGATAAAATATAGCATATGTTACTCGCTGATAACATAGCTATCCATTACTGAAAGATTTTTTCTAATTGGTCTTGTAGTTTCTGAGCCTGATCAATACAAACATACTTACATACAAATCTTTCCTCTTTGTTATATTACTATGGATTATAATTGATAAACCAATGCAAGTAATGCATTTGAAACACCAGAAGTCTGTATCAGTTATTTTTTATAAAAACTTAACAACCGCAATGATTTCACACCACCTGCTTTACTGTGAAGGAAAACATCGTGAGGAAACTGCATATGTCAGGCAGACCCAGACTGCATCCTTATGCAATACAGGTATTCGACCATTATATGCTGCTTTAGTTATTGATTATATTTATTATATTGTATTAATGTATGTACGTATATTAGTTTATGTTGAATTATTTTCATTATATTATAATCTATATAATTATATATTATTTAATTTACTAAACTCTTTACAACAGCTCACTACCCTTTCCCCTCATTATTTCCACTATCTTTCTTCTCTTTTCTTTACCCAAGGGTTGTCTGGAAGAGATCGCTTTAGCGATAAGACCGCATTTTGTATACACTCTTCTTATAATTTTCTTTCTTACTGTACCTTTAATTATTGTTTCTCTGTGGTGTAAAATAAAGAGTTTTATTATTATTATTATGTCTGAGAAGTAATTCAAAGACGTACAGTGTCTGAGACGGCGATAGACTCAGAATGTGTCACGTTGGCACTTAATCATATTTAGTGAAAAGTGGGTTGTTATTACAACACCTCTGCTTACCTCTTCGGAGACACGTCTGGGATGGCATGAGTATATTTTTATTTTTGAATTTGAGTTTGAGTAAGCATAGTTTTGAGTTTTTATAGCCTAGCTACGCTATCAGTGGAGCGCATGCCCCCCATTGGTAAGTGGGGCAATGTTACAACAGCGTAGTGCTTGTAATACCAATTGTCGGATCACATGCAACACCCTGCCGATACATAATTAGATCTTGCAGACGGTTGCGGCCATTGGTGTTGACGGGCTTGCAATCAACTGTCTTACAATTTAGTGATGTTGTCCATCCATACAATGGAATTACGCAATAAAATAATGTTGGGTCCTGAAGGACCAATTGATACGTCAAAGCAAAGCGAAGTTTGGGGAACATTATAAGAGTATTTTGCATGTGAAATTGTTGTTAGATGATGTATAAAATTGAAAAAGAAAATATTTTTTTTATTGTAAGTCCAGTAACTGGCCGGCAACAGATTCAAAATTATAAGAAATGAAAGAAATGTTAGTATAATCATAAAAAGTAAACGTGTGCCACACCTAAATAAATAAATAATACTCTTCTTCTCGACCAGTCGGGTAATAAAGTTCGTCGCGCACTGAATACATCTAGACTAAAATATCGTTGGGATACATTCTTCATTTCGTTACGTACTCGTTGCGTCGCATTGTTGACGCTACGTGACATGAGAGGAGGACGGAGTACTCCTTGTGTGAGGTTAAGTTTTTTCCTGGAAAGGACATGTTTCTCGTGTATTTTTTAACTAACTATGCACCGCGGTTTCATCCGCGAAGACTTGATTTCATGGATGGCCCAAAATACAAGTAGTCTCAGTTACTCCTTATCAACGCAGATCTTATATTTGTACCCTTCTTAGCGCTATCTTTATTTAAATCTACAGATAAATAAAATTGAAGTGTCTGTTTGTAATTCCAAAATAACAGCTTTTCACTAAATGCATATGATACGGCTAATCTCCGAAATGACTGGACTGATTTAAACGAGACTTTCACTGCCAAAAAGCTGATGTTTCAAGGAATAACACAGGCTACTTTTATTTAGAAGATATAAGCAGTAAGGTTCTGCAAAATAAAGCATGGAACCTGCGCGGGTGAAACTGCGGGGCATATCTATTAATATATATATTTTTCTTGAGGATACATCGAAAATGTAGCTCGCTCGCAGCTCTATCATTCTAACTCGCCTTCACTCTGACACTCCATAAAATAATACAAAATCCGCCAGAGCCTACCAACATAAACCGCGCGAACCGAAAAAACGTATTCATTTTAATTTGTCGAGAGAGGCTTTGTGCCTTGTACGTCCTTAGGCCTGATTTATGGGCGAATCTAGCATTAGGGCCAATTGGTTACTTTATGCCTAAAAATGGAGTGGATTCTCCTGAAATATGGATTTATTATGTAACGCTTGTCAAAGATGTTAAATTGTGAACCGGGACCGACGGCTTATGGTACTCACCGAGGTACAGAGGGAGCTCGGGCGGTCACCCTTCCAATTACGGGCTTGGGTTAGGGTTGCTAACTTGGGGCCGGAGGGCCTGCTGACGGTGGTCGGGGAGCCTTGACCGCCGAGCCGCGGGGCCAGGAAGGTAGCAGGGCGATGTGGCTCGCACTGCCTTTGCTGCCTGTGCTTTAACCAAGCAATATACCTTACATAAATAAATATTTCATCTTAGAAATCGGTAAAGTTACCAAAGTAAGGGTAAAGTTATGAGTATAGATTCTCGGTTATCAACTGTGGTCCATACCTTAGTCTGTCGCACGTGATTGATGGCCCTTATCAAGTGTTTTTACTCGATTTGAGATCATTTTGCGAAATATTTAAGTTATAAGTTACCTAAGACGAGTTAGGTAAACTTATTGATAAGCTGTGTATATTTGTGGACTGTAATTAATTGTTGATGAAAATGATTTATTTAATTTGACACTCGACGACGAGTTTGACGCTGAGAAAGCTTACTGAATAACGCGGCTGTTTTTTGCCAGTGAAAGTCTAGTCAAGTAGAAATACAATTGATGAAAAAGACAGACAAACAAATAAAAAAGTAGATATGTTTTCACAAATATAAAGATTAGGTTAGGTTTTTATAATAAATATTTTATAAGATAGAATGTAATATAACTTAAATGCATTATGCTTGATTAATATTTATGATATTTAAAACTATTTACAAGTAGAAAACTTGCCCCAAATCGGTGTCTCTCGGGATCGTGGCAAGAAGGCTGGCAGTATTGCCATATTTTTATTATATATTAGAAAAAAACGATGAAAAGATGTTATTTTGGAATTACAAAACATACACTTATGTATATATACATACATACATATGCTCACGCCTGTACCCACTTTTCACCAAATTTGATTAAGTGCCAACGTGACAGATGGCGAGTCTATCGCTCTCTCAGGCACTATACATACGTCTTTGAATTACTTCTCAGAAATATGCAGGTTTCCTCACGATGTTTTCCTTCACCGTAAAGCACGTGGTGTGAAATCACTGTATATAAGTTATTTGGAAAAACTCATTGGTACCGGCCCCGCTGGGATTCGAACGAATGTATATATGTATGTATATGTATGCAGGTATATGTATCTATGTATAGCTTTCAACGAAATATTTTCTCAAAACCAACGTACTTAATCTAAGAATCCTTAACGAATAAAAGATAATCTCTAACTTCATTAGGATCTAGACAATTCATAACCTGGGCTTAATCCTGTTATGAATTGTCTAGATCCTGAGTAAAATATAAGCGACTTCGGTATTAAATGATACTTCCCCCCAATTGGATGGCTTATCGACTTAGCGTTACAAGCCACTTGTATTCAATAAACGAATAATGTTATTTATAAGTATTATACTGGGGTCGGAGAAAAAGGAACAGTTGTCTTCGAGAAGCTGTAGGGTTTTATGAATATATCACTAATTTGAAGTCGTAAAATATCTAGCTCCAACGATAACGTAGTTATAGGCTATGGTTGCTAAGGGCCGAAGAGCTCGCGGCCTTAAGCGATTGAATGAACGCGCGGCCGTGTTTACCTACATTATGTACGTGGTAATTAAAGTTGTTCAATTGAGAAGAAGGTTAATGGTTTCGAAAAATGGCTACGCAAGCGAAGCCAGTTCGAATCCCAGCAGGGTCTGTATCAATCTAAAAACTTATGTGCAGTGATTTCACACCACGTGCTTTACGGTGAAGGAAAACATCGTGAGGAAACCTGCAATATGTCTGAGAAATTATTTAAAGTCATATGTAGGTATCCTGTCTGAGCCGGCAGATAGACTCACCATGTATTACGTTGGCACTTAATCATGTTCGGTTAAATGTGGATGTTGTTGCTACAACACCTCTGCTTACCCCTTCGGGGACCCTTCTGGGATGGGGTTATATATATAAATAAACAAACAGAAAATGAATATTCTTTGTGTATAACCTCACTACAAGATTAAATATAGACAACTGAGATTTGAATTTGTTCGACTATTTTCGCTGAGCGCTCATAGCTCGTGACTGCATCTGTATGTAGGTATACATACAGGTGCCGGCACATAAGATATATTATGTGCTATGGACAATAGCGTGTTAAGGGGACAATGGAACGACAGAACGTGACCGATGACACGTATGATCATACAAATCATTGTTCTATTTAGCATAATGAACCATTTATCACCAAACTGGTGATCTGAGTAATGATTCACAAAATTATTGTGTTATCTGTCTATACTTCACAGCAATAAAGAGGTTACTTTTTTAAGTTATTATAAAAAAAAACAATAATTTATAAGATACTATGCGACCCGTTCGCTTCAGTATCCCTATCACGAGTTTGCCACCGTTTTCGTAATCTATACTCGCTAGCGTCACTCGTAATATTTGTATGAGATATTTTAGTTATTCACGTCACCGCTGGGAGTCGCTGCACAATTTCTCATACTAATATTCGGCGGAGACGCTAGCGAGTATAGATTAGGAAAACGGTGGCAAACCGGTGATAAGGGTACTAAGGCAGAAACCGCTACCATCCTCACATACTTCTTTTACTTCATCCAGATTCATGCATCTTCATACACTTCCTTCGGTCACGAATGAGGAATTTACCCACAACCGTAGGGTTGTATATTAAATGTTTTACAGTCGTGATCAATATGACCTCGAGAACCTAACATACCTCTAAATTGGAATAGTAAAATGCAAATGGAAGTGATCCCGAGAGGCGTGCCGAGGAAATTAGCCGAACGACGTGTGCCGAATTGTGCCGATAGTCGGAATGTCACACGGTTATAATATTCCATTCTGATCATAGCTAGGGTTCACACAATCGTTTTGAATTAACGCTTGTGAATGGAACTAAAAACTTCTTGATTACTTTTTAGAAAGTATTTTCTAATCACTTTAACAGATACATAAGAGAGTCGTGGTGTACACAAGCGTCGTAAGCCCGACGGGTACTTTTTTTTTATTGGCGAGTGGGAAACCTTCAAAAGGTCCCCGACCGCCCTGGGAGAGGCAGGTCTGGGTATGTGGGATTTTTACCGCACTAAAACCCCTCCGGTGGCCATCCTCAGTGCTCAGGGGGGCTCCCGGTACTCTGATAGATCGCACCGGTGTCCCCCCACACTTTGCCGGGGTAAATCCCCGGGGCAGCTGTATGCGGCCATACAGCTGGCAGAAGTTAGAATTTTTTTTTGCATTTCACAAAATTTTCAATTATCAAGGTTTTCCGTCGTCTTTAACTAACTATTACACATACTTGATTCCAGAGACTTTTATGAAGTCCTAATTCTCCCAATATTTGTTCGTCCAAGCGCATTACAATCAAGTCCAATAGAGAGCAATTCGGTATTAATATAATTGCTAATTACAGGCGAGTAGATAATAAATGGTACATGATCGACAGCCCTAATCATAGTCAATATTATTAATGGTCATCCAGCCACTGACAGCCAATATGTAGTGTAATTGAGCGCCTTTGTATTGTGACGACGACTGTACTGGCCAAATGTTATGTGGTGATGCACATGCAATTACGGCTCGACTGGTGCATCTACACCGAGGGCACAGGTTTTTGCGCAACAAACGCCAATCAAAATATCATATCGATATAATTCACAAATTTATATAGTCGTGGTGGCCTTGAGGTTTGAGCAGTTGCCTGCTTCGCTGTGACGTAAGTTCGAATCCCAATCGGGGCCTGTACCAAAGATTTTTTCTAAAAAACTTATGTGCAGTTATTTCACACCACGTAATTCAAAGATCTATAGTGTCTGTAACGGCGATGGACTCACCATCTGTCACGTTGGCACTAAATCATCTTCGGTGAAAAGTGGGTGTAGTTATTACAACACCTCTGCCTACCCCTTCGGGGAATACAGACGTGGGATTCGAACTTGCATCGCATGTGTAGCAGGCGACTGCTCAAACCTCAAGGCTACCACGGCTCTTAGTATTTGCTCTCACAAACATTAGTATTGGTGAATATTTAACATCAATAAACAGTACTTACATAATAAAAGAAGATATAATAAATAATCATCTGTCATTCTAGCATAAAAATATAAAATATATCACAACGACTAATCACCCGCCTATATAAAACCGCCTGTCCATTACATTCGACCTTGCCAAGGAAGGTACTACAGAGCGACATATGTCACCTGATTTGGGCATAATAGGTTAAGTAATACCCAGTTTCAGCACTTTCAGCACAGGCTTCGGGTATGAACAACGATATGCGAACACTAACGTAATAGCTACCTGGTATTGTAATGGAGGAAGGTAACACTGGAATTACTTTTGCCTTATGAGTCGGCAATGTCATTCAGATAATTTGGTAATGTTGCCACATTATTTCGCAACGGTATGCCTAGCTATATAAACTAATACATGTATGTTAATTAGGAAATTCATCATCTCCCTGGCCGTATCCCATAAATTGTTGAGGTCGGCACTTGACTCAACCCGATGTGGCTGATCACCTGATTTTTATACGAAGCGACTGCCATCTGACCTTCGCAACCCCTTTTACGAGGAAAATCTGTGATCTGGGTTAAACCAGTTGTCAGACTATTTTAGGCCTTTTACTGACCTGTAACGATTGCCAAAGATGATAATTTGGCAACCGGGACCGACGGCTTAACGTGCTCTCCGAAGCACGGAGGGAACTCGGGCGGTCACCCATCCAATTAATGGCTAGGGCTAGGGTTGCTTAACTTCGCTGATCGAATGATATGAGATATTTCATGAAACACAAATGTCAGAAGTATCCATCAAAGTGGTTCACTCAACAAAATGGCATCCAAGATGGCGTCCACGATGGATATTGTGGTCGTAATGCGACATATGGCGCGGGATATTTATGCATTTGAACTGTGTCAATGAAATTATATTTTTTCGTGTGATATATTTTGTATTTATTAAAATTGTTTTATATTTATGAATATCTGTTGTATATTAATTACTGAGTTTCTTGCCAGGTTCCTCTCAGTAAAACCAACCTTCCGAACCTGGCGGTTGCATGTATAATCCTGTGTAATTATGTCATTCTGACGATTTGAAAGTAGTCCGTTAAAAGTCTAATCGAATATAGATATTTTTGATTTAGATTAATTGATAGTTCTGCCTCGTTGGTCTAGTGGTTAGTATGTTCGCCTGCCGATCTCGAGGCCTGGGGTCATCAAGAAATTCGCAATAGATTTTTAATTGTTTTTTTTTGCTTATGCATTTAGTGAAAAGTTGACAAATTATCACCACAGTAATATTTTACTTATCTGTATATATATGTAAACAAAGTGCATGACACTTTATTTAGTTTTAACATATTTATTTTTATTTTAATAAACTGAACTCCTTTGGTTCGTTCATAGAGCAGTCAGAGTCTATGTCAGAATATGACATTTGGATAACTGACGTTAGAATATAATATAAGTAAGAATGTAACTGTAATTTTAATATTTAAATATAAGTGAGTAATAACTGGTGAAGCAATAGCTTTAAATGTTGTTTCTCTTTTCAGGTAAGACTTGTGATATATACATGTAATAGAATATTCTGTAAATGTTGTCAAAACTAATGTATGTATAAAATAAATTTTCTCTTTTCAGAGCAACTCAATTTTCGTTATTGTTTTACAATTCATCATATCCAAAAATATATTCATAATTTAACACATTATATATATAGAGAGGGAAGGCCCAAAGATTCGGACAATTTCAGAGACACACGTTAAAAATGCTTCTCAAAAGACTCGAGCCATTATTTTGTACTTAAAGCGGCTTGTAAACTTTCCTTTTACGGTATCCGAAGTTGGAAGTTTCATAATAAATGTCGGATCGGCTGTCGGCGCAATTTTATAATGTACCTTTTAAAAGTATACATCCAATTTAAGTTGAAATATTTCCATATTTAAAGATTGATGCCTAGTTTTGCGCTTTTGATTGCATCGGTCTTAGCAATCAATCTACATCTACAATATTATTATAAAGGAGTTTGGAAGTTTGCGGTGTTTCCACCCCCGTGCCTCAGAAAGCACGTTAAGCCGTTGGTCCTACGCCTGATCTTTCTCCGGTCGTGTCGGATTGCCTCCCATCCCACTATGAGAGTGAGGGAATAAAGAGTGCACCTGTTTTCACACACACTTGTGCACTATAATATCTCCTGCGCACATGGCTAATCCTCGTTGAGATGAGCCGCCGTAACCGAAATTCGGTAGGAGATCATTATTATAAAGAGGAAAGATTTGTATTATTGTGTGTATGTTTGTAAAGTATAAACTCAAAATCTACTATGCCGATTTCAGAAATTCTTTCACTATGAGAAAGCTACATCATCAGCGAGTAGCATAGGCTTTATTTTATCCCCGTACTCCCACGGGAACGGGAACTACGCGGGTGAAACCGCGTGACGTCCGACAGCTTCGGATTATTTAGATTTATTCGGGATAAAAGGCTGTGTAAGTATGAAGCTTACTTACACTAAAGATAATCTATCTTCAATATAACAAATTAGTGAATCCTGCAATATGTATGTATTATTCAAATACGTAAGTTATTAGAGCGACATACACATACAGCGATATGGGTAACAACATTTTGACAGATTTTCTCACGATGTAACATAAGTAATAGAGTTGTACCATAGATAAAGTTTTGTTTTTGAGTTCTACATAAAAAAAACCATAGCCAAAATACGACGAAATATGAGTACAGAGTATGGAAACTAGTTTACTTAATCGAGCTTGAGTGTGTCACTCTTAAGGTTAATAACATTTTAACATACATATGCTCACGCCTGTATTCCCAGAAGGGCAGGCAGAGGTGTTGTAAACACAACACCCACTTTTCACCGAAGATGATTAAGTGCCAACGTGACAGATGGTGAGTCCATCGCCGTCTCAGACACTTTACATACGTCATTGAATTACTTCTCAGAAATATGCAGGTTTCCTCACGATGTTTTCCTTCACCGTAAAACACGTGGTGTGAAATCACTGTACATAAGTTTTTTTTTTTAAAACTCATTGGTACCCGCTAGAATTCGAACTTGCGTCGCTGGCGTAGCAGGCGGCTGCTCAAATCTCAAGGCCACCACGGCTCTCATAAATTTGTTAATTTCAAAGTATCGATAAACGTCTGTAAAACAAAGAAAAGAGGCCGCTTATAATCTCGAAGATGTGCGTGTCTGTGTGAGTGTGTCATCCCGAACAATTTGTTCCTAGATACCTAACTGCTTGATGTTAGCTCTGTACTGTGACAACACAACTCGCACAAATACGTGTGCAAATTAATGGGCCACTTTGGATGTGTATGTAAACATAACAGCTTTCATTTTAATTTCGCCGCCAATATTTCACCGCATAATGACAATGACGTAATGTTTAATAGCTCCCCTCTCTCGTCAAAACGTCATCATTCGACAAGCGTGTTCTGTTATGAAAAATTCTCGGATGAGACGCATGATTAATGGCCTACGCCTATCGTGTCTGACAGTTAAGGGGCTTGTGGCAAAAGGGGTAAGACGGGTCGGGGGTAAGATGAGAAAAGGTGTGTTTAAGGGTTACAATGAACAAACCTTATTGCATCTGAATCAGCTTTTAGAGGCCCGTTAGTTTATTACAATAATATACTGATTCTTTGACGGTTTGAAACATTAGGGTCCCGCGGGTCAACCATGAATTAAATTAAGTCTAAGCGGGTAAAACCGCGAGGCACGGCTTGTCGTCAATAAAACACAAAGCAAATACAAATGCTCATCACATAATATGTTCGCCCTGACAGTAGAATCGTACTCACGACACCTCTGGTATACTAACCACTACACCAACGGTCTCGTCAATATCTATGTTAGGTACTTTTAATATGTTTAGTTCTGTTGCTGTGATAATGCCTTGAGGGGTGAATCGGTGAGTGGAAGGGGGTAAATCGGACAAGGGGGATTATGGTAAGCTATCATCAGACCCTTCAGAATTCTTGGGGTGTAATTAAAAATGTTCGGGGTAACAATCCAATATTTCTACCTAATTGGATTTTTATGCTAATACCCCGACTGATGGCGGAAATAAAAATGTGAGTCAAATTAAATTGCTCTTCAAGTATTGGTTTGGTTCTTGCTTTATGTTTTTTAATTTAGCGCAAGATTTCTTTTGTTTCCATTACTTAGCCGTGGCATTATTAATCGACTTCAAAAAAGGAGTTTGAAGTTGGTGTTTGATAACGAGTTTGAAGCATTTGACACCTACTCCATATGTAAATAATTAGTTATTTGCAAATTATTATTTTTTTCTTTTTTTTTCTTCAAAGATTCATCTCGAATTTGACGGACCTGCTCTCTTGTTGGCCATGTTTATAATTTATTTTTTTTTTGTTGACGAGGGGGAAACCTTCAAAAGGTCCCCGACCGCCCTGGGCGAGGCAGGTCGGGGTATGTGGGATTCTTACCGCACTAAAATACCCCGGTGGCCATCCTCAGTGCTCAGGGGGGACTCCGGGTACTCTGATAGATCGCACCGGTGTCCCTCCACACTTTGCCGGGGCACATCCCCGGGGCAGCTGTATCGTCGCCCCTGGAGTGCTCGTTGTGCAAGGCAGCGCGAGCCACATCACGCTGCCACTTTCCCAGGCCCTCCGGCCCCCTTTTAGTCGCCTGTTACGACAGGCAGGACATACCATAGCCAAATTCTTAGACCCTGGCTATTGGGTGGAATACTAACCACTACACCAATTCGTCATATTTACGGATGGTAGAGAAAATGCAATGTTTTGTAATAATCTTAGAAAGCTGTGACCCGAAATTACGATAATATACGAAATATAAAAGAAATGAGATTAAGAAAGGAAATGTCAAAGGGCATTGACGAATCCAAGATAAGGAACACGGCTAATTCTGCAATATCCCAACTACTCGCGTAACAGATACAAGGTCGAATGATATGCGCAAAATTGTCTGACAACTGGTTTAACCCAGATCACAGATTTTCCTCGTTAAAGGGGTTGCAGTCGCTTCGTATAAAAATCAGGTGATCAGCCACATCGGGTTGAATGAAGTGCCGACCCCAACAATGTATGGGATTAAGGCCAGGGAGATGATGATATGCACTTTGACAATATTCTTGTGTGCGGCTAGCCTAAGGATCTTCTTTTTGCAATACTCGTACGAAATTACGAGCAAAACGAATAACAGTTTAAACTAACATTACCGTAGATAAAGCAAGCAATAAAAACTAGTAATGACAGGTGCCTATTGTCATACAATGTCATACAAAGTCATGCAGAATGTTAAGAAATCGTAAGCGGACAATCTGTTGATGTGTTGACCTTGTATCTGTTACGCGAGTAGTTGGGATATTGCAGAATTAGTCGTGTTCCTTATCTTAGATTCGTCAATGCCCTTTGACATTTCCTTTCTTAATCTCATTTCTTTTATATTTCGTATATTATCGTAATTTCGGGTCATAGCTTTCTAAGATTATTACAAAACATTGCATTTTCTCTACCATCCGTAAATATGACGAATTGGTGTAGTGGTTAGTATTCCACCCAATAGCCAGGGTCTAAGAATTTGGCTATGGTATGTCCTGCCTGTCGTAACAGGCGACTAAAAGGGGGCCGGAGGGCCTGGGAAGGTGGCAGCGTGATGTAGCTCGCGCTGCCTTGCACAACGAGCACTCCAGGGGTGCCTGTACCATGAGCTCCTCTCTCAAGGTGCATATGGATAATAATATTGTGTGTGCGCGGCCCGTATTGCGGTATATTAAATAGTATATTGTATTTTTTTGTCTGTATATAACCTTGTATTGTATGTATATTATGTATTATATTTATTTATACCTAGTCTTCCTTTCTTTGTCTCTAACACCTACCTTTTATATTTTTCATTTCGCTGTTTCCGTGTACCCTAAGGTTGCCTGGTAGAGATCTCTCTAGCGATAAGACCGCCTTTTGTTACCATACTTTATTAATGTAATTTAAATACCTATACTATATTATGGTGTACAATATAAAATATATTATTATATTTCCATCATATAGTGAATATTGACAATATTTTATTGACACTAATATTATGTGTGCGCGGCTAACCTTAGATTAGTGCTGTGTTTGGGAATAGGAGAGTTGAAGCGCTTAGCGTAGTTTTTCATCATATTGGCAACTCTTAAAGATTAAAAATTTTACTCTTTTATTAACTGTCAAAATGTTGAATTATAGTTTTGAAAATTATATGACGTATTCGCGTTGCCACGGCGTGACACCGCTTACTAACATTACGCCTGATACGCTCATTATCTCGTCGATGCATGCGTCTGTGTGAGTGTGTCATACCGAACAATTTGTTCCTATATTCCGTACTGATTGTAGTTAAAATTCAAAATTCAAAATATCTTTATTCGATTACACTTTTTACAAAGTACTTTCAAATCATCAGAAAGACACGATTACATAGGATTATACATGCTACCGCCAGGTTCGGAAGGTTGCTTTTACTGAGAAGAACCTGGCAAGAAATTCAGTAATTACTCTTTTAAAAAAAATTACAGCTTTGAGTAATACAATATAAATAATATATATGAGCCCATGGACACAGTTCCAGTGCACAAAAGTCGATATAAAAAAATTTTAAAACTAAAAATAAGTACTACGAATAATTGTGTAGCTTGAGATGACCAGCCCCCCACTAGCAGCACCTGTTCACAAGTATGACGACAATGCCAGCCATCGCCCTCCTCAACCATTATAGAGGGAAGTGAGTTAGTTTATACGTCTACTGTGGCGCAGGCGTGTTCGGTATGTAGATTTACAACAATTTATTGAATACATTACTGGCATTAACAGCTAAGTTACGTTAAACGTTGTATTTCCTACGGGAAGTTATCGTTGTTCTTTCCTAAGTTACTTTAAGGATTTTAAGTAATCTTAAGTGATAATATTGCTAAGTACTTTGTTCATGTGGGATTAAACTCTCAAGCTACTGCTGAAACAGGCAGTTGATCGTACAATAATAAGGTTTTCTTAAATATGTTAATGGTTCTCTTATTTATATTATACTTGCCGCATTGGTCTAGGTGGTAGCAAGCGTTTCTCCAACACGAGGTCCTGGGTTCAATCTCTGGATCGGATAGTGTTACTGAGTTTTACAATCTGTAATATCACAATAGTAGCTCGGAGTCTGAGTTGGTATCCAGTTACTGACATATCCAGTTATAGCCTCGCTCCATATTATATGGGACTTATATCGTCATCTCCCTGGCCTTATCCCATACATTGTTAGGGTCGGCAATTGATTTAACCCAATGCGGTTGATCACCTGATTTTTATACGAAGCGACTGCCATCAACTAAATCCAATTGTCAGAATATTTTAGGCCTCCGACTGACCTGTAAGGATTGCCGAAGATGATAAATTATCAACCGGGACCGACGGCTTACGGCGGGTGAGCGCCCGAGTTCCCTCCGTGCTCTCCGAGGCACGGAGGGAACTCGGGCGGTCACCCATCCAATTACTGGCTAGGGTTAGGTTGCTTAACTTCGCTGATCGAATGGTATGCGCAATAGCAACTGTGCCACGAGCTATAAACAGACGCAGTCAAGGTAGACGCAGCGCTACTCCGTAAACAGAGTAAACGAGCAAAACATCATCGTAAAAATCTTCATTTAGATACTTATTATCAAAGCGAAGTCTCAGAAACAATTTAAATTCAAATAAGTATAAGTTGAATATCAAAGGATCCGAGCTGAGTTAAGTGTAGGTAAAGTCGACCACAACTCTGGTAGACCACAAAATAAGACGGCAATGTCCACGATACCGGGTTATTATAGTCAAGGACACCACAAATTGTGGTGACAACATCGATGTGGATGTTTACAAGGGGAGAGGAGCTACGAAACAATGGATGGATTGTGTGAAAGATGATAGTTCTAGTAGTATAGATGATGATAGAGTCGTGGTGGACTTGAGGTTTGAGCAGTCACCTGCTACGCAAGCGACGCAAGTTCGAATCCCAGCAGGGCCTGTACCAATGAGTTTTTCTAAAAAACTTATGTACAGTGATTTCACACCACGTGCTTTACGGTGAAGGAAAACATCGTGAGGAAACCTGCATATTTCTAAAAAGTAATTCAATGACGTATGTAAAGGGTATGAGACGGAGATGGACTCACCATCTGTCACGTTGGCACTTAATCATCTTCGGTGAAAAGTGGGTGTTGTGATTGCAAAACCTCTGCCCACCCCTACGGGGAATACTCGCGTGAGCATATGTATGTATGATAGTTAAGAGATATTAAATTAAGATTTTTCTGTGTAAAGCTAATCAGGTATATGGTTCCAGTCGACCGATTCAAAAATATTATCAGGCGACTGGGACCGCAGTTTCAGTTGTTCAATGACGTATGTAAAGTGTCTGAGACGGAGATGGACTCACCATCTGTCACGTTGGCACTTAATCATCTTCGGTGAAAAGTGGGTGTTGTGATTGCAAAACCTCTGCCCACCCCTACGGGGAATACTCGCGTGAGCATATGTATGTATGATAGTTAAGAGATATTAAATTAAGATTTTTCTGTGTAAAGCTAATCAGGTATATGGTTCCAGTCGACCGATTCAAAAATATTATCAGGCGACTGGGACCGCAGTTTCAGTTGCCTGCATCCTCATATTAAAATAGTGATACAGGCAACTGGGACCACTAAGAACTGGGACCACGGTCCCAGTTGGTTGTATCCTCTTATATAAATAGTGGTGACTAGAAATGGTAATTATATTGCTTTTGGATTTACGAGTCGCGCTTTTTTTGTACGATCTAGTCTAGTTCTGCTGCTTCGGAGAGGAACTCGTGGCACTGTCACTATTGCGCATATCACTCGATCAGAGAAGGTAAGCAACCCTAACCCTAGCCAGTAGTTGGATGGGAGACCGCCCGCGTTCCCTCCGTGCCTCGGAGAGCACGTTAAGCCTCGGTCTTAGTTGCCAATGTAACTTACCATGTCCTTTCTTGGAGTTAAAGCTATCTCTATCCCAAAATTCCGCCAAATGGGCTCAGCTGTTTAGCCGTGAAACGGTACGAGACACTTTCGTTTTTGTAATAGTAGGTACTTACCTAAAGATTAACTTAAAACTACAATGAAGCATAGAATTTTTCTGAAATGCGAAAAATAACCTTTCCCCATTAGTAACAAAGCTTACAATTCTTTAATAGCTCATAACATAACAATAACCCTGAACATTCCCGGGACAAGGCATTAAACTCTTATTGCCCATTACAAAGTGTTCTTTATGCGGTCGTAATAGGGGCTATAATAGCTTCTTATAAAAGAGCATCGTATTAAATAACTGCCTACACGGAGACGGACGCCTTCGAGATTAACGCATCCTCAATTTAATGAAACTGATAACATGTACCTTCAGAGATGTAAGTGATGTGAGAGTTTTTATGTATACATATATACATACCCGCGTAGACTTTACGGGTTGTCCACTTCCCTCTATGATGGTTGAGGAGGTCAATGGGTGGCATTCACGTCATACTTGTGAACAGGTGCTGCTTGTGGGGGCTGGTCATCTCAAGCTACGCATTTAGTTATAAGTAGATGTACTAGATTTTTAGTTATGTTAATTTTTATCGACATTTGTGCATTGGAACATTGTCCATGAGCTCACGGTTTTTTCAAATTATTTATTTTGTATTCTTTAAATTGTATAATATTTTTGAAAAGAGTAATTACTGAGTTTCTTGCCAGGTTCTTGTCAGTAAAAGCAACCTTCCGAACCTGGCGGTAGCATGTATAATCCTGTATAATTATGTCATTCTGACGATTTGAAAGTACTTTGTAAAAAGTCTAATCGAATAAAGATACTTTTGACTTGACTTGACTTGACTTTTCTCAACCCGATCGGTTTAAAATTGACAAAGTTTCATACAAACTTTCATCCCCTATTTTATCCCCTTGGGGGTAGAATTAATAAAAATTCTTTCTTAGCGGATGCCTACGTCGTAACATCTACGTGCATGCCAAATTTCAGCCCGATCCGTCCAGTGGTTTGGGCTGTGCGTTGATAGATCACTATGTCAGTCAGTCACCTATGTTCAGTGGTTTCAAACCACGTGCTTTAAGGTGAAAGAAAACATCGTGAGGAAACCTGCATGTGTCTGAGAAATAATTCTATGCCGTATGTATTGTGCCTGAGACGGCGATGGACTCACCCTCTGTCACGTTGGCACTTAATCATATTGTTATTACAAAACCCTTGCTTACCTTCGGGGAATACAGGCGTGAGCATATGTACGTATTTTCTTTGAGCATAATTCGTTACAATTCAAGATCCTACCATAATTGGGGTTCCGTGTCACCCCTCTGTTTATGGAAAGTAAAAATAAATACTTTTAGCGAAAACCATGGTTTATCTAAATTTAAGAAGGTAAACAAAACGAAATGGAACCGGGCTGAGTCTCAGACGTATACGGATAACACTGACACTTTGAGGGTAAAAATATCTGTGAACTAAGTGTCTAAAATGTTTTATTATATGTCAAAAGAAAGCTATCCCTTTATAACAAAACTTCGCGTAAAATAAGTGGTTCAAAAGCAGTTCCATAATTATTTTTTTTGATCCGATTTGGATGACTATTTTTTTTATTTGTAAGCTGGTGCTTTCCGTGTGGTCACATTGCAGTTGGTCTTGGTCCAGCGGTTGTAACAATGGCATCCATGAGAAATCGGGAGTAACCTTCGAAAATCGTGGCGACTGCATTTTGTTTATTTTTGCATTAGGTAATTTAAGCCACTACTATATAATGAAGGTCTGAAGCCAATCTGACGATGGAGTCAAAAGACAGCCAAGGGCACTGTAGTAAATCAAAGACGTATGTATAGTGCCTGAGACGGCGATAGACTCACCATCTGTCACGTTGGCACTCAATCACCTTCGGGGAATACAGGCGTGAGCATATGTATATAGATGGATAATATCATGGGGGCTTATTAAATCTAAATAAACATAACTCAAAGGTGACTGACTGACATAGTGATCTATCAACGCACAGCCCAAACCACTGGACAGATCGGGCTGAAATTTGGCATGCAGGTAGATGTTATGACGTAGGCATCCGCTAAGAAAGGATTTTGATTAATTTTGCTCCCAATGGTATAAAATAGGGGATGAAAGTTTGTGTGAAACTTTGTCAATATTATATAAAACTAAATCTACGCGGGTGAAACCGCGGGGCACAGCTAGTGAAATATAGTCGTAAACGCGGTTTAAGATAATATTTATGTACATACATAGCTGTATAGTGAGTGTCAAAGGGAGATCCTTTGAATGTGACCTTTGGATATCGCCGAGTACTGCTCTTGTTCCCGCAATATGAACTTGACTCGCCTGAGCCAATCGACGCCATTCACACTGGTTGCTCTACATACCGGTTAGATGCGGTTCTCTAGGGTTGACACCTAAATGGATGCAGATAAGCAATAATGTGTCAACCCGCATAAACTTGGTTTTGAGAAAATGGCGTCTTAAGATGATTGTATACGTGATTTAAGATTTATTTTATGACATAAATCCATTTTTTACATACTTTTATGTTTCAGATGACTTGAAACACTTTTTTAGAATGTTAAATACGTGATGCATTATCAAAATATATCAAAACCTTTGAATTTGACTTTTTGTGGGTTGACACATTATTGCTTATCAGCATCCAAATATATTTTTTATTAGTTTCTACCTATGCCATGTGGCTTCACCTGCAGACTTTATTTTTATTTAGGTTATAATACGACGGTTTCTTCCGGACGCCTATTTTTTCGGCAATAAATATAGCCAAGTGTCTAATTGTAACACCAGCCATCTGTCAGTGAAAGTCCTGCTAAAATCAGTCCAGCCATTTCAGAACATACCCGGAAGAAACAGACAGGACAGAGAAAAAAAAAATTGTTTATTTTATGTTGGTAATATACATTTAGTCAAAAGCTGTTAATTTGGAATTACAAACAGACACTTCAATTTTATTTATACGGGGAATACAGGCGTGAGCATATGTATGTAAAAATTAAAGGTCAAAGTTCAGAAGTTCTTAATACGCTCTTCTTGAATCGATAATGTTTAAAAAAATTCAGGACAAAAATCAAAGTTTATTTCCATTATTACGAAGTTACTTCAAATACCTTACTTAATATTTTGTTTTCATATTTTAAAGTCATACCAATCCACTGGAAATATAATTGAAACTCGATTGAAACATTAACCTATGCGTTTCAATCCAGGGTCATCCGCATCAATGCCAAAACCGCCAACCGTTGACACCAAACAATTTCCATAAATGTCAACCCTATCAGATAGAGTTTGTTGCACAACGAGCCGTCGGACAGGTTCGACGACGGATCTTGATATTGATCCCTTGATATTGTGCCATTGACCCCAACTAGTTTGAACATGATGATACATTTTGAATCGATTTGGCAATTTGTGAGGCAACCAGTTTGATGAGTCTAAATCACTTTGACATTTTGTAACCTATCCTATTAGAAACAGCATCGGTTCACATTCTGATCAGTATTGATTGATTGGAATCTGATTCATCTATACAGATATAATAAAATTTAAGTGTCTGTTTGTACAGTTATGACAAAAGTAAACCAATTTATATACTGTATCTCAGTCTGCTTGCTCCGGGTAGTCTCTAAAATAGCTTAACCAATTTTAATGGGACTTTCTCAAGCAGATAGCTGATATGACAAGGAGTTACTTAGGTTATCATCATCTCCCTGGCCCATTCATTGTTGGGGTCGGCACTTGATTCAACCCGATGTGGCTGATCACTTGATTTTTATACGAAGCGACTGCCATCTGACCTTCGCAACCCCTTTTACAATAAAAATAAAAATGGATTCCGCGAATAATGCCAACTATCAATTCAAAATAATATAAATTTAAAATATTTTCAATTTTGTAAGTAATAATTTTAAAAAATATTTCAGCTATGGATAGCTACATTATCAGCGAATAACATGTGAGTGTGACGCTGAGAAACCTTAGTGAATAGCGCGGCGGAAAACAAAACATTTTCAATTTAAAGTAAAAAATATCTATTATTATATTTGGGCCGTATATATAAGGAGCCGTGGTGGCCTTGAGGTTTGAGCAGTCGCCTGCTACGCAAGCGACGCAAGTTCGAATCCCAGCGGGGCCTGTACCAATGAGTTTTTCTAAAAGACTTATGTACAGTGATTTCACACCACGTGCTTTACGGTGAAGGAAAACATCGTGAGGAAACCTGCATATGTCTGAGAAGTAATTCAATGACTTATGTAAAGTGTCTGAGACGGCGGTGGACTCACCATCTGTCACGTTGGCACTTAATCATCTTCGGTGAAAAGTGGGTGCTGTGATTACAACACCTCTGCCTACCCCTTCGGGGGATACAAGCGTGAGCATATGTATGTGTATGTAATTATATTTGATACTAGCTGTGGCCCGCGGTATTACCCGCGTATAGTTAATTTCATGAAACTGAAAACTGAAACACGTGGAACCCTAATGTGTTTTAGTTACTCCTTGTAAAACAAGCTATCAGCCAGTGAAAGTCCCGTTAAAATCGGTCCAGCCGTTTCGGAGATTAGCCGGAACAAACAGACAGACGGAGATTTTCTTTTTAAATAGTTTTTCTCATGTCGGTACCTTATATCTAATATATAAAATTTCCATGTCACAATGTTCGTTACCGTACTCCTCCGAAACGGCTGGACTGATTTGTATGAAATTTTGTGTGCAGATCGGGTAGGTCTGAGAATCAACATCTATTTTTCATACCCCTAAATGATAAGGGTTTTGCACAGCTAGTAATTTCATATGCATTTAGTAAAAAGCTGTTATTTTGGAATTACAAACAGACACGTCAATTTTAATTATCTGTATGTATTTATGTATATGTATATATATTTTGTATGTCACGATTTAATATATTTTATTTTTTGTTACAGGTAAGATTGTTCATTTTACTGCAAAGTGGTAACTATAAGTACTCATGTAAACCTAAGGAAAGATGACTTCAAACTTTTAATCGTTTCAAAACCAAACCTTACAATACCTACGGAACAAAATGCTCCCTTTATGTTTTAGGTATATTCGCATCGTTAGAGAGGCTCTGGGGCTTCCGGCGAGATGTTCAGGCTAAAAATAAACTGAGTTGGTTCACATTGTATATTAATCACGGAGCACACACCTCGGGGGCTCACTAATGGGGGGCTTAAAGCTCATCATCATTTATTAACCGGTGTTGAATTGGAAATTGTGTCCTCGCGTCCTTTATATGGTACTTCATACAGATATCTTCACATACGTAATACGCCTGTATTCCCCGAAGGGGTAGGCAGAAGTGTTGTAATAACAACACCCACTTTTCACTGAAGACGATTGAGTACCCGTGAGGAGCCGTGGTGGCCTCGGGGTTAGAGCAGTCGCCTGCTACGCAAGCGACGCAAGTTCGAATCCCAGCGGGGCCTGTACCAATGAGATTTTCTAAAAAACTTATGTACAGTGATTTCACACCACGTGCTTTACGGTGAAGGAAAACATCGTGAGGAAACCTGCATATTTCTGAGAAGTAATTCAAAGACGTATGTATAGTGCCTGAGACGACGATAGACTCACCATCTGTCACGTTGGCACTTAATCAAATTCGGTGAAAAGTGGCCTCCCCTTTTTCACCGAATTTGAAACCTCTGCCTACCCCTTCGGGGAATACAGGCGTGAGCATATGTATGTATATGATATGATTGAGTACCAACGTGGCAGATGGTGATTAGTCGGAAAAATTGGGTTTTCTATGTGAGTGCCGAATATATTCATATGTATTCCGTCAAAGGAATGTATTGTTGGAATTATAAACAGATACTTCAATTTTATTTATCTGTTTAGATAAAGATAAAGATTAAAGTAATAAGATCGAAATCCTCTCGCATTAATTTCACTCGGTATTCGCGTGATCCCAAATCGTAGCTCGACAGGACTTGAAGTCAATCATCATCTGCGAGAAAGGATGAACGTTAATATTATATTTTTAATTTTAATATGTTATATTTTATGTGTATATTGCATTACCTGCGTCTAATTAGTGTAATTTTCATTGTATGCCGTTCTAATTATTGAATAAATAAATAAATCAAACTCGTCCCTTTTGACTGTTGTTGTCTTAATGCTGTCGATACGATTTTCATTACGTGAATCGTAGTACAGTGCGGCCTGTGCGTTTCTCGAGAAGCCAGCAAGCAGCAAATCTCCGCTAATTTATTTATCAACACTTGAATAATTCCTTTTAATTAAGGAGACGTCTTTCACTTCCCTCCTTTAAGTTAATATCCTATTTGAATCCCCTGTTTGTTGCCGGCGTCTGACAAGGCATGTTTCAAAGTATAATTTATTTTTTAAAGAAAACGGCGTAGGGTTGTGCGTTTTGTTCCGACAGGAAATTGTAGTGCGGAGCAAATCATGATTGATGGCCAAGTGCCGGACGGCCGGGCAGGGGCAAGGTTCCGTACCTTTAATAATTAATTAATGGGCCTATTGCAAGACGGAATACTGCGTTATTATCGCTTTTTCCACTTAGGCCGACAGATCTATCACAATTTACTGACGTATCTACAACACAACTCTATTTTGACCTTAATAAATAAGATCACACCATCCTAGAAGGGTCTCCGAAGGGGTAAGAAGAGGTGTTGTAACAACACCCACATCTCACTGACTATGATTAAGTGCCAACGTGGCAGAGGGTGAGTCCATCGCCTCAGGTACTATACATACGTCTTTGAATTACTTCTCAGAGCTCATGGTGTGAAATCACTGTATATAAGTTTTTGTAGAAAAACTCATTGAAACAGGATTTGAACTTGAGTCGTTTGCGTAGTAGGCAACTGCTCAAATCTCACGGCTCTTTCACGTTAGTAAAATTATTATATAATAAAATTATATTATATGATTTTGTATCATACCTAAACCAAATGTTAGAATAAAGTTTTGCTTTCAATTGAGATTCAATTGAGTTCTCCAGCCTTGATACTGAAGTTAGGCAACTCATTAAAAGTCTGACACGTGTGAAAATTTAATTTTGTTACTTCAAGCGAGATAAAACTTTATCTTAGTCCATTAGAAATAAACTAGAGCACTGCTTCATTATCGCGCCCCTAGGCAGTTACCTAATCTCGAAAACACAGACTCCGGTAGGCAGCCATCCAATCCATTAGGAATACATCAACTGGTAGGCAGGTACTGGAGGGTTCCGCCTAATTATATTAAAAATTATAGTTACGTTATCCGCTAACACAAAGAACGAAGAATGTTCCGCACGCAGTTAGTCACTTCTTGTTAAACAAGCAGTGGGTATAAAAAAATTACAGCAACTTACACCAGAACAGTTTAAATATAATCTTTAAAAGCAATTAGGAATCTAGGAACAAATCTTTCGAAATGACACTCACACAGACGCGCCCATCTGCGAAATAATAAGCAGAGCCGTGGTGGCTTCGGGGCTTGAGCAGTCGCCTGCTACGCAAGCGACGCAAGATCGAATCCCAGCGGGGTCTGTAATGCGTTTGAATGAGTTTTTCTAAAAACGTATGTGCAGTGATTTCACACCACGTGCTTTATGGTGAAGGAAAACATCGTGAGGAAACCTGCATATGTCTAAGAAATAATTGAAAGATGTATGTATAGTGCCTGAGACGGATGGACTCACCCTCTGTCATGTTACTTAGACTAGGCATTTGATCATATTCGGTTAAATGATTGATTAAAAACACTTCTGCTTACGTCTACTGTTTGGGATGCCACGTGTGTCGATACGTTGGTATTGCTGTGGCGGCCGGTGCTGCTGCTCAGCAGGAGTGCCTCAAGCGACGGAAATATGCTTACATTGGTCAAGGATACATATTTTCTGCGTTTGCGGTTGGAACTCTGGGGCCTTGGGGTCCAGATGCTCATCAACTTTTCAAAGAGGTTGCACGTCGTCTGGAAGAAGCTTCTCGTGACAAGCGGGCTGGGGCTTTTCTCGCTCAGAGACTCAGCATTGCTATTCAACGTGGCAATGCTGCCAGAATTCTTGGCACGATCCCGAGAGAGACCGATTTGGGCCAAGTTTTCTACTTGTAAATAGTTTGAAGGATATATTGATTAGATAATATATTACTTAAAAAAAATGTCCATATTAATAAATCATAATATATCACCTATAAAGAGAAGACTCTCTTTAAAACAAAAGAAACATTTCGTGTCTCATAACGTAAGTAACTATGTACATGATATAGCGAGCGTTTATTATGTTACCGTGTCATATTGCGTCCGTGGACGGTGTAATTGTATCATGCGCACACGCACTCCGGTAGTAAGCACGTGCGGCATATTTGTACACTTTCCTTACGTCACGCGGTTTCACTTGCGCAGTTCCCGTTCCCGTGGGAGTAAAGGGATAAAATATAGCCTATATTCATCAGTGATAATATAGCATTCCAATGGTGAAAGATTTTTCAAGATCGGTTCAGTATTTTTGAACCAATTTATTACAAACATACATAATTTTTTTTCCTATTTATAATATTAGTATTGATGAACAAAGAAATAAAAAAGGAGAAAGAGGATACCTCTTTTTCCGAAAACGAAATTTCGCAAAAGAGTAAAAAAAAACGAAATTTTATCGTTTTGTTTTTATAAAACTCAAATTCTCGTTCGTAATTTTTTTTAATGTAAACCCACCAGATAAGAATATAATGTATATATCAAGAGCTCAATTCAATATTGTTTTGCACTATGTAAGTGATAATATTCTAACTAATCCGATTCGTATACTATCATTGTAACAGACTAGGTATACGTAATAAGCCTAGTATTCACTTACATAAGGTGAAACAATGAATATTCACGCATCGACGCGTGCGCACCCATTCTTAAACACGTTGTGATCGTAGCGAATAGTTATTGCTAATGACTGTGATCACATTACACTTTAACGTTTCGAAGTTGGGTAGCCCACTGCCTTCTATAATGGTCGAGGAAAACTGCCGTTCAACTATCTATCTATCTATCTAATTACGAGCAGATTCTTTATATATATAGAATCTGAATCTCGGAAACGGCTCCAACGACTTACATGAAATTTTGACAAAAATTGATCTAGCTAGGTTTCATTTCTGGATAACTTCGTTGACCATATTTTCTGGCACTGAAAAACTCAAACAATATCATTACAATATGACAGTAAATTTCGCCAACATCTGTCAAGTTATGGTAGCTCAGACGTGAGGCTTCCAGCTTACGGGGCGATAACGAAAGTAGAGTACTCTGCTTCGAGACTAATATATTCACCAGTTCGATTTTTTCCTTTTGTTTTCAGCATACATATATGAGGAAATGTCATAGAAAACAAGCCGAGTACAGCTTAGTCAACGTGGTTCTCATCGTTAAAGCAGCACGTATTAAGACCTTCTCAGCTTCAAAATAATGCGGATCAAAAATGGGACGTCAAAGCTCAGAAGTTCTTAATACGCTCTGCTTAAACCGATGGTGGTAGACCCCCTATTGATTGCGCTTACATTTCTGAAGTGATTTATTTTGTATTTTTAAAATTGTATATGAATACAAATGCAATATACTAACACTATGTAAAATCGTGTAACTCTGACAGTTTGAATTAATTGTTCTCATCATCATCATGAATTTAGTAGTAATAACTCTTGTCGGTGTAACCGATGCATTTCTTTCCACTTGTCTCTGTCCAGTGCCATCTCTTTGACCTCCCTATACGTCATGACAGACTCTCATGTATGTCTCATGTATGTTAGCCTTGGTCTTCCTCTCCCTCTCTTCCCTTCTACCTTTCCTTCTATTATGTTTTTAATTTGTAGTTTTTTAGTCCGGTGATTCTGTACCCCACGCAACGAAATTCGTCAAGTTATGAAACATGTCGAAATAGTACTGTTTCGCCCCATCTCTCTTAGCCTTTCGGAGATCGTGCTAAAACTAGATATTCTGTTTTACATAACGCTCCATTGGGTGAAGTTACGATGTTCCTGCGAGTGAGCGTTATGATACAATGATATGCAAATGTCATTTCTCTTTGTACGATCGAATGTAACTGGTAAGGTTGTGGACACACTGTTAGCTTACAACTTAAAATAGCGATTACCTAAAACAGGGTCAATAGAAATATTTTAGAACTTTGGCAATGTTTTCCTCATTATTGCAGAATGTTTAGCCAAGTGTCAAAGCACATATTTGTTGAGTATTAGGTCAAACTAGCGAAATATATTAATTTCTATTTGAAAATGTCCCTAATAAATAAATATACAAAATATAATACATTTCTATTTAATTTTCGTTAGGGGTCAAATGACACATATCACTGGGCTTATCAGAAAATAATTTTAATAAAATACCATGTGTTTTTCTCTATTCCCCCCTCGAATTTTACGGTATTTTCCGCTTTATTTTTGAATCGCTTACCCATTTTCCATACCAGTTTTTCTATAATAATAGCAAATTTTGTTTAAGTTTTTTTAACGTAAGTCAAAGACGTGTGTATAGTGCCTAGGACGGTAGCGAGAGACTCGCCATCGGTCGCGTTGGCACTTAATTATCTTTTGCGAAAAGTGGGTGTTGTTATTGCAATACCCCTGCGTAACCCTTCGGGGAATACAGACATCAGCATTTATGTATTATGTATAATTCTTAAATAATCGCTAACAATGGAACAGCAACCTAATGCCTATACGAGTTAGATATATTATTGAACGTATGCACTGTGATTGTTCTATAAAGTGCAGCGTTACGAGCGAATTCCGCCGGCTGAATACGAGCTCAGCTTTAATTCATAGCATTTGGGAGAGGCTCGTGGCTCAGTGCTATATTTTTTATACTAGCAAGGTAAATAAGCGTCCAATCCACCTGATGGTAAGCGGTTACTCCATTATTTATTTAAAATATATAATTTGAACCAATTACACAAAACGTTGCAATATGACACAATATATATACAGTACACAATACATTGATTTTATACAGAGCATATTATAAAAATACAAACACTATCAAACATTCGCCTCACAATACTAATAATACTTCCAGAAGCCGTGGTGGCCTTGAGGTTTGAGCAGTCGCCTGCTACGCAAGCGACGCAAGTTCGAATCCCAGCGGGCCTGTACCAATGAGTTTTTCTAAAAAACTTATGTTCAGTGATTACACTACGAGCTTTACGGTAAAGGAGAACATCGTGAGGAAACCTGCATATTTTTGAGAAGTAATTCAATGACGTATGTATAGTGTCTGAGACGGCGATGGACTCACCATCTGTCACGTTGGCACTAAATCATCTTCGGTGAAAAGTGGGTGTTGTGATTACAACACCTCTGCCTACCCCTTCGGGGAATACAGGCATGAGCATATGTATGTAATACTTCCTTCACATTCCATACATAGAACTGAAACTCAACAATTTTTTTTTAATCACACCCTGGTGTATCTGTGAATAGGTCTACAAAAATGATATTGAGGTTTCATTATATTAGTTTTTTCTACGATACGAAGAAGAATATAAATCATACACTATGTGCAACTCTAGCGGTTTTGGCAGCGCACGCCAGAATAGCTCGCAGATGGTTGATTTTTCATACTTACTTGACACTTATCGACATACTTTGGATAATTCACACAACATCTTTATAAATTGTAGCCTTTGCGTTATTCTGATACTATATTATTGTAAAGTTTCATTAAAATCCATTCAGTAGTTTTCCGTTAGTATAATATCAACAAATATCTATCCAACAAACAAACAGACAAAAATAAAGATCTTATTAATAACAGTTACATCCAAATCAGCGATCTGTAAGTAACATATCCGATAGCTAATGTACCGATGCCGTATTATCTTGGGTTTCCCCACCGATGGGTACCGGGTTCATTTCCTGCTCTTCACGGACCGGTTAATGCTTGTTTATTGTCTGAACACAGTTGTATAAAAATAAAAATAATTAATAACCTATTTTGTTTGTCAAAAGTTGTTCTGACTAAGAGATTTGATAGCAACATCTTATATATAATTCTTGTTTATATATTTGTATGTGAATCTCGGAAACGGCTCCAATGATTATCATAATATTTAGTGTGTAGGGGCAAAAAATTGATCTAGCTAGGTCTTCAGAAAACATCGTTTTAACTATGTATTCAAGCAATGCAAAATTGCTGCAATATCGTTACAATACGAAGGTAAATTTCGCCGACATCTGTCAAGTATCTGTCAAAACGGGCTACCAACCTATTGGGTGATGACAAAAGTTCAGGGAGGCTACCAGCCTATCGAATCTCCTTTTTTTTTTCAACATGCGTTTATTATGAGAAAAGTTTTTTTATTTTGTGGAAAAAGTCTAGTTTTATGTGAGAAAAATAAACTGAGCACAGCTCGGTCAACCAGGTACTATACACTTTTACATCACAAGAACACACCCTGTAAATTCATGTTTCTAGGAGGGCCAACGGTAGGCCGATAATTTCACAAAATTCTGGAAGATTTTCAATTTTGGAAACATGGATTAGATAATATATAATTTTATTATGATGTCGCGGTATTTTGCATTATTATTTTTAATTAATGGTTTTTTAATAATTCTATATTTATATTTACAAGATTTTTTTTTAATATATTATAAGTAAAAGTTATGGTTTTTATTAGGTTAGTTTTGTAATAAAAAATTGTTAACATATCTGTAGTAATGTCTATGTAAAAGTTACATCCTATTTGTTTATGCTACCTGAACGGCGCCCTTTAGTAAATTTTCAGTAACATAAATCTTGCCGGATATAAAACTTATAATGAAAGCCCCAATCCCGCAATCCCCGACCACAGATTCAATAAAGATAACAATAAAACGTGTGTTGCCATGTAAATTGCACATCAGTTCCGGGTGGTCGTAAACTGGCAACCCAGTGACACGGACGGGGAAACATATCAACCTCACAACTTGATATTGTTTGTGTATAAAAGTGGGCCAATAGGGGTTTCACAATTATCTATTTATTTACCGATGGCACCCTTGGAGGTGACGTGAACACAGTCCTTTCAGACCTTAAATTAATGATTTCCGAATTCAAGTCCATCGGACTTGATTTAAATTTTACTAAATGCGAACTTTTTATCTCCGACCACACGCTGGAGAGTAAACGTTCCATAATCTCGAAATTCAATTCATTGGCCCCAAACATTTGTATCAAAGAAAAGAGTTCACTTCCAAGTTTTCTACTTGTAATTAGTTTTTAGTTACTTAATAAAATGTTAAATATGTTATTTTTACCGGTCTATAGATGTATTCACATAATGGTCGTGATATATTCCTATATGCCTGCCAGCTTAAGTACTACTAGAGAGGAGGGCGATGGCTGGCATTCTCGTCATACTTGTGAACAGGTGCTGCTAGTGGGGGCTGGTCATCTCAAGCTACACAATTATTCGTAGTACTTATTTTTAGTTTTAAACTTTTTTATATCGACTTTTGTACACTGCTGTAAAATTATTTTTTTAAAAGAGTAAATACTGAGTTTCTTGCCAGGTTCTTCTCAGTAAAAGCAACCTTCCGAACCTGGCGGTAGCATGTATAATATGTAATCGTGTCTTTCTGACGATTTGAAAGTACTTTGTAAAAGGTCTAATCGAATAAAGATATTTTTGATTTTGATTTTAATTTTCAGAAATAAATGAAAAACACATTTTTTTGTATTCAAATATCTCCTCTTTATAATGCTAGTGTACATTAACTTTCAACGCATATTGCCAACTACATACATACATTTTTGGCGATATTCCATGCCCACGGTCCACTTGATCAAAGTACCGCCGCAGTTAGGTCAACGTTAAGAACATTAGAACATCTTCAAACGCAGCTAGTAAAGAAAAATAACCCTCCAACGACAAAGGTCACAAGTATGGAACGCGTAAATAACCCTGAGCTAGAGATGGACGGAAAAACTTTTACATTAATACGACGGATTACAATGTATCGATTGGAATTGCAATGCAATGTATCGATTCAGCGATATAACGTGTCGTTTGGCACCTAAATCAATACGATATTTCTACACTAATATTATAAAGGGGAATGATTTGATTGTTTTTTCGTTTGTTTCTTTGCACTGAATAGGTTCCGAAACTACTTGAGCGATTTGAAAAATTCCTTCAGCATTGGATAGCTACATCATCAGCGAGTAGCATAGGATATATTTTATCTCCGTACTCCCACGGGAACGCGAACTACGCCGGTGAAACCGCGTGACGTCCGCTAGTATATAACAATTATAATAAAAGAAGGGCTTTTTTTAATATTGCCAAGTCTATTCAGGATTTTTAAGCAACAAGAAAAAAACAAATGCATTTGACGTTAGTTGAGAACTAACTGTTTAGAATGTATTTGACTTCCTAAAAACTTAGAAAGCCTGAGACTTTCTAATGTGTCTAAAACACTGATATGATACGTGAAAACGATACAAATATAACTTTGTTGTGTATCGATAAAAATCTTTGTGTCACATCGCGTTGTATCGATACGCGTTAATATAGCGCCCATCTTTATACTGAGCGTGTTTGAGTGCTCTTGTGACCGAGGCTTCCATTCGGCATCTCAATCTCCGATACTATGAGAGACATTGCAGGGTTGAGGGTCAAGATATTAACACAGATTTCCTTGACAGCTGAGGTGCTGAGATCTAATCTTGATCTGATACTGAGCGGTGAGCGTATTCCATTATGAATAATGCGTTCTTTGATATCATCATGAATTTGCTCGTTGGTCGTAAACGCTGCCGCCGAATACAAACTCTTGGGTTCGATCCCCGGGCAAAGTATTTATTGGTTTCAATGCGGAGTCTGGATTAGTGCCAGGTTAATGATAATAGGTTCATCTATTACGTGAATATAATTGAGAAAGGTGAAACGTAGGCAGGTACTATTTATTTATTGTTAACTATAACGGTTACACCAATTAAAATAATTAACATGATAAACAAAACAACTAGAAATACTATACAAGATTATAAGATGCGGACTTAAAAACATTATGAAATAGAGGACACCCTCGCAAACACAAAATCCTCACAAAACTCCAGACACTCAGATACAATTTTGTTCCATTCGTCAGCAAACAGATCGCGTTCAGGGTTGGCAACGAGGAAGGCATTGAGCGCGCTCACTATGTGGCATATCGGGGACTGCGCCCTGCCGACTGTCCGGCACGATGGTTGTGCGAACAATTTGGGCTGTCGACAAGATCTATGTACAGTGTGTCTATTGGGGACATTTAACTGACAGAACAGGTCTATGAGTTAGCCAGGGCGGTCAAGGTAAAGCATGTGGCGACCAGTAGGAACGCTGTGGAGTTTAGTGGGTGCAAGTCCGATATAATACGCTGTCCTTGCGGCGGTTGGTGAGTCCATAATGAATTCTTTACGGTAAAAAAAAGGAATTATGAGTACTCCTTCAGGGAATACAGGCTTGAGCAGTATGTATGTCTGTAAAACAAATTCTCAACATTATTTTCACTTTAATACAGCATTCTGTAGGTAGCCTATTACTTAGCGTTCTCCCAAAGGTGATCCATCTCTCTTGATCAATTTCCATTAACTAACTTGTGTGCTAAGCTCTCATTGATACGTTAAGTTAATTACTTAGCCGAGTGTATGCTTAGTCTAACTTAATATTCGCTTATAGGTGAGGGGCGAGAAAGGCATGGTTCTTACTGAATGAGATGTAGACAGTACAGTACAGTAAGGTCCTTAAATATATGCTTTACACACAGTTACGAACATAGGCCTAATTTTTTTTAATAAGAACGTTTGCCCATTTGAGCGTGAGGGCTCCTTTCTTTTCCTTCATTTATTTAATGGCGATGAGCTTAAGTAAAACTATTCCGGCAATGTCAAGTGATTGTTGAGAAAAATAACGTGTAAATTGTTCAAATATGTGGAGGAACCCATTGGATTCCTCGCTCTGTGTTTATATATCGAGCGTGAAGGTTGTCAATTTTAAAGATTTGTATAAGTTACTGTCTTAAGTACTGTCAAAATAATGTAATGTCAAATTGAAGTCGGTAAAGTCAAAACTACTATAGACAATCAACAAGAACCTGCTTGACCGAGCTGTGCTTTTCAATGACGTTTTCTCATATATGTAAAAAAAAAGGGGGAAAAAAAGAGCAAATTGAACCGATGAACGTCAGTCTCGAACCAGGCTAGTTTCGTTAACGCCGTGTAAGCTGGAAGCGTCACGTTTGAGCTATAACTTGACAGTTGTCGGCGAAATTTACTGTCGTATTATAATGATATTGTATTAGCTAGGTCATTTTTTCCCCTGAAACTCCCTACTCACAAAATTTAATGAAAATCGTTGGAGCCGTTTCCCAGATTCAGATCCTATGTATATAGTCAAGACAAAGTCGAAAATATCTATATTCGATTAGACTTTTTACAAAGTACTTTCAAATCGTCAGAATGACATAATTATACAGGATTATACATGCTACCGCCAGGTTCTCGTTTTAAGGTATAAGAAATGAAAAGCATTGAAGTGTTTTTTAAAACCATTGATAACTTTTCTCTATAATTAAATATAATATTTTCCTTTTTGAAACACGGAACTAAAACGTGGCAGAACAAATGACAGGTTGTTTGATGATAACAATGAATATATACGAACATGTTCAATTACTGTTATTAAAACACGCGATCTTACTTGCAGTCATAACATTGAATATTTTCTGTAATGGACACCCATTACGGAAAAATCTATATATTATTCTATATTAACTTCTTTTATCGACATTTGTGCATTGGAACTGTGTCTATGCGCCTAAAATTCTTAAGTGATTTATTTTGTATTTTTAAAATTGTATAATATTTTTGAAAAGACTAATTACTGAGTTTCTTGCCAGGTTCTTCTCAGTAAAAGCAACCTTCCGAACCTGGCGGTAGCATGTATAATCCTGTATAATTATGTCATTCTGACGATATGAAAGTACTTTGTCAAAAGTGTTATCGAATAAAGATATTTTTGACTGTGAGTTAATATAAACTTATCTACACTAATATTATAACGAGGAAAGATTTGTATGTAAGTATGTTTGTATTGAATATGCTCCGAAACAACTGGACCGATTACAAAAATTCTTTCAGCAATGTATAGCTACTTTATCAGCGAGTAGCATAGGCTATATTTAATCCCCGTACTCCCACAAACTACTAACTCCTAGAGGTGTAATTCAACCTTAATAAAAAAACAAAATCTTAGATCACCGTGCTTATCCGGAAGATTCGAAATATATTGTAGAAGGTCTTCTTTGTTCGATATAAGATGAACCATCAAGCAAAAATGTTAATCGAGGTTTTTTTTTTTATTTGACTAATATTCAGATACTAAACCGATTACCCACCGTGTTATTCTGTAATGTACCTAAGAATCTCACAAACAGTATTGAACTTTATGCTCTGTGTATTATGTATCAATTTCTTATGATTGTATCCGACGCTCGACGTCGCGTTCAACGCTCGGAAACCTTACAGAATAACGTGTCTGAATGAGTTTAGGTATTTTAAATGAAAACATTTATATAGATGATAACATAAACACCTAGGAGATCAATAAAAAAAAGTTTCCGAAATTGACCTTTCGGAAACTATTCTGATACAAGCTGGTACCCGCGGCTCTGTCTGTACAGGCTTTGACTTACACACAGTAATATTTATAAATTATAGCCTATTTTTTATTCTGATGTATCTACACTAATATTAGAAAGTGGAAAACTTTGTTTGTTTTGTTGTAATGAATAGGGTCAAAAACTACTGGACCGATTTCAAAAATTCTTTCACCATTGGATAGCTACATCATCAGCGAGTTACATAGGCTTTATTATATCCCCGTACTTCCACGGGGACGGGAACGACGCGAGTGAATCTGCGTGAGGTCCGCTAGTAAGCTATATTATTGTAAAGTTTCGTCAAAATCCATTCTGTGGTTTTTGCATGACTTTCTTCTTCTCTTCTAACTTTCGCGTTAATAAAATTACTTTATAATTAAAGTATAAATGTATGTATGAAACGAACATCAAGTCCAATCACATGACGCGAGTCGCCCTTGACTCCACCATCTAAGTGCCGGAAGCGATCGTCACGAGTGGACACAATAGCAACCGCGGATGTACCGCGGCATCGACTCGTCATTACGATGATTGCGAACCTAATTAATCTGCTGCAAACACGTCATTGGCGTCAGAGATGTTTTTTTACACACTTCTTATATAATTTTTTATATTATTATTTTATTTATTTATAGCTTTATTTTCCTCTTACACTAAACTATATTTACAATTTAATATTTCTAATTTGATAAATATATATTTTCCTATTACTTATACAAGCCGTGGTGGCCTTGAGGTTTGAGCAGTCGCCTGCTACGCAAGCGACACAAGTTCGAATCCCAGCGGGGCTAGTACCAATGAGTTTTTCTCAAAAACTTAAGTACATTGATTTCACACCACGTGCTTTACGCTGAAGGAGAACATCGTGAGGGAACCTGCATATTTCTTAGAAGTAATTCAAAGACGTATGTATAGTGCCTTAGACGCCGATGGACTCACCCTCTGTCACATATTCGGTAAAATGGGGGTGTTGTTACATCACCTAGTAAATGGTAAGATTTATTTTTAGTTTTCGGAGGCTATCAGACGAATTACATTAATAGAAAATACAATATAACTTTATAATGGAGATTGCTATTAACAAGCCTTCACAGATACAGATTTCATTTATTGAGGTCCGATGACAATACACTAATTAGATAAGATTATTTCATCACTCAATTGAATTAAAAAGTAGACAATTTTTTCAAAAACAGTATTTTTTTTAATAAGTATAATTTTATTATAGTTTAGACGTAAAGAGTTTCTATTTAATAAAATGTCTTTATTTCAAAGTAAGTTACTCATTGTAACATCACCTATCTGCCAGTGAAAGTCCCGTTAAAATCGGTCCTGCCGTTTCAGAGATTAGCCGGAACAGACAGACAGAGATTTTCTTTTAATTTGTTATTATTTTTGTGGTTCTATTTTATTGATCTGTATAAATTTATAAATTTCGAAATCACACACTTTTTCCAGTTGGTCTCAAGGCGTTTCTCCACAGATAATATATTATTCAAACTTATTATTCGATCAGATAGAGCTGTTTGCTGATTTAAATGACAGTGACAGATCTATAAATGTCAATTTCAATTGTGAAAACGGATTTGAAAATCAGGGTACAATTTGAATATCACCTTCGATTATTATGCGTCTGACTCCGAGGACAGTGTTCTGAAAACACTCATTGAATAAGCAATATATCTTATATCTTTAAACGAGCAATTCTTGTATATATATAGAATCTGAATCCCGGAAACGGCTCCAACGATTTTCATGAAATGTTGTGTGTAGGGGGTAGGTTTAATTAATGGAAAACATCGTCAGTTTAAAGGCACTGAAAAACTCATAAAATATCATTATAATACGATAGCAAATTTCGCCGACATCTGTCAAGTTATGGTAGCTCAGACCTGAGGCTTCCAGCTTACGGGACGATAACGAAACTACAGTACTCCGGTTCGAGACTGACGTTCACTGGAATTGTTGTTTTATTTTTTTTGTGTGAAGAAGAAACCAGATATTTTAAATTATGGTCTCACACGTCAATTGAAACTTAGATATTTTCATCTATACATACCTACATAGAAATAAATAAAAATTAAGTGTCTGTTATTTCAAGTTAAGGGCTCTTCACTAAATGAATATGAAACTATATACAGTACTCACATAAAACAAACTATTTAAAAAAAACTCTGTCTGTCTGTCTATTAGTTCCGACTAATCACCAAAACAGCGGGACCTTTCGGGACTTGCAGATAGCTCATGTAACAAGGCGTAATTAAGGCAGCTTTTACTTACAAAGATATTAGGGTTGCCTTGCTCTTTCGATACATATTCCGTTCATAAACATCCTAGCCCTTACATAATAATGATCTCCTACCGAATTTAGGCTACGGCGGCTAATCTCAATCTACTGGAGAATCAGCCATGTGCGCAGGAGATATTATAGTGCACAAGTGTGTGCGCAAACACATGTGCACTCTTTATTCCCTCACTCTCATAGTCCGATGGGAGGCAATCCGACACGACCGGAGAGAGATCAGGCGTAGAAACAACGGCTTAACGTGCTTTCCGAGGCACGGGGGTGGAAACACCGCAAACTTCCAAACTCCGGGCATTATATTGTGAATTTCTTGACAGAAAAACCCAATATACATTTTTGACCCGACCCGGGAATCGAACCCGGGACCTCGTGAGCGGCAGGCGAACGTACTAACCATTAGACCAACGAGGCAGTTAAGCCCTTACATATAGTATAGTGAAACAAAGTACCAATATCAATCTTAACTTGTAATTACCTTAATTCAGAAGTTTCAGGTAGATTAGCAACAATCAGATTACTGAAGTGACGAAGGTCTGACGCGCGACGGACCCGGCCCATCTAAGGTTCAAAGTCGGGGTTGAAGTTAGAGAGGGCTTGTTAAAATATCGCCCGGAGCTCTGGGACTTTTAAAAGCAATTATCGACCTTAATTGGGTAACATGGCGAAAATTAGTTCGATTATTCCTGTCTGAAGGCATTCAAATTAAAGTTTTACTATTTTGTGCAAATACACATCTTATTTATTCTATATATAGGTATAAATCTTTACAGATATTTAAATTGTAGTGTCTATTTGTTAATCCTAATTATTTTTTCACTACATGCATGCTTATCCGGTACATACATACAAAAAATATTTTTAAATGTTTCTTTGCCTGTATGTCCGTCGGTCTGTCTGCATGCTTGTACCGCCAAATCCCTGAAAGGGCTACACTGATTTTAGCAGGACTATCACTGGCAGATAAGTGTTATAAGGAGTTTCAAAAAATTAGGCTGTTTTTATTCAAGACAAAAAAATCACTAATTAAAAAAAGATAAAGAATGTATACTCCATTCATACATTATTTTGGGGCATTAACTATGCAATATGAATTACCATAAAACAAAATATCTCAATTACAATACAAATATATAAAGTCACGGCCTTAAACTAAACAATATTTCAAATGACGTCGAATGAATCATGTTCGAAAGGCTTTGTATCCAATACACAACAAATAACTCAGGTTTGACAAACATTTGTCGCCAATACCGCAAAACAAAGTGATTCGAAGACGTTGAAGTAATTATTCCATGGCCAACCCGCTCATTGGCGCTATGCCAATGTCGCATACAGCGTGTTTTCAATGCCAGTTTATGGAGACATGAAGCTGGGACTTCTCTGCTATGTGATCATACTATAGATAGAGTGTGGCCTAAGTGATCAAATGTAGGATGTACAAACATACATATGCTCACACCTGTATTCCCCGAAGGGGTAGGCAGAGGTGTTGTAATCACAACACCCACTTTTCACTGAAGATTAAGTGTGAGTCCATCGCCGTCTCAGATACTATACATACGTCATTGAATTACTTCTCAGAAATATGCAGGTTTCCTAACGATGTTTTCCTTCACCGTAAAACACGTGGTGTGAAATCACTGTACATAAGTTTTTTAGAAAAACTCAATGGTCACAGGCCCCGGTGGGATTCGAACTTACGTTGCTTGCGTAGCAGGCGACTGCTCAAACCTCAAGGCCACCACGGCTCCGATGTAGGATTGTAACCACGTTTTAATAAACGTATAGGGAATCGACGACAAGGGAATGATTCCTCACGCCTATATCCCATGGGATTAGGCAGAGACTGTTTGCCAAATGCTACGATCCTTACATACTTCTTTCGCTTCATCCACATTCATGCATCTCTTCATACACTTCCTTAGGTTACGAGGGCTCCGAATTTGATGTTTCTGAAAATATTATTAATTACTAGATTGGGCCGGCCGCAAGTGTGGGATGCCACGTGTGTCGATACGTTGGCTCCGTCCCATCTCCCCGGCACTGCTGCTGCTCAGCAGGAGTGCATCAAGCGACGGAAATATGCTTGCTTTGGTCAAGGATACATATTTTCTGCGTTTGCGGTTGAAACTCTGGGGCCTTGGGGTCCGGATGCTCATCAACTTTTCAAAGTCGTCTGGTAGAAGCTTCTCGTGGGGCTTTTCTCGCTCAGAGAATCAGCATTGCTATTCAACGTGGCAATGCTGCCAGCCTTCTTGGCACGATCCAGAGAGACGCCGATTTGGGACAAGTTTTCTACTTGTAATTAGTTTTTAGTACCATTTCTTGATTATAAGGAATACTAGGCTAAAGTACTTTATAGAAATTGCACAGGTAGCCTGAACATTACTATCAAAATAATTTTGATTGTCTCTTAGAGGTTTTGAAAAATGTTGGTGAAACATGTGAATTTTTATTTTATTTTATTTATTAGGGGTAAAAAACAGATATACAATAACTAATTGGTAGATTATTCCAGAATTTAAAGTTTACTTATTTATACCCAACACCATTACCCACGAATTATAATATAGGCAAGTACAGTGGTTTGCTGCTATTATCGTAAACTTATGTAGTATAAATTATTTATATTACGTGTGACTTTGATACATAATTGGATGCTGATAAGCAATAATGTGTCAACCCACAAAAAGTCAAATTCAAAGGTTTTGATATATTTTGATAATGCATCACGTATTTAACATTCTAAAAAAGTGTTTCAAGTCATCTGAAACATAAAAGTACGTAAAAAATGGATTTATGTCATAAAACAAATCTTAAATCACGTATACAATCATCTTAAGACGCCATTTTCTCAAAACCAAGTTTATGCGGGTTGACACATTATTGCTTATCTGCATCCAATTATGAAGGCAGTAAGTGTGAATACCCTCAATACATGAAAATCTAATCTAATAGTTGTGGGTGTGTATTGATATCTGCAAGTTTCCATGAATGACGGCTTTGACGTGACACCTCGTACTCTTATTGTAGGTACACCCGCATTTCTCACTCTGGGCTGCTAATAAGGAATTACAGATGAAATTACATATTAAATCGTGGTGGCTTTGAGGTTTGAGCAGTCGCCTGCTACGCAAGCGACGCAAGTTCGAATCCCAGCGGGGCCTGTACCAATGAGTTTTGCTAAAAAAAACTTATGTACAGTGATTTCACACCACGTGCTTTACGGTGAAGGAAAACATCGTGAGGAAACCTGCATATTTCTGTGAAGTACTTCAATGACGTATGTAAAGTGTCTGAGACGGCGATGGACTCACCATCTGTCACGTTGGCACTTAATCATCTTCGGTGAAAAGTGGGTGTTGTGATTACAACACCTCTGCCTACCCCTTCGGGGAATACAGGCGTGAGCATATGTATGTATGAAATCACAAAAACACTTTCCTGATCCCGACCGAACCCAGAACCTTGCAACCCAATGGAGTCCCACATAATTATCTTAAACTAACAATATTTTATTATAATTGAAACTGAGCCGTCAGGTAAGAAAAATAAGGCTGAATCATAATAAATTATGTAAACCCGACGGAAACTGTGTCCCAGATTATATAAACAGTATTGACAAGGCTCCTGAAAAATTACAAACACGTGTAGCTTTTTCATCTTGGAAAAAACCCATGGTCAGTTTTTTACAAGGTTTTATTTTTCATGAAAAGCAAGATTACATTACTGATTAAAGAACCAGTAAAGATAGCTATATAATCGCTACGATAGCTAGTAAAGTAGAAACTTTACTACCGATCTTTACTGGTTCTCTTTAAAGGATTAATAGTAAAAACTATTTTACTTACAGATTTTGTTATCTAACATCTATCTGGAAAAGTTCAAACACAGTCAGCTTACACGGTTTAACATTATAAAATTCAAAATTCAAAATATCTTTATTTGATTAGACTTCTTGCAAGGTACTTTCAAATCGTCAGAAGGACACAAAATACATGATTATAAATGTTACCACCGGGTTCGGAAGGTAGCTTTTGTTGAGAAGAACCAGTATAGCCAGAACGAACAGACAGACATCTTTCAACAAGACAATTTTTTTTTTAATGGTTGCACCGCAAATACTTCTTAATATGTATTTAGTAATAAGCTGTTAGTTGATTACAATTTCAAACAGATACGTAAATTTTATTTATATATAAAGATAAAAGAGGTTATGTTTTCCCTGTTCACCTTCATACCCTGCATGAGGAACCACATGCTGTGCTCCTTGGGATAACCACGGGAGCTATATTTTCTGCGATTATTTATGAGATTACAAGATAATGCTAGGATACTAACTAAGATTTATTCGACTACTAACTTGGTGATAAATATATAGTATTTAATAATTATTATTCTGGTCTAACCCAGATCATAGTTTTCCTCGTAAAAGGGGTGGCGAAGGTCAGGTGGCAGTCGCTTCGTATAAAAATCAGGTGATCAGCCACATCCATGCCATGTATGGGATAAGGCCAGGGAGATGATGATTTAATTATAATTATTGCTTTGTTCTAGTAGTTGTAACACTACTGGGGAACCCGAGGTCCTAGATTCGATCCCCGGGTCGGGCGCATTGATATTGGGGTTTTGTAAATATCCAGCACTAGCCCAGAGCCTAGAATAGTGCCCGGTTAGTGACAATAGACTCGTCTCCTATTATTTGGAAATTACACATAACTGGCATAATGTGGGTACACTCCTGCCTACCCCTCGGAAAGTTCAGGCGTGAGCTCAACTTTGTATGGATTTATAAAAATGTCTTTGTAAATTTGACCCAAAAATTATTGGAAATCAATCCACCAATATCAGCAATTGGAAATCAAGCAATTATCACTAGAGAATGCAAATATCGCGAGATTGGGGCTCAAGCGAGATCTCGCGAGTTTATGAATAACAACTCGCGAGATCTCGAAATTGGAGAGATCTCGCGAGATGTTATTAGATTGGCAGTTTAGTATGTTTTATTGCAAATAATCACAATATTTGAATAAATAAGGAAAAAAATAAGTACCTACGTTAGGAAGAAAATCATAAGTATTATAAGATAAATAATAAGATAAATATGGTATATCTTTTTTTTACCCCTACACACAAAATTTCATGAAAATCGTTGCAGCAACTACTATGGCCAAATCAATAGTATTTTTCAGAAAGGTCAAATTCGGAGCACTCGTAACCGAAGAAAGTGTATGAAGAGATGCATGAATGTGGATGAAGCGAAAGAAGTATGTAAGGATCGAAGCATGTGGCAAACGGTGGTCTCTGCCTACCCCCATGGGATACAGGCGTGAGCATATGTATGTATGTATGTCGTTGCAGCCGTTTCCGAGATTCTCATTATGTATATACAAGATTTGCTCGTTTAAAGATGACGACAAACTTTTGGTAACCAAAAAATAGAGTGACTATTCTGAGCTTCCATTCTTTCACATTCTCGACGCAAAAAATCAGGTTATTCCCTAAGTTCGGGAGAGTTTGTAAAGTTATATTGTAATTTTTGTGTCCCTCACCATCATTTGTCCACGTCATATCGAATTTTGTCGAGTAATTATCAAATTATAAGTTCCTCCGACACGACACAGTTCCGGCAAGTTTTTGCAAGAGCTCGTGTTCACGACAGCTAATTTTGTTATTAAAAGAGTGCAAACTTTTGAACATTGGTATCTTTAATCAGTTTATCTGTCCATGGATTGTATTTGACTGTCTATCAAGTTTCAATTCTTCATGTATGTAATGTTCAATGATTTCGACGATACAGTGGAACGGTATGACCCAAGAAAATGTTTATTTATTAAAACAACCTATGGGTGATTTCACCCCACGTGCTTTACGGTGAAGGAAAACGTCGTGAGGAAACCTGCATATGTCTGAGAAGCTATTTAGAGTATCTATGTATTATTATGTCTGAGGCGGCGGTAGACTCACCATCTGTCACGTTGGCGCTTAATTATCTTGTGTGAAAAGTGGGTGTTGTTGTTACAACACCTCTGCCTACTCCTTCGGGGAATACAGGCGTGGGCATTATGTATGTATGTTAAACATTTTCACCACAAACAACTATCACAGTAAATTATAACAAGAAGTGCTTACTTATTAATAAATTAAAAACTATTAAATAAAATAAAAATCAATTAGATAAAATAAATAATATAAAATTATTTCAAAATTATGAATTACATTTTCGTGAATAATAATAAGATTTTATCGATATCAAAGTAATAGTATGAAAACTCGAATTTCCTATATATTTTGTATGGAAGAGCTAATTACTCGCTTCCACTGTGTGCACGGTCTTTATTGTAGCATCCATATTAGCAATTAATTATGCAAGCATGCGCTGACATTACACTGCAAGCCACAATTAATTAATGATCGATTGTAAATTGATAAACAAACAGGTAAACTTGAGAATAATGTTATTTACATCTTCTATAAATATTTATACTTACCTATATACAGTGCCGTAACTTATAACTTAACTAACTGTGCCCCGCGGTTTTACCCGCGTAAAGGTCATTTCATAGATGACCCGCGGAATCAAGTTACTCCTTATAACATTAGCTTTATAAAAAAGCCGTGGTGGCCTTGGGGTTAGAGCAGTCGCCTGCTACGCAAGCGACGCAAGTTCGAATCCCAACGGGGCCTGTACCAATGAGTTTTTCTAAAAAAAAACGTATGTGCAGTTATTTCACACCACGTGATTTACGGTGAAGGAAAACATCGTGAAGAAACCTGCATATGTCTGAGAAGTAATTCAAAGACGTATGTATAGTGCCTGAGACGGATGTTACAACACCTCTGCTTACCCCTTCGGGGACCCTTCTGGGATGGCGTGAGCATATAATATTAGCTAACTGCCATTGAAAGTTCTGTTAAAATTGGTCCAGTGGTTTCGGAGATTAGCCGGAACAAACAGACAGACAGATATCTATAATCAATAATTAATATGTGTAATAAATTTTACCTTATCTGTAATTGATTAAGCCTTGTAGGTATATATTAACAGTCTTAAAATGGTAAGGAAAAATAGGAAAACGAGGCGGGACTCGCACGACCTCCGCAAACCATGCAGTTGCTCTGCCAACTGAGCTACTCGTAATCACACCTCAGTCGTCGAATTTTTCCTACCCTTGTTTTTTGCTGTGCTGCCATGCGCCTTCTATTAGCTTGTAAATCAAACTATATACGCATATAAATGCATAGCTTTTTAATAAATACATATGAAAGTATATAATGTTATCTGTACGTCTGTCTGACTGTTTGTTCGGGGTAATCTCTGAAACGACTGAACCGATTTTCACTGACAGATAGCTAAAATATTACAAGGAATAGCTTAGGTTAAGTAATTAGTTTTTATTAAATAACGTTCCACGAAATAAAACCACTAAGGAAAGTAAGTTAATATAATAATAAATAATAAGTAACCATATAATATAATAATATAAAATGTAAATGAGTTTTTCTAAAAAAACTTATGTACAGTGATTTCACACCAAGAGCTTTACGGTGAAGGAAAACATCGTGAGGAAACCTGCATATTTCTGAGAAGTAATTTAAAGACGTATGTAAAGCGTCTGAGACGGCGATGGACTCACCATCTGTCACGTTGGCACTTAATCATCTTCGGTGAAAAGTGGGTGTTGTGATAACAACACCTCTGCCTACCCCTTCGGGGAATACAGGCGTGAGCATATGTATGTAAATATATACTTTAAGTTTAAGCCCTCTCTCAAAAATAGCTGTGCCCAACAGGGTCCATATTTGTTAATTTAAAGTGTTACTGTTCAGTACATGTAAGTGTTAGATTAAGAGTATGTTAAAAGCAATAAATTGAAATCAAGTCTTAGCGGGTTAAACCACGGGATACATCTAGTTTAGAATAACTTATAAAATGTACAGCCTACATCGGCCATTCAGTCATGGACACGGTATTCCAACGCAACTCGTGTGATTTCAATTGATTCCGAACGAAATGACACGAGGTTCGCTACAATTTAGTTATTAAAACCATTCTAGTAGAAAAAACTAATCTCACGGATGACTATTTAAAATGAAAACGTAACGAATTTATTTAATTATATTTCCGTATTTAATTATATATAGATAGAACTACATAGCTAAAAACCTTATAAATATAATCTAATAACTAAAAACCTTAAAAATATATAATCTTATAAATAAAATATATAATTAAAAGAAGTCCCTGTAGGCAAGGTACCGAAGATACTGGCAGCATTCCCCCTTTGGATGGCAAGACTAATTCTTTGACCGAGGTAGCTGCCAGCTCTCCGGTCTCCTGTGATGTCGACTAACCTTTCGGTTATTTCTTTAAAAAGCCTGATAGCGCTAGGACCCCACGGACCAAGGGTCTCGACTCCGAATGGGACAAAGTCATATTCGGAGCCGAGACCCCTGTATTTGCAGGCTTTGGCTTTTTCAGCCGCTTCACATGCCGCACCAACTCAGTTGTTGGTTATATTAAATTTATATTTTTTTCTGTTACAGATCATCCTGACGTGCACAACTTAGGATTATCAGAGTGTAAGTGTAATTTTTATTATGATTTTATAGTAGCTGTGCCCCGCGGTTTCACCCGCGTAGTTTTAGTTTAATATAATACTTTTTTTCACAATAAAAGGTAGCCTATGTCCTTTCTCCGGGTCTAAAGATTGTCTGTGCCAAATTTCATCAAAATCGGTTGAGAGCTTTAAGCGGGAAAGCGTAACAGACAGACAGAGTTGCTTTCGCATTTATAATATTAGTAGGGATTATGAGTCGTAGTGGCCGAGTGTCTTTAGGAAACCTGTACGTTGAAGCTCCAGATTTTTTTTAGAAAAAACGTATCTATTGGTGCCTGAGACGGCAATGGATTAATTAGTCTTGTTGGCACTTAATCATTTTCACTGATAAGTTTACACATAAATAAGCTCACGCCTGTATTCCCCGAAAGTGTAGGCACAGGTGTTGTAATCACAAAACACACTTTTCACCGAAGATGATAAAGTGCCAACGTGACAGATGATGAGTCCATCGCCGTCTCAGACACTTTACATACGTCATTGAATTACTTCTCAGAAATATGCAGGTTTCTTCACGATGTTTTCCTTCACCGTAAAGCACATGTTGTGAAAATCACTGTACATAAGTTTTTAGAAAAGCTCATTGGTACGGACGCTCCTGGGATTCGAACTTGCGTCGCTTGCGTAGCAGGCGACTGCTCAAACCTCAAGGCCACTACGGCTCTTAATACGCTTTTAACCATAGATATAAAAAAAATATTGCCTAAATGTGTACAATAGTTTTTTCATCTAGATATTTAAGCAGACCCTTTTTAAATACATGAAACCTTGTAAATTGTCCAGGTGTATGTACAAAAAATTAGTAACTGTGTAATAGTAATGACAATAAACCGACCTCGTCGCGGCATTGACGATCTTTCATAGCCGTTATGTCATTTTTGACACCTGTCATAATGACATAATGGCGCGAAAACGGGTATTGTTGCAGAGAATTATCGCCGGTATCGGAATAAATTAGGTGCTAATTGATAAATAGTGCAGAGTCTGATTATGATTCATGTTAAATATAAATAATAAAAATATGCTCACGGCATTCCAGAAGGGTCCCCGAAGGGGTAAGCAGAGGTGTTGTTACAACAACACCCACATTTCACCGAATATGATTAAGTGCCAACGTGGCATAGGATGAGACCATCCCCGTCTCAGGCACTATACATACGTCGTTGAATTACTTCTAAGACATATGCAGGTTTCTTCACGATGTTTTCCTTCACCGGTATAAGTCGGGAATCCCAAAAGCACGATAGTTTGAAAACAACTACATAGCCAGTCCAGTTTACTTGTGTACAATAGTAGTATAGTAGAGTTCAGTGAACTTAGAGACAAGTTTTTTTTTAAACATAATTTGAAACATATTTTAAAGTGGCCAGTATTAAATAACGTAAAATGTCATTATAATAATCACAGATAATAATGATGTAATTAAAAGATGACAGGTTCTGCGGATGACCACAGGAGTGTATTACAAATGAGCGTCATTTTGTATGCTAATCGTAATTACTATTGAAACCGCGCATTATAAACCTTGTGGTCAAATACTTGTCATATACAAGGAGTCGAGGAAAATAGGACAGCTGTTAAAATATGTGATAGGGTGTAATTTTAGGAATCAAATGAAATTATCATGATAAAAATATCTTCTTCCGTTTTCGAGTAATTGACATTCAAAGTTGACCATATCAAGACCTTATTTTCGCATAAAAATCAGCGGTAATCTAGAGTTATTCACGTGAAATCTAATTACCTTTTTTATTTTTTTTCTTACACTAATAGTTCTTTAAATAAGCCCATAAAACCATTTTTAGATTTAACAAGTTTGATTACCGCGTACGTAATGTATACATATTTTTATCTGTATAGATGTATAGATATAGATAAGTATAGATTTTTAACCTACTCAAGGTCAAGCCAATATTTTAAACCAACCATAGCTCATATACTCTTTATTACAAACGTCGCATCCATAACAAGAAAGCTAGAAAAAACGCAATAAGTTCAAAAGATCACAAATTCAGATGTGACAGAACAATAGAACGGAGGTTGGGTTTGACAAAGGTCAATAGCACGAGAGGTCAACACAACGATATCACGACCTTCACTATAGATATATAATATAAACATACGAAAGGTCAGATCCCATCCATCGGTGCTAACAAGCGCTCGCACATACAGCATCTGCAAAACCATTTTAGTGGCAATTAAAATACCAACGTATTGTGTGCCATATGGATGGATTACTGTTGGAGTTCCCGTGCGCAGTTTTACCTGCGTGTTATTACGGATCCCTTGAATTAGAATTTCGAATTATTATTTTTATCTCATCCATTCTATTGTTATTCTATAGTCTATGTTTAAGAGTCGTGGTGGCCTTCGCATTTGAACATTCGCCTGCTACGCAAGCTACGCAAGTTCGATTCCCAGCGGAGCCTGTACCAATGAGATGATATTTACTAAAATTTGCAGTTATTTCACACCACGTGCTGTAAGGTGAAGGATCCTGCATTATATCTTAGAAGTAATTCAAAGAGGCTCCGCTGGGACTCGATCTTGAGTCCCTTGCATAGCGGGTGACTGCTCAGACCCCAAGGCCACCACGGCTCTAACAAATAGAAAAACCCAATAATACTTTTTTGCCCGACCCGGAGTTGAATTCAGGACGTCCGCAGTAACGCATGCGACCACAAGACCAATAAGGCAGTCTCAATAATATATCAAAATACCAAGTAAGGAATGTATTAGTTAGTATGACGGTCACCTACGGAGATGAGCCGCTGGCCTTAACACCGATGCCGCCATCTTAGGAAATTTGCATTCAAAATGGCCGCGTTTTATTATTATTGCCATGTAATACGTTAGTTAATGTTAACTAGTTGTTTAGAGGGTTTGAATTAAAGCTTTGTGGATATACAATTAATAATATATTATGGTTATAAGATTATATTTTTAAGGTATTTAGTTATGTTAGTTTTTAGTTATACTTTATAATTAACATTATCGAATTATTTGTAAATAGATACTTTGAATGCATTTTATTATTTAAATGAGCTTAACCTAATGAAATTGCGCATTTACTTTGAACACAGACCTTTCTACAAGGAATCAATGGAATTTGTTACAAACATACTTACATACAAATCTTTCTTCTTTATAATATTAGTGTAGAAATGGGTTCGCGGCTTAATATTCCACAATGTGCTTTAAATGAAGGATTAATTAAGGTTAATTAAACTTCCTATGTAACAAAGTAAAAACATAACTGCAACCCTGACGTCAGTGTTGCTAGCATTTTAACTCACTAATGGAATAGGTGTTATAAAAGACCTTCCGTTTTAATATCAAAGCCCAATTTGAATTTTATGGCTTGGTAATAAGGGCTATACCTCGTGCGGTCTTAATATACCAACGTTTATTTACAAATTTACAGCCGATTTTGCGCTTTACAGTCTTAGCAATAAAAGCGTTGGAAAATGCGAAAATTACTATACGGTAGGGGTAAGGCCCGTGCCTTGAAGAGTGCGTTGATTTTTTACTAGTCATGGAGTATTTAAACGATCAACAAGGTATGTTACATAGAGTATATAACACTGAACGAATAGTCGTGTTTGTGTTTATCTGTGGATATATCATGAGAAGTCTGTGTGTCAATGTAAATGTCAATTTATATAGAGCAGTAGTATCTGTGGAAACACTATATTTTAGGAATTATTGTCTATCTTTAGATATAATCATTACGAGGAATTTTCGACCGTGTCAAGGGCCGTGACCATTACGACTGTGGGACTGTGTGTGGTGGCCTTGAGGTTAGAGCAAGCGACGCAAGTTCGAATCCCAGCGGGCCCGTACCAATGGGTTTTTCTAAAAAACTTATGTGCAATAATTGCGTGGTGTGAACCACGTGCTTTACGGTGAAGGAAAACATCGTGAAGAAACCAGATATGTCAGAGAAGTAATTCAAGGACGTATCTAAAGTGTCTGAGACGGCGATGGACTCACTATCTGTCACGTTGGCACTTAATCATCTTCGGTGAAAAGTGCCTAAAAACCCTTTCGGGGAATACAGGCGTGAGCATATGTATGTTTTCATGAAAGAAACCCATGAAATCAAAGTCATGTCATGAAAGCGATCTGTCACTCTATAATATTACATAGTCTATGACGCTAGTCCCTTCCGTGATACCGTTATTAATATTTCATTATACATTACGATTCAATGTCACACATAGCACGTATCAAAATCCATCGGAACGCCCATCAATCATTCGAACGTACAAAAAGCATTTGAGGAAATCAAAGGAATCGTTCCTGTCCGTTCACCGTGGGAATAACAACCTTTACACCTTGCACTTTAGATCTAAAGTCTATTGTCTCGAATTTGCAGAGTTAATAAGCATTTTTTTTTAAATGTGGTGAGTTTCCCAATGATTTCCGGAATTAATTAATACATTTAATGAGAGGAATTATAATGTTGCCTTGAAAATGTATGTTGTATATAAGTTTAAGTGCATACATATACGAATACTAGCTGTGCCCCGCGGTTTAACCCGACTTCAATTCATGGGTGACCTGCGGAAACCTAATGTTTTTTATGAAAAAAATATAGCCTAAGTTACTCCTTACAACATCACAGTCTCAGAATCTGACAGTGAAAGTCCCGCTATAATCGGTGGTGCCGTTTTGGAGATTATTTGGAACAAATCGACAGACAGACAGAGAGAAAAAAAAATAGTTTTTCAATGTCAGTACCGTAAACACTTTCATATGCGTTTATTGAAAAGCTGTTATTTGGGAATTACAAACAGACACTTCAATTTTATTTATTATAGATATATGTATATAGATAATGTTCCCACAACCTTCTAAAACCTTCCAGAATTAACATGTTAATGTAAGGTTAAATGTATGATTGTCATGCAATCTGATAGGAGTTCAAGAATATGAAATTGCTTTATTCACTTGTTAAGAAACAACACAGATGTAAATATTAATGGCTAGCTTATTAATTAACAATTACTTATGCAAACGACTCCTCTTGGCAGAAACCTGTAATATATACAGATAAATAAAAATTAAGTGTCTGTTTGTAATTCCAAAACAACAGTTGCAATCTTTACATCTATATATCTATATCTATATATATACATATACATAAATACATACAGATAAATACAATTGGAGTGTCTGTTCCTAATTCCAAAATTACAGTCTTTCACTAAATGCATATGAAAGTATATACAATAAAGACCTGAAAAAACAAGTTTTTTTTAAATTCTCCGCCTGTCTGTCTATTTGTTCCGGGTAATCTCTGAAACGGCTGAAGCGATTTTAACGGGACTTTCACTGGCACATAGCTAATGTTACAAGGAGTAACTGAGGCTACTTTTATTTAAAAAAACATTTAGGGTTCCGCGAGAATTAAATTAACGCTACGCGGGTGAAACCTCAGGGCTAGTCTGTATATTTATAACTCAGTAATAATGATCTCCTACCGAATTTCGGCTACGGCGGCTAATCTTAACGAGGATCGGCCATGTACGCTGTAGATATTATAGTGCACAAGTGTGTGCAAACACAGGTGCACTCTTTATTCCCTCACTCTCATAGTGGGATGGGAGGCAATCCGACACGACCGGAGAGAGATCAGACGCAGGACCAACGGCTTAACGTGCTTTCCGAGGCACGGGGGTTGAAACACCGCCAACTTCCAAACTCCGGGCATTTTTATTGTGAATTTCTTGACAGAAAAACCCAATACAAATTTTTCACCCGACCCGGGAATCGAACCCGGGACCTCGTGATCGGCAGGCGAACGTAACAACCACTAGTATAATAACTCACTACTAGTAACTCACCACTAATATAATATATATATAACTCAGTACCGTATATACTTCATATGCATTTAGTGAAAAGCTGTTATTTTGGAATTACAAACAGACACTTCAATTTTATTTATCTATATATATGGTGAGCAAACCGAAAGTTTGTACATAAATAATTTCCTCAATCTTGTTGTAGATATTGCCGTCCCGTTATTCCAAAACAATAAAATGATAGCTGACATGCAATCTTATATATTTTTACCAAATAATACAACAAAATAGTTAGGTTTCAATATCAATAATCAACTTCAATAGCAACAACAATAATGTAAGAAGATAAAAGAAAATCGGAATTATTTCAAATTTAAAAACATTATTTTTAATTAATTGTAGAAGGCTAGCAGCAAAATAGGTCCCGGCCTTCTTGCATACTACAATAAATTGAACATATGGTATTAAGTGTTCTTCATTCGTATTTGTTTTCGCAAACAAACATGAACTTAATTGGATCTAATTGGACTAACTTTTACTTCGAATGTTTTATTTCTCGCCAAATAAGATTAAGTATTCTCTTCTAAGTTGATGTTTATTAATAAGGATTTTTTGATTTGACAAAGTAATATTGTTATAACTGAACCCTTATAGTCTAGTCAGTGTACAGACACTGACTAGACTATAAGGTTAATGTTCGTCTATCATACCTTCATATTACTTCAATTCAATTCAATTCAAAATATCTTTATTCGATTAGACTTTTTACAAAGTACTTTCAAATCTTCAGAAAGAGACGATTACATGGGATTATACATGCTACCGCCAGGTTCGGAAGGTTGCTTTTACTGAGAAGAACCTGGCAAGAAACTCAGTAATTACTCTTTTAAAAAAAAAAATTTTGCAGCTTTGAGTAATACAATATAAATTATAAAAAATATATATAAGCCCATGGACACAGTTCCAGTGCACAAAATTCGATATAAAAAAATTAAAAACTAAAAATATGTACTACGAATAATTGTGTAGCTTGAGATGACTTAAACATAATATAGGAGCTGTAGTGGCCTTTGGGTTTGATTAGTTACCTGCTATGCAAGCGACACAAGTTCGAATCCCAGCGGGGCCTGTGACCAATGAGTTTTTCTAAAAACTTAAGTACAGTGATTTCACACCACGGTGAAGAAAAATATTGTGAGGAAACCTGCATATGTCTGAGAAGTAATTCAAAGACGTATGTGTGTAGTTAAGACGTAGATAGACTATAAAAGTAACCTCAGTCGCACGATTTTATCTATGGTCCGGCTTAGCTCCAGCTTTTTTAGGGTTAGCAATATCCTTTGAGAAGCTCATAAGATCTTTAATCAAAATATTTTATGCGAGTATAGTATAGTGTTCCTTCCTGACCTTGTCCCATACATTGGGGTCGGCACTTGATTCAACCCGATGTGGCTGAACATCTGATTTTTATACGAAGCGACTACCATCTGACCTTCGCAACCCCTTTAACGAGGAAAATCTGTGATCTGGGTTAAACCAGTTGTCAGACTATTTTAGCAAAAAGATAAATTGTCAACCGGGACCGACGACATAACGTGCTCTCCGAGGCCCGGAGGGAACTCGGGCGGTCACCCATCTAATTACTAGCTAGGGTTAGGGTTGCTAAACTTCGCTGATCGAATGATATGCGCAATAGCAACTGTGCCACGAGCTCCTCCGTGTATAGTATAGTAATAGAAATAAATTAAATTATCAGTCTGTTCAAAGGCACAATATCGCAGGGATCAGAAGGGATCTACTGTTTGTTTGTCCTTACGAACTAAGACGTCTCGTTTGTATAGTATAACTGTTTCTATTGTTGTCTGTCTGTACGGATATATTGAGATCAACGACTTCTCGTAAAGCAGATTTAATTTAGACCTTTCTTTCAGTAATCATCTTTGGGCATATTGCTTTATTGTGACACTAGCGGACGTCACGCGGTTCCACCCGCGTAGTTCCCGTTCCCGTGGGAGTACGGGAATAAATATAGCCTATGTTAATCAGTGATAATGTAGCATTCAAATGGTGAAATTCGATGTAATATTATTTAAAAAGTGTTATTTTAACATTACAAAGAAACACTTCAATGTTGTCCCGTGGTGGCCTTGGGATTTGAGCGCCTACTACTCAAGCCACGCAAGTTCGAATACCAGCCGGGTTGGTACAGGTTGATGAGTTTCCACCCAATAGCCAGGGTCTAAGGATATGGCTATGGTATCCCCTGCCTGTCGTAAGAGGCGACTAAAAGGGGGCCGGAGGGCCTGCTGGTGGTGGTCGGGGGGGTTTTAGTGCAGTAAAAATCCCACATACCCCGATCTGCCTCTCCCAGGGCGGTCAGGGACCTTTTGAAGGTTTCCCCTCATCAACAAAAAAAAATGAGTTGCAGTGATTTCACACCACGTGCTTTACGGTAAAGAAAAATATCGTGAGGAAACCTGCATATATTTGAGAAGTAATTCAAAGACGAATGCATAGTGTCTGAGACGGCGATGGACTTACCCTCTGTCACGTTAGCACTTAATCATATTCGGTGAAATGTTACAACACCTCTTCTTACCCATTCGGGGATCCTTCTAAGATGGCGTGAGCATATTACATTTTTATTTTTTTACTTCAATTTTGTTTAATTTTAGCGATGTTATAGAATCTTCTTATTGTAAGGGATAGATGTACCTGGCGCACATACATATATCTCAGTCAAACAGACAAAACCATCAGACTTGTTTGTCCAGCTGTAGTAGCAAATACCTACATACAATATGTCCCAATGAGTTCGAGGACCACGAGATTACATTACCGACCTTTACAATTCTATAGAATGGAACTTAAGCCATTAAGAGGTTAAAGACCTTTATCTAAATGTATCTTAATACCACGAACGCAATTTAAATATAGCTTTTTTTAATTTTAAATTACTGGTTTTTTTTGTTTGTTATGGTTACAGGGTACAAGGCTTTTGGTAGCTGCAGGTTTTATATTATATCTTAGAAAAACCAATTTTATGTTGCTAGTTAATTAATCTCTAATAGCCCGTTAGTTAGCACAATGGAAGTGACTGATAATAATTTTGAGTATTTTATGATTAAAAATCATTTAACATTTACACATTTAACGATTCCCATTTAAATCACAAACAATATGGTAATTATCTATTACTAGATTTTTTTTTAAATTTTAAATAATTTTTATTGATTACTCTGAGAATATTCTTATCCAGTATATATTGTAGTGACTTCATACATTTTATTGATATCAGAGTTATCGAAAATATCTTGAAATATTCAAAGTCCAGTTGACATATTACATCCTTAAGGATGGTCCTAGAGATATGAAAGGCGGGTATGTTTTTTATTGGATGTATGTATTCACTAACAAATTCCGAAATGCCAACCGTAACTGAAGGAATAAGGGTTGAATTTTTTGGGATAGTTTTTTCCCTGGATCGAATATCACACGGACCGAAGCTAGTATAATTGATAGCCTTGATAGCTTGGAGCATCAACGAATTCAACGATCGTTTTCAAGGCCTTATTTATGATTCTTTTCAATCCTGTTTAATTTATAAATCTTGATTCATTCGTGTACCAGTTTTGAATTCTATAAACAACATTCAAGTCAATGACCTAATATATTTGTGAAGCTATAATCAATTAATTTTGTTTCTCATCAGCATTTCCTTGGACTTATCCCATACATTGTTGGGGGCGGCACATGATTCAACCCGATGTGGCTGATCACTTGATTTTTATACGAAGCAGCTGCCATCTGACCTTCGCAAACCCATTTAACGAGGAAAATCTGTGATCTGGGTTAAACCAGTTGTCAGACTATTTTAGGCCTCCGACTGACCTGTAACGACTGAAAGATGATAAATTGGCAACCGGGACCGACAGCTTAACGTGCTCTCCGAGGCACGGAGGGAACTCTGGCGTTTCTGTACCGTTATAATAGTAAGATTTCAAAGACTTTGGATTTCTCGGAAACATACTTACCTATGATATTTTTACAGTGACAAATGAAACCTTTCATGTATCTACATCTATATATATACAGATAAATAAAATTGAATTGTCTGTTTGTAATTCCAAAATAACAGCTTTTCACTAAATGCATATGAAAGTTTATATACGCGTTGCTTTAAACGATCATACCAGGATCAGTTCTTGTTGCCACAACAATTGCTTAGTTTTTATTAGCAAATAAATACTAATAAAATATCTTAATGCTTCTGTAATGTCATTACCATTAACTACAAAACGTTGGTCCTTCGAGCCTTAGATTACACAACCTTCACGGTTTAGAAAAAAACCGCCTATGTTTTCTCGAGTGAAATAACGCGACTTTATTTACAACATCTCGCTTCATAAAACACAATCAATAAACAATTAATAGATAAATACAACCATAGATACTACGCCATAGACCTTGAAGGCTCTTGTGAATACAAATTGCAAAACGTATCTAGCGTTAAGGTGGAGCTATATAATATGGAATTGAGACAAGGGGGCCTACTATCATCGACATAGCAGTGACCTCTTATTGAATTTTGACGTTTAATTTTCGTATCACAAAATGAAACGTCATAGCAAATAAGTCCTTAATGCGCTCTGCTTAAGCCGATGATGGTAGGACCCAAGCAGGGATGTGCATTCCATATAAGCAGATAAGCAGTGCTTACCATTTGTCATGACTGAATACACTCATATAGTGTATGTTTGTGTATACCTAAAGTAAATAAAATATACTGTACCAAAAGTTAACCTACCTACACACCCTACTTACTGTTTATGCTAACCTATCTGAAAATGCAATGCGGCGTTTATTGGTCCCAAGTACTGGAGTAGTAGATTTCTCTAAGTCCATCTAAATCCAAATCTATCGCATCTCTTGATTCTGGAAGAAATGTGGAAGTCGTAAAGAGCAAGTGACGAGAAGTACACATACTACTTTTGTAGCAGATAAATAAAAAGCTTAAAAATTACTCTGACTTTTCCCGAGTCCCATTTATCATTCATCATCTTACCCTCATTTCTCTGCAATACATGATCAGTTAATCATATCACCACGAAAGCCAAGTTCATCACCATCATCATCCCTCTGGCCTTATCCCATACACTATTGGGATCGGCACTTGATTCAACCCGATGTGGCTGATCACCTGATTTTTATACGAAGCTTGCTATAGACATGTCACGTTGGCACTTAATTATCTTCGGTGAAAAGTGGGTGTTGCCTTTGCCTACCTCTTCGATAAATGTATTCCCGGAAGTTGTGTGAGCATATATGTAATAGAAACGCATATAAGCAAGATACATTATTTATTAATAGACATAGTATCTGTCGCCACCTTAACCGGCGCACGCGCTTACACTGAGTTACCTATTAGGATAGCAAGGACCTGCCATTTACGGACGAACGATCGTCAGTTAGAACTCTGCATTGTTACCATATTGTTACAGCTAACTGTTTTTTGTAATGGCAACTACGTATTGTCATTGTGACATTAACTGACTGACATTTCGGTTTGACATTGACATGTTTTTGCCGGTTGGTGGGTTGGAGTAAAAACTAAAATCAATTATTTTTTTATAGCTTTCGAGATGTTTTTGTGTTTATAAGATGATCTTTATTGCCTATCTACGGCCCAATCGTGAGCTGTTATTGCCGTGATAGTGCATCTGTGACAGTGGTAGATTTATAGACGTCATAGATATGATTCTCAAAAGTTATTCTAAAGAAAAAAATACGCTCGACCCATCCCTGTAGGGTCTCCGAAGGGGTAGGCAGTGAGGTTTAAACGTGGTTAAAAGACACACGAAGATGGTCATGGTCGAGAACACAACAAAACAATAAATAAGTGGAAACGAATGTAGTGTCAAGTAATTGGTGTTAAATGTCACAATATCATAATTGCTCTAATCTAATTTGAATAAATCTCAAGCTACGCATTTAGATATAAGTAAAAGTACTAGTCTGTTCTTTATGTTAATTTTTATCGACATTTTGTGCATTGCAACTGTGTTGATGGGCTTACATTTCTCAAGTGATTTATTTTGTTTTTTTTTTAAATTATATTTTTTATTGAAAAGAGTAATGACTGAGTTTCTTGCCAGGTTCTTCTCAGTAAAAGCAACCTTCCGAACCTGGCGGTAGCATGTATAATCCTGTAAATTATGTTATTCTGACGATTTGAAAATGCTTTGTAAAAAGTCTAATCGAATAAAGATATTTTCGACTTTGATGAAAGTAGCTTGTTTCCATATAGGGAAAAAAATCGGAGTTGTTGATCATTCCAATAACCTTATGATGCGTGCACTCATGCCAGAAAATTATTGGAAACGGTAATTAAAATGAGTGCGATTCAATAATTTCATTCATTATAAGTAACTAGCATACTGTTCAAGTAATTGAATTGATGTGAAGCATCAATTCCAAGCAGTTCAGTGAATCTGCTCAGGAAGAACGCTCAGGGCAATCAAGAATCATTGACTTCGCTACTTTATGATCATGATTGAAGGAGTTTTTAGTCAAGAAAAATTTATCTCTGTCTGTGACATTTTCGAATGAATTCGAACGAAAAATTATCGAACATTTGTTGTTTTATTAGCTGCTCTATGGTACCCAATAATTTGAACCAAAGTATCCGCACAGTATAGCTATAAACAGTATGGAAACTAGGCCTATTCTTTTTAATAAGAACGTTAGCTCCACTGATTTGTACTCTTTTAGTTACTGTATATATATTGTAAAATAGCTGTACCCTGCATTTTGAAGGGTACACAGACCAACATAACATTTATATATATATATATTTAGATAATATAAAATAGATAATAACAATCCTTGATTTGGATTATACATCATGCTAAAATTTCAGCTCGATCGGTGCAGAACTTTTGTGAAGCGTACACAAACTAACATTACATTTTTATTTATATAGATTTGTGATATTTACGTATTAAAAACATTGAATGACGTTTACGCGATCGTCCACGACGTGACAGCTCTTGCTGTCATTACGCCTATTACGATTATTTTCTCGGAGATGCGTGTCTGCTTGTGTCATATCAAACGATTTGTTCCTGGATTCCTAAGTGCTTGTTAAGTTTAACTATATTTAAACTGTGGTACACGTAAAGTTTCAGTAAAAAAAAATACATTGTGTTGAATTTTGAGTTGTCGTAGGATCTCTGTTTATCATTTCGCGTTTGCATCAATATAACTCGGTTTGAATCAATTACTTATATTACAGGCTAAACCTAACTTAGGAATGGAGAACTCGGAATATTGAACATTCATATCATCATCTCCCTGGCCTTATCCCATACATTGTTGGGGTCGGCACTTGATTCATTTGTGGTGATGTAAACATTGAATTTCAATTTCAATTTGTTGCTTTAAAAATAATCTTAAATCGTAACATTGAATTAACTTATTGACTAAAATCCTTAAAAAATATAATTTCATATCGGAGTCAGAGCCGTGGTGGCCTTAAGGTTTGAGCAGCCGCCTGCTACGCAAGCGACGCATGTTCGAATCCCAGCGGGGCCTGTACCAATGAGTTTTTCTAAAAAACTTATGTACAGTGATTTCACACCACGTGCTTTACGGTGAAGGAAAACATCGTGAGGAAACCTGCATATTTCTGAGAAGTAATTCAATGACGTATATAAAGTGTCTGAGACGGCGATGGACTCACCATCTGTCACGTTGGCACTTAATCATCTTCGGTGAAAAGTGGGTGTTGTGATTACAACACCTCTGCCTACACCTTCGGGGAATACAGGCGTGAGCATATGTATGTAAAAGGAGTCAGCAGTCAAATGAGAGCAGGAGAGCAGTTCCTAAGATACTGGCAGCATTCCCTCTTGTTATTTACTTATTTCACTTACATATTTACGACGCTGTTTGGTACACATACATATGCTCACGCCTGTATTCCCCGAAGGGGTAGGCAGAGGTGTTGTAATCACAACACCCAATGTTCACCGAAGATGATTAAGTGCCAACGTGACAGATGGCGAGTCCATCGCCGTCTCAGGCACTATACATACGTCTTTGAATTACTTCTTAAACAAGATTTTTAGAAACACTCATTGGTACGGGCCCCGCTGAGATTCGAACTTGCTTTGCTTGCGTAACAGGCGACTGTTCAAACCTCGATGCTGTTTGCTAACATTTAATAGTGTACCTAAAAGAGGGACACGAGTAATTGATAGTTAATTTAAAAATTGTATTGTTAATCGAAATTACCACATACATGATCTATCCGAAATAACAGATTGTGCAACGTTGAGAAACATTGGGCTCACAACTGGCACAAGTCTGCGCACACAATATTGTATTTAAATATTTGTCAGACACAAAGCGGTGGCTTGAGAAATATCCGCAAGTGACACGTCGGATGAGTTGCCATGTTTGTGAAGATAGCGGACGCAAATACAATCCCTTTGCAAGCAAAATGCTAAATATCATACATACATACATATGCTCACGCCTGTATTCCCCGAAGGGGTAGGCAGAGGTGTTGTTATCACAACACCCACTTTTCACCGAAGATGATTAAGTGCCAACGTGACAGATGGTGAGTCTATCGCCGTCTCAGGCGCTATACATACGTCTTTGAATTACTTCTCAGAAATATGCAGGTTTCCTCACGATGTTTTCTTTCACCGTAAAGCACGTGGTGTGAAATCGCTGTACATAAGTTTTTTTAGAAAAACTCATTGGTACAGGCCCCGCTGGGATTCGAACTTGCGTCGCTTGCGTAGCAGGCGACTGCTCTAACCCCGAGGCCACCACGGCTTGTTATGCTAAATAAAATAAAATAGATTGCATTTACAGAATAATGATATTCTGTAAATGCAATCTATTTTATTTTACAAGGAACCTACTGATAAAAATACATATAATTAATATGCCACGCCATATCGGAAAGGTCTCGAAGGGGTAAGCAGAAGTGTGGTAACAACAACACCCACATTTCACCGAGGATAACTAAGTGCCAATGTGACAGATGGTGAGTCTATCGACGTCTCAGGCACTATACATACGTCTTTGAATTACTTCTCAGATATAGATAGATATAAACAGGTTTTAGTACGATATTTTTCTTACCTGTAAAGCACGTGGTGTGGAATCTCTGCACATAAGTTTTTAGAAAAGTCCATTGCTACAGGCCCCGCTGGGATTCGAACTTGTGTCGATTACGTAGCATACGACTGCTCAAACTCCAAGGCCACAACGGCTCTTTTTAATACATTTATTTGATTAGACGGATTGGAAATGTACAGGATTATTAATGTTATCTGGGGTAGGTTCAAAAGGTTGAGTTTTACAAAGGAAATCCGGGTAATAAACTCTGCATATTTTATTATATCTGATATATAACATTTCTAGTCACAATGTAAGTTACCATACTCCTCCGAAACGGCTGGACCGATTTGTATTAAAATTTTGTGTGCAGATCGGGTAGGTCTCAGAATCGGCCAACATCTATTTTTCATACCCCTAAAAGATAAGGGTGACCACCCCAAAAAAATATATGGCAATACAACGTTTGCCGGGCACAGCAAGTTTTTAGATATATTTCCAATAATATATCTACAAATATTCACCGTTTCATTAAAAATCACGAAATAAATAAATCAATGGACACAATTCCAATGCTGTGTGCATTTGCATTTCATACAATTTGTGTAGCTTAACAAATTAAGGATCTCGTGGCACAGTTGCTATTGCGCATATCATTCGATCAGCGAAGTTAAGCAACCCTAAGCCTAGCCAGTAATTGGATGGGTGACCGCCCGAGTTCCCTCCGTGCCTAGGAGTGCCAGTTAAGCCGTCGGTCCCGGTTGCCAATTTATCATCTTTGGCAATCGCTACAGGCCAGTCGGAGGCCTAAAATAGTCTGACAACTGGTTTAACCCAGATCAACGATTTTCCTCGTTAAAAGGGTTGCGAAGGTCAGATGGCAGTCGTTTCGTATAAAAATCAGGTGATCAGTCACATCGGGTTGAATCAAGTGCCGACCCCAACAATGTATGGGATAAGACCAGGACGATGATGATGATATGATGTGTAGCTTAAATGCCCAGACCCACAAGCAGCACCTGTTCGCAAGAATGACGCCAGTGCCAGCTTTGACCCTCCTACATCCCTGAGGCAACTTATCAGCCAAGTACAAAGAAATACAGATATCGCTATAGCGAGTAAAGCGCCTTTAAGAAACAAGACTAATCACACGCTTATAGAACATAATAGTTACATTGTCCGTAGGAATACCACGCCCGTAGCGCCAATCGACCTGATTTGATTTGAAAAACTTTCAGTGTTAAATAGCCCATTTATCGAGGAAGGAACAGTTGTCTTCTAGAAGTTGAAGGGTGAATATATCACTATGTTGAAGTCGTAAAATATCTAGCTCAACGATAACGTAGTTATAGGCTATGGTTGCTAAGTGCCGAAGAGCTTGCGGCCTTAAGCGATTGAATGAACACGCGGCCGCGTTTACGACAAACTTGTTAAGAAGAAGGTTAATGGTTTCCAAAATTGGTTCTATGGGATTATTTCAGCAACCATTAGTGGGAAAAATAAATTAAAACGTAGTTAGATTTCACGTGAATAACTCAGAAAATAAGGTCTTGTTATGGCCAACTTTGAACGTCAATTACTCGAAAACGGAAGAAAATATTTTTATCATAGTCATTTTATTTGCTTCCTGAAATGTATAATTTCCTATCACATATTTTAACAGCTGTCCCATTTTCCTTGACACCCTGTATATCATCAAGCTAAGACTAATCGCGGGTAAAATTCAACGCTAGCCCGAAGAAGCTATTCCTCAAGGACGAAATCGCGAGCAGAAGCTAGTATTCGATATTTTTTCATCAATAACGCATTGTTCTGATTCTAAATGTCCCCATTCATTCCCCGGCATTGTGACTCCTTTCTGCTGCTTGCCATTCACGGAAAGGATTTCTGCTATCCTTGTTTTACGATTCCATACCTAGCCATTATTTTACGTTCTATGTTTGAGTTATTCCTTGTCTATACCCTATCCCAGAATATTCTTTTCGAATGCAAGCTGCCAGTGCTACAGGATTTTTGGTCTAGACTTAATCCTTATTTTTTTAACTGAATCCCTTATTTCTACATACATAAGCTCACGCCTGTATTCCCCGAAAGGGAAGTCAGAGGGGTTGTAATAACAACACCCACATTTCACCGTACACGATTAAGTGCCAACGTGACAGATGTTGAGTCCATCGCCGTCTCAGACGCTACACATACGTCTTTGAATTACTTCTCAGACATATGCAGGTTTCCTCACCATGTTTTCCTTAACGTGGTGTAAAATTATACTGTACATAAGTACTTATTATACATAAAATTTCATGAAAGTCGTTGGAGAAGTTTCCGAGATTCAGATTCTATATATACATATTATTAGAAGTGGTAATAGGTAAAACACAAAATAATTAGCACGATATGTTTATTCGATCAAAATTTAAATCCAACAGAGAGCGTAATCCTATTTGCAATCGTTTTTATACATTTTGTATGACATAACCGCCATTCCACAATGACATTCTGCATGACGTTATTCGTAAATGTTGCTACACTTAAATTTTAACTTAAAATTATATGAACCATAAATGTGTTATTTATGGTTAATACCATAATGCTTATCAAACTAACACAATCATATTGCCATACATAATATTTGGTAAAGATAAACTTAAGATTCTATCAATATACATACAAGAATTGCTCGTATAAAAGTGTAAGATAGCATTTCCAATGCTACTGATGTATACAATAATTTTTACACTGAAATAATCCTACGTTTAAGAGTTAAAATTCCAACATTTAGGTTTAAGTATAGTATAGTTGAAGCCCCCGAGGTTGGCGGGGCGCCAACAGCCACTGTTTTCTTTAAAATTAGTCTAATGCATGTTCCGCTGACGTCGCATATGGTAATCCAATCCGACGGGTAAGTACCTTGAATTCCTTATACATACATATGCACACGCCTGTATCCCAAGGGGGTAGGCAGAGACCACCGTTTGCCACATGCTACGACCCTTACATACTTCTTTCGCTTCATCCACATTCATGCATCTCTTCATACGCTTTCTTCGGATACGAGTGCTCCGAATTTGACCTTTCTGAAAAATACTATTAATTTGGTCGTAGTAGTTGTTCTTTGGACGCCCTCTAACGACACTTCCGGTCACATTTGCTCTATAAATTTATTTCGTTAATCGCCTTTCACTCATCCTTTCGATATGTCCAAACCATCTCAACATACTTTTTTCAATCCTGGTCACCACATCATTCTTCAACTTGCAACTGTCTCTTATCTTACAAATTTATATGTAATCCTAATTTATCATTATGGCAAAAGAAATCTAAATTGGTACGTTTAATTCGTTATATATTTCTTTAAAATCGGCGCAGTAGTATCAGGCCCAATCCATACATACATTATACATATACATACACAGATAAATAAAATTGAAGTGTCTGTGTGTAATTCCAAAAGTATACACGGTTCTGATATTAAAAAGTCAATCGTTAATTATTTTTCTCTATCTGTGTGTCTGTCCGAAACCGCTGGACCAATTTTAACGGGACTTTCAGTGGCAGATCGCAAATTTTGCAAGGAGTAAAGTTAAGCTACTATTAAAATTAAAAAAGCTAAGGGTTTCGCGGGTCACCCATGAAATTAACTCCACGCGGGTAAAACAGGCACAGCTTGTACCTAGTAAAAAAATATAGGAACCTTTGATTTTTAACGCTTGCTCGTACAATAACTTTATTTAATTTGAATTTTAACAAAGTATTTCTAAATTTCAGACCAACATGTGATTTTAAATTCTAACTGAAGGGTGCTTTTGCTTAAAATAATCTTGTAAGAAAGTGACCAAATACTTCTTAATTACAATATAATTAAGAATATACAGCTAATTTCCAATGAAGTTTGAAGCAGAGAGAAGAGCCGTCGTGGCCTTGAGGTTTGAGCAGTCGCCTGCTACCCAAGCGACGCAAGTTCGAATCCCAGCGGGGCCTGTACCAATGAGTTTTTGAGAAAACATCGTGAGGAAACCTGCATATTTCTGAGAAGTTATTCAATGATGTAAAGTGTCTGAGACGGCGATGGACTCACCATCTGTCACGTTGGCACTTAATCATCTGTTGTGATTACAACACCTCTGCCTACCCCTTCGGGGAATACAGGCGTGAGCATATGTATGTATGTAAGTTTGAAGCAGAAATAACGGTATCAAGGATAACGAATATGACAGAGTAAAAAAATAATCCATCAAAAATCATACGTCAAAAGCAAGGCTGAATAGAAGGGTGCCTTGGTCTCTGCTGTCCAAAGATAAAATGATGGACTATATTCTCTTTGGAATTGAATAAGCCGAATACAAACTCAAATCCGAGCTCAGCCAGTCGTCGAGTGCATTTACCATACTCCCTTGGTAGCACAAATGCTTAAAAGCCAGTATTTTAACCGACTTCAATACGAGGTTTTATGGTAAAAAAGTAATTACTGAGTTTCTTGCCAGGTTCTTCAGTAAAACCTTCCGAAGTTGGCGATAGCATGTATAATCCTGTAGGACATGTAGGTATAAAAAGGCCACTTTGGGAGAATCATAATGTGATCCGAATATGATTCATCGAAATGACAAAATGACAAAATTATTGTAATCATTCGTGAATCATAATATGATTTGAACCTAAGGGTCCAATCATATTATGATTCACGAATGATTACAATAATTGTAGTTTGATGAAGCTATTTGTCACAAAAGCAATTCATATTTTGTAGACCATTTTAGGAATCTTCATAGGAAAGTGTGAAACAGGTGAATTGTGAAATATTGATCATTCGAATCATAACATGAATTGCGCCTGAGTGACCATTTTGTCATTGCAATGATGAATCATATTCGGAACAAAAAACTAAACTTCAAAGCCGATGTCATTTGGACTCGAACCAGGATATAGCCAAATTTCGTTATCACCCGATAGGCTGGTAGCCTCCCGTCTGAGCTATCGTAACTTGACAGATGTCCGCAAAATTTACCTTCGTATTGTAATGATATTGTAGCAATTTTTCATTGCCTGAAAACATGGTTAAAACGATGTTTTCTGAAGATGAAACCTTGAAACCTGAAATTTAGAATTTCAAACAGCATTTCTATTTTATTTATCAATATAGATGGACGGATTTATGTGGAATCTAAAGATATAACATAAAGTGCTGCTAAAAATTGCATCAGTTTCCTGGAAGCGCTGTCAGTGTGAAACTTTTTAAATTTGAAATTCCATTCCAGAACGCGATTTCTGGTGAAAATAGTCGTCAAAGAAATGTTGGCACGCTGGGAAAAACTTAATTCGTACATAGTCGCTTTCGTTTTGGTCCTACATTTTGAAATGAGAAACTAGTGAGTTTTTAAATGGAAAAGCCGCGTTATTCACCAAGGTTTCTCAGCGTAGCACTCGTCGTCGAGTGTCTGTTTTGAACTAACGACATTGAACCTTATCCTCTATGTTTTATGTATCAATTTCATATGATTGAAAGCAACGCTCGTCGTCGAGTTCAAAGTCAAAGTCAAAAGTATCTTTATTCGATTAGACTTTTTACAAAGTACTTTCAAATCGTCAGAATGACATAATTATACAGGATTATACATGCTACCGCCAGGTTCGGAAGGTTGCTTTTACTGAGAAGAACCTGGCAAGAAACTCAGTAACTACTCTTTTCAAAAATATTATACAATTTCAAGAATACAAAATAAATAATTTAAAAAAAAAAAGTGATCTCATGGACAAAGTTCCAATGCACAAATGTCGATAAAAATTAACATAACTAAAAATCTAGTACATCTACTTATAACTAAATGCGTAGCTTGAGATGACCAGCCCCACAAGCAGCACCTGTTCACAAGTATGATGTGAATGCCAGCCATTCGACGGAGTAACGCAGGAGGTCCTTTATAGATAAACCTATTAATGTTTTAAATGTTTCTTGAAGGTATATTTTTCCAATGCGAGCGGGTATTATATAGTTAAAGATAAAAATAGGCTAAGATACAAATATGAGAAAGAAATTTTACATTCGGTCATCGATGAAACCAAATAAGGTATTACTAACTTTGATATACTAATACTAATAACATAAAATATTTCGAGTGATATAAAGAGCCGCAGTAGCCTCGGGGTTTGAGCAGTTGCCTGCTACGCAAGCGACGCAAGTTCGTATCCCACCGGGGCCTGTATTAATGAGTTTTTCTAAAAAACTTATGTGCAGTGATTTCACACCACTTGTTTTACGGTAAAGGAAAACATCGTGAGGAAACCTGCATATGTCTAAGAAATTATTCAAAGACGTATGTATAGTGCCTGAGACGGCGATAGACTCACCCTCTGTCACGTTGGCACTCAATCGGTGAAATGTAGGTTGTTACAACACCTCTGCTTACCCCTTCGGGGACCCTTCTGGGATGGCGTGAGCATATTAATTATAAATTAGGCAACTTATATTTAAGAAAAAAAATACGTCAAAAAAAACGAATACTTATTTTCCAAATGATTTTAGTAATACAAAATGGTATTACCTAAATCCAATTCAAAACTTCAATATAATCGGCGTACAACGAGTGGAAATATGGTTTCCTCAGAGCGAGGGCGAGCGTGTGTTGGACAACACCCTCGTCACAACTAGGGATAAAGTTACACCCTGTATTTCACAAGGCCTTACAAACAACCAATTTAATTACAGTATTTTGAGGATTACATTTGGATAACAAAGAAATGTTATTTGAAGTGACTTAGTTCGGCCCAAGTTGTATTGACTGCGGCTATTTGTGATCCGACGCGCTTTGTTTCAAAACATTGTTCATTTGGATAAGGTATTGTATTACTCAAAATTGTATAATTGTTTTTTTTCTTACAGAGTAATTACTGAATTTCTTGCCAGTATCTTCTCAGTAAAAGCAACCTTCCGAACCTGGCGGTAGCATGTATAATTCTGTATAATTATGTCATTCTGACGAATTGAAAGTACTTTGTTTAAAGTCTAATCAAATAAAGATATTTTGAATTGGAATTTTAATGTTTGCTGATTTTGGGTTTTAAGTCTGAAATAAACTTATATATATCAATATCCATACATCTATACAGATAAATAAAATTGAAGTGTCTGTTTGTAATTCCAAAATAACAGCTTTTCACTAAATGTATATGAAAGTATACACGGTAATTAAATAGATAACCAATTTAAAAAAAAATCTAATTCCGTCCGTCTGTCTGTTTGTTCCGGCTAATCTCCGAAACGGCTAAATAAATTTTAACGGGCTTTCACTGGCGGATAGCTAATCTTACAAGGAGTAACTTTAACATTAGCTATCCGCCAGTCAGAGTTCCGTTTAAATCTCTCCAGCCGTTCCGGAGCTTAGAAACAAATAGACAGACAGAGAATATTTTAAAAATGGGTTTTCCAAATCATGTATAGTTTCATATGCATTTAGTGAGAAGCTGCTATTTTAGAATTACAGACATTTTTATAATTTCTGAGTAAAACTTAACCAAATTATAAAACAATATATCAAATATAATTAATCAGAATTAAAAAAAAATTGTAACGGAGAAAGTATTTATCAAATATTTTTTTTTTAGTCCAAACTACATATACTGTATTAAGTAACTAATAAGTAGCTAAAACCTAATTACAAGTAGAAAACTAGTCCCAAATCGGTGTCTCTCGGGATCGTGCTAAGAAGGCTGGCAGCATTGCCACGTTGAATAGCAATGCTGATTCTCTGAGCGAGAAAAGCCCCAGCCCGCTTGTCACGAGAAGCTTGTACCATAGTTACACAACAACAAAATTATATCCTGTTTAATACTTACTAATATACATATGCTCACGCCTGTATCCCATGGGGGTAGGCAGAGACCACCGTTCGCCACATGCTACGGTCATGTTTCTCCTAACCATTATTGCTTGCCATGCATAAACATCAAACAAACATATTGTTACTTATTAACATCGTCCATTTTGCGAATGTACAAATAACAAAACGATACGAAAACCACAGATTCATTAATACATACATATGCTCACGCCTGTATTCCCCGAAGGGGTAGGCAGAGGTGTTATAATCACAACACCCACTTTTCACCGAATTAGATTAAGTGCCAACGTGACAGATGGTGAGTCTATCGCCGTCTCAGGCACTAAACATACGTCTTTGAATTACTTCTCAGAAATATGCAGGTTTCCTCACGATGTTTTCCTTCACCGAACCGCACGTGGTGTGAAATCACTGTACATAAGTTCTTTAGAAAAACTCATTGGTACAGGCCCCGCTGGGATTCGAACTTGCGTCGCTTGCGTAGCAGGCGGCTGCTCTAACCCCGAGGCCACCACGGCTCTCTCATAAAAAAAAATCACGATTCATTAATCTGAGTATTAAAATGCAGTATATACATATATAATAACGCTGAGCATTGTCACGCGGATCAGAAATAATTGCTCCTATGTATTATATAGGTATTGTATTAAATGATTGCACGCAGTCAATGGGAGGTAATTCTGCAAATCGGTGTAAATAACAATGGATTCCAGTAATTCCGTTGTTAAATACCATCGCTGTTCGTAAGCTCAGACTTTATATTATAACAAAAATTATTTAGAGCCGTGGTGGCCTTGAGGTTTGAGCAGTTGCCTGCCACGCAAGCGACGCAAGTGCCAATCCCAGGGCCTATGCAAATAAGTTTTTCTAAAAAAACTTATGTACAGTGATTTCACACCACGTGCTAGGAAAATCTCGTGATGAAACCTGCATATGTCTGAGAATTAAATCAAAGACGTATGTATGGTGCCTGAGGCGGCGATAGACTCACCATCTATTACGTTGATCACGTTCGGTGAACAGTGGGTGTTGTTATTACAACACCTCCCCCAGCCCTTCGGAGGAAACAGCCATGAGCATATGTATGTATGTCATTTAGACATATCTAATAATTTACCACCTTATAACAAAACTAGCTGTACGCCGCGGTTTCATCACCCATAACTCGACTAAACTTGCTACCCGACTATCTTCATGAATACTTCACCGCACCGATGCTACAAACTAAATAAAAGGTCGCCTTTAACATCTCCATGAACCCCAAGCTCGTTAAATAACAAATTTCCCCGTAACATTTTTCACAAAACTCGTATTACAAGCGGGTTCTCTAGTGTCCCATTATTCGGGCCAGTGTGTACTGTGTCCTATTCGTAACCAGACACCGGCCCGACCCTGTTGGCTGTCCTTTACACTTCATCGTCATTTTATATCGACGTCACACATTATTACATTCGCAAAGACCGCTCTTGCTATATGTATTTAGCACAAACACAAACTAAAACTAATTAAGAAGGGGTAGGCAGAGGTGTTGTAATAAGTGTCAACGTGACACGGGGTGAGTCTATCGCCATCTCAAGCACTATACACACGTCTTTTTGAATTATTTATCAGACATATGCAGGGTTCCTCGCGATGTTATCCTTCACCGTAAAGCACGTTGTGTGAAATCGCTGCACATAAGTTTTTAGGCTACAGGCCGCTGGTATTCAAACTTGCATCGCTTGCGTAGCGGGCGGCTGCTCAAACCCCAAGACCACCACGGCTCTATCACGTACCATATATTATGACTCGCCTGACACGAAAAATGTTTTTTTAAACGGCATACTTCAACAGGTATTCAAGCCAAACTTTGGCGAGCTGAAACTCATTTGTACAAAGGGTAATTTTAACCCTTTCAGCATTCAATTGAGGCGGTGCAAATGTGTTACAACTTTTACTGTGGGACACACGTCCCAAGGGTACGAATACGAAACAACCGGGTCGAAACGACCGCGAGAGAGGGTTACCGATTTATTTCTATTACCATCTGACCGGTGGGGTTGAGGCTGCGGGCACAATGAGTGGGCTGAAGATTATTATTAGTGAGGCTAATGTGTTCCTAAACTATTGTTTGCTTTTTTGGAAGCGGATTTGATTAATTGACCTGGTTTTCTCATCTATTTTAATATAGGGTTTAGAATTTTTTGGGTAGACTTTCTAGGCAAAAAAAATTTACACAATATTGTCATGATTTCTATTTCTTTAATTATTTTTGGTGATTTTATGAAGCATTATAATTACTCTACAGTCTTAAATGATATATGAAATGTTTTAAATAATATTCAATCAACTTCCTGTTCAAACTTTTAATATTTATTTAGTCTCTAAAATTACCGGTTGCCGGAAATACGTTGCCTCCTTGTTTAAAAATGGCCATTAACAAAACGTACTATTTCAGCAGTCTAACGAAAAGGTCGTTAGCAAGGGAATAGTTTTAATAATTACATACATACATATGCTCACGCCTGTATTCCCTGAAGTGGTAGGCAGAGGTGTTGTAATCACAACGCCCACTTTTCACCGAAGATGATTAAGTACCAATGTGACAGAGGATGAGTCCATCGCCGTCTCAGGTACTATACATACGTCTTTGAATTACTTCTCAGACATATGCAGGTTTCCTCACGATGTTTTCCTTCACCGTAAAGCACGTGGTGTGAAATAACTGCACATAAGTTTTAGAAAACCTCACTGGTACAGTTCCCGCTGAGATTCGAACTTGCGTCGTTTTTTTGTATAATATTCCACTCCAGATATATTCCTAACCGCATGTTATCTGTACGCACGTTCGGGGTATCTTCTGGGTCAAGACGCATCGATTGGGTTTCCCGGCTTAAATATTACATTACCCTACTTGTAACAAACATATTATTCAACTTTATTATTGTATATTATCTCAAGAAAAGTTTATATTCTGGCTTTAAAGAAATATTGATTACTCATATGTTTATAGAGGTGCCTTCACGATTTACGAGTGCCCAGCGAAAATGATAGGGGTAACTGGGCATTTAATATAATCGCGTCACGCCAGACAAACAGACAGAGACACTCATAAAATATCTAGCGCGTATTCAAGGTCAGCGCTCATAATCCGTGACGTTAATTAAGTTTGGTGTATCCAAATACAGGCGCCGTCACAAGCTATGAGCAATGAGCGCTTATAAAAAACTCGTGGGTCTTTTCGCAACGAGTTTCAGAATTCCCAGCTTTTTCGTACCGATTGAAACGAAAATGTAGCACCCATCCTATGGGTACCCCCATAGGATGGGTGCTACATTTTCGAGAGAGGCAGAGACCATGGTTTGGTAGGCAGAGACGATCGTTTAGTAGGCAGAGACCATCGTTTGTCACGTGCTAAGATCCTTACATACGTGTAAGACGTATAATTCGTCCACAATCATGCATCTCCTCCCAATAATCTTGATTAATCAAATTATGCAAACGCTTGAGAATTTCTTAAAAAATCATCTCGGATCTCATTCTAAAACCTTATCCAATTATTCAAATAACCGGTAACACGAGTAAAGCTGTCAGATAGGGTTGTGCTGTAATTGCGGGCCCTTCGCGAGGCGTAATCAAATTAAACGATTATCGTTTTGATTGTGAAAGCGGATAATCTTTACGTTGATTGAAGCGTACCTAGGGAATTTAATTAACGAATATTTTTGCAAACAATATCTTTATAGTATAACTGGCTGTGTGAGCAGTCGCCTGCTACGCAAGCGATGTACAGTGATTTCACACCACGTGCTTTACGGTGAAGGAAAACATCGTGAGGAAACCTGCATATTTGTGAGAAGTAATTCAAAGACGTGTGTATAGTGCCTGAGACGGCGATAGACTCACCATCTGTCACGTTGGCACTTAATCAAATTCGGTGAAAAGTAGGTGTTATGATAACAAAACCTCTGCCTACCCCTTCGGGGAATACAGGCGTGAGCATATGTATGTATGTAACTGGCTGTGCCCCGCGTTAGCATACCCTAAGTTTTCTTATTAAAAGTAGCCTAAACTTCCATCCCCTATTTTATCTTAGCGGAAGCCTACGTCATAACATCTACCTGCATGCCAAATTTCAGTCTGATCAGTCCAGTGGTTTGGGCTGTGCGTTAATAGATCACTCTGTCAGTCACCTTTGAGTTATATATATTTAGATATTAAAATCGTTACTGGTATTAAATATTTTTTTACATATCCTATGTCTATACTCGTATTCATGTCTAGTACAATAAACTACGAGAAAAAGAAAAGTATAATATGTAACGTTGTATCACGATACATGTAATACATCTAATAACATAAAATATTGTAATCGTAAATATATATTTAGTGGGACTCATCTTTTTAAGATTCCATACTCAAAGGGTAAAACTCTCCACTTAGACTCTGCTGTCCGCCATAGTGAATGAGCCACCCATGAAATTCCATGCGAGTGAAACCGTGTTACATAGCTAGTTCTAATAAAAACAAAACATGAACCTCTTTCTATATTCCAAGAATTGCAAACACAGATAAATATACGCCAAATGTTTACTTAGGTAACCACAGACCACGTAATGGCTCTGTTACCGACCCCTGCATTACATCTCACCTTACTTTATTCGCAATTTGTATGCGACACACGTCCGCCCCCTATAGGACCCTAAGGCTAAATATCTAACGGGCGAACGCGGGCGTCTTTTTACCTATTTTCAAACTTTTCTCTGATTTTTTACCTCAGTTTGTTACTTCACCAAGCTACGGTGGAAGAATTCTTTAATGGGTCTTATTTATAGGGCATTAAGTTATTTCCGATAAGTACAGTCGCCAGCAAAAACAGCTTAAATATTACTTAAGGGTTCTAGAACACACTAGCTGTTCCCGGTTTCACCCGCGTAAATTTAATTTTGTATAATAATGTTTTAAATTGACAAAGTTTTATATAAACTTTCATCCCCTATTTTATCCCCTTGTAGGTAGAATTAATCAAAATCCTTTCTTAGCTGATGCCTACGTTATAACATCTACCTGCATGCCGAATTTCGGCCCGATCCGTCCAGTGGTTTGGGCTGTGCGTTGATAGATCACTATGTCAGTCAGTCCGTCACCTTTGAGTTATATATATTTAGATTATATTTTACGTAAAAGAGACTTAAATAGGTTATTTTACACAAATTGATCTTCTTCCAAAAGGACTAGACAATAACGATATGCATTCAATGATTGTAATATAATTATTTTGTGAGAACCTAACCTTACTAACCTAACCTTACTAAATGTAAGAAGAAAGCGAGAAAGAAATACACTTATTTTCTTGCACAGACTATTAAATGTACAAAATATTCCTTCAGAAAGATCAAAGATAACTTTTAAGATCTTCTTGAATCGAATACTTTACATAATTATCTGTCAAAGGCTGTATCATCTACTCTTATTTTGACATTTGGAATCACTGAAAGGAACAGAAATACATGACGTGCATCTGTCATTGTCACTAAGCCGAACAAACCATGACGGGATGGTAAGTCCACTGTTATTCATAAAACTAATGTCAAGAATGAACAAGATTACTTATTCTGTTTAGAATATTTAAAATATCTTTATTTTATTGGACTTTTTACAAAGTACTTCCAAATCATCAGAAGGACAAAGAAAAAGAAATATTTACAGGATTACAAGCTCTAAAACCGGGATATGAAGGTTGCTTCTTCTGAGAACAACCTGGTTAAGAACTTAAGTATTTTCAAAATAAAGCAGTTTTGATACTTTCATAAAGGAAGTTCAGTCACTATTGATGCCGACTGTACGTTCACTAATGATGTTTTTATTCAAATTACCTATGTTCCCGTGGGATGTAAAGATCTCCTTGATATTTCAACATTGAATTTTAAATATTTTGCCTTTTTAGATGATCAGGTTAAGGATCACTAAGTTGTGCCTTTAGAATTAAGGTGTCCTGATACATATGCTCACGCCTGTATTTCCCGAAGGGGTAGGCAGAGGTGTTGTAAAAACAACACCCACTATTCACCATCGCCGGTGACTGAACTGGGTTACCTGATATGTGTGCTTATAATTCCTTCTTGTTTCAGATCTCGCATGCAATCTGAAAGATAACTAATTACCTCAACCAGGGCGGTCCCTGACACTTTACCAAAGGTGAGTTCACATTATTATTCCAGGAGCCTTACCGTAGGCTCTTATTGCCGTCATAGTTGCACTGAGTGACAGTGACAGACTTATACACGTCATGTACATCTGTCGCATAATAAGAGTTGAACTATCATGGCAATAGGGTCATGGTAGGGTCTGTTCTATTTTTTTATTTAAGAGCTTTGCTTTCAGTGGAATAATCGCTCTATTCTTATACCACTGGATATCAAAGGAATTAGTCCTCTTCTGGAACTCAAAAATAGTAGCTGACAGCTTATGTTACAGGAAATAACTTAGACTTAGGCTAAATCTATACAATTAAATTGTTATTTTGGAATTACAAACAGACATTTCAATTTTATTTATCTGTATAGATATAGATATAGAAGATAACAGAAACCGCATAATATAGTCAAATTCTAATTGATAAAGTTCAAGACTGTCTTAAAGTACTGACATTTTGTAAACCATTTTTAACCGACTTCAAAAAAGAAAATTGGTTTCAATTCGACTGCAAATTTTTCATAGTAAATTCTTTAAGTGGTTCAATATAAATGCATTGATCCATAAATCTATGATACATAATATATGCGACCGTCGACGTAAATATAAATCCCTTAAAAGAACGTGCAAATAGAAAAATATATAAGGGTGAATTGTATTTATTTGGGCCCTCGCCACCCCCATATTTCACCCCGACCACATGACTTGTGAATTATTTATATATCGTGATGGAAATAAATTTATTTCCTTATCTCTGAGAACGGAGGGCACTGGTCAATTAATTTGGAAATGTCTGCACAATCGCTCAATTTATCTACTTACATATCCTCGCGTTTTCCTGCCATTTTATATAATTACATGCCACATGTAATGAACGGTAACATTTATTTAAGACTAGCTGTGTCCCGCGGTTGCACCCGCGTAGACTTGTCTCAGCCCGATCGGTTTAAAATTGACAAAGTTTCATACAAACTTTCATCCCCTATTTTATCCCCTTGGAGGTAGAATTAATCAAATCCTTCTTAACGGATGCCTACGTCACAACATCTACCTGCATGTCCAGTGGTTTGGGCTGTGAGTTGATAGATCACTATGTCAGTCAGTCTTGAGTTATATATATTCAGATAGACTTTACCCGTTTCTGATAATGAATATTTTAAGATTTGCCCGAACACAACGAAAGGATTTGACCAATTTCTACAATACTGTGGTACTGTTATGATGTTATATTATGCTACTTCCTAGGTACTAATATTATAAACGTGCGTGTATGTATGGAGGTTTATTATTCTTATAACTTACACATATATATGTAAAGAAACTATACTTCTTCTTCTTCGCTCTTCCGTCGGTATACAGTGTTCTTGATGTGTTCTGTTTAACGTATAGATGTCGCTATGAGTAACGACAGCCTACATGGTTGGTTAAACAGCTATTGTGTCAAGTAGACAGAACTAACATAAAAATGGAGTCGTTGGGCTGCTAAAATAATATAAAGGAATTGACTAATTTAAAGAATAAACTTTAAATGTCGTTTCTTTGTGTACAGGTAAGATAGTATGATTTTAGTTAAATGTTGTTAATATTGTTATATGTGTTAATAGTAAAATAAATCTTTGTTTACAGAGCAACGCAATTGTTTATTTCACAATTCCTACCATATTGTCTTATATATATATAAATTATACAGATGTAAATCATTAACCTTTAGCCTGGCCGTAGTCGGGCCATAAGGGAAAACATTTATTTGGAACCGGATAGTTAATTTCGCTTTGTCTACCTGACTTCAATTTGGAAATTGTAGTCAACTAACCCAATTTAGTCTTGACAATAACGTAGGTACTGCATGTACGTTTTTAGATTCTTCAACCCACGGAATTTTCAAAATTTTAACAATATTTTGAAATGATTAATGAGTTTCTTGCCAGATTTTTTCTTCAAACTGTTCAGCCCTATCTCTTATACCATTTATTACAAAACATAGACTAAGATAGTCCTTGGTTTAAACGTAGCTCTATCTCTTTCTCTGATACAGATTTGGAAAGAGATGGACATAGTTTTATTCCGAGAGAAGTCCACGCCTTAGATGGGTCTTCTACCCGAAGCGCGACAGAAGCCCAGTAATAAGGGCGCTAAAGTTTTCCATTTTGCAACATCACAATAATTTAACAAATATAATCAGATACTTCATTCAATAACCAGAATATTCCATTTACAATGATGAAATAACAACTCGCCGCCCTAATGCAATATCGAATGTCTTTCAATCAATTTTGTAAACAATATTATATCGGTATCTTTGGAATTCAATATAAAGAGAACGATAGCATTGTTATACAAAATTAGGAGGACCGCGAAGTTACGCAACCCTAACCCTAGCCAGTAATTGGATGGGTGACCGCCCGAGTTCCCTCCGTGCCTCGGAGAGCACGTTAAGCCGTTGATCACGGTTGCCAATTTATCATCTTTGGCAATCGTTACAGATCAGTCGGAAGCCCAAAATTGTCAGACAACTGGTTTAACCCAGAATAGATTTTCCTAGTTAATGTACTCAAGCAGCACCTGTTCGCAAGAATGACGCCAGTGCCAGCTTTGACCCTCCATCATCACTGAGGGAACTTATCAGCCAGGCACAAAGAAATACAGATATCGCTATAGCGAGTAAAGTCCAAGGAAATGATGATGTTATACAAAATGATTGTTGTTGAGCCGTGTTGGCTGGGGTTTGAGCAGTCGCCTGCTACGCAAACGACGCAAGTTCGAATCCCAGCAGGGCCTATATCAATGAGATTTTCTAAAAACGTAAGTGCATTTATTTTGCACCACGTGCTTTACGGTGAACGAAAACATCGTGAGGAAACCTGTATATGTCTGAGAAGTAATTCAAAGACGTATGTATAGTGCCTGAGAGGGCGATAGACTCACTCTCTGTCACGTTGGCACTTAATCATATTCGGTGAAATGTGGGTGTTGTTGTTACAACACTTCTGCTTTCTCCTTCGGGAACCCTTCTGGGATGGCGTGAGCATATTTATTTTACTTTTGAAATTAAACCTAGGCGGCTAAAACCACGGGGCTCGGTAGCTAAATATACGTATCATTTCGTGTATATATTCCTATGTAATCACATTGCAGTCGACATGTTCAATTTCCAATAAAGCCTTCGGATTAATTAAAATGCAGACAAAAGGCCTTATTACGAACGACAAGCTTTGTCCAATGTAAATAATCTCTTGCGAACGAAAGTAAAAAAACACGGTTTGTAAAAGCCCGGAAGCCATTTTGGAATGAATATAACGTGATTCAATCGGCCACGTGGCAGATTATAAAGCTCAGTAGCATTGACACAGAAATTAATACCATTTTCCTTGACTATATAATTTATTTGTTAAAGCTTTTAAGAAATCATAATCTCTCGAGCCTTATCTATATATCATTCTTGGAGTCGGCACTTGATTATATCCGATGTGGCTGACCACCTGATTTTTATACGAAGCGACTGCCATCTGACTTTCGTTACCCCTTTTTCGAGGAAAATCTTTTTCGAGGTAATCTGGGTTTATTTAACCCAGATTTTCCTACATTTACAGTTGATACAGATTTATAGACTTTCTTAGGGCCTCTGATTGACTTGTAACGATTGCCGAAGAGGTTAATGTTAGTCCATCACCGTCTCAGGCACTATACATACGTCTTTGAATTACTTCTCAGACATATGCAGATATAGCTTTCCTAAATCGAAAAGTACGTGGTACCGAAAAATTTGAACTTGCGTCTCTTGCGTAGGAAGCGACTGCTCAAACCCCACGGCCACCACGTGTCTCGATGACTATAAACATTGTATAAAGGTTGTATGATATTATGTTCCTAATAGCAGTGTAGACTTAATTTTATGGGTAGCACGTGGAACCCTATTTTTTTTAAATTAACAATAGCTTAAGTTACTCCTTGTAACATTAGCTATCCGCCAGTGAAAGTCTTGTTAATATCGGTCCAGCCGATTCGGAGATTAGCCTCATCTCAAGCTACGCATTTAGTTATAAGTAGATGTACTAGATTTTTAGTTATGTTAATTTTTATCGACATTTGTGCATTGGAACATTGTCCATGAGCTCACGGTTTTTTCAAATAATTTATTTTGTATTCTTTAAATTGTATAATATTTTTGAAGAGAGTAATTACTGAGTTTCTTGCCAGGTTCTTCTCAGTAAAAGCAACCTTCCGAACCTGGCGGTAGCATGTATAATCCTGAATAATTATGTCATTCTGACGAATTGAAAGTACTTTGTAAAAAGTCTAATCGAATAAAGATACTTTTGACTTTGACTTTGACTTTGAGCCGGAACAAGCAGACAGACAAAGATTTTTTTTTGAAATTGTTTTTTCTATGTCAGTACCGTGTGTACTTTCATATGAATTTAGTGAAAAGGTGTAATTTTGGAATTACAAACAGACACATGAATTTTATTTATACATATAATATTGCTTCGCAGTTTGTTCACACAAAACCTAACACGTCACTTATATGTATCATAAATCTGTCAGTGTATAGTTCTATCTTGTTTTTTGCCATGACAGTCGGCCAAGAGTAACGTTTCGGTCACCAAAAGTTGTGTTCATCCCTCGTCAATGTCAAAATACATTATTTTTGTTATATAAGAGAAAAGTTGCGTATCGTATAATACAGGAATCGTGCATACATTAGTTATTTTACCAAAACACACTTATATAAATGAGATCAAATGAAAAACGACTCGGTGGCCGTGGGATGAGCAGTCTCCTTGTTTCTCAGAAATATGCAGGTTCCCTCACGATGTTTTCCTTCACCGTAAAGCACGTGATGTGAAATCACTGTACATAAGTTTTTTAGAAAAACTCATTGGTACGGGCCCCGCTGGGATTCGAACTTGCGTCGCTTGCGTAGCAGGCGACTGCTCAAACCTCAAGGCCACCACGGCTCTCTTTCTAATAAAATCATGGATATCTGCCTTTTTTAGGCAGTATTATGTTAGATTGAATACCTACCTGTGTTCCACGTGATGTTAAATATTTGTCTAGTGGGAGGTAATTAAAAAGGCCGTTTTGAGAGCATTGTGATCACTTTAATTATTCATGTATAAACACAACTCCGGTATAATGAAGCCTACACGAGGCGTATTGTGCTGTCGGCTTTGAGATCAGCTCGGGACATAGCGAGAGAATCACATTATTGAAGATTAGTTTTGGGAACCAACCTTATAAAATGTAGTATTGAGATGTAGACGATATTCGGCACAAGTTAGACTATATCTATACATATATACAGATAAATAACATTGAAGTGTCTGTTTGTAATTCCAAAATAACAGCTTTTCACTAAATGCATATGAAAGTATAAAGTGACTTAAAAAACTAAATATCAAAACTCATCTCTGTCTGTCTGTCTGTTCCGGTATTCTGAAACGACTTGATCAAGCGAAGCAAATCCCAGCGGGGCCTGTACCAATGAGTTTTTCTAAAATATATATGCAGTAATTCTACACCACGTGCTTTACAGCGAAGGAAAACATCGTGAGGACACCTGCATATGTCTGAGAAGTAATTCAATGACGTATGTAAAGTGTCTGAGACGGCGATAGACTCACGTTGTCACTAAATCATATTCGGTGAAATGTGGGTGTTGTTGTTACAACACCTCTGCTTACCCCTTCGGGAATACAGGCGTCAGCATGTGTGTGTGTGTATGTGTGTGGTAAGGAAGAAAAGCACGTGGTGATCACTGTACATAAGTTTTTTAAATAAAACTCATTGGTACAGACCCCGCTGGGATTCGAACTTACGTCGCTTGCGTAGCAGGCGACTGTTCAAACCTCAAGGCCACCACGGCTCTTTTTCGGTTTTCCTTACAATTTACAAGAATTTTTTATTACACGATAATCACAAGGAAACAGTAGATTTATATGTCGTTATCAAGTGGCGAGGTTGTTAAGGTTAAATACAATATTAGGTCAAAGGTCATTGCCCGGTGTATCCCAACCCTGTAAATTCCAGGTCGTTGCACATAAAACCCAAAGCTGCTGTAATGTTCGTATGCACTACAACTTGCTATATATAACCAACACTATGGCCAGTTTTTAAATTGAAATATAACCTCTTTTACGATTTTATTATTTATTCATATTAAACTAGCGGACGTCTCGTGGTTTCAACCGCATAGTTCCCGTTCCCGTGGGAGTACCGGAATAAATTATAGCCAATATTAATCAATGATAACATAGCATTCAAATAGTGAAAGAAATTTTAAAATCGGTCCAGTACTTTTTGAGCCAATTCGTTACAACCATACTTACATACAAATCTTTCAGGGCAGCTACCTCGGTCAAAGAATTAGTCTTGCCATCCAAAGGGGGAATGCTGCCAGTATCTTCGGAACCTTGCCTACAGGGACTTCTTTTAATAATATATTTTAGTTATAAGATTATATTTTTTAAGGTTTTTATGTATGTAGTTCTTGAATTTAATAATATTATGTTATCTTATGAAATTTGTATTGTATATATAAATAGTTACTTAAAGTTGTCTTAATTAATATACATGATAATATCAATCTTTCCTCTTTATAATATTAGATTGAGGTTTTCTCAGACTAAGAAGTATGATGTATTATCCAAGCATGCTCCAAAGAGTGAATGAAATATTCAATTTAAAAACTAACATTAGATTTATTAAAATTCTATTCTAAACGCACGGATCTTATTTTTTTTTTGGCTACCTCTTCTGTAGTATATGTATATGTTTGGACTGTCAATGATCGTTGAAATGTGATGCACAGTGGAGCTGATATTGTCTATGCTAGACGAAAACTCAAAAAAAAATAGTCCCGTTCCAAGAAATTAAGAAAATTTGAGTCAACTGGAAAAAAAATAAACTTTAATCATGTAAGTGTTCTTTAGATACTGAAATTAACGTTAAAATGTTAGGCTTTATATCTATACAGATTAATAAAATTGAAGTGTCTGTTTGTAATTCCAAAATGACAGCTATTCACTAAATGCATATGAAAGTGTATACGGTACTGACATAAAAAAACAGTTTAAAAAAAAAAACATTTAGGGTTCCGCGGTAATTAAATTAAATCTACGCGGGGGAAAGCGCAGGGCACAACTAGTCACCAATAAAGCTTAAACGAAGCCAATTAAATTCAATAAACCATCCAGTTGACGTAATAAAATACCACCGCCGAATAAACTGCCCAATATTTCCCTTACATTGGTCTCAAACCTTTTAATAGCAGAAATAAATAAAACATAATAGAGTAATCAAATTTAAACCGACCACTTTCGAAAGTCACTACGGCTAGTGAAATAAAGCAAGAACTCAATTATTACAATCTGGTCGGTTAACCAGCCGCAATCATGGCGTAGCTCGTAGCAAAGCGTAGCAATTAGGCTCTCGTAGCAACCTCGTAGCGACCTCTACGCGCTTGTAAATACCCGTAGAGCCTTTCTCTCGGTTGAAAAGCGGTCAAAAGTAAATTTTCTTGATAATATAAAATGCTTTCTTGACTTATATTTTCTATATTTACATTGAAATAGGGTTTAAATTCCTTTGATGTTCAATATTGCAAGCTTGCGTCTGGAATCTGCAATTTATTTTCGATTACGTTTGTGAATACTTTGATATATTTTTTATAAACGTAAGAGTCGTGGTGGCCGTGGGGTTTGAGCAGTCGCCTGCTACGCAAACGACGCAAGTTCGAATCCTAGCGGGGTCTGTACCAATGAGTTTTTCCAAAAAACTTATGTATAGTGATTTCACACCCCGTGCTTTACGGTGAAGGAAAACATCGTGAGGAAACCTGCATATGTCTGAGAACTAATTTAAAGATGTATGCCTGAGGCGGCAATAGGCTCACCGTCTATCGCTACAACGATGTTCTCCTTCACCGTAAAGCACATGGTGTGAAATCACTACACATACGTTTTTAATAAAACTAATTGGTACAATCTGCGCTGGGATTCGAACTTGCGCTTGGCTCTCAATGTCTTTTTTTACATAAATATGCTCACGCCTGTTTTCCCCGAAGGGGTAGGCAGAGGTATTGCAATAACAACACCCACTTTTCACCGATTATGATTAAGTGCCTACATGGCAGATGGTGAGTCTATCGCCGTCTCCGGCACTATACATACGTCTTTGAATTACTTCTCAGACATATGCAGGTTTCCTCCTCACGATGTTTTCCTTCACCGTAAAGCACATGGTGTGAAATCACTGTACATAAGTTTTTTTGAAATACTCATTGGTACAGGCCTCGCTGGGATTCGAACTTGCGCCGCTTGCGTAGCAGGCGACTGCTCAAACCTCAAGGCCACCACGGCTCTTTTTTCTCTTCTTCTTCTTTCTTAATTTTTTAATTTTATATTTTTTGTTTCAGATGAGAGGGGTGACGTGGTGCATAGTGCTTATAGCGCTGCTAGTCTCCACCACAGCCGAGTCCACTGAAGGTAAGGTGTCCTAAATTGAATGAAAATTACACAGGTCGTATTTTATTATGTTATGTTATGAACAACAGAATAATCATTTTGCGAAACTGGCCACTTTGAACTAGAATGTCTGCGGTCCGACTAGAATTCCAAATTCTAATTAATTTTCTCCAACCTCAGGGTAAAATAAGCCTTTGTTGAACATACTTGACACGTCATTTATATAGTGAAACGAATTCTATTATCAAAAAAGTTGGTATAGAATATTACATAATATGTTATACAAGAAAAAAATAATTTTGTTTTCAAAAACAATATAGAATATTGCATAAAAAAAAATTATACCTACTCATGCCATCCCAGAAGGGTCCTCGAAGGTGTAAGCAGACACCTACATTCCACCGAATATGATTAAGTGCCAACGTGACAGAGAGTGAGTCCATCACCGTCTCAAGCACTATACTTACGTCTTTGAATTCGTTCTCAGACATCTACAGGTTTCCTAACGATGTTTTCCTTCACCGTACGTGGTGTGAAATCACCGCGCATAAGTTTTTAGAAAAACTCATTGGTCCAGGCCCCGTTGGGATTCGAACTTGCGTCGCTTGCGTACCAAGCGGCTGCTCAAAACCCCGAGGCTACCACGGCTCTTGATGATGTTAGCTACGTTATTTGCACTGTAGGTATATATATAGATTTATTTATTAACCTGTAAACTCTGGTTAGGTTGAATTTCCATCTCAAACGTGGTGAAGTTAATTTAGTGTAGGCTGTCGTTGAGTTTAGCATACGACACGAGCCAAGTGATATTCACATCGTGGTATATTTAACGTCATACATCATTTCACTTGATTGAATAACTAATTTAATGGGAAATATACAAGCCATTAATAGTCTGTGATATTACTTAAAAACAATTTTTTTTTTTAACTAAAATTTACTAGACCGATTTTGAGAATGCTTTCACTAATATATTGCTACATGATCACTCATAAACAAAAGCTGTGTTATTAATTCTAAGCTACGATACGGAGCCGTAGTGGCCTTAGGATTTGAGCAGTCGCCTGCTACGCAAGCGACGCAAGTTCGAATCCCAACGGGGCCTATACCAATGAGTTTTTCTGAAAACTTATGTGCAGTGATTTCACACCACATACTTTACGGTGAAGGAACGCATCGTGAGGAAACCTGCATATGTCTGAGAAGTAATTCAAAGACGTATATATAGTGCTTGCGACGGCGATCTGTTACGTTGGCGCTTAATCATCTTGTGTGAAAAGTGCCTACCCCTTCGAGGAATACAGGCGTGAGCATTCTGTATGTATGTTACATCATCATCATCCCAGAAGGGGTAAGCAGAGGTTACAGGAGGCGTCACAAGCTAAGAGCGTAGTATTTATGAATCCGTCTGTAGCGACGCGAATAAAAAACATGCTTATTACACCAACTATTATCGCTTAGCGCTCATAAGTCGTGACAGCATCTATCCAAATACGCTTTTCACCCATGTTGCTTGGATGCCAATATGATAGAAAGTGAATCCATCGAAGTTTTAGGCACTATACGTATAATATTCTCATACCTGATTTCCCAAAAGGAGTATACAGATTTGTACTATGAGTACATATTTTGTTTAAAATGTTATAAGAGGCAAGACGGTATCACAAAAGCTACTCAACACTTCGACCTGAATAAGATGATAAATATTAAAAATAGACCCTCAAAGATAATTTTAGACATTTATTATTGAATGTTAAGAAAAATACGGGAACATACCCATGGGCAATAATGTATATCACTATGCAATATCAACTATGACTTCAGAGCGCCTTCATTTCACCCGTCCGTGTTATTTTAATTGACTGTAATCTTCTGTAAGATGGAAGAACAGACCCAGAATTCCGAACAGAAGATCCCTTTATGCCTCTCCCTATTTTACAATATGCTAGACTTTAAGTAACTAAACTTCTAAAGCCTGGAGGCTCGGGTCCCCGATAAAGGCTTAACCTCGCCGTAGTTTGTTATTCAACGCGAAAACAAAAGGTAGTACGTTTATTTAATAAATGGGTTCCTCCTAAATACGGTGTAATGCCTGAAGCGCTGTAAGCTTGGATAGATAAAATGTTCCCTTCGGATTATACGATATTAGTTTAGGTAAATGTTAGATTTATATTTCTGTACCCCAGATCATAGCCGGCGTTTGACTCTTTTAAGGAGATTTTATTATATTTATCTCTGTACACAGGATGCTGGGGAAAATAGGACAGCTGTTCAAACGTGTGATAGGGCATAATTTTAGGATGCATACATATGCTCACGCCTGTATTCCCCGAAGGGGTAGGCAGAGGTGTTGTAATAACAATACCCACTTTTCACCGAAGATGATTAAGTGTCAACGTGACAGATGGTGAGACCATCGCCGTCTCAGACACTATACATACGTCATTGAATTACTTCTCAGACATATGCAGGTTTCCTCACGATGTTTTCCTTCACCGTAATGCACGTGGTGTGAAATCACTGTACATAAGTTTTTTAGAAAACTCATTGGTACAGGCCCCGCTGGGATTCAAACCTCGAGGCCACCACGGCACGGTTTTAGGATGCAAATACAATTATTATGACAAAAATATCTTCTTCCGTTTTCCAGTAATTGACGTTCAAAGTTGGCCATATCAAGACCTTATTTTCGCAAAAAATTCAGACGTAAAGTAGAGTTATTCAAGTGAAACCTAACTACGTTTTTTTCTCCTATTTCTTCCTGAAATAATCCCATAAAACTATTTTTCGAAACCATTACGTACTGTGGGTAAACGCGGTCATTCGCGAGCTCTTCAGCCATTAGAAACCATAGCCTATAACTGCGTTATCGTTGGATCTAGATATTTTACGACTTCAACATATTGATATATTCATTAATCTCTACAACTTCTAGGAGACAACTGTTCCTTTTTCTCAGACACCCTGTATTTATACCTGCATAGTTCCCGTTCCCGTAAGAGTACGGGAGTAAAATATAACCTATGTTACTCGCTGATAATGTACCTATCCATTGCTGAAATATTTTTTCTAATCATACTAATCTTTCCTTTCCATATTAGTATAGAAAAAGAAAAGATAATATATTTATTACACACATATACTTCGATTATACATATTCTTTTATCTATCTCTTATTTAAGAAGTTACAAGGGGAGGGACTTGTACGCGGCGCGGCCTCCTCAACAGTCAATAAAAAGCTTCACATAGATTTATAAATTTATTGAAGGCACATTGTACATGAGAAGTATTTGAATAATCTAGAAACATTAACACAACTAAAAATCCTCTCTTTTTTTCTTATAGAACTAAAACCAAAAACAAAGTAAAATAAAAACTAAAAATATCCATAGAGTAAATAATATATAAATCTAAAAAAAGAACAAATAAAGATAGCTATCCTCCTGCGGCCTCGGCTACTCACGGTGTTTTGTTTTGGGTTTTTCGTTCCAGTGTCTTTAAGCGTTTATAGGCATTTGGATATGAGTCAGGCATGTAAGTATCCCCCTAGGGACACATTATACCAAAATTCTAAATATCTTTATTTGATTGGACTTCTTACAAAGTACTTTTAAATCGTCAGAAGGACACAAAATACATTATACATGATTATAAACGTTGCCACTTTGGAAATGTCACTCGACAAACTATTAAGTTTATAAAAAAAAAATATAACCTTGTTAAATTAGAGTTTTATTCATGACATACATATTTCAATTCTAAAAGTGTATATTGAACTAAAAAAATTTTTTAATAATAAATAGGTAACTAAAAACTAATTACAAGTAGAAAACTTGGCCCAAATCGGTGTCTCTCGGGATCGTGCCAAGAAGGCTGGCAGCATTGCCACGTTGAATAGCAATGCTGATTCTCTGAGCGAGAAAAGCCCCAGCCCGCTTGTCACGAGAAGCTTCTACCAGACGACGTGCAACCTCTTTGAAAAGTTGATGAGCATCTGGACCCCAAGGTCCCAGAGTTTCAACCGCAAACGCAGAAAATATGTATCCTTGACCAATGCAAGCATATTTCCGGCGCTTGAGGCACTCCTGCTGAGCAGCAGCAGCACCGGCCGCCACAGCAGTGCCGGGGAGATGGGACGGAGCCAACGTATCGACACACGTGGCATCCCACACCAGCGGCCGACCCAATCTCCACGGCACCAGTGACATACCATCCGGCCTCCGGCCATCGCTGCGCGCCAAACCTACTGGTTCCAGTACAGCAGGCACCCCGGCGGTGACCAGAGCCCGGCGTATTAGGTCATTGATGGAAGAATGACGACATCGTCGACCGGCGCTACTGACGCATGACAGACCATGGTGTCCGAAGATGTCCACACTATCTCCACAGTGACACCGATGAGGGACAATACATTTTGCGCCTAAACGCAAGCAAGCACACAATCTGAATGTTGTGTCATCCAGAAGCGTACCGATGTTAAAAGATGGTAAGGCCTGAAGCCAAAGACCAGACTCCCATTTAGCTACTGCCAAGAGGCGGGCACGATCAGCAGAGATTAAACTACTTTCAAGAAGTGTATTATAATTCAGCCTGCTGATAGGCTCGTCCCATTGCCTTTGAGATTGCGGTCTTGGCGGCAAGTCAGTGTTAGGGCAAGCCATAAGCCAAGTATTTCTGGCCTCAGTTAGGAACGAAACCTCACAGTCACTGAGTGACGGAAACAGAATATTGCCAGTGAGGTCGCGCACACTGTGAACTGAAGCCAGAAAAGCCGGCAGGGCCACATCCGAAATTTTGCGTATTCCCAGCCCACCAAACCTAATAGGCAGGGTAGCCTGGGACCACGATCGGTCGTCCAAATCAATATTGCAAATTGTGGATAAAGTTGATCGAACTTGATTATCTAAACTCTTTAAAATTTGGGGGTCTTTCCACAAAGGGCTGCTGCGCAAGATGTAGGTAAATTTAGGTACGAAAAGACAATGCCTTATTATAAAATAAGCCATATGTGTTTTAATTTTGGATAGATGTTCTGAAGAACCTCTAAATTTTTCTAAATGGTCTTCCGCAAAAGCCGGGAAAGCCTCTTCAAATATGGGAGATCCCAAGAGGCGAAGTGAACTCTTTTCTTTGATACAAATATTTGGGGCCAATGAATTGAATTTCGAGATTATGGAACGTTTACTCTCCAGCGTGTGGTCGGAGATAAAAAGTTCGCATTTAGTAAAATTTAAATCAAGTCCGATGGACTTGAATTCGGAAATCATTAATTTAAGGTCTGAAAGGACTGTGTTCACGTCACCTCCAAGGGTGCCATCATCTAAATACCAAACATTGAATTTAGAATTAAGCTTAGAAATTAGAGGGTGTATTGCTAGGCTAAATATGGCTGGCCCAAGAGGGTCACCCTGTTGACAGCCCTCGGCAGAACTGATGAGGTTATTTTGGTATAACAATTTGGTTGGTGAACTATAGCACTGCCACAAGAAATTAAAAGCGGAAGGGATCTTTTCCTTTACCTGCGTCAACAGAGTGCCCCTGTCAACACTGTTGAAAGCGTTCTTAACATCCACCTTCAACACCACCTCTGCTCCTTGGTGGTAAAGGAGAGTCCTTAGGGAATGAACCGCCGCCTCACAACCCCCCTTTGAACCGAAACCCATCTGCCTTGGCCGGAAGTAGGGTGCTAGATCAACCACCGCAGACTTGCAACACAACTTTGCTGCAAGCCTGCGGTAAGTTGTGCCAACTGCGATGGGTCTGATACCACCGTCCTTCTTAGCCAGAGCACATAGATTAGCTCCATAGAGCACATCGAGAACGCCCCCGGGAACTTTACCTATTTCAATTCTTAATTCTTAAACGGTATATTTTTTGCGGTATAGGGGCCGCCTTGCGCCATCTGTTGGTTGATGTATCCAAACTCCGCGGCCCCTATACCGCAAAGACAAGGGAAGGAAAAATTCGACCCATGAGGTGGGATCACGAGTAGCTCATTTGGAAGAGCGGTTTGCAGAGGTCGTGGGTTCGAGTTCCGCCTCGTATTCGTATTTTTCTTTACCCTTTTTAAGAATTTAAAACCTCGTAATGTTATACATTTTATCAAAGATTTCGAGGTATGGCAAATGTTTGATCAAACAGTGCTACAACTAACACCAACATTGGCCTCAATCGCAGCTTACGGCAACAATGGACTGACTTCGTTAACGGAGTGATTGTCTAATAATGAAGTTGGTAATTGTTTCCTTTGGCACACGTGACCAACTTATATAGATTACTGTAACTCATATAATCTTTATTTAATTGTACTTATATACATACAACGGGTAAGTAGATAGAAATAAGTATATCATTCTCAAAGCTGTGCTTATGTAAAGGATATACAGTGTCAATTCCGTCTTGTACTACACAAAATATATTTAGAATTTATCTCTAAGATAGTTTGACTGTGTCAAACATCTATACAGATAAATAAAATAAAAGTGTCTGTTTGTAATTCCAAAATAACAGCTTTTCCCTAAATGCATATGAAAGTATATACGGTACTGACATAAAAAACCAATTATTTAAAAAAATATCTGTCTGTCTGTCTGTTTGTTCCGGGTAAACTTCGAAACGACTGGACCGATTTTAACGGGATTTTGGCAGATTGATAATTTTTAGCTACGGATACTTTTATTTAAAAAAAACATTTAGGGTTCCGCGGGAATGAAATTAAATCTACGCGGGTGAAACTGCAAACACAGCTATTATATTAATATATTTATTACTCCTACAATAATACCAATAATGGAATAAATCACCACTCTACCCAACCCTGTGTTCACACAAAGAGTAAATCCATTAAGTATATTTTCCGACAGTTTCGTTAAAAGCGGGCAGATAATGTATTGTAGGGCGACTCATTTCGTTGATTACTGGGCCTATTGGTTATTTTTCTATCTATAACATATCTTTTGTGGGCTGTTTTTATCCCTTATACAGACTAACATGAAGATTGAATCATATTTAGAGATCAAGACCGGATTTCGGGATAGGATTTGACGATTTCCAAACTCATAAAACGAAATATAAAAATATCTGACCACGATTTTATAAATTAGTTTTAGAGTAAGTAAGAAACTTAAAAAATATATTGTAATAACATACATACATACATACATATGCTCACGCCTGTATTCCCCGAAGGGGTAGGCAGAGGTGCTGTTAGCACAACACCCACTTTTCACCGAATTTGATTAAGTACCAACGTGACAGATGGTGAGTCTATCGCCGTCTCAGGCACTATACATACGTCTTTGAATTACTTCTCAGAAATATGCAGGTTTCCTCACGATGTTTTCCTTCACCGTAAAGCACGTGGTGTAAAATCACTGTACATAAGTTTTTTTTTAGAAAACTTCATTGGTACAGGCCCCGCTGGGATTCGAACTTGCATCACTTGCGTAGCAGGCGACTGCTCAAACCCCAAGGCCACCACGGCTATATTGTAATAACTGAAATATATTATTAAAGGAAGTCCCTGTAGGCAAGGTTCCGAAGATACTGGCAGCATTCCGTCTTTGGATGGCAAGACAAATTCTTTGACCGAGGTAACTGCCAGCTCTTCGGTCTCCTGTGATTTGTTATTTCTTTAAAAAGCCTCATAGCGCTAGGACCCCACGGACCAAGGGTCTCGACACCGAAAAGTAGCCTAAGGAATTTTTTGTAACATTAGCTACCTGTCAGTGAAAGTCCCCTTAAAATCGGTCCAGCCATTTCGGAGATTACCCGGAACAAACAGACAGACACAGAATCAATTGGTTTTCTTACGTCATTACCGTACAAAGTCAAAGTCAAAGTCAAAAATATCTTTATTCGATTAGACTTTTACAAAGTACTTTCAAATCGTCAGAATGACATAATTATACAACATTATACATGCTGCCGCCAGGTTTGGAAGGTTGCTTTTACTGAGAAGAACCTGGCAAGAAACTCAGTAATTACTCTTTTCAAAAATATTATACAATTTAAAGAATACAAAATAAATAATTTAAGAAACGTAAGCTCATGGACAATGTTCCAATGCATAAATGTCGATAAAAATTAACATTACTAAAAATCTAGTACATCTACTTATAACTAAATGCGTAGCTTGAGATGACCAGCCCCCACAAGCAGCACCTGTTCACAAGTATGACTTGACATGATACATACTTTCAAATGCATTTAGTAAAAAGCTAGTTATTTTGGAATTACAAACAAACACTTCAATTATATTTATATATGTATATGTATGTATGTATAGATTAAAGCAATAGTTGCTTGCGCAATACGTATGTATTAGGGTTTAAATCTCGATCTGATTTTTAAGAGACATATAACTGTATTTTTTCAAAAGCAAAAGTTTCAAATTTATGAAGATGACATTTCTAGTATTGACTGATCTTGACCTGATGACCCACGGGCACCAGCCGGCTTACACTGTTAGTAATGTTATGGGTATATAATTTTTCTATCTGACCACATTTAAAATTAGAGAAATCTTTGTGAAGGATCTGACAGACTAAATCAATAAGTGTCGGACACGTCTTTGTTTCACATAATTTATATTTTGCAAAGTTATTTTGGAGTTCTGAGGGAACGGGTGTTCATCCGTATGTTCATACATAGTGGTCAAAATAAAAACCCTCCTTTTTGCTTCGCCTTAGTCGGGTTTTGGGATATGATGTATTTGGGATACAATTAAAACATTATCATTAATATTAATTATTATTAGATTATATATTTTTAAGGTTTTTAGTTATTAGATTATATTTATAAGGTTTTTAGCTATGTAGTTCTTGAATTTAATAATATTATGTTAGCCTATATTATGTGTATTAACAAGAATTAATTTTATTTATTTAATTTGAATTATTATTATTATTATGTAATGTAATATGCCAATTTTATATTTCCCGCTCTACATTTTCTTACTGTCTTAAATCTAGTTGGCTTTTTACAATACTCCTGTCATGAATATTTTGACAGATGAGTTGTCATTTGTGAGACGCCACAGGGTAATAAAAATTGGGTGTTGCAACACCACATTTTCTAAAACTTACTCCATACCTTGTTATATTTTTCTACATACCATGACCTCTTATTGCCATGATAGTTTAACTCTTATTATGAGACAGATGTATATGACGTGTATAAGTCTGTCACTGTCGCACAGTTGAACTAACATTGCTGAACAAACTCAGTGCTCTGGCCTTCGACTTGGGATCAAATATAATACGATGTACCAAATAGTTTTTTTTTATTATACAGCGAGTCTTAGTATATACGTATACCGTAGAGAATCTCTATAGCGTGATTCACAATATAATTAACCCCATCTATCGGCATTGTTATACACTACTATTCAAACCTACATACTTGGCTTGTACAATTGAAATAAGAGCTCATGGTTGGGCTCTAGGGCCTGTAGATAAAGTAACGTTATCCTCACGCTTCGCTAGTAGAAACGATACAAAATAAACGGGAATGACATATGTCACGTGACTGACTTATGTCATTTCCATAAATTTTTTTTCGTATCTTAACCCGTCATGATAAGCACACGAAGTGTTTAATCCCCGCTTATAACGCACTAAATTAAACAATTTAATTAATCCGACAATAACTCACAGAGCAAATTACTTGCAGGTATGTGTCTTGAGCTCATTTTGATATTAAGCTTGATGAAGGGGATTAACATTTCGTACCTTAAGTGTTACTGCTTAGGTTTAAAATTGATTGCACGAAAATTATGTTTATTTACTACAATAATGCTAAGATCTGCCAGAAGTATTTGTGTAGCATCATCTCCCTGGCCGTATCCCATATATTGTTGGGGTCGGCACTTGATTCAACCCGATGTGGCTGATCACCTGATTTTTATACGAAACGACTGCCATCTGACCTTCGTAACCCCATTAACGAGGAAAATTTGTGATCTGGGTTAAACTAGTTGTTAGACTATTTTAGGCCTCCGACTGACCTGTAACGATTGCCAAAGATGATAAATTGGCAACCGGGACCGACGGCTTAAAGTGCTCTCCGAGGCATGGAGGGAACTCGGGCGGTCTCCCCTCCAATTACTGGCTAGGCTTAGGGTTGCTTAATTTCGCTGATCGAATGATATGCGCAATAGCAACTGTGCCACGAGCTCCTCAGTTATATGGTATTATATAACGTGTATTAAATCATCATCTATCATTGCAATAAGAGCTCATAGTGATAACTACTTGAATACAAACAAAATCCGCAAAGCAAAAATTCTATCACCCAGTAGGTATGTCTCGGAAAAATGCAGAGGAATAATCGGACTTACATCTCTTATCTCGCGACGTTTGCCCTCAAACACGAGACGGTGCTTTGAAAGACTTTGTCGCTGGCATAATTAAATGAAAACTGAAAATAGCAACTACCCTTAGATATGGTTTTTTTGACCTGCCGTAGACGCCCACCGTCAGTATACACTTTAGATCACTATAATAGGAATGTTTTGATGATAAAAACCTTGCCGAACAGTCTATTTTCATGGATGGACCTTTGCAACTCTTTTTACGAGAAAAATCTGTGATCTGGGTTAAACCAGTTGTCAGATTATTTAAGCCCTCCAACTGACCTGTAACGATTGCCAAAGATGATAAATTGGCAACCGGGACAGACGCCTTAACTTGCTCTCCGACGCACGGAGGGAACTCGGGCGGTCACCCATCCAACTACTGGCTAGGGTTAGGGTTGCTTAACTTCGCTTATCGAATGATATGCGCAATAGCAACTTTGCCACGAGATCCTCATTTTCATGGATGGGCCGCCGAACCATAATGATTTTTTAAATAAAAGTAATATTATCTACCTGTGAAAGACATGTTAAAATCAGTCCAGATTTTTCGGCGATTAGCCGCAACGAATAAACAGACAGACAGACAGACGGACATATGGACAGAAAGAGTGAGAAAAATTATTAAAAAAATATTTTTTATGTGAGTTCCGTATATACATTCGTATACATTGAGTGAAAAGCAATTTGGAATTACATACAGACACTTCAATTTTATTTTTCTGTATATATGTAGACGAAACTGTAGTGATGAAAATCTTATATTTACAATAATAGACGTAAAAAGGTCGAATCATTGTAACACTTTAGAAAAACTTATTGAAATTGAAATTTTAACTCTATACTCAATATTATAACGTTTAAACTTGTTTGCACTTATTAACACTACGAAAGCGCAGTTAAGCCTGAATTGTAATGTTCAGCAAAATGTAGGTTTCTAGTAAATTTACGAACATTTCTTTACCCTGGAAAAATGGCGGAGTTTCATTAGAGCTGTAATGAAACCCGCGCCTGTTCAGTAATTTACATGCGGCGCCACGGTGGAGCTTGCATTCTAGCTACGTAAATAGTTTAAAAATCTAGGTATATGTTACATACATTGTAAAGGATTTTAAGTTATCTTATTGCATACATACATACATATGCTCACGCCTGTATTCCCCGAAGGGGTAGGCAGAGGTGTTGTAATTACAGCACCCACTTTTCACCGAAGATGATTAAGTGCCAACGTGACAGATGGTGAGTCCATCGCCGTCTCAGACACTTGACATACGTCTTTGAATTACTTCTCAGAAATATGCAGGTTTCCTCACAATGTTTATGTATGTAACGCAACAAATATGTATGTAACGCTGTTGGTTTCCTTGATAAAATAAATAAATAGATATGAAACTCCCCTGAAGGAAATATTTAGTTTGCAATACACTGAGCTATACCAACCTTATTCCCAACATAGTTTACTAAACACACGGTTGAAATTTTAATCTAGCAACCCAGACCCACGTAATAATGTTGACACGCGTACTCGAGTCTGTATGTAATTTACTAAACATTTATTTAACTTGGCAACACATAAACTCGACTATTCGCCGTGACACTTGAATGTTTAATATATTCCGTTTATCTTGGAGTGTTTGTTAGCTGGCTTATTTATTACTAGGCCTTACTTTACCTACCTACCTTAATGTAAACCTATGCGACCCTAAAAATATCTCAATACAGATCCAATCTACACATCTACACAGACAAATAAAATTGAAGAGTTTGTTTGTAATTCCATAATAGCAGCGTTTCACTAAACGCTTATGAAAATATATACGGGACAGACATAAAAAAACGTATTTTTTCTGTTTGTCTGTCTGTCTGTTTGTTCCGGCTAATGTCCGAAACGACTGACCGATTTTAACGGGATTTTCACTGCCAGATAGCCAAATAATAAAAGTAGCCTAACTTTTATTTAAAAAAACAAGGTTTCCTACGGCCACCCATGAAATGAAGTCTAATATAATAAGATTTATGTAGCCCTGCGTAGTCACCTCTTACGACAGACAGGGGATACCAGCAACCCATTTTTACTTTTTCAACCAAACCTTCAAAAGGTCTCCGACCGCCCTGGGAGAGGCAGGTCGGGGTATGTGGAATTTTTGCCACACTAAAACCCCCCCAGGTGGCCTTTCTCCGTGCTTAGGGGGGACTCCGGGTACTCTGATAGATCTTATCGGTGTTCCCCGCACTTTGGCAGGACACATCCCCGGGGCAGCTGTAACTCCGCCCCTGGAGACCTCGCTGTGCAAGGCAGCGCGAGTTATATCGCTGCTTCCTTCCCGACCACCGCCAGCAAGGCCTCCGGCCCCCATTTATTTAGTAAAACTTGATAAAATTACACTCTCAGTACCAGAATATACAAACAATCATAATAGCCCCAATTAAACTCCCCCTTCTCTTTCTCTAGCTGCTCCACTAAATGTTCGAACTTCTTGAGAGCACTAGGTAAGCATGCGAAATTAAAATCTTGGAAAAAAGATTACAATCCAATTAATCTCTATTTCCAATCTCTCAGAAGCTTAAGGTGAAACATCAATACGTTTGAAAAGTAATAAAAGTTTTTAAGCAAACTAAATTCTCCCCTGCTCAAATATTTTTATAAAGTATAATTTCTTTTAAATCGAGCTAACTTTTAAATCGTATTAAAGTTAGTTGAATAGAAATTATTTCAAGCTGATGATAGGTAAAAACCTTCTAGAAATTAATCTACAGATATATGAAATTTAAGTGTCCGTTTGTAATTCCAAAATAATAGGAAAGGCAAAATGAATACACCCAGAATGATAGCTCCTAGTATACTTGAAATAAGCCTTTGTTATCTAACTGCGAAAACATGTGTTATAGTTTTTAATCTATACAAATATACATATAAATAAAATTGAAGTGTTTGTTTGTAATACCAAAACAACAGCTTTTCACTAAAAGCATATGAATGTATATACAGTAAGGAAGTTTTAAAAAAAATTCAATTCGATTTCAACGGAACTTTCGCTGGCAGATAGTTAATGTTACAAAGAGTAAGTTAGGCTACTGATATTCAAATAAACATTCAGGGTTCCGCGGGAATGAAATTAATCTACGCGGGTGAAGTCGTAGGGTACAGATAGTAAAGGAATAAATACGTTCCTATGTTTTACAACGACACTACTTGTAAACACACTATGGAAGTACACTCCGTGTCACTCAGGCAAGGCACTGCCTAGTGAGATCAAGTTTATCACAAAATAAATACACACGGAGGGAACGCTCCCTATATAATTTGGAAATAACTACACGCCTTTTTACCCTGTCCAACCAATAAATACAAATAAACAAAACTTTTATTATACCCAAGGCCACCACAACTCAATACGTTTTCACCCGCGTAGATTTAATTTAATTCCCGCGGAACCCTAAATTGGTTTTTTTTTTAATAAAAATAGCCTGTGTTACTCCTTGTAACATTAGCCATTTTCCAGTGAAAATCTCGCTAAAACAGCCTTTTCAGAGATTACCTGGGACAAACAAACAGAAGAGCCGTAGTGGCCTCGGGGTTTGAGCAGTCGCCTGCTACGCAAGCGACGCAAGTTCGAATCCCAGCGGGGCCCGTACCAATGAGTTTTCCTAAAAAATGTATGTACAGTGATTTCACACCACGTTCTTTGCGGTGAAGGAAAACATCATGAGGAAACCTGCATATTTCTGAGAAGTGCCTGAGACGGCGATAGACTTACCATCTGTCACGTTGGCACTTACAATACAGGCGTGAGCATGTATGTAAGCAAACAGAAAACCAGAGATTTTTTTTTAAATGTCAGTAAATTTTTTTATGTCAGTACCTACCGTATATGCTTTCATATGCATTTAGTTAAAAGCTGTTATTTTGGAATACCAAACAGACACTTCAATTTTATTTATCTATATAGATGTATAGATTCAAACTATTACACATGTTTTCGCAGTAAGATAACAAAGGCTTGTTTCAAGTAGACTAGAAGCTGTCATTCTGTGTGTATTTATTTTGACCGTCTGAAATTAATTATTCATGCTACCAAACCACACTGGAACACGTGTTGTTACTGTTCTTAATGTAGAGCTTAAGATCAACTCAACTAAATGTGAGGGTTTGTACCACAGACCGAATTATATATGTTTATCTAGGTTACATGCATATCATCACCACTGAATAATTAATCAACCAAATGCGGTTTTAAGATCCTTAGTGGGTAAACTTAAAAGAGGAGCTCCTGGCACAGTTGCTATTGCGCATATCATTCGATCAGCGAAGTTAAGCAACCCCTAAGCCTAGCCAATAATTGGATGGGTGACCGCCCGAGTTCCCTCCGTGCCTCGGAGAGCACGTTAAACCGTCGGTCCCGGTTGCCAATTTATCATCTTTGGCAGTCGTTACAGGTCGGTCGGAGGCCTAAAATAGTCTGACAATTGGTTTAACCCAGATCACAGATTTTCCTCGTTAAAGGGGTTACAAATGTCAGATGGCAGTCGCTTCGTATAAAAATCAGGTGATCAGCCACATCGGGTTGAATCAAGTGCTGACCCCAACAATGTATGGTATTAAGGCCAGGGAGATGATGAGAAATATAATCTGTGGATTTGAATTGGTATTAATTTTTTTTTTTATATTTTATAGTATTTATCTTATCCTTATTATTACTGCGTAGTCTTAAATTAAGTTTATTATTCTTTACCGTTTCGCGTCTGTGTGGAAAATAATATATTTATTTATTTTCTTTCTTTCTTATTTTCAATGACATCCGAATCGTATGGGCAGTTATTAGGCCCACTATATAATCAAAACTGTCATTATTAAACATAAGTGCCCACTAGTGGACCCCACTTAAGATTCCATTAAACTGAAATTCACTCTGAACCTCTGCGGTTCGCCCAAAAACACCCCTATACATATTTACAACCCCTTCGGAAACTTACGTCAAACAAAATTATACTTTACAAAAAGGTGTGGAAAGTACATTTTCATTTGCGCCCATGTTTTTGTATAGATCTTTTATTTAGTTCGGAGCTCGTAAAAAATTTGCTTTGCCAGGTTTATGAATAAAATCCACAGGAAGCCGCGCTCTTACAAGGTTGGCAAATATTATTTACGCAAAATGTTACATGTTACTTAACGCTTAATTACATCATTTTTTTACATACATATGCTCACCCCTGTATTCCCCGAAGGGGTAGGCAGATGATTAAGTGCCAACGTGACAGATGGTGAGTCCATCGCCGTCTCAAACACTTTACATACGTCATTGAATTACTTCTCAAAAATATGCAGGTTTCCTCACGATGTTTTGCTTCACCGTAAAGCACGTGGTGTGAAATCACTGTACATAAGATTTTAAGAAAAACATTGGTACGGGCCCCGCTGGGATTCGAACTTGCGTCGCTTGCGTAGCAGGCGACAGCTCAAACCTCAAGGCCACCACGGCTCTTTTTTCAACCAACAATATTGTACCTTACCCGGACATTGTCATGTCAACATACATTTGATGTTTTTTTTTACTCATGTCAGTGTGTTAACAACCTTAAAAAATATAATCTTATAACTATAATTTTATGAATAAAATTAACTTTGAGAGATAAATATTAATTTACTTTATTAGTAATACTGGCTGTTTTTTGTGCCTTTGCCTTAAAAAGGTCGCTTTTGTGAGCTATATAGATATGAGTGAGATATATAGATATATATATATATATATATATACTAGCAGTTCCCCGCAGTTTCACCCGCATAGACCTAATTTTATGGGTCGACTTTTCACGGAACCATACTTTAAAAAAGTTTCAGAGTTTAGATAATGATTGATTACAATAAAATTCATATTGAAAGCATACTAAAATGTAACGTTTATAATTTCATCACTAACGTTCATCACTTCTCACCTCGTGTTCCGTCCCTGTACCTATATGTATAAAGTATGAAAAGATGTTTATACCTCGAGGCAGGCGAGTGATGAGCGCGCAATAATATCACTCCATCGTGAACACGTGACATACAGACAACATGACTGACCAACATCATCAACCCGCTCGGCTACGTTACACCTCATTCATCATTTAGACCCTAAAAGCGGGCCGGAGGGCCTGCTGGCGGTGGTCGGGTTGGGAGCCTTGATCACCGAGCCGCGGGCCCGAGACGGTGTCAGCACGATGTGGCTCGCGCTGCCTTGCACAGTGAGGTCTCCAGAGGCGGAGATACAGCTGCCCGGGGATGTGACCCGGCAAAGTGTGGGGGGACATCGGTGCGATATATCCCACATTTTGAAGGTTTCTCCCTAGTAAAAAAAAAAGAGTAACACCGTGGAGGGAGTGTCGGTCGGTGTGTGTCCGACATAATCCTTCTGCTATCGCCGCGGTGGTTGGTGTATCCATAACGGATTCTCCACGTAATAAAAAAGATTGAGTTTCACGCAATATTTTATACTCCATACTTTGCATTTATTTTTAACCATGTCATGTCGCAACCAATTAGTTGAACTAATTAGAGCTGTGGTCGCCTTGGGGTTTGAGCAACGCAAGTTCGAAATCCAGCGGAGCCTATACCAATAAGTTTTTCTAAACACTTGTGTGCAGTGATTTCACCGTAAAGCATTACGGTGAAAAAAAACATCGTGAGGAAACCTGCATATGTCTGAGAAGTAATTCAAAGACGTATGTATAGTGCCTGAGACGGCGATGGACTCACCCGCTGTCACGTTGGCACTTAATCATATTCGGTTAAACCCCTTCGGGAACCCTGCTGGGATGGCGTGAACATATCATTTTATGTTTCAATTAATTAACTGAACCATCCTTTATTTTAAATTGGAGAATTTTCACCTGTATGTTGTGAACTTACCACAAATTCGGTCCAAGCTGTAAAGCGCTTCATTCCTCGGTGTTTGATGCAACTTACAACCTGAGCTCATTAAAAAAAAGTGGTTACTAACAGAAAGGTGAGCTCCATCGTCCACTAATTACAAATCGATCTAGTCCCTGAGAATATCACATCGAACAAAAAACTCTTCAGCTTCAAGTATATTAATCAAGATGAAGCACAAACTGCGATTCCTTATAAATTTATCATAGTTAGCCATCCTTGTGTCCCTTGTGTCGTAAGAACCTCCAGAAGTGTTTCCAGGCAGTCTTTGTGCTCGGTACTTTGTCCCGGCTGCATTGTACGAGCAATTTCTTAGCGAGCTATAGCATCGCGCAACTTATTGAAATATGCCACGAACATTGCTATTTACTTAGAGTCAAGTTCACAATAACGTTTACTTGAGTGTTCATAGCTTGGTAGCTAGCACGCCTTTGATTATATAATAAACTAGCGAACGTCACGCGGTTTCCGCATAGAGTACGGTAAATAAAGCCTATGTTACTCGCTGATGATTAGATTTGTAGATTTTCAATAGTGAAAGAATTTTTGAAATCGGCACAGTAGTTTTTGAGTTTATTCATTACAAACATACACACAAAAATGCAAATCTTTCCTCTTTATAGGTAAGCAACTGTTCCTGGGGGACAATAAACACTATGTTATTTAGTGATATTTTTTCCCAGTCTTGTACAATATAAATACCAAATATTTTTTCAAAATCAATTTGCACTTACGCCCGAGGCAAAACGGAGCAATATCAAATTGCGATCACTCAAGCTTTATGCTAATACATTCTGACCCTACTTCCGAATCAACTGTCAATAAGATCAAACCCCGAATCCTCACCATTGTATATTACACTAGCTTCAAAGTAAATATAGACCTTACGGCCAGTTATCATACATATTGATTCGTTGGGCACAAATATCATAAAATAGAAACGTTGCAGAAGGCCGGCTTTCGTTGTGCGGGAATTGTCTTGTGCATGCATATATCATATCTAGTCGGGTCAATAATGAAAATGCAAAAGGATTTATTAATATCAAACCCCTGGTAAGGCACTTATGAACATCGAATTACTAAACATCCATGCATTACATTAAGCATGCAAGTAGATATATACAGATACGTTAGTAAGCAAAGAATAATAAGAATATTCGAATACGCAATCCTGTACTTTTTATTTGATTTATTGACATCTGCTGTCAAAGAAAATCTCGTAGAAAACTCAAAAACCGTTTGACTGATTTGAATATTTCCATCACAGATTTTCATTCTGATATTCTCACTTTCGATACACCTTTAAAAAAAAGAAGATTTTAAATAGCAAAAGTAATTGTTAATTTTTCTACAGTACTACTGAGTTTCTTGTCGGTTCTTCTCAGAAGGCTAGTTTCCGAGTAGTAGCTAGCACCTAAACTGAATACATTATTTTAATTTTTCTATCAGGAGTCGTACAATGAGCCCTTATTACCTTGATATTTCGATTCACATTAGACAGATGATGTGACCTGTATAAATCTGTCACTTTCAAACCGCTGACTTATTGGGGGCATTAAGAGCTTATTGTGGGCCCCTAGGTGCCCTAGCTATAACAGGGCCTATAAACAAAGTAACATTATTCTCACGCTTCGCTTATAGAAACTATTTTAAATGAATGGGAATGACATATGTCACGTGACTGATTTCCATACAATTTGTTTCGCTTCTATTAGAGCAAGAGAGAATATTATTTTTTCCAGGCATACAGGTCGTTTTTGATATCTTTGTACGATGCTATGCGTATGTATGGGCGTACGCCTGATACCGCTAAATGATGGGACCCGGCCTTCTGTAAGTTTTTATATTTGGTTCAAATATGTAGGAAGTGGAGGGCGCCGCCCAATTTGCGTTGATTTCTTTATCCGTTGAGACGTGCGCGTCCCGGAGAGAATTGTAATCAGATTATAGTGAGGCCTCATTGAACGCGAATTACAAGAAGTTAGAAAATAACCCTTTAAAAGTAGGAGGCAATATTATCATAACCATAGATTCCACCCGTAGTTACTAAACATTATTCATTTATTGTTTATCTACTTGTAATTTGTTTTAAGTACATCTATACTCGCTAGCGTCTCCGTCGAATATTTGTATAAGAAATGGTACAGCGACTCCTGGCGGTGACGAAAAGAACTAACATATCTCATACAAATATTGCGAGTGACGCTAGCGAGTATAGATTACGAAAACGGTGGCAAACCCGTGATAGGGGTACTGGGCGTCTATCATCGTTATAACAGTGACATCTAAATGACAGTTAAGAACTAAACGTCTAAGCTAAGAAGTTCTTAATACACACTACTTAAACCCCTATTCCTTGTTTATACAATTATGTTTCTACTTATTGAAATAAAAATATATATTCCCCGCTACCACCCGAGCCCGACCCTAGATATCCTCTTCTAGACATTTACATTCGCCGCCTCGTATAGATGGGCCTTTTCAGCCTTTTATCAGAGTACTGACGGTCACAGACCTCTCACAAATCACTCAAAGGGCCGCTCTGGCTAACGTGATCACAATGGACAGATTTACTTTGTAAAACTCGTTAAAGAATATTCGCTTTATATAAATATAATTTTACTTTTCTTTCGTTTCGACTAAAAAGCCGATTGGGCGTGGTTACGAATTGTCAATAAACGTATTACGGTCACTTTGTTCTTAGGTTGTGTATGGTAGGAGGTAATCTATTGAACTACAGATAAATTGTAGATGGAAAAACCCAATAAAACTTTGCCTGATTCGGAAATCGAACGGACGTGCTCCGTAGTAGCGTTTGCAACGACTAGACCAGAGGCAGTTCCATTTCGCCTGGCTTTGCGTTATCGTGGTGTATGACAAATTAGGCCTGGGAGCCAGGATCAGTCGGAGCAGCCCTTGGTTGGTTGAATGAAACACCGTAACTTGGGCAGTCTTGGAATTTATTGATTCCACAACTGTATTGATTGGTTCCCTTGACGACTACTTGAAGACCACACTATTGATGTTTGACACCGAAATATATAAACAACTAAAAGAGAATCTTAGCATCGAGATGTAAAACAATACAACGCCATCTTTTGATAAGATGGCTAACTACTACAAATAAACTACATTAAACACGTTTATTGTTAATTACTTGAATGAATGAACTATCCAATACAAAAATATTTTTTCAATTCAATCCTGTAGTTTATGGGACGAGTGCGTTCAACCAAACTCTACAGCTCTATAATACATTTATTCTTACGATATTGTCCACAGATACCAAAAGCGATGAAGCTCCGACTTCAACAGGGACCTCCCAAGAAGAGGAAGAACCAAAAGAAGCGTGGATGCGAGCTCCAGGAGGAGGGGTAACGGTGAGAAGTGGAGAAGACGCTCTTCTGACCTGCGTGGTGCTCGGTGCCAGAGGAAGACCAGTCCTATGGCGGCGGGCCAGGGATCTGCAGTTGCTCACTGCTGGTGTCGTCAGAGTCACCAGAGACGACAGGGTTCAAGTGCTGCATGATGACAGTAAGTGACATGAGACAGTTTAACATATGCTCATTATTCCCCGAAGAGGTAGGCACAGGTGTTGTAATAACAGCACCCACTTTTTACCGAAGACAATTAAGTGTTAGCGTAACAGATGGTGAATCTATCTAGTCTCGGGCACCATACATACGTTGTTTGAATTATTTCTGAGACATATGCAGATTTCCTCACGATGTTTTCCTTCACCGTAAAGCACTTGGTGTGAAATCACTGCACGTAAGTTTTTTGCAAAACTCTTTGGTGAAGGCCCCGATGGGATTTGAATCGTTTCACTCGTTTCAGAGATAAGCCGGAACAAACAGATAGACAGACTGAGAAAAAAAAATATCGGTAGAGATATGTATGTATAGATAAGGTACCATGAGCTTATTATGATATTCAGAGAAATATAAGTACATGCTCGTTATATATGGCAATAAAAGTTCATGAGAGACCCTATATCATAAACATTGTGAACATCCCAACCTGACGTTTGATCCACTAAATACATAATTATTAAAATCGTAATGATATTTCAGGGAATTCGTGAGATTAAGTAAATAATTCCAATTCTGCAAATGAGGTTGAATTTAATGTATTGCGGTCGTAAATAAAACATTGGCTCCCCTCAAATGAAGCATTCGCACCGCAAATATTGAATTACCTCATTCCTGCCTTGTGGGATAAAACTGGTTTATTAATGTTTACATGGGCTGGTTAAATATGTATCAAAGCATTTATTTAATAGCCTGTAATTAACTAGAAGTAGCGACTAATAATGAACTGATTAATACTTACATTCGCTCATACCTGTACTCCGAAAGTAGGCAGAATAAATACAGTACACCCACATTTCTCCATTTGTTGCTGATGTCCAATTAATGATGGAAAAACCCAAAACACTTTATGACCGGGGATTGAACCAAAAACCTCATGGTCCGCAGTAGCTTTTGGATCACTAAACCAGCATACTAAGTGAAAACTGATGAAAAAAACAGCAATAGTCAATAAAGGTTCGCCCTAAGCTCGCAACTTCCCAGAAGGGTTTGGCAGATATGTTACAATACAAATCTTCACAAAGGATGTTGGTGTTGTTATAACAACACCTCTGCCTACTCCTTCGGGTAAGACAGTCAAAGTCAAAAATATCTTTATTCGATTAGTCTTTTTACAAAGTATTTTCAAATCGTCAGAATGACATAATTATACAGGATTATACAGTCGTGAGCATATGTTTGTATGTGTTAAAACTATACCTTGCTAATCAATTATATTTACAGCAGAAGAACCTCTACAAGGGCCGGGGATCGCGAAGGGTGGAGATGTGTGGGCCTTGGTCATCAAGTCAGTCAAGGGCTCTGACGCAGGGCTGTATATGTGTGAGCTGAACACTGAACCACCAGTAAGAAGCTTCCATCGGTTAACTGGTAAGTTCAGTTCTAATGGTGTAATAAATAAATTCGAAAGAAAATTTGTTAAACTGTATCCCTCTTATTAAAAAAACATCGCCCTAAGTAATATTTGTTTCAAAGTAGTCAGCTCTCTTTGTGATGAATTTTAAAAGAGATAGATATAATTTTAATTTAATTTTAATGACCAGAATTGAAAAAAGTATGTTGAGATGGTTTGGACATATCGAAAGGATGAGTGAAAGGCGATTAACGAAAGAATGTAACCGGAAGTGTCGGTAGAGGACGTCCAGGGAACAACTACTATGACCAAATTAATAGTATTTTTCAGAAAGGTCAAATTCGGAGCACTCGTAACCGAAGAAAGTGTATGAAGAGATGCATGAATGTGGATGAAGCGAAAGAAGTATGTAAGGATGTGGCAAAAAGTGGTCTCTGCCTACCCCCATGGCATACAGGCGTGAACATATGTATGTATATATGTATAATTTTAATCAGATTTTGGTTTAGTCGCGGTTCAAAACCATGAATTGTAATTTAGGTATGGATGGTTTCAAGGGGAGATGAAGACCCAAACAAATATATGAAAGGGAGTGAAAACAGACATGACGGATGATAGAAAGAATTGGAATAAATAAACACATTTTCTGACCACAAATAAAAGGTATAAAACTAAGCAAAAAGCTTTATACATAGGTACAGTTTCCTTACGAGTTCCCAAAAAAGCAAATCAGCCCTTATTCCTGCAAACATAACTAACAAATCTAACTTCCCAGTGATATCTCGCGGCCTCACGCCTCCTGAGAACACCAACGCTACGGACACCTACTCGGCCAATACGCCAACGTTGTCCACAATGGCCATGGCCCACAATTACACGGACTGCTGTATCATGGCCAACGTCACCAGGAATTGCTTAGGCTTCTGCAGCATACAGACCATCTTGGAAGGCACTGGCCAGGACCCGGAGACATGCCAGCCTGACTTCCCTGCGATTGTCAAGTATAAACACCCTCATCGTTTCTTTGCATATCTTTGTATTAAAATTAACCTTCTTAGTTGTTGATAATAACGTATTATAATATTTTAACCATGTAGGCACTTAATCAGATTCGGTGAAGAGTGGGTGTTGTTATTGCAATACCTCTGCCTACTCCTTCGAATACAGGCGGTAGCATATGTATGTATGTGCATCATAGGGTGTGTGACACTCTTTTTAATAACAACTGATAGTTATCTCGTTTTTGTTTTCCTTTTTGTATTTTAATAGTATATTGTCACTAGAAGGAATATAATAGAAGGAAAGGTAGAAGGGAAGAGAGGGAGAGGAAGACCACGGCTAACATACATGAGACAAGTTAAGGAAAAGGTGTCTGTCATGACATATAAGGAGGTCAAAGAGATGGCACTGGACAGAGACAAATGGAAAGAGTTGCATCGGTTACACCGACAAGAGTTATTACGACAAGTGTTACTCTTAAATTCATGATGATAATGATTGTCACTAGAACCATGCATATGTAAAAAAAAACAGCTCGATCGGACACTAGAAAATTTCAAATTTAGCTTGCTATTTTAATAACATAATTAAAAATTATGCCTTAATTCCAAGTCCCGACCTTCTGCTGAACTAAATAGCAAGGTCTTGAGGTTCATTTATATTCAAATATATGCACGCCACACGCTAGAAGTACAACGTTATTACTGAAATTAATGACGTCGTTACTAGGTACTATAAGATCCGTTTGATATTATGCGAAGTCTTATAACCTTCCTTTGTAATCTTCATTCAATCTTCAATCGCTTCGATGAGTTCGATATTTCAGATCACCGTGAAGAAATTCAGTGAGGTCATAGTTCTATAACAAATAAAGGAAAGAAAGGATAACGTCGCTTAAATGCTAACACCTCGGAAGTCAAATTGCGCAACTTTTTAGGAGAGCAAAATACCGTTTAATTTTTCAAGCAACTATGTAATGTTATGTTACTCCACGTGCTAATGAACATAATAAGTTAATAGTTGAGACTCTTGTGTTTGATTCGTCAAATGATGCGGCTTGCGATGCCCTATAGAATGACATGCGAAACGTATTTCAGTCAAAATATGACTTCCGCGGTGTAAACAGACAGAGCGGAGAGATGGTAGGTCCTATTTGGTCAGCTCATCATCTATGTATCTCATTTGCTACTAAAGGAGACGCACACACTATATACATTTAATCTGATGTAAACATACATACATATGCTCACGCCTGTATTCCCCGAAGGGGTAGGCAGAGATGTTGTTATCACAACACCCACTTTTCACACAAGATAATTAAGTGCCAACGTGACAGCTGGTGAGTCTATCGCCGTCTCAGGCACTATACATACGCCTTTGAATTACTTCTCAGAACTATGCAGGTTTTCTCACGATGTTTTCCATCACCCTAAAGCACGTGGTGTGAAATCACTGTACATAAGTTTTTTAGAAAAACTCATTGGTACAGGCCCCGCTGGGATTCGATCTTGCGTGGCTTGCGTAGTAGGCGACTGCTCAAACCCCAAGGTAACCACGGCTCTTCTAACAGCGTCTATTTTAGTGCTGAGCAAAGGTTTCACTGCCTTCTTCGTGATGTTAGTAAACTATCCTTGTCACAGATGCATGGCTGACGGTAGAAACCACGTGCCCTGCTGCGTTCAGGAGAGGGTCCCAGACATTTGCCAGGATGTCTGCCGAGGAGAGTTCACTCCCGTTACTGATAACATCAAGACCCATTACTCTTGCGCATCATATATGGAGAAGACCTTGGCTTGCATCGTTGAAGGGATCGGTAAGTAATACTGTCAAATATGATCATAGTTTGAAAGCTGCTTACATATTTGGAACAGAAAGTAAAATCAACATTTAGATACCCCATTACCGGACACTTATCAGAAAGTATCTGAGATTTTTAGAAGATTTTTCAGAAAAAAATCACGTAAATTTTATAAATATTTACTAAAAGAGTAATTTTTTACTGATTTTCTTGCCGAATTCTTCTCACCGAAAGCAAACTTTCGAACCTGGTGGTAACTTGTATAATCCAGTATAATCATGACGTTCTGAGGGTTTAAAAGTTAATTGTTTAAAGGTTAATCAAATAAAGCTATTTTTAATTATGAATTTTTGAATTTCAACTCTTCCAGAACTGCTCCCTAGTCCGCCAGAAGAAGTCGAAGTAGAACCAGTGAACGAGAAACAGCTGAACGTGACTTGGTCTCCTCCAGTAGAAAACACAGATACAGTAACAGAATACATAGTCAACGTAACTGTTCTAAGGTCATTCGACGCTTATGTAGCCGCTTCTGAGAGCGCGATGAAAACCAACAATAGTATGAAAACCACTCAATCAACTACCTTTAAAGTGCCTGCGAACAAAAGCTTCCTGGTTGTCAGCGACTTACTTCCCTACACGATGTATGAAGTAACAGTGACCTCGTATAATATACATGGATCCAGCTTGCCTAGTTACGCTGTGAGGTAAGACATCTATTACGTGAATTGTAACAAACATGATCAAATTACCTTTGGAATTATTTTTTATTGTATTGCTAAGTAGATGCGAAAAGTTTAGGTTCAGAGACGACAAAATTGCTATGCATAAAAAAATTAGAATATTTATCTTCTTATGGATTCGAATTGAAAAAAATATCCAGTAACCTTTTATTCGAATGAGAAAGCATCCAATAGGAAAAGTCGGGTACGACCGTTCTATGGAGAACAGTCGGATTATAGATAATACAATTTGCATCCACAGTACAGCGGAGATTGGTATATTATTCTGGTTTGAAATCGAAGATAGTGATGATTTGTTCAAATTGTATTCATTATTGGTGTAAAATATGTCCATTGTTCAAAGCGTTTGGTCTCTGAGGGACTTACTATATGTCCCGTTGGTACATATCCTCTACATCGAAGAACATATCCAATCCTTTTAAGACTGCATGAAGACTTTAAACAAGTAATTCCTTCCCCTAGGTCATTAACCTTAACCCCAGGCAAGATGAAGAACACAGAAGTGGCTGCAGCCCCTAAACTTCCAGATGTTAGACGTTGTTGCGTAACAGCTGGAGTCAATCACTATGGATGCGTTGACAAGCTCTGCGATCCTACCAAGACCTTCGAGATCGGCGTAAGTGTTTATCAATATCGTGAATCTTTATGTGTATATTCAGCCAAAAGAGAAGTTTCATACAAACGGCCCGTGCTGTACACTCACAATCGCTCAGCAAAGGGCTCACGCACACTCCGTCAGAGTACAAACATATGACGTGTAGGACACTCACTCATAGGCACTCAGCAACGGGTGCCATGCCATGGTGTGCACTCACACATAGTCGTTCAGTAACGGGTTCATGCACGCTCCATCAGAGTACAAACTAAAGAGGGGGGAGGGGGAATTGCAGCGCGTATGTGTGAGTATATTGAATATTTACTCACTTTACGTGTGTTTTCATTCATCAAAAACATTCATACGTAAAACGACGCATTCCAAGGATATGGCTTGCGTAAGGAAATTCGCAGTCAATGCACTATTCAAATTATCGTCACACGCACATCTAGATACATAAAATATACCATAAATAATAAATGTTCCATCTAAATGTTCCATGATATAACAATCATTAGACACACTCATATCCATGGACACCTCATTTGAGACTAACGCACAATCATCTAGAAGGGTCATTTCTAACCCTCAGCTACAGGTGACAGATCTGATGATATGCGCACCTTGGGCCGGCGTAACCTTCGGCTGCCTCGCCAATGGAATGGACCACACTCCCTGCTGCAGGTCGAGAGGACTCCCCGAGTCTTGCCTACCGCTTTGTAGTGGTAACATTACCACTTTGGACTTCAATCATTTCAAGTAAGTAATTTGGTGTTCCATTGTCTTATCTCACTCTTTGAAAAGGCAAAAAAGTAAAATTATCGTCACAAAATGTAATCCGTGAAGTAATATATCATCCCGCATATCTGGCTGCAACAGCGAACTAAATATGTGCTAAAACTATTTATTAGTGCGTGCACCAAATTTTCGGCGACTCTGCCTATTTCTTTGAAGACCTTCTGGGAAGACATAAGCATAATGTTTACTTATCGATCTTACAATAAAGTCGCCTCGTTGGTCTTCTAGTAGTTGCAAATGTAACGACGTAAGTCGGGTTCTGAGTTCGATCCCGAGGAGGACAAAGTGATTCTGAAAATCAAATATTTGTTCAACTTGGGTCCTGGTACAGCACTTATAAATGTCGAACACTTGCCACCTGTATATTGGCATTAGCAGCCAGGAGTCTGGAATAGTGCCAGATTATGTCAATAGGATCGCTCCCTTCAGGGAATGCAGACGAGTATATATGTATATATATTACAAATGAAGTAAATGGACCAGGTGTCTCCGGTACATGTCATCGTTCACCAACTGCCTGCTGCAAGGCTACGGAGTGCTCCCAGGAGCTCCTTCCCGCCTCCACCTCACCAACATCGACACCGACTACGTCGTGGTCAACTGGGCCCCCCCAGACGCCCTCGCAGACACTGTGCAGTACTACAACCTGCACTATAGGGCACTCGTGGCTGGAGAAGATTATGGGACACTGGAGAAGGTGAGTTCCCTTTGAAATATTTTGACGATTACAGGCTGTATGGAAAATAATCTGTAAAACAAATTCTATTAAACACTTGGAAAAGTTTTAGGACGAGCTCATGTAACTTTACCACCGTTTCCAAATTAAATCATGACATGTTAATTACGTGGAAATTAAAAGGAATGATATCACATTCTAATCAAAAACATCATCAGTGTTATTGACCATAATATTCAACTGCATTTGTGAAAGAAACAAATGAACCGCTTCACGTCATTATCACCACTTCATAATCAGCACTACTATTCAGCGTGGCACGATCCTGAAATACCGATTCTGGTAAACAAATATTCGAAATTATATTTCTGTAATATTTTTGTATAGGAAATAATTTTACTCATACATAAATAATAATAATAATGATCTCCTACCGAATTTCGGTTACGGCGGCTAATATCAACGAGGATCAGTCATGTACGCAGGAGATATTATAGTGCACAAGTGTGTGCGCAAACACAGGTGCACTCTTTATTCCCTCACTCTCATAGTGGGATGGGAGGCAATCCGACACGACCGGAGAGAGATCAGGCGTAGGACCAACGGTGCAACGTGCGCCCCGAGGCACGGGGGTGGAAACACCGCCAACTTCCAAACTCCGGACATTTTATTGTGAATTTCTTGACAGAAAAATCCAATATACAGTTTTGACTCGGGACCTCGTAATCGGCAGGCGAACATACTAACCACTATACCAATGAGGCAGTTAATACAGTTAGTTAGTCATACATAAAACAGTTAGCTAGAAGTGTATTTCGTACCCAGGTTCATTCGCCGTACATCCTCGAGGACCTGGAGTCAAACTCAGACTACGAGATCTACGTGGAAGCTGTCAATGAGCACGGAGTAGGCGAAGGATCTGCTCGGCTTATATTCAGGACTCAGAGTCAGGTAAGTAACGCACTATTAGGGCTCCGGTAGGTACCAAAAAAAGTAAAAATGGAACCTTTTTACCCACTCTCGTATCACGCCTTTATATATCTCAATATCGATTTCAAATTGGTAGCCAGCTTTACCTAGTACTTCTATATATTTACCTTTAAAAATAATCTCTAAGGGTTCCAACTATTAGTGGTTTAAGCAGATCGTATTAAGAACTTCTTAGCTTTGACTTAACATTGTGGTATCATCGTAGATAAAGACAAATGTTCGCTAAGGCATCACAAATAAAATATCAAAGCTATGAAGTTTGTAAGACATCACAGCTATAACGTAAAGGTAAACCCCATGGTCTTCTTTTAGCAAAATGTTCTGTATATCTTCAATATTAAATGTAGGTACTTCGCCTTCATGTGGCATAGCCGTATTTATACCGTATGCATACATACATATGCTCACGCCTATATTCCCCGAAGGGGTAGGCAGAGGTGTTGCAATCACAACACCCACATTTTACCGAATATTATAATTGCCAACGAGACAGAGGGTGAATCTATCGCCGGCTCAGTCACTAAACATACGTCTTTGAATTACTTCTCAGGCATATGCAAGTTTCCTCAGGATGTTTTCCTTCGCCGTAAAGCACGTGCTGTGAAAACCTCATCGGTTCAGGCCCCACTGGGTTTTGAACTTGCGTCGCTTGCGTAGCATCTGCACAAACCCCAAGGCCACCACGGCTCTTTATAACTATGTAAATAAAACTGAATGTTGTTCTTTTAGCTAATAGAAGAAGAGGTAGAGGATTCAAACGCGTACAACGTGACAGCGTGTTGTGAACGTGTTCAACTAGCGGGGGTGTGCATGCCCCTGTGCTCGTATGATGCCAAGATGTCTGACTTGAGGATGCTGGCGCCGCTCTGTGCTCAGGACTTCCATAAACTGCTCCGGTGCGGGGCTGGAGGTGAGATTATACTTCTCAACCGCGAACTCATTGCTTAGGCAGAAGAAATGTTGATTCTTCACAGAATTACTTAAAACAACTAAAAGAAGGTGTTATGAAAGTAGGTAATAAATAAAAGGTGGTGAATTCCTCGACATTCATAAATGCCTTACCAGGGCCTCAACTGAATATAACATTTTCATTTTCAATGGTAACAAATTACAACCTTAAGTGAGCAGTGTATGAACATTTTATGCACTAAAATTTTTAGAAAATTACTTTAGTATAGAGCGGTGAGTTTAAGTCTTGCTTGTTTAAAGAACAAGGATGGTGAAATCCCAAAGACACTGAAGTCAAGTTTTTTTTATTAGGTTTATATTTATTGAGTCTTGGGGTCAACTATGATCGCTGGTACCATTAAATTGAACGTCAAAGTTCTTATTACTCTCTGTTTAAAACAATCATAGTGGGCCCCCTATATTTAAATAATAGATTTCTAAAATAACTAGGCTTTGTAACATTTGACGACATTACGATTACATAACATTGTAATGAGACTAATGGAAAATTTGTTCAAAAATCTCCATTGAAAAATAAAAAAATTTAAAATGTATTTATTTGCAGTAGTAAGTAGGAAATAGGTACATGCAGTCTTTACAGATTATATGGCTACTAAATCTACTCGCGTATTTACATAGTTTGAGTTTTCCTGTGGTTTTCACACTAGGCAAGCCTGTATCGCGAAAACCTGTTTGATTTTCCTAATTCATTTATTGACACGTAGGTCGTCGTTTACTATTACCAATACATTCAGTTTTGGCATTTTCAGCAATACATGATAAACATTATATAATAAAAAAGTAAAAAAGAATAATAATAATAAAGCAAAAGTAGGGGGGAAAGAAGCATATTATGTTATGATTTAGGTTTGTATATTTCCTCAGTCCGAGCTCCCTTCGATGGCAATGGGGTTTTGGACATTTTTTCCAGTATTGATGGGGATTTTCAGTAGGGATTATTGGAACAGCCCTGTTTCTAGAATAAAGACTACTTATAATCTTATAGATATAAAAATTAATCCTATATCCCTTGGTGAATGGCTGGACCGATTTTACCGGGACATTCACTGGCTGATGTTTCATGAAGTAACTTAGGTTGAATAAAAAAACATGAATGGTTCCGTGGGAATGAAATTAAATATATAAAATAATTATCTTATTGTTCAATAATTTGACTCTAGTCCTATTTTTACATCTACTTACATATTTATTTGGGTGTAAGGTCGTAACCACGAGTCGTGTTGCGCGCGGCGCGGCGTCCCCTCCAACTGCCGCGGAGTGTGCTCGGGGACCTACTCCGGCGGAGTTAACACCTGCGTGCCTTACATTGGCAATATCGTGCAGTGCTTCGAGGAAGGTACCTACTATTTTAACCCTCTTACACAACCCTGAAGCGATCTCGTCACACTTTCCCAAAAGAGTTTTTCGAAGGCTAGAAAAATGCACGGAAATGACATAAATCAGTCACGTGACATATGTCATTCCTGTACATTTTGTATCGCTTCTACTAGCGAAGTGTGAGTGTAATGTTACTTTTCGTACAGGCCCAGGGGCCTAACCATGAGCGTTCAATGATACTTCAGTTGTGTCAAGTGACAGATGTAGTCACGTCATATACATCTGTCTCATAATATATGTCAAACTACGAGTATCATGGCAATTAGAGCTCATGATAAGGCCCCAGGGGCCGTCACGGGTCAACTTTCTGCTAGACACGTAATCATTGTCGGTGAGAAATTACGTTGAGCAGATACCGCCACGAGAAACCGTCACTCAGTGAAAATTGTGGGGTAACTGCACATATATATTTAATTCGCGTCTGCTGCACATGTTTCCATATTGTCAGACAGAGACAGACTCATAAAATGACTACAATGTATTCAGGTCAGCGCTCATAGCTTGTGACGGAGCCTGTACTAACTTGCTTTTTTTCTATTAAATAACTATGCTATATTTTTTCCATAGAAACTTAACCATTGTATTTCTCCAAAGGTACCGGCGTCCTGCCAGGACCACCTCGCGAACTTCACGCCGTTGTGTCCTCCAACAAGCTGTACTTGGACTGGGCTCCACCGCAAGATGGCGCAAACGCCACTGCCTATACAGTCTACTGGCAGAAGGTTGACAACACCACCCAAGCTTACAGCTACAACACTATGCAGTATAGTTTCAATGTGAGTCACCATTTTTCTACATATATACATATGCTCACGCCTGTATTCCCCGAAGGAGTAGGCAGAGGTGTTGTAATCACAACACCCACTTTTTACCGAAGGTGATTAAGTGCCAACGTGATATATGGTGTGTCCATCGCCGTCTCAGACACTTTACATACGTCATTGAATTACTTCTCAGAAATATGCAGGTTTCCTCACGATGTTTTCCTTCACCGTAAAGCACGTGGTGTGAAATCACTGCACATAAGTTTTTTGAAAAACTCATTGGTACAGGCCCCGCTGGGATTCGAACTTGCGTCACTTGCGTAGCAGGCGACTACTCAAACCTCAAAGCCACCACCACGGCGCTTTTTCTTGGACAAGTTATTTCATCACATCACAAGTTACCTTTGCCTTAAGTGAATCTTAGAATGAGCTCTCTAACTTTAAAGAACGATGGGAAGCCTTAATAGATTCACCACAGCACCCTTAGCCAGCTGGGAGGAAAGTGCCTGTTTGTCTGTCTGTTACATATTTCACGGCTGTACCGATTTCGCCGATATCTACACTCATCATCATCTCCCTGGCCTTACCCCATACATTGTTGGGATCGGAACTGATACAACCCAACCCATCTGAACTTCGCAACCGCTTTTACGAGGATAGTTTGTAATTTGGGTTAAACATGGTATCAAACTATCTTAGGCCTCCGACTGACCTGTAACGATTGCCAAAGATGATAAATTGGCAACCGGGACCGACGGCTTAACGTGCTCTCCGAGGCACGGAGGGAACTCTTGGCTTGGATTGGCAACTAGTGCATAATGATGGGAAAATGAATCCTTCTGTCTGATACTCTGTCACAACAATAGGTCAGACGGATAATTAAAAATAAAACTTGGACGCTGCCTAAGGTTTTTTCGAGTTTTCATTTCACATATTTTTCTTATCCAGCAAACTAAAGTGTCAGACACAATGACCCGCATCGATGACTTGGAGACCAACGGCACATATCACGTGTTTGTGGTCGCCACCAACAAAGAAGGTGCATCTCTGCCCTCCAGTATGCTGCTGTTCAATGTCACTGAGGGTAAGTAGATAACGATACAGATTTTTCGTTCCTTTGCGAAGTTTCGTTTTCGAAAAGAGTTAAAGTTATTAAACACTCTTCCACCAACAAGTTTTTAGGTTCCTAAAACAATGGAAGTTTAAATTATAATTACATTGGGTACTAACAGGATCTGTGACGGTGTGCGTAAGATGGTATACGGAAGGAAAAAAGAAAATTTTAGTTCATTGACGTTGATCCGATTTGAGGTCAATTAATTATCAACTCTCCCGAGACACTAAGCTGCCATAATAAGGTTCGAATCCCCAATACGCTGATGCCCCACATTGGGCGCCAAAGTTCTCACAGCTTTAGATGCAATATCTAACTACCCACTAAGTTCCTGAATATAGTCAGTTAAGTATGTTATATATCCTTGCACCAATTATTAAATTATGTTTGCCTTCACCAGTCTAACGCAGACCCACCTTCGTGACATTTTCGACAAACCTCCGTAGTTTATTTCAATGTTACTTAAATAAACATGCTTGCAATTAATTAACAAATAAATTGCAAGATTGGTAAATTAAAAGAAAAAAATAATTGCAGTAACAGAAAGTACTGTTCTTCCACATTTAGATGAGAAGGAGGTATCAGGTATACCCTCCCCACCGCACTCGCTGTCAGTGTCCTCCCACTCGGCGACCTGGCTCACCCTCACGTGGCAACCCCCGCAGTTCTCACACCCTGATGAGAAGATCACATACACGTAAGTCACTTATCACATTACTAATCATGGTTAAATCAAGACTTGGCCAAATTAGCAATAATTTCTATGACCATCTCTTTTCAAACCAATATCACAAACAGCAGATGGCTGTAAGGTTTGAACAGTCGGCTACCATGCAAGCGACGCAAGTTTGAATCCCAGTGCTATACGATGAAAGAAAATATCGTGAGAAAACCTGCTAGTATATCTGAAAAGTCATTCAAAGACGTTTGTATACTGCCTGAGATGGCGATGGACTCACCATCTGTCACGTTGGCACTTAATCATCTTCGCTGAAAAGTGAATGTTGTTATTATAACACGTCTGGATACTTCGGGGAACATATACACAAAAAGAGGCAAAGCTACTGCTAAGCCAAGGATTTTCAAGGGTATTGAAACGAACGAATATACAAATCGTTGCTCTATTATGAAATTAAACTGGGCTGCCTATAGTTGTCGACATTTGGCGCAGACATCTATAGCCAGAAGGTTTCCCGGAAGTAATGATAATTTTCTTGTCCTCCAAACCAGATTGTTCTTCAAATCACCGTCCCAGCTCGGCCAGAGCAACGCAACCAACATCACGACCACAGTCCCTGGACATACCCTGGAGAAGCTCACTCCTAACACCCAATACGTGGTGTGGGTCAAGGCACATGCTGCAGCAGGAGATTCCTTACCTTCCGAGACCCTACTGGCCTGGACCGATCCCGCGTATCCTGCTTTTGTTGAGGTATGAATGTTTGCGAAACGTGCATGCAGAAGAAATAGAATATGATGTTTCTATATCTACTCCTGGGTCCCTACCATCATTGATTTAAGCAGAGCGTCGTATAAAAGCTTAGTCGTTAATTTGGTACCGCAAAATTTTACTTCAAACCTTAGCAGTTCTTAATACGTGCATAAACGATCATAGTTGGCCCCCAAATCGTAAGTATATGAGGTCGAATATGGAGCTCGCTTACATTCTATTCCTCCAACGTCCTATCCAACTGTTCCAGTTGGAAACTTGTATATATACTGCAATGCGCTTGAAAACTCTTATTGCGCGATTTAGGATATTGTTAGTGAGTAGCGCCATCTATGTAGCGAGTGGAGAAACATGCTACAAGACAATCATAAATAACAGAGTCATCCCTCGTTATCTTGTATATAAACCTCCTGCTTTCATCCAACAGCCTCCGACAGTGAATCCAGTGAACCTGGTGGTGGAAGGGTCCAGTATGACCATCCTCTGCATCGCCATGGGAACACCTACTCCTACCATCTCCCTTTACATCTCTGGTAAGACTTATTGTATTTAATTTAAATAACTGTCTAATGTATGAAGAAAGAGGTAAAAAAAGATAATGATAGGTATATATAATAATAATAGTGTTTCGTTAAATGTCTGTATGTGATTTTATTGTGATAGTGATTGTTTTAGCTAAAAAAATAATTTAACCAGAGGTGTTGCAATAACAACACCCACATTTCACCGATTATGTTTAATTGCCAACGTGTCAGAGGGCGAGTCCATCGTCGTCTCAGGCACTATATATACGTGTTTGAATTACTTCTCAGCCATATGCAGGTTTCCTCACAATGTTTTCTTTCACCGTAAAGCACGTGGTGTGAAATACAATTTTAAGTAATACAAATAAATCATATAAATATATAAGCCCATGGACACAGTTCCAATGCACAAAATTTCATAAAAGATTATAAAAACTAAGTAGGTCATACGTTCCACAGGTCGCCTGGTGAGACAAGAAGTGACGCGTCACATGGTGACAGTAATCCACAACGTAACAAGAGACATGGACCAGATCTCCTGCTATGCGGACAACGGCTACGGAACACCTATGCAGGCTTCACGGAAGATCAACATCTCACGTGAGTTAAAAACATTTGTATCCAACACGTTAGCCCTTATATTGTTTTTCTATTTCGAGGAGCTCGTGTCACAGTTGCTATTGAGCATATCATTCGATCAGCGAAGTTAAGCAACCCAAAGCCTAGCCAGTAATTGGATGCGTGACACCCGAATTCCCTCCGTGCCTCGGAGAGCACGTTAAGCCGTCGGTCCCGGTTGCCAATTTATCATCTTTGGCAATCGTTACAGGTCAGTCGGAGGCCTAAAATAGTCTGACAACTGGTTTAACTCAAATCACAGATTTTCCTCGTTAAAGGGGTTGCGAAGGTCAGATGTCGCTTCGTATAAAAATCAGGTTAGCCACATCGGGTTGAATCAAGTGCCGACCCCAACAATGCATGGGATAGGGCCAGGGAGATGATTGTTTTTTTATTTAAGATCAGTTCAGATTATGATTTTTTGTCTATCAACGAATTTGAGTTCGATTTGAGAAAAAACTTTCTCAGAAGAAGAAGAAAGTTCCGATTTGTATGCTCATGTCATCGAGGTTTCATCAAATCAAAAAAGTCGCTTTGCGAACCGCGATTTAAACTTACGTGGTGCGACTATTCTAACCACTCGGCCAACAAGCGCAACATTATAGCTCTTGTTATGAAAGCCCAATAATAGTTGGGAATGACGTACAAATTCATATTTATAGTTCCTTAGGACTTAGCACGATAGTATTTTGAGTAATGGTGCCGCAACTTTTTGATTAGGTTGCAACAATCGTGGTGGTGCTGACTAAGCAGCCATCTAAGAACCATTGGTAGATTAATTGTTCATCTTCCCTCGTTTGATGTTGTATGGTGAATTCCCTTAGCCTCGAAATATATATGCTCACGCCATCCCAGAAGGGTCCCCGAAGGGGTAAGCAGAGGTGTTGTAACAACACCCACATTTCATCGAATATGATCAAGTGCCAACGTGACAGAGGGTGAGTCCATCGCCGCCTCAGGCACTATACGTACGTCTTTGAAATACTTCTCAGACATATGCAGGTTTCCTCACGATGTTTTCCTTCACCGTAAAGCACGTGGAGTGAAATAACTGCACATAAGTTTTTTTCTTAGAAAAACTCATTGGTACAGGCCTCGCTGGGATTCGAACTTGCGTCGCTTGCGTAGCAGGCGACTGCTCTAACCCCGAGGCCACCACGGCTCGAAATATTGTCATGATAAGTTTCGAGGAACTATAAATATGAGTTCTGTTTAAATTTCGAATGTTTAAGAAAAAAAAGTACATATTCCTCACCAGATGTGCCAGCCATCCAAGCGTCAGGCATCACGATGGCAGCGGCTGGTGACTCAGTGATCCTGGAGTGTAGGGTAGCAGCCCTCCCCAAGCCCACCATAGCCTTCTGGAGAGACCCTAACGGCAGAACTCCAGTCATCGACGGACCTAACTACACTATACAACTGCTCGCTGATCCCGAGGTAAGTCGACAAGATGGTTTTGTATTTGTTTTGTAACTGGGAAAATATTTCTGTAGGTTAAAATTATCAATTATAAACAGTAATTAAAAATATCGCAAAAAATTTCAGCTCTTTGAATTTTATATTAATTTATTTCGGTTCACCAACTATTATAAAATTTTAACGTTTGTTGTTCATCATCGCCCTGGCCTTAACCCATACATTGTTGGGATCGGCACTTGATTCAACCCGATTTGGCTGATCACAAAATTTTTTTACGAAGCGACTGTCATCTGACCTTCGTTATCTCTTTTACTAAGAAAATCAGTAATCTATGTCAAACCAATTGTCAGACTCTCTTAGGCCTCTGATTGAGCTGTAACGATTACGCAAGATGTTAAATTGGCTACTGGGACTGAAGGCATGGAGGGAAGTCAAGCGGTTACCTACCCAACTACTGGCTTGGGTTAGGGTTGCTTAACTTCGCTAATCGGATGATATGTGCAATAGCATCTGTGCCACGAGTTGTAACTTCATCATCATGAATTTAAGTGTAATCGATGCATTTCTTTCCACTTGTCTCTGTCCAGTGCCATCTCTTTGACCTCCCTATACGTCATGACAGACACCTTTTCCTTAACTTTTCTCATATATGTTAGCCGTGGTCTTCCTCTCCCTCTGTTGTAACTTACGTTGCTATAATTAGATTTGTATACACAATCACTGTACGTAGTAAATTTACTTAAGTTAACGTAAGAAAAATGACGTTCAATAAATGTTCCAAGTGTCCCTTATATTGAATAAAACTTTTTGATTTGATTTGATTTGATTTGACTTATAGGTAAACACAGGATGCAAATATTTGATCATAAGTATAGTTGACTGAAAACAGAACTTTGTGTGCAATACAATATATTATGTGTCAGATTTCAACTTTTAACGTGGAGAATCCGTTATGGATACACCAACCGCCGCGGGGGCAGCGGAAGGGTTATGTCGGACTCACACCGACTAAACTCCACGGTGGTGTCTTCACATGCTTCGCCGTGACCCCGCCAAGATTTCAACGTCCTATAAACCACTTAATCGCTAACTAGTTATTTATGAGCGAAAGAGTCTAAAGCCTCTCCAATTTCAAACATATCCCTTAATCCAACCGATCCAGAATATTCAACTAAGGTTTTTGCGGTTATCCTCGTAACTTACACCCTTCGAATATGATATTTCGATTAATTCCGATGCAAATTGTGATTCTACGTGTAAAGTGACCCATTTCTAATCCGCTTCCCATCGACCGACTCGAGAATATTCAATAACCCATTTGTTATTCATAATGTCTTCTCTAGATATCTCAATTTGCATAACTTTCGATGATAAAAAAACATTTCATAAATTGAGTTTCAGCTAGATAGATTTTAGGTAGGTTTTACAATGAAAGGTTGTCGAAAAGGTTTCTGAAACTTTTTAATTATTTAAATATTTGAATATTCGTCGAGTAGGGTTGGATTTATCTCAAAGGTGAATATTAGACTTACCTCCTGTATACATAATTGGTTATCTATGAACTAAATATTAGTACCCTAAAAAAAAGTTTAATACCCTATTGTACTTGTACAGTATAGTAAAGCCCCTTACTGTAACTATACGCCGGGGCCGCTTATAATCGCGTAGATGCGTCTGTGTGAGTGTGTCACTTCGAACCATTTGTTCCTGGATTCCTGCCTATAATTATGAGTAATATGCCAGTTTTCAGTAATATTTCAAATTTTCGCGCTGTTGTCTATAGTGCGTGGGTGTACGGAACTTAACTAATTCCACACCTTATCGCTTCTCGCGTAGGCATCGGTGGCCTTAGGGTGGCGAACAGGGCAATCGCCCGGGGCCTCGTTCTTGCAGGGGCCTCGCGTCAAGAAAATTAAAAAGAAATACGTTTTTCTTAATCAAATTTGTTTTAATATAAATAACAAAAATATAATAATAAATAATACCTGACAACCAGACCCACTTTCGCATCGCATAAGTATTTTGCCGTAGTACAAAGGGCCTCGCAAAGACCTGCCGCCCGAATGCAATATCCATTCCAGAATTGACCTGAGTACTTGTGAATTTAGCAGCAACTATGAACATATATTCACGAAAATTCAAGAACTCTTAAAGACGTAATACTTCTAGCTTGAAGGACGATTGAAAATCACATTTTATTAACAATATGAATGTCTTCCTAGGATCAAACCAAGTACACAATGCGTCTGATTATAAAGAAGATCACGGAAGCAGACGAAGGGGACTACTTCTGTCACGCGGAGAACGCCTTCGGGAAGACATTGAGGCCTGTGTCTGTCAGACTGAGGCCCACCAATCCTCACCACAATGTTACTGAGTGCTGCACGCAGGTATGGAACTTATCAATATTATACATAATAGACTAATCACAAAGCTACTGATGCTTAAAAGTTTAACAAGTAATACCGATAAATTTGTGTTGATTCCATAGAGAATAACCGAAAAGAGAAAAGTTGCAGTCACTAAAATATGTTTATAATGGTTAATTAACGAAAGTTGCCAACATGTTGCACCCTCAGAACGATAAAACGTCAATCCAAAAATTTGCAAAATGAATTATGTTAACTCTAAGACTGACCTCCAAACGTATTTCTACATCTAGTTTAAAAAAAATTTTTAAAGTGATATTTATGCACTTATTGACAATGCGCAACCTAATTTTGTTCAAAACCGATATTTTATAAAGATATAAAAAATATGATTTTTGAATTGAGCCTCTATTGTTCTGAGGGTGCTATGTGTTCAATATATTTTACATCTGTGGCTTCGGTAATAACTCACTATAATGTAATCGCCTCACTGTTTCCTTATCTTCCTCCTTCTCCTCTTCCTTGTCTATGTATTTTTTTTTCTACTTCATGTTGTCTATGAGCACGCTCACTCCTCATCTCGTCTTGCCGCCATTATCTTGTTACACATTACTTACTAAATTAAAACTAAAATAAAGATTCAATTATATATCGTTGATCATGAAAAAATCTAGAAGTGGGCTTAATTTTTTCCTTAATTTGATTTGCATTGACTTGGTAGTCAATAAGAAACATTCAAAACAGATATAAGTTAACTCGTATAGAGATAAATAGCCAAGCTGACCAAACCACGAACCCAAACTAATATTCAATCTAAATACGGCTGACTTCCGATAGCGAACAAAATTAATTCGTACCCATTGTTCAGCGATTGCACCGGATTGATAACACAAGTTCCTCTTTGGGCTTATCTCGATGTTGGCAGAGTTGTGTTTCTTACCAAGCTTAACTTTGTTGTCAAACGTACTTTATTAGAGACGTAGTAGCTGTAGGATTTGAGTAAACGCTTATTTCGCAAACGACGCAAGATCCCAGTTGAAATACGAACTCGTGATCACAATTCATGCGTCGAGTTTTTCCTTCGTCTTGTTTAGCACGAAAACCAACAGATGGCGCAAGTTGAGATCACGAGTAGCTCTGGTTCGTCTCTCTAACCATTTTTAAGAATTTAGAATGTACATGTGTGTCATGCATAAAAAAAAGAAGTAATACTTCCTTTTTTGAAAAGTTTTGGAACCTCTGTTGTAGATGAACGTGTCGTCATCGTGCATGGACGCGTGCACCTTCCACGTGGACATGGACAGCATCATGGACCGACCCGAGTGCATGAATGACTTCGACAAACTAATGAAGTGCGCCGCTGATGGATCTGGTAATTAGCACTTCCATTTATACTGGTACTAGACTAGCTGACCTTCCTTTTGACTCAGGTTATGATAACGCCCTTGGCACTGCACAAACGGCGTGACCGATTTGTATGTATATTTGGGTGCATATCGGGCAGGTCTGAGAATCGATCAACATATATTTTGATACCCCTAAATGATACCTAAACCACCCCAAAAAAATATGTGTATGGCAATACAATGTTTGCCGGGCATAGCGAGTCAACCTTAAATCATTCCAAACCTAATCCAGACCACCGGAGTTGCTGCGCCTCATGGGGTGTTCCTCGCAACTGCCTGGAGCTGTGTCGAGGAGGCTCAGTGTCCAGGAGTTGTGCCCTCCAGCACGCCAGGCGGGCGCTGGCTTGCTTCAGGGACTCCGGGGCTAGGATGCCGGGACCACCCAGGAACTTGAAGGCTCATGTTGCCCCCACGCCTAACGCTGTTTTGTTGAGGTCAGTAAATTTTTTTTAATACATACAGTTAGAACAGAATCTAAAAAAACCGGCAAAGCGCGAGTCGGACTCGCGTACTAATGGTTCCGTATATCTATAAAAGCGAGTATAAAAATCCTGCTGGTGTCCTTTGGGTGCCCTAAAAATGACAATAAGTGATAGATTGATCATTAACATTTATAAAATAATGCTAATACAAAAACGTAAGCAATTTAAATGATTGAAAACATGGCAACATAATTAATTTTTTATAAACTGCATTTTTTAAACTGATAAAAATAGTGACTTTACGAATGAAGTTCCGAATATTCATCTATCCTTTTCCTTTTTGCAAATGATGTACAGAATCTTTGTAGAGTTTTTAAAATCACGCTTGTCATTGATATTGACAAGAGTTCACAATCTGCTCTAAAACGAAAGAACATTGGACAGCGAGAAATCCAATGGGATCCACCACATATTTTTAACAATTTACAAGATATTTTTCTCAACAATCACTTGACATTGGCGGAATAGTTTTACTTAAGCTCATCGCCATTAAATAAAGAAAGGAAAGGAAAGGAAGAACACTATTGATAGACATTTAAATGGGATTGAAGGAACGTCAGAGGAATCCAATGGGTTCCTCACATACTTGACAACAATCACTTGACATTGGCGGAATAACTGTACTCAAGCTCGTCGCCATTAAATAAATAAAAGAAAGACATTTTACTGGATTCCTTACGACAGCGAGGAATCCAATGGGTTCCTCCACATATTTTTAACAATTTACAAGATATTTTTCTCAACAATCACTTGACATTGGCGGAATAGTTTTACTTAAGCTCATCGCCATTAAATAAAGAAAGGAAAGGAAAGGAAAGGACATTTTACTGGTAAAAAAAATACGTTAAATTGAATTATTAAACAAAGAATACCCAAATTTGTAAGTGACTGGAACCAAAATAAAATTATTACAATTAAAATTTTGCCGGTGAGATTCGATTGCTGAAAATGCATAGCTTAGGATTCTATAGAGGACATACTGACAAACATTATTTTAATGCATTTTGTTGTGTTGTAGTTGGGACGCGCCGTTGAAGAATCCGCAGACAGTGTTCATGTACCGCGTGTTCTGGCGGGCGTACGGAGCCAAGATCCCGGAGAAGCTGGACACCAGCGAGACCAGCGTCGTTCTCACCTCCGTCGAGGACGACGTGCGATACGAGTGCGTCGTCAAAGCCATTAATGACGCTGGTCAGTACATACCTAATACCTTCATACATACATATGCTCACGCCTGTATTCCCCGAAGGGTTAGGCGGAGGTGTTGTAATCACAACACCCACTTTTCACAGAAGATGATTAAGTACCAACGTGACACATGGTGAGTCCATCGCCGTCTCAGACACTTTACATACGCCATTGAATTACTTCTCAGAAATATGCAGGTTTCCTTCACCGTAAAGCACGTGGTGTGAAACTGACTGAAGTTCTCTTCGGCCAAATTCCAGACCATGGCGGTACACGGAAGGCGCAAGTTATATTCCTTCATATCACTTTGACTCCTCAGTGTCTAGAATGCCGAGGCTCATTATGGCGTCTTTTACGACTTTTAGTACCGTGCTGCCTCCATATAGAGGATATTGATGAATATTTTTTTTTGTAAGCAAATCTCAAGTGATTTGCCTAATGATTCGAATTTGTGGCGGCCGATCCACGCCGATAAAATTGTTGGCGGTTGCGCCACGCCGATCGGCGCACACGTCTAGCCTACTTTCCCTGTCTTCATTAACAAGGTGCATATTTGTTCCAGGTGCGTCATCGCTGAGCGCGCCGATAATGTTCACGACGGCGGGCCAGGAGACGGGCGCGGCCGCGGCGCCGGTCGCCGCCAACAGCGCGGCCCCGGCCGTCGGCCTCGCCATGGCGTGTGTGCTCGTCGCCGCCATATTGGCTGCGGCTGGCCTCTACTATAGGCATAGGAAGGTAAGCTGCCGCTCCCTGTGCCGGTAATGTTCACGACGGCGGGCCAGCATCTTTAAATTCCCATTTCTTTCGTTAAATTCACCTGAATGTGATTCGTTTGCAGATTAAATTATAAAAATGTTGACATGCTTATAGAAAAAAATAATAAATTACCAAAATATTTAGATGGTAATACCAAAACTTCAGATTTTTACATACATATGCTCACGCCTGTATTCCCCGAAGGGGTAGGCAGAGGTGTTGTTATCACAACACCCACTTTTCACCAAAGATGATTAAGTGCCAACGTGACAGATGGTGAGTCTATCGCCGTCTCAGGCACTATACATACGTCTTTGGATTTCTTCTCAGAAATATGCAGGTTTCCTCACGATGTTTTCCTTCACCGTAAAGCACGTGGTGTGAAATCACTGTACATAAGTTTTTTAGACAAACTCATTGGTACGGGCCCGCTGGGATTCGAACTTACGTCGCTTGCGTAGCAGGCGACTGCTCAAACCCCGAGGCCACCACGGCTCGTCTATTCTATTTTGTATTAGAAAAAAATTATTAATTACCAAAAACACACAGATTATTTAGAAGGTATATAATACCAAAACTTCAGATTTTTAGGATAAATTTAAACTTTTTAAGATAATCTCATCTGGACTAACACATCCACAATCCACAAGATGGGTGCACAGCTTTATTATAGTGTGGTATTCCTCCGCCGAGTGGGGTTTTGGGATGCAGTAATTTGATCGTCTCTTAAATAGGTATATATAATACGAGTGTTTCGTTTCAGAATCTAAGACTTAAAGCCCAAGGTGGAGTAGCATTTGAGAACCCGAGCTACCTCAGAGAACCCAACCCTGACACCGTTGTCAACGTAAGTATACATTTGCATACCCCTATTATTAAAAAACGTAAAGTGGTTTTATATATATATCAACATATTTTTCTCCAATTACCTATTATTTATAAAAAAAAAATATGCTCACGCCATCCCAGAAGGGTCCCCGAAGGGGTAAGCAGAGGTGTTGTAACAACACCCACATTTCACCGAATATGATCAAGTGCTAACGTGACAGAGGGTGAGTCCATCGCCATCTCAGGCACTATACATACGTCTTTGAATAACTTCTCAGATATATGCAGGTTTAGGCACCGTAAAGCAAGTGGTGTGAAATAATTGCACATACGTTTTTTTAGAAAAACTAATTGGTACAGGCCGCGCTGGGATTCGAACTTGCGTCGCTTGCGTAGCAGGCGACAGGTCTAACCCCAAGGCCACGCCTTCACGGCATTAATTATACAAACTATTAAAGAAAAAAATTGTAACAGCCAGAACGCAAGAAAATTTTGCCCTTGTAAACAACTTTATGACGTTGTTCTATGATGATATCAACCAACACTGAACCATATTCCCTTTACTATAGGGTACAGTACCAAACGGCAACGCAAATGGAGGCAATGGCGTCGCAAACGGCGTGTCGAACAGCGCGGCGTGGAGGCAGGAAACCCTCCAGAACCCGGGGACCGCGGTCCCCACGCAGAGGGAAGTCGACCCCACGCTCTATGAGGAACTGAAGCTCGGACACGACGGCGCTGGCTTCAAGAGACTGAAACCATAGCCCGAGGTAAATACAACTTTATTTCCTATCCGTACGTTTTGGAACGAACTTTCTTATATTAAATGTTAAACATGTCTCTAATCAGAGATGGAACGTGAATATACAATAACACGGCCAGCCTTTATGCGGTGAAGTCATCAACCGTATTATTAATAATTCATTAATATTTAAAGTGAATCTTTCGTGACTAGTCCTCGCTACTCCTAAAAAAAATCCAGTTACTTCATGTCCCAAGTACTAAAGGTCCTTAATCTATGATTATAGCTTGTACTTTTGCTTTATGCTGGATGCCAGTGTCATAAAAATATAATATCATATACATAATATATTACCAACCAAAAACATATATAAAATGATTCACCACATCCATATCAAAAAGTGAAATATAGATGTACCGCCAGGCCCGCCACTCGCCGCTCCGCTCGCCGCGGCGGTCGTCGCGCGTGGCGCCGCGGTATTGAGTGGCCGCGGCGCGCTGCCTACCCTCGCCCGCGTGACGTCATCACACGTCTATCTCGCTCAACAATACATCAATCGAACTTTTTCAAATACGTGGGTATCTCTTTTATAAGTAGATTAAAAATGGATGCTGATAAGCAATAATGTGTCAACCCACTAAAAGTCAAATTCAAAGGTTTTGATATATTTTGATAATGCATCACGGATTTAACATTCTAAAAAAGTGTTTCAAGTCATCTGAAACATAAAAGTACGTAAAAAATGGATTTATGTCATAAAACAAATCTTAAATCACGTATACAATCATCTTAAGACGCCATTTTCTCAAAACCAAGTTTATGCGGGTTGACACATTATTGCTTATCTGCATCCAAATAGTGCTCAAAAGAATGCGTTGTTATAAAAAGATTTTTAAAAATAATCAACCATTTTCAATGGAAGTCGTGTACGAGCGAGAAAAAAATTAAGTACAATCAGCGACATATAATATGTGTCACCGAGTGTATTTATTTTTTAACATAAGAGCACTGTAGACATAAGTAATAATAAATGATTAAGTAAAATAAAAATGTTATATTTTCAATATATTGTAGGTACTTGATGTGATTTTAACCAAAAAAAGAAGAACCTCATGCTTCTTGTCATTTCATGTAAATATTTAAGCTAGCGGTCGAATAACATTGAATTTATCAAACAGTTGCTGGGGGAAATTTATTTAGCACGTTCTATGGCTTATATACGTTATCTAAGAATGTTCCATAAGAGTTTTCGCAAGCACTTCAATATTTTGAATTGTTATATGAGAGATGTAATAAGAGCCGTGGTGGCCTCGGGGCTAAAGCAGTCGCCTGCTACGCAAGCGACGCAAGTTCTAATCCCAGCGGGGCCTGTACCAATGAGTTTTTCTAATAAAAACTTATGTACAGTGATTTCACACCACATGCTTTACGGTGAAGGAAAACATCGTGAGGAAACCTGCATATGTCTGAGAAGTAATTCAATGACGTATGTATAGTGTCTGAGAAGGCGATGGACTCACCATCTGTCACGTTGGCAATTTATCATCTTTGGTGAAAAGTGGGTGTTGTGATAACAACACCTCTGCCTACCCCTTCGGGGAATACAGGCGTGTATGTATGTATGTATTGTAATAAGGTAAATTTTAAAGTAAGAATGTTAGCAACGGTTTTTTTTGCCTATTAAACCTAGAACGTGCCAAAAAAACTAACCTCAAAAGTCTGCTTAGATCACTTCGTTTCAGACAGTTAGACATTCTATGAACAAAAATGTGCCTTGAAGAGTTTTATGAGTAGTTAGTGATATAGAATAGTTACCTGGCTACATGTAAATTTGTATACTAGTGTACCTAAATATCCGTAGTGGAGTTACTAGTTCGTTGAATCATGACTAATTTTAACCATCGACAAAGTATTTTTTTTAAGTTCGTCATTGGCAAAAACAAATATACAAAAAAAAATACAAATACAAAATTATTTATTCATTAACCAGGTTGTTTACAGTATCTTTAAAGTGGATGGGGTTACCTTTTAAGTATAAAAATACCTGTGTTAGGGAACCCCGCTCTTCCATAACAATTTCATGTCAATGAAAAAGGGAAAATATGTCAAATGCAAAAAAATCATGATTATGTTTCGTCGACTGTACCAATTTTTTTGCTTGTGAATTTTGTGCGAATTCCATCATTTAAACCTACTTCAAAAAGGAGGTAGGTATATACGATTGTGTTTTGTTGAATTCTATAACTTCAAGCAGATCAGCTGATTCGAAGATAAAAATATGTAACAATAGTAGTAACACAAGGAGGAGCTCGTGGCACAGTTGCTATTGCGCATATCATTCAATCAGCGAAGTTAAGCAACCCTAACCCTAGCCAGTAATTGCATGGGCGACCGTCCGAGTTCCCTCCGTGCCTCGGAGAGCACGTTAAGCCGTCAATCCCGGATGACAATTTATCATCTTTGGCAATCGTTACAGGTCAGTCGGAGGCCTAAATATTCTGTCAACTAGTTTAACCCAGATCACATATATAAGATAAGTTTAAGGGATTGCAAAGGTCAGATGGCAGTCGCTTCGTATAAAAATCAGGTGTTCAGCCACATCGGGTTGAATCAAGTGCCGACCTCAACAATGTATGGGATAAGGCCAGGGACGATGAATAGTAACCCATAAGCAGAAACATCTTTATAATACCTACATAATGCATTCATATGTTATGAAGGGTGTATATTTTAAGTTTCATTTGAAGACTCACATCACACTATGTATTATATGTATCGTTTTGAAATGATCTCATTAAACCATTTTGTTACGTTTTGATTTATAAAATACATTTGTTATTTTCATGAAAAGTATATTTTCCTTACCTTATACATCGCACCCTCACAACGATAGAGGCTCAATTCTAAAAATACTCTTTTTTGATATTTCTATTGATTCTCTATTGATTGATATATGACTAGTTTGAATTTACAACTTCAGCAGTTATTATTTTACCAGTTTTGAATACATTGTATAGTTTAGGTTGTGCATCTTTATATAACTCAAAGGTGACTGACTGACTGACGGTGATCTATCAACGCACAGCCCAAACCACTGGACTGATCAGGCTGAAATTTGGCAGGTAGATGTTATGACGTAGGCATCCGCTAAGAAAGGATTTTGATTAATTCGACCCCCAAGGGGATGAAATAGGGCATGAAAGTTTAGACTACTTTTAATCAAAAACTTAGGGTAAAACCGCCGGGCACAACTATAGTTGTCGATAAGTGTTAAATAAATCTTTTTTCAAAAACTATGAGTAGAAATACATCTTGAGTTCTATCTATCTGAACATAATTATTAATTTCACAATTTTTTGGTTTGTGCCCCTATAGTTCTGATGATGCGATATATGAGTTTGAAGTTTGAACCATACCTAAGACACACCTCATGAGTAACTATTCCACCAGAGACCGCATCGTGAAAGAGTCACACCGCGTACTCAGTACCGCAAGTACCTATACGTTAACGTTGACTATATCGATTGCGTATTTTCCTCGATCTTTATGGAAATGTTAAAGCGCCCCTAGCGGCGATTATAGTTGGTCTAGTGACGACGACACCGTTGGTCTAGTGGCTAGTATACCTGACTGCTACACTAGGTGTTCGCGGGTTCAATTACCGCGTCAGCGCAATTTTATGTGGTGATTATTTGCCTTGTGTCTGGTATGTTATTATAAGTATGTATATTTACAAAAACACATATTTATCCGTTTACTTTGCCTAGTTTGGAACTAGATGGCGCTGTGTGATACGAACATTATTTTTCATTTATTTATATAGACAACAAAAATAATACAATGTAATCTTTACTTGGGGAAGCCTCAGACGAACCCTGAAATCACATTATTTTTCAACCGACTTCAAAAAAGGAGGGGGTTTCTCATTTCGACCGTATATTATGTTTTCACATATACAATCTGCGTAAATAGTGATTCCACGTTAAATCAGATATACTGGATAATCTGCCAACATAATTATAATAATCGTTTAAATATATTTATTAGTAATAGTTTAAAAAATATGTTTTTGTACCTGTCTCTACTGAAATGTTTATATCATGAACAGAACCTATAGATAAATTAAAACTACCCTCACGCTTCGCTTTTAGAAACTAGACAAAATGTATTCGAATGACAATGTCACGTGACTGATACATAAATATCTTTATTCGATTAGACTTTTAACAAAGTACTTTCAAATCCTCAGAATTACTTTTTTTAGATTTATGTCAGTTCTATACAATTTGTACCGCTTCTATTAGCGCGAGCGCAAGATAATGTTACTTAGTCCAGGCCGACACCACCTTCACCACTTACGATAAACGAAATATGTTAAGATTTTATATACTACATAATATAGTGTACTGTATTCATATCCTATACATAGTGTGATGTAGCCAGCTCAGTCCGCGACATGTGATGGATATTGTTATACAGGTGTTAAATGAAACTCTGAACAACTTATAGATCTCCCGAACTCATATAAGATACAAAAAAATGCTCCCCAAGCGTAAAGTTAACATATTTTTGGGAATACTAAAATATTAACCATTTTTATTTCGATACCATCCTTATGCCTAATATTCACCTTCAGTCCTGCTAAATTCAAAGTGAGCGTAGAAAGATAAATAAATATTGATGTTTACTCCAATATCTTAAAATATTATTATCTTGCTAGCGTTACTATTTTTTGTATTTTTATGAGATTGCTTATTGTAACATTTTACGTTCTGTAAGTTGATTAAAGCTTCGTATTCCACCCTGTATCTACTGATATCACTAAACATTTAAGAAGAAGCGGATGTGATTAGATTTGTAAATAATATAAATAAAATATAAATACCATATTTTTTTTTATTTATTATACCCACATTCTATTCTATATAAAAAAACCTGGAAAAAAAGACGTGGCCTGTCAAGCTACAGGCCTAGGCATAGTGTGCCTCATATTATAAAAAACAGTTACTGTATACAGTTACTGTATGTATAGTTAATGCCTCGTTGGTCTAGTGGTTAGTACGTTCGCCTGCCGATCACGAGGTCCCGGGTTCGATTCCCGGGTCGGCTCAAAATTTTTTATTGGGTTCTATTAAGAAATTCACAATAAAATGCCCGGAGTTTGGAAGTTGGCGGTGTTTCCACCCCCGTGCCTCGAAAAGCACGTTAAGCCGTTGGTCCTACGCCTGACCTCTCTCCGGTCGTGTCGGATTGCCTCCCATCGGATTATGAGAGTGAGGGAATAAAGAGTGCACCTGTGTTCGCGCACACACTTGTGCACTATAATATCTCCTGCGCACATGGCTGATCCTCGTTGAGATTAGCCGCCGTAGCCGAAATTCGGTAGGAGGTCATTATTATTATAGTTAATGTATATACGACAGTTCACAAATCACGATTTTGCCACTGTTTTCGTAAAGTCACTAGCGTCACTCGCAATATTTGTATGAGATATTTTAGTTCTTCACGTCACCGCTAGGGTTCGCTGCACAATTATATATCGCTGCTCATACAAATATAGGGGAAGACGCTAGCGAGTATAGTTAACGAAAACGGTGGCAAACCCGTGAACCCGTGAGGGCCTAGTGCGAGTTTTTCATGTGAATGTAGGTATTTATCTACAGGATCGCACCTGACACGGTAATCGGGCGAAGTGCGCACCTGAATACACAATAATTTCTTAAAAATATAGCTCTCCATAATAAAATTAAGGCAATATTAAAATTTACTTGCAGTGTAAACAAACTTGAGCGCTTATCAGTCAATAAAGTAGATACTCATTATCGCATGTATGACAAGGCCAGTCAATGCTACTGTTTAATTAAAATAAATTCTTGTCCCGACACGCCACTTGGTACATTGACTTTGATAAAATCCAGCTCAATATTCTGCAAAGTCCTGTCCTTAGTCTCAGGTAAAATCAAATACAGCCAAAGTAAACAGGCCATGGCAATGATTAAGAACACTCCAAATGTTCCAGATGTCCCTCAATCCTCTAACATAACGGAAGTCAACTTAACTAAAGCCATGCTAGAAAGGGAATATACAACCCCAACCGTAGCAACCCCAATTCCTTTAAATTCTACTGGGAACAATTCACCCTTTAAAACCATACCTACGGATATCACTCCAACATAACACACTATATTATACGATATTAGTATTAAAGGAGTTAACCAAGTAGCATTAATGTAGGCTTTTTTAAATAAAACATCCACAAAACACAATAAACCTAATAGAAAGCATGCAGCAAAACCCGTTGTAAATAGCAAAGCCCTTCTTTTATTTACTTTTACAACGCCACTAGAAACCAGAGTAGCAATAATTTTCAGGACATCTAATCCTATAGTATAATAATACGCTTTAGATTTATCCCCTGTCAGTTGCGTCATTATTTGGATAACGTATACCAACAGGTAATGTCGCCCACAAACTTGTGTCAGAATTATTATCAACGCCACCATTGTGAATGGCTTCAAAAACTCCCGAGACTTCAATGCTTGCATCTTCCGTACGACAAAGCTTTTTCGGTTCATCATCTTCAACTTTCTTATCTCCTCTTGCGTTGAAATCAGCTCTCTCAACTCTTTTTGGGAGTCAGGAACGTGTCCACGCAACCATTGAAACGCTGCTGTGCATTCTTCAAATCTTCCCTTATACGCCAGCCAGGTAGGACTTTCAGGCCAGATGACAGTTCCAAGAGCTGCTAAAGCAGGTGGTATAGCACCGAGCCCAGCCATTAGTCTCCAGCTCATGGAGAAACCAAATCCGTGGCATATTAGTTCTCCAATACCTGTAGCTGCTATTTTGAAAGTGACAAAGAAACCACGTCGTTTTGGATGACTGTATTCAGAGGCTAAAATACTGCAGATGTATAGTCCACCGAAGGCGAGGCCTTGGACTGCTCGGCCAGCGATTAAGGCAGTCACGTTAGGTGCAAAGGCGATGACCAGCCAGCCGAAGATAAGGATGGAGTTGACGAGAACGTTGATGAAGCGACGACCGTAGATTTGCATCAGGGTTGGGAGGATAAAAAAACCCAGGCTGCCGGTCGTACTGTACGATGCAGCTGGAAAGAAAATGTTAAGGCTTATTATAGTTCGAAGTTTTGCGAGTTGGGGTTTACGAGTATAAATAATAACTTATTGTTGAATTTACTGATGACTGTATATTAAAAAAAAGATTACAAATAAGGGTCGTGTGTAATTAAGATGTGCGAATAAACTAAAAGCGTCAGGCGGAGCCCGCGAACAGCTACTCCTATGCAACGACGCGCACGCACACGACGAGTGTGGGTTGAACACTGTGGCGCCCCGCGGCCGAACGACGGACGCGGGCGCGCACCTACTATAGGTAGCGCACGGGGATCCGCCGGGCGCGTGGATAGCGTGTCGACTTAGTGATACGCGGTCTAAGTTCCCGCGCTATATTATTTCATGATTTTATTACCACCATCTCCAAGGGTTATGTTTTGGTCCACAAATGAATTCTCAACAAATCCAAGAGATTGATGTAAGTTTATTTTTCAAAATCTATGATCTGTGGATGTCTGGGAATGAAATTAGCCAATGTTGAGTTTAAGCCACTTTTAACCGATCTCGAAATATAAATCAGTCCATATTGAAATTCTGTTTTAGGACAACCATCAAAATTTTCTTAAGTTGTCCCTCGTTGTCGATAAAAAAATTATGTGTTTTTATGCGTGACCTACAAAAACTAAACTAAACACCGTGTTTGATAATTTGGTTGGCAACAAAAAGAAATTACTTGTTAACTTCCAAATTGTTTAAAGTTCACTTACCGACCCAGGATGCTTGATCTGTAGTGGTATTTAAATCAGTCCCGTTGGAAGTCAACGCTGGCGTGAGGACCGCAGGGAAAGACAGCACGAACCCCATCGCTAAATGCTGGAGGATCAGAGGCACCATCACCAGCCACTGAATCGTACAAAGATGGTAATGATACATAACCTATTTGTAAATTAAATTCAATGATTTAGGCCAATGTCTCATTTAGAAGTAATTTTCCGTTGGCCTATCTTATTATAGTGGACTATCTTCGGAAACATCGTTACGGATTTTCAAATGAGATTTCTGATTCCTACTTTCAAAATGTACGCGTCGTATGTATGTATGTAGTAGTATACATGTACATCTTAATAATAATTTTATGTGTTTTTTTTTGTAATTAATCATTATTTAGAAGAACCGGCAAGAAACTCATCATTACATAGTTATAATGATGAGTTTCTTACCGGTTCCACTCAGAATGCTAGTTTCCGAACCTGTGCAATTCTTCGACATTCATGCCTTGCCTGGGCCTAAACTGAATAAATCATTTACTTTTGAATTTTCCGTTAAATTTGGGTGTTGCTGTTAAAACACCGTGCCTACCCCTTTGGGGACCCCTTTGGAACGGAGTGGCATATATATATATTTTAATGCACGCGTAGTAAACTGTTATTGTAGATATTCCCAGTGCGATAGTAGAATAATACTTATATTTAAAATAAATTCTACAATCGTGCATTCGCAATAAAGATACAAAAAATGCAAATTACATTAAACATGACTCATTGTAATTTATTTATGAAATACTTGCTGCTACCATTCAAATAAACAATGTAAATAATGATGCCATTCAAGTAAGCATTCTCCAATGTAAATAAAAATTTTGTTTCAAATAACATTTTATTGAAATTGTGGCCTTTTTTGATAGAAACTCATATTAAACACCATCAAACAATATTCTTTGTAACTACCTCCTGATTGATCTCAATGCAAATTTTTAAAGCCTTAAAACCAAATCCTTACTATCACAGGATTATCGCGGATAATCTCTATAATGTTAGGAAATAGTGGCTTTTATGAGTTACTAAGAATAGTAATAATCATTTCTGCATCACCCAAACATTACTGGACTGGTAAAGAATGCCTATGGTCCACATATGCATTCACTATTAAGTCCAAATATTGTAGGAAGTAGTAATACATGTATAAATCTATACTAATATTATGAAAAGGAAAGATTTGTATGTAAGTATGTTTGTAGCGAATTGGCTCAAAAAGTACTGGACCGATTTTAATCATTCTTTCACCATTTGAATGCTACATTATCACTGATCCGTATCCGTATTCCCGCGGGAACGGGAACTACGCGGGTAAATCCGCGTGACGGTAAATTATAAAGGTTTCAAAAAGGAAACAATTCTTCCTTTGGCACCTCTGCCGAAGTCACCACGATCCAGTCTTCATATTCGGGGGTCGTTTCATAAAATTACGACGGTTCGAAGCTCGCGGGGTCATTCATTGAGATTCTTGGATACTTAACTTTCAATATAAGTACTTAAAGAAGGAAAATCGATAAGTAACTTCCGAACTAGATCGTACACAGATAGTTGAGTAATTAAAAGCCTGTAACTTACTTCTCGTATCGCGTGTGAAACCATTATTGGATGTGTATATTTCTGAACGGTTTATTTCAAATAAATGAAGCAGCGCCCGCGATGTACGGCCCCGTGTCGCTTTTCAAACTGAACTACAAGTATCTACTGCGGTATTCTGTAAGGCGTCTCAGCGTTGCACTAGACGTCGAGTATCTGTTTCCATCATAGGACATTGAGCTTTATCTTCTAGGTATAATGTATAAATTTCCTTAGGTTGAACGGTTTCAATCTTATGAGATTGATTGACTAGCGTTGGTACGCTCGTAGTCGATTGCGACGCTGAGAAACCTTACTGAATAACACGGCTATAGTGACTGAACTGAACTCCTACAGCGAAACAAAAGATATTCCAATCAATCATCCTAACTGTGCCCCGCGGTCTTGCCCGCACAGAGCTAATTTTATAGGTGACTCGCGAAACCCTAATTTTATTTTTTAAATTTTCTAATTTTTATTTTTTAAAGTCTTTTAATTTACTCCTTGAAACATTAGCTACCTGCCAGTGAAAGTCCCGTCAAATTGGTCCAGCCATTTCGGAGATTAGCCGGAACAAACAGACAGACTGAGTTTTTTTTTAAATTGGTTTTTTTATGTGAGTATGTATTTAGTGAAAAGCTGTTACTTTGTATTTACAAACAGACACTTTTATTTATCTGTGTGTAGTATGTGTATAGGTATATATGTAAAATATCGATGTATAAATGATTAACCTATTTAAGTAATATTTGTACATTATGGAAAAAAATACATGTGTTGTTTCATTAAACAGTAATTAGTTCCGATATTTTTCTTAGTTTTGGCCAACACAACGCTGAGCTGGAACCAGTTTGCGAAAAACTGTTACCACATTTTCGTCTTGTATTATTTATTTTTAAAAAAGTTTTGTTAATTAATGTGGATGGTTACAAGGGGAAAGGTAGACCTAAGAAACGATGGATGGATTGTGTGAAAGATGATATGGCTAAAACAGGAGTGAATACAGATATGACGGCTGATAGAGAGAAATGGAAGAGAAGAACACATTGCGCCGACCACAAATAATATGGGATAAGGGCAGAAGGATGGAGGAAAAAATGAGATCCTTATTTTCGCATTATACTGTTACGTAAAAAAACATATTTTAAAGTTTAATTATGACGAGTGAACCTGCAGAAAGTAGCTAGTTTACATAAAAACTTGCATTGTATTGATGTCTAACCATAACCTATTATTATGCATATAAAGACACGACGAATAAGAACGACGCGCCATCACATCAAATAATACTGCTAGGGATGTGCAATTAACCACGCTGTATTCCCCGAAGGGGTAGGCAGGGGTGTACTTTTAGAACACCCACATTCGGCCAGTTGTTAACGGGAGGCGAGCCTATTGCCATTTATCGGGCACTAAGATTCCGGAATGCTACTGGGAAATTATGAATACTCTTGGGCTATTTAGTGGCCTCGGGGTTTGAGCAGTCCCTGCTACGCAAGCGACGCAAGTTCAAATCCCAGCGGGACCTGTACCGATGATTTTTCTAAAAAACTTATGTACAGTGATTTCACACCACGTGCTTTACAGTGAAGGAAAACATCGTGAGGAAACCTGCATATGTCTGAGAAGTAATTCTATATGTATAGTGCCTAAGACGGCGATAGATTCACCATCTGTCACGTTGTTGGCACTTAATCAAATTCGGTGAAAAGTGGGTGTTGTGATAACAACACCTCTGCCTACCCCTTCGGGGAATACAGGCGTGACCATATGTTTAAAATCCACTTATTATACGTAGAAATTCCATGTACCTAGTTCTGCATGTGATGATAACTTTAGAATGAAAAACTTAATTATTATTTTCGTTCCATCGGAATTAGCCATATATAACACTCTCAATTTGAAATGGCAATGGGCACATCACGTAGCGAGATATACAGACAGGTAGACCATCATAACGACAAGGTGGAAAGGTCCAATAGGCAAAGGGTGACCGAAAAAACGATGGACAGACAATATCGGATTTAATTGGAATGGGATGGCATCATATCGGCAAAGACAGAGATGAGTGGAAAAGACTGGAGGAGGCCTTCACCCGAGGAGGGGTCCATACCTAATAGCAAACTATCTCGTACTGACATAAGACAGTAAGCAAAACATCAATGACTAACCGAACAGGAGCAAGGCGGCCCCTATACCGCATAGACAAGGGAAGGAAAAATTCGACGCATGAGGTAGGATCACAAGTAGCTCAGTCGGAAGAGAAACTGCATGGTTCGGAGAGGTCGTGGGTTCGAATCCCGCCTCGTGTTCGTATTACCCTTTTTAAGAATTTTGAATTTAACCGAACACTAACAATCAAATACCATTTGAAATATAAATGAAGGATAAGGAAAGGCTTTTATTTTTTTCATTTATTTATTTTAATACTCAGTCGGCACTAAACATCAAGTAATGCGTAATTTATTCTGCTTATAATATCACCTGATTGAAACACATCACAATTGAAGATATTTGACTGCGTAATATTATTTTTCTGTGTAAACAGCACTGGTGTAAAGTGTCATAATATACCTAGAATTTGTTAGAACTAGCGCATAATTGTATGAAGTGACGTGACAAGGACCTCCCTCTCGATAAACACATGTTTTGTAAAAAATATATCGGTTTTTACTTGGAATATATACTGTTAGGATTCCGCATTAGGTCATTGAATTCACGATATAACGGACCATTGACGGTAAGTCCTGCACGATTATTTGTTGCTATTCTTATGATACGTCTATACATCTATATATATAAATAAAATTTAAGTATCTGTTTTCACTAAATGCATATGAAAAAGTAGTTTCAATTTAATTTCATTCTCGCGGTACCCTAAATGTTTTATTGTAAATGAGAGTCCCAGTTATTCCTTGTAACATTAGTTATCTGCCAGTGAAAGTACCGTTAAAATCGGTCCAGCCGTTTCAGAGATTACCCGGAACAAATAGACAGAAGGAGAATTTTTTTTAAGTCATTACCGTATATTAATACTCTTATATATATTTAATAAAAAGCTGTTAATTTTTAATTATAGACAGTTAAATTGTATTTATCTATGTGTATACACAGACATATATATGTGTATAGAAGACAGAGAAAGAGTTTGAGAATGTATTTTTTCATATACAGTATATGTATTATTATATACGGTATAATATTTGATATACAGTGTCAATCAAATTGGCTTTGATAGAATTTTACCAATTGCCTATTTCGGTTCTTGTATCAACAAAAGTGTATTAACTCTTGTTGTCTGTTGAATCAGCCTCCTCACTGGTGTATTTAGTCATGTGGAGGGCATTGAGGAAGTTTGGACTGGAGTACTGCGATCTGCCGACCATGCTTGAGAACATTTCCACTCTCCTAAGAGTCCTCACGCTTAACATCGACACCAGGAATAAGAAACGTATGTATCTTTCTAACCGTTTATATGGCCGAACGGGGAAGACGGTAGAGCATGAGAGATTCATACATACATATGCTCACGTGTTCCCCGAAGGGGTAGGCAGAGGTGTTGTAGTGACAACAACCGCTTTTCAATGAAGCTGCCTAAGTTCCAACGTGACAGATGGTGAGTCTATCGCCGTCTCAAGCACTATACATACGTCTTTGAACTTCTCAGCATATGCAGCTTTCCTCACGATGTTTTCGTTCTGTGATGTGAAATCAATGCACATAAGCTTTTAGAAGAACTCATTGGTACAGGCTGAGGCATGCTGGGATTCGATCTTGCGTCTGCTCAAACCTCAAGGCCACCACGACGCACGGAGATATTCAACCCGTCTTTATGTTTCTTTATTCCTTGCAGCAATCCCATTGATCTTCTACATAGTGACCATAGTGACAACCGTCTCGTATTTCTACGTGTACCTGGTGTCTATGGCATGGTTCGTATTCGTGCGCTGCATTGAATCTGGGGATCTACTAGCGGCTCTCGTTGTCTTGTCTCTCGGGATTACCAGTGAAATAGGAACGTTCAAACTCATGTTTATTTTCGTTTATATGTAAGTTGACTTGTCTTTCTTGGTATGGACACTATACGGAGAGATAATTATAGTAATTAATGCAAAAAAAAAGTTTCGTTTTCCAATGTGCACGTTTACAAGAGGAGATGAAGAACGATGGATTGTGGTAAAGATGATGTAGCCACATATTGCGCGGACCAAAAATAAAATGGCATAGGGGCAGCCACGTTATTCTTTAAGGTTCCTCAGCGTCGGACTCGACGCCGAGTATCTGTTTCAAACCTACTTAATTGAACTTTATATTCAATATATTATATATCAGTTTCCAGTGATTGAAACGGACGCTCGCCTTCGATTTCGACGGCGAGAAACCTTACAGAATAAAGCGATAGGGGGAAGATGATATGTAATTTGACGTTAACAAATATTGTTCCTGTTTATATTTCTTGACTTATGTTTACTTTACGAATTAGCTTATTAACCCATCACCTTCAAAGATCATTAACCAAATTTGTACTTTTTCGCGCAGCAATAAAGTTCGAAACATGATGGAGCACTACTTGGCATGTGACGCTCTCGTTGCCCACGATAGTCGCTTCGATAGAAATCTATTAGTCATATTAAGATCAGTTAAGAAGAGAGTGCTTCTGTTCTGGATGATCATCATGGTGAATGGAGTGATCTACAGCTTGTCTCCTTTACTGCGCCCTGGCAAACATTTGATGGAGGATAGGTTTGTTTTGTACGGTAAGTATTACATTTCTAAATTAACTTCATATAATAATAATGATCTCCTACCGAACTTCGGTTACGGTGGCTAATCTTAACGAGGATCAGCCATCTGCGCAGGAGATATTATAGCGCATAAGTGTGTGCGCAAACACAGATGCACTCTTTATTCCCTCACTTCATGGGACGGCAATCTAACACGACCGGAGATGCGTTTATTATGATTTTCTTGACAGAAAAACCCAATATCTATTTTTGCTAACCTAAACCATCGAGGCAGATAACTACATAACCTTCCGTGAAACTTATAAAATTATTCCTTCTTCTGCAGGTCTTGAGCCAATGTTCGAAACACCAAACTATGAGATTGCGTACATACTGTGCGTGATAGGGAATCTGTTCACCTGTTACAATCCAGCTAATATCACAGCCTTCCTAATGATCACTGCTGGCTACACGGAAGCTCAGCTAATATCTATGAGCCAAGAACTTTTGCACCTCTGGGATGACGCTGAAGAAAGATTCAGACGCTATCCGAATGATCACGATATCAATAAAGACGTTACCAATACTATTGATAACAATGAAAGTAAAATTAACAGTTACATAAACAAACGCTTGAAGACAATTATTAAACTTCACGCTCTGAATATTAATCTCGTTAGTCAAACAGAGGATATTTTTAGAAGCATCATAGCTATTGAATTTACGTTTTTGGTAATTGGATTGATTGCAGAATTGCTCGGGGGCTTAGAGAATACTTATTTGGAGATGCCATTTGCCTTGATGCAAGTGGGCATGGATTGTTTCACAGGTCAGAAGCTAATAGACGCAAGTGATTCATTCGCGCGGGCTGTTTATGAATGTAAATGGGAGCGATTTGATAACACCAATATGAAGATCGTTTTGATGATGATGAAGACTGCTCAGAAAGGGGTGAAACTGTCAGCTGGTGGAATTACTTTACTAAGTTCTGCCTGTTTTATGTCTGTTCTGCAATCGATTTACTCTGCGTATACGACATTGAGGCCGACAATGAAGTGAAAGATTATTGTATACTATATGACCCGGCGAACTTAGTATCACCATTTTATTTACGTATTATCTATTATGTTTTCCACCGTTTAAACCTTCCCTGAACTTCAACAAGTATATCAATATCAAAATTACCCAAATTAGTGAAGCCATTTTCAAGTTTTATCGAGACTAACTAACTGCAATTTATTTGCAGCAGATTATTCACAAATTATATAATACAATTAGTAAAGGCATTAAGTAGGCTACTAAAAAAGTCAGTGCAGTCAGTCAGCTAAAAAATAGAAGAAACTTAATTAGTAGAAAGTAATTCAATGACGTATGTTAAGTGTCTGAAACGGCGATGGACTCACCATCACGTTGGCACTTAATCATCTTTGGTGAAGAGTGGGTGTGGTTATTACCCCTGCCTATCCCTTCGGGGAATACAGGTGTGAGCATATATATGTATTTATGTAGTATAAGATTATGTATCATACCTTTCAGCTAACATAAAGAATATATAGTAACTAGTAACGTGATGAAATTACATTATCTTAAAGCTACACTGGGTCAGTGAAGTTTTGAGACAATGTAATTTCATTACTACTCACTATTAATGCATTACTCATTGATTTTGTATACTTATGAACATAGCACTATGCTACAATCAGACCTTTCACTATCTGTTTACATAATCTCCCTTTTGTAAACACCTCACAACAAATATCAAATATTAAAACTACCCTACTACTACAATCAGTGTCATTGGTTAGTGTCAGAACACACAACCGCAATGTGTGTTGGTTGTATAGCAATCAGTCATCATCATCATAAACAATCATGTGGAAGACACTGAGGAAGTTCGGACTGGATTACTGCGACCTATCGACCATGCTGGAGAACATTTCCACATTCCTTAGAGTCCTCACACTCAACGTTGACACCAGAAATGAAAAGCGTATGTACTCCTCATTTTTAGTATTGGGAAACCTTCCCAGCTGCTTTAACAATAAAATTCATTTTGAAATCCAATGACACGTCAATCGAAACCGAATTCGAAAATAACTTGATTTTATTAACGTTGGGAGTTAATCATATTAGGTGAAATGGCCTTTTTGGGGCTCTTCAGGGATGGCGTGAGCCATTTGAATTATTTTGTATTTTGTATATAAAGATATCGAAAGGGGGCCGTGCTGAAAAAAATAATTTCAAGCGTTTGACTGGCTCGGCCCCATTGATTGCCTACTTTTTCGAAAGTACAGAGTACATTGAAAAAGAAAACGGTACTCTTAGAGGCAAGTACATTCTTTTGGTGCATACCAAAAAATCAGACGAGAGCCTGTGGTGGCAACCGTACATGCTTAAATATAAGTAACACAGAAAAAACTCTCCGTAAAGCGTTTCTAATTCTTAGACTTTTATTACCTTAACCTCTTAAATTATTATCAATATCACTCTTATCTAGGAGGTCACGTTCTTCAATGTCGTATACAAAATGTTTGTTCAAATATGCCGCTACAGCACCTGTTATGGTGTGCTATGAGTTATGTGATTTCATTTCTTATTCTGTTTCCTTTCCAGCGATCCCATTGATCTTCTACATAGTGACCATGGTGGCGGCCATCTCGCATTTCTATGTGTATCTGGTGTGCGTCGCATGGTTCGTGTTTGTGCGTTGCATTGAAACTGGTGATCTACTAGCGGCTCTCATTGTCTTCTCTCTAGGGGCCTGCGCCCAAATGGGATCCTTCAAGCTCTTGTATATGTTAATATATATGTATGTTTCAACTAACTTGCTTGATTGATATCATTACAGATATCTAACATTTAAATGTCTGTTTGTAATTCCAAATTAAAAGATTTTCACATAATGCATAAGTAAGCACACTCGATACTGACATTAAGAAATATCTTTATTAATTATTTCTCTGTCTGTTTGTTCTGGCTAATCTCCGAAACGGCTGGACCGATTTTAACGAGACTTTCACTGGATGGCACAATTTTTTTTAGATTTTTTTAATTCTTAATTAATTCTCAAGCCGTGGTAGCCTCGACACAAGTTCAAATCCCAGCGGGTCTGTACCAAAGAGTTTTTCTAAAAAACTTAAGTACAGTGATTTCACACCACGTGCTTTACGGTGAAGGAAAACATCGTGAGGAAACCTGCATATTTCTGAGAAGTAATTCAATGACGTATGTATAGTGCCTGTGACGGCGATGGACTCACCATCTGTCACGTTGGCACTTAATCATCTTCGCTGAAAAGTGGGTGTTGTGATTACAACACCTCTGCCTACCCCTTCGGGGAATACAGGCGTGAGTATATGTATGTATGTGTGTATGTTCTCAATTAATTTCTGCAGTGACAAAGTCCGACACACGGTGGAGCAGTTCCTAGACTGTGACACTCTCCTCCTCCGTGGCAGTCGGTTCGATACCAACATGCTAGTCACATTGAGAGCGGTCAAGAAGAGAGCTCTGCTGTTCTGGATAGTTATCATAATAAATGGACTGATCTACGTTATTTCACCGTTGTTGCACCCTGGTAAACATTTAATGGAGGATAGATTTGTTATCTATGGTTAGTGTCACTTTCATAAGCTACGCATTTAGTTATAAGTAAAACTACTAGACTTTTATTTGTGTTAATTTTTATCGACATTTGTGCATTGGAACTGTGTCCATGGGGTTATGTTTCTTAAATTATTTACTTTGTATTTTAAAATTGTATAATATTTTTGAGAAGAGTGAGAAGAGACCTACTGAGTTTCTTGCCAGGTTCTACTCAGTAAAAGCAACTTTAATTAAAATTATGTCATTCTGTCGATTTGAAAGTACTTTGTAAAAAGTCTAATCGAATAAAGATATTTATGACTTTGATTTTGACATTGTAGAAATATAATACGAACACTCCAAAGAGTTTTTCTTCATAAAATGTTTTCAAAAAACCGGACATCCATCCGTGATCTACCACAATTAGTGTCACTCGCGCTTTACCAACCTTACAAAGAATGGAAGCACTCTACCAACATAGTAGGTCTTTCTCACCACAGAAACACAAGACTACTCTATGATAAGATTTTTTGTCTGCGACCTTCTGTAATGTGTACCCCAAGTATAGCTTTTAACATTTGACGATATCGATTGCGTATTTTCATTTCATTTTGTATGGGATCTTGAAACTTCTTGCACTCGTCGGGGTGCTTTCACGTTCCCATACACGTTCATATATATACATACACATGCTCACGACAGTATTCCCCGAGGGGGTAGGATCCTTTCCACCGAAGATCATTAAGTGCCAACGTGACAGTCTATCTCGTCTCGGCCAGTCTTTGAATTACTTCTCAGACATATGCAGGTTTCCTCACGATGTTTTCCTTCACGCGGTGTGAAATCACTGTACCTACATATGTTTCATTGGTACCGACCCCGCTGGGATTCGAACTTGCGTCGCTTGCATAGCAGGCGACTGCTCAAAACTCAAGGCCACTTACAGCCTGTACTCTATATATCCCATACACAATATGGAAAATACGCTGATTTAGTAAACGTTAAAATACGTTGAAATCTAGACTTGAGGAACAGTCCTTAGTCGGGTAGCTCAGAGTTTTGAACCAGGGATATCATTATATATCTGACTTAAATTTACAGGTCTTGAACCAATGTTGGAAACGCCGAACTACGAAATAGGCTTCGCATTATGCGCTGGAGGTGTTTACTTCACCTGCTACAACCCAGCCAACATTACAGCCTTAATGATGATTGTAACTGGCTATGCAGAAGCCCAGTTGCTATCCCTGAGCCAAGAATTGTTAAACCTTTGGGATGATGCTGAAGAAAGCTTTAGATATGATCAAACAAGAATAAATGAAGTAGGTGATCCTAATAACCGTCAATGGATAACAAAAGACACAGATGACAAATGCAAAGTAATGAACAAACATATAAATAGAAATCTTAAGAGAATAATACAAATGCACACTCTTAATATTAATCTTGTTCATCAAGTGGATGGGATTTATAGTAGTGGCATAGCTATTGAATTTGTGCTTTTAATAGTTGCATTGATTTCTGTTTTGCTCGGGGGCTTAGAGAATACTTATTTGGAGATGCCATTTGCCTTGATGCAAGTGGGCATGGATTGTTTCACAGGTCAGAAACTAATAGACGCAAGTGATGCATTCGCGCGGGCTGTTTATGAATGTAAATGGGAGCGTTTTGATAACACCAATATGAAGATCGTTTTGATGATGATGACAACTGCTCAGAAAGGGGTGAAGCTGTCAGCTGGTGGATTCACTGTGCTAAGCTCTGCTTCCTTAATGTCAATTCTGAAATCTATATATTCTGCTTATACAACCTTGGGGTCCACAATGAAGTAAAAATAATTGCAAAGGTTTATATTTATATGTAACTAGCTGTGCCCCGCTGTTTCACCCGCGTAGACTAAATTTTATGGTTGGATTTTTTCACGGAGCCCTAACTTAAACAAAGTATCCTAAGTTACTCCTTGTAACATCAACTACCTGTCAGTGAAAGTCCCGTAGAAATCGGTCCAGACGTTTCAGAGTTTACCCAGAACAAACAGAAAGACAGATAGAGAAAATGTTATCTTTCTTATATGCTTTCAAAGTAAAAAGCTGTTAATTTGAATTTACAAACTGACACTTCATTTTTATTTATCTGTATGTATAGATTTAGTATCATATGTCCTTCTCCTGGTTTTAAGCTACCTCCCCACAAATTTTCAGCCAAATCGGTTCAAAATTCAAAATATCTTTATTCGATTAGACTTTTTACAAAGTACTTTCAAATCGTCAGAAAGACACGATTACGATTATACATGCTACCGCCAGGTTATAAATAGTGTACCTAACACGACTTTCTTTTATATTTATAGAAGATATGTGAATAAAAATGAAGACGCTGACCATTCATAACAATAAGTATATCATCTATCAGTTTTTTTATCTATTAGAAGACATATTGGCATTAGGAATAAATACGAATCAAGAGAACATACCGTATTGTACAAGATTATAAATGTTAAGTACCACCGGGTTTGGAAGGTTACTTTTACTCTGAAGAACCCTGCAAAAGCTGAACTAACTATTTTATTATGTTAATCGTTTTTTTTTTTTTTTTTTCGATGTAATAATCGTTAAATTAATATAATTATAAAATTCTATTCCACCAACATCTATTCTACCATAGTAACAAACATTTTTTCTCTACGTCTTAAGTAATCCTCAATGTTAGTATATCATATCAAAAGAAATAATAGATTTCCACATGAAAATAGACACAAATTCCTAATAAAATTTGCTTTTTTATATTGAATTCTCATGCAATTTAGATTAGTAAGCTAAATTTTATGCGGTATTTGTGCCTATTTTCGTTTGAAACGAAGACAATATAGATAGAATAGTTAATTCTTTACCTACTTACTTGTACGTCGGTGAAAGATAAATTCCAATTTCAGCTATTTTAACTTTTGTCGATGTTTCATATATTAATAAAATTATTCTAACTATAGCGTTCGTCCTCGGAGTCATCATTCCCGTTTCAACCTGTTACTTGAGTTTTAAACGGAATATTTTTTCATTCATATATACATACATCGATTCTGTCGGGATCAATTTTTAAAGTGTATTGTATAGATTATAAAATCCCATATTATTCCAGAACGAGACTTTTTCTGGACATCGAGAAATAGTAATCATGCACCCAAGCCATCGGAGAGTGAGAAAATCAAACAGTTATTTCATCAAACAACATTTTATTCACAACCTTATATCTAATATTCTAGAAATAAAATCAAATATAAAAAACATAATATCCACTTTTCACCCGCTTGATACACATACTTATAACGGACAATAAGCTGTGCTTTATTTCGTACAAAGTAATTCAGTCTTGAATCACCTAAATCTTATATTATTCTTACGAAAATGTCTCTTAATAACAAATTCAAAAGTGTATAATATATCTAGCACATGTAACCGCTTTTCTATCACCTGGAATGCACTTGTATCAAATGCCCCGACACAGGTCTAAGGATTATGTCTATCTTCAACTCCAGCTGGTCTGCTTCGGAGACGAACTCCAGTTCTCTTACGGAGAAGGCTAGTAAAGTCTTCATTAGTGCCATCGCGTATCGTTTACCTGATTCAAAAATTTTTTTTCATTCAGACATCATAATGCTCTTGATGGGTTTCAAGGCAGTCATCATAATTATTAAGTACTTCAGATAATTCTAAAAAATATATTTTATCTTTATTGTACCACTAGCGATGAACCACGGTTTTAACATCATGGATATATTTCGTGGAACCCTAATTATTATTATTTTAAATAAAATTCTCCTAAGTTACTCCATGTATCATCAGCCATCTGTGATTTTTTTTACTAATTGGGTTTTTCATGTCATTACCGTATACACTTTCATATGCATTTAGTTAAAAGCTGTTAATTTTGAATTACAAACAGACACTTCAATTTTATTTACCTATGTAGATTTATCATTACGATGGACTGTGTGAAAGATATGGCTAGAAAGGGAGTGAATACAAATATGACGACTGACAGAGGAACGGAAGAGAAAAACACATTGTTCCGACCAAAAATTAAATGGGATGGATGGATCACAAGAGGATGAGGGTCTTTATGGTACCATTAAAAAAAGCTTTCAAAATAACAAAGCAAATACATGTTATTAAGTACAATTGACTGCTACAGCACTAGGCAATCTTTTCCAGGGCACCATAGCATGAAGAACACTCATTCATTGGACACTGAATGTAAGGCGCATCAACTATAAAACCTAAGAATTACGATCGAATCTCACCTATACAAGCCCTCCTGCCATAACTGAATGCGAGGAAGGCAGCTCGGTCCCCGGGCGGGTCCCCCAGCCAGCGCTCGGGGCGGTACTCCGCCGCATCAGGGCCCCACACGCGACACGACCGGCCCGCGCCCCACGCGTTTATCGCCACTCCAGTACCGATTGGAATCGTGCAAGATTCTGCAAACCAAGTACAGTAAGCAATCAATATAAGATATTGAAAGCCTGCATATGTCTGAGAAGACAAATTAAAGGGCGTATTCATAGTGCCTAAGATGGCGATGGACTCATTAATTGTCACTTTGAAACTTCAATCTTCATGTTCGGTGAAAAGTGAGTGTTAGTTCATCTCGGCTTGCCCCTTCGGAGATTGCGTATATTTTATTTTATTTTGGAAATATGTAATCGTGATCTGATTGAAATAAAAATATAAGCAGAAAAGATCATATGCCAGCTTCTTAACATTGTGGGTCAATTGATCAACACTTTCAAAAAGAACAAGATGGCAATGACTAAAGAACTGCTAAATTCAAAATTCAAAATTTCTAAATATCTTTATTTGATTAGACTTCTTACAAAGTACATTCAAATCGTCAGAAGGACACAAAATACATTATACATGATTATAAATGTTACCACCGGGTTCGGAAGGTTGCTTTTGTTGAGAAGAACCCGGCAAGAAACTCAACAATTACTATTTTAAAAAATATATATTATACAATGTAACTAAACTTTGGACAGCAGAGCTAACTTTGAACAAGTGACGTAAAAGGCAATGTGTTAGGGGTTGATGGATGTGATCATATCTTTCCATCTATTCTTGGCATCTTGCTGCCAACCCGCAGCATAAACTGCAATCAGGACTCAAGACTGTAAGAATGCTTGCATCTTTTGGTAGTCTACTCACTAAGCTGCAGTTCCCGATCAGCATTGCGCATGACCCCCGGAATGGCTGGGTACAGCCTTAAGGTCTCGTTGATGACTGCCTCGCAGTAATGCATGCGGGAGAGGTCCTCTTTAGTGACAGCCCTAGTGCTCGTACCGAATATTTCCTTAAATCTGCGAATATTTTTTTGATTTCAATTGCTTTGTTTTTAGAGTTATCGTAATCTATACATATAAATAAAATTTAAATTTGTGTTTGTAATTCCAAAATAACAACTTTTCACTAAATGCATAATGAAAATATACACGATACAGACAAAGATAAACCAATTTTAAACATATTTCTCGGTCTCTCTGGTCGAAACGGCTGGACCGATTTTAACGGGACTATCACTGGCAGATAGCTAATGTTACAAGGACTAACTTGGCTACTTTTACAAAAGAAAACGTTTAGGGTTCCGCAGCTAGTAGAAAGTAACATGTTTGGTTGCAAAACATGGCATATCGTTTATTGCTTATCGGTCAGAGTTTCCCGTGTTTAAAAAGAGGTTCGTGGCGTAACTCGATCAGAAATAAGGAATAAACAAATTATTATTTGCAAAAAAACATTGTAACATTTGTAATATTCGCTAACTGGCTCCAACTAGGTGTTGTGCTGACCTTAAGGCCACGGCCATGGTCTTTCGTTGACACCGTGTTTAAACTAATATATTCATATGAAGAAACGCTCACTTATAAATTCTATCCTAAATCACTTGTAACAGCGCATTGAATAGTTAATTATGAGCGAATTTTTTGCTCATTTAAGGGTATTAGAACCTGGTTGACCTGGTTGAGCTGTGCTCGGTTTCTTTTCACTGACGTTTTCTCATATATGTATGCTAAAAAAAAGGAAAGAGAAAAGCTAAAATTTTGCCCGTGAAACGTTTGTCTCGAACCGGGGTACTCTAGTTTCGCTATTGCCTTGTAAGCTGGAAGCCTCACGTTTAGGCTACTATGGTACCTCAGACGTGAGGCTTCCGACATATGTCAATTTATGACTTGACAGATGACTTGTAATAATTTAGAACAACAAATTAGAAAAACAATAGAGCGAGGAATCCAATGGGTTCCTCCACATATTTTTAACAATTTACAAGATATTTTTCTCAACAATCACTTGACATTGACGGAATAGTTTTACTTAAGCTCATCGCCCTTAAATAAATAAAGGAAAGGAAAGGATGTTGTATTCGAGTTTTTCGTTGTTTTTGTAACGATGTTTACCATAAATGAAAACTAGCTACATCTATTTTTGCCCCTGACACCGCCTACACACAACATTTCATGAAAATCGTTGGAGCCGTTTCCGAGATTCAGAATATACAAGATATAAGACATAAATACAAGAAGTTGTCATTTAAAGGTATAAGATTGTTGATCAAGCATTGACCTCCTCAAAATGTGTCCGTTTCCGTCCATTTATGTTGCATATCAAGCAATTTAAGAGGAAGAGTAAAGACTCACTCAGCGTTCAATTTCTCTTGAACTCCCTTCCTGCAGCCCAGCATGAGAAGCGTGTAGAGTAGTGTGGTCGCGACAGTCTCCTGCCCTCCCACTATGGTCACATCTACTTCGTTCTTAATCTGTCTGTCTGTCATCCGATCCTCTGTGTCATTCATATCCATTAGAATGTCAACAAAAGCTCTAAATTTGGCACCACTATTTGGATCTGGAATTTAAAGTTGAATGGAAATGAAAATGTTAGTGCCTCGGCAAGGATCTTATGATCGTTGAAGAATTTATCAACCGGTACGAATAGCCTTCTGAGAAGAACCGGGATGAAACTCAGCTGACATCATATCATAATAAATAATTATTGATTAGAATAAAATTTATATAAATAATTAAAACATACGTCGCTCTAAAATATTGCATAGGCAGATGTGGATTTAGGAAATCTATGGAGGAGCCATCAAGGCAATAAGAGTTTATTTTTGCAACTTACTTGGACTTTCACCATTAATTTGTCTTTTTTCCATTTCTTCTCTTTGGAGTTTTCTCTTCTTCATCACCTGTTATTAAGAAATATAATAATAAATATACTATTGTAGAACTAAGAGCATGCTTATGTTATTCTGGATGGAGATGAACTTGTAGCGTCGTTTTTCCGTTAACTAAACATTATACATGAGAGGAAACATCATTAGTTATTTATTTTATTTTAAAACTTTATGCACAAAGTACACAGGTGGACTTAATGCTAAAGCATTTTCTGCCAGTCAACCTTACAATACAGGACAAACATAGAAGCGGGTGTGCTATATACACACATACATATGCTCACGCCTGTATCCCATGGGGGTATTTTTTAAAAAGGTCAAATTCGGAGCACTCGTAACCGAAGAAAGTGTATGAAGAGATGCATGAATGTGGATGAAGTGAAAGAAGTATGTAAGGATCGTGGCAAACGGTGGTCTCTGCCTACGCCCATGTGCTATATAATTAGGAAAAATTTAATTAAAAACGTTAGGGTAATTGTAACCATTTAATCAGTTGGCAGGAGTCCGGGGTCGATAATAACGAATACTTACAGAATCAGAAACTCCATGTAAAACAGCAATACACCTCTTCAGTTCCTTAAAGGCCGGGGTCCATTCGTAAACGGAGTCGAGGTACAGAAGGGGGTTAAAACCCCGGTTGACGAGCAAATGAAGAACTTTGTTAAAAGACTTGTAGTATACATCTGTGACCACCTCTTGTGATATATCATCGAAACCTAAAGCTGTTTCTGGAAAAGTGAGATGGAGAAATAATATGCTATAGGTACTGATTATTAACTGGCAAAATTGTATATCATTGCTACGTTTTGGCGCTTATCGTGAAATAACATTTAGCGCAAATGTTCGGAATACATTACAATACAACACAATTATTTTGATCAATAATCTTATATTTACAATGATAAATAAAAAATATAGCTATACATAGATTATAAGTTTGCAATATATTTAATGAATTCTATAAACATTATAATATATGTCACTATTAAGAGATATGTTGCAGATAAAAAACCGGAAACCTATCAGATTTTTTACACCTCTAAAATTATCAGTTTCTCTACTATATTATGCTTTTATTATAAACTGTTATCTTTAATCACTCTACCTATTAAAAAACCGTCTGCTAAATAAATAATTTTTTTTGGCAAAAAATCGCATAATGATTATAACCAATCAATGTCCATGAGCTCACGTTTTTTTTAAATTATTTATTTTGTATTCTTTAAATTGTATAATATTTTTGAAAAGAGTAATTACTGAGTTTCTTGCCAGGTTCTTCTCAGTAAAAGCAACCTTCCGAACCTGGCGGTAGCATGTATAATCTTGTATAATTATGTCATTCTGACGATTTGAAAGTACTTTGTAAAAAGTCTAATCGAATAAAGATTCTTTTGACTTTGACTTTGAATAACGACAGACACCGGGAAGCGACTTTGTTTCATAGTATGTAGTGATATGATGTGTTATTCTGATACATAAGCTATCTTAATATATATAAATCTCGTGTCACAATGTTTGTCCTCAATGGACTCCTAAACCACTTAACCGATTATAATAAAATTCGCACACCATATGCAGTTCGATCCAACTTGAGAGATAGGATAGTTTAAATCTCAAATTATAGTCGCAATTTTAATTTATTACTAATTATTTGTCTGTTATTATTTGACAGTCGCAATTATCTGTTAACTCCAAATGATTCTAACAGATGTCGATACCTTTCGACTGGGTTGAGTAAGTAATCAATAGATGGCGCTGCTCTTAGATTGTTTACTATAATGTTATATAACAAAAACTTTAGCCACAGCAACGCGTGGCCGGGTCAGCTAGTAGTATTATATATTTCCAACTCACTGCAAATTGTCTCCAAAGTATTTAGCGCCAGATCGTTCAGAATGTTAACAGGTTCGCTTCCCACTCTCTTTCTCAGGACCTGAACCAGTCTACGACCCTGGGAGTTGAACACCTCCTGGTATCCTTCCACGATGGACGCCGTGTATGTACCCCCAAGCTTCTTTATATTCTCTTTCCATATAGCTCCTGGTAATATGAAATACGAAAAGTAAGTACTATAATTTTGTTTTCAAGTCTGTTTATATGCATAATTTTTCTAAAATACGTTACGGATCGCGTTTTCACTGGACATATTTTGAGTTGAATTACGATCGGTTTTAAGCTAAAACAATTATATTTATATAAAAGTAGAGAAAAGTAAATGTCTTTTAATAGTCTTTAAAAATCCCGAAATGCAGCGAAGGCGGGTAGTTAATATTATAAATGGGACGTGCCTCTGTCTGTATGTTATAGTTGTACTTTTGAATAGTATCGCTTTTGATCAACTCAAGCCACACAATTATACGTAGTACCTAACTACTTTTAGATTGTATATTTTTTTAATCGACTGTTGTGCACTGGAAGTGTGTCCATGGACTTAAGTATATTGTTTTATAACTGCTCAAAATTAAAAAAAAAATTCTTTAAAGAGTAGTTACTGGGTTTCTTACCAGGTTCTTCTCAGTAAAAGCAACCTTCTGAACCTGGCGGTAGCATGTATAATCCTGTGTAATCGTGTCGTTCTGATGATTTGAAAGTACATTGTTAAAAGTCGAATCAAAAAAGTAACATTATCCCACGCTTCGTGCATAGGAAAAGGATGAATCTAAGTCAAACGCTGTCTTAATTATTAGTGCAATACCATACATATGCTCACGCCTGTATTCCCCGAAGGGGTAGGCAGAGGTGTTGTGATCACAACACCCACTTTTCACCGAATTTGATTAAGTGCCAACGTGACAGATGGTGAGTATATCGCCGTCTCAGGCACTATACATACGTCTTTGAATTACTTCTCAGACATGCAGGTTTCCTCACGATGTTTTCCTTCACCGTAAAGCATGTGGTGTGAAATCACTGTACGTAAGTTTTTTAGAAAAACTCATTGGTACAGGCCCCGCTGGGATTCGAACTTGCGTCGCTTGTGTAGCAGCCGACTGCTCAAACATCAAGGCCACCACGGCTCAATACCAATTGTGCCAAAAGATGTTTGGATACGTAACGGACGTCATTTAAATAGCCTGATCGGGGTGCTGTATTAATACACTCACCAGAAGCGACAACCAATCCCTCGCCGAGCCACAAGTGTCCGAAGTTGTAGAAGAACGGCTTATCCACAAACGCATTAGTCACGGCCCTCACGTCGTCTGGGTCGGACACCACTGCAATATAACATTACAATGTGTAATTCTAATTATGTAAGTTTATTATGAAGAACCGTGGTGGCCTTGAGGTTTGAACAGTCGCCTGCTACGCAAGCGACGCAAGTTCGTATCCCAGCGGGGCCTGTACCAATGTGTTTTTCTAAAAAAACTTATGTACCGTGATTTCACACCACGTGCTTTACGGTGAAGGAAAAAATCGTGAGAAAACCTGCATATGTCTGAGAAGTAATTCAATGACGTATGTAAAGTGTCTGAGACGGCGATGGACTCACCATCTTAGTTCTCATCTCATTTTGTCACCGTAAATAAAAACACTGTGAGTTTTGGTGTAAAAAGTTCTCAAAGTAGGATCAACTCACCAACAACAGGATACGTGGATAGCCAAAAAACGAAGGGCTTCTGTGTTTCTTCGCATTTCACCGATATGTCCGCCAGTAGATCAAACATACCTGGAATTCAATATACATTATATCTATGCACATAAAGAAATGATTATTAATCCTTATCCAAATTAAGCATTATGTATTCAATATATTTTTTTACATGTCCCATATCTATACTTTTATTTATGTCTAGTACAATAAACTACGAGCAAAAGAAAAATAAAATAAATAGAATACAGAATGTAAGTTAGTGTCTGCGGGAATGGTGCCCAGTAAGCTGGCTGCGTTACCTCGCTGGATCGCTAAACTAATCCTCTGACCGAGATAAGAACCAGAGACATAATTTGCCAGATTTTCATTTCACTCAATTAAATAGATTTTTACATGCACATTTAACTATATATGTGTTAGGATAGGTATAGGAAGGTCCACCCAATAGCCAGGGTCTAAGAATATGGCTATGGTATCCCCTGCCTGTCGTAAGAGGCGACTAAAAGGGGGCCGGAGGGAATGCTGGCGGTGGTCGGGGTGGGAGCTTTGACCACCGACGCGGGCCCGGGAAGGTGGCAGCGCGATGTGGCGCTGCCTTGCACAGCGAGGTCTCCAGGGGCGGCGTCACTGCTGCCCCGGGGATGTGCCCCGGCAAAGTGTGGGGGGACACCGGTGCGTTCTATCAGAGTACCCGGAGTCCGCCCTGAGCACTGAGGACGGCCACCGGAGAATCCCACATACCCCGATCTGCCTCTCCCAGGGTGGTCGGGGACCTTTTGAAGGTTTCCCCCTCGTCAACAAAAAAAAGGCTATTCTCAAAAAACGCTAAGTGTGAACATGGAAATATGTACTTACTAATAGGCGGTACATGTACCTATGTAGGTAGGTGTACCTATGTGAACATCGATGTTTATAATCCTGTTTAAAGTTTTTTTTTTCTGACTGTTTTAAAAGTAAAAAATACAAAAGTTATTCGTAACTGATTTCGTAAATCAAAAAATAAAATATATTTACCAGAGATATGGAAATCATTACATACAAAAAAATTCAAATTTACCTTGAATAACTACCTCAAAGTGTTACTATTGTATTTCAGAATTCCGTACGGAATCTATAAAACCTTAAGTAATATATATTATATAGTATAATGAATATAGACAATGTGCAATACCTACTTAAGTACCTACAAATGATTAAAATATAGTTTTATATAAATAAAATAATATGCCTAGTTAGAGCCATGTCGTTTGTAGACAACATGTTTAACATTTTATTAATATTAAATACCCAAAATGGGTGAAATATGCTATGGACCTTTTACTTTAAACAACATCTTTTGTAACCATATTTCATGAAAATAAATTATTCTTATTTTAATCTGATAAATATATTATAATATAAATTTGATTTACGAAACAACTTACGAATAAGCTGGCACTTTTATTACAATAAAGAGATTTACAAAATAACTAAAGAATTTTTTTCTTTATTGAAAATAAAAATAATAATATTGTTTTTAAATCCTTACATTTCCCAGCATCGGTGTTGAGCAGCTTATGAGCATTACCAATTAATGGGTATGTGGTGTACGTGGGCAAGCCATGAAGGAGGGTGCGCGCGTGTCTCCCCTGCAGCCAGAACCATGCGTATGCGCACACCAGCGCCGCACACACCAGGTATACCCATATATGCATCTGAAATATATTTACTGTAATTGCACACCACGTGCTTTACGGTGAAGGAAAACATCGTGAGGAAACCTACACATGTCTGAGAAGTAAGTGCCTAAGACGGCGATGGACTCACCCTCTGTCACGTTGGCACTTAATCATATGCGGTGAAATGTGGGTGTTGTTGTTACAACACCTCTGCTTACCCCTTCGGGTACCCTTCTGGGATAACGTGAGTATATTTCTTAAATATCTTACTCTCAACTTAACACCCAACGTATTCTGCGCAACCTGATGTTAACAAAACCTACCAAATGCAAGTCGGACTCGCACACTAAGAGATCCGCACTATAAAATCCGCACGGTCAAGTATTTTTAGACAATTTTATTTTTGGCATAGAGCATCGTTTGGAGGTTCAATAAAGATAAAAAAAATAACTAATTTATCTAATTTTCACGGTCCGTGAGATACAGCCTGATGATAGACGGGCAGACACGCAGACGGGCAGTCGGACAAAGTCTCAGTAATTTGGTCCCGTTTTACCCTTTGGGAACGAAACCCTTAAAACCAGGTAAGATGGCCGCTATAGCAAATTAGACACCGCTTTTTTTTCTGCTGGTTTAAGCCTCGATCATATTTTTTTTTTGCGGGTTTAAACTTTTCAGTCAGATACTGAACACATCAACAAGCCACATAATTTCAATCGCGTTTCTTATATTAAATCAATCATCGTAAAAACAGCCCTCAATTTCCAGACAGTTGGATTAAATATTATTTATTGAAAAAAATAAAGAGAATTATACAAAATACTAAGTAATTAACAAAGGGGTAATAACTACTAGAAGCAATAACTACCTAAACTCAATAAATTGAAATAAATTTATATTATTTTGAGAAATATAAAATAAAACAATTTTTTTAATAGAACTGGTGGAGTTGATACAGATAAAATTTCTTTTAATGGGAACTTTGAATAAGGTCATATTAAAAAAAAACGATAATAGAGTAAATAATATTACATAAAAAAAATTAAAAATAAGACTATTCCAAATTCGTATTTCGCGGGAGAGTGCCAAGAAGGCTTACACAATTATGCGCAACTAGGAAGGAATGAACTCACTGCGTTTCAAGAACAAGATGGAGGTACGTCAGCGAACACTCGTTGGACAATAAATTCAGTTAAGTGATCCTGACTGCATATATACCTATCGTTTGTTACGCACGTATTATACTAATGGTTGCTGATAGAACTCGAAAGAAGCATTTAAAGTATGACTCCTCACAATAATGTCATCGTATAATGTTTTTTTTAAATTTTTTGTATCCTTATTTAATTGTTCCATGAAATTAATTCAACTCAATTGTGGAAAGATACATGACTAGATTTATGACGTTTTGTATATACTTTCATATGCGTTTAGTGAAATGTTGTTATTTTGGAATTACAAACAGACACATCAATTTTATTTATCTGTATAGATATAGATGTATAAATGTAGATTTTTTTGCCATTCATTGTCAAAGTTAAGGATCATGAGGTAATGTTTTTACCATAGCTATGTGAACTTAGCAACCGACTTGAAAAAAACCAAATTTTTTTTTGCCATCTGGAAGGCTTTCGTATGTAGTTGTTTGTAGTGAAAATAATTTCGTTTGTAGTTGAAAAAAAAAAAGTTATGCCTCATGAAAAAATGGTCAGCACCCGACATTCGAAATTCGAAATTTTAAAACGGCACGTTTGTAGAGAATCGGTTGTAGTTGTTTGTAGTACAATTATTTTTGATTGTAGTAAAAAGACAAAAAAGTTATGGAAGAAAAACAAAAAAAAAAAAAAAAAATTATTTTTCATTATTATGCTAGAAAGTACCTTAAAATCGTTTGTAGTAAGCTAAAACTGGTAGTGAAGTGTCGACGAACATTCCTAGACGTTTGTAGTAACTTTCATTCGTTTGTAGTAGCTTCCAATCGTTTGTAGTAAGCCACGAATGGTTGTAAAGTGTCGACGAACATTCCGAGACGTTTGTAGTAACTTTCATTCGTTTGTCGTGGCTTACTACAAACGATTGGAAGCTACTACAAACGAACGAAAGTTACTACAAACGTCTCGGAATGTTCGTCGACACTTTACAACCATTCGTGGCTTACTACAAACGATTGGAAGCTACTACAAACGAATGAAAGTTACTACAAACGTCTCGGAATGTTCGTCGACACTTTACAACCATTCGTGGCTTACTACAAACGATTGGAAGCTACTACAAACGAATGAAAGTTACTACAAACGTCTCGGAATGTTCGTCGACACTTTACAACCATTCGTGGCTTACTACAAACGATTGGAAGCTACTACAAACGAATGAAAGTTACTACAAACGTCTAGGAATGTTCGTCGACACTTTACAACCATTCGTGGCTTACTACAAACGATTGGAAGCTACTACAAACGAATGAAAGTTACTACAAACGTCTAGGAATGTTCGTCGACACTTTACAACCATTCGTGGCTTACTACAAACGATTGGAAGCTACTACAAACGAATGAAAGTTACTACAAACGTCTAGGAATGTTCGTCGACACTTTACTACCAGTTTTAGCTTACTACAAACGATTTTAAGGTACTTTCTAGCATAATCATGAAAAATAAAAGTTTAATTTTTTTTTTTGTTTTTCTCCCATAACTTTTTTGTCTTTTTACTACAATCAAAAATAATTGTACTACAAACAACTACAAACGATTCTCTACAAACGTGCCGTTTTAAAATTTCGAATTTCGAATGTCGGGTGCTGACCATTTTTTCATGAGGCATAACTTTTTCTTTTTCAACTACAAACGAAATAATTTTCACTACAAACAACTACATACGAAAGCCTTCCAGATGGCAAAAAAAAATTTGGTTTTTTTCAAGACGGGTGCTAAGTTCACATAGCTTTTTACCATCTGTAGTAACAGAAGACACAGTGGGTATACGTTTTTAGTTTACTACAAACAGTACAGAAACTAGGAACCAATCGTTTAAATTACTCTCTCACATAGAAACATCTACGATAAGCACAGTATACATATGGATGAACTCTCCTACCGAATTTCGGCTACGGCGGCTGATCTCAACGAGGATCAGATGTACGCAGGAGATATTATAGTGCACAAGTGTGTGCGCAAACACAGGTGCACTCTTTATTCCCTCACTCTCATAGTCCGACGGGACGGCAATCCGACACGACCGGAGAGAGGTCAGGCGTAGGACCAACGGTTTAACGTGCTTTCCGAGGCACGGGGGTGGAAACACCGCCAACTTCCAAACTCCGGGCATTTTTATTGTGAATTTCTTGACAGAAAAACCTAATATAAATTTTTGACCCGACCCGGGAATCGAACCCGGGACCTCGTGATCGGCAGGCGAACGTACTAACCATTAGACCAACGAGGCAGTGAAACATATGGATATGCATAGTATTAATAAGGAATCTAGGCCTATTTTTCGCGATTGAAGGGCGCGTTCGTGTTCCGACGCGCCCTCTCATAGTGTAAAAGCCGGGTTCAGCCTGGTAACGTAAAGAAGGGGGTCTGACAGGCCAGTCACGTGCATCCCCCCCCCCCCCACTTAGCGACTTGGAGGAACACCGTGGAGTTTAGTCGATGTGAGTCGGACATAACCCTTCCGATGTCCCCGCGGCGGTTGGTGGACCCATAACGGATTCTCCACGTAATTAAAAAGGCCTATTTTTTAAATAAGAACGTTTGCTGCATCGAGCGTGAGGGTTGTCAATCTTAAAGATTTTAAAATATTTTTTTTTTCACTAATATAGATTTTAATTAATATAATTTTTTTTAAATTCAGATTCCTCGAAATGAAGCCATCCATAACTTAATTTCATGGATGAACAGGGGAACTCCGTTTTTTTTTAATAAAAGTAGCCTAATTTACGGCGGTAGCATGTAGATCCTATATAGTTATGCCATTCTGATGGTTTGAAAGTACTTTGTAAAAAGTCTTATAGAATAAAGATATTTTTGACTTTGACTTTGAGCTAGGTACAGGTGTCGTCACGAGTATTAAGCGCTGGAATGCGCATTTTTCTAGTCTAATATGGCGCGAGCAAATATTTTAAAATAGCCTCGCGGTTCGGTAGCTCGCAGAAAATCGGTAATCTGGGTTAAACCATTTGTGGGACTTTCTTAGGCCTCCGACTGACCTGTAACGATTGCGAAAGATGTTACAGTGGCAACCGGGAGCGACGAGTTAACGTGATCTCCGAGGCACGGAGAGAACTCTGGCGATCACCCATTCAACTACTGGCTAGGGTTAGGGTTGCTTAACTTCGCTGATTGAATAATAAGCGCAATTACAACTGTGCCACGAGCTCCTCCTTTTGAGTGAACCTTTTTTCTGGCTATATGACCTAAAAACTCAAGGGTTCCTGGTTCGTTCGGCAATGACAATATAAATATTATTCGAATCCAATGGGTTCCTCCACATATTTTTAACAATTTACAAGATATTTTTATCAACAATCACTTGACATTGGCGGAATAGTTTCACTTAAGCTCATCGCCATTAAATAAAGAAAGGAAAGGAAAGGCAGATGGAAAATAGTCTAATTCTTCATACTTTGTAACAATAATAAAATATATTTCAGCTTCAACTCATCCCTTTTTCCACCAACATAATACACCTGCGTTGCTAATAAAATTAGAATCAAATGAAGCATGAAAAAGGCTGTAATGTTGAGATGGGTTCTATACACCCAATAGCCAGGGTCTAAGAATATGGCTATGGTATCCCCTGCCTGTCGTAAGAGGCGACTAAAAGGGGGCCGGAGGGCCTGCTGGCGGTGGTCCCCGACCACCGCCAGCAGGCCTGAGCGGACCCACACAGTCCCGAGCGCCAGACGGGAGGGGCGCTTTATGTCCCCCACCTTTACATCGGCCGCCGCGCAGCCTCCGGCCTCCGCGATTGCCGCCGCTACGTCCTGGGGGGTGATGGCCTCATTGAGGTCCATCACCCTCATGTCCCCCATCTTGACAGGGCGCACAATACGCGCGCCCATGTCGGAGAGGGACTCGCGCATGCGGCTAGCAAGCGCGTCGGCCTTGGTGGCACAGTCCGGACCGGACACCTCCAGGATCAGCCCACCGGTGATGGCTTTTCTGTTCCTTAAGGACAGAATGCCAAGCTCGGTGAGCTTGATCCTTTCCCTCGCGGCCGCCATCACCGCAGCGTATGTGACATCCGATCCCTCTGGGATCGTCACCGTGATCGCTGCGGTAGCTGGCGGCTTTGAGGGTGCCCGCTCCGGTTTGCGCGGCGGCGGGGGCCTTGTTGAAGGCGCCGGCCGCTGGGACACCGCGGGTGAAGACCCCGAGTTCGGCCCAGCCCTAGGTTGGGCCTTACGCCCCACCACAGTGGACCAGGCCACCTGGGGGGGCTGGACCTGTACAGCTCGCGGAGCTGGGACAGGAGCAGGAGCTGAGGGAGGAGCCGGCAGCACTGCCACAGCAGCCGGTGTCCTACCCTCATTCCTCCTACCCCCCCTTCCCTTCCTCTTGCGCCCAGGGATCGCCGGCGCGGGTGCCTGAGAGGCTGGGGCTTCCAGCCTCACAGATGGCCCGGCAGGCGCCTGGGGCGTTCTCCCAGCATCCGCGGCTAGTAGGGGACGCATGCGCCTTTCGGGGAGCAGCCTCTCCTCCAATGCCTCAAAGCGGGCGCTAATCAAGGTCCCCACTTGGACCATGATAGCGCGCGAGAGGTCCTCCACCCCCGAAGGCAGTGCCGAGGCGGCATCATTGGCCCCTACCCTGCCCGCTCCACGGAGGACAGAGAGCTCCTCCGTGAGCTTCTCCATCCGGGCAGAGAGGGCCGCCATCTGCGAGCGCAAATCCGCGTTCTCGCGCTCCAACCTTTCGGTATTTGCGCCCGCGGATGTGCGCATCGCCAGCACAAGCGACGCCGCCTCGGTCCTCCGTGCACTCACCCGAAGCTGGTGCACGAAGTTGCCCTTCAGGTGCTTCGACCTGTCCGCAACTCTCTCGACCGCCGTCTGCTGCTCTCGAATGAGGGCGCCCAACTCATCCGTGGGCATCTCCTCCATCCTCTTTTTTAGCTCCTCGATCGAGGGCAGCTTTTTTTTGGCCCTGGTATTAGTGAGGGCCAATTCTGTATCGGACAGGTCGTCCGCAGCGTCCTTAAAGAACGCCGCGCGGCTTGTCCCTGGAGGGCCGGTCCTGCGCGCAGCATCAGCGTCCCCGGAGGTCAGCGACACGAGGGACATATCCGACATCGCGTCGCTGTCCTCCTCGCGTTCGCTTCCCGCACACGGTGTGGGAGGCCGAATGAAGCGTCCACTCCGGTCTCTTGTTGGTTTAGCGACGGCGGCGCCTGTGCGCGCTCGCCCACGCGTCGCCGAACCAACCTTGGCGGCCTTCTGCTCACCGCAGGAGGAGCCGGAGTTCGTCCTGCTCCTCTTCTGCGACCTCGTTCGCACCGCCCCTGCTGCTCCACTACTGCAGCTCTCCAACACGACCACGGGGGTTAGCAGCTGCTTCCCCCCCGCAGACTCCTTCCCATCTAGGGATTTGTCTCCCTCTCCTTCTTCCACCATCGATTTTTTTGAGTTTTTTAGTTCTGATTCCATACTATTCCCACGAGAATGGGTCGAACTAAAAACCATTGCCGGGTGACGCCCATTCCGACAATGGGGGACTTACATACTGAGAGGTGGCCCAGAGCCTCTCAGGTTTTCACGACTTCGCTGTCGGATTTTTATAGAGGTTTGCTCCTCGCAGGCCGGCCAGTTAAGGCAAGCCCTCTCCGGTCACCGACTCCCCGACGTATCCAGCCTCGCTAACTGGAATCGTTGAAGGAAGAGCCGGTGATTACGGCATTCACGGGGTGACGAGCGAGATAGCGTCAACCCCGGGCACCCCTTTCGGAGTGCCTCCCCATCCCCCTGACGTTTGACTGGGTATCACCCCCCAGCCCTAGACAGAAGGTCTAGTTCCCATAGGCACGCCGGGCCTTGGGAATGGGTGACGCAGGCTCGCATCCGTTGTCATCTCTGCTGAACAGAGACGCACAAGGAGCGAATTCCACCTCCGCCACCTGCGTCGAGTGCCAGGTGTTGGTCATCGACGACAGTGTCCCCAGGGATCGCCATCGAGGAGCTAAGTCACTCGATGGAGGCCCCCGAAGAGACTGTCGGCGACGTCCAGGGTGCACCGTCCCGAAGCCATTGTCGTTCCCTCGGACGTATCCTTAGGACAAACAATGGATCGGGCACACGAGGAGGTCTCCTGGCCTTGCACCCCAAAAGCTTTGACCACCGGCGCGGGCCCGGGAAGGTGGCAGCGCGATGTGGCTCGCGCTGCCTTGCACAGCGAGGTCTCCAGGGGCGGCGTCACAGCTGCCCCGGGGATGTGCCCCGGCAAAGTGTGGGGGGACACCGGTGCGTTCTATCAGAGTACCCGGAGTCCCCCCTAAGCACTGAGGATGGCCACCGGGGGGTTTTAGTGAGGTAAAAATCCCACATACCCCGATCTGCCTCTCCCAGGGCGGTCGGGGACCTTTTGAAGGTTTCTCCCTCGTCAACAAAAAAAAAGGGTTCTATACACAATACTTGTGTAGCGACGATATTTTAGCTCCGCTTGAAGTCACTCACTTACAATCATTGTTTTAGTTAGACACATCGACAGAATTATTTAATTTTCAATCACATCTGCTTGTATGTACTAAATTAAAAAATCATTTCAATTAAAATTTTAATTCTGAATTAAATTTATAGTGTTTATCAGAAAGGTCAAATTCGGAGCACTCGTACCTAAGAAAATGTATGAAGAGATGAGAATGCATGAATGTGGTTGAAGCGAAAGAAGTATGTAAGGATCGTAGCATGTGGCAAACGGTGGTCTCTGCCTACCCCCATGGGATACAGGCGTGAGCATATGTATGTATATATGTATGTAAAATTTAATTAAAATACAAAATTTGTGTTTTTTTCGGTTTACAATTATTTGATTGAACATTTATTGCCATTTTTATCAAAATACTTTAAAATCGTCAGACCAAAATAATTATACAGGATTATTCATGGTTTAGGAAGCTTACTTTTACTGAGAAGAAAGAACCCGGCTTGAATCTCAGTAATTATGAAATGATAATTAGTCATTTGAATAATAAAATGTTTAGTAAGTACTACAAAATAAATCACTTTTTTTGTTATTTTACCAAGATGGCCCAAGAGTCCCACTTTAGCTCGCACAGCGACTCCCCTCCTACCCCTCCCCCATGGAGCACTGGTGACCTAACTCACCACAGGACCTCACGTAAGACTACCCAATCAACGGTACCATCATTTGTATGCATCAATCCGTATACTTGGAGCTCCCAAGGTCCTTTTGTATTCTGCGGTACACACTTTATTTTATTATACACGCGACCTTCAAATAAACATTTTTAATTACCCAGATATACCATCCGCCTCTACTAACATGATGATCTTACTGGCTTATCTTTGACGTAGATCGGTCTAACTTTTTCCGGGGAGGAAAAATTGTCGCCATTATATGCACCAAGACAATATGAGCACAATAAAATTACTTTACACGTTCGTTCTCAAGTACAGTTGTTTGTTGTCTGTCTTTATTATATATAGTTTCAGTTTCAAGCCAGCCTGAACTGTACAACACAGGCTGAAACAATTTTGGGGTCAACATCTCCCTGGCCTTATCCCATACATTGTTGTCGGCAAGTGATTCAAACCGCTGTGGCAAACCTTATGTTTACAGGAAGCTACTGCGCAACCCTATTAACGAGTAAAATTTATGAACTGGGTTATACCAGTTGTCATTTACCAGAGTTGATAAATTGACAACTGCGACCGACGGCTAGGCTAAACGTGGTCTCCGGAGGCACGGAGGGAGCTCGGGCGGACTTCGTGACTAAGTTAGGGTTGCTTAACATCGCTAATCGAATGATATGCGCAATAGCAACTGTGCCACGAGCTCTTCGAGAGGAGAGCTGCTAACTTTTCATAAGTCATCAAGCTACGCATTTAGTTATAAGTAGAACTACTAGATTTTTAATTATGTTAATTTTATCGACATTTGTGCATTGGAACTGTTTCCATGAGCTTGTTTCTTAAGCGATTTATTTTGTACTCTTAAAATTGTATAATATTTTGAAAAGAGTAATTACTGAGTTTCTTGCCAGGTTCTTCTCAGTAAAAGCAACCTTCCGAACCTAGCGGTAGCATGTATAATCCTGTAAATTATGTCATTCTGACGATTTGAATGTGCTTTGTAAAAAGTCTAATCGTATAAAGATATTTTTGACTTTGACTTTGATTTTAAGCTATTTTTATTAATTCTACGTATTACTCAAACCCCGTCTGCTCATTTTACAAAATCTGAGATGGTATCTATGAAACAATCGTATGTATTATGCGAGCATATTACTTACTGCCTCATTGTCGTATTCAATTACCCTCACATGATAGTATCTCCACATTGATTGCAGGTACAATGTCGGCATATTAAATATAATACCACTCATTTATTTAATGCGATAAACAGCTCTTTCAAAACGTAGGGATTTATGTTTTAAGAAATTGGTAATGCCCCTTTATCAATAGCTATAGGGTTTTTCTTTAAGGTTCTTGGGGTAAACCGCTGATGGATCATCATCTCCCTGGCCTTATGTGTCCGATCACCAGATTTTTATACGAAGCGACTGCCATCTGACCTTCGCAACCCCTTTAACGAGGAAAATCTGTGATCTGGGTTAAAGCAGTGGTCAGACTATTTTAGGCCTCCGACTGATCTGTAACGATTGCCAAAGATGATAAATTGGCAACCGACGGCTTAAAGTGCTCTCCGAAGCACGGAGGGAACTCGGGCGGTCACCCATCCAATTACTGGCTAGGGTTAGGGTTGCTTAACTTCGCTGATCGAATGACATACGCAATTGCAACAGTGCCACGCCACGAGCTCCTCTCTAAACCGCTGATGGATATCTGGTTCAAATAGATGTTTGTCTCAAAAATTGCTTAGATTGGGACACTTAAACGAGGTGATACCTACATTTGTCGGAACGGCATTATTTGAGTGATCAAAATAGTTTCGGAGAGTATTCTAGGAATTCAACGTCACACAAATGGCTGGGAATCTAGTGGAGACTATCCCAGAACTGAACGCGTGACGTAAAGCGTGACGTGCGAGACCTATATTCACCAGCGGACTCTTGCAAGCTGAATCTATTCGGGAAGGGTTACAGCACTCTCGTGACTTTACGCATAACCCCTAATAAAAATAAATTACGGCTAGAACTCTACGAAGCATTTGTCTCATGGTCTTAAAACAATTTAGTTATTATTAAGTAGGTAATTCCTGGATCTTGAATTGTAGCCGTTTATTTATCATCGATGATTAAGAGTGGAATGATGACATGTCAATAACTAAGTATATATAATCAGGAGCTGATAAGCAGGCGTTTGTATTATGAAATTATACCTTGCTAATGATACCAATTGGCAGATCATATGTAGGTGTTGTCTACCCGTTATACCCGTTACAGAAAGCTAGCTTTCTGGTAGCGTGTATATAACATATATAAAAACAATGTTTTTCCATTCCTCCGCATGAGGGTACATACATACATATGCTCACGCCTGTATCCCATGGGGGTAGGCAGAGACCACCGTTTGCCACATGCTACGATCCTTACATACTTCTTTCGCTTCATCCACATTCATGCATCTCTTCATACACTTTCTTCGGTTACGAGTGCTCCGAATTTGACCTTTCTGAAAAATACTATTAATATGGTCATAGTAGTTCTTCCTTGGACGCCCTTTACCGACACTTCCGGTCACATTCGCTCTATAAATTTCTTTCGTTAATCGCCTTTCACTCATCCTTTCGATATGTCCAAACCATCTCAACATACTTTTTTCAATTCTGGTCACCACATCATTCTTCAACTTGCAACTGTCTCTTGTCACACTATTTTTGATACGATCTACAATGGTGACCCCACACATACTTCGTAACGAACGCATTTCCACTGCATTCACTCTACTTTCATGTTTCTTCTGCCAAACCCAACATTCACTTCCATACATCAGAGTAGGTACGATACACAAATGTGTTCTTACATATTCCTAAAAATTCATAAAGAATCGTTCAGTCTATGTTTTACCTAATATTTTCCCTAAATAGGTAAAATAAGAATTCAGTAGGAGTAAAAATTTGCTGCCTTCGTTTTTATTTATTACTGAAAATGTGGCAGTATGGTCTTTGACTCTAGCTTTTACAATAGTGTGAATGTTAGGTAAAGATGTCAAGTAAATTTCCTACGTCTCTTTCAGTAAAGTAACTGTCAAGTGTCAGTATGCTTGCTTTGCTATAAATAAATAAAAGGAGCTCATGGAAAAATGGAGACATAAAAGTTTGATAATATCGTAATGAAAATGAATAGGAATACAAACCTATTAGATTTGCATTGGGAAGACATATTAGTGGCGAATATGCTTCCATATTTAACGATAACAGACTGTTTCAACTTTCGTTGTACTTCCAAAACTTGCTTACAAATTGTAAACATTTACTTAGAAAGGTTGAAAACGTTAAAATTGATGAACAAGAAATTCACTCGGAGGACATTCAACGTAAGCTTTTCTTAAACATTCATAAACATCAGCAAAACGATATAGTATCCTTAAATAAATTACTTTCAATTCCAGGTTTTCAGTACAAATTGCACCAAACTAACAGTATTGAATTTGAGCAGATGTTCAGGTGTGACTGACGTGGAGCTGATCCCTATGTTGTTGAGGAACCAGAAACTCGTGAATTTGAACCTTAATCAGTGCCACAACCTTACAGCCAAGTGTCTACAGCCAGTAATACTATATTGTAACAATTTGAGGACTCTTAACCTAGCCAGGTGTCTGTGGTTGACCACGGGAGCTGTGGAGGCTTTGGCTCTCCACCAGTGTATGCTAGAGAATGTAGACTTGTCCTACTGTCTGGCTTTATCTGAGAGCTGTATATTAATATTCATAAAGAAATTTCACCATCTAAAAACATTTAACTTGGAAGGAAATACACAGGTGACGGACAAGAGCCTGTACACCATATCCAAGTACAGCATTGGTCTGAAGTTGCTCAACCTTAGTGGGTGTGTTCATATCACAGATAAAGGAGTCAGGTATGTTTTTTTTAGATATTTATTGAGCATAAACTAAACTTTTTTGCTAGAATGAATTTGCAATTTCTATGCTAGATATTGACTAAATATTGAGCATTTATTTGGGCGATTTTGGTGTTATCTATAGCAGGCTTATGTACTTTTCTTTATAGTAGTATAGAAAAAGTGTCTGTTATTTTATAGGCTACACAGCCTATCTAAGACAGTATTATGTGACTAAGCTCACACAACAAAAAAAGGATTTGTTGATACTTAGATTTTCATGCCATGGTGGCCTTGAGGTTTGAGCAGTCGCCTGCTACGCAAGCGATGCAAGTTCGAATCCCAGTGGGGCCTGTCCCAATGAATTTTTCTAAAAGTCTTATGTACAGTGATTTCACACCACATACTTTACGGTGAAGGAAAACATCGTGAGGAAACCTGCATATTTCTGAGAAGTAATTCAAAGACGTATGTATGGTGCCTGAGATGGCGATAGACTCACCATCTGTCACATTGGCACTTAATCAAATTTGGTGTAAAGTGGGTGTTGTGATAACAACACCTCTGCCTACCCCTTTGGGGAATACAGGCGTGAGCATATGTGTGTATAAGATTTTCATTTATATGATGCATCAAAGCAAACATTTTTCTGCCTATCTCATTCTCATCATCATCATCTCACTGGCTTTGATGGGGCTGGCACTTGATTCAACCCAATCTGGCTGATCACCTGGTTTTTACACAAAGCAACTGCCATCTGAGCTTTGTAGCCCCCATTATGAGGATAATTGGTGATCTGGGTTAAACCACCTTTCTGTCTTTCTTAGGCTTCCAACGAACCCGTAACAATTGCCAAAGATTTTAAATTGTCTAGAAAAATAATAAAAATAAAATAAATAAATATGCTCACGCCATCCCAGAAGGGTCCCCGAAGGGGTAAGCAGAGGTGTTGTAACAATACCCACATTTCACCGAATATGATCAAGTGCCAATGTGACAGAGGGTGAGTCCATCGCCATCTCAGGCACTATACAAATGTCATTGAATTACTTCTCAGACATATGCAGGTTTCCTCACGATGTTTTCCTTCACCGTAAAGCATGTGGTGTGAAATAACTGCACATAAGTTTTTAGAAAAACTCATTGGTACAGGCCCTACTAGAAAAATAATAATGCAGATAATGCTTAGATTCCAACCCTCAGTCACAAAGACAATGATGAAGTCGAAAAGAAAAAAAATATTTCTCTATTTCCAGGGCATTAGCACTACACAGTAAGAAGTTGGAAGGTGTCCTGATCCGCGGCTGCAACAAGGTGACGGAGGAGAGCCTGAAGCTCATGAGGAATAGGGTACATTTAGACAGGAGGCCAACTGGCCCTGTACCATTGCCTAATTACATACAAATATAGATGACAAAGAAGGTTGTATAGCTATAGATTATGTTGAGTGTACTTTAAAGACATTATATATATGTATTCGGCGAATTATTATAATAATTTGATCACTTTTCACAAATTAAATTAAGCTTTTTACATTGCTTCATCATCTCAATCGTTACACTCTTGGCAGAGCGGTCGTGGTCGTAATGTCAGAATTGGTGGCTTGCTGAACAAAACGGCGCCATTCATTTCGGACTGCTGCTTTACGGGAGCATTCGTTAATAGTAGAAACACCCATCACCGCCTTAATCTGGTCCGTCCATCTCATTGGTGATCTGCCACCCGCCCTAGTACCCTCGAATTTACCCTGCACCACCAGACGCTCTATGGATGCGTCTCCACGTCGCGACACATGTCCAAAGAAGTTGAGAATGCGAGATTGAACTGTGGATGACAGACGCTGTTTGATCCCGAGTTCCTGCAGTATGGAATCGTTGGTGCGGAACTGTGTCCACTTTATGCCAAGCATCTTTCTCCAGCACCACATTTCAAGAGCATCTATCTTCTTCCTCTCACTTTCTCTCAAAGTCCACGTCTCGGCAGCGTGGAGGAATATAGGGAAGATAAGGGCTTTTACAAGCCTGATTTTTGTGGCTTTGGTTATGTTGCGGTGCTTCCAGATCTTACCCAGCCTCTCCATAGCAGACCTGGAGATTGTCATGCGTCGCTTTATTTCCTCCTTTTTACATTGCTAGCTAAGTATAAATTTAAATTCATATTTTTAAACATTATTTATTCTAGCTAAAAGCATGTTTGTTTCTGTAAGAATGTAATTATCATGGATCAGGTTAGTTGGCCTCTGCCTACCCCGATGGGATACAGGTGTGAGCATAATGTATGGTTGTTTTCAATGTGAAATTATTTGTAAGAGAGAGATGGCATCAAATGTTTTAAAGCTGAGATTCATGTCTGCAGAATACATCTATTTTATTTAGGACTAGCCAAATATTGAGCCAAATGACATTGCTCTATTGTAGATTAAAAATACACTACACTCTATATTTAGTCTATGACTGCAAAGATTCCTGTAGGTCTAGACAAAGACATTCTCTCGCGCTTGCGCTAATAGAAACGATAAAAATGTATGGAAATGACATATATCAGTCACGTGACATGTGTCACTATACATACGGTACCGTTTCTACTAGCGAAGCGTGAGAACAATGTTACTTTGTTTGGAGGGCCAGTACCTTTATCACGAATTTTGCACGTTATTCGTATTCATACTCGCTAGTATTACTTAGAATATTTGTATGAGATCTAGTTCTTCATGTCACTGTTAGGACAATTTCACTTACAAATATTTGGCAATCGTAAATAGATCATGGAAATGGCAGCAAACTTGTGGTAGGGGTACATTGCTCCCTTGCCAGAAAAAGAGTAGCTTGTGGAAGAGCCAGCAGCATCGTCTGACCACCTCTGATACTGCTAAAAGCACTCCTTTAGTGTTACTAGAAATTAATGTGCCATTTTACGTTTAAAGGTAATTGTTATTGCAACACTATCGCCTTTTTCTATGTAAGTGATGTGATTTTATTATATTTGACTAGCCATTGGGCATTTAAATGTCATAAGATCAAAGTGTTATAAATAAATATTGTATTATAAATATTTCCATATTATTATTCATTTGTTATTTATTTTTATACATATTTAAGTTGTATTAACAACTTGTTGTCTAGAATTTGTACTTACTTATTAGTTTTATACATACTTAGCCTGTCTAGGTATCCGCCTAAAAATTGTTGGAATCTTACAATTTTATTTATTTCTAATATTTATTGCTAGATTAATTTGGATGTTGTTAGAGGATAGTAGGTATTATTCGAAATTGTATATTTTATTAAGCGCAAAGACAATGTCAGTTTCATTGAATTTATATTTTGGTATTATTCGGGTATACATCAGAATTCCTTTGTTCCATATTCAATAATTTAAAACTAAATAAAACGATTTTTGGAATTCTTCTTTTGGTTTTTTTTCCAATATTGTATTCCAACCTATGACCTACGCCCTGCTGGGTCTACGTAAGTTTGACCTAATAACCCTCAATTTTAAACTCATCCAGTCTTCGCTGGAATTACAGTAATACAGATACGACAGCAAATTTAATCCACCTCCTGTCAATTCTGGCGCCCTAGTACTTTCGTTCAATAATGATAAACTAATGACATAACTATGAAAACTACCTCCTCGTATAGCTGGCGCCCTAGTCCTATTGTCAATAATTATTAACTGAGCAAAATATACCAATGAAAACTACCTCTTTGTAATTCTGGCGCCTTAGTACTTTTTAGTCGAGAATGTTAATCTGAGCAAACATAACAAGAAAACTACCTCCTTGTAATTCTGGCGCCCTAGTTATCAATAATGATAAAATAGAGGTGTTTATTTTACGCTAAAACGCGCAAAAAAAATCTTGCACCCGCAGCTTGTTCTTCGTTGCAGTGAGACCCCTTAGGGGTGGAAACCCCTTATCTCCGTGTATATGATGTATACACCAAATTTTACTTAGCCGTTGCGTCAATATAAGGGAGACAAATTTTCTATGTATATACCTTTGCATTATAAACCAACTCTATGTAGGTTGCCCTATATATGTGTGTAATACTAAAAATCTAATTACCAGAGATATATAGGTAAAGCTTAAAATAAAACATCGCATTTTTTCACAAAATTATATTTTGTGTGATAACACCTGCTACATGTATCTTACTGTTATTGTATTTACAATAGTTTATATACTACACATTAGTAACAGATAACATTCATAACCTTAGAGGAGCAGATCTTACAAAATAATTTAGTGTGAGGGCGGCGCGCGGCCGCTAGCATAACTGAACAAGAGGCGTGCGCAGGCCGAACTAAACGAAACTAACCTAACCAATACTCATACATATAGTAAATTAACTGTAAAGAGGGTGTTAATAACATTTGGCAATAAATTACTGGGATAACACGAAAATAAGCGAAGCATAAAACGAGAAATTGTCGCAATTATAAAACATTAAAATCTACCAGTGTAAAAGAATACAAAATATTAAAAAAAAACAGTGCTTTAGGCCTGTGATCTCTCCTACTGACGCACAATCACATTGATCCAAAACTGTAATCCTATCGTACAAATACCCTAATCTTACTTAACAGCTCTATATGTATATAGCCTTGTGTTATCTCAAAGCGCATACATTTACAATATCTTACACGGAAACTAAGCAGACGGGACGAGAAGAGGCACTTCTGAACAGATACACGACACGAACTATTAACTTATTGTAAATTAAAATTAACTACATATACGACTGTACAAGCGGACAATGTACACATCGCGGGCGCATTCTAAACGAATCGAAACGTAAACAGGATATACATATAAAACGTGAGTGCCGAATGCATACATCACACCAATAGTACAAAGGATCATAACACATTGCACTTACTTCAGACAAAACCAAGAATTAACATAACATTCATATCTTTGGAACTATGTTATCATTATATTAATTTTAGTTTAACTTTAAGCACGCGCCCTTGGAGACCAATGTGTGTTGACTATCACAGTACTCAGTGCGTATAGGGTGCCCAATACGAGAAACTTTTGAAAAACGAAACATCAACGCGTTCGGCACTCCGATTGGTCGTCTAAGCGGGCCAATCATAGCGCCGGACGCGGCTCACGTGAGGAACGATTTCGTAAACGTTTCTCACACTACGCACTCGATTCACGCGAGCGGTGCAACAAAACGGGTTCGATACATATTATTGCACTAGATAATTATGCTATTTCTCATAGACACACACGTCATTATTATAGACGGATTTAAATACATTTTATTTGCAATTTTGTACTTTTATTCAGCTTACTGGGTACTGCGCTTAGTGACATTAACCTTACATACTTATTATACAGGCTGCCTACGAAGGTTCCCGCCGGAGGGGCAGAGGTAAGGCAACTCAACTGGTGTCCACGTTAACACTAACTTTATTTACAAAAACTACGTACTCACTTATACAACAGAGCGGTCGATACGGCTGTATGGCGCGAGTCTATTTGGATGGGTGACAATCTACCCTCACGTGCATTGCTTGATTTATATCACAATTATTATTGATGATACATAGATCAATACAATTCCACATTTCTTGAACACAAAATTCAAAAAAGGCAGTTATACATACATACATATGCTCACGCCTGTATCCCATGGGGGTAGGCAGAGACCACCGTTTGCCACATGCTACGATCCTTACATACTTCTTTCGCTTCATCCACATTCATGCATCTCTTCATACACTTTCTTCGGTTACGAGTGCTCCGAATTTGACCTTTCTGAAAAATACTATTAATTTGGTCATAGTAGTTGTTCCTTGGACGCCCTCTACCGACACTTCCGCTCACATTCGCTCTATAAATTTCTTTCGTTAAAGGCAGTTATGGTTCAAGAAATGCGTCGAGTTATGAAACCTTTTTTAACCATAATATTTTCCATATTCAAAATTAGATGGTATTTTATCTATGGCAAAAAAAAAGAATTCATTCCGAAATTTAAATGTTGACATTTCATCGGTAAAAATCTTAAAACATTTCTAGCTTTTGTCATTGAAATTTGAACTGCTTTAAAACTTATTTCACTCTATTTATAACAAAAAAAAGGCATTCAATTTGCATTAAGAGTGGCCTATTACGTTAGGAACTCAGCGCGGTGATATGTATTCGATATTAAAACGTTATTGCTTTTGAATTGCTTTTTAGCCTTACAACTATCAGAACTACCTTCTAACCTGCCTACGATCTAAAGATCACGCTTAATTAAAAATAGAACCAGCGGTTAAAGCTTTGTATGCAACAAGCATTCCAACCAACCGTGTGGCAATTTATAAAATTTCTCAAACTAAAAAAGGTTTCATCAAGCGACTATTAGTTCCGAGTTTAAAAACTCTCAAAATATGTCTATGGGCACGTGACGCGCTGGTGTTTATGCTACCGACGCATGGCGCCGTTCAAAGGTTGCATCGCTAGGGGCGGGTTGATGTACCCGTAGTAGACGTTGGACTGCTGGGCGCGCGGGTCGCCGTACTGCACGGCCGGCTGCACGTTCATCATGACGTTGTTGAACTGCTGCTGGGGAGGCACGCGGTACCCGTTGAGGCCGTACTGGCTGATGATGTGCGAGTTGAGGTTGGGGGACACGCGCGACCCCGGCGCCATCTGCATGTGCTGCATCGGGCTCAGGTTGCCTGCGCACACACCTACACTCTTACTTTCATAAATTAATTCATAGATCATAACTAAATCGCTTAAGACTTCGAATCCATTTTCCTCAATGATGTTCCGGATAATCTCTAACCGATTTTAGCGGTATTTTTACAGGCAGATAGCTGATAACACAAGGAGCAACTTCTGCCTTTATAAATAAGGTTCAATATTGGTTAATTTTATTTAAAAAAAGGATTCCGCTAAATAAAGCCACACAAGTCTACGCGGGTAAAACCGCGGAACACAGTTTATTATAAAATAAAAAATTAGAACCCGGCTAACCGAGCTGTACTTGGTATCTTTTCTCACAAAAAAATAAACTTTTCCCGCAAAAGAAAAAAAACTTGTTTTCTCATAAAAAAAACCAAGATAAAAGAAAAAAGAGAGAAGAAGAAAGAGTTTACTAGACAGACACACACTTTCGGAGTAAAGACATGGACATAGATAGCCACGGGAGCGGGCGGAAGGCAGCGTGAACGTAAGGTCACTCACTGGGCGTGTTCCTGGTGTTCCTGGGCGAGTCCAGCTGGTTGTGCGGCGGCGCGTAGTACTTGGTGGCCGAGTGGTAGTGGCCCGCGCCGCTCGGCGGGGTGCCCGCTTGCTGCGCGTACTGCACACAACACACACACACACACTTACTAACACGTACATCCAAGTGACTTCATATTCCACGGGAGTACAAATCATTTACTAAGGATTCGTAAACAAATAGGACACTGTTATTTAAATAAAGGGATTTTCCTTTACATGGTACTTAAACAAAATCTAAATAATACCATCTGAGGGCCAACAGATGGCAGTTTCGGTACCAGGAACAAAAAAAACAATAAATAATAAAGTATGTGCGATAATGCTTGCAGTAGCATAAAACGATGTAGCAGACATTAACACTCATCCTCAGAATGAGATGTAATAAAGTTCCTGTTCGTTAATATGCTGCAGCTTGGCCAGCGAGCAGGAGGGCGGCCAGCAGTGGTGTTGGTGAAGGTGTAGTGTTGGTGTAATACAGTACCTGGTGCGGCGGGTGGTGTTGGGGCGCGTCGGCCATCTGCTGCAGCTTGGCCAGCGAGCAGGAGGGCGCCCAGCAGTGGTGTTGGTGAAGGTGTAGTGTTGGTGTAATACAGTACCTGGTGCGGCGGGTGGTGTTGGGGCGCGTCGGCCATCTGCTGCAGCTTGGCCAGCGAGCAGGAGGGCGCCCAGCAGTGGTGTTGGTGAAGGTGTAGTGTTGGTGTAATACAGTACCTGGTGCGGCGGGTGGTGTTGGGGCGCGTCGGCCATCTGCTGCAGCTTGGCCAGCGAGCAGGAGGGCGCCCAGCAGTGGTGTTGGTGAAGGTGTAGTGTTGGTGTAATACAGTACCTGGTGCGGCGGGTGGTGTTGGGGCGCGTCGGCCATCTGCTGCAGCTTGGCCAGCGAGCAGGAGGGCGCCCAGCAGTGGTGTTGGTGAAGGTGTAGTGTTGGTGTAATACAGTACCTGGTGCGGCGGGTGGTGTTGGGGCGCGTCGGCCATCTGCTGCAGCTTGGCCAGCGAGCAGGAGGGCGCCCAGCAGTGGTGTTGGTGAAGGTGTAGTGTTGGTGTAATACAGTACCTGGTGCGGCGGGTGGTGTTGGGGCGCGTCGGCCATCTGCTGCAGCTTGGCCAGCGAGCAGGAGGGCGCCCAGCAGTGGTGTTGGTGAAGGTGTAGTGTTGGTGTAATACAGTACCTGGTGCGGCGGGTGGTGTTGGGGCGCGTCGGCCATCTGCTGCAGCTTGGCCAGCGAGCAGGAGGGCGCCCAGCAGTGGTGTTGGTGAAGGTGTAGTGTTGGTGTAATACAGTACCTGGTGCGGCGGGTGGTGTTGGGGCGCGTCGGCCATCTGCTGCAGCTTGGCCAGCGAGCAGGAGGGCGCCCAGCAGTGGTGTTGGTGAAGGTGTAGTGTTGGTGTAATACAGTACCTGGTGCGGCGGGTGGTGTTGGGGCGCGTCGGCCATCTGCTGCAGCTTGGCCAGCGAGCAGGAGGGCGCCCAGCCGCCGCCGTGGTACTGCTGTTGTTGCTGGAAGGACAGGTAGCCGCCCTGGTAGCCCGCGCCGCTGGAGCCTTGCATCACGCCGCCGCCTGGACACATCATCATCTCCATATTACACCCATTTACTACGGCTGCAAAAGTAAACAGAACACGCATAGATATAGCCGTGGTGGCTGTGGAAAGGTATCATGATAACTGCATTATCAACACATTCGATGCTGCGTAACATTTAGTGTCACTATTACGTAACCAGATTGTATTAAATTATTTACACCCCCTTCCCCTTGTCAGCAAGAGTAAGCGAAGCTCTCCCCCCCCATGCTTACGTAATCGAAACGAAAAACAAAAGTGAAGAGTGGCGCGCGCGGTAATTCCCCCACTCGCTTCTAAGCGAGTGCCTATAACGTTTTCATTATTTGTAAGAATCCCCGACATGTGTGTTTTGTTTTCAAGCATAGACAATTTGTGGGTTGCCATTTGTGTAAAAAAAAATTATAACCGATATCACGATATCGACTCCCCCACCTACCATAAAAAAGCAGAGCAAAGACCCCCCGCGCCCTTCAAGCGCTTAGGTAATACTTGAACGCCCCCTGGGTGAGTACTGACCGTGTGACTGAGCTGGTGGCGTGGCGCGGTGTCTGGGAGGCGTGGCGGCGCCTCGCATCGCTGCCTTGCTGTCCGCGCCCGTACTCCTAAACACATCATTATTATACTCAAGCACTTTTTACACAACATACATATGCTCACGCCTGTATCCCCCGAAGAGGTAGGCAGAGGTGTTGTGATAACAACACCTACTTTTCACACAAGATGATTAAGTGTCAATGTGACTGATGTCGAGTCTATCGCCGTGTCAGGCACGATGTTTTCCTTCACCGTAAAGCACGTGGTGTGAAATTACTACCCATAAGTTTTTTGGCTTGGCTTATTTACAAAACTAATATAAAATAAAAAATTCTAATTAATAAAATAATAATGCTTAATGTTTTCTTTACAAATAAATAACATTGAAGTGTCTGTATGTAATTCCAAATTAGCATCTTTTCACCAAATGTATATGAAAGTATAAACTGTACTTAATTTTTTAAACTTATTATTAAAAAATCCAGAAGGTATCAAGCTCACCTGTTCCTATTATTAATCTTCTGTTGTTTGGGCGGCTGGTTGGGCTGCATGATAGAAGGTATATGTATCGACGAGTGCGGGTACTGGGGACTGGGCGCGGGGTGCATGTGCATCATGGAGCACGGTGAGGCCATATCAGACCCTATACTGGTCGGGGATTCCAACCCTAATTGGCTCACATCCAGTTCACAAGTGGGGTATTGTACTGAATGCACCGAGTTGCTCGTAGAGTCGGGAGTGTACACGCCCATAGATTGTAGAGCTGGGCTGACAGCTTCGCACAACTCCTCCTTGTCTTTGCCCTCGTCTTTCTTGTGTCGCGCCTTCTTGTCGAGTTCCACTTTGTCGCATTGGGTCTGAGATGGCGCGAATGGGGTCTTGCAGCCCGGAGAGGTTAGTATCTGCAAGGAAATTCATAAATGGTGTCTTAATTTTTTTTAATTATAATATATAAATTGAAATGTAGGCTGAAATGTTAGGCGGTTGCAGGAACTAATAACCCTTATGCTAGATAGGCGGGAAATGGTATAAACAATCTAAACTAATATAATAAAACCATTGTATAAACAACCATTGTAGACACATACATACATATGCTCACGCCTGTATTCCCCGAAGGGGTAGGCAGAGGTGTTGTAATCACAACACCCACTTTTCACCGAAGATGATTAAGTGCCAACGTGACAGATGGTGAGTCCATCGCCGTCTCAGACACTTTACATACGTCATTGAATTACTTCACAGAAATATGCAGGTTTCCTGACGATGTTTTCCTTCACCGTAAAGCACGTGGTGTGAAATCACTGTACATAAGTTTGTTAGAAAAACTCATTGGTACAGGCCCCGCTAGGATTCGAACTTGCGTCTGCTTAAACCTCAAGGCCACCACGGCTCTTGTAGATCGTAGATTTGTTGTTATTGTAAATCGAATGACAAATAGTGTGATAAGAGACAGTTGCAAATTGAACAATGACGTGGTGAACAGAATTGAAAAAAGTATGTCGAGATGGTTTGGACATATCGAAAGGATGAGTGAAAGGCGATTAACGCGTTTACTGCTAACGACGCGTATGTGCGTCCAACTGTTAGAGAACTTACGAAGAAGTTGAAAGGTTAGCAGTGAATGTGTTAACGAAAGAAATTTATAGAGAGAATGTGAGCGGAAATGTCGGTAGAGGGCGTCCAAAGAAGAACTACTATGACCAAATGAATAGTATTTTTCAGAAAGGTCAAATTCGTAGCACTCGTAACCGAAAAAAAATTATGAAGAGATGCATGAATGTGGATGAAGCGAAAGAAGTATGTAAGGATCGTAGCATATGGCGAACGGTGGTCTCTGCCTACCCCCATGGGATACAGGCGTGAACATATGTATGTAATATAATAAAGTGTAGGAAGTTTAACTTTGTATGTAGAGTGTAATCTTTGATACTAGACATTCTATTAAAAAAATCGGAATGGATTTCAGGGTAATAAGTAAATTGAAGTAGAGTGAAATTTCCACATAAAATTAATTTGTGTGCTTGATTGCATAATTCTTCTCCATATTACGGATCTTGATACATTATATGCTAATATGTAGGAGTTGAACTCCGATGGGTTTATAGCAAAAAAATCTTAATTATATATATAGATAGTAGAGAAAAGTCAACGTTCGTCTTAAAACATCGTAAATTCAAGTAAAGAGCGGACTAGTATAACTGTATAGTATATACCACTCGATTGAGCTGGTACAAAGCTCAAATGTTCAAGTTCATTACCTGTGGACTCTGCTGCCGGAAGTCATCTTGCTTAGCGGCCTGCCTTCCGAGAATCGCCTTCATCTGGTCAGCGGAGGGCTTCTTCGACTCGCACTGCGTCTGGCACGCCGTCGTAGTCTTCGACTGCTTCGTCGGCTTGCACTCCGACTTCTGCGAGCACTCGGCCTTCGAAATCGGTGTCTTGGTCTCCTTAAAATGAGGCAGACTACTAGACGAGTACAGACTACCGCTGAGAGCTCCATAGGCGATGTTATGGAAATCCTTCTGATCATACTTCGGATGCAGCTTCTGCGGCGATTTTTGCATCTGATCTAGATGGGGTAGATTAAACCCTTGCAACTTGTCGAGATAATTCTTGTCACCAACAGTGTTCTTCATGTCTAGGAACCGATTGGGCTCCCACGTGCCTTGGAGCCGCGGCGGGTCCCAAGGCGGCCACTGGTACTGTCCGTGCGTCGTGTGGTAATTGGGGATCTGGTTCATCGTGTAGTCAGCTTTAGGTACCAGCTCGTTGTCGTATTTAAACTTAGGCAGCATTTTATTCAAGTCGGTTTGGTCCGGTTTCAAGTTGAGCTGCACGGAGCAGTTCTTGTCATGTTTCACGGATGTAGTTTTGGACTCGCATTTGGACGCGTTCGATTTCTCTTTCTTAAAAAAATCTTGTTTCTTGGGCGCCTCGTTGGCTTTCGGTTCTGCCTTGCTGGTGACCGTTACAGAGTTGATCACGTTTATTGGGACAGACGTCTCCGGCTTCCTTGGGTGTGATGTGGTCTGTTCAGGAAAAAACATCTTAGGCTCCGGAGTGCTTCTGGGAGTATCATTCTTCGTAGTCTTTTTGTCTGTTTTCTCCAGTTTACTATGAGCGGAGTTAACTCGCACGTCGCGTAGCTTGCTTTTTTCTCTCGGTTTATTGGGATCATGTTTGTCCTGTGGGTTTTGTACTATACTCATGGAGCCTAGCGGGCTTTGTAAGGCGTTGCTCGCGAAATCCAAGTCCGTCCGCTCCAAGCCCATGCTAACTGCCGCGTTAGCGCTCTGACAACGAGGTAAAAAATTAATATCTGTCACATTTGGTATTTTGGGAATCACTGGGTTTATAATAGGGGACGATATAGGGTGAGGCACTTCCAGTTTCGTAGTACTTTTGCTTATAACTGGGGTGTCGGGAATGTTGTTTATGACGCGCGGTTCACTGGTTTTTAGCACTTTGTCAGTCTGCACGGCTTGGGACTCCTTGCTGACGCTAGCTCTGTGGCTCAGATACGAGTGTTGCGCCGTGTTGATCTGTTGTATTGTCATGGAATTGCTCACTGGGTTCGGAAAGGACATCTGCATCGTCGGGTCTATGGTACTCCGCGTGATTATGATCTCATCTTTCCTTGGGATCAACAATTCGTTACGAAAGGGAATGTCACTCTCTTTGCTCGTCATCGGTGCCTGTGTTCTAATCCTGTCTATCTCGGAGAACGAGTCCATTTTGGGAGTGTCAAGCTTTTTTGTAATGGTCATACTATCCCTTTGCGAGTCCAAGTTCTGTATGATTGATTCAATTTTGTTAGGCGATTTCTTATCAGCTGTCTTCGCTTCGTCAATCGTCTGATGCTGTATCACAGTCTCCTTCCTCATCTCGCACTTCTTCTGGTCATTAATCTCATTTATTTTTTCGGGAGTCCTTTTTTGTTTGGGCGATTCGTTGATGACTGTTTTATCGCTTTTTCTCGGGGAAATTCCAGCTTGCGGCGAGTTGGCTGTATCCGATTCTCCTTCGACCACAATGGTCTCAATTTGATGCAACTTTGGTACAATCAGGTCTACGGGAGGCCTTATAGTGTTGACCTCTTCCTGTACCTTAGGATCCAGTACAATATGAGCATTCTCTGTTGAAACTACCGGTATCACTTTAGATGGACTCTCGTTTTCTACAACATCTTTAGGCTTGTTCTCATTGGTTGGTGGTACTGGTACTACTATGTTCGGTTTAGGAGATGGAAGTGGGCAACTCTGGCTGTTATTATCATCCGACTCTGAGATTATGATCGTTTCTTTGTCATCTAAAGCAGGTTTGGCTGGTGATTTCATCTCCCCATTCCTTGGCTCTGGTGTGCTTTCAGATTCATTTAGTATTTTTGTTTCAGCAGCCTCTGTCACTTCTGGGTTATTCTCAGTGACGGCAGTTTCTACTTTGTCAGCAGTTTCATTGATGACCTGCTCTTTAGCTTCCATTGATTTAGGCGAGTCCATGTGTATGCTGTCTAGTTCCATGTCGCTGGTGTGGTGATCTGTGCTGTTCTCCTCCACCTGATGAGGAGTGGCCGGTTTGCTGGCAACACTCCTCCTGTCCTCACCTTCTTCGACATCCATCTCATCATCAGCCTCCCCAGATGAATCTTCCGAACTATCGGAGTTTTTGTTCTTTTCCTCCGGTTTAGAAGTTTCTTCACTAATATTCTTTGGCGATTTCTTAGTCTCGTCACATACTTCTGGAACTTTCTCTGGTTCTTCCATGGAGTCATCATCCTTGAAGTCATACGCTTCTGCGTTTCCAGTGATTTTAGCCTTCTTGACTTCTGGAGAACCAGCTTTGGGCGTAGTTTTGCCAACCTTTTGACGTTTCTTAGTACGACCGCGCCACGCCAGTTTTCTTTTCGTTTTGGCCTTGACAGTGTTGACTACGGGAGTGACAGCTGACATGTCCATGCTGTCTTCCTGGCTTTCTTGGCTATCAGAAGCGTAAGCAGGCTCTTTGACGCTTTGTCGTCTATTCCTCTGCGGATTAGGCACATCATCGGCGACTTCATTCTGCGTCGCTCTAGAAGCTCTTCTTGCAACGCTTTTACTTCTTTGTCTCCTAGGCGGTTCATCTTCTTTCAAGTCTTCGTCAATATTAGATTCAGATATATTTCTGCTGACGTCACGTTTTCTCTTACGACCACCATCCCCCACAGTGGGTGTTGTTTGATAAGTAGTCTCACTATACTTCAGCGGTCGCGTGCGTCTTCTACCCGATGACGTCAATTCCACGGGAGATTCGGGAAGTTCCTTCTCCATAGCTTTCGTTTTAATTTCAGCCTTAGGAGTCGGTATTTCCGGTTCCGTGGCGGTGTCCTCACTTTCTGGCTTCATTTCAGCGTCTTCATTCTCAGTTTCTTGGTCCCCTGAAGCCTCCTCGGGCGATCGGAAGGGATTGACAGTGGGCGCGAGTAGCGGCGTCCACCGCAAACACTCAGGATCAATTTCTAACCGCGGCTTGCTGTTTAATTTCTTCATGTGATTATTGACTCTATTCCAGTCTATACAGAGTCCTAGTTTCGTGTTCTCGTGGTTGGGAATGTATCTGACGAAGCCTAGTAACTGAAACGTGACGGCAATGTCATTCATGTGCATGCCCGTGGTGTGGGCAATGTCCTCAAACGTGAACGGTTTGTCTTTGTGGTCGTGGAGGTATTCAAGGATCACAGACTTCCAATAAGCATGATAGGAGACCCGCCCGAGGTCAGACAATGGCTTCTCCGGAGTCCCCGGCTGGCCCTCTTCTTTTGATAATAAATAACCTGTGAAAATTAAAAAATTGATTTTATAATCCAATAACCTAAATTTATAATGAAATCATCCATATACATTGATGTTGATTTGTATTCCTGGACGCCGCGTTTTTCGTAAAAGTTTTTCCAAAAGCTATAGAAGCGTTATGCGCTCACAAAACCTTTCATACGCAGTTTGTTGTCCAATAACTGATATAAAAACTTGAGGCAAACTGAAGAAAGAGGATTAAGTTCTGACAAGTTTAAAGTCTCAATTTCGGAACCAGTGACATCGTCTTAAAAAAAATCTTATAGTTTGCAACACAAACAATCCAAGTATACAAATCAACACAAGTATAAAAAAAGTGCAAACTAGATTCCACCACTCACTGAAATGGATGAGAAACCTTCCGTATCCCTGCCTCTGGTACTGCGGCATGGTCATGATACACGACACATTGTACTTCTGCTGGCAGTGTTTTTCTTTGGAGAAGTATCCCACTAGGTGGCAGCCTTTGGTGTCGTTCTTAGTGAGGACGTAAAAAAGGAACGGTTCCACGTCGTAGTATAAGGTCTTGTGGTCGAGGAACAGTTTCGCGAGAAGGCACAGATTCTGGCAGTAGATTTTGTTGGCGTTGCCGTCCACTTCGAAGACAGACACGTCTCCTTGTCGGTAGATTTCCGTAGCGGGCGGATGACGCCAAGCACATTTGTCCAGATGCCGCGCCAGAACGCAGCGACTCTTCGCATATTTCAGACAAAACTCGCATAGGAACAGCTTGGCCAATCTGCACACAAACGCATGAACACTTACATATATGTAGTATGCAGTAACACATGTTCAGTCTTCTTAATATTATTTTTCTTATATCATTTAGAAATGATAATAATGAAACTACTATTTGAAAGATTTCAAACAAAATACTCAGCTAATTATATTCATTGACACGCAATTTATGTCGTATTAGCTCTCTAAAGATGTAATTATGTATTCCAATTGATGAAAATGATGTTCGCGTTATGTAAATTAAATCATTAAAACATCAAGGCCACGCGTCGGAATTCCCAAAAGATAACTTTAAAATATAGTTTTTTTTAAATTGATGTGTACTTTTTAAATAAAAATATAGCTGAGGCTGGCTTAGAGGACATAAAAACATATTTTTTAAAGTCGGTTAATAATCGATACAAACTCATACGGGGTTTCCTTTACGTAATGGTTTTAAAGCGCACTTTGTCCATCCATGTGGCTACAGCGACATTACAAATTATAGAAGACCTTGCATTTTGTGTAGTATATGTAATATAAAAAACATTTTAAGTCTTTTTTATTTACCTGGCATACTCCTGCGGGAAGGGGCTCGAGTACCAGGTGTCGATCTCCCACTGGCCGAACTCTATGGCGGAGGGACAGCGCGCGGGCGCCGGCACCGCGGAGACCGCGGGGACCGCCGGGCCCGCCGGTCCTGCCAGTCCCGCCGGTCCCACCTCGGGCCCCACGCCGCGGGCCATACGGAACCACTCCGCGTCCGCCTCCGTCACACCGCCCGGCAGTCGTCGACCTTCTGAACACCAACATGACGTTGTGTAGGTGGCAGTAACGATTGTACAGGACAAGCAAATTGTATCATTAAATTACTTATAATAGCAAAAATAGTTTTTCAAAATATTATTAATATAAAAGCCAATTTTCATCCCATTCTTCAATCAGGGTTGCAATCTGCGAAGTGATTTTTGTAAATGAAAATTGACCTTCAGAAAGTAATGCACCGAAATATTATAGCCAGCAGAAGATTTAATGACTAAGGCAATGTATGAATGAAAATAAAAAATATGGTAGCAACGATTAATGTAAAATTTTATACGTTACATCGCTGATATATTGTGAAAGATAGTTAGAACACAAGATCAATAGATTACTTCGCAATTGAGGGGCACGGCATACCAGCGAGGTAACGTAATATCTCGCCTCATCGAAGCGCGAGCGAAAGTGCATGTGTGGATACTGCCGAATTCCGAGTAACAAATAAATGTTGTCACCGGCGCTCGGGGTCCGAACAGAGAAGCCAACGAAACGAACTCACCCGGGGCCGGGCGCCCGGGACCGGCGGGGGGCGGCCACCAATCAGACGGACGGGCAGATCCACCACGACACTTTCGCCGCACCCGGGAACCGGTCTTACCCGACTGATTGCTGGCCGCCCGCCCCGCCGGCGAGCCGCCGCCCGCCCACGGGCCCTCCGCCGGGGAGCCGCCGCCCGCCCACGGGCCATCCGCCGGCGAGTCGCCGCCCGCCCACGAGCCCTCCGCCGCCGCCACGCCGCGCCGCAGCTTGGCCGTGTCCGTGCGGCCGCCGCCCGCCGCCGCCGCACGCACCAGCCCGCTGGCCGTCAGCCGACCCTCCCAAGCTTCTCCGCGAGCGGCGCAAGGTTCCTCGTGCTTCGTCTCGCGCTCCGAACTCAACGATTCTCGATCCGACCGCGTTTTTACTCTCAGTCTCGGCGGCTCCCGACCGGCCCGCGCCACGCTCGACGACCTCGACGGTTTTCTATCCGGGTACTTTTCGGGGTCGAGCTTAATCTGTTTCCTGCCGGGGGAATCGTCCACGCGCGGGACCCGGGCGGGTCTCGGGGGCGTGCGACGTAGCTCGGCCTGGTACCGGCGGAAGGTGCTGCGCGTCTCCTTGAGCACCTGCTGGGGTTGGGGCGGCGGGCTGGGCCGGGGCGGCGGCGGCGGCGCACGGGGCCGCGACGCCGAGCGCGCCGAGCGCGACGCCGAGCGGACGGAGTAGAACTCGGAGAGGCCGTCGAACAGCGTCGTGAGCAGCCGCTCGCCCCGCGCCCCTCGGCGGCGCGCCGAGCGCCCGCGCCCTCGGCCCCGAGGCGGTGGCCGCGGGGGCGGCGGGGAGTTGGGCGGCAGCTTGCGCGCCTCGGCTGCGAACCCCCAAGCGGCGTCGGGTGCTCCGTCGGCCGCCAGCCGCTCGAACACGGTGGGCGGCGGAGTGCGCGGCCTGGGCGGCGGCGGCGCCGGCTCCCGCCCGGGGGACGGCGTCGCGCTCGACGACCGCGACGAGCTCGAGCTCGGCTCGGAGCGCTCGCTGTCCGCGGACCGATCGGATTTATCCGATTTACTGGTGCGTTCGGATCTCTCGGATTTACTGGTGCGGTCGGATCTCCCCGATTTACTGGTGCGGTCGGACCTCCCCGATTTACTGGTGCGGTCAGATCTCGCCGATTTACTGGTGCGGTCGGATCTGTCCGTTCCGTCGGAGCGACCGGAGCGGCCGGATCTATCGGATTCGTCGGAGCGGCCGGATCTATCGGATTTACTGGAGCGATCGGTTCCGAGCGAGCGATCGGAGCGGTCGACGATGGCGAGGCGATCGACGCAATCTAGACGCTCGCTCCTGTCGCAGAGGTCGGAGCGGTCGGAGCGGTCGGAGGCGTCGGAGCGGTCGGAGGCGTCGGAGGGCGGCAGGCGCGGGCGGCGGTAGCGGCGCTCGAGGCGTCGCTCGAGGCGCAGCTCGAGGCGCTGGACGCGCGTGACGCGCAGCTGCTCCCAGCGCCGGCCCCAGCCGTCCCACGAGCTGGACGACTCGCGCCGGCGTCGCTTCACCAAGTTGAAAGCGGAAAATCTGAAAAATTTCTGCTTCTCCTTGGACATTCTCTGGTCGGAGAGCGGCGGGGCATTACCGTCGGAGGGCTCGTCGTCCGACTCCACCCGACGCGCCGCGCCGCGACTCTTTCTACTCTTCGGCGTGCCCCCACTCGTCGACCTGGACAAACACACTCGAGTTACACTTAGTGGCATTGCAATTTGTAAGTACAACTTGTACGAGACGTAGATTATAATTTACGACCGGCCACGATAGCATACCGGCCTGAGAGAAGGTGATCATTATCATATCAGTCAGTCAGGCAGTCAGAAGAACCTTCCAGAATGATGCAAAGACAAATCATAAGTAAAAATTAAGTTGCCATTTCCGTACATTTTGACCGTTTGAACGCGAAAAAGATTGTAGTAAAAGAACTCCCAATTATATTTATGGATAAGGACAACGTATCGGAAGCGAGGGCGGTAAAAATATAGCATAGTACAAACCTCTTGTTGTTGTGTTGTGTCGGCGGACAGGTCGGACAGCGCCACGGCAGGGCGGCGCAGCGCGGGTGCACGTGCGCGGGCTGGGCGGGCGGCGCGCCGGGCGGCTGGGCGGGCGGCACGGGCCCGGCGGGCGGCGCCGGGCACGGCCCGCAGCGTGCCAGCCAGCCGCCGCGCGCCGCACACACGCTGCACCACCCGCACGACCCGCACGACCACCGCACAGACTACACACACACAATACTATTACACACACTGTGATCCAACTATTGTGAAGCGTTCTACCGTCATCGCTTGACCTTGCGTTTGAACGTGGCTCAAAATGTCTTGATACTTATTCACAGGCGGGTGATGATGATGAAAAGAGTAACTCTGTAGGAAGTCTAGTGAAATAAAGATATTTTGAATTGAACATTTTTAGAGCCACGCTGAAAAACAATGTTAAAAAAACGAATTTTGAACACACAGACCTATACTTGCAGTACAGGTATTATCACAAGTTTTGAGCGCTAACCTTGAATGCATAGTAGTTATACTTAGGGTTTCATAAGGGCGCGTGCGCGAACAATCACAAACGCAGTTATCCCCACTATTTTTGTTGTGTACTCAAAAAAAGTCGTGATGCCAATACATTGAACGCAAGCAAAGGCATATCCCACTTGACGGTATATTTACTTGTAAAAGAAACCAGCCTATTGTAAGAGTGATCTTTACACAGTTCAGCATTAACTCACACTGCACAGTTTGAGTTGAGATAAACCTCTCACAAAGTGATAATAATATTTATAAGTAGTGTAAAAGTAATTTGTTTTCCATGTATCTATTGTATATCCTTAATTAAACAAAGGAATTAGTACTTGAAACATTATTATTGAGTACTGTGCCCCGCGGTTTCACCCGCGTAGATTTAATTTTATATAATAATTTCTTTCGCAATAAAAGGTAGCCTATGTCCTTTCTCAGGGTCTAAAGATTGTCTGTGCCAAATTTCATCAAAATCGGTTGAGAGGTTTAAGCGGGAAAGTGTAACAGACAGACAGAGTTACATTCGCATTTATAATATTATAGGGATAAAGAATAAAAAAAACTCACCTTAATAACTGCCAGTGAAGCATGTTCAAGCAAGTTCAGACAGGTGGGGTGGCCGTACGACTTGCATTGGTGACAGCAGATCAACGCCTCCGCCTCACCGAGACGGTTCTGAGCTTCAGTGCCCAGGCATTCCGCACACACTGACTCACTATCTGGCAATGGCTTCTGAAACACAGTGGTCACTTGCAGAAACAACACATTATACTCTATCCTATAAACAAATACTATAAAAATGTCAAGTTTGATTAAATAAAAACTTTTTCAATTGTATAAAAAGTATACCCAGTCTAAATTACTTTTTGCGCGAATGAACATGAATTTGCACAAAGCATTAATCATAGAGAATTATTTTAGTACATATTCTTCATACTTCAGGAATAAGGTGTATATTTTGACATCTAGACACAGATCTGAGAAAGTCTGAGCGATCTGAGTTTCTTCTCAGAAGGCTAGTTTCCGAACCGGTGGTAAATTCCTCGACATTCATAAGTGCCTTACCAGGGCCTAAACTGAATAAATCATTTTCATTTTCAAAGTAAAATAAAGAAATATCAGTGCACTTTTCACATGCTAATGATACAATCCTCAGAACGGAAATAATGTAGATGCAAAACAACCATCTGAAGAATCTCCTTAACTTATTTGCTTATCCCAATTTCCCAGTTAATTCCCATCAACTGATTTTAAATTTTGATTGTAATGATATGAACATAACATATTAGTGATACAATATCATTGACAACTTCTATATTAATATTATAAACTGGCTGTTGCTGGCGACTTCATCCACATTAATATATTTTTTTCTTGTTTTTGTAACATTTCCCATTGATGCTTGGCTCCTATTGGTCGCAGCATGATGTTATAAAGCCTAAAAAGACTTCCTCGATAAATTACCTATACAACACATCATTTTCAATTTGAAACCGAATTTCAAATGTTCACCAAACAAATGAACTCTTTAGCTTAATAATATTAGTATAAGTCAATGTGTCTGTCTGTTTGACTAAACTATTTAGAAGCTGAAATATTTAGTAAATGAAGTTGTGGATGAAAATTTGTATTATGTATTGTAAAAAGGCAACACTCCCTTTGATATTTTTAACCAACCCCAATTGTATAGTGTTACAACATCTAAAAATAGCATGTAAACATATCCATTATGCCTTCAATTCAGAGCAGATGTTTGCAGTGTTCATAAAAACTTGTTAAGGTCAACAGGTTACCAACAACTGGTAGAAATATAACTATTTATAATATTTAGCAGATATTTATTGCATAGAAAGATGTGTACAAAATATAATATCAAAATAGTTTTTTTAGCAATGTCCTGAGTTGGGCCCAAGAGTGACTGTTATTTTATACTGTTATATCCCAGTTCAGCAGAGCAGTGATAGGGGTACAGTTATGTGATAAGCTCACCCTCTGTTACATGCAACAAGATTTGGTCTGTCTGGTTATTTAATCAACTAATGATGATGATGATGATGATTATTTAAAAGAATTAATGTATATCGAAAATTTAAAAGTGCATAATTTTTTTTTAAAGAAGGATTCCATCTTTGAAGTTAACCATATCACAAAAACATTATCATTTTTTATAACTTCTGCAGCAAAAAAAATATTTAAACCAAGCTGGAGTATAAAGGCAGAAAGAAGGATATCAGTTACTTCAGAAACAAAGGAATGACAAGGCATTATTCTTATGCTTGGATTGCATTGTTTTGGAAATATTGTGAGGAAACCTGCATATGTCTGAGAAGTAATTCAAAGATAGTGCCTGACAGCATTGTAAGTTCATCGCCATCTCCGTCATGCCTCTGTCACCTTTGCAGTTAAGCATCATCTCTGATTATCATCCTGGAGACACTTCAGGAATTGCATGAGCATACCCAAATACAAGTATTGTATTTGAATAATTAAAACATCTGTAAAAATTGGTAAACTTCTAAGTTGTTTGTAAACATGGCAACTTTCAAATCTTTTTTTTACGTAACCTTGATTGCATACACCTTGATATTGAACTTAGGATTACTCAGCCATTACTCAAGTGTTGTGCAATATGCAATTTAACTGTGGTTCATTGATAAAAATTCACTAAACAATTGGTTTTTTGTAAATCTAATCATTGGATCATGTTTTTCTGGCATTTGTTGTAACGCGTTCACTGCTAACAACGCATATGTGCATCCAACTGTTAAAGAATTTACGAAGAAGATGAAATGTTAGCAGTGAATGTGTTAAGGGAACAATATTACTTATATTGTTATAACTAGCTGTACCCTGTGGTTTCACCTGCATAGGCTTAATCTGATGGGTAGCCTGCAGAACCATAATATATTTTTTTTAAGAATAGTAACCTAACTTACAGTGAAAGTCCTGTTAGAATTAGTCCAGTCATTTCGGAGATTTGTCGGAACAGACAGATGGACAGGCAGAGATTTTTATTTATAATTGTTTTTTCCATATCAGTACCGTTTGTATATTTTCATATGCATTTAGTCAACAGGTGTAATTTTGGAATTACAAACAGACACTTCAATTTCATTTATTTGTATAGATATAGATGTATAGAAAAAGGGACTTTTTAACTAACTTATTAACAAATAATATGAAACTTTGGACACTTTGAAAGTGTGCTGCATAACTTGCAGAGGGCAGAGTTTTCAAGACAAATATGAGTGATATTGTACAAAAACAAAATAGATCACTGTTTGTTTGTATGTATGTGTTCAATAAAATATATTGTTTCAATGACCATGCATATAGGTATTTAATGATAACTAATGGTAGAGCTTACAGGTGAATCCTGTTGTTGTTTGGAGCGCTGCTTGGGTGTACGTTCAGCACGGTCGGTGGTCAGAGGCTTGTCCGTTGCCTTGTAGGCCCCGGCATGGTTCGTGAGCAGACCTCGCGACACCGCGCGCTTGGCGGCCGACCGCAACACTGCCCGCACGTCCACCTCAGGAGCCACAGTCACTTGGAAAGCTTGGTTCAAATGTCTCTCTATCGACTTGAGCGAGGAGCCGTCGCGCTCCCCTAACTCACGCACTGCCTTAGCCACTACACGCGAAAAGTCCACATCGTCATTGATACGCAACGTCCTACTCTGCAGCCCACCGGGGTCCTTGTAGGAGCTCTGCCCCTTGTTGTACACCTTGAGCACGGAGCCGTCGCGCACTGCGCGCTCCAGGCGCTCCGCCACCACATCCTCGTGATAGTTGTGGTGCTGTCTGATCGCGTGACAGATCCGCTCCACGCTCGGCCGCTGCTTCTGCGACCGTATCTTGTGTATCGCATCTAGTATCCATCTCTTCCACACTTCTTTGCCAACATCGTCCGGTTCATTCATCTTTGTCAACAATTATTTTGTGCAGCCGTCAGAATAACGGTACGGTATTGAACTTATGTCAACACCCATCGCATTTTGGCGCCTCGAGCGAAATTCCATTTTATGAAATGGAACCCCGCCACTGAGCGGCCGTAAAATAGGCCGCGGTGCGAGACGCCGGTTTACAGCATGTCCCAGAAGCGATCGCTTGTCGATGACACATCGGGCCCCTCGAGCGGGTTTTGGCGGAGCGAGCATCCAACGGCCGCCATCTTGTGGCGATCTCAATTTTACGTTGTGAACAAAACACGCGACGTAAATAAATATTAATTAAAGTTATCACAGTTCACCTACACACAAAGACTGGTAACGATGAATTATAACTTTTCACTGTGACGAAAACTACACTCCATTTACAAGAATTTAATATCCTTAGTTAAATACGGTCGTTCTTTCCGGTTTTTTTCTCACAATGCTCCTTTACCAAACAAACAACACTATAATGTTATGTGTCTAAATTAAAAAATGTATTTAAATATTGCTTTTTCGGTATTGAAATCAGTTTCATATCATTGAAATATTACAAAATTTACTTGAAAACATTCACAAAACACCAACAAAAGGCTCTTCAAAATGGCTATCAATTACATTGCCATTGAAAAATATTTTGATATCCTGTCTGTTAAATTTAATGTATTGCCAATTAATTAGTTCTTGATTATTTTTTATTTTTAGGCGACTTTAAGCTTCAACCACACGTTGCAAATACTTTAAAAATTAGAAATATTGGCAAAGTGGCAAGCAAGTAAAAAATATTTCTCTCAAACTCTAGAAACTAGGGCAATAATGCAGTGATATAGATGATATCACATTTGAGATAGATTTTTTTTTTCTGTACTTGGGTAGTTTTTTATTATATTGTTTCTTAAACTACTTTGCATTTCTCGATTCATTACTATTAGTACATATTCTCCTAAGGACGTGCCTAACTTTTTTTGATAAAATGCGGTGGTAATTTTGCGTTCATGTGAACGGAGCTTTAAAAAAGCCATAAAAATGATGTGCCATAAATATAAAACTTTTCTAGATTAATGAAAAGGAGGCACGGTTCGGTTCAATTAAAATTTGTAGCTTAATTCTTTTTTCTTTTATTTATTTAACGGCGATGAGCTTTTCTTAATAATTTATTTAATGCTTGGAAAACTATTCCGCCGATGTCAAGTGATTGTTGAGAAAAATATCTTGTAAATTCTTAAAAATATGTGGAGGAACCTTCATAATCTTAATCTAGTATGTACAGAGGACAGTAATACTTTTACTATGTAGCTTAAAATTATTGACCCTGTGGGGCACAGTAATTTTGGAGGGACGATTTGAGGTGCGGGCTCATGCAGCCACTCGACGCTCGTTTCCAGCGACAAAGGTGATCACGTGACCCCATTTTAAATTTCCCGCGACTCAAGGAAAGGCACTACGTCATGCAGCCGCTCCTATTACGTACCGCTACATATCAAGTGACCACATTTGTCGCTGGACATGAGCGTCGAGCGGCATACGTCAGGTTGCACCTTTACACCATCGCATGACTTACGGCATGGTTCTCCATACTATACATTTTTTTTTTACTTAAATAAAGCCTAGCTATGTAGCTGTGAGCGATTTTTATATTTATTCTTTCATTGAGGTGCACTGACTGCGTCTACAAAATTTCAAGAAAATTTTAAAGCTGTGCAAAGGACATAGAAAAACATTACCATGGCAAAATGGTAAATTATGCCATGTAACAGTGGCAACACAACGAACAAACTTCTTACACTGACTCTGACTGAACTTTCATGGAAGTTTCTTTCGACTTTTCGCGCGTCGTTCCTATTTTTGTAAAAATAAAGTTTTCGTTTTGTTCCTACCTTCTTCAAAACAAGAAATTTGTTTCTTGTCATTGTATTTGGGTGTTATGTGATTATGGCTCTATTTTTATTAAAATCATCTAAGATATTATGAGTATAAACTAATATCAAGACAGGATATATCTACGAAATTTGAAACTTGACATCGTTTCATCAGCCAGCATTCTATATTCACAAAGTTTACTTCGATATGTCGTAAGTAATTATTGAGACCCAGATGCTTATAATGATCAACTTGCTTCAACACTCGATGTAATAAATAATAATAATGTCCGTGAAGTACAACGATGAAGGGAAAAGCGCGCTGCCTACCTTACCTAGCGAGATTCGAAATTAATTACACATTTGTTACCAGTTATGATTGGAATAATGTTTATATTAACGTACACAGGCAAAACAGGATTGCTTGATGTTTCGTAGTTTTACTAGTAACATGATAAATTGCATATGCCGTCACGAACTATGAGCGATCAGCGAAAATACTGGAGGGTAACTGCGCATATATTTTATTCGCGTCGCGCCACAGCCTGAGCCAGACTCATTACAACTGCACATTCAAGATCAGCCCTCTTAACACATTGCTAACATTTCAACTTCGTAAATTATCTAACAGTTGGACGCACATACGCGTCGTTAGCAGTGAACGCGTCTACGCCTGTATTCATACAAGGATAGGACATAACACAAAAAGAACTCCCAAACTATTAAAAAAAACATTTATTTCACAAAAATACAAACATAAGTACAAATTTAACATATTTACATGATATTCCAGGGCTCCGAGGGCTAAAACAATGATCCTACGGTCACATGTAGCAGTTAAGGTCAAGACATATGTCAAGGGAATCAACAGTTGGATTGACCCAAGCAGAATAGCTTTTACGAGAAGTTTTACAAAATTATTTCACCACACTAACACAATTTTAATAGAGCTGTACCGATGCATGCCACTACTGGGTGATGAAGAGAATACCCCTTATTGGGATGTGCATGTAGCCCATTTTGCCATTGTCCTTGTTAACAATAAATCTGACCATGAACAAGAAGTTTTACTGTTATAGATTTTTTTAATGCAAGGGTCTTTAGTCTTTGAGACTGAGAAACATACAATTTGTTCACATTTAATTAGCACCTTAATGTAATCTTATTCTAAACAATAGGTATTGTAGATATTGTGAGGGTCAAAGAAAAAGGTTTCAAATATAATCTTGCAGATTATTGACTGTTAAACTAGAATGCACTGAAAACTATACAGATAAATTAAATTGTAATCCATAGTACTGTGGTGGCGTAGCTCTAGATGGGTATCAATTTATTAGAATTATACTATATATTCAACCATGTTATATTTTATTTTATTAATTACATATTTTTAATACTCCATGATAAATAGGACGTCTGTCTAATTTCTTTTTTCTGCATTTTTCTTCTTTGTTCCAAACCATCGATCACGAAGGTTTAATTGTAACTCCTTACGCTTACGCTTGAGCTACGCCACCACAGTACTGACATAGAAAATCCAAATTTTTTTATTCCTTTTCTGTCTGTCTGTTTGTTACGGCTGGAACGATTTTAACGCCTTTCATTAGTAGATAAGTAATGTAACAAGGAGTAACTTAGGGTACATTTATTTAAAAAAAACATTTAGGGTTACATGGGAATGATATTAATAATACATGGGTGAAATCGCAGGGCATAGCTACTATCTCAATAAAGGTCCCAAAGGTATGCAAGATTTCATACAAGTAATTACAATTCATTCACCTGCCTTCATTCATTCTGATAAATGTTTTGAAACCTTTATTGTTTTTATAACAAACAACGGAATAATTAAGTAATTTTTATAAATGGATCAAAAAGGTGTTTCTCAAATTGTTGAATGTTTTTTGTTACATATTTAGATCAGTTCAATTTATTAGCTGTTATTTAGATTTAATTTAATTAATATTATAAGGTAATTAATGTTACTTTGACATAATATGCTTTAATGCCTGTTAATGACCTTCAAATTATCACATTAAAAAACTTCCTGAATAATTTGATACTGGTAACCAAAAATTAACCTTTTTGTTATCAACAGAAGCTATTAAAACAGTATTAATTAGTTAAGATAATTTTGTATTGTATGTTAAAAGTGTACCATTATGGCCTATAATTATATTAAGTATCAATAAGAATGCTTTTGTAAAACTCCAAAGTATTATACTATCTATAACATTCCAAAGTATAACTAATAAGTAAAGATTATTTCCAGGTTTCCTACAATCAAACTAAAAGGGGCCTCAATAAATAACATAAGTTCCTAGAAAATTGTTGATTATTATTTATAAATGTCCAAATATCAAAATCTTTTCACTAAACGCACATGAAAGTCTACACATACTGGCATAGAAAAAACAATTTTTATAATTTTTCTCCATCTGTTTTTTCCAAGTAATCTCTGAAACGGTTAGGCCTATTTTAAGCTAATGTTACAAGTAGTAAATTTATTAAAAAAAAATCTAGTGTTCCGCGGGTCCCCCATGAAATTGAGTGTACGCGGGGGAAACCGCGGGGCACAGGTAGTTATTATATAAACTTAAACCCCTCTTATCAGTTGGAACTGTGTCCATGGGCTTAAATTCATGACATATTACTACTGTAACCAATTACATGAGTAATTGCCGGGTTCTTCTCAACAAAAGTAACCTTCCGAACCCGGTGGTAACATTTATAATCATGTATATTTCAGTGTCCTTCTGACAATTTGAAAGTACTTTGTAAGAAATCTAATCAAATAAAGATATTTTGAACAATAAACTATGTCCATCCTTTCTTACAACATATTGTATGATAAGATAAAATGTAGCTTATACTCGGATTATAATTTTATTAATGAGGGGATTACAAGTCATAACTCTAAATAATTTTTTTACTTGTACATAATTCAAATAGCTTATTCCACAGCCCATACATTTTGAAAAATATTTTTTTTTTAAATAATTCCCGCGCACTGCATGACAATTAAATTTCTTGAATGTCATGAGAATTCATTTGTATACCAAAACGAAAGCCGTGAAGTTAGTGGTGGTAATAAAACCGTGGATGTCTGGAGATAAGCCATTCAAATTACATGGTCACGAAATGTAATTGATATTAAAAATAACCTTGTTTATTTCATTATTTTTCAAAATACTGCTGTAACTGAAAAGCTGCTCATTTTTGTTACAAAAAGAGCAATTGAGAATACCTATGTAAATATTAGTTTCAAGATATTCCTTTGTAATGATAATTTCCAGATAAAATAGATATCGATAAAAGCTGTCGTGAACATGAAAATCTATCAGATCTATGTGTAATACTAATGTTTATTTTACTAAACGGTAAGATTCTTATTATTCGCAATTGTCCGGAGCCCTACGTACCTGATATGAACCTAAATAATCCATAAAATTTAAACTGTGGAAGTTTAAGTTTTTCGTCACAGATAATATAATAAGTTTTTTGTTTTAATGCCGAAATAGGTACATAGCTAAAATTTTAAAGAATCAAAGATATTCGGATTGAAAGCTGCGTTTAGTTCGCTTTTTTAACTAGCAACACTAACCAACCCGTTTGAACAATTTGAAAGAAATGACAGCTGATTGACAGCGATAAGCGCGGGATAGGCTGCTTTATAAAAATTAAGACATTTTTATCGCGATGGCTCTCCTACCTACCATTATTAAAATGGGTCTTTATTATAAATAAGTAACTAAAAGATTGCATTACTATACCTATTGGAATATAACACGGAAGGTGTATTCTAAGTCATCTCCGCGATTCAAGATTTTAATCACAAATATCGACGATCACTCACTCACTATCTGGTATGAGCGAGAGGAAATTAATGAATGGGGTAATTTTCAATCTGGAATGAAATGAGATCTTAAATAAACCGGCATTTATTTAAGACCAAATTACCACAAAGATTCATGGAGTAATGGATTAAAAAAAATCAATGATATTTTTTTTTTGTACGTGAAATTAGTCATATTTTTTTTGTTTTTAGTCCAGTGTACAATTTGAAATGTATGTAAATGATGTAATTATGTCATAAGAGGTCAATGAGGTGTAATTTGTGCGTACCTGCTTATCCTAAAATGCATTTATCGCCATATTTGTTTGTACAATGTACGTACATTACAAGTACACTTTCCAATCAGAGACAATTTAGTTTACTTTTTATTAAACTCTAATATTGCATTGTTATTAGGCAAGTGATCGATTTAAATCCTTTGTGATTTTAGATAAAATATTTTAAACCATAGATGTTTTTTTAATGTATACTTTAGAGCCAGAACTTTTGAAAAAAAAACACACGCCTTTAAAAACCTTATATACATTGTCTCTAACCAGAAAGCGACCAGCCATCTTAGCTGGGTTTAAAATCGCTTTCCCCGCTAAATGTGCACCCAGAATGTTGTATGACATGTGCAGCTGTGTAAATACCACATTTGACACACGTCTGGTATGACTCACCGAGCACCATTTGGCTTAGGAAACCGCCTGTGAACGCGTCCCCCGCGCCGTTCGTGTCTACGATCTGTTCTCTAGACAGCTTCAACACTGGGATGAGGGTAAGTTTGCCGTTCTCCACGAGAATCACTGGATCACAGCCTTGAGTGATGACCACAGTTCGCGAGCGCTTCTCATTAAGTTTGGGCATTGCTGCAATGTTTATTGCTATTTCTTCTAGCGAGTCACCTTTGACGGCAAATGCTTTCGCAAAAGCTTCAGCTTCCTGGAATGTGGGATATATATTTTAATACTCACAACTTAGCCGTTGCATGTTAACTTAGCAAAAGAGCCGTGGTGGCCTTGAGGTTTGAGCAGTCGCCTGCTACGCAAGCGACGCAAGTTCGAATCCCAGCGGGGCCTGTACCAATGAGTTTTTCTAACAAACTTATGTACAGTGATTTCACACCACGTGCTTTACGGTGAAGGAAAACATCGTGAGGAAACCTGCATATTTCTGAGAAGTAATTCAATGACGTTTGTAAAGTGTCTGAGACGGCAATGGACTCACCATCTGTCACGTTGGCACTTAATCATTTTCACAATCAACTAGAAATCTGTTTTTTTTCCTGATGTAAATAAAAGATCCGTATTTATTTGTAAATATTAGTCATAAAAGATCTTCTAGTACTTCTATTCCAGTATCGGTGCCCAAGATAAAACTTTCAAATGCCAATAACGGTGTAGCACCGTTTCTCCACTCGCTACATAGATGGCGCTACTCGCTAACACATGCGAAGTTTGAGTACAAATACACGAGAACCTAAATCGCGCAATAAGATTTTTCTAGCGCATTGCAGTATATACACAATTCCCAACTATAACAGCCTTAGCCGCAGTTCCCCAGACATCCTTCATCGAGCATGATCACTCACTCTCCCCACAATGGATTATGATAAGTTCTAATAGAATGTCTAAGCTCTCTGTAAGTTATATACTAAAAGTCTGGATAAAATCTCACCGATTCATTTCCAAAGAGTACATCGACGTAGGGCAGTAGTTTCTCTAAGGGCTCCTTGTAGAACTGAGAGACGAATGGCGCGCTCAGGTTCATGATGAAGGGCAGGCCGCGGGAGAGCGCGTGCGACGCCAGCTGCTGGATCGACTCCGGTGATACTGCCACGAAGAAACCCTGGAAGTGTGTGTGAGGAAAACTATGGTAAAATATGTAATAAATATGTTCACGCCATCCCAGAAGGGTCCCCGAACGGGTAAGCAGAGGTGTTGTAACAACACCCACATTTCACCGAATATGTTCAAATGCCATGGTAAAATTACATAATTAAAATTGAAGTAAATAGGTCCCGTTACGAATTGAGAAGGGTTGAGGGTTTATGCTAGTTTAACTTAGGATACCATTATAATAAAGATCAATTTGTATATTTCATGTAACTAATAATAATGCAATAAATATATAAATGAATGAATATGAGAACGCGGTCCATATTTTTTGTTCAGTAATTTTATAAGCCTGTCACTGTCCGGCGCCATGCAGACAAACAGAGACAGAGTCACAAAAGGCCGAATGAAAAATGACCAGTGAAAAAATAATTAAATTTACAAATATGTTTAGCTAATGTCTGGCAGTAACATCGTTTTTATTGTTAGTCCAACGCGGGTAAATCAGCAACTCACGGAGGCATAGAAGAAGCGCGCGGCGTCGATAGCTTGCTTGGAGTCGTCCCTGGCGAGGTGGTCGGGCGTGAAGGCCTGCGCCGCGGCGAGGTGCGCGCACAGCGACCGGTGCGCGCCCGTCACCAGCACGCCGCACGTGCCCGTCGGCTGCGACGCGCTCACCTGGTACTGCACTATCACGCCCTCTGCACTGAGACACATGACGCACATTGCTTTTACCCACACACTACGTAATTAACGGGTGTAAGGGAGGGAGCCGGCTTTGCACCAATGATTTACTCACTCTCTTTACAATTTCGTGTAATCACTTCAATACAAATTAAGGAGTACAATACCACATTGAGATAAACAAATATGTCGCAAAGACGAGAGTTCGCGGCGCATGCGTATTGCGATGCTAGTACGTGGATGCAGCGACAGCGTGACTCCGCGACTGCGCGCGCGTTGTTTGCCGCCGGCCGCTAGGTGCGGGCGGGGGCTGCGCGGGACGGGGGCGGAACGAACCGAGCGAGACGCGAGCGTTAGGTACCTACTATCTACCTACCGATGATGCGGACCCGCGTTACATCCTCCCCCTCTAACCCGTAAATTACGTCCCTGAATTCGGGTTAGCTTTGCGAGGCCTTCCCCGTTTACGTTTCTCTTGAATGGGTGATTGAATGTGACCAACATATGGGGTTAGTAACGAAGCGTGGTACTTACCAAGTACAGTGCCGTCGCGGATTCGCTCCAGGGAGTAAGTAGTCGTGCCGACCACTTCCTGTACTCTGTATGGGCCGTCGCGACGGGGAATAAACTTGGGCGTTTGCCCCTTACCAGTATCGTTGGACCCTTGGGTCCTTAGTAGCACCAAGTCACCTACCTTGTAGTCTGGCGCAGGTCTACGGTGTTCGTCGGCGTACTTTTTCTGGGCAGCTTGGGCTTTTTCGTGGACATCGCGAGCGTCGATCAGCACCGAGGACAGCTTCTTGAGGTATGGTGTTATGCTCAGTGCTGCATTGTCATTGTTAACGATGGTACGCATATCCGAAAGCACATCTGCTGGCGCACGTATCTCTCGTGCGAAAGACAAGTAAGCCGGTGAGTGGCCAGTACTGCTTGTAACAGCTGAGTTCATAGCGAAGCGGATCGCTGACAAGTGTGTGTCCCATGACCCATGGTCGTTCCCGACAAGAATTGCGAGTTGTGGTTTCATATCCCGGTTTTTACGTTCCACTGGATTGCTTTCTGGGTGATAATAGGATGTCAAGGCTTGCGTTATGCCCATCACGTGACAAGTTTGTTGCATAACCTCGCTAATAAACTGGACGCCATTATCACTCAGAAGCCTCCTGGGGACTCCGTAACGCAGGAAAACTTCGGAAACCAGAATCTTTGCACATTCTTCGCTCGTGGCAGTTGCGAGTGCAAATAACTCGACCCATCGAGTGCAGGTATCCTCCACTATCAGGATCCATCTGTTGCCTTGAGCAGTTTCTGGAAGTGGCCCAAACAAATCTACGGCCAGTGATTCGAAACGGCGCGCGGTGGCAGGAGTCTGTAACAAGCCAGCTGGCTTCCTCGTATCAGCTTTGTAACGCTGACACTGCGCACAGTTTCTTATATATTGCGTTATGTAAGATCGCATACCGGGCCAGTAATATTTACCGGCAATGCGCTGCAACGTACGCTCTACGCCAAAGTGACCGGCAGTAGGAGCGTCGTGATAGTCAATCATGATGCCCTTACGCTCCTGCTCCGGTACTACGAGGCTGGCATCGTCGTTGTCTTCGTTTTCCGGTCCATACCGGTATAATACGCCATCGACAAGAACGTAGCCTTTGTCAGCCCACGCCCTCCCCCTGAATGTATCGTCAGATTCGATTGCTTCGATAATTTTACATAATTCGGGGTCCGATAACTGACCATCCCGGACGTCCTTGGGGCTGCGTGCAGGCAAATCAACTACAGTGAGACACAGGTCACACTGCGACTCCTCAGCGCACGCGGGGCGGGACAGGGTGTCGGCAATAACGTTAGCTTTGCCAGGTGTATACTCGATTTTGAGGTTATATTCCTGTAAGCAGAGAGCCCATCTGGCCAGGCGGCCGCTTGGGGCCTTCATGCTCATCAGCCACCTAAGCGGCTGGTGATCAGATTTGACCACCACCTCAGCTCCGTCAATGTACCCACGGAACTTGGACACAGCCCATACGACGGCTAGAGCCTCTCTCTCCGTCGTGTTGTAATTTTTTTCAGCAGGGATGAGGAGGCGGCTGGCATACTCTACAGGCCGCTCGTCTGTGCCCTCCCCCTGGAGTAGAGCTGCTCCAAGAGCATATCCACTGCTGTCAGTTCTAAGGACGAAGGGTTTCGTCGCATCAGCTTGACGCAGTATTGGCGCTGAGACTAGCAGTTCTTTGATACGCTCAAATGCGTTTTGCTGTTCAGTCCCCCATCGCCATGTACTAGCCTTCTTGAGCAATAATGTAAGAGGCTTAGCAGTATCAGCGTAATTGGGGATAAAGCGCCTGAACCAACTAGAGGTCTGCAAAAAGCATTTGAGGTGTTTCACGTTCTGGGGTGTTGGCATGTTGGCAATGGCCGATGTCTTGTCTGGGTCCACGTGAATACCACCAGGTACAATGACATGGCCCAGGAACTTGACAGACTGCCTAGCAAAGTGGCTCTTTTCCCTATTTACCCGCAGATTGAACATCTCAAGGCGATCGAAGACGGCTGTAAGGTCCTGGAGGTGTTTTTCGAATGAACCTTCAGATATGATCAAAAGATCATCTAAATAAGCTACTATCATCACGTCTGGGAGGTTAGACTTGAACCGATCGATTAACCTTTGGAAGGTAGCCCCTGAATTCCTAAGGCCCATCGGCATGCGCTTAAACCTAAATGTTCCCAGCGGGGTGGTAAATGCTGTCTTGTCCCTATCTTCGGGACTTACGGACTATTGAAAAAAACCGGTTCTGAGGTCACATGTGGTCATGTATTTTGCTGTTTTAGCAGTGTGGAGAACGTCCTCTATCCTCGGTAGTGGATAGCGATCAGGTTCAGTGACCGCGTTCAGTTTGCGATAGTCTACGCAAAGCCTGAAGCTTCCATCTTTCTTACTTACAAGGACAACGTTGGAGGCCCACGGTGACTCACATTCTTCAATGACGTCAGCACTCAGTAGTTTTTGAAGCTCTTTCTCGAGTGCTTCTTTCTTTAATGGGGACAACCTGTACGGTGGTGATGCTAGGGGTTCCTGATCATCCTTTACCTTTATTTTGTGAGTGGCAAACTCTGTGGGGGGGCCCTCGGTAGCGAACTGCTTTGCCCTACACCTCAAGAATTCGTTGAGCACAGCCCTCTGCTCCGGTGTCAGCTCCGCGCCTTCATCCTCACGTAATGCCACACCGGTGACGTCTGCCATCATCAGCTGTGCGTCTTTCATATAAAATGATTTAACGAAAGGCCACTTACTTGTTGGGTTGTCAGCATAGTACCAACACTCCTGGGCTATCTCCAGTACCATCCCAGCCGCGGCGATAAAATCGCGGCCAAGTAGTGTTCGAGGACTGTCATCGGGAAATACCATGAACTCTGTAAGAATTTCACGGCCACCTAATACAACCGGTACGGTCCCGATTGCAACATTTTTACAAAGCCGCGCACCGTCAGCGAGACCAATCATGCGTTCAGTATTTTGAAAACGTATACCTTTATTAACTAACATTGAATATAACATCGGGCTCGCTACACTGTGCGAGGCCCCAGTGTCTACTATTGCTACACCAGTTTTTCCTAAGACACTTACCTCCACTGTGGGGTGCGTAATCTCCACGGCCACGCTCGAAAACATGTTGAATTCTGTAGGCTTCGTCGAACCTCGAGTACCCGTACACTTATCGCACTTAGACCTTACTACTCCCTGTTGGCCACATCCATAACATCTAATTGGATTTATCTCGGGACCTAACTGGGGCTTCTCAGATTTATTCTGTATACTGCGGCATTCATTAGAGCTATGCCCAAAATATTTACAATACGAACAACGAACGCGAGTACGTTTCGAAAATTCGTTCGAGTATGTCGTGAGTTTCGAACCGGTAGTAACGCTCGCACTCACGGTAGGGGCTATGGCGCCGACGCCGCGCTCGACTCGTTCGCTCGCGTTTACGCGTGTTGTTGTCGAGTTCGACGAGATCGCGGGGGCACGCAGCGGCTTCTCAACTTCACTTATCGCGTCCTCCGTGACTCTCGCCTTGTTAATAAGACTATCTATACTATCTAAAACATCTCGTGGCAAGCGTTTACGAACTCGCCTATGCAGTAAACCGTAAACTATATCTAATTGCATTACTTCCGGCACTTTATATGGTAACTTAATAATAAGCGCACGCACTTTAGATATGAATACATCCGCGCGTTCACTATCTTTTTGCTCGTTTGCAAAAATGTCCCGAAACACTTTATAACCGGGTCGTTGAACTCCGTACATGGCGCGTAAGCGCGCCATCGCTTCCGTCCATGTTGTAGCGCCGGCGCGGGCTCCGCGCCACCACACGGCGGCGTCGCCCTCCAGCAGCATGGGGAGGCCGCGTAGTGCGTGCTCGTCGGATACGTCGGCGCACTCTTTGTACACCTCGACCGCGTCGATGAACGCCTCCAATACCTCCGCGTCGCGGGCCGTGCCGTTGAACCTCGCCGTGCACTTGGAGAAGTTACCTCCTGGTACGGCGGACGTATTCACGGCGGGCGCGGGGGTGCTTGGCGTTGGTGTTGATGATGCCGCCGGGCACTGCATAGACCTCATTGTTTCTATTAAGGTGGATAGGAACCTCTCCATCCCGGGGTCATTGCCAGCGGCGGTGAAAGGGGTGGTGGCGGGGGCACGGGCGGGAGTAACTCCACCGTCCGCGCACTGCTCCGCCAGGGAGTCGTGGTCTTCGTTCACGCTGATATCGCTCATTACTTCGTCTCTCTGTCTGTTTGACGTTGCACGCGTCGTCCTCGGCATGTTCTTAACGGTCGAGAGGGGACGCGCCCACGCTCGGGCGCCAGTGTAAGGGAGGGAGCCGGCTTTGCACCAATGATTTACTCACTCTCTTTACAATTTCGTGTAATCACTTCAATACAAATTAAGGAGTACAATACCACATTGAGATAAACAAATATGTCGCAAAGACGAGAGTTCGCGGCGCATGCGTATTGCGATGCTAGTACGTGGATGCAGCGACAGCGTGACTCCGCGACTGCGCGCGCGTTGTTTGCCGCCGGCCGCTAGGTGCGGGCGGGGGCTGCGCGGGACGGGGGCGGAACGAACCGAGCGAGACGCGAGCGTTAGGTACCTACTATCTACCTACCGATGATGCGGACCCGCGTTACACGGGTTATTCCAATAATCCCCATTGAAAATCCCCATCAATGGGGAATAGTGGAAAAAAAGTCCAAAAATCCCCATTGCGATCGAAAGCAACTTGGAATTCTGAAATTCTGAAACTCCCCATTAGGTTTGTAATTAAATATGAATAACATACTGTATAAGAATGAGGAAGGCGAAGTTATTTTAGAAATCAAACCAATTCATTTAATAAGCCTAAATTTAAATTATTTAATGTTGAAGAACGAAATCAAATGAAATCATGGTCAAACCTAACGGGGATTTGTGGAAAATTTCTCAACATATGCTCACACCTGTATTCCCCGAAGGGGTAGACAGAGGTGTTGTAATAACAACATACACCTTTCACCGAAGATAATTAATTACCTCTATCTTTGAATTACTTCTCAGACATATGCAGGTTTCCTCACGATGTTTTCCTTCACCGTAAACCACGTGTTGTGAAATGACTGTATAATGTAAAATGTTCAAACAATATTTAATATATGGAAGAAATATGGTACCTATGTACCTTTAATTTACATCTGTTTTAACATTTCGTGTAAATAAATGATTCTTATTGTGACCTAAAATACACAGCAGATGAAATGAAAGACGAAAGATAACATTGAGAGCATAATTTTATCGAGTTGAGCGCCTTATCAGACATGTTACATCAGCCGACTTGCCATCTCATCTCAAGTAAGTGCGGTTATTTTGTCATATCATATCGATAACTATAAGTACTAGGTAAGTAGATACATATTTTATATTATGTTTCATTCCAATTTGTCATCAAAAAGGCTGATTACTCAGGGTATCTGATGGAAGTTATGATAGCACTAGTTTCTGACCGCGACTTGGTCCGCGTACTTTGAGCTTACGCTAACTTCACCCCGCGATTGGTCTTACTTAGAATATTTTTATACATTTGAATTTAAAAATGATAAAAAATGTGACTTGACACAAAGATTTCATTTGTGTTTTTGTTGTAAATAAATAGCTATGTGAATATTCGTATATTATAAAGCAGAGTTAATTATTGCAGCGTATTTTCTCACTTTACTGTAATGTTATAGGCTATATATCCTCTAACATTATATTTTTGAGATTAGCACGTTAAAGCAAACAAACAAACAATTCTCTTAATATATTTGTAGAGATATTATTTGGATTCATGAGAAATATGACGAGACATAAGTATGTAACTTCATGTTTAAGTATATTAATTCTACAACACACTTAATAATGCATTATCTCTAGATATTATTATGAAAATGAAAATGATTTGTTCAGTTCAGGCCCTGGTAAGGCACTTATGAATGTCGAGGAATTTACCATCGGTTCGGAAACTATCCTTCTGAGAAGAACCGGCAAGAAACTCAGCTGGCATCATATGAAAACTTACACAGCTCTCTCCTTCAATATCTTGGCATAATCGTCGTCGCCGACGCAACCAAAGTACGTGCACATGCGAGGCTTCTTGAGGATCCACTGTGCCACACGCAGGGAGTTCTGCACGCTGCCACCAGCTATGAACTCCGCGTTGTATCTATAAATGTAATATGCTCACGTCATCCCACAAGTGTTAGCAAAGGTGTTCATAATCGCCGTTTCGGAGATTAGCCGGAACCAACAGACAAACAGACAAAAAAATTAAAATCGTGTATACATTCATGTGTATTTAGTGAAAATTTACATACATACATATGCTCACGCCTGTATTCCCCGAAGGGATAGACAGAGGTGTTGTAATCACAACACCCACTTTTCACCGAAGATGATTAAGTGCCAACGTGACAGATGGTGAGTCCATCGCCGTCTCAGACACTTTACATTCGTCTTTGAATTACTTCTCAGAAATATGCAGGTTTCCTCACGATGTTTTCCTTCACCGTAAAGCACGTGGTGTGAAATCACTGTTTTTAGAAAAACTCATTGGTACAGGCCCCGCTGGGATTCGAACATGCGTCGTTTGCGTAGCAGGCGACTGCTCAAACCTCAAGGCCACCATGGCTCTGAATGTCTGTGAAAATCTCTTTATTTGAAATTACAAACAGACACTTCAATTTTAATATATCTGTAATAATGTAATAATAGATACACATATAGTGTTATGAGAATATATTCATAGCCATACCAATGCTAAGAATTCAAACAGGTACAAAAACTAATATTCTCGGACAAAACAAGACTTTTGTTATATATTTAAGGAAACAATCTATATTTCTATAACGAGGAGCACATTATTGTTGATTTTACACAAACCACTGCAGGCATAACAATATTATCAAGTGTATCAAATGTATTATAGTGTATTTCTATAAATAGACTCACTTGAAGAAACATAATCATTGCTACATTACAAGGTGTGGGACAAAATCTGTTAAACATATCCATGGTTAGGTGGGAGACAGTTACATAGGAGATTGTATATACACATAAGAGCAATGAATTTGGAATTAATGACATGGAAATTAAGATTCATGACGCAAGCTTACGCCTTGCCCGAAGGGGTAGGCAGAATACAATACCCACTTTACACGGAAGATAAATTGCTAATGATACAAATAAATATCAATAAATTCATTTCTTCTCTATTTTATAAAAAAAAAAAAATATTCCTAATATTACTAACTTTATTCTATTAGGTTGGTGACCTAGAATTATTGCTGTTAAGTGTAGTATGCAAGTGTTAAAACAAATGATTGAACATTGAACAAGCATTTGACTTACGACCTTAGCAGCTGGCCACATACCTAGAACTGAAGCAATGATTGGAATTAATAATCATTACTAACTCTCTGTATCTACAGACAATTTTGTAATAGAATGTTTGTGCTGAATTCGTAAATTTATTTACATATACAGAGTGTCAGAGAAAAAGGAACAGTTGTCTTCTAGGAGTTGTAGGGTTTTATGAATATATCACTATACTATCGTTGAAGTCGTAAAATATCTAGCTCCAACGATAACATAGTTATAGGCTATGGTTGCTAAGGGCCGAAGAGCTCGCGGCCTTAAACAATTAAATGAACGCGCGAATCAGCAAATATAGACAACCCTATCATTGTAACTATTATCTTCTCGATATCACATTCGTAAAATATTATCTTTTAGAATGTATATTTCATATTACATCATTGGCGCCCCTAGCATTCCCTGTCAAAGCCAAGTTTTTATCAGTTAATGTAATGTTACTAATATTTATAATCTTTAACAGTTTGGTTCTCTGAGATTTTGTTAAGACTACATTTATAAATTGAATAAATATATTTTGTTAAGACTAAATTTATAAATTGAATAAATATATTTTCGAGTTTGAGTATAACTACAATTAATTTCAATTTCAATTCGATTTCAATTTCAATTTATTGCTTTAAAACATATTCTTAATTTAGCACTTACATGTACTGAATGGTAACACTATAAATTAACAATATGGACCCTGTTGGGCACAGCAATTTTTTGAGAATCTCAAAAATCTCGAAAATAAAATCTCTGCTGCCTTTATACCAAGTGTTTCCAGTTCATTATGAAACATTATGTATATATTATAACACATTCACTGCTAACTTTGCATCTCCTTCATAAATTAGCTTACCGTTGTACACACAGATGCGTCATTAGCAGTGAACATGATAATGGAAAGCTGTTTTCTCATTTTAAAAATATAACTTACTATGTACATACGCTAAATTGCTTTTGAAGAAAATGTTTCCTTGGTTTTTTGTTTAATTAAAATTTAAAATTAAAACCTTAAAAGATACTTGTTATTTCATGGTATGCTCTATTCTTCGGACCAAAATGTTTGAAAGATGTAAATCAAAATGAATAATACAATTTTTAGGACTCACTTCTCTATGAGTTCCCTGTAAAGGGGCATGTGCTTCTCCTCGGCCATGATAGCGTCATCAGGCTTGAGGCCATACTTCTCCAGCAACTCATTGTCCACCTTCGCTGATATGTCCAGTAGTGGGTTGCCAATCCCCAGCAGCAGACCTTCCTTGTCTGATATTCCGCTTAAAAAATAAATAACCTAATTATGATTGGTAGTGCATTTGCAATGCAATTCTATAAAAAAAAGGATGGAAGACAATATAACAGTAAAATAAATTATTCTATTCTATTCTATTCTTGTCTTCTCCATGCTGTCTACCGGTAGGTGATATCGTCATACTAATAGCTACTTCTTTACTGGTGGTAAATAAAAATAGATATATAATAGAAGAGGCTCGATTTGTTTATGCCAAACCACAAAGGAGCTTCCATAAATTAGATTCGTCTCAGAATTTTCATTCAAGCAATGAAATTAACAGGACGGTAATTAATAATGAGCTCATCAATCTTACCATGGACATTCCATTATGTAATAGGGTAAATTAAATGCCGGTAATTGAAATACTGAACCCAAGTATCTGATATTGAATTACAATCAAACTGCAGCGCTATTTAAATTGCTACTAAATATCACCGCATGTTTTTGTTGATAAAAAATTATAAAAACGTGCACTCGTCCTTCGAGTGAACTGGAAAATGACATGACACACGACACGATTGGCATTACTGAATTGACATCCAACGAATAACAGTTCTTTGACATTGAAAGAGTGTAGTTCGGTTCGTTATTGGGCTGACACATAACTGCACCAATACAGAGACACATTCGCTTTATTTTTACAATGACCATGGAATTACATTAAAGAAATTGAGCCCAAAACCAGTGCACAATTTTATAATATTACGCTAACGAATCTATCTTATTACGTCTATTATCTTAGCACCTTTATAGCAAGAGGCTCAATTAATATGCGAAAGTCATTTTAGTCATCAGATTATATTATTAAGGTTTTTAGTTATGTTACTTATTCTATGATCCGATGTTATCTAATAAATATGCGAAACTTCCTAGTGCAAGTCAAGCTAGGAGCTTGGATAACCAACTGTGCTACGAGCTTCCAAAATTTTAACGATGACATTCTACTCTATCCCTTAATCTTTGAGCTCATTTCTATTTTTTTCACTTTCTTTTTTTTATTTGTCATAAACCTTCCTCTTTTTTGAATATTTACTATGGTTAATTCGGAATTGGAATATTCACTCATTCATTCATTTCATTCCCATTTAATCTCATTCAGTATTTTATAACCTACAACCGGTGGATCACGTTTTGCGACTTCGATCTTGTGAGAATCTTCGAGAAATAAGAGGTTTGGATCTTCTCTAAATATTTTAGTTCCATTCCAATCATCATAAAAATGCTGCGTTTGCCCCGTGTTGTTCGCCAAACTATTTCATTCCACAAGTCGCATCAAATATCAAGATTTTATGCCAAAGATGTGAGGTTCGGCGCTGATGTAAGAGCTCTGATGCTCCAAGGCGTGGACATCCTTGCAGATGCCGTCGCTGTCACAATGGGTCCAAAAGGCAGAAACGTTATTTTAGAACAGTCATGGGGCTCCCCGAAGATTACAAAAGACGGTGTGACAGTTGCTAAGGGCGTCGAACTCAAAGATAAATTCCAGAACATTGGCGCCAAGCTAGTCCAGAATGTAGCGAATAACACAAACGAGGAAGCCGGAGACGGTACTACCACGGCAACGGTGCTGGCTAGGGCTATTGCCAAGGAGGGCTTCGAGAAGATCTCGAAGGGGGCCAATCCTATTGAGATCAGGCGCGGAGTGATGCTGGCAGTAGACTCAGTGAAGGACAAGCTGAAGTCCATGTCGAAGCCGGTCACCACGCCCGAGGAGATCGCCCAGGTGGCCACCATCTCTGCCAACGGGGACCTCGCCATTGGCAAGCTGATAGCCGACGCCATGAAGAAAGTCGGTCGCGACGGTGTCATCACCGTTAAGGACGGCAAAACCCTAGTCGACGAGCTGGAGATCATTGAAGGTATGAAATTCGACAGAGGATACATTTCACCATATTTCATCAACTCATCCAAAGGTGCCAAAGTTGAGTTCCAGGATGCTTTGGTACTGTTCTCTGAGAAGAAAATCAGCAATGTACAGACCATCATCCCAGCATTAGAAATGGCCAACCAACAGAGGAAGCCCCTGGTCATTGTTGCTGAGGATGTGGACGGTGAGGCTTTGTCCACCTTAGTTGTGAACAGACTGAAGATTGGTCTTCAGGTAGCAGCCGTGAAGGCTCCAGGCTTCGGGGACAACCGTAAGGCAACCCTCAGTGACATGGCCATTGCTACTGGTGGAGTTGTATTTGGTGATGATGCCAATCTCATCAAGCTGGAAGATGTCCAGCCATCAGACCTTGGACAGATTGGAGAAGTCATTATCACCAAAGATGATACCCTGTTGCTGAAGGGCAAGGGTAAAAAGTCTGACATTGACAGGAGGGCTGAACAGATTCGTGACCAAATCAAGGAGACCACCTCTGAATATGAGAAGGAAAAGCTTCAGGAGCGTCTTGCCAGGCTTGCATCTGGTGTCGCCGTCCTTCATGTTGGGGGCTCCAGTGAGGTGGAGGTGAATGAGAAGAAGGACCGTGTCAATGATGCTCTGAATGCAACTCGCGCTGCTGTTGAAGAAGGTATTGTTCCCGGCGGTGGATCAGCTCTCCTCAGATGTATCCCAGTACTCGAGCAGCTGAAGACAGCCAACCCTGACCAAGCCACAGGTGTAGAGATTGTCAAGAAAGCTCTCCGAATGCCCTGCATGACCATTGCCAAGAATGCTGGCATTGATGGTTCAGTTGTTGTAGCCAAGGTTGAGGACTTGGGGCCTGAGTTTGGATATGATGCTTTAAACAATGAGTATGTCAACATGATTGAGAAGGGTATCATTGATCCCACGAAGGTTGTGAGGACAGCATTGACTGATGCTAGCGGCGTAGCATCTCTGTTGACAACTGCTGAAGCAGTGATCTGTGATATTCCACAAGAGAAGGAGCCTAACCCCATGGCGGGCATGGGAGGAATGGGCGGCATGGGTGGTATGGGCGGCATGATGTAACCTCCCTCTGAACAACTCCCCAATGCATTTATGGTGTACAAAGAACTGATATAGTGGTTACATCACTTCTGGGTATTGCAGTTATGTGTAGTCTGGTTGATCTATTATCTATATTTTGTGGAATGAATGAATATATTTCTTTTCTGTTTGAGTCTGATTGTGTTACAAATGTAGGAAGGCAATTTTATGTCTTGTTAGAATTATTTAGTTTTAATTTGCTTGGTTGCCAAGCAAGGTGTTAAATTTAATAAATAATAATGTTTTTACATTGAAATTTAATTTACCTAGAACCCTATAATATAGAGGAAAAAAATATTTCTGAATGTTACAACAGAAATTGGCTTGGGTATTGAGTATGTTACCCTAACAAGAAAGTGTTCCCTATAGAGATGTAAGTGGTACAACGTGATCAGTTTCCATAATACATATTTTTCTTTAGGCTAGTTTGCCTCTATTAGTCATTTTATGTACATTGAATCATCCACCTATACCATTCTATGTAATAAATAAAGTGCCGTGTTAGGGAGTTAAATGAGAAAGCTCTGTTTTGTGCCACAACGCGAATAAAAACATCGTGAGCGTAGGGATTGAAGTCATTTCAGATTTTGAAAAGAAATCACTCCATTTTAGTAGGAAATAAAATCATTATATAGGCGAAATTCTGGAACTTGTAGTAAAATATGCGCAATAGCTGTTAAATGTCTGCTGCTCGCTCATAACTCGTGACGACACCTGTACCTTCACTACACCTCGTCGGAGTAATAAGAGATAAATACAAATTAGACAAACTGAACATTTAGAGAAACTTAAAATTCACCACCCGCCCGAATACGTCAAGTGAATCCGAGAAACGGGTCAAGTAAGTTACATGCATGCGAAGATAACAAAATGAGAACATAATATTCTATTGGGTCAGGCAACTTTTCAAAGTAGACGACATCTTGAGCGGCATTGATACAAATAACGCAATTATATAACACGCCATTAGATAGCAGATTATAATACTTTTATGTGTTTCTTAATAGTTTTGTGTTAGTGACTGATAGGCTGATAAGGAGTAGGTTATTAGGGTTATTCTGTTATCAGGGTTTAGTGCTACATTACATGTCGATAATAGTTAGTTACATCTTTGAAAAAAAACTCCGCCTGGTCCCCTCTTTAATTCATCAATGGAACTCATAAGTAATGCAATCAGTCGACCCACAAATTGTAATAGTTAAACCCCAGGATGATTGCTCGCTTTTATAGGAGGTTCGAATTTGGCCGTCGAATGCGTACGCACGTGAATATTGGTGCCAAATTCCGTACCACTAGGCACCTACTTCAGGTTTAATTACTACTAGTTACGAACTCCTATTCTAGGAGTTATCTTTCACTTTTCAAAAGTTCCGTAATAATACGCGGGCAAAACCGCGAACCGAATTATATAGATATATCTGCCATCCACAACCAAACACCAGCTTAGCAGCATATCTCATTATGAATCCAACTGGTTAGTTGGATGGTTAGGACTCGTCCTAAAATGTTAATAGCAATTTTCTGCTAGCATTAGCAAGTTAAACCCTTATAATTAAGACCCATATAATGGACGTCTTGGTTCTTTGCTTTATAATGTAGCCTGAGAGTCTTTAATTAACCTAAAAGGCAGAAAATATATTATTGTAGGATTCGTAAAGTAGCATTTAATATAAACATTTGTCTTACATAACTATGATATAATAAAATATTAATAAACAATATAAGTGAGTATGTCTCTATGGATGTATAACAAATTTACAAAAATATCTGATCCTCGTCGGAATCTCCTGCACCATATATGAAATGTCTCCTGGTGACATTATCGTCAATAATAATTGCACTTGGTTCATTTGTGGTACTGTTGTTCTTGCAGGGCGTCACTGGGTACCTAACAGGGCCGAGCCATCGCCTGCTCAGCCCAAAATTTCTTGGCAACGCCACATTTTTGGACGAACCACTTTTACTGGACTTATCCAAGCTATTTAGGGAAGACTGGATTGATTTTAAAGACTTCTTCTTCAACAAATCACTATTTTCGTTCAAATAATCATCAGGCAACTCTACATCAGTTGGAATGCTTAAACTCAAAGGCCTGGGTTTCAATCTATTAGGAATTTGACCACGCCAAGTATTGAATTTCTGTGTAGATTTTTTCTGAGGCGTATTTTCTTGGGAAGAATAATTACCTACGTCCGATTCCTCGTACACTTTATTCTCGGAGTAGCATTTCTGCAAATGACTTTTGTTTGGTTTTGTCTGCCTGCTTGACTTGTCTTTAATCCTGCTGATAACTTTATCTTTTGTTAATTTAATGAGGGCGTAAATAGTTTTCAATGCCTCTTCATTTAATAATTCGTCATCTGTAATTTCAACGTCCAGTGCACTTCCTAAATTTTGTCTTGTTTCACTTTGAGTCATAAATTTATTGTCTTCTAGCTGCCCCATACTGTACTGATACTCTAAGCTGGTCATTTTACTAGCATTTTGTAAAACTATCAACTCTACTCTCTGTGGGGCAGATTGCAACATAATTAAAGCTTTATCATATTTAATATTAAGTAAAGTTTTTCCATTCACAGATATAATTTGATCTCCAGGTAACAGCTTCTTGCACACGTCAGCTGAGCTCCCTGGAGTGACGGACTTTATATATACATTTCCATCAGAGCCCTCTGCCACTTGCAGTCCTAATGCATTCATTTCATCTCTCTCCAACACAGCTGTCACAAACACTCGTTCTCCTTGTACACACCCCATGTTGTCCAATTTTTCGAATAAAGATGAATTTAGACATGATTCATTATTTGCATTGTAATTGAATACTTCTGGGTAAACTTTGGGAGATTCTAAAACGTAAGCGGTGGGACCATTTGATGGGCAGTATTGCCTTTCGGGTAACAATTTCATGCTGTTCACATTGCAGTGTTGCCTCTGTTCAGAGCTCAAATCATCTGAGTCACTTTGTGTGGTGGCTAAATCACCATCCGACCTTAGCATGACGGAAGTTTTCACTGGAGATCTTGGATTCTTGTTGAATACCCTTGTACCCATTTTAACTCCATGTCTCCTGGGTAGACTACTTTCTGATGATGATAGCCCATCATTGGAGGAATTGCCTTGGTTGTTCAAAAGAGTCTCTTCACTTGGTTGAGGAGTCAATATTTGTCTGAGCAATTCTTCTGTGTTGGGCTTTTCATTGTCTTTGTTCTGGATTTTCTTGTCACCAAACACATCTACTCTGAATCTTCTCCTCGTTGGTCTCCTAGCTCTAATTGGGTTCCTAACAGCTAAATTATAACTATCTTGGTAATTACTGCAGTCTGTTTTCTTTGGAGAGCCAGCGTCATTCAAGGGGCAATTAATTTCATCTGTTATGTAATTGATAAAATCCTCCTTCGCATACAGCTTCAGGTATAATCTGTGATGTAAGGATGCCAACCAAAATGTGAAATAACTCTTGCTATCCAACATTTTCAGCTTGTATTTAATCCCAATTTTTGATAGACCTGAGTATGAATTTGGCATTATGTATAAACTTTTCTTATTGTAATAAAATGTATGAATGTGGTGCCAGGGTAGGCTCTGCAGGACAATGCGATTGGCACTCACATTCTTATCATCAGAAAGATGGTTATTTCGTGAATATAGAGTGATGCCTCTAGGTCCAATGGAAAGCCAAACATCTCTACAAAAGCCATCTCTGGTTGCCCAAACAGCAGAGTAGAAATGAGCACCATAATCACGAAATGTTTGAGCCAATGTTATATAATTAATAATGGCCTTGGCCCTGTCTAAATCATGTCTAGACTCATGGGCTCTTTTCATTCTAAGCTTTATGTCTCCCATGTCATTTGTGATCATTGTTTCTGGCAAATAATGTTCTAGTAAAAAATAATCAGCTGTCCCATGTTCCCTGTATGAGAACTCACCAAATTCAATATGCAAGGCATAACCTGCTAGTAATATGAGATTCTGAATTGTTGAAGTCAAAAGTCCTTCAACTGTAGCCCTCCTAAGTTGTAAATACACTCTGTACCTCCATTCTCCACCTTGAATATTATTTGATATATTTTTTGGCAAGAAGAATTTTATCCTCAAAAATACTGTTAATGGTATGTTATCTACAACCCTATTTTTTTTACTTGGTGCTTTGTGCCATGTTTCTGGGGCCACCTTTTTAATTTTATAGTCATCAGGCAGGAACACAAAATCACCTCCAATCAATACAGCTAACCCAATCATAAAATTTTGTTCATACTTCTCACTGTGGACTATTGCTTCAAACAGTTGTCCAGCTGTTATTGTGTTTGGATCACATATAACATCAACCTTTTGACCATTCAGTAGCACTATAGTAATTGTCCTCTTATCTCCAACAGCTGATTGTATTAAATCTAACTTTTTAGCAGGTTGAGAAGCCCTGACTATAAACTCTGGGCCTGTACATCCATCTCTCCCTTTGAACCCACAGTCAGCTTTATAGAGTCTAGATGCTGCTCTTTGAACTGGCTTACCTCTTTTAAAGTTAGCATTCACATGCTTAACTCTGTCATTAACAATAGCATTCATTGAGACAGCATTATTTTGCATTTTGAGCTCCTCAATCTGAGTGCTGCAAGCAATATCCAAAGTGGAATGAGCATTGCTAAGCCCACCTCTTCTGGGTGTGTCAAATAAGTTGAAGACTGACTTCCGGTGGGATCTAGGTATTCTACAGCTAGGGAATGGATCCTTTTCATCAGGTGATTTGATAAGAGCTATGCAGCTTCTTGGACGAATGCTTACTTTCAAATCAGTGTTAGTACTGGCCTCCTGTGTCCTGTGTGGTCGTCTCCTCACCTTGATTTCATCAGTGTCCATGTAGTCTAAGATGGGGCTCAGGCCGACTGAAGCTGCCGAACATGAGCTTCGCCCAGAGTCTTCATCGCAATTTCGTGGCATTTTGCTGAAACATTTAAAGTTCTATATTAATATAAAACAATCCAATTCTGTTTAGTGTACGCGTAAGTAACATATAAAAGTACAGGTGCCGTCACGAGTTTTGAGCGCTAACCTTGAACGCGCAGTAGTAAAATAAAATAGGTGAATTCTGGAAAGAAGTAATATGACCGTAAACGGTCATATTAATTATTCAAATAGGAGTTCTATGACCACGCCGAGAGAAAGGCAACGGTGGTAGTTACAATTAATATTGTTTCAATAAACATTAAGCACCTATACGCGTTATATTATTGAAAACTGTTTAAATTCTCAATAAGTACTTACAACCAATACAAAGAATTTTATTGTTAGTTTACACTGGGTATACGCGCAAACAACAGCTTTTTTTGAAGTAAGTAAGAACTTACTTGACTCAAGATAAACGTACCTACATGTCGAGAACGCTTCTTACTTCATCACATTGTTTCGTAAGAGCGATTCCTTAAACTTTCATTTTAGTTATTTATAATCTTGATCCAATCCACATTAATACCACCCAGAAACGGATCAAACAAACTTTTATTCTTTCACGAAATAAAAGCGGTGGCTGACTGAGTGAGTGAGTGAGTTATATTGTTGCATAGACAATAAACGGTATCTAAAAGAATGAATCAATTAATTTATGAAGATCAAAGACAATCCCTTTACTTGGATTACATGACTGACTTCAGTCTGACTTACAGGCCAGCATAAATAGCTAGCCCAGCTACCTGAGAGCCACAGCACAGCACATAACAAACAAGAACTTCAAACAAGTCAGTCATGTCAGACAACCTGTAATCTGTCCGTCTGTCTGCGTGTGTATTCTATGTTCTTGTTCAGAACAGCAAGGATAACTTGGAGTACTTACGATTCTCAGTAATAAAATCACATAAAAATTAAAGCAATAGAATTGAAGAGCGAGAACCAGTAAAAGGAAATTACCGAAAGTATGAATTTCCGATTCGTGTCGCCTAGTAACTCATAATTCATAATTCGACATCCATTCTACTCTATAATATGGCTACTTTGATTCAGTCCTATGAACAACAATATTCGGTTCTTACAGCCGATATAACAGCAAAAATTGGAAGACTAAAAACTGGCAATGAAGGTATGGGGGCTTCTTTGTGTCTTGCTAAACATATTGTGTATATCAAACATACCTTGATCAATTTCTACCTATGTATTGTTTTTTTTTCTAGACAACCGCGATCAGCTGTCTAAGGAGATCCAAGGAAACTTTGAGGAAGCTAATGATTTGGTTAGTACCTACCTAAGAATATTCTCAAAATTTTTCGATATTACATATGTGTACCTTGTAATTTTTCTTGTTTAATCAAATACATGAAACTTCAATTTTGAATGATCAGATAACATCTTATCACTAACAAAATCTTATTATTTTAATCTTTATTTCAATCCAATTCAAAGAGTTAAGTTTTTATTCTTTATTGGCATTTTAGGGGCTCGGAGACCACTGGACTGATTTATTTATCACTTAGTATATATGTTAATCAAGTTAAATTAGAGTTCCTTAATAAAATGCAGCCATGGAAGGAAAGATGGCAAGAGGAAAGATTTGTATGTAAGTATGTTAATGAATTGTCTCAAAAAGTACTGAACCGATTTAAAAAATCTTTCAATAATTGATAGCTACATTAGCAAGTAACATAGGCTATAATATATCCCCGTAATGTGGGCAAAACTGCAGGGCATAGGTAGTTTATAATATTAGTTTGATATTGGTAAAACAGTAGACTATCCCGAACAGTTGGAGCAGCTAGAGTTGGAGTCACGTGGTGCAGGCGCTGGATCTCGCGTGGCGGCCTACAGGGCGGAGCTCCAACGTGTTAGAGACGAATACAGTTCAGTCCTGAACAACTCAGCCTCCTGTAAGTTCTCTTTAAGAACAAAAAATAATATATCACGTCTTAAATATTGTTTCCCTTAAGAATTTAAAGAAACATCATCTCCCTGGCCATACATTGTTGGGGTTCGCACTTGAATCAACCAGACGTAGCTTATCACCTGATTTTTATACGAAGTGACTGCCATTTGACCTTCACAACCCCTGCTACGAGGAAAATCTGTGATCTGGCAACCGGGACCGAGGGCTTAACATGCTCTCGTTGGTAATGGAGTTAACTCGGGCGGTCACCCATCCAACTACTGGGTTAGGTTTGCTTAACTTCGCTGATCGAATGATATGCGCAATAGCAACTGTGCCACGAGCTCCTACAAATTTAAAAAGGAGGTTCATAATTTGATAATAGATTTATGTTCTGATGAGTGTATATATTTGTTATTTGGATGAGACTGTTGGCTAGTGGTTAGTATACGTAACTTCTACACTAGGTGCCACAGGTTCGATTCTTGCGTCAGGGCGATATTGTATGTGATGAGCACATTTGTGTTTACCTTGTGTCTGTCATACATACATACATATGCTCACGCCTGTATTCCCGAAGCGGTAGGCAGAGGTGTTGTTATCACAACACCCACATTATACCGAATTTTTGATTAAGTGCCAATGTCAATGACAGATGGTGAGTCCATCGCCGTCTCAGGCACACATACGTCTTTTAATTACTTCTCAGAAATATGCAGGTTTCCTCACGATGTTTTCCTTCACCGTAAAGCGCGTGGTGTGAAATCACTGTACATAAGTTTTTTAGAAAAACTCATTGGTACAGGCCCCGCTGGGATTCGAACTTGCGTCGCTTGCGTAGCAGGCGACTGCTCAAACCCCGAGGCCACCACGGCGGATGTGTCTGTCATGTATTTACAAAAAAATGATAAAGTATAAGTTCAGTAATTAATTGTCATTCTAATAATATTCTATGTATACCACAGATAACATAGACTCAGAAGAGGTGTATGATGACTGGAGTGGTGTGAACGAGCAGCAGCGCATGCTACTGGACAACACGGAGAGGTTGGAGCGGACGGGCAAGAACCTCACGGAGGGATACAGGGTGGTGCTGGAAACGGAGCAGATTGGAGCTGCTGTACTGCAGGACCTCAGTGTGCAACGGGAGACTATACAGCGCTCACGGGGCAGGGTGAGTGTTATACATATGAAGATAAGGAATTTTATTTTGTACTGTCAGTTTTCCGGCAAGCGCAGCGTAGGGCGCCCCGCTGGATGCAGGCCGCTTCCAACCGGGTGAGGTGGACATCATTGGGAGAGGCCTATGTTCAGCAGTGGATGTCCTATGGCTGATATGATGATGATGATGACTGTCAGTTTTCATGTATGGTTTTATTTTGAGGAACCCTATTATTATTTAAATAAATGTTCAAACAATCCAAATTTCTAAATATCTTTATTTGATTAGACTTCTTACAAGGTACTTTCAAATGGTTACAGTATTTATATCTCATGATGCTGTGTCATCATATCAGCCCATGGACACAGTTCCAATGCTCAATTGTCAAAAATAATAACTAATATATTACAAATATTTCTGAGCATGTTGCCTCCTTGTAACATCAGCTGTCTGCCTCTCAGTCTGTACAGGCCCTACTGGGATAAACCCAAGGCCACCACGGCAGACCAGTAATAAAAATCAACTCCCAATGAAAATGAAAGTACTTTATTAAAAGTCTAAAGATGCAACCTGATGAAAGCCGCTCGACGCTCGTTTCCAGCGACAAATGTGGTCACGTGACATGATACATGATTAGAGCGGCTGCATGACGTCGTTCCTTTTTAAGTCGCCGGAAATTTAAAATGACCACGTCACGTGACCACATTTGTCGCTGGAAACGAGCGTCGGGCGGCTGCATTTGGTTGCACCTTAATTAAGATATTCTTGAATTAGAATTTTACCGTAATTGAATAAAATTTCCAGTTGCGCGAAACCGACGAGCAGTTGAACAGAACCTCCCGCCTGATGAACTCGATGGTGATGCGAGCCCTGCAGGACCGGTTCATCCTCATCATGGTGTTCCTCATCCTCGGAGTGGTTGTTTGCTTCAGTCTGTATTACATCACCTAGCGGTTAATACTCAGGCTCGTGGTCTGCGGGTTGCTCTTTGTTGAACTGTTTTGTCTCTTAATGGAGCATTTACTGTGTTGGCTTTACACCGATGTGGGACTGTTGCGTGTGCGCCGAGCACAACTTATGGAGGTGTACTTAGAGTACACTGAATTTATTCATATGATTGTCAATATTGCGTGAGGATGTGAGTGAAATGTTTTTGCTGTACAGATGCCATCACGAGATTTGAGCGCTGATCGTAAATGCACAGTTGTTTTTTGATTTTATTAGTGTAACACGTGCCTCTATTTTCGATGAGAGCTCAAAACTTGTGACGGCACATGTAATTTTTTTTTAAAGTGTTCAATTAGCCCTTATTTCGGACTTGTTGTCTAAAAAAATGAATGAATATGATTGGGGCTCAATGTTTAGTTAAAATATAATTGTAACAATGTTTCCTTAAATGTAAATGTTCTCATAAATATTTGTATATTAATCACGCGTGTGCCACCGTTTCCAAAGTCAAAGTCAAAAATATCTTTATTCGATCAGACTTTTTACAAAGTACTTTCAAATCGTCACAATGACATAATTATACAGGATTACATAATTACAACAAAACATACAAACCTTTCCTGTTTATAATGTTAGTATAGACGTTTTAAGTCTACAAATATCTTTAGAATTTTAAAGTATGAGATAGTATAATGTATTAATATAAATGTATATTATGTGTAAAATATATTACGGATGTATGTTAATAGCTTAAATTATTGGATAGGCCATGAATGTAATGTATAACTTTCAGAATATATGACTATATACAGAATATAGCTTCGTTCAATCAAATAAACAATTGATTGCTTTTGAAATTGTCGTTTTATTTCATGTTCGTTGTTTCACCCGCGTAGATTAAATTTCATGCTTAACTGTGCGGAAACCAGATATTTTTTATAAATAAAAGTTGCTCCCTTAAACATCAGCTATTTGCCAGTGAAAGTCCCCTTAAAATCGGTCCAGACGTTTCAGAGAAAGAGAACAAACAGACAGAGACAAAAAAATTAAAAATTTGTAGTTATACTTTCATATGCATGGAGTAAAAAGCTTATTTTGGTATTACAAACAGACAAATGTTATTTATCTGTATAGAAGATACAAGATACATGTATACCTGCAGAAACCATATGAAAACTATGGGGTATAGCAAGCGACGCAAGTTCGAATCCCAGCGGGGCCTGTGCCAATGAGTTTTTTCTAAGAACTTATGGGCAGTGATTTCACACCACGTGCTTTATGGTGAAGGCAAAACATCGTGGAGGAACCTTCATATGTCTGGGTACTTGAATGTATAGTGCCTGAGACGGCGATGGACTCACCATCTGTCACGTTGGCACTTAAACAATTGACGCGCAGAGTCGGCTTTAGCACACAGTGAAGGCACAGAAATTTGTATGGACTCACATAAGCGTCGTTAGCATATAGGAAAGTTCGGATAAACGCGCAGGCGCGTCGTTAGCAGTGAACGCGTTAATCAAACAGCAACACCCACATTTCACCGACAGCCGACAACCGTTACAACACATCTGCTTACCCCTTCGGAGACCCTTCTGGGATGGCGTGAGTATATTAATTGTTACTTTTATGAAATAACTAAATTAAATGTCAAAGCAATCTTACATATAATATTTATTAATAATAACACATATCAACATAATATATTACATTAACATTACAATACTTCATTCGTATTCCATCGAATATTCAGAATACTATCCTCTGCAAATTAAGCTTTATATCAACGGGATAGAGACTATAATTATTGCACACTTGGAATTTCACACAATCTAGCAATTTGTTAATAAAAAAATATAATATTGAACTCAAATACTCTGCGATTTTTTATAATTGGCAAACATTATTTTATGTCAAATAATAAACACATATAAAAATCATATGTGTTTTCTGACATACAGTAGCCATATTTTTAATATATTAAGTCTATCTCATAATTTTATAAAACATTTCAATTAATTTCAATCAAAGTAATCATAACATTTATTTCCATAAATATTGTAGCTATCTGATATTAAGTAATGGTTTTATTGAACGGAAAATATATTTAGGCCAAAAGTCTCTTCTTCATTGAATCTTCTTTATCTTGAACTTAAATTGGTGCCGAAACGGTTTTTTACTCTGCGTTCTTTCTTGGTGGAAAGTTAAATAATAAGTAGAGAACTTCATAATTTGGTCATGGAATTAGTGAGATTGAAACACAATTATGAAATTTTCCGAGACGATTTTAAGAAGTAATTCTCTTTTATTTATGGTACTGGCATATAAATAGTTTATAACAAACCAGAGAGAAACTTGGTAGATTTTAATAAAAAAATATTTAACGAGCCATGTTGCACACCACACAGATATACATCTGTATACACACACACGTTAACCTTATTTTTGGGTCGCGGGTTACATTGAATCGACTGATCTTAATATGGCAAGGATGGAAATTTACAAATTAAATTAAGGTTCAATTTATCCGATTTCTCTTAAGCAAGCCATAATTCGGTAATAGCGACGCTATTGAACGCTGCAATAAAATAAGCTTATTTTTATAAACATACAAAGTAACATTCTCTCGCGCTCGTGCTAATAGACGATACAAAATGTATGGAAATGTCATAAATCAGTCACGTGACATATGTCATTCCCGTACATTTTACATCGTTTCTACTAGCGAAGCGTGAGAATAATGTTTGTTTGTCTACAGGCCTAGGTTCTTGTCATTAAAAGCAACCTTCCGAACCTGGCGGTGGCATGTATAATCCTGATTTGAAATTACTTTGTTAAAGTCTAATCAAATAAAGTTATTTCGAATAGCTTGAGTTTTTTGTGAGTTACATTTAGCTGCTCCTCAGAATTTATAATTTGGCAAAGTGTAGAAATATATTTGCCAAATACATTGTAACAAAGTAATATATTGATAATATCTTGAATGTCGCTATTTTGTAGTAATATGTTACAAGGTATGTTCTGATCACGTGACCGTCTGGGGTTCTTCTAATGATTCCTCTTCTACAGGATGGCCCAGCGACAGTAAGCGGGTCTTGTATTCGTTTAATTTCAAGTCCTGCGAACAAAACTATGCTTTAATACAGTTGGAATATGTACTAAAATACTTTGTGTTTCATGTTGAGAGAGTTTCACAAATAAAAAAACATTGCGAATTTGATACCTTCAAACGGGCATATAATCTGAATTTCGGAAACGGCTCCAACGAGATCCATAAAATATTGCATGTAGGGTTTCACATACATACATATATACGTAGTAAGGTCCAAAAGTTTCCGGCCTACACACATTCGATAAATCAGAGATATTAAATTAGCTTGTCACTGTATAATTAGACTTTTACTGATCTACCTATAATTTGAAATATTTGTGTATTCAATTTTTAAACAAAGTTATAACCTTTTAAAGTCAGCAAGTCAACAGAAAATTGAAATGGATAAGATTGAGTACCGAGCCATAATAACATTTTTGACAAAAGAAGGAAAGATGCCGGCTGAAATCAAACAACGTTTGGATGCGGTATACGGGCATTCCTCCCCGTCATATTCCACCGTAAAAGAATGGGTGAAACAATTTCGTTTAGGAAGGAAGTCAATAGAAGATGAACCCCGTCCAGGACGTCCCTCTGAGGCCATAACTGAAGAAAACATTAAATTTGTTGAAGAGACAGTACTGAAGGATAGGCGATTGAAGACAAAAGTATTAGCAACAATGACGGGGCTCTCGAAAACAACAGTGCTTAGAATCATACATGAGCATTTGGGTATGAATAAGGTCAGTGCAAATGGGTCCCGAAACTTCTTTCCGCTGTTCAGAAGCAAGAGCGTGTGAAGTGCTGTGCTCAATTTTTATCCCTATGTGAAAGCCGACAAAAAATAAATTTTGGACTCAATTGTAACTGGAGATGAAACTATGGTCCTTTATCATTATCCTTTGTCTAAAAAGGAATCCATGAAGTGGCGTCAACCCAGTTCACCGAGGCCCAAAAAAGCCAAGGTGTCTCAGTCAGGAAAAAATATTATGGCCACAATATTTTGGGATACCAAAGGAATTTTACTGGTGGATTTTAAAGAACGCAACACAATTGTAATGGGTGAATACTACGCGTCCTTATTGCATCAATTACGAGACGCTATTAAAGAAAAACGTCGAGGGAAACTGTCGCGAGGAGTGTTGCTGCTGCATGACAATGCGCCGGTCCAGACATCGGGTGCTTCCAAGGCTGCTATTCAAGAATGTGTGTGCACTGAGCTCGACCATCCACCCTATAGTCCAGACATAGCCCTAAGTGCCTATTTTTTATTTTCCAAATTGAAATGTGACTTGCGAGGAAAAAGTTTAGCAAGGATGAAGAGGTGAAGTCCGCGGTTTTGGCACATTTTGAAGACAAAACTTCACATTATTTTTTTAAAGGAATTGAATTGTTAATAAAGCGGTGCAAAAAGAGTATTTAAATAAAGGGAGACTATATTGAAAAATAGTAAAAGTTGTTTGAGATTAATCCTTCATTTTATACTATAGGCCGAAAACTTTTGGACCTTACTACGTACATATGCTCACGCCTGTATTCCCCGAAGGGGTAGGCAGAGGTGTTGTAATCACAAAGATGATTAAGTGCCAACGTGACAGATGGTGAATCCATCGCCGTCTCAGAAACGTACGTCATTGAATTACTTCTCAGAAATATGCAGGTTTCCTCACGATGTTTTCCTTCACCGTAAAGCACGTGGTGTGAAATCATTGTACATAAGTTTTTTAGAAAACCTCATTGGTACTGGCCCCGCTGGGACTCGAACTTGCGTCGTTTGCGTAGCAGGCGACTGCTCAAACCTCAAGGCCACCACGGCGTTTTTAGGGGGTTTCAAGGGCAAAAAATAGATCTAGCTAGGTTTCATTTATGGAACCGTTTTGACCATGTTTTCAGGCACTGAAAAAATCCTTAAATATCATTACAATACGACAGCAAATTTTGCCGACATATGTCAAGTTATGGTTCAAAGATGGTATCTGGTCAACCAGATATTTCTTAATGACACGAAGAATAAAATGGGTCAGATGAGACCACACGGTCACCGCAGCATACCTGATCAGCGAGCAGTTCAAGCAAGTCATCCTGGTCCTTCCTCACCCTCTCCAACTCGTCGGCAACAGTCTTCTCTCCCTCCCTACTCAGTCTGAGCTCTTCACATAACTTGGCAACCTCTGCACTCAACTGCTGGATCCTGCCCTCGTATTCGTTAAACTTCACCTCGTGCTGCAACTTGTCGTCTTGTGAAGGCACACGTGTAGCTGATACCTGAGCCTTTAGTAACGTGTTCTCGTCTTTGAGTAACGAGTTTGATGCTATTGAGTCGTTTAATGCGCTCTGGAATTGATTAAATGAATACTAGTTAAGGAAAAGTTTAAAAAAGAAATACAGTTGAAATTGATAACTTCCTCCTTTTTTTGAAGCCGGTTAAGAATGTTTTTTGGTTGACTGTTACGTTGGCACTTAATCATATTCGGTGAAATATGGGTGTTGTTACAACTCCTTTGCTTACCCCTTCGGGGACCCTTCTGGGACGGCGTGAGCATATTTGTTTGTCCCTGATATTTTAATTTCGTCGCCCCAATATCCAGGGCCGCTATATCCACAGTAAAAATTATATCTATACATACAAAATTTAAGTGTCTGTTTGTAATTCAAAAATAAACGCTCTTCATTAAATGTATATGCAAATGTATATACGGTACTGATATAAAATAACTAATTAAAAAAAATCTCCGTCTGTCTATCTGTTTATTCTGGCAAATCCCCGAATCGGCTGGACCGATTTAAACTTTTACTGTTATAGATAGCAAATTTTACAAGGAGTAACTTAGGCTAATTATATTTAAAAAGAAGGTTCCGCGGGTCACTTATGCAATTAATTCTACGCGGGTGAAACCGCAGGGCACAGCTGGTTTTAAATAGTAATAAAAGGGTAGGGGAAATAGCCAGGGTCTAGGAATTTGGCTATGGTATCCCCTGCCTGTCGTAAGGTCATACTTGTGAACAGTTGCTGCTTGTGGGGGCTGGTCATCTCAAGCTACACATTTCGTTATAAGTAGAACTACTAGATTTTTAATTTTATCGACATTTGTGCATTGGAACTGTGTCCATGAACTTATGTTTCTTAAGCGATTTATTTTGTATTCTTAAAATTGTATAATATTTTTTTCAAAAGAGTAATTACTGAGTTTCTTGCCAGGTTCTTCTGAGTAAAAGCTACCTTCCGAACCTGGCAGTAGCATGTATAATCTTGTAAATTATGTCTTTCTGACGATTCGAAAGTGCTTTGTAAAAAGTCTAATCGAATAAAGATATTTTTGACTTTGACTTTGACCAGCTTCCAGGGGCGGCGACACAGCTGCCCTGGCAAAGTGTACTCCTATATCAGAATACCCGGAGTCCCGGAGAGGGTTTTAGTGCGGTAAGAATCCCACATACCCCGATCTGCCTCTCCCAGGGCGGTCGGGGACCTTTTGAAGGTTCCCCCTCGTCAATAAAAACAATTTAAAAAAAAGGGGGAAATAGAACCCAACGTATATCTAGGTACCTGTAAGGAGTGATTCTGTTGCAGGAGTGAGTCCAGTTGGGCCATCAGTTCGTGTAGACGCGCGTCCTGTTGCCTGATGAGCGACTTGTACTGGTCCAGGCCGGCCTCGGCCGCGCTGCGCTCCGGGGACTGGCCCCCCACACCATTCTCGTGGGGGGGGGACAGGCTCTGCGTTAACACACCTGGGGGGGACAAACGAATATATTCACTTCACATTCTGTTGTTTCTGAACTTTAAACGAGCAATATTTGTATATATAAAATCAAATCAATCTATACAGATAAATAAAATTTAAGTGTCTGTTTGTAATTCCAAAATAACAGGTTTTCACTGACATAAAATATATATTTTTTCTCTGTCTGTCTGTTTGGTCCGTCAGTTTGATTTTAACGGGACTTTCACTGGTAGACAGCTAAGGTTACAAGGGTTCCGCGGAAAGTAAATTAAATCTGTGTGGGTACAACCACAGGGCACAACTAGTTTATTAATAATAATAAATACACGACATGTTATATCGAAAGACTCGTGATGACCTAGGGGTTTGAGCAGTCGCCTGCTACGCAAGCGACGTAAGTTCAAATCCCAGCGGAGCTTGTACCAATGAGTTATTCTAAAGGAAAAGATCGTTAGGAATGCATATGTCTGAGAAGTAATTCAAAAACGTATGCATAGTGGAAACGGCGATGGACTCACCCTCTGTCACGTTGGCACTTAATCATAATATCTGGACCCCTTCTGGGATGGCGGGAGCATGTTTATATAGCTTTATAAGGCAGTGTAAAGTGGGTGTCCTTAGCAAAACCACTCACCCTCCAAAACCTTGAACAGTTTACAGAACTCGTAGTCAATGAGTACTTCGGCTGGGTTCTTGGCGCGCAGCTGTGGATGCTTCGCCGCTATGTTGTAGAGCTCGTGTTTGCAAACTTCACTCAACTTGGCGGAGAACGTCTCCAGGCCTATTCTCTTGACTAACAGCTGTTTGAGCGAATCCTTGGAATAGTTCTCAACTGAATCGTCGTTGAAGTGGATGCAGATGGCCAGCAGGAATGCGGAGAGACCCTGTAATAAAATTTTTCTTTATTACATGCGTTTTAATGCACGATATTGGTAGCACAGTAAGTTGCTATTGCGCATATCATTCGATAAGCGAAGTCAAGCAACTCTACTCCTAGCCAGTAATTGGAAGGATGACCGCCCGAGTTTCTTCCGTGCCTCGGAGAGCACATTAAGCCGTCAGTCCCGGTTGCCAATTTATCATCTTTGGCAATCGTTACAGGTCAGTCGGAGGCCTAAAATAGTCTGGCAACTGGTTTAACTCAGATCACAGATTTTCCTCGTCAAAGGGGTTGCGGAGGTCAGATGGCAGTCGCTTCGTATAAAAATCAGGTGATCAGCCACATCGGGTTGAACCAAGTGCCGACCTCAACAATGTATGGGAAAGGACAGGGAGATGATGAGAGAAATACCTGCAATAAGTATTCATTGTCATCGTGTTCGTTGGAGCAGGTCTGCGCGACCAGGAATGGGACCCCGCCCGCCGCGCGCAGGAACCCGCCCACAGCCGCCGGGCACCCACTCGTCCACACGCACAATAACATCAGCAACGCCACCTGGACAATACACACATACATGGCACCATGCTCATCCCCTGGGGAACAGTTCCAACTGTTCTAGTTGGAAACTTGTATATATACTGCAATGCGCTTGCAAAACTCTTATTGCGCGATTTAGGTTCTCGTGTATTTTTACTCAAACTTCGCATTTGTTAGCGAGTAGCGCCATCTATGTAGCGAGTGGAGAAACGCAACTACACACCCATCACCCCATCAAATCACATCAGCGCCTCCAGAATTTTTTTTGGTCCCCTATAGCCCCCTCTAGGCTTCCAGCGCCCGCAAGGCTATCGCGTTTCGGGACCAGTGAACATCTATATATATAAAAATCAATGCCACTTTTCGTTGTAATGTTATAAGTCAACAACGCCTATACCGATCTGGCAAATTTTGGTCTTGAATTATTCGTGGAAGTCCAGGGAAGGTTTGTACGTAGAGAAAATTGAAACAAAAGTCTTGAAAAAGTCTTTCTATACTCCCAAAAGAACATCATTATCATTTTTTTTATTACTATGCCTTATACGTAGCGAAGCACGTACTGGGCCGCTAGTATCTATATATATATAAAACTGTTATGTTGGTTTGTGTACGCTTCAAAATGTGCCACAGCGAAGCGTGGCAGGGCACAGCTAGTATGGAAATAAATATTATAAACAGAGAAAGATTTGTATGTATTTTTGTAATGAATTGGCTCAAAAAGTACTGTACCGATCTAGAAATTTTTTTCAGCAATGGCAATTCTTTCGGCAACATTTTATGCCTGTATTCCCACGGGATCGGGAACTACGAATGTGAAACGGCGTGACGTCTGTTAGTATGGATATAAATTAACTATGCACATACCTTAGCTTGCAACTTAGTCGTCTGCTGCAACAACAGCGTGCACTGATGCAGCAGGGAGACAGGAGAACTGCCTATATTGGTAGCCAGCAGGACTCTCAGCAGCTGTTCCTTCTGAGTGGGGTTTTCAAGTAGAGCATGCATCAGGGCCACTGCTGAGAACCAGTTGGAGAGAGCGTCAGAGGAGAACAGCCCGCCACAAAGTAACTGGCCGCTCGTTAGGGTTGACACCTCAGTTGATGACGGCAGCAGGGTCTGCACCAGGGACGCTTGACTCGTCTCGTTGCGATACAAGTAGCATTGAAAGCAGTATAATACTGCACATCTGAAATAATTTCGGACGTATTAGTCGTTAGCAAAGATGAGAACACGTGCATTAAGGTGCAACCTGATGTAAGCCGCTCGACGCTCGTTTCCAGCGTCAAATGTAGCGATACGTGATAGGAGCGACTGCATGACGTAGATCCTTTTTGATCTAATTTAAAATGAGGTCACGTGATCACATATGTCGCTGGAAACGAACGTCGACCGGCTGCATGAGGCCGCACCTTTAAGTGCAGACTGTTGGGCTTAGCTTATAAAATACAGTCGTATCTTTATTTATATTAGATTTTACTTTCCTAATCTAACACAGACAGACAGACAACTTATTTAGCCACTAAATGGTGGCAGGACACTGTCGGAAGACTTTTCCCATTTATGAGTTGTTATAAAAACATTTTTTTTCTATAGCTTCCGGCGATAGACTCACCATCTGTCACGTTGGCATTTAGTCATATATGGTAAAAAGTGTGTGTTTTCAGTACAACACCTCTGCCTACCCCTTCGGGGGAACAGGCGTGAGCAAGAGCATAAATTACTGTGCCTTAACAGGGTTGTTAAATATTATTATTACCACTATAAGTAACAATGTTAATATGTTAATATGGTGTAACTAGGTTGCAATAAATATATGAGTAATATTGATGTTTAAAAGAAAAGTGTCTCCACATTTATCATTATCATTAGCAGGTCCTGGGTGAAAAAGAAACACATGCCTAGAATATTCTGTATTGCCTCTACTGAGCTATCTCCAATTACCTTAAAGCAAACGGCTGTTTCTCATTGACCATAGACATGAGCAGCACCACGATAGCAGGTCGCGGCGGGTTGGACGGCGCCATCACGTTACCAAGGTAGTCCTGGTTAGTAACATCCCCCCTCACCACCTCCCCTACTGTATTGATCGTCTCCGTCAATATATCAGCCGGAACACCGCTCGACATCAGGATATTACACAAACCCTCCAACAAGCCAACATTCTTCATTATCTTCTGACAGCTAGATATAATCTGGGCCGAGTTGCTCGGTGACACTAATGTTCTCACTATCAACAGCATGCAGTGAACGTTTGAAACCTTCTGCGGAGACCAGCCCAGCTCCTCGCTCTCATCGGGCGTACTGAACATTGGCAGCATCTTCTGTATGTAACTACCTTCTTTGAAGAAGTTAATATTACTACTGTTATTCTTTAACAAGTTAAGCATGAGAAGCAAACAGTCTTCAACAATAATACCTCCGTCGGAATAACCCTCAGACGATACGATTTCAAATAGTCTATCAAAGGCGTTTTCAAAGGCCACAATTTTCTGAATATTAGCATTGCCTTTGGTTAACTTAATAAGGAGTAGTAGCGTTTCGTTCCTGATCACTTCTCGGGTGTCTCCAAGGAGGTCCATCATTTTGGAGACGCCCATGGGCTTGACTAGGATGATTTCTTGTATGTCCTTGGGTCTGTTGGTGAGGAGTGAGGTTAAAAGTTGTACCGCGGAGAGTCTCACTCGGAAGTCGTATTCGTCGAGCAGGTCGAGCACTAGTTGTATGTTGTGGTGGTCCTTGATGAACATCTCGGTGAACTGTTCGCCGATGTTCATGGGCACATGGGGATTATCTTCCTCCTCCTCAAACTGAGTGGGACACATCACGTTGTTGAGGGTGTCCAATGCATAGTTTATTGTTTCATTGTCTGCTCGGTCCAGTTCTAACACCTGATAAAATATATGAAGCATGTAAATCTATGCTAATATATAGAGTCGAGAATTTTAACGCGCATATTTTTGCCACATAGCATCAGCTGGTGATACATAACAATTTATAGAGATAAATTAAATTGAAGTGTCTGTTTACAATACCAAATTAATAGCTTTTCAATCAATGCATATGAAAGTATAAATGGTACTGACATCTCCTTGGCCTTATCCCATACATTGTTGCGGTCGGCACTTGATTCAACCCGATGTGGCTGATCACCTGATTTTTATACAAAGCGACCGCCATCTGACCTTCGCAATCCCTTTAACGAGGAAAATCTGTGATCTGGGTTAAACCAGTTGTCAGATTGTTTTAGGTACTGACATTAAAACACATTTTTTTACATTAGAACACTAATTTCTGTCTGTCTTTCTGCTTATTCCGGCTTATCTCTGAAAGGGCTGGATCGATTTTAACGGGACTTGGTGGCAGGTGGCTGATGTTTCAAAGAGGCTAATTTAATTAATAAGCATGAATGTATACACCTACCACCACCACCACATACGCGTGTGACAACCTTCCGAACCTGGCGGTAGCTATATAGCTGTATAGTCATGTCATTCTGATGATTTAATAGTACTTTATCAAAAGTCTAATATAGAATAAAGATATTTTTAAAAAAATAATAAAATAGAATAAAGATATTTTTGAGCTTGAGTGTTAGTAGTCAAATCAAGTCAAACAAATGTGAATGGGTGGCTCATTCAGGAACAAATTGAGAAAGTCAAACAAATGTGAATGGGTGGCTCATTCAGAAACAAATTGAGAAAGTCAAACAAATGTGAATGGGTGGCTCATTCAGAAACAAATTGAGAAAACTCCTGAGTTTTTTGAAGTTTTTTAAATAGTAATGCTTACCTGTTTGAGAGTGTCCATGCCTTGAGCGCCGACCTCGACTCGGTATTTGCGAGACATGGCCTTGAGCGCGCGGCACGCATCGCGCCTGTCCTCCAGGAGCGTCGAGTTGTTCACACGATCTACTAGACGCTCCACCTAAAACATTAATAATACAATTTGTTATAGATACATACAAACATACAGTAAATACAGACAAATAAAATTGAACTGTCTGTTTGTAACTCCAAAACAGCTTTTCACTAAATGCATATAAAAATATATAATAGTAGTATAATAGTATACATAAAAAAATCAAATTTAAAATTATCTCCCTGTCTGTCTGTCTTTTTGTTCCCGCTAATCTCTGAATGGTTGGATTGATTGAAACGGGACTTTCACTGGTGGATAGCTGATGTTACAAGGAGGAACTTCGGCTACTATTAATAAAAAAGTAGGGTTCTGTGGGCCACCCATGGAATTAAGTCTTTGGGGTTGAAACTGCAAGGCACTTCTAGTCAATACCTATATTATAAAGTGAGAAGGTTAGTTTTTCTAAAGCACATAAGAAGCTTTATTGACAAGGTCCTGAATTTGATCCCCGGGTAGGGTAGTGCCTTTGCATTAACACATTCACTGCTAACATTTCGCGTTAACGCGTTAAAGGCCATTGGGTTTTCCATCTGTGATCGCGATTCCCTAATAACAGCCCGGAGTCTGGATTAGTGCCCGGTTAATGACAATAATCTTGCCCCCTATTACATGGGACTTAAACATAACTGGCGACATGTTGATGTACTATAAGTACACCACACCTCTTCATACCCCTTTGGAAAATATACATGTGATATGTAATAATTATTGACATAAACATCTAAAAATGTTACAAGGTTATATTTGTTTTAAATAAAATTTGGGTTCATCAAAATAATGTTGTCTATGTGGATGATACCACAACCTAGTAGATATTTTCAAACAGGAATTTATGAAATACACCCTAAAATAATTTCTCATTTACAGAACCACTGTGTCACACAAAGTACTTAATGCTGCATGCATTGCATGGATTTTCAGAAACATATTGGTGTTGTTACCTTAAACAATTCTTAAGAGATTCTCTCAGAGAGAAGTTTAAAGATATAATGACTGTGGAATGTCAAAGCATATTTGAAAATTTTATATATGTTAGAAAGAAATTTGATAGTTTTAAGAAAAATTGTGATTTGCACAATATAAATACATGCAAGAGAGATAAACTCTGTGTCCCTGTAACTAGACTGCACAAAACTGGTAACTCTTTTGTGGTGTAAAGTATATGCTTTTTCAATAAACTAACATTAAAAATGTGTGAATTACCATTATTAAGTTTTAAGGCAATCATCAAACAGAAACTTTGTGAAAAAGCATATTATAGTGTAACTGAATATTGATGATAGCCAAGTATGGCAATGAGTTGGTCACTCTTACATTCACACAACAACCTTATGTATAAAGAAGGGACACATGTAAAAAAAAAAGCCAGGGAGTTTGTTTGTTCTCCTGACAGGCTTACATTTGTAAACGGTAGTAAATTAACATAAGTTATCAGAGAAATGACGTTCAATAAGTGTTTCAAGTATCCCTTATGTTGAATAAAACTTTTTGATATCATTTGATTTGAAACAACAATCAATTCTGTTAAATAGAACACCCAATGCAAATATGCAACTGGCTCGTTAAATAAGCGTTATTTGTAAATATATGAATTTGTGAGAGTTGTATGGTGTGTTACTGTGAGACAAATACAGTTTAGTTTTGAATAAATAATGAATTGTATGAAAAATAAACAATTATTTATGTTAGGTTGATTGCAATCAAGCTAATGCTAAGCTAATGAAAAACCTTACATTTTCTCTAATTCTATCATAAATCAAGTCTAAGAACTTCATAACGGCACGAGTGTGAAGTAACGAATTCGTGCACTAGAGCACTGAAACATTGTGTTAAATTGGAGTACGCATACATCACCTACATAAAAAATGTAAATATAAAGTCGTTACACTATTGCGCTTACTATAAATAGGTTAAATATGCTAGAAAATAGTAGGAATGTCACCGTTTCGGCTCCCGAAGGTTGGTGGCCAGGCTCCGGCGCCCCGAGTACGCTTTTGAGGCCGCTCTTCAGAAAATCCATCTTGTATAACCCACTTAAATCTATTTTCACAGCACAGACCTATATATTGTACGAAAACATAACATAAAAGTGGTTTAATTCCGAATCCACATAACCCAATAAACCATTTACACACGACACGTCAAGAAATTTTTGACACCTATAAAGACAGATTCCTACGTTTCGCTTTAGGCTTTTGCGGCGAAATTTATTTTATTTCTTATAGTCCTATATAAGAAATAAAATAAATTTCGCCGAAATAAAATAATCAATCATATTTGCTTGCATTTTTCCCTACAAATTTATATATTCAAGACAAGATTAGGTTTTTAGCAAGGCTATTTTAAGGTTTATAAAGTTTGCAGGCACAGAATATTAAATTATCTAAGCTAAACAAACTAACGCAACGGAGCGTGTTTCTATCTTTCACGAATTGGAATTGCATACTTTGATTGATTCCAAACCTTATTACGTGGGATTGGAGTTCCTTATCAGGGAACTTGAATTAGTGTTGTATTTCTTTGGCAGGACTGGTTCTAGGCCAGGCAGGGCAGTCATTCCATTCGTTCAATTCCTTCAAAACAGCCTGACGATTTGACAGTTGGTTGTCTCTTGTCTTGTTGTCAATATTATGTTTATCAATTTGTTTATTAAAATTTTGTGTAACTTTAAATAAAATATTACTTATTAGCTCCACTTTTTACACTTCTAAGAAGGAATCTGCGAATACGATTAATTATCAATTGATAAGAAGAAGAAGGGATTTATTAAAATGTCTACAGATTTAAATGCCAGTTTCAACGAACAATACATGAACATTACCACAAAGATGAAAAAGTAAGAATTGTCTTGATTAATTCAACACTGACGCCCATACACCCTTATTTCCCTTCCGAGTTCTCCCAGAAGATACGAATATATAGAATTGTACATTAGTAGGTGTTATAAATTGGTCATACTTATTACTTACAGACGTTTTATGCGCAAGCCCAACATCTCAGAAGCTGCGAACGAATTTATAGGCTTGGCTATTCAGTGTGAACATTCGGACCAGCCAATTTTTGCGGGTCAGGCTTATGTAGGCGCCGCTAAATGCGAGGCGTCAGCTGGCAACTTCCTTGGGGAGGCTGAACATTACGTGTCAGCTGCCCGCCAATACATGAAAGCTGAGAAAAAGCTGAAGGCTTTAAAGTTTCACAGTCCTGATCGAGAGAATTTAGAGGTATTAATTCTGTCAATTACTAGTTAATGTATACTATTTTAATGTAATGCTGTACATTCCATAATATTCCATACAACCTATTAGTATATTGCTCATGACCAAATTGATATGTTTTGCATTATATTAGTTCACTCAAGTCCACTAGATGGTGCTTGTCATAATTAGATTGCGCTATGAAGATTCTCTACGCAATATGTAAATATTACCAGACCAGAATTGAAAAAAGTATGTTGAGATGATTTGGACATATTGAAAGGATGAGTGAAAATGATCAACGAAAGAAATTTATAGAGAGAATGTGAGCGGATGTGTCGGTAGAGGGCGTCCAAAGAAGAACTACTATGACGTAATCAATAGTATTTTTCAGAAAAGACAAATTTGGAGCATTCGTAACTGAAGAAAGTGTATGAAGAGATGCATGAATATGGATGAAGTGAAAGAAGTATGTAAGGATTGTAGAATGTGGCAAACAGTGGTCTCTGCCTACCACATTTCACTGAATATGATCAGGTGCCATCTCAGGCACTATATACATCTTCAAATTACTTCTCAGAATATGCAGTTATTTCACACCGCAAAGCATGTGGTGTGAAATAGCTGCAAATTTGAGCAAATATTACAAAATCATTGATGGTTTCATGAATTGTGTGCATAAATAAACCCAAAATCATTTTCATTGCTAGGACAACAAAACCACTGTAGACCAGTGTATGAAGTATAATCTCTATATTTATTTATTTATTTAGTTGCATCAACAAGGTGAACATTAACAAATTCTTCGAGGGCAATATACATAATAGTTACATGACAAATGACACCTCAATTAAAGATACAAACAACAATGCCATAGAAAAAAAAACAGTGTGATATGAATAAAATGAGTAAATATGATTAAAATTAATTACATAGAAATTAGTACAAGTTTAAGATAATAATTAAATTAAGTGGAGAGCACTTGTTCAATGCTGGCCCTGAACCAGCGGATATGATTTGAAAAGACATAAATTTCTTGATGTCTTACCAACCCGTCCGCATCATCATTATGGCCGGCAGTGGGGAAGTGGGGATACTGCGGTTATGAACGGCATTATGAGAGTTTACAATCCTATTCAAAGGAGAATGATGTTAATAATAACTCTTTTTCTTGCTTCCAGGCCGCAATTGGATGTTTCATTCAAGCCCTGCACAAGTACCCGGACAGATCTCCAATCCGCACCTCAATATTAATGGAGCTGGCCAACGACCTGGTCTCCCTCAACCAAAAACTAGAAGCAATAGCTTACTTGGAACAAGCATTGGACAGTGTCACTGATGCTACAAGGAAACTCATGTTCCTGAGGAATTTACTGAATCTGCAGATTGACTGCGGTAATGTGTCTTTTAGTTTAAAAGTAAATGTGATTGTGTAAATCAAAATGATTATGATTACCTCAAAAACTGGCCGGAGATAGCCCTGGATCGGAAGTGTTGGAAAGAGGGAAGGGAGGCCTTTGCTCAGCAGTGGGACACATCGGGCTCTAAATAAATAATAATGAAATAAAATAAATCAAAATGAAATGCTAGAGGATTTCTGTACCGCCTTTTTGGATATTTCCATAGATTTCTTATCATTATGATTGTGACTGAATTACCTATGTTTTTTTGTATCCACTAGCTGTGCCCTGCGGTTCGATGCATGTAGACTTAATTTTAAGGGTGGCCCTTTTAATTAATAATAAGTTACTCCTTGCAACATTAGCTATCAATCAGTGAAAGTCCTATTAAAATCAGTTTATCAATTTTTGGAGATTAGCCAGAACAGACAGATGTATAATATTGGATTTACAAACAGACATGTCAATAGTATTTATCCAAATGCCTGTTTAATGTCTCAATATTCGACTCAAGTCAAAATGTCTCTCAGTCAGAAGATGTTTAGAGATCAAATATAACATATTGCTCAACATATTTATAAACAATAAAATTTTGAATTTTTTTTAATTTGCAGGTAAATATGAAATTGCTCTCGAAACAGCAAACACAATAGTTGACACATATCAAGATGCACCACAAGATATATTGTCAGAGTAAGTATAATATTGTTAACAGTAGTAATGCCTAACATGCAAACCACATAGCCAATCCATTTGTTAATAGACATAAGAATTTTCAGGATACAAGTGGATAGAATTATCTTGACCCTCATTGTGAAACCTTCAGAGGAGAGCAAACCTGAATCACTGAAGAACCTGCTCTTAGATTTGATGATGGATGCTGAAAACGATGGTGAGATTTGATATTCATAACTTGAATATATTCAGTGAAAACATAAAAAAATCAAATTTTGAAATTTTGTGGACATGGAAGATGTGTTACACATACATATGCTCACGCCTGTATTCCCCGAAGGGGTAGGCAGAGGTGTTGTTATCACAACACCCACTTTTCACCGAATTTGATTAAATGCCAACGTGACAGATGGTGAGTCTATCGCCGTCTGAGGCACTATACATACATCTTTGAATTACTTCTCAGAAATATGCAGGTTTCCTCACGATGTTTTCCTTCACCGAAAAGCACGTGGTGTGAAATCACTGTACATACGTTTTTTAGAAAAACTCATTGGTACAGGCCCCGCTGGGATTCGAACTTGCGTCGCTTGCGTAGCAGGCGACTGCTCAAACCCCGAGGCCACCACGGGTCTTTTCTAATCTAGTATAGCTTATTCTGTTCCACTGCTGGGAAAAAGCGTCTCAGCCCATTTTTCAGTTCCCACGGTTTGGGATTCATCATCATCAGACATCGCGTGACGACCGCTAGTACATTATAAGCATAAGCGTGGTTATGTTTTGGTACTCAGCCAAACATCACACACAATTGCTTGTAGTAAAAAAATTAATTGGAATTTCTATATACATTTTATCCATTTCAGCAACTGTGTTCAACCCAGATCTGCGCCTCAAACTGCAGTCATTGGTGCTCTGTTGCGCCACCAACGACCTCCAGTCTCTCCTCAGGGTATCGGCGGATGCGCAGCATTTCCTCACGAGTCAACAGATAGAAATGTTGCAGAAATTAGCTACAGATAATAGGCTGGGCTTATAATTTACAATCTGGAGGTTTATAATTCATAGATCGGAATTAGAATCTAAATATATATCACTCAAAGGTGACTGACTGACTGACATAGTGATCTATCAACGCACAGCCCAAACCGGGCTGAAATTTGGCATGCAGGTAGATATTATGACGTAGGCATCCGCTAAAAAAGGATTTTGATTAATTCTACCCCCAAGGGGATGATAAAATAGGGGATGAAAGTTTGTATGAGACTTTGTCAATTTTAACCGATGTATTATATAAAACTAAATCTACGCGGGTGAAGCCGCGGGGAACAGCTAGTTACGTACATAAGACTTCAATAGTGAGTGACTTCTGCGAGATTAAAATTGCATTTAGAATGTTTTAGAAACATTGGGGTGCAGTGTCCTTGTCCAGTACCTATTCGATCTGTAAAGGTGCCGTCACTAGTTATGAGCGCGCAGCGAAAATAGTGGGGATACTACGTATGTTGCTATCCGCCTTGCGCCATATATATAGGCATACGGAGCCAGTCTCATAAAATTACTTGTGATAGGACCTATAGTATTATTTGAGAAACGGCCCTTATTTTTTAGTCAAGGGTGAAAAAGAGATTGCATTGGATGGAGAAAATCCGTTTATTTTCGTTGTATCCGATTCAGGAACAAGAGATTAACTTTTACATGTATGATGATGAATATAAGTGTTGAAAGTTTTATGCTATAAATTTTATTTTTATTAAAGTTTAATTTTATTTTTAAGAATGTATGTGTAGTTAATTTACTAATGTTAAACTAATTTATTTGTTACAGAACAATAAAACTCAAAAGAAAAGTTCATTTTTATTCCAAATATATTCTTGGTACCATGATAACATCATTGGCATATACAATCTAAATGCAACGCTGTCTACACCACAAACATGTTTTTTTTTTAATTTTATTCTTATTTCCTTTTTTTGTTCAATTCCTCAATTATTCATTTATAAGTTTTAAGACTCTTTTTCAATACTACTAGTGCTTTTCTCTTTATCAACTTGTGGTATCACCACACCTAGTTCAGTCCCAAACTTGGTCTCACTGTCAATTACTTTAGATGCATCAACTGTTCCTGAACCTTCCAACTTTACATTAGTCTCATCAGGAATAACAATTCCTAGTACATTTCCAAAGTTGGTAGTTGTGTCCACCTTGGATTGTAACGAATGAGTCCACATGTCATCAAACTCATCACTTTCGTCATCATCTTCATCATCACCACTCTTGTCACTCTTAGCTTTACCATCATGAGTCTTCTGCCAGCAGTATTCAAATGGGTAGCTGGTGTTGCGGTTGTCGTCCAATGCTATCTCAAACCGAGACGATAGGGAATTGTATGTGGTGTGCACTCCTTCGAGCATATTTAAATCCACTTCATCAAAGCCAGTGATGTGCTTGAACAGCTCTTCGGTTGATTTCATATCAGTTACACCTTTCTTTTCAAAGAACTGTAATGAAAGAAACATATAAATAAAATTTGAGATTGAAAATCGGCACCACATGGTTTCTGAATGAAACCTTCACAGGATATTAATTTCACTCAAATATAGCAATCACTTAGAGCTGATTAAGAAGTAGTTTGAACTTAAAGTTAAACATACATATGCTCACACCTGTATTCCCTGAAGGGATAGGCAGAGGTGCTGTTATCACAACGCACTTTTCACTGAATTTTATTAAGTGCCAATGTGACAGATGGTGAGTCTATCGCCGGCACTATACATACGTCTTTGAATTACTTCTCAGAAATATGCAGGTTTCCTCACTGTGTTTTCCTTCACCGTAAAGCACGTGGTGTGAAATCACTGTACATAAGTTGTTTTAGAAAAACTCATTGGTACAGGCCCCGCTGGGATTCGAACTTGCGTCGCTTGCGTAGCAGGCGACTGCTCAACGCCCGAGGCCACCACGGCTCTTCAAAGTAAAATTAGTCATCAATGTAACTACAATTCTATTGCATAATATTATGGGCACATTCTCATTGCATAACATTAGCAAAAATATTAACATATATATATAGTATAGTATTTCAACTCACATGAGTGATATTACGGCAATCTCGCCTAAGGAACTCTAGCCCATGAGGGTGGTCTGGCTGGACAGACTGTGACACATCAATAAACCAGCATTTGTTCTCCCACCACAATATATTGTACTCCGACAGATCTGCGTGAATCATTCGCCCCTCATTATACAACTTATACATGGCATCAACAATCTCATTGTACACACTCTGCCATTTATCTGGCTTCAGAATAATATCCCGGAGCTTAGGAGCTGGTTTGTTATCGCGTCCAATGAAAGACATCACCAAAATGTGTTTCTTCAAACACACCATATCCGGGCAGTTGAGACCAATCTTTTGCATCCGCACCATATTGTGCATCTCTTTCTCGGCCCACATGTGGACTATCTTCCTTGGGTTCTGCTTCGAGAACCTATCTTTAAAGCGGTAGTCTGCCTCAATGTACTTATCCCGAGTTTTGAACTCATTCAGAGTTGTCTTAAATACTTTTATTGCACATTCTTTAGGAACTGTGTAGTCGGGGAATGAAGTATCTCCATGAGCGTGAAGGACAACGGACTCTTTGCCCGTTGAGATTACCCCATTCACATTCTCCAACACCCCATTGTTAATAAGCTTGAACAATATCAGTCTGGTTGGTTCATCCACTCCCAACTCAGCCGTAGCCTGCACCTCCTTACGATCCAACATCTTGTGTTTGCGTGCCTGCTGGTTGCGGGTCTGCTTCTTCAAGTCATTGAAAACAGTGTTAGGTAGTTTCATGTCAAAGCCTGCTCCGTCCCCCGTGCACACTTCAGGGGGAAACTCCATGACTCTGCAGGCATTCCTTCTGCCATTTATGACACTATCATGCTTCGTCACCATCTCCCCGTCTTTAATAATGAACCCGCGCTTGGGAAGACTCGCGTATTCTTTCTGATTCGTCTCGAATCGGTCCCAATCCTTCTTGAGAGCTGCTTCAATGTCCTCATCGTCACTTTCAGAATCGTATACTAAATGTTCAGGGACTGTGCGGTAGTTGTCGAAGGATATCGATACCTTTGCATTACCATTGCGTTTCTTCTCTACCAGTTTCAGCTCATTATCGTATTCTTTGTCGAACTGACATTGTAACACTTTGGCAATAATAGCGTCGGAGTCGCAGAAGCCTTTTGCGTTCGCTTCGTCTATTTGTTGCAACAACTCGGGAGGGATTTCGTTTGAGGTGCTCACGTGCTGATCGGACACTTGTTCAGCAAACTTTACATCTTCCCTAATTTGGAGACCTCGGGCAACTTCTTCAGACATAATATCAGAGAGGTTCTCCACACTCACGGGCTCTGCAATTTTCTTCCAAGGATTCGACATTTTTAGTAAATAAATATACTCAATTTTATATCACAGACAAGTATCTCTTAAAATAAATAACCTATTTAATTAATTTGCCTTTACTAGTGGCTGGGTAGTAAAAAGTAATAATAATTAGAAATTACTATTTCACAATGTTTAAAAATTCACGTCACTCGAATGAATGAAATGTGTTTTTCGTAGTTTGTTTGTGAACAGAAAACTACATTATGTAAGATATAAATTAAAAAGTTGAAAAAACCTATGGAATGAAATGTGCACTGACTGACCTCTACTACACTACTATACAGTATACACAAAGTGAATTTTTCCTCTATATATATCTATGGAATGAACACAGAGTAAAAAGATGCTGAGGAACATCAAAAAATAAATATTTATTTTCTTGTGGTATTTCGAAGTTAGTAGCCTAGTAGTAAAACAAAAGTAAAAATAGACTTCATGCATTATTGCACTTTCCGAATTTTCTCATTGCAAAACAATGTGGAAGGATGCCTAATAAATTACATACGGTCGCTGGCAGGCGTTTAACGCAAATCTATGGAAATACTTGGGGCCTTTGGGAAATTAATCTATATTATTTTCATTCTGTAGAAAAGTATCCGATCGGCATTAGTGGACGTCTCATGTAATATTAACGTCTCGCGTTGTCACATAAAAACATTGTACTTTCTATGATCTACCAACATTACTCATGCCCTCTTGAAAGTCATGAAAACACACTGCTTGAGGATGGTTAAACATGAAAAGAAATAAAACACAGTAATATGGATTTTTACTTATATTTATACCCTAGTTCACTTGGCAGACTTCTTGCCGCCACCGCCGCCGCCGACCTTGACGCCGGCTTGCTGCGCCTTGAGGACCTTCACGATCTTTTGCTCCTCGATGAGGAAGGCGCGGACGATGCGCTGCTTCACGCACTTGTGGCAGAGAACACCTGCAAATAATATTCATATATTAATTTGTACAAGGAATTCTCAAAATTATTCGAAAAGATGCAATTGTGCAAGTTTCTCAATTATATTATTCTGTGGCAAAGATAGTGGGAGATATGTGAATGCCTTACCATAGCAGGTCGTGTATATCATCATATTTGGCGATAAGGATTCGTGGTCACTAAAGAAATTCTCAAATAATATGTATTGGTCTGTCTATACCTATTCTAAAAAAAATATTTTAGGGCACCTTAGTGAATCTACGAATTCTTTGTGTAACAACTATATTCTTACAACTTGCTTGACCAAGTATTATCCCACTGCATGACACAGCAGCCTTGTATCAAGCATCAGGGGACAGAATCAATAAACGAAATTAAATAATTCAACAAAACCCTGATGCTGTCGAGTCAGAAAAAATTACGTCATAAATAGGCTAGATGTGAGAATGACTTCAAATAGTTTTTGAACATGTCAAGATTTTAGTTTGGCAATAGTTAAAATTTCCCAATATGCAAGCTATCATAAATATTGAATACCATAGCAAATATTCACCATAACTTAACATAACTATTCCATATAAATTAATAACAATTTCAAAAATACTATAATTATGCTTATTATATTGTCGAAGAACTGACCAGCATGAAACTCAACCCAGCAAAAAAAAAATTATAGATGTTTCTGTACTCAAGAATAAAGTATTAACTCCACCTTTGTACCTCATTGTAAGTTTTAATAAATAAAATACATATACATAGGCCTAACAATAATACCGTACTGGTTGGTTAATGTTGCACTAAAGTTGAATTAAAAATGTAATTAAGGAGTCTCACATATACCAAGTTTTCCAAGCACATAGTTTATGGCTCCATCATCCTCCTGCCCTTATCCCATGTTTATGGTCGGCACAATGTGTTCTTCTCTTCCATTTCTATCTATCAGCCGTCATATCTGTATTCACTCCTATTTTAGCCATATCATCTTTCACACAATCCATCCATTGTTTCTTAGGTCTTCCTTTCCTCTTGTAACCATCCACATTCATACACAAAACTTTTTTGGCAACATTATTTATCTGTATATCATAGTTTATGGCTCCATATAGTAATATTCACCTCCATAGACACGTTTGACTGTCTTCTTGCGGTAGCAGAGGCGGGAACGTTCAGCGGGCCTGGCAGGCTGGATACCGCGCAGCTTGCTCTTGCACTGGCCACACCTCGGGATCTTCTTGGGCTTCTTTACATACTGGTAGACCAGCCGACCACCTGGAGTTCTTACTCTGGAATTCATACATTGCATTTTCAACTGTTGCTACAAAATTATATTGAGATATACCATATGTAAATATTACTATAGCAATTAGTATTTGTTAATTTTGATGGTAAATCCTTCAACATCCATAAGGGCCTTACTAGGGCCTAAATTGAATAAATAATTTTCATTTTCATATCATTACATTCAGGGGTGTGCATTCCATATAAGCAGTGCTTACCATTTATGATGACTGAATACACTTGTGGGTCTATCTATACCAAAACATATTTACCACCACATTGGTATGTAATCACCCTACTTATTGTATATGCTTACCCCTCTGAAAATCCAATGCACGCCCCTGACTATGTTACTCATTACTTGTAATACCTCATACCATACTATGCAATGTTGGATCAATATATTTAATCATATTGTATTGCAGTCGCATACAGTATGACCTGAAGGTATACATAATATGAAAAATGTGAATAACTAAATGATTTCACAGGTATTGTTTTGTTACTCAGCACTAGATAGAGAACTCAGTACCAAATACATATGGTTTGCTACAGCTCTATGGTTATAAGGTTTACTTTTAATTGGCAGAGCATGTTTAAGGGCTACTGTTCTTTAACAACATACAGGGTGTCATTCTATTGAATTCTAATCTTTTGCCGAGCTTCTCTATCCAATGTACTATAGAATAATTGGTCAGGAAAATATATGTTTATATGATAATAAATAATAACCAAAATTAGATGTCAAGTAGGTATCTATTATATGATTGAAATTAAAAAAACCCACTGTTGTCTGGATTTTTTCTGTGATTATGTAAATTGGATAGGAGCCTTATGAAATATTTTTGAATCAATGACATTCTATATAAGGTGTTTTCAAATGAGCAGCCAAGTAAAAACACAAACAAAGAAAAAATCTAACTAATTTAAAAACTTATTTTACTATTAGAATGCTACATTATCACTGATTAATATAGGATGAATTTTATTGCCATACTCCCACGGGAACGGGAACTATGTGGGTGAAACCGCGTGACATCCGCAAGTAATTTATAGATAGAGAAACCTCCATCATTTCACAGTTGAAACATATGCAGTAGCTTTTTTACTCTTTCTCCATACTAATGGTTGGGTCCGGAATTACTATCAGGAGGATAATGCAACCGCCTAGGGGCCAGAGAATTAAGATTGTAACACATATGTAAGACTGTGACATGCAATTTTTTAAAAGTATGAAATAGTAATGGAAATGGGTCATGAGATTTGCATTGCCTAGGGGCCCCAATTAGGTGAATCTGGCTGGATTAACTTTATTGGGGCCCCTGGTGAAGTGTTTTAGTGAGATAGCTAATAATAATAATACATTGACACTAGGCTACCACCCAATAAAATATAACAAGTATATTTTCCTGAGGCAAACTTATTTAATCTGCTTGTGAAGAGAATTCAAACAATATATAGCAATATAATTGTTACAAATATAAATAATATGTTTGTTTCACCATGTGTTCAAAATAATGTTTTCAAATATTTCAAATAGATACCACCTCAGTTGTGTCAGGAAAAACAAGATCCAGCAAAGTGGTGTAATTAATTATCACTGGGAGATTGTAAGGCGAAATAATTATGGAGTAACTATTGAACAAAATGCAGGCTAAAGAAAGGCTTACCTTTTTTAGGTTATATCAGACTCCGTATTTACATGCTATTGTATACCGTAACAAAAGTTACTTTTCATGACTTATAGTTGCTCTTAATACTCACAAAATAGTTAAATGGTGACAAATTTTAATAAAACACTCACATTCTCCTTTGGTTTGACTTTGTATTGTACGACAAACGTCGCCTGAACGTAAGCCGCTGTACCATTATTAGGCTGAAATATAAAAGAAATTATATACAATAGCTATCACGCTTTCAGAATCACCATATATTATTCAAGTTTGCTTGTTAAATTTATGCGATTAACTTAGATATCCATATTTTTCAAAATTGAACACAAAACCCTAACCTTTTTGACAGCTGTTGACAAGAAAAGAGCAAACAATATTTATATGGTAACACTTCAAATCATTACAGACTAAAAATACACCATGTATTTAAGGATTATTTTCTTCTATCTATATTATAAATATAATCGCAATTTTATTGGTATCTGTAGTCTTATTTTGAGTTCCAGTCCAACTTTCTTCTTGTATTAACTTCTATTTATCCATTTTACATAAAACTTTTGTTGAATAAAAGCTTATTTACTTATATATACAAGGAGCAGTACTTAAAATTAATTACAAGTTGAAAACTTGGCCCAAATCGGTAATTTCATAAACAAAAATGCAATGCAACAACTTCGAAATTAATAAATCAGCCATCTCCTTTCAATTTCGTACGTTCGTACATGGTATGGTATAATAATGTTCTTCTGAATGACATCGTAAAACAGTTCTTTAAACCCAATGTGATGAATTATAATAATATTTAATTGTTTTATTATTTAATAAATTATTATATATAATATTTAGTATAATTTACAAAATTATTTTTTAATTTATTGCCCTAGTGAGCGAGCGAGCATAATGATCATTCTATGATTGTTTGCTCCGTATAACGTTTTTATTTTCTGTGTTAGATTTTTATTTTTTATATTATCAGTCTATAGATTTTTTTCTATAAGCAAGCTGTTTTTATTATTGGTAACATCATGTTAGTTAAAGTAAAATGGCAGCTAATGTTTGATGTTTGTGGCGATGTTTTTTACGTGATTTTCGTAAGTTATTGTGCTTTTTGAGTGGAGTTCTGCATATAATGGGTAAGTAAATGTTGTATTTACTAGTTTATATGATTAGGGAATGTTATTACGTTTAATTTTATGATAAAAAATTTAAATATTATCATGGTTTCAGTGATCAGATGTTTGGGTCACAATTTGTATTACCCTGTCAATTATCCTGACATAACTTTAAAACCTGAATTATTAATACTTCATTAACTATGCAATTGTATTTCTTGAATGTTAAACAATCAATGATGGTTATGTAGTCTTTGAATCTAAAACTCCATTTACATGAAACAAGTTGGATTGAAATTTGAATGATTTACATTGTGCACTGACTGTGGTGTCTGATAACAAGTACCTGCTTCAATCAGGACCCAGTTATCATCTTCAAAGTTATTGAATTTATGTGAGTTCGTCGAATTATTTAAATTTACACATTCTGTTATAAGTCCTTGACAATCAATTTATTTGTTTACATATGTCTACTCACATTCTTAACACTACTTTGGAATACAGTTTACTTATCATAAATACTGTTTGGTTAAACTATATAACAGTTAGTAGAGATACTTAGGTATTACTGGTTAAGATTTTATATATTTGAGTTCGAAGATTGCCTTATGAAATCACTCTGTTAATCTTTCCAATTTCTTCAATAATCAATTAGGGTTACAGGTTTTTTAATTACGGTCCATGGGAGTCATATGATTTGATACTCCGAATCACATATCAAAACCTTAACTCTGACTGAGCTTTTGCATTTTCAGCAACCTGATAGTATGATATTTGGCTAGTAGCAAGGTCTCATATGAAGGAAAAAAATATCTGTGTTTACTTGAAACTTTAATTCTCTGTTATCTATAACCAAAGGCACTCTAATTTATGCAATTTTAATAAATGAATGCCATAAATGGTGAAAGAAAACATTGTGTGGATTAATATCTGATACCTAAGAAGTAGTTCAAAGACATATGTACTTTGTCTGAGACTGCAATAGATTCACCATCACATTCATAATCATCTTCAGTGAAAGGAGGGTTTGTTATAACAACACCTCTGTCTACCCGTTCGGGGAATACAGGCATAAGCATATTCTGCCATTTCATGCATGCACATTGGTTTTGGTTCTACTCAGCATCACATATTTTTTGCACCTCCTGCCTTGGGAAGAAAATACTTGAGATTAATCCGGGCTTAGTCCGTGCGTGCATTGGGTTTGCAGAGCGGTAAATTATAAGCAGGATAGGAAGGTAGGACAATTATATACCAATGTGGAGTGAAGGCACATAGGTTTTGGAATAGACACACACACACACATGACACAAGTGTATTCAGTCATCACAAATGGTAAGCACTGCTTATCTGCTTATATGAAATGCACTCCCCTACCCTAGTCCACCCTATTACCTGAACTCAATGTTTCTGATTGTTTAAATAAGTATTTTATGTTTATTTATAATCATAGAATGGCTCTGGCTTGTCATTGTGTTAATAAATTAATAATACTTAGGCTGATATCATAGTCATATTTATTTTCAACTCATAAATTGTGTGGTTTTATTGCTGTCCGTCGGCTATTATACACTACATAAATCAATTTCATGCAAGAATGTTAATTCTGTTTAAATCTATAAAATATATTAATATGTTGACACCACCCTAGAAGGGTCCCCGAAGAGGTGTTGTAACAACAACACCGCTTGCCATCACACGGCGCCGCATGGTATATCATAATAGAATTAAAAGGGCGCTTAACAGCGCTTCTCCGCTCGCTACATAGATGGCGCTACTCTAACAATCGCGAGTTTGAGTACAAACACACGAGAGTCTAAATCGCGCCATTAGAGTTTTCGAGCACATAGCATTCTAGTTGGAGACTTGTATATATTATACAAGTCTCCAACTAGAAGAGTTGGAGCCGGTGTTCCCCAGACATGATACCCTCTGGCTGGAAGATCGTCCCTTTGCTGGAGATGAGCATGATCACTCTGTATTGTGTGTTGCTGAGACAAGCTTAACTGCTTCGTGTTCATTGGTGTTTATGGTCGACGCAATCTCCTTTATTACAAAACATGTTTGGACTAGAACTATGGCCATCCCTTTTAAATCCTTATTACAGAAACAGATGTGGCTACTTTTTAACTAGTCTGTGTTTTCTAATAATACAGGACAACGTGTTTTTCTCTTCTATTTCTCTCTATCAACCTCAAAGCCTAAAATATCAGCTTCGATTCAGTAAGAGCCGTCGCAGCAGTCGCCTGAAGTTCGAATCCCAGCGAGGCTTGTACCAATGAGATTTCTAAAAACCTAATGTACAGTGATTTTACACCACGTGTTTTACGGTGAAGGAAAACATCGCGAGGAAACCTACATATGTCTGAGAAGTAATTCAATGTTTGTATAGTGCCTGAGACGGCGATAGATTCACCATCTGTCACGTTAGCACTTTTTCATCATCGGTGAAAAGTTGGTGTTGTTATTACAAAACCTCTGCCTATCCTTTTGGGGAATACAGGCGTGAGCATATGTATATTATGTAATGTAATGATTCAGTATTCATTTTCAGAATCAGTACTCGATGCGCTTTCTAAAAAAAAATATATGTGACGTTTCCAAAATACGTTTTGTTCCGCTCCGCGCCTTGCCTCTTCCAAGGTGTCAGATTAAGCATTATACCTCAAAGTTTATGTTATACATATTATATTAGCCCGGCTTAGTTCCGAGAACCGACCGACATTGAGATGGGTCGTTTTGTAATAACAATAGCGGGGATTTTTGGTAGGGTTGACACGGTCGCTATTTTCAATATTTTTTTATTGTACATTAAATTATTCTTCAATTAAGTACAATATTTTAAACCGATCATACTCTTTCTTATACGTTCATTTTCCTTAATGATTGCTTTAAATGTCGGCACCACATTTATTCAGACATTAAAATGAATGGAAAGTTATTTTGCGACGTGACTCACGAGTATTTATCGAAACAGTGTCAGAGTTCAGTCCAACTAAACGTCTATGCTATGTTTGTCTATGAATAATTTTAAGGCACACGACCACTAAAGTGATTTTGGTTTGCTACTTCTTGACTAGATATATTCGAATGATATTATCCATGTGGAATATGGATGGGCTATTCGAATCACCTAGCTTAATCGATATAAATGCACCTATGTTTGGTAATCTTTGTTAAAATAAACTGTCATTGAACGAATATGCAAGTGAATATAAAAAGTAAATTCAAATAAATGCGTAAATTGGAATTTAATTATGCCTACTTCGATGCCATGAAAATAAAATATTTTTTTTGACGTATGGTAAAAATAAAAACTATATTTTTTAATCGTTATAGTTATCATTTACACTGTGGCCCGACCATTGGGACATCAACGAAAATGAAAAATAAAGAATAACGGCCACAGTGTAAATGGGACACAATATAAAGCACTCTATTTGATTAACGAATATAGAGGAAATTAATTGTTGAAAAAAAAAGTTGCTTGTGTACCAACCCTATGTGCTTGGTAAGGTTGCAGCGTGGTATCTTTTACTTTTTCTCCGCTGGCCGACACCTCGTGACAATGGCCGAGAGCGGACCCTAACGACGCCATTGATGGCCGATGCTCATCACAATCCTGTTTAAGTCACATCACCACAGAGTAACAATTACCTTTGGCCTGAAACTTAAAAAAAAACATTCGTTTCAAACATAGAACATCATGTATTCAAATCTGTAAAAAATGTGTCTATGAAATTTGTAGCCACGAATCCGTCCGTTAGTTCAGTTTGATAATTACAAATTCTGTTGGTTTGTATGTATTAGTGATCCATGGCATTATAATTATGCATCTATTGACGATTTCAATGTTTATAAAAGGACTGGCCTTAAAACTCTAAACTTTGTTTAGCGACTAAAATACTGATAATATCAGTTAGCAAAGAAGGAATCTGTGATTCGCAGTAGGAATAGACTGTATAATCTCGTGTTATTTAACTAAATGCGGTTGATTGTAATAAATAAATAATATCTTGGAAATAATCTAGGTGGTAAAATTTAATAAAAAAACATTTCTAATAATCAGATTAAAATTAGGAATGTATTAAGGCCCCTAGTGTTAAATATAGGCTGATTAGACATTATACTCCTCACATGTTCATGAAATTGTGAAGACTCGTTGGTCATGGGTGTTCAGAACGTCGTGTTTCCTTCCGGACCATTTGCTCCCAACAAATGGACCATCTGGCGCGTTCAGATAAAAATACACCAGGATGCGTCCGTCTAATCCGTCCACAGATTATTTATAGTTTATTCTAATGATTATGTCTCCGACTTTTACTTTTTGGCTCGAGTTAGTAAGGTTTGCTCTATTCCGCCCACTAGTGAGGACGTCGAAGATGCCATTGTGCCAAGGAATATTACTAATGTCTTCTTTTTAGGGTTACGTAACTTAAAAGGAAAAAATGGAATCATTATTGTCCTTTGTTGACCCTTTTTCTCAGGAACGCAGGGAGGTATCAAGCTGGAATTCGTATCATATATTCGGGTCTACTATCCTTTGGAGCTGTGAGAAATACAAACTTCATACATACAGCCAAGGGCAAGGGAATCAAAACCTTACTACCCGTGAACTCAGAATCTTGAAATTTGGTACGAAGCTGTAGTATACCAGCTAAAGGAAAAAATGCGAAAAGCATACATTTACATACCTTGGGTTTGTACGGCCGGCTATTCTATAAGATTTCTCAGCGTCGAACTCGACATCAACTCGGTTTCAAACTTGCGAAATGGAACTTTATCGTCTATGTTTTATGTATTAATTTCCTATAATTGAAACCGACGCTCGATGCTGAGAAACCTTACAGCATAACGCGGCGAAACCATCGGTGCGCGAGTCCGACTCGCACTTGTCCGGTTTTTCAACCATTCCCAGAGCACGTAGGCGTAAATCGTACCCGAGCCGAGCCACGATACAAACCTCCATTATGTAATACATACCGTCATTCAACCCTAATGTCCTTACACACCGTGACGAATCGGAAACTCGGCTTAATGTGGTCACGTATAAATCCGATTCCCATCTCAGAAGTGCGGTGATGATATAAAATTATATTTTTACACCAGCGCTGCGGCCGCGTCCGATCGGTTTCCATTTAACGTACTCGATCGACATTACGATTATTGGAAGCGTATCGATTATGGCTTTTGTTGCGGTTACAGCTCAAAAAGTGGCCCCTATTGTAGTTCGCTGCTCTAAGATATGTACGATAGAAATACGAACAGATTTAATCTTATTACTCAGGACTGTATTGTGCTCTAAAAGCTTGTAAGCATGTAGCTGTAGCAGGATATGTTTGTGGGCCACACGACTCTTTTATAATGAAGAAGCGGACGTCACACGGTTTCACCCGCGTAGTTCCCGTTCCTGTGGGAGTACGGGGATTAAATATAGCCCATATTAATCAGTGATAATGTAGCATTCAAATGGTGAAAGAATTTTTAAAATCGGTCCAGTACTTTCGAGCCAATTCGTAACAAACATACATACAAACCTGTCGTCTTTATAATTGCGGTTTGTGACGGGCAACTGGACGGTTTGCAGAGGTCTTGAATTTTTTAAGAATTTATTGGGAATCTATACTAATAAAGAGAGCCGTGGTGGCCTTGAGGTTTGAGCAGTCGCCTGCTACGCAAGCGACGCAAGTTCGAATCCCGACGGGGCCAGTACCAATGAGTTTTTCTAAAAAACTTATGTACAGTGATTTCACACCACGTGCTTTAAGGTGAAGGAAAACATCGTGAGGAAACGTGCATATTTCTGAGAAGTAATTCAATGACGTATTTAAAGTGTCTGAGACGGCGATGGACTCACAATCTGCCACGTTGGCACTTAATCATCTTCGGTGAAAAGTGGGTGTTGTTATTACCTCTGCCTATCCCTTCGGGGAATACAGGCGTGAGCATATGTCTATACTAATATTATAAAAAGGAAAGTTTAGCAAAGACAGTGGCTTTTGCACACACATCATGTGTCGAATTTTACCTTCCCATGTTTTTGCGGTCCCGTCTAAAAACTTCCCAATAAACCGTCGTTCGACGTCACACACATTCTTGAGACGCACTCACTACGTATTTCTGTACGATTTTCACGCTCACGTTTGTTTACGAGTCGCTGACCCGAACGGAAAATACTAAGACGGTATTGTTATAAGTGTAACAGTTTATAATCTAGGGCATTACCCTTCTAAAATGAGATATTCGTTGAACAACAACGCACTGTTTAGGTTGCAACAATGTATTGCATTCCGATGGATTTCCTTACGAATCTAATGTTGTTCGTGATCGACACAGTCGTTATACTTACACTAACTTCTCCGACTTAATACTGAAAACAACTTATGCGGGGTTGCGCTGCATTAACTATAGCAAATCCTTAAAGTACTGAGGCATCATCGGTTGCAGGGCGTATTAAGAACTTCTGAGCTTTGACGTTACATTTTGGTACCGTAAAATTAAACGTTGAAGCTAAGAAGTTCTTTAAAATTGTTAGATTATGTCAAGCCGTTAGAAGCTGTGGTGGCCTCGGGGTTTGAGCAGTCGCCTGCTACACAAGCGACGCAAGTTCGAATCCTAGCGGGGCCTGTACCTAAAAAAAACTTATGTACAGTGATTTCACACCACGTTCGTTACGGTGAAGGAAAACATCGTGAGGAAACCTGCATATTTCTGAGAAGTAATTCAAAGACGTATGTATAGTGTCTAAGACGGCGATAGACTCACCATCTGTCACGTTGGCACTTAATCAAATTCGGTGAAGTGGGTGCTGTGATTATGACACCTCTGCCTATCCCTTCGGGGAATACAGGCGTGAGCATATGTAGATTATGTCATGAATTTAAGATATATATCTGAAGATAGCTAGAGTCAAAACTTTGACATACCTAAAATGATACTATCTGCAGAAAAAGTTAATTGACAGCGTAATTTGGTGCAACGTATTTTGCAGTCATAGCTTATACATACACACATATGCTCACGACTGTATTCACTGAAGATGATTAAGTGCCAACGTGACAGATGGTGAGTCTATTGCCGTCTCAGCCACCATACATACGTCTTTGAATTACTTCTCAGACATATGCAGGTTTCATTACGCTGTTTTCCTTCACTGTGAAGCACGTGGTGCGAAAACACTGTACATAAGGTTTTTTTATTAAAAACTCACTGGTACAGGCCCCACTGGGATTTGTACTTGTGTCGCTTGCGTAGCGGGCGACTGCTCAAGCCCCAAGGCCTCTGTCATCGTCAAATTTGTCTTTAGCGTTAAGTTTAACAACTTTTCGAGCAACCCACCCTGAGTGTGAGTTCGGGTTGTTATTCATGCTTAAAACTGAAGTATAGCTCGCAGTCAGTTAAATGTTTGAGAATAGATTTTTGTTTAAAGTTATCCTCATCCGTGAAGTCTTGTTCGAAATCGCAGCTGCCTGTCTGGACCATTACCACGGCCCTCGAAACTTTACCAAATATCGCACGCAACCAACCAAATAAGCAATGCATATAAATAGAGGAGGTGCTATTATATCTGACGTTCATGAAAAATCCTTCCAACTCCAGTCCGCAATGCCAAAAAAATTAGGACAAAATAATCTTCTACATCTCTGGTATCACATACTATCAAGGATATTCGTGGTTAAAAACAGTACATAATAAAGAGAAAGGTAAGGTTGCTCTTCGAAGTAGAATTAAATATGAGCACACAAGATGTTAGGTTGCGATAGACGAAGGTACTGAGTAATAACGACTCCGAAGCACCCATTATTACTTGTGGGTACACGTGTTTTGCTTCTCGTATAGTTAATGTTCATGCATGAATAAATATGTTACTTACACCTCATTATGTTAGATTTACGTAGACACGAAGTATGGAGTCGTTGCTGAGATTAAAATTGTGCATGGCAGAACTTTGTTCAAAATTTTCCCTTAAATCCTTTTGAAGGCCTTTATCTAGTTTAGGCATTTGTCCCTTGAAGTATGTCATAGAATAGTCTATACTCCAGCTATTTAATTCATCTATATCAGCTTTCAAATTACTCTCCATCGTGTATAAGTGCGTTTACATGAATACTGATCTTAATACTGGTCGGAGCGTTCAAGCCGGTATAAGGATGCCCGGATCACATACGAGATGTTGCGATAATCTCATTATTTATTTGAATTCTCCGTGCCCCCAATTAAATGTGGGCTTAACTCGCCTCGACGTACACTAATGCTGACATATTTGATCTTATTTATTTTGGGGGTGCACCGTGAATTCCTTCTATAACATAAGCCTCGCTTAACGATCCCTTTCCGCCCTTTACTTAAAGTCAATGGATTCGAATTATTTTTGTTGGAACGCTTTGAACTTAAAACGTAAACTTTACGATTGCATCAAAGCGTTAATATGCTCGTAATGTAACAAATTCATAGTTTGGCAAAATAACGGCGCCGCGCGAAATGGCGCGCTTCACTTAATAGTGGCGTCAATCACACCCAGGCGGGCTAACATGGCCGCCGCGAGAATTAAGTCGATCTGTGAAATGTTTTAGAAAGACAGGACATGAAGGCAGCGATTATTTTTCGCGCACATGTTAGACCTACTGCAGACTGTTTACATCTTTATAGTTTTATTGCAAATTGAGAGATAGTTGTAAACATGTTTTTCTCTAGTATAGGGTGCAAGATTGTTGTTATGGCTCCGAGCAAAGATGGAAATACATCATGGGTGCGTGTCGTGTAAGTTTCTGCGCTATTGCCTGCAATTTGTACGTACGTGCGAACTGCGAAGAGGGATTGCCTTCCCTAATTACGGTGCGCGAACTCGGCCGACCATTTTATTTATTTCGCATTACCCCTCAAGTCGAATTTATTTCTCGGAAATGACCAATTTGTCAGTGGAGCCTGTGCATGCTTAATGTGACGTGATTGCCTGTAATCTTTTCTTCCCGTGATATCGGTTCAAGATGTTTTCAAAATTGTATGCATGGATTCAGTAGTAACAGGAACATTAGGCGACACCATAAAACGAGAGACAGGTTCGCCACTTATCGCTTCTCCATATAGGATGTGTTTTAAATCTCGATAATCTGTTCCTATTAGGGACACTAGTTGTTGGATGCCGTGGGAGTTACGACTGCGCTTATATGGCATTAAAATAGCCGCCGACAGCGGTCGGATTGACTGTGAATGGCGAATGTTGGAGGTGTTCGTGGCTCGTGGTTACTCGAAGGTACACGTAGTTTTTTGTTTGGGCGGGCGTTGCAAACAAAATTACGCCTCGTACGGCGCCGCGCGGCCGGACCGACTCTTCTTTTTACACAGTCCGCGTCCAATTTTATTATTTTTATTTAACACCTGCGCCCAGTAATCTGTATTGGACGATCTCCCGAACGCTTAACTCTTTTTGGGCTTGTTTTGGTGTCTGGGAGGGGTCGATTTATAGCGTTGGAGTTTTGTCTGTCGAAAAGTGTCGTTTAATTTTCCTTGTCGCACCGTTCACAATCGATTATGTTCGCCCTTGATTAGGATTCTCCGCCGCGCTGTATACATGGACGAATAAATAAATAAAAAAACTTACATACATTGATTGGATTGAGTAGTTGGATCAAAATTAAATAAGCACTTGTTTGGATGATTTTTCCTGGTTACTTTACAGTTTTGATGTAGTTGGGGGTCGTGAGTTTTGTAATGAAGTTTATGCATTGTTAATGATGAAAGTAGACATTGTTAAATGAGCTGCCTATTTGTAAGAGTTATGTTTGATATGAAAAAGAGTGTTGTTCATAAAGTACAATCAATTAAAAGTAGCCGTGATAACCTTTGGCCGCCCTCACGGGGACCGTTTCAATTAGCGGTCAACAAAAGTGCCCATTATTTTTATCGCACTTTCCGAGAATTATTTTGTTTATGTCAAAAACTGTTACGATTACGGGAAATGGATCCTAACTTGGTCGTGATAAGTTATCGCAGCAAATCCAAATTAATTAACATTTGTTTGTGTACCTTATTTGTATCCGGTTGTGTGCTTTATGGACAATTATTACCCGTTTAGGCGATCCTTGGTCCAAAAGTAGCTATCTCTTCTTGTGATACGGATTTCAAAAGGGATGGACTTAGTTTTAGCATGATATTGGTCTAGTCTTTGTAATTACGGTTTTAGGGTTTAAACTGTATGTTTGAACAAAAAGATTACTTTATTGGCCTAAATGACTTCAAAAGAAGGAGGAGGTTATCGATTGAGAGATAGCTGTGCCCCAAGGTTTCACTCGCGCATACTTAGACACTACAATTTTATTTTTTTGTTTATCTGCATAGATTATTATTATTCTTACCCCGTTGTGTCCCACTGCTGGGCAAAGGCCTCCCTTCCACTTTCCCTGACTTCAGCAGTTCTCTGCCAATCGATCTTGAAAGCATCAAGCGCACCCCGCCATCTCCGCCGAGACGATGATCTAATGATATATTAAAAATAAAGTTTCAATATCTCAAATGTCACATGTGATCTTTGAGTATCGAGAATTGGTCTCCAGAACATATATATGAATTTTATAATAATAGGTCACTTTTTTAAATTAATGCGACCTTATTTTTTTTTAAGATTAAAAATAAACTAAAGTGAGGTTGATAGCAGCTTCAAGCAAATATCATCCCTCGGCCTTTAACCAAGAGTACAATTTAGTAGAGCAGTAGGATAATAGCCGGGTTCGATGCAGCCTCCGCGTGCCGGTAGCTATTAATGTTTAGACCCATACAATTATACTTACAAACCATTATAGAAAAAGAAATAAGGAGGGCCTGGGAACTGGCTGTGATATTTTAGGGTACCTAGCATTTTTACTACCGTTAGATATTAATATTTATACTTTAGATATGTAAAGATATATCTTATACCTTTAAACGAGCAATTCTTGTATATATAGAATCTGAATCTCGGAAACGACTCCAACGATTTTTATGAATTTTTATGAGCTTACTATGAGAAAACGTCAACCAAGTTTTAAAAACTACGTGTCACGCTGTTTATCCGCGATGGACTCCTAAACAACTGAACCGATTTGAAATTTGATTTGCATGCCGTGTGTTATTTGATCCAACTTGAAAGATAGGATAGCGTACATCTCAATTTCTCAAATAAGTTCTGCCTGGGACTTCGTCTGCGTGGTATAGTTACTACTGCGCAACCAGATTTTGACCGTTGCGTCGTTTACTTTCAACGTAACATATCTAGTGTTATAATGTACTCGTATTATCTATACACAATTCAAATGTTCTTTGTTTCTTGGAAAACTACCGACGCGAAACGAATAATAATACGTTTTTTATCGTTTATCAAAAATTTGTCTTAACACGCGTACAAATTGATTTTCCACAGCACATAATAGACGCTGTCTGGGACCCGAGAGCCGAACAACACGGTTGTGCATTAAGCCAAGGTTTTTAGCATTTACGTTTTATTGTTAACTAGCTGGGCCCCGCAGATTCCCTCGCGTAGATTTAATTTCATGGGCATTTTTTTCAAATAATCGCAAACCAAAACGAAAGTCCCGTGAAAAGCGGTCCAGCCATTTCAGAGATTACCCGGAACAAACAGACCGACAGATAGACTGACGGACACAGATAGACAGAGTAAAATTTTTGAATTGTTATTTTTAAATTCTTTTTTATCTATACTATGCTAATACTATAAAAAGGAAAGATTTGTATGTAAGTATGCTTTTAATGAATAGGCTCAAAAGTACGCGACCGATCTTGAAAATTCTTTCAGCAATTTATAGCTACATCATCAGTGAGTAACATAGGCTATATTTTATCCCCGTACTCGCACGGGAACGGGAACTACGCGGGTGAAACCGCGTGACGTCCGCTAGTTTATCTATATGGATGTAAATTGACACATTACGGATCTATTATGCAGCTTTCATACCACAGAAGTGGTAACCTGGTTTAACCTGGTACTAATAACACTACCAAGTTACGATACAAAAACAATTTTCAGCGAATATAATGTAATTTTTATTTCCTTTGCAATATTCTGGTAATACACTTTGTTATAAGGCATAACGACGTAATAATAACGTAGGCAGAGATGGGCTAACTGAAGCAATATTATTTTAGTTTTTCTTGTCTCATTATTTTAATATATACAATTAACTATAAATATAACTTTCAATCAATTATTATATTACTGACTAACGACACTAATTCATACACTAGGTACTTGAAATTCAGGCAATTTCCATTAAAACAACTTTACAAAGGCACACTACACACTAACAATCTCAGGACCATATAAGTTAAGCTTGAAGCTGTTCAGAATAATCTTCGTCACATTTTCTATAAAAAAATTGCCATATTTTCTAATAATATTACATACCTGTTCATAATCCCATCGGTATTCCGATCGACCTCGAATATAAAATCCCGACTATAATAAAAAAAAAACAAAAACGAGGACCTGTGGCGCCTGCGCTGACCCTCACAAACCCAATGAGAATATTATCGAGCACCTTATTCCAACTACGGTAAGATTGATTTTAACAATGAATACATGCACTAATTCGTTGGTCCTGTTATAAATCATATGAGCCCCACAATGGGCGAAGAACGCGTGTTTTTACACAATATATATCAAGTAAATTAATGAATATATTTTATTGTAACGGCCGATATTTGAGGAGTAATTACTTTGATTGCTCTTAACTGAACGTTTAATTTGTGTGATGACGTAGTACAAGGTGCAAAATCCATAAAAGTCTGTATTAATAAGAAAGAGATGGATGGTAATTTATTTCTGGAAAAAAAATCTCCAAATCGCTATCAGATCGGTCAAATCAATTCGACTTAGAGACTTAGCTTCGAGATAGATCCACAAAGTTCACACATTTATAGTCCTGGCTTAATACTGTAAAAAGTTAAATAAGTATTTATATTTTAATATCTTTGTGTCCGAGAAGAGTAATTTCGTTATAAGGGCTAGTCTTGTCCGAATGCTCAAAGCTTATCAACAAGTCATCAAGGAAAGTAGTTCGTGCGCTATCGTTGTAATTCAAGATCTAATCAACACTGAATTATTGATGTTTGTCAACGAACGTAGCTGTTACTTTTAATATCTTCAGCACTTACATAAAACTAGTTAACGACGACCACTTGAAAATAGCGCCCGATATTTTTATTGCCTTCATATTTATTTTATCATCCAACTAACATTAGTATCATTCCCCCGATCATAAACATTATAGTTCTAACGTTATCCTGCCGGTGGCGGCCATATCAAAGATCCATCTTTTTGTAGGAAATAATCCCATAGTTTTTGCTCATAGCCATTCGTTATGCAAAACGTCCGAAAACGTAATTAAAGAGGCGCCTTCGAGACTCAATCAAATTAATCGCTCACAGGAAATATTACAAATTCGAATTAACTAAAACTTATGCTAATCCGACTTTCGGTTCTATTTATTGCTACCTTTTCATTTGTATACGATCCCTTATATTCTCGCGTACAAGCTTTTTCTATCATCAACGCCGGAAATGAAAGGAGGTAGACCATTTATATACTTCTAACTGTTATTTAACGGCTACTTAAATCTTTATTGTCGCCATCTTCAAGCGTGTCATTAGCGATGCTTTTAATATTTTATGATAGACTTGTAGTTACCGGCGAGATATCATCTGTACATGTACCATTTATATTTAGTAATATTGCTTAGGGTTACGTATGTACATAATAGGTCTGTCAGTCATCTGGTACAATAGCTTTAAAAATTGATTCTCGAACAGGATAACGAAACGCATAAATCCGTGGGTATGTATTGTGTGGAATGATACACGGGTTTGATTGACGGCTCGCTGGCTTCGTTAAGCCTCTCTTCAAAATGGTACGTGGGCACAAAAGCACCACTCGTAAATAATACAGTCTCATCTACATTTACGATGTGTGATATTTCTTGTGGTGGGGCTAAAATGAATTTTGTGCGCCTCTACTCTGTCTGCATAAATGATATTAGACTTTTTTAAACAGAGATAGATATGACAAATAGCTTGCCGAAATTGATGCGTTAAAATTGTCAGGACTCTAGCCTCTGTCTTGAGTTGCTATCAAGTTTTTATATTTTTTTGACAGACAAACTGTACGTGGGACATTATTTTCGTTCCTTTTGTGAACGTATAACGTATCTATACTTTTAATATCATTGCGTTTCTGTTACCTTTATATTTATATTATATATTATTATGTTTCCGTGTATCACTCTTGTGGTCAAGGACTTATCCATAACCAATATCTTTCTCTCTCTTTAATCGTGCTTAGAGATATTAATAACTTTTTCTTTACAACTGTTATCGTATAAATACAAATGTGCTAAAATTATTACGCGAGCTAGATACACCGAATATTTACCATCGAATGCCGTCACCGTTGGACTTTGATCTCTTCGTGAATGATTCATACTAAAATTTACTTGACTGGTGTTTTTGTGAACACAAATAAAATCGTATTAACATTCCAGCCGACATGAATCTGTGAAGTTTACTCAGGTTTACACTAGATGTTTTATTAAGGAGAAATATAATGTCGGAGTGATTGACGGCAGGCGCCACTGCCTCACTCCACTTAATTGTTAATCTACACGTTATTATTACGAGACCTCTTTGTACTCTTGTTACGCTAGAATAGCTATTTACATAAACTACATATACAATCAACTCCATTTTATGTACTTGTTGTTTGTAATGTTGTAAATAAAGCTAACAAAAATTACTTAGACCTGACTACAAAAACCACTTAGCACTGACCAAATACGCGTGTTTATTTGTACTGGGAGGCTGGAGGAAAGAGGAAACGTCTTGTGGATTATCCACGAAGTTCAAGATTTGTTTCTTAGTTCCAGTAACAATTCAATCACAACCAAATAGTTGTTAGCCCACTCGCGTAGTGTAGGCGACTTATAAAGAAACCTACGTGGCATTATGGTGTAAAAAATGGAAATGTCAATTGGTTACGGTGAAATAAATGATTTCCGTCGCTACGTGGTCGCCGGGCTGTACTACAAAGGGGTCTCATTAACAAAATCCGACACCGGACCCAATCCTTTCGTTAAAGTTATATTGTGACCCGTTAGTAGCTTCGCCGCCGCAGGAAAGCTATCTAACTAATTTACAGTGCGGCAATATTTGGGTTTTACCAATTAATCCCTATTATGCTTTAGATTTTCGATTCTGGTGTTATTATTTACACCAGGATGGTTTCAGTTCTTATTACGAAGTTGTATATTTCCTTGGTTACTATGAAAGAAGCCTGTTACTGAACTGTATTATCCAATATAATTAAAATAAGGTAGAATCCCTGCTAGACCCCATTTTTAGGCATTTGCACTTGCGTGAAGGCTTGCTACCCCTAAAGAGTCAACCTCGTGTAACCATACTATATAAACGAATGAAATTTATGTACCATCATCTATTGTTTGCATTTCTCTAATGTAGCGTTAGCATGCATCTTCTATCTATATCAGCAATCGTTATGTTTATATGCCGTAATGATAAGTATTATAATCAAGGCACCGTGCATCGGTCAGTACTATTGAGCAAGGCACAATTAAGACGAATGCGCGCTCTAATCAAAGCATGACACACGCGCGCCAAATATTTGCTATACAATTGTTATTGTCTGGCGATTGCTGATGTAATGATGTCATGGTTTTGATTACTTTCATATTATTCTGAGGATATGGTCGTGATCAATCTTTAGGCTGTAAAAGGTCACCAGTTCTTCTTGTGGTTGTGGAATTGCTGCCTAGAGATATTCTTTATAAGATATAGGGACACGTTTCGTTTTACAAGCGTTAATTCTCAAGCCGCTTACGATCAGGCAGACTGTACCTTTATCTGCAATTTTTGCAGCGCAGATAAAATATAGCTTTTTGCGAGGTTCACAGCCTCATTGATGTAATCGGCCGTGATTACTGGGTTAACTTTGCGGAGCCTTCTCCCTACATTTGGGCATAATATTTAAATGTTGCTTCTCACATTGAGAATTCGCACGCACACATTGACTATATTATGTTCATGTGCAACTGTTTCCAATATGTATAGTAGTTTTTAAGTTGCTAAATCACAACTTCATCAGTAATGTTAACGAAGTAATACCTCTCATATTGAGAAGACATGTGAAGCAGGTTGTCGTGACCGTTTGATCATCAATATAAAACAAAAAAGAAACTTTTTAAGCTACCTGAAGTTTAATTTATCTAAGTTACTGTCCTTATTACCGAATACTTCAATGTCATTTTGAATTAACTCGATCCGAATTATAAGATTAAACAATTTGATATAATTACGTTTTATAATGTGGATCGACTTTAAAGTTAAGTGCGGCGTAATCAAAGTGGCCTCTATCTTACGTTGACAGCTTACAAAATCCTTTTAATTAGTCGGCTGAGGATCGGAGTGGCAAATGGCTCTCTCTCACACAACACATTGCCACCTTTTTATTTACAGTTTTTCTTAACCGTAATCTGATAACATCAAATATAATTGATTTATATACAATATCGGCTGAAAAAATTGCCTCGCTTGTTTTAATATTTTTTGCATTATCGTTACTCCAAAATAATTGTATGAAGCGGTACACGGTTTAAATTATATTATTTAGGGTTTTGTACACTTAATATGAGTGTGAAAGTACGTTCTCATTGTTCATTTCTATGTTGTCAATCTCAAGAGTCAACTTAACATTTTGAGCAAACGTGGATCGTATAGTTTATATCCTGCTTAAGAATTTAATTCACATGTTTTCACACGATAATGAACTTTAATTAGAATTAATTAGCATCTTAAGTTTACTTTCCCGTCGCTTCAACTTTTCCATGAACACATGTGTCCAGTTAATATTACCGTAGCGTACTTTCAATGTTTTAACACTGGTGGCACCACTTCTCCGAAAAGCTTAATGGATTCAACTTCAACGGAATATGTATCTTAAATATTGTTCTAATATTTTATATCACCGTGCGCCTGTGCCTTGATCATTTCTTAGTATGCGTTTAAATATCAATCGTTTACATTGTACCCACTCCGCGAAACAAACTGGAATCACCATTATTAATAGACCCATCTATTCGCATACAATTGTTTATCCGAGCCCGTCAAATACTTAGTAAAAGCTCTTGTTATATTGGCCTTTGCTATTCGTTGAATGGGTGCACTGGTAAAGGGCGCTCTTATCGATGGCCTCCATCGTAAAAGTCCGCATAAATGTTGTTGTGCGGGCTTTATGCAAACAGTTGGTTATTTATATATTCGTGGATTTACTGGTTAGGTTAGGCCTACTAGCATCCGCCGGACCGAAATACACGCGGTCTCTAGATTCCGCGACGTCTCGTTGGGTCGACGAACTCCTCGTGAAATACTTGACTGAAATGATAACATTGAGATCTGATCTTTTATAATCTACATGCTCTACATTTTAATGATCGGTTGTGAATGCCGGGTATTGTTTCAATGTTAATCTTCTCGATGATCTTATCGATAATAACGACAAACGACGCAAGTTTCCACAGGATCTGCAATCCGATGCTCATATTAGCACCAAGCCCGCCTTAAGAATTTCTTCTATGCTATATTGTGAGACCGGCATGTTTTATTTACTTTTCTTAGTTTAAACGTAATGTTTTTCTTATCTGGTCTGAATCAGGTAATTAAGAGGAAATAATGTTTTTATTAAGCCACTCGCATATCGTTCCCGAATTTCAATCCTATATAGTTCTATTAATGTACGTTTTAATTAGAGTGACAAGTGTTCCATACGTAACTTTTAATGATTGTCGAACTCCATGCAAATTTCCAAGAAGATATAATATCTTCTTTTATTAAGCTTTTTTGATGAATTATATTCATTATCCGAAATGGTAATTTATTTTAAGCTTCAATATAATTCTAGTTGTCTATATTGACTGCCCTATAGGCGTGAGCATAATGCGCCTGTCTGTACGTATCAAGATTGTATAAAAATTTACTTGTCTACCTACCTATTTCAGAGTGACGAGCCTATTACATTCTTGCCTGTTCGAAATTTCTTCAAGCTTTTTTCCTGTTCTTGATGATTCAGAAATTTATATTCGCTTGATCTAATTAATGTCTCAGATGTCTTAGATCAATATGTTAAAGGACAAATGTCAAATTTACACTAGCTAAGTTAAAGTAATAAAATCTATTTACTTAAGTATCGTATTAAAAACGTCGAAATATGTTTAGTAAATCAGTGTACTTAAGTCTTTGAAAAATATCAGGTTTATGGAACAAAAAGACACATGCACATGTATGTCTGCGTGCGTTGAATATTTTATTGAGGCTTCAAAGGTCGAGCGTCGAAGATGGTCGTTGTGTATGATGGTGTGAAGTCCTGCGGTGCCCAATTATTCTGGCCGCGGTGGCCGACGCGCGGCGCCTTGCCCCCTATCGCGGCTCGCCATCGATAACAACCGGTTCTCTTCCTTTATGGCCAACCATCTTGATACACACGCTCCCCCAAACTCATTCCAAATTCCTAATCTGGCTGTACCAATTGCTGGTTTCATTTCCATTCTATAACTGAACTTTCATCTAAATCTGATTCTCATGTTCTGGCTTAGAGAGGATTAAATTAATCCTTTATTTAATTAGTGTGTTTGATTTACTAACACGTCTTATACGTGGTATTCAATTTCTTTGTCCACTATTTTCACATACTTGCCGCCACGTCAAGTCTCTAGCATTTATTATTTTCATTCACCAAGGGTTTTCCACGTATGGGCATACAAGTGTACCTTACTCATACCTGTTTAGCCTTGTATAACGTTAATACTCAGTACTTGCCAGGTAATTCATATCTTTTTAAAGACACTTGTCTGTTTTAATTAAACTCCATAATTGGAATCGTTCCACGTATAGCGCTGTGTGCACAAACTGTGCTTGTTGCCCTTACTCAGGATATAATTTGTCTAAACGCAGTGTAATTATGCGTCAACCGACACAAAACATTCTCCTGATGAAGTACCCACGACTGGCAGACTTCATGTGACGAGCAGACTAAGGTAAAAACCTTAGTCTGCTCGTCACATGAATTATCATCATCATCTAGACATGTTTCCTGTGAAGCGTGTGGAAAAAGCTTATCGTGGTACACGACTCCGTGACTCCTAACTTGGAATTATTTATATCAAAGGTGCATTAAGTACAGGAGCAACAATTCGGTTCTCACATGACCCCGTTGCGGGCTCCATGAGATAATCGCAAACGGTAGTGTCCAGGCACGTTCTAGGGCCTTATTAGGCGAGCGAGATTTTTCTGTTGCCGTCTGTCTGCCTCCGAGCGAAGCCGGTCGCGGTGGGATTGAGCGCATGCGTGATTGCGACTGCGCTGCCCTCGCTACCGTACAACTTCTTAGCTTATTCAATGATGTTGCCTTTCGCATATTTATGGTAAAGCTTCTTTTTCTTCTACGCCTTCCCATGTCTACTAAGCTTTACAGAGAGATTAAAAGTACAATGGCTGATAATAAAAAATGAGTTATGTTAAGGGTTCTAAAGGTTAACTTTTAGACGTAAAATGTAGACGTCATTTATATTGTCCAAGAAGTTTTATTAAGCGGGCTGAAATTCCTAAATATCTCATAAAATCTTGAATGATATCTGTACGATTTTATTAAGGGTATCCTGGTGTTTCCAGCTTATTAATGAATATCGTTCGGTTTGTACGACCCTCGTAGCCCATAAACGTCAAGCGTGAGTGTTACAGTGAAATATGATAATTTTCCACCGTCACTCGCGAGCACAACACAACGATTCGGCGCTGGCGCCGGCGGTCCTGCCCCTACTGCCTTTTGTACGACCAGTTTTTATTTCATTCCAATATGGACCATTAAAGTGGGCAGATTGTCTACTTCGCGCTTCACTAAACGACCGACTTGTTATTACTCCCTTTGTTGTTAACCCTTGCGTGTGCGCAAATATAGCTTTGCAAATAGACAATAATTGCGAAACAATAGATAGTGCCAGCCGGCGGCGGGGAACAAAAAGCTTTTACGCAATCCATAAACTTTGCTTAAAACAAGAGGCTTAATCATGGTCGTACTATACAATACAACAGCTGGTTTGATTTGTTCCATATTGGGATTGGCGACCCGGAATCGAGCGAATTCGAGAATCAGTTGTTGTGATTGTAGAACCCTTATGAATTATCCAAACAACGGCAGGCGTCGTCGTCGTCCCGATGGCGCCGCACACGCATCGCCAGTTCACCACAGTATCGCGATTTGAGACGAACAGTAAACATCGCTACATATAATAAAACGAATACGCACTGTTTGTTTGCTTTGAATTGTATAAATATCGTTTGTCATAAAATTACATTCATTGTAATTGTAACACAGTTGCTTTGTTTGATAATCATAAATAGGAATGCATGTGTTATTCTTGACGCGGTTGAAGTTTAACTACCCGATTTACTGCCAATAAATCTCAGGGTGCTCTTTTTTGTTGTTGTGATAAGATGGCTTTAGAAACTTCAGACCACAACACTACAATAGAATACGTATAATCTAGCAACAATTCTAGGGACCTGAAGTGGTTAATTACTATGCAGGGCATGTTATAACAGCCACTGCTGTCATTGTCTATAAATTACATTACATTTGCCAGAGTGTCGAGTCCATTGTAAAAGCATAAAAGTTTTATGGCTGGCTGTCAGTAACAGTTTGCTGTTCATTTGATTTGATCGCAGACCGCACACTGATGACTGAGTAGGAAGTAACGTGGGCGACACTGTAGGCCTAGCGTGTCTTAAAACGTCATGGGCTTCGTTGATTTATTTTACTTGAAATATAGCACGTTCCTTATTAATTACAGCTGGTTTCTATTCATATTCTTCTCGACAACTATTTATCTATATAATTAAAGTACCGAAGCTATTTCTGAATTTATCTAAATATATTTGCAATTGCTTTTGATTGATCATAGACTGACGATTTCTAGAGAAACAACAGATATCTGCTGATAGAGGCTATGTTACATTTATAATATTAAGAAAGCAATAAGTGAAGTTTGTTTAATTAAGTAATATTTCTATGTAATATATAGTATGGTATAGATAGATGATAGAAACAAATACTAGATAATATATAATAATATAATGTAAAGTAGTGCCTCTCACATTGCTGCGCCCTAACAGGGTTTATGTTAGTTACACATGAATGTAACAATTATTATTAAGTTTATGTTGTATCATGTAACTTACTAATTGCAATAAAATATATGAATATGAATATCGTTGTTTTCAAAAGTAGGCAAATTGTCTTTGTCTTCAGGCAAAGTCAGTTGCAGCCAGGACAGCCTATTTAGATTATGATCTGAATGATGTCTGCGTTTACAAAGTATTGACCGGAAGGGAAAGATTTACTATTTATATCAACTATAAAGCAATTTTACGAGTGTGTAGTGTCTCTAGAATAATAAACATTAGTCCTCTGTTGGGCCGCTGAGTTACTGCTGAATCGCAACTGTCTGTTTATACTGCTTCGTAAACATTTAGTTAAAATGATAAATAAAAAATATCTTCAAATGTGTTTTATATATTATGATAGCTCTTGTTTTGCTCTTGCTAGTAGCTCTTGTTTAGTAGATTTAGTCTCTATTTGTTTCTGGAAACATAATATGATAACTTCGTAATTTTTTCTGTATTTCATTGTGTTGTGTTTTTATTCATGGTACTTTCATTTTTTGTGCTCAAATCATTTCGAATTTATTATAACGACTCAGTTTTGACTAATTGCAGCCGACGATCGGAAGTTGCTGTCGTTTGCATGTAAATTTTATTAATTTTCATTGATAAGTGATCCGCTAATTTGGTTTACGACCGCTGCTTCGGAATCAGGTGTTATGCCAGTGCCAGTCAAATGGATAAACCGGTTGGGATGAAATGAATTGTGGCTATCATAATTCAATTAACTTTATGTTTTTCTTATACATGAACCTTTTTGCAATTTCATTTTTAATGTTGGTATAATTTTAATTTCATTTAATCTGTATTTTGTCGTTGCAAATATTTTAATCGGTTGGATTTGGAGTCGCATCACTATATCGTATTCTCTCGTCGTCTCATCGTTTTAAATTTCAAGAAATTCGCTCACTTCGTTGGACGATACCCTGTTTGTAAGGTTTATATTAACCCCAAACTTGGTTCTATGCGTCAAATTAGGAGTGTTGTCAGCAATTACAGTTGAAATCAGGACGGCCTGTAATTAATTATAATGTACACACACAGCTATCTCATGAATGGCCCGCTACGTTAGTACTCGAGCGGAATGCTTAATGTATATTGATCGTATTTGCGTCTTATGTACATTGTGTGCCTCATACGTTAAGTATTAAAGTATATTAATTGTAGTTAATTTATCTATACAGATAAATAAACTTGAAATGTCTGTTTTTAATTCCAAAATAAAAGGTTTTCACAAAAACGCTACTGACATAAAAAAATAAATTATTACAATTTTTTTCTGTCTGTTTGTTCCGGGTAATCTCTGATACGGCTGGACCGATTTTAACGGGACTTTCGCTGGTACATGGCTAATGTTACAAGGAGTAACTTAGGCGTATTTTTACTAAAAAACATGAAGGGTTCCGCGGGAATCAAATCTAAATCTACGCGGGTGAAATCGCAGGGTTATAGGACCACAGCTAGTTTGACATAAAACGGTTCATGAGTTTATTGTCATGTCGCCATGATCGTGAACATTTGGTAATTGATGAACAACAAATATCAATTTAGTCTCTTTCATTTACAAGTAAACTGATTCACGTCGCAAAACTGTAGCGTCCACGTACATTATTTGCGTTTTACCTCATCTGCATGACCGCTGCGTTTGGTGATTTATTGTCCGGGAGCACCGACGTGGATGGCGCCAGTGGCACAGAATAAATATATACAGAAGGTCAGATCCCATAGTTTATTGGCAACAGGCGCACGCACATATAGACGCATACTAATGAAGGCCTTAGGCTTAGGTTGCTACTGGACTTGATCAGTAACAGTAAACGTAGCAGGAAGATTTGGATGGGATTCGAACCAATATGGATGGCAGAACAGACAGGAGACATGCCCATTGCCCAGTGGATCGTTGAAAGGCGATGATGTCGCATGATGGCCGGAGAGCTTCCGTGACGTTTCATGGACGGATGGTCTATATTCGTGAAAACCATTATTGAGCTATGAAGGAAGCTAACCTTCTGTTACCCTGTGGCACTGAACATTTCGTAGCTCTAGGCCACACCTTTGTGATTAAAAGAGTTCTAAATTCAATCCGTGCGCGGACTCTAATGGACTTGTTTGCCTCAGGCCTCACGCACTTCTGAGTAACGTAGTCTATGTGGTGCCGAATGTTTGCTAGATTTATAATCGTAGTTAGATTATTCATATCTTCAACAACATTATGGAAAGCAGCTGCTACTTGATACAAAATAAGAGTGTTCACAAAATTGAGAACTGAGTTATAAAATACAATAAAAATACTGTAGTAGGCTGACTTAGCTATAGAAAATTATTAATCTAGATTTCACAATATAATAATCAACATGAAATCAAACGTAGTTTTCCAAGGTCAATAGCATCTGTTCTTATATTATTATTATTTTGGTGCTATATGTATGTATGATTCATTATGTATTCACCAGCACACCTGACTCAAGAAATTTGATACAAGCTCATTTGTTTTAGATTTATTATGCTTAAATATATATTTCATATTATATTTTACTAATATTTGTCTTGTTTGGTCGCCTTTAAAATCAGGTGTTGATTTAAAACCCGTCTTGTCAATCGTTATGAAGGATGAGCCTTGGTACGTAATTAATGAAAGATTCCTGTTACACCATTACAGGAAGACATTATTCGTTTGCTACATTCACTTGCCGTACATTCGTATTTTATTGATATTAAGATTTGTGATGTCGTTGTTGTGTAGAAGTTTTAAAACGATTGAGATCATGAAATGGGTTTATGAGAAATGAATAATTATCTTCTCACATTAGTTGGTGTTACATCGTTTACATGTATGAACCTTAATATTACTTTAAATAAATATAATACTTGCAAAAACTATTTAAAATGATAAAAGAAAATTGTAATTGACATCAAATACATGTATCATTAGCTTTTGTCAGCGTAATGATTTTTCCAGCCGTTCTTGTCTGTCCATGGGGTAAAACTAACTCTATTCTTAATAAGGTTTCTGAGGTTTATCGGTTTCCCCACAAGATGGCGCTACACGTTAGTTAGTTCGTGCAACCATCAGGTTTTCTTAAAACTACTAAAGTGCACTCTTCCAAGTCTTGAATTGATGTGATTATATTTACATTTTTAATATTTTCTCGACTACGCCTGTCATGTATGCAATTATACAAGTCCCTATTTAACGTTTGCGTTGATAAAGTAAGTTAGGTGGGTTGTCTCCGGTTATAGCTGCCATAGGCATTAATCTGACAATATCGAGCAATAATAAATTTATCAACGTGTGCCGTTTCATCGGCCAATTAAGACTATTTCGTACTTGAAGTCCGTAAATCTGTCAGTTATTGGCAAATTGTATGCGTTCCGAAGGTATTTAAACGTTAATAGTCATAAATAGTTTCGCTCACCGCATTTAAATTTATATGCTTGCTCCCAAAATGGGTTGTTTTTGTCCTATTAAAACCTGTAATCGTCTGGTAATGGCGCAGTTTCCTACAAGCTTGGCGATTACCAGAAGATATAAGTAACCATTATTTCATGGAACTATAACTTGATTCAAATTGAACAAGTACAAAATAGTATTAAAAAAAAACTCAACCTAATAAATAAAATAAAATATAAATATAATATATAATTTAGATCCGTCTTCGAGAATGGTGCGACGACAGCTGGCTATTAGATGTGAAAATCACCTCGACAGTAATTCGTTAATTTACTCATTGTGATAGATGTTCAGAGGAAACTAGTTCTAATACCAATTAGGTAAGTTGTTGTAACCTTTAAATAAGTGGTTGTGCTAATCCTGTAGCGGTATATTGGCCGTGCACGGGAGGTGAGAGACATCTTGAGTGACACTGTGGGCGTGCAGGGCGTGTTGTCAGACTGGTATGCCTCGCCTGGCTGGATATCCTTGGATACTGTTACATTGATCAATTACCCAATCTCTCGCAGATACTGACTCCGGCTACCTAACGTATTTGTTGCAGATCATTATTCTAAACTAGTACATTTTGGTCAAGATTGATTTAAGATTGGTAAGAGGAGCTCGTGGCACAGTTGCTATTGCGCATATCATTCGATCAGCGAAGTTAAGCAACCCTAAGCCTAGCCAGTAATTGGATGGCTGACCGCCCGAGTTCCCTCCGTGCCTCGGAGAGCACGTTAAGCCGTCGTTCCCGGTCGCCAATTTATCATCTTTGGCAATCGTTACAGGTCAGTCGGAGGCCTAAAATAGTCCGGCAACTGGTTTAACCCAGATCACAGATTTTCCTCGTTAAAGGGGTTAAAAATCAAGGCCAGGGAGATGATGATTGATTTAAGATTGGTCAAGACTGTCGGTTGTCAGTTGAGGAGAGCATTTACAGATTTTATAAAACTTAGTCTAAGTCATTTTTGCCACTCCCTTACGGGTGCATAAGTAAATGTGCACTGTGTTGGCAACTGGGCAAAGTCCTCATTTTCCAGCTCGTCTAGAAAACTAATCGTCCACATAAACAATCTAACAAATATTTTGTTGCTTTCGTTGATATAAATACCATAAACAGTGCAATATTTACCAGGAAATGCTCAGGCCCGGATCATCGACCCCATAATAATGTCCTCGGGCAAGTAGTGAACAGAACGGACAGAGTCATTAAACAAGACATTGATAATGTACGAGCGCTAAAACCCGAACATTCTGTTAGGTCGACAATGATTAATAATCGCAATAAAATCTAATGTTCAATTCAGGTCTATAAACTTGTTGCTATACCATCGTCGCGACTGTGACTTGCGTCGTTGGCAAATTTATTGAATGGGATTTTAAGAGCCTTATTACTGTTTGTACACGTTTTTACACGTAACGGACGCCAAAGTCGCTGTCGTTAAATTGATTTACTGACGATTGTCAAGAGCAACTATGTAGTTTTGTGTCTGTTAAGTTTATATCCGTCTGTAGTCGTATCTAGTTTTGGATATATCGATGTCTATGAAATACTCATTACACATCTAAATGAGCCCTGGGTAGGAATAGATCGTATGATCGCATCAAACGATATTGACAGAATCAATTCGAGTGTACACAAAAGACTGAATGCATAAAATAATAACGGTATCTATTCAAAAGAAGTTGTTATCATATTTAGGTAACATAATACCCAGCGACTATTAACTATTGATAGATCAGAGACATGTACTCGACGCGAGGGAGTGGCCTGACGGATCGATCGGCGATCTGATCCCCATTTGCATGTTGATTGACAACTATTGGCACATAGTCATTTGGAACATAGACCCGTGTCTGCTTGCATTGTGCTTGGAGTTTTTACCATCGAACATTCGGTATTAACTATGCATAAATGAATAACTTTGTTAATCTTTTGTTTGGTTTAAAGACGGATGGTACAAAATATTGCGTTGAAATTATAGAGTATTCCATGCGTTGCGTTATGCTACTACACATAATGATAGTACACGCAAAGGTCACAATAATGGAGCAGACAATATCGTCAAATACTTTGAATGATCAACTGAACATTTTCACTAGGAACTTACTTTATCAAACTACTTGTATCAATTTAAAGCGTATCTCCTATTTGATATATCATCGCCAATTTGCGAATGGGGACACATCCGTTCTGTTTGCTTTTAGTCGTCCTGGAAATACAGATGTCTTGAAGCATTGATACAGCGTAACTTCAAATTTATTATAAACTTTATGTTAATGTCTGATCAAGTCAATATACTTTGTTTAAGTGTTAGGTCACAAATAAGAATAGTAATTATATTTTCATTATAGAAATTCGAAACGGTAGTAGAGATCATAAGTAAAATTATCTTCACGTGTCAAATGATGCGTTCAAGATGATTTATTAAGTTTGAACCCTGGTAAGGGACTTACGAACGTCGAAAATTTACCACATAGTTATTTGTCAAGATATGTGTATGACACACATTGCAATGCCTACCTTTACAGTGGTCTAGATTGAACATTACGTATGCCTCAAGGAGAAGGTTACTCCCATATGCATGAAGTAAAGATGATGTCGATTAATAGTTTGAAGCGGAGGTATGGCATAATCTATAGAAAATCTAAATAAGAAGCAGCCACAGGTATGAGAAACATTCGTAGACCATTAAAGCAAAGTGTAAACTAGATGACATGGTAGATAACATTACAAAGTGTCGAGTGTTGGATCGCGTCTAAATCATACTGGAGCGCGGTTGATATGTATCATATGTCGCGACGCGTGTGCGGCTAAACGAAATAAATCATTTATCTACCTACTCGTGTGTTTCAACTTGTCCGTGGCTGTCTCTCTCCATGAATTATTTTGGTGTCAGAACTTATCTGTAACAATTTGTTTCGTTTTAGCTATTGATGGCAGACCAATTTCAATGTTATTTAGGTTCGCAGGTCTGTTTTCGCTTTTAATTGAGTTAGAACTGAGTTTGTTAATTACAAGTGCATTCCTCTCCAATGTTAATGATGTAACTTCTCAACTTAATTACTAAAGCTTATTCATGTGCACATTTACAGCACTTTTTTTACGGTTGAGCTTCTTGCCTACTTCATCGTCCATTCGTACCATTTTTGGCTCCACCCATAATCTTTTCACCGCCATATTTGGTTTTTCATCAGTTGTTCTTGTGTTAATGTCTCCAACTTTGTATTATCTGAATCAGAACGTTGCCTTATAAAGCTTATCTTTTGATAAAGGTCTCATACTTTTTTTTACTTCACTTAATGTATACGTCATATCAATCATTACAGTCATTGCAGATGCATCTCGCAATACTCTATTTGGATCGGTTTAATAATATAGCGCTTTTTGCTATCGTTTAATATTTTTTCCAGCGCGACAATTTTCTTGGCTAGTGCATACTCGAGGCACGCACACGTGTGACTCACCGTGGGAAATAGATCTGCACAATTGGAGATATAATCGATACACTCGTTGAATGACATATCGATTCGTGTAACTTTATATCTGGAATTGAACATGCGTTTAGAATTTTCGATACTGATACTCGCGAGTTGAAATTCACTCCGGAAATAGCGGTTTACACGTCAAGTTGGGACAGCGATTGATAAGTTTCCGGTGATCGTCCACCGTGTGAGATGATATCTGCTCTGTACGAAAATTTAACACGAAAAAGTACCGTGTGCACATATGTTTTTCTATGTATCCGGTCCAGTTCACTATATTATCTAACCTCAATCTAAAACATCTGTTTTGTGCTTATAAGGTATGTGCATCTATTTGTGTTAACTAATATGTGAGCATGTGTTATAATTTATCACTTTGTATCATTTGTCTAACAACATATTTTATAAACAACTCCCATACTTTTATTATCAAAATAATTGCGATATAACTTTACTTGTCTTCTCTAGTTATCATGTTTTGTAAGGTGTTGATTTAAACGAAACAAAGGCCGACGTACAGACAGACAATCAATCCTCCCATCTATAATGTCGTTCAAGCATCGACAGATGTTGTAAATAGATAATGATCTGGAATCGTTAATCATATCGTCAATGTCGTGTCGTTAGTCGAAATTGTTCCCAATTTTGGTTGTACTTGGTGTGCTCTTTATATTTTCATTAAATCATAGTAACATCATTAAATTCGTTCATGTTCATGAAGAATATCTAAAGTTTGTAAATTAATCATTATTTACTATGCAATGAAATGTACATTCTGCCACTGAGTTTCTTGCTGGGTGTTCTCAGGAGGCTAGTTTCCGAACTGGTGGTAAATTCTTCGACATTCATAAGTGCCTTGCCAGGGCCTAAACTTAATAAATTATTTCATTTGAATAAGTCTCAAGTAAGCCAACCTCTGACTGATCAAATCGTACGTTGTGTAATTTCGCATTTTGCAACATCATCATCATGATGGAAACAAATATGCACACGTTGATATCGAAAGTCGGAAATAACTTCTCCCTCGTTGCAAAGAATAATGGCCGCGCTTATAACGTAGCATTAAAAATTATATGGTTTGCGCACAGCATAATTCCAGCTTTAATGAATAAAGAGATTAATGTTATTTAATACCGCGTCCAGTTATCGGCAACTCGTTAACCCTGTCGCGGGACATCAAATCTGAATTAATTACTGGACGCACGCCGGCCGTTTTGGGGTAAATTGACTTCATACGTAATTCTACACTTGTTTTAATTTGTTACTATGTTTGAGACGACTTGTATTGCTTAGTTTCTGAATTGAAACAGACTAGTACTAGAATGGTGACCTTCATACATACATACATTTGCTCACGCCTGTATTCCCCGAAGGGGTAGGCAGAGGTATTGTTATCACAACACCCACTTTTCACCGAATTTGATTAAGTACCAACGTGACAGATGGTGAGTCTATCGCCGTCTCAGGCAATATACATACGTCTTTGAATTACTTCTCAGAAATATGCAGGTTTCCTCACGATGTTTTCCTTCATCGTAAAGCACGTGGTGTGAAATCACTGTACATAAGTTTTTTTTAGAAAAACTCATTCGTACAGGCCCCGCTGGGATTCGAACTTGCGTCTCCCCCAAGGCCACCACGGCTCTTTTGGTGACTTTCAATTCGGGATCAAACTTTAACCTTTCGCTATTATAATTAAATGTTATAAAGATTTTTTTAGCTATGAACCCATAAGAGGTATTCTTTGTTAGTAAATCCGTTAGATCCGATGCGTAATTTAGAAAACTATGCGTGCAAGCAGACAAACAAATTTAGTGTGGAAATGGCGACTACAATTAATAACATTTAAAGATAAGGGTAATCGACGATATTAGATTCCTACTTTGTATTCTAAAAACGGTAGGTATTCAAAGGTCCAGGGAAAATAACAGCTGTAATTAACGCTAAAGACACCAAAGTTTAGACAAGATTTAATCGCATATAGGTGATAGGTGCGTTATATTAATTATTTTTCCATTTCGTGACAGTGTGAGAATCAGTGAAAATATTCACAGAAAAGTATCAAAAAATTTAACATCTGAATGTCACGCAATATGTCGGTAAATCATGTCGGAACTTGGAGCTCACATTTGGCTTGGGCTCAGCTGTTTTATTTTCAGCTTAATAAGGTCGTGTACTTCAACTTTTATGATTATATTAATATGTTGGTCTGTCCAATCTTGTTGATGTATGTTTTTAAAAGATTGCAGCCAGCTGCAAGTACATTTAAGATTTACGAGTTGAAGTGACTGATGGTGAAGCTCCAATAATTTACAAATTCCAATGATTTCTCACTGGTTCCGATGTTGAATTTCGTAATACTATTAATTAACGTACCAGTTAGCACATTTCTGCTTGATAATGTATTCACAAATAAACTTTACTGGTAATGCATAATGTATTAATGTGGTCTATGCTTATAATATCCCAACTATTTACTTATTAGCATTCACTTTTATTAATTGGATTCGTTCGTGACCAGCCTCGTTACATTTATTAATTTAGTGGTTATTAAATCAAAATCGACCGTGCTAAATGTTGTCTCTGACAAAAATAAAACGTAGGTAAGTATGACGTAATGGTGTTCAAATAAGTAGTTGAAAGGAATACCTAAGAAACGATGGATGGATTGTGAGAAAGAATGATATGGTTAAAATGGGAGCTATAAGAGAGAATGGGAGGATTAACGCCTGATAGAGAGAAATGGAAGGGAAGAACACATTGCGCCGACCACAAATTACATGGGATAAGGGCAGGAGGATGATGAGTTGCGTGATTTCGTTGCCAGGAAGTATATGTATCCGTCTCAGGCACTATTAAATATCTTCTCAGATATATGCAGGTTTACCCATAATGGTTCCATTCACTGTGAAACTCGTGGAGAAACTGATTTAACAAATCTTCGCCTGCATAAAAGCCGACTACTGTGCCCCAAGTATAGGGTTTAATATGTTTATACGTTAACGATAAAGTATGCGTATATTCCTCATTTTTGTATGGGAACGTTAAAACGCGCTCGAAAGTGACAAAATCAATAATTAGGGCGCTGTTTTTGTCCTGATAGAGACTGTAAATGATGTAATAAATGGGCAGACGTTACCAATTTATGAGTCAAGAGTCACTTTGGCTGATGATGATGGATCCAGCCACCCTAGCGAGCAGCTTCCTGCGATCATTCAATTACTGCATGCGGGTAACTCAATTGCCCAGGGGCTGAGATTCAATTGATACTCAAGTAATTGTATGTAAGGCCACTTGATTTGTCTGTTAGCTGGGTACGTTGATTTTGCCTCCAGGGGCCCCGCTCCTACTTCAGGTCCATAAATATGCAACTGTATTTTAATGCATCATGCTGTTGATGGTCAACTTCTTTAGATGGCCCTTGGTTCTGTGGTTAGTATACCTGACTGCTAAGGCTAAGCTAGGGGTCCCAGATTTACCATAGTATGGGTACAGCTTTTCACTAAATACATAAAAACAATTTTCAAAATGTTTGCCTGTGTCCGTCTGTCTGGCTGCATGTTTGTTCCACTTGATTTAAAAAAAATTGGGTGCCATGAAATTAAGCCTACTCGTCGTATAATTAATAAAAAGTAAAAATAATACTTATTATTTACAGTAAATATTTCTTAAAATCTCATGGCAGGAAATGTCAGTCGTCAGAGTTATTAATTGTGTGGTGGTTGCGTTGATTGAGTGTCGCGCAGATTTGCATGTCCGCCGGGGTCGTGGGTATTGTGTTACACAAGATGTCCCACATCGTGACGGGACCGACGTGACACTGCTATAACTTTAGATTATACCATGGTTTATGGTCACACAACACAATTGGGAGCATGAGAATATAACCGACTTTGTAACTTTTTATTATAAATGTTCATCCCACACGGACGATGGATTCATTTCATGGGTTTTATTTTTTGCGTGAATTGAAAGATGGTTTATTTATAAATCACACCTGGCCGCACGTATCGCATTAAAAGATTTAAAGTAATATACATAAAAATATACAAGTTGTAGTTCCGCAGACGTAGAAACCCATACATAATTCTTCTCATACCAATTCTTCTCAGTAAAAGCAACCTTCCGAACCTGGCGGTAGCATGTATAATCCCGTGTAATCGTGTCTTTCTGACGATTTGAAAATACTTTGTAAAAATTCTAATCGAATAAGAATATTTTTGAATTTGAATTTTATTCCACAGACCGTTTGTATTCCACGTCTGTGGAAGCACTCAAGTCTGTGTTCCGAGGCTAGGGTTTGCTGTGCTGAAAACTTAATTTCATAAAAGTTTCTTCATCTAAAATTCCTTGTAAAATCATCAATCTGATGATCATGAGAAAGTCTCTTCAAAATCGCAGCAACCGCTTCGGAGAAAAGCTGGAACAGAAAGTTAGACAAGCATTACTTTCTATATATATAAAAATGAATCCCTATTTCCCTTGTTCACGCCATCACTCGTGAACGGCTGGACTGATTTTAACGGGACCGTTACTGGCACATAGCCGATGGTTCCAGGAGTGACTTAAGCTATTTTATTCAGAATAAATTTAAGTTCCGCGAGATTAAGCATGAAAGTAAATCTACGCGGGTGAAACTGTGGGGCAGAGCTAATAAATTTATAAAGTATCGTTTGTACTGTGAAAGATGTATTCAGTAAAAAGCAAATTGATACTTTAATGTTATTCACTTTCTCGTTAATAAATGTACCCTCGTTGTTTTCGATGATTATGAAAACGAATAGAGCCTATCGCAGATTTTTTTATTTTATACGCCAATTTTTCCTTACCGGTTGGTATTAACTTCAATATCCACCCCCTCTTATTGCTGCCTTATTTATTTTTTATTATACCGTTTACTTTCAGCAATGTATGCTTTATGATTACGATCTCTAAAGCGTGAACGATAAAAATATCCTTGCTCATTTGATATTTCAAGCCCATTAAATTCGTGCCGAAGTAATTGCATTCGACTTTAATGTCGGATGCAGTACATAAATCTGGGGTGCAGGCAGAGTTTGCTGCAGGCACATTGGAATTACACTCACCTGGTAATGAAGTGATTCCGTGTTTAGTTGTTAGTGGAAACTACCTGGATCGCAGTTTATTAATAGGGCTATCGTCCTCTAGACCAACTGTGGTAACCGTTGTAGTTGTAACCACAGACTTTCATAGGTTTGCATCTGGTGGGTCAGATTTATCTCAACTAAGTTGTATGCTAACGTCACTTGATGCTAGTCTGTTTATTATAGTAGAAATGTATCTTTATTGCAAGCGTCCTCTGAATATGTTTAATTTATCAGTAAGAACTTCATTGGTTCATGTATAATTTTTATTTACTAATATGTAAGGTCTTATAATATCTGGTAGGTCTATATTACTATAGGTCTGTTTGTTTCTCTAGAAAATAAATAAATAAATAATCTGTGAAACCGCGGGGTACAGCTAGATACATTGTAAAATTACGATTTGCCTTTAAAACTCAGTAAATCACAATTTTATTTACCCTTGGAATGATAAACGATGCAAACTACATACATAATATGCTCACGCCTGTATCCCATGGGGGTACGTAGACAAATGCTACGATCCTTACGTAATTCTTTCGCTTCATCGACAATAATGCATCTATTCATACATTTGACTGTTCTGAATAGTTATTTGTATAACATGCTTGTTTTATTCCATATTATGGCGTATACATCTAATATCACTGTGCCCTTGATAGTAAAACAGCATTCGTCAGTGCACCAGAACTGCACCTACAGGTGCTCCAATGTTGACAGTTCTCGTTGAATTATCGATATTCACGCTCTACGTGGGCTGCGTCCGTGGGTTTGATGCATGGTCAATCTGCATTAGTAGTAATACTGCGAATAGATCCATACAGTATTTCTTATTGACAATTACTTCACAAATAACAACTTTTTGGTTTATATTATTTAACATCACGAGCTTTACGGAAAAGGAAAACATTTGCATGTCTCTGAGAAGAAATTAATAAAACATAGTGCCTGAAATGGCGATGAACTTGGCATCAATCAAGTTGGCACTGAATCGTCTTGGGTAAAACCTTTGATTACCCTTCCGAGACGGGTAAAACCTTTATTACCCTTCCGAGACGGGTAAAACCTTTGATTACCCTTCCGAGACCTCCTTAGAATTGATGGCGTAAACATATTATTTTTGTATAAAGTATGTGAAAATTATGTGGTATTTTTATTATAAGTAGATAATGGTACAGCATTACGGACAAGCTTTGTGGCACTGCGGGTCGTGTATAAATCCTTTCGATCCATTGTTCTGTCGCGCCGCGAATAAAACTGCGCTATAGTGTGTCGATCGACATCGGAGCTCTGAATTCTGTGGAGACGCTTAATAATTTAATCAAATCTGTTTCTGATAAATTTCCAAATCGAAATAATGCTTTGTAAGAATATATGAAACATAGCAATTAATTACTTAGGTACATATTATATTTGGTAGTTCTGACTTTTGAAGACAACTATACCTCATATATTATATTTACGAGCCTATCTTGTCAACAAATAAATAAAAATGCAAAAGGCAAAATATATGAAAGTATATAGGTAAACTAGGTAATGGTACGTTTAAAGAAAAAAAGTTTTAAATAATTTTGCCTGTCTGTTAGTTGGTTCTTATACGGAGTAGAACCGCTGGACTGTTGTGAGACATAATTGATGCAAAACTCTATACTTTTATAATTTTAAATAAATAGTGTTCGAGGAACTTTTTATGCGCCTCCCGCAGCGTTTATTTTAGTTGTAAATGATATAATTCAGTGCAAAATTGCAATGTATCCGCGGCTAGTGGCAACACTTCCGGCGGGTAATGGCCTCCGTGCACGCTACTCCCAGCAGTAGTTACTACTTACTCCTGGCGTGTCGTGTTTAAACAGAAAGCTCCGCGCCTTCTTGTTCCCCTGTCTTGGCGCATTAAACCAGAATGTTGTACGATTCCCCCAACACCGCACTTTTTGCCCCTAATCGCAGCGGGATGTGGGCAATTCGCGCCACATGCATTTTTATCACCATTTTTTCCTTCCAACAGCTCCATGTTCGTGTTATTCTCACTAAAGATCTGATCTAACAAGATATTATTACGAATCCTATAAAATATAGTTTGATAGTCTCGAATCAATAATAAAACTCTAAAAGGCTCCTATAATCGGATTTAAATATTATTTGGGTCGTTAAATATCCCAGACGCGAGTGGCCTATCCGAACCGTTTTATTGCATCTTTCTATATATTTTTATTGATCGTCATCTATAAATCTTTGGTATAAATGCTGGGACTTAACGCGATACAAGGTGCAATGTATCACACCAGACAATTCTTTTGTCGATAAATCACGGCGAGTCGAATGCCCGGTTATTAAAGCACCCGCCCTCGGACCGCGTTACATCCTCCACACAGCGATCACAATAAACACAGTTTATTCACCAACCAAATCTCGTTTTGAAACTACTTTTTGATTTATTACGCGAGTTGAAAGCAAAGAGAGTTCAGCTCGTTGGAGATATCAAAGATCAGAGCGTATCCTTTCCGGGAATGGACTAGTGCTCGACATGTGCACGGAAATGCCCTGTTTACTTGCCGCTTTAGGATTCGGACAGCTCCTTTTAAGTCTCTCGTTTATTGCTCTACGTACGGATAACAAGAGATTTTGTAACCCATCTATTTGTGGAATACAATCGCCTGGCTTACATATTTTAGTGGGTGGGAGGCTCGTGAACGCGAGATATGGATTTCATAATCGTAACGCTGGCCGTTTTGGCGCACCAACATATTTGTAGAGCCGCACGCTGGGCGCTGCCTGTGGGATCGGCTCTATGCTGCGTCCGTATAAAGCGCAGCAATGTATAATTTATTTTATATGGTAATACGGCATGCGGTCGGTAGTGGCTCAAAGCAAGCTCTCAATAAGGACGTGTCCCCTTAATTCTTAGCGGTGTAGTCACTGACATTCCTACATGGGTTTGCTCTCCACATTTTTGTGTGTTCGGTTGTCGTTTTTCTCGTTGACCATTTCCCACCTCGGCTTGTAGACGGGAATTTAAACGAGCGCGTCGATCTCAATCGCGCCCTTGCCGTCCGTTTTATTTGTGTTTCGTGCGGAAAAAATTGTAAACCTTTGGACAGTTTATGAACACCGGATTTCTTATAAGGTATTTTCTCGTTCTTACATCTATGCCGCTCATGTCATGTAATTTCATTAGGTATTTTTCCCAGCAATGTGATGATATGTTTTACAACTCATGGGTTGGGTGGTGACAATTATTTACATTATTTTTAGTTTTCTATCTAAAATCTCTAGTTTATTTCCAAGTAAGTTAGTATTCGAGCTTCATACCGCATTAAACGTAAAGAAAGCGAGGTCTCATCGGTATTGTTACAAATCCGGTTACATAAAAATATGCTCCTGCGTTTGTTTTTGTCTCGAGCGGGCGGCCGTGGGCTTGTTTTGTTTTGGCGGAGCATTGTGCGATGGACAGCGGATTAACAAGGGCATCGGCGCCAGCCGCCTGCTCGCCGCCAACACGGAATAGCAAATGCGACTCGTTGTGCGGTGCGCCGATCACGACCACTCCACCACGTATCTTCACAGTTATCTTACAGGAGCCACCGTCGCTCATACATGGATAAACTATTGAATAGATTGCTGGCATTTGGTATAGACGGAGCTTAAAGCCTCAAAACTAAACTATTCCACAGAATGTATAATAATTAAGTTCCACAGAATGTATAAAAATGTAAAAAACTCAATATATATTTCATTACAAGAATTTGTAGCAATAAATTGAGTAGTTGAAGTAAAAAGTAAAATCATTGATCTGAAGAATTTAGATAAATCTGCTGCGACCACACGAGTTGTCCCGTCTTGGATACGGCCAATAGGCCGCATTTACATACAAAATCCATAAAAAAAGGTCGAATTTATGACACTCGTGCAGTTTTTCTGTAATACATATTTCATAGCCACGTTTATGTATTTCTTTATCGTATAAATGGGCTCATTTTCCCTGTCCGCTACTGGAGGCATATCGTTTTATGGTATGGCGTTTATCTGGCCACTTACTCCATCCTCGTCCAATACTTCCGAAACTACTATATCGTCTTATTATCTCACTAGTTGTAAAACTGGTACCATATTATCACCGCTTTATTGACATCGTTATTTCGCCCAGTGAGTGAAAGTGACAAGTGTATAAGTAGGTACTAAAATTTTTACGCTTGCACTGATTGAAAATCCATAGGTTTATTTGTCTGTCCAAGACGCTGGTTCCCCGAAAACGCGGACCGAGGTGTTACATCACCCAAATTGATTTTTTATTCATTAACACTTCCTGCAAAATATTTTGCACAGGAGGACTTATGCATTAATGCGGCTTCATCTAACAGTCAACCTTTGGGTGATGCAGAGATGGTAATTTTCACTGAAGATGATCAAAGAACAAGATTACCAACTTATATGACAGATTGTGAGTTTGCTGTCGTGATTCTGGCATGACTAACATACACTGTTAAGTATCTTGCCAGATGGATGCAAATTACTTCACACTATTCAACTGCAGTGTATTCCACCCCTGTTTTCGTCGGTTTGCTAAATGTCAATCTTTGCATCATCTTTTACCTGGAAGAGCTCTTCCTTGCTCGGGGCTAGCTAATTGACGTTCGCTGGGCGTAGTGCCTTCAAATTGTGTTCAAATATTAGTACTGTGACCGTGTTAAGCGGCGAGCAAACAGCCTGTGTGTTTGCACAGACCAACGAGCCCAGCACTGTTTGCTCGCTCTCTGTACGTGATCTCGTGAAACGACTTTAGGATAAGGTCCGAGCTCTTGGTTCACTCGGGGATCTTTCTTCCAAGGGAATTCTTGCAGTGGTTACCATAATATTTCTAGGGAGGTTTTTAATCTGATACGACATTGATTATGTGATAGGAAATGAAGAAAGGAGTTTTTAAAATTAATACGCAGACGTTACTGAAGAAGGTATGGTGGACGACACGAAAAAACTAAAAGAGAATGAAAAAGATTGACTCAGTTTAGGCCCTGGCGTGGCACTTATGATATGAACTTATTAAGTAGAGATTGTGGCATATAACAAGCAGTCTCTATTTGCTAGGTCCATGGGATACAGACGTATGCATTTATATGCGAGATGATTTGTTTCAAATTCCAGTTATGAGATTTTACCCCTTACAATGTATGCTTTACACTGTATATTGCCAGATAGGAATTAGCTACTTCATGTGGAATATTTTCCTACTTTATTTCGTGTATTTTTCATGTCGTGCAGCTATCTCCGCGTGGGATCCAAACTCTTGACATGTTTTTGACATTAGCTAGATGTTGATACAACATTTTCAGAATTCGTTTTGTTTGTTTTGGAATTATAGTTTAAAATCTGCACACTTTATCAGCATATAGTTTGTACGTGCAGCTTTATTACTAAAATGGATGATGATAGACTACTGATAAGTAGTTTGAGTTAAGTCAAATAGTAGTATGCTAATGTTATAAAGCTGAAGAGTTTGTTAGTTTGGTTGAACGCCCTAATCAGGCACTACTTATTGGTATTGAAATAGTATTTTTGGGTCATTCATCGAGGAAAGCTTTAGGAGCATTATGAAAAAATATACACGTGATCAATAGGTGCGAAGCATCAAATTAAATTGTAACAAAGCGGGAAAAAAACACTAAGTAACCTGGTTTTTATTGTTAATCATACATACATACATATGCTCGCGCCTGTATTAGGTTGTTGTAATATCAACACACTTTTTCATCAATGACGATTAAGTGCCAACGTCACAGTGAGTCTATCGCCGTCTTAGGCACGTCTTTGAATTAATTGTCAGACATATGCAGGTTTCCTCACGATGTTTTCCTTCACCGTAAAGCACGTGGTGTGAAATCACTGCACATAAGATTTTAGAAAACCTCATTGGTACAGGCCCTGCTGGAATTCGAACTTACGTCGCTTGCGTAGCAGGCCAGTGCTCCAACCCCAGGGCCACTACGGCTCTTTAATAATAATTTTATAATATTGTGAATCCTACGCGGGTAAAATCGTGAGTCACAGCTTGTATTTCATAATTATATACTTCCAAGCCTGCGACTTTGCCCTGTTAATATGAGTTGAGTAGAAATAGCTCTAGGTCATAAACTCTTATCACCTACATCCTGACTGGGTTTCCTCTCCGTTGTAGGATGTTGCTTGTACGTATCTCTATTCTCGATTTATGTTCGACGTAGAACAACATAATTATAGTCTGATAATCGCGCAATTATCATAACTTCACATTTATTATGTTGGAATATATCATGAAGGAAATTTACCGCCGATCTTTGGTACTCCAATTACTGTTAACTTATTGCTAATTATAATTGTACTTCGTTTGTTTCAGGTATGTACCAGATTTGGAATGCAACTGAAATTATGTAGGTACAGTGAGTAACTTTAGATCTCAGATTTGTACCAGAAGCTGAAAAATTAGGCATTCACATCGCTGACATCGCTACTTGACTTTATCTTTTTATGAAATACAATATATATGCGGATTTCAGCTACGGTGACTTTGCTTTGACAATTATTAGGGCGACGACCCTGTCTGATGTGGTTTTTGTACCTTATATTTGCTTGCTCACGGACCAAGTAGAATTTTTAGTTCTTCACAGCTTCCCGCTTAGCGTCCAGTTGAAGCCTCCATTGGTCCCCAATTTTTTCGGACTTAAGCCGCCTGCATTCAGTTACCATAATACTAGAAACGAGAGTAGTCTTATTTGTATGTACTTTGATCAATCAAAGTTTTCCATGTGCCTCCTTGCCACTAGTTAGAGTCATGTCCACATAGCCTTGTTATATTTCTAAAAGTGATTATTTATTATGTGGGTTAGTGTACAAAGTATTTAGATTATGCACGTAAACATCCCCTTATCAGGTATGTAGGTATTTCATATCGCAACACACTTACCTATATTTAATGCGGATATGTTCGTTTATTCAATTAACTATCTATCTATCTACGTGTGATACTTAATTACGTATAATTCAAAACTCGAGTACGACTATCGCTGTCAAGGTTTTCTCTCACTATGTTTTTGCATGTTGTTGATTACTACAAAAGTAGACATTGACTCGATAGATATCATGTTGATAGAATCTATTGAACTAAATGAACTAACAAAAACAGCTAACATTTCGAAAGATACTTCACATTACCAAGTGTATGTTGCTGTGATTAAGAGAAAAATAAAAATACTTCTGTAATGGCAATTCAGCCCCAGCAGAATGTTAAGTAGCGCGCTGGCATCAGCGGTATGCCACAAGCGCTGCGCATGCGCTAATACCTGTTAATTGGCGACGAGGCCAACTCAAGAAATCTGGCGAGTTGGAGAAAACCAGAACCAAGATGCAGCTGTAGATACATGTTATAAAGGAAAAGGTCTATTTCTGTTTCTGCAAAATGATTGAATATATGTAACTTGCGTCCAAAAAAAAATCCTGTCTATACCATCCTGTGACGTAACACTTGAAATGCAGAAATGTAAGTAACCTTCTATAGGAAAACAATTCAATCGAGTGAAGTACACTCGAATGATTGAATAATCAATGGTTAATAGCTTTATAAATTATAATAATTTCCTCAAATTTGACTCACATCAGTCGCAACACATGATACTTATAATTGAAAGTCACTGTGAGTAGGTATCTACTTCAGTTTTTTAACTCAGCAATAATTTTGTCCATCTTATGAGATTCTGTCAGCGTACAAAGCAGAAAGTCGTTGAATATACTTTTAACCGAATTACAAGAAAGCAATAATAATGCAGTTAACTAGCTTTAGTTTCTAAGTGAACAGTGCGTCTCATTAGGCCTCGAGTCACATAATAGTATCCGGCACGAGATACCGTTGGGAAATGCAAATCTCCACGATCTTACATTGTACCACATCTTGACACTGAAAGGACATAGTCGTTTTCACATGCATTGTAAATGTTCAAACGAATAATCTTACAAAATTTTTTTTCGGCCGATTAACATAATATACTCAGTAACAAAAGTAGGCATTCAAATAAACCTGTCCTTAATCACAATTGATTTCCCTTACGCGAGCATAATTTTGATGGTTCCAAAAGTGATAGAAATCGAATATTTTCGGAAAATGTCTATATAGCAGCGCTTCTCCGCTCTCTACATCCGAGTAGATGACGCTACTCGCTAACAAATGTTTGATAACATATACACGAGAATCTAAATCGCGCAATAAGAGTTTTCGAGAGGATTGCAGTTTACTAGTATATAGAACTAGAGCAATTGGAGCCGCGGTTCCCCAGGAATGGCATCCTGGCCTGGAAGATCTTCTCTTTACTGGGGATGAGCGTAATTACGTGGGTTTTCAACATTTTCATAAAAAACCTAAGAAAGAAAGAAAGAAAATAAATTTATTCATAACAATATACATAAAGGAGCAAAAAGATCTGTCGTAACAGTAAGTTATAGTTGTTACGAATTAGACTTAACTCAGCATAATCTGGCTGTCACGATGGTGACAACTATCACTGATCTTCCGATTTTCCTAAGTTGAGTTACTCAAAAGGATGCCTTATCCCTCCAGTGTCAATAATTGTATAGTTCTGTTACAGTTATCTTATCTGTGAGATATTCCCACACAAGTAAATATCGTTCTAGCTGCAGAGGAAGGAAGTTATGAATTACAAAGGTAGCTGAACATGTCATTAGCTCAAGCATCCTGCCGCTGGCCCACATGCAGATTTAGCCGTGTCCCTTTCAGTTGTTTACAGGTTTATGCGAGGCATGCTATGTGTGCGTCAGTTCACTGTGTGCACTGAATTATCCTGAAACGATATTATGCAGGTTGATTGAACCAGTAGTTTGTAGTATTCATGTCGATGATTATGTGTTCTGTAGTTGAGTCAACTAGAATAAGGATAACGTCAAAAATACCTATATGAGTAATAATTATACTATGTTTGTTTTGAATTTTGGTATTATGTAGGTGACTAGCTTTTACCTGTGACTTCGACCTAGGGGTTGAAGCTATCAGAAACAGTCACAGCTATCATCATAGACAGGCAACTTATTATTATAAAATATATATATATCTTTAATGTATGTTCATATTACATTTAGTGAAAAGCTGTGGATTTGGAATTAAAAACAAACATAATTTTCTGTATCGATACAGATGTAGTTTATAGTCCAGTCATGGCTAAGTAAGACGCCTATGACAATTATAATATAACAAGCCCAGTCGGAGCAGTTATTCGAAAGGCTAACGATAGAATCGTGCCTTTGCGCACGAAACTATTCCAAATATTCGCCTATTGAGATTTATTGTGGGTTGACTTTTGTCGCCTTTACATTTAAATACGTAACCAGTTGAATTTAAATACCAATAAAATCTATTGGCAGTCGTACGATTCAGTTATATCGCAATATTTTGAAATGAATGTATAATATATAAAGCTACTAAAGTTATAATCTTGCTATAAAATATGCTTACTAAATTTAATTAAGTCTAATGCTAAAGAATCGCTGAGGTTAGCTAGTGAAGTCACGTTTTTATAACAATCAATGTTGTAAAAACGTGTTACATACTGATAAAACCGTTAACTCATCAATTACGGCGTGTAAAACTACAATAATAAAATAATTTCGCTGCATACTCAATTGAAATCAATATCTAACCTCTAATCAGTGAACTGTTCATGATTTAATAGTCGCACAGCTGGTACTGACTGGTTTCTGGTGCGCAGACAGCGCTTAGGAGAAGCGGAAAATTTGATGAAACCAGAGTATTTTGCCTACGAGGCTACTTACGTGTTAAACCATCAGAATATATAATATATACTACAAAAACGTTACCATACAAGCATTTAGGCTCTCGATTTTTTAAATCTTTGTGTCGTCTGGGAGTGTTAAAATAAAATATTTTGTAATATGCTAGCAAACTGGATCTGACAACAAATATTTTTCTAGAGATTTCGTTCGAGTGAATCATTACTGACTATAATGTAATGTGTCTTTACCAATACGCTATTCGCTTTCTTCCTCACTGTACGCCTCTAAGTGCGGTTGTAAGCTCACACGCAGGCGCTGGAGCGTGTCATGGACCAAACGGGTCTATGTAGTACAGATACACTTCCACTACATTGGATACTCCAGTATCGGAAGGGAGAACAGCATGAGCTTTTGCAAAACGGGGTGTAAACCGAGACTAGAACATACTCGGAATAAAACTATGTCCATCCCTCTTAAAAATAATATTAATAGAGGAGATGGAAACTACTTTTAAAGAAGATATACTGTTGGCGATATTTTATGGGAGTTTGGGCTTGTTTAATACAAATTTCGAAAAAACTCTCAAATTTTGTGTTATTAAATTTTAAATGGTCTCCATTTCAAAAATCGTGAGACATCATGACATTTAAAATTGAGCTCGCTTTTTTCCCATAACTCTGAAAAAATGGTACTTACTCAGTGTGAAACGAATTGGCCGTGTTTGGAGCAGAAAATAACAAAAAGTGACTCGACGTTGTAATGTTAACTCTTCTCGACGCTCGTTCAGAGAATTCAGCTCCTTTGTCGAGTCAAACGAGTTTGAGTATTCCTAAAAGCTCTATCGGGGTGTCAGATCTTACTCGGTAATCTTTTTTTACATATTTCCGACAAAGACCACGATTTTGTATGACCTTATCTTGTTATGTTCATCCAAAGCGTTTATGGTCACAATCACACCTCAGATTAGGCCAAGTTTTAAGTAATATCAGGTTCCCAATAATAATATTTTAACTGATATGTGTCATAAACTCTCAAAATATCTCACTGTCCGTATCTAATTTAATTCGCATAAAGCAGCGATGTTTATAATATCTTCTAAGAATCCTGTGTTTTTCTAATTATATGCCAAATGTTTGTCCGTTTGTCACGGCCTCCAAAATATTCATGGAGATCCGAGTCGCTCGTGCTCGCGCTTCCAGTTTTTGTCGGCACTCCGCCGCCGCCTCCATTCCGAGAACTGTCTTTTAGACAAAAACCCCTGGAGTCCCGCGGTCGACCAAGGTGTGAATATAATTAATGACATATCAAACGACCCGCCTACCTCTACCTTGTCCATTGCTGACTTGGACATAAGCTCATTTAGCAACTCCTGATTCTTACCTTTTTATATTGCCAACAGAACCACTCGCCGTCTTGAATATTATTTTCGGACCCGCATCAATCAAGTTACGGGTGCGGCTTAAATTTTAATTAGTGTAACCATAAATCTTGGCTATGAAAACCAATTCTAATTTTATCGCGACATTAGTATATCTGCGTGGCTTAGACATGTCATTACTCGACACCTTGGCTGCATTCGTCCGCGGTTGTCGTAATTATCCTCATATTTCAATAGATGAATGTGGATATTCCTGGGTCAAACAGTAACAGTTAATAATTTATTTCTAGGGTTACAGGATTATGTTGAGTATTGGCATACATAAAGCATGTGAACGGCTCGGGTGTAGTTTGTGCTTCCCCTCCGGTGACAATTGAATGAGCCATTGTCCCACTGGTTGTGTCAAGAGGCAAGGGGTCGGGTTCGCGTCTACCGAGAATCACGGCAATTGTCAGGTCAACGCTCGCCCATTACAAGTCTGCGTCTCTAATTACGATGGCCATAATGATTTAGGTTATGTTGATGTTACGCCCGCCGTGTGCTGATAACACATATGTGTCCGTTATGTTTTATGTCTGTACGTGATCTTACGTCTCACGGATCCAGGCACTTGTTTAGAATTCAACTTTTCTTTCGCTCACCTGCACAATAGCAGGTAGTTCTTTGAGTAAACCAAACTTGTTATTTACAATAAGTTTCGATTCTAAGGTGTATGTCTATTGTTGTGTCCTAAATCAGACGACACTGTGTCTGCCAGATGCGACTCTCCTTTGTGTTAGTTCCAAAGCCATGAGAAAAAGTTGTGTTTCTGGGAATTACACCGATTCGTTGCACATGTTCAGTTCGGGCGAAGCTTATACCTGTGCGCGGAGCTCGTAAAATAGCTGCTTTTGTGTTTTGTTATAGACCGTGGATATTTTATGTTCCAAGGGCTGAGCTCAAACGATCTCGTTACAATGGGCTTAGAGACGGTCTCGATGCAATATTAAACAAGAATTCTCCACGCCAAAGTCCCTGGCCATTCAATTTATAATGATTACCTCTAGTATAACATTAGTGCTCTTTGGTTATACAATCGTTTGCTTTTTCCGATTCATTGTTATTATACTATATAACGTATACATTTTAGTTAGGTGTTATTTAAAATGATATATTAAGTATTTAATTATATTATACTGCACTCATATGGTCATTGTGTTGTTAGAAATACAGTGGCACCCCTGGTGTTGCACTGGTTCATACTTCATAGGTTAACCGCTTACCACCATGCGGGCCGAATACTTGTTTACCACCTTTACTAACACGTGAATCATATCGGGGACTATGGTGACACTTATCTGATGATTACAAAATTAATTGCATCTTCCTATACCGTATTATATGGGACGTTGGTTCCAGGCCAGACGGCCCGGCGCGGAACGAAACTGCAAACATACCTATTCGCGACACTTGGCACGAAATCATTGATATTCCTACGCTATGTGACATCTTAAACTAATCTCATACCACTATCTCAAATCTCTTTCTATTGCAAATATTATAGCATATTATGAAGGTCAAAGCTGTTCGCATCGACCGTTAATCTTCTACACCCTGACTTGATTTTGGATATATAGTTACTTCAAGAGTAGTAGAGTACAATGGATTCTAGTAAACTCTTAGTACCTACCTACGTCATACAAGGGATCATATGCATACCCAAATGGTGCTGCTCAGCAGTGTTTGTTCCCCTTACTGCTTCATAATAATCATAATTCAATTAGAATTTAAATATTCTACTGCTTGAGTTTAATATATGTTTTACTTTATTTGGAAATTACATTACCAAATAAACGAGATCGAATTGCAATCCACTCAAATATATGTAGTGATTAATATTGAATTCATAAATGTATTACTAAGAAATTGTATCTGTAAGAGTTGTTGTTTAGAAATCATTGCCATTTATAGATGTAATTAAAATCGATTTCTAAATCGATACTAAAGCTGAGCTCTCATATCTCTCTCACTCTCTCTATAATATAACTTGTCTCTTGCTCTCATCGAACTACTTTTGACATTAGTATTTCTAACAGTCATCTAATGATCTATTGTCCTTTGTCTCACCTCCCAGTTTGATTTCCTATTTATGTTTGGAATGTCTATTGTGCCTCTAAATTTTTATTCAGAAACCGGACAATGATGTACAATTTAAACCTAACTATAATAACGATATAGACGAAATCAAATATCTGGAAGTATACAAATATACGGTCCTCACATAAAAAATAACAATTCTTTTTTTTCTGTCTGTCTGTCCGTCCGTCTGTCTGTCTGTTTGTTTGTTCCAGCTTATCTCCGAAACGTCAGGATCGATTTTAACGGGACTCACTTGCAGATAGCTAATGTTACAAGAAGTATCATAGGCTACTTTTATTTAAAAAAAATCATTTGGGTTGCTCGAGCCACCCATGCATTTCAGCTTCAGAACCTTCTTCCGAAATATTGAAAGATTGTTTAAAAATCAGACCTGTTCACCCTAAAATTATGGGTTTACTAATGTAGTACAGATTATATACTAAATCTTTCACGCTGTCACTGTAACTGATGAAGTTTAATAATAGATAGTCCAAGGGCTTCCCCTAATAAGTTCGGTCATGTGTCTTTGGGATAACTAGTTGTTTGTTTGTATTCCTTTCCTCCTAGTATGTCGATCGAATTCAAAAATCGGAGAAACTTGACCGAGAATGTTTTAAAGTATTCCTAGAGCCTGTTAAGTTACGTGATTTACTTTACTTTGGTTAAAAAATAACTTTAATGAATTGAAAAATGTCAAAAGGCGATCGTGCTCTCACAGTTCGGTTAACTGTTATTCTTAATTTAATATTTTCGATTGACTTACCTAAAAGCTTGGATTATCGTGACGTCACGCGGTTTCACCCGAGTAGTTCCCGTTCCCTATGTTACTCGCTGATGACGTATCTATCCATGGCAGAAATAATTTTTCAAATCGGTCTACTAGTTTCGGAGTCTATTCAATGCAGACAAACAAACAAAAAAACAATCAAATCTTTCTTCTTTATAATATTAGTGTAGATAGATTGGATTATTATAGTAGGTAGAGTATAGTCTCTAGAGATCGATAGATCTCTAATATGACTAACGTCAATCAATTTAGGATAAATCTTCTCAACTTGTACTGATATAATCACATTCGCATCCGTGAGAATAGTTTGTCCGTATTATAATTTAGTTTATCCAATATATTAATCATTTTGTTCAGCCAGAGCACAGGAAAAAGATCATTTAGATTTCTTCATGTTATTAAAAAGTAGCAGATATGAATATTATATTAAGTGCACTAGATCCCACGCATGGGTGTATGACGTGTAAATTAAATCGATCCTAGCTGTATCGATAACGTCTTGACGCAAAGATCCGTCGGAAGTAATGCTTACGAATGACATGACATCGCCCGTTCTAAAGTCGATGTCGCCGGATATAGGGTCTAGTAGATAAATTAGTTCCGAGGAAAGATACAGCTTAATACAGTTACACGCGAAGAACAAGTTACAGTATGTTCGAGGCGTGAGCTTAGGTTGATTTGAGTGTGAATGAGGCTAGTTACGAAACTATCGGCCTAATATTGGAATTTCACTTATAACTTTGTCAATATTAAGAACGCTTCCTATTTCATTCTTCCTATTTATTAGAAATAGTTTGATGACATCTTAACAAGTTGAAAAGCCCTGTGTGTAAGTTGTGATATTTCAGTACTAGAACCATTCAAACAGCCATATCTAAATATATATAACTCAAAGGTGACTGACAAAATGATCTATCAATGCTCAGCCCAAACCACTTTACGGATCGGGCTGAAATTTGGCATGCAGGTAGATGTTATGACGTAAGCATCCGCTTAAAAAGGATTTTAATTAATTCTACCCGCAAGGGGGTAAAATAGGGGATGAAACTTTGTAAATTTTTAACCGATATATTATATAAAACTAAATCCCCGCGGGGCACAGCTAGTTCAGCCATATGTTCCTATGCTTTTGGTGAATGAAGTGGAACTATATAATTGTAATATAACAGGTCTTATGTACCAGATCAATGAATCTTGCGGCACCAGTAGAACGACTATATTGACTCGTAAAGCGAACTGGACTCGATATGATTTATGGCATTAACTTATCGCAGGCTAAATTATTTATCTCGGAAGCTGTTAAATTTATCTATAAATAATTTATTCCCTGGTGGATGGTCCCGATATCTAGCTAGGCGATTGTAAATGTTCACTATTACGGTGCAACGCGCAAATAAGTTGATGATGCACTATTTTTTAATTAATTCAAATCAATCTTGAGTTAATCATATTAATATAGATGGTTATTAATTTTCCATTTACTAAATACTTAATTTATTAATTGATTAGTTCCCTTTTAAATTCCATTATTAAGTGCATGTTTTCAACTGCTTGTTCAAACCAATCGAATCACCCAACTGGTTGTACGCCTCAGATATGTAATTAGAGGCTACATTTTCATGATGTGCTCGCCCACTGCCAGCTCTTCGTGACCATGAGAGCGCTTTATGACACCTCATTCAATTATGTATGCTTAACAGTTGTGATGAGGGTCGTAAACATGTACAGAAATAAAAAGAAGCTGGCTATAATAGCAACCAAATAATCGGTAAACGTGTTATTGCAGCCATCAGGAATGGTATTGCTAAATAAACACTGATTTGTATGGCCTTTTATGAGCTGCGGTCGCGTATGGTCGTCTTCTGAACGTCCAGATAGCTTGTAGACACTAGGCGCCCCGCATCAGGATGATTGCACATTACAATGTCCATTATTGACATGGAAAATTATGCTGTTTCAATTCGCAACAATAATACATACACACACAGTTGGCACGCTTAGCTAACAGACGTGGATATTGAAGCAGTAATGAGTGATGACGTAATACCGTACCGAAATGATCGACAGCCGACCACTGCGCGGTAGTAAACATGCGTAAACGTCATTCACAGATGCGGCCGGAAACCGCTAACGTGTGTGCGTGACCTGTGAAGTAAGCCGTAACACTCACACTCAGATTCGCCAGTCGCTTGCGCAGAGGAATGAAGTCATTCGTATACTAAAGATAGGCACTGTATTGTCTAGTTGCATCATGTTTCAGTTTCCCGATCCATTGTCACTATTATGTAATGTATGTAATAGTGGCCATGTCACCTGATTGTTCTCGGGTGCGCAAGTGTACTCGGCCGGCACTCCACCGTGCAAGTCATTGACTATATTACCATTTCTAATAACAGTTCCACTACTTGATTATTTAACTGTTTAGTCTATTGTAATGGCAGGAAAGTTATGTTTGCTTTTCACACATGTTCTTATTTCATTGCTAACGATTGTTGAGCATAAATCAAGACTTATTCAAATAAGAACAATTAAATGGTTGTCGAAAAACTTTATAATTTTTTTATAAAATTCTATCATTGCTTTTGTCTCCAACAAGACATTAAAAAGAAAGTATAAACTCAATCTTGTTGCAACTTGTCCGAATAGTAAGAGGTCAATACTATCGAAACAAGTTTTGGTAATCTGAATTTAAATCAACACTCCCAAATGTATTGGTCAAATGTTATGTGCGAGATATCTTTGATGTTGTTAATGTGATATAGCTGTTAGGTGAGATAAAAAGGTTTAAAGGTGAAATACTGTTGGCTCGTGGTTGTGGGCCTTCAGAGGAAATGTTTGACCGTGATTCGACTAATGCTTCCTGATCGTTGACTGAACATGCTGGTGGCATCATTTTAGATCTATTCTTGAATTCGTACATATTGCCGCTGAATTTTGCTCTGAGCAACCTAAAGTTGTGTAAACAGTACTTAATTAGGGTGACATGTCTTTATATTAGTTGATATCATAATTCGTATTCGTATCAACATAGATAGAAAATATTTTCGTCTGTAGGACTATCCGTAATCCAGCAATAAAATGTACGCGACAAGAACATTTGTTCACCAAGCAACAAAGCAAAAACCTTATAGGCAGTAGTTAATCGAGTGGAGTGGTGTTGCCAGTTGGCACAGTCCAAGTGATGGTACGGACGGACCCGTCTAGAGTGGGCCGTTAGACCTCAATGGGGCCTCGTCAATGAACGCATTTGCATTCTGTCGTAACTATATTATGTTCTCCTCATTCATTCACTCGAAAGTTTGGTCAAATGTTATCGCGCATTAGCATATTCTACACTCGACATTAGTTATTAATTTATTACCTATGCGTATTGGTGGCTAGCTGATATGTATCTCTGTGGGCAGTATTGTAAACATTCCGAGACTTGAGATATTATTATGGCTTGCTCTTACCCAAGAATGCAAATGGAGGATTATTTTTCACCGAGACGAACATATATAAATAATATTATTAACGTGTTTGAAAATTTATAAAGTTGATTTTCGAGAGAAAGCACCCCCAGCTTGATGTTTTGTAAATGTCAAGCGTGTATGAATGAAAGGTTACCGGTCGCGCAGCGCTCCTCGCTGTGGCCGTTGTCGTTATTATTATGCGAGTAGTCAACACAAGTGCCAAGTTTCCAAATTGCCCATAAACCTCTCGCATGACTTTACGATTGTCGCCGTTGGTTGTATTGCTAAAACTTTTCCCAGAAGCTTAGCTATTATATATTTTACGTTGCGTGCCGCGCATGAAATATTACACATGTAGCGAAACGCGAATCACTTACATACAATTCTTTTGGCAGTCATAAATCATTGTTTGAGTCCTGCGTATGTAATGGATGCGCAAATTAAGACGTCATCAATGACGCGTTTGACTCATTCCAAGTTTTAAAATACAATTTCTCTCAAGATTTTGGACAGGTCGTGTCAAAATTACGCTACTTTTATTAGTTAATCCAAGTTAGCAGGTGTCAGTCAGCCTTCCCGCAATAATTTACTATTGACAGCTAAAGTTATAATAATAACCACCGTTGTACCAAGATCTAAACTTGTAATATTTTATTGTGATGGATTTGGAAATCCAACGCTGGACATGATTTATAATATACCCTTATTGTCTGTTGTTATCACGTGTTTTGTGTATATTATAATTACTCTGACCTGTTAGGGCTATGTTTACACAATGATATACGATCGTTAACGATACGCTGTTATCATGTGTGTATCCCACATCCGCCTCTGTGACACGGGTATATTTTGTCACCTGAAGCAGGAAAACCTGTTTAATATATTCTTCGTTTATCGCCTCTAAACATTGTATCTTAGATTCTGTGATTGACATTTGGTTTGCTAAATCTGAGAATCTAACCTTTAGACCTTCCGTCAGTCAAGTGTCATTGTATCTTAGCTATCTTGATCAATCAGTGAACTATTGAAGGTGTCAAGTTCACAGTAGAACGTGCATCTAAAGTCATTGATATGGTGTTGAAAACGGACAGAGCTTGTATACGCAATTGATTTATTGGATACGAGTTTACTTGTTTGAATATTTTAATTCTATTAGCTATTTTTTAAATTAGCGTTTTATTACTATTAGGTGATTCCGTAAACCGTCTTCGGATCCAATATCATTAAATCAGTAGCCCAGAATTATGGCGCCATAGCGTTTAACGGTATATTGGAAATGATCGGTTGTTATGTCGTCTGATTACCATTTGATGTCAATATCACCTATGATTTTCTGCCAATTGACTTCGCTATTGATCAGGAGTCAGCCATGCAGGATTCATTGTTTATCCGTCTTTCATTTGATCGTTGATTGAAAGGTTAAGCTATTGGTATTGATATGATTTGGATTCATTTGTTTGTACGCGTCTTGGTTAAGAATTTTCAAGTATTTTTAAATTCACACTCTTCAATCATCTTAGAAATCCTGTCCTTCTGTATGAAGAACTTATATTGAATGTAACTTCTCAATTAATAGGAAATATTTAAGTATTACGTCCTTAGATGATTACCGATAATTACTTAATGCCAAGATGTCTTTATCATAAGTGGTTTATAGAAACCACATGCCGTTAAAAGCTAATTGTCCGCTAATTGTTTACTGTTAAATTGTTGTGAAATTTAATGAACTTTCACATTTTATTTTATCATTAAAAGTAAATTTATTGTTGATGTCTTTACGACGAGGAAGTTTATGAAAGCGCTCATTCACATTTGTGAAATGTCAGTTATCAATGTAGATATCATTTAGGAGTTCGTGCTCAAAAAATTCTTAAGCGTATGATGTTTTGTAGACCTAAAGAAAGTTAAGTATTTAGTTTTTATTCAGAGAATTAGCTTTGCCCCGCGGTTTCACCCGCGTAGATTTAGTTTTATATAATATATCCGTTTAAAATTGACAAAGTTTCATACAAACTTTCATCCTCTATTTAATCCACTTGGGGGTAGAATTAATCAAAATACCCCCAATACGATAAATATTTATTACATTTATTTTTCTATTATTTCCAAATTGTACGGTATTGTATATAAATTAAAATCTTTTCGGTTTGATTATGACTTGGCATCAGCTATGACAGATAGCAAAACATAATATGTACTAATATGATAATGAAACCTCAGTGCGTGAATTCAACTCGCTCTTGGCTTATTTTTAACAGTGGCACAACTGTCAGTTGTATCCACTGCAATATCAGCTTAACCCTTGTTATATATCTTATATTATTTATTTATTTTATCTTAATGTTCTACATATTTTTATTTCAATGCCTTTCTTGTTTTCAATATCTTGCTAACATGAATATTCTCATTCATTTCGTATGTTGTTTTCTTCCGCCCTGTACACTTTGGGCGATGGATGTATTTTTATATTTAACACTAGCGAACTTCACGTGGTTTCACCCGTTCCCGTGGGAGTAAGGGAATAAAATGGAGCCTATATTTCTCGCTGATGATGTAGCTTTACATTTCTGAAAGAATTTTTCAAATCGATCCAGTACTTTTTGAGCCAATTTGTTAGAAACATACTTTAATACAAATCTTTATTATTAGTATGTATATAGATTACTTAAAAGCTCCGACGCTGAAGGCTGAAGTAGCCTCTTGCCATCAAATATGTATTCTTGAATGACACCTTTGTACTATGAAAAGCAATCGCGTAGTAGGATAAGGATAATATAATATATTATAGTTTTAAAGCAATTTTTTAAGAGATTAACTTTAGTGAAATGAATATTTAAAACGGCGCGTGCGAAGGTTTTCGCAACAGGTCAGCTTTCACACACAACTTTATTTGATTCATTTTATTGAAGTGGAAATGATTTTCCATGAAATATGAATGAACACTAACTGCTCGAATCTCTCGGCCACCACGGCTAATGCGACCGGGCATGTAGTGAGTGCCTACTTACTCAAAAAATAAATGAACGCACTGGTACTGGTATCAGCAAGCGTTATAGGTCACGAGTTATGAGCGCTGGCCTTGAATGCGCTGTAGTCATTTTACGAGTCTGTCTGTATGACGGGACGCTAATGAAATAGATGTGCAGTTACCTGCCACTATTATTGTTGAGCGCTCATAACTCGTGATGGCACCTGTAAAACATAAACAGTCGAAGTGACTGCATATAATAAATAACCATTTTCTAACATAACGTGGGTTTGAACGTTATCAGGCAATGTTGTGGAGTATCATCCGACCCGCGCACCATCCCCCGCATCATTTGCCAATAATCATCAATTACACCCGTAATTGCCCTCCCAACACCTCGGTGTCTCAAACTTTGATCCATAAAAGCCAATTAAATATTACGTAGGCTCCTATTTACTTACGTACAAGGTGTTTTAAATGTTTTCATTACATATATGTGGAATTAACAGATATGGAAAAATATTTGATGTGAACTGAGGATTTTTTTTTAATTGAATGTTATTTCTACAGAAGTAATCGGTAACCTGCGGAACCCTAATCTCTTCTCTTTTTAATTGTCACATTAGTGTTGGATAATTCCTACGTCATCATAATATTTTACATATGAAAAATAAACACAACCAATGGCGAACAAAACTGTAATTGACATTCTGTCATAAAATATTCCAATAAAAACATAAAGAATATTCCTAGAAAAAGGTTGGCTGTGAATCTGTCGCTAACAATTCGGTATCGACCAGTCAAAGTCGCGTTAAAATCAGGCTTTCTGAGATTAACCGGAACAAACAGACAGAGAGAAAAAAAATAGTTTTTTATGCGAGTACCGTATATACTTTCATGTACATTCAGGAAAAAGCTATGTTAATTTGCAATTACAAACAAACTCTTCAGCTTTATATATTAGTAAAGACATATTCTAAGTAAGTTAACGCGATCCACAACAATTATAGTTCAGTGTTTATTGCATGTTTAGTTAAGTCTATAAAATAATAGTTGTTGGTTGCTTAATGTTGTTGCCTTTGTACGTTATCAGTGAACACATCGATCACTTAATTAGACGCCGATTAATTATGTCTACGCTAATGAGGTGTGCCCTGTGGCAAATACCTCTTGGGGGGTAACTAATCCAACGGACTTAAAAGTCATATTTTAATAACAGATAACTGTTATTTTGGATATGTAGCTTGTGCCCGTGGCTGCGTCTGTGCAGGGTTCGGCTTATCCTTATATTTTGAAAATACACACAATATATTTAAATATTAAATATATTCAATTCAATTCAATTCAAAATATCTTTATTCGATTAGACTTTTTACAAAGTACTTTCAAATCGTCAGAAAGACACGATTACATAGGATTATACATGCTACCGCCAGGTTCGGAAGGTTGCTTTTACTGAGAAGAACCTGGCAAGAAACTCAGAAATTACTCTTTTAAAAAAAAAATTACAGCTTTGAGTAATACAATACACATCATAAAAAATATATATAAGCCCATGGACACAGTTCCAGTGCACAAAAGTCGATATAAAAAAAAATTAAAAACTAAAAATAAGAACTACGCATAATTGTGTAGCTTGAGATGACCAGCCCCCACTAGCAGCACCTGTTCACAAGTGTATGACGAGAATGCCAGCCATCGCCCTCCTCAACCATTATAGAGGGAAGTGAGCGACCCGTATAGCCTATGTATTCTGATGTGTAAGTTATATTACTGTAAAGTTTCATCAAAATCCATTTAGTATTTTTTTTACATACATACATACATTCTTACAAACTTTTGCGTTTTATTAGTAAGAAGTGGGATTATTGGTCTATAATTAATGTAGTATGTTTATATTTATTCACACTCATCAGGGATCTGACAATGAGTACTTATTGCAATGCTAATTCATATGTGCGACAGTGACAGATGTATACACGTCATATACATGTGTCTCATAATAAGAGTAAAACTATCATAGCAATAAGAGCTTATGGTAAGGCTCTGCGAGCAAGTGTTTAGGGCATTTCAAGAGAGGTCGGGTATAACAGAAGCTTACGTTCGGATTTCGCAGCGATCTGTGGTTCTTGTAGAAGTTCGCTGCCAAATAAATATGCTAGTGATTAAGTAGTACTACATAACATGTTATGTTCTTTAGGTAAGGCCTATGGTCGGAGGCCTAAAAGAGTCTGGCAGCTGCTTAAACTCACATTACAGCTTTTCCTCGTAAAAGGGGTTACGATGGTCAGATGGCAGTCGCTTCGTATAAAAATCAGATGCTCGGCCACATCGGGTTGAATCAATGGCCGACCCCAATGTATGGGATAAGGCCAGGGAGACGATGATGGTAAATTCGCCTGTGATCCATGGAATGGAAGGGAGGAGAAGGATTGAATTCGCTGTGCTGGCATCAGTTGGTTAATCGATTTTTTTATTTGTATGGTACTTACCTTCAAGACTGTAATCTATAGGACAGCCACATGTGAAGGAATATATGCCTAAATCTGAAGATTATAATTGTGTAAAGTTTGAGATGCAGTGTGTATCGGTTCGTACTCGTATTTCTCAACAGTAATCGCGGGGGGATGCGTGGGCGTCGGTGACCTCTCGGCACGCGTGGGCCGCACTTTCTACCACCATCGAGACATATGTAATGGATATACTAAGGGCTCATACACACGCACACATACAACTGCTAAGTCTTGGGTGTAAAATAAAAAAAACACAATCGCAGGATTTGTGTCGAGTTAGAAGCGTCACGCGCTAACTGCATTGGCGCGTCTCTGCATGTGCTTTGCAATTACTCCATAATAAAATTCAGTTTGCGCTAAAATTGTGTAAGCAAACATTACATTAACTTCAGGGAATTGTGAGCAGTCAGCACAAAATTTGTATAGTATTTTTTTTTAACGAGGTAATAGTGAATCTCTATTAATATGTATTATGAAAAGTTTAAATTCGTTTGAGGCAACCCTAAAGAGTACACATTGGATTCCTTAAAAAATATTTCATCAATATTTAAATTTGAATGTCAGTTTGTACATAGACTAGTAGGTACTTACTATTGGACGAATTCTTGGGTAGAACTGTTAAATAAAATTGTCCACTAGACCAGTCCATCTGTGTACCTAAGCCCTTATATACCAATATCCTCACATTTCCCCGCCATATTATACCGCGGCATTCTTGAATAACGGAATTAATTATAATCGACGCTAAACATGCAAATGGCTGGCTATATTGTCAACATCTTTATTAATAAACATCGTTTTATGTTAAACTCGACCGGCCAATAGACGATTTTCATTTAATTTTCCAGAACTCATTGGTATCCATTACACACACACGTCGATCGAATTGTTTGTTCATCTGGTGCCGGCACGAATTATGAGCGCTCAGCGAAAATAGTGGGTGTAACTGCGCATGATATATATTTTATTCGCGTCGCGCAATACGGTCAGAGACAGACTAATAAAATGACTACTGCGCCATTCATCATTCAGGTCAGCGCTCATTATTCGTGACAGCACCTACCAAGTCCCGCAATAATCAAACATGCCTGAACCTTTATCTACTTGGGGCACAGATTTATAGTATGATCGATGATAAAATTGCGTAATGTTTTTATTGAGGCCATCTCAATAAAAACATTCTACGGTTCAGATTTCTTATAAATGAAAATAAATATGCTCACGCCCCACGATCCCAAAACGGTCCCCGAAGGGGTAAGCAACGGTTTTGTGATCCACATTTCACCGTATATGTTTAAGTGCCAACGTAACAGATAGTGAGTCTATCGCCGTTTCAGGCACTATACATACTTCTTTGAATTACTTCTCAGAAATATGCAGGTTTCCTCACGATGTTTTCCTTCACCGTAAAACACGTGGTGTGAAATCACTGCACTTAAGTTTTTTAGAAAAACTCATTGGTACAGGCCCCGTTGGGATTCGAACATCGATTCGAGCAGGAACTAACCCCGAGGCCAACACGGCAAGATTTGTTATATTATGTTTACATCTTCTTGTTACACGTCAAAGCGACAAGTGTCTTATTGAGCGTGCAAAAGGAAAATAGGCTTTGTTATCCTTCAAACTGCAAAGGATATTCGATCTTGACATGGTAAAGGACCATGTATACCTCACGGCAGCTGTCTATTAGAAGTCTAAAGTTTCACAATAAAAAGCCACGTTCGAATCTTTCCGCGCCAACTCGACCGCCATGTTTAGTCCTTCGAGCCGGATCGAATGTTCTTTGGTGATAAAATATCGACTTACACCATTGAACCGTTGAAGCGATCAAGTGTGGTTTCAACGTGTATTGTTTTACATAATCAGTTGAGTACGTCAGTCATAAAAAATATAAGTACGTTAATAATTACTTTTATTGCTTTGAGAAATCTGATTTTAATGAAGTCTGTCAAAAAACATTCGTTTGATTAATATAGCTTATTTGGAAGTTAATTAATTGTATGAACTATGAATGAATGGCATAAAGCATAATGCAGAGCAAAATAATTAACAAATTATAACGAGTGACTTTGTATTCACCCCTAGTTACTGAAAATGTTTTCACGGTAATTCACCTAAATCTTTTCAATTAACGTCATAGCGAGTATGCAATCGAAAATAGTTATTGCCGCCCTATGAAGTGGAATTATATTACAGCCTTTAAATTTTATTAAGCCGACTATACTAAGGGTCAGCAGTGGAAATCGAACCTTATCTCTAACCCGAATTAAAAACATAATATATTTCCATAACTGCTCACTTAAATAACAAAAAAGTCATATTATCGAGTGATTAATAAAATATAACGATCTAGTCATATTACGCAGGGACGCTAATGGTAACCAAAAAAATTAATGAAACGCTTTCATAAATATATCTGAGTAAAATACTTCGGCTATTACGGTAACATACTATTCTGATGTTAATTGGTGTCGTGTGTCAGTCGTAGGTTCGACACTAATGTCGCCCACAACAGTTTATGCATCACAAATCGCCTACGCGATACGATTAAAAAGTTCAACTCGATTCATCCGCAATTCGTTATTCCGATCTCTACATTTAATTCCCATTATATCGATAATTGTATTTCGAATTTAGATTAGTAATCGATACGGTGAGACGAGTATTAATAATAATAAAATTATAATAATCTTCTATTATTTTCTTTTTAAATTAAGTATTCGAACTCCGAACGGTAGTTTTGAATGTAGTTTTTGCCTTATCGGTTTGGGGAAAGCTCAATTTTGCAAAACTGATTGTGTGTGGGTATTACTAGGAATGTTAATTTGTTTGCATTTATAATAAGCATACATAATCTCGACCTCTATTGGAATATAAACATAACTGGCGAAAGTAATGACAGTTTTGCCCACTCCTTAGGGAAATACAGGCGTGGGCATATGTATTTTTACTTACGTAATGCAGTTTGATATATTTATTCATGTATCAACGTAGACATTACACTTGGGGCACAGATTTCCCATGAATTAACTAACGCAAAAATAGGTTTCTCTACCACACGTTCTAATAATATATTTTACTGTGTAAATTGTGTGGTTTCCATATATTACGGCACCGTTAAAAGTATAGGTGTAGGCCGCAGTTTACCTCTATTGAGACACCCACTCAGCACCACGGGTCACCGAAACTGTTTATCTATTTTTAAAAAGTATTTATTGGAATACAACAATTTAAAATGATTTATAATAAACCTCTCTTGCGCAACGGCTTTCTGATGCCCACACATCAAACATCCATATTCCAGTCAAAAGTTCGCCGTCCCGTCACTCCTACGCGAAATTTGAACGGAGACATTTTTGTGTTATACTATCTTATTTTTATTCAAACGGTCGTGTCATGCTGTCGTTACTTAATATCTAAACTAAAATTATGTTTCCTGTTGCAGTTTTACGATGTTGCAACAAAGAATCGTCGCTACGAAACTAAAAATTTTCTTTAGTAATTTTCTTGTATTTTTGTTTGTCTTATATATATAACCGACATTTCAATATACAAATTTACCAGGCAGTTGCAATAAAATTATAATTCTGTATCTCAATATATAATCAAATATAATTCAGATTTTTCTTAAACGATTTAAAATCTTTATTGCCTCTTGCAACTGTAATTGAATTCATTTCCCTATTGTGTTGATCCCAAACTGGTGATATGTTGTAATCACTAATTAGTAATGCACACACGCCAACAGTTTCAACATCAAGATTGGAGTGCAAAGCTTCGTTAGTGCCGCCATTATCCAGTTCATTAGCTTTTGACCCATCATGGTCCAGACAAGGTAGTCCAATAACTCAGCCCCGCGGGCCATGCGCCGCATTTGAAGTAGACACGGCTTTCACGCGACTGTGGGCGGCACCTGTCGTGCCTTACCGAACACCTTACAAACTCAATCCAATCCAAATACTAACAAATTTGAACCCTATACGTAAAACAGTAAGACATAAAATAGGTGCTATTTATAAATGCCGTAAGATCAGATCACACCCACAAACGCTCATAGCACTGAAATCTAGCGTGTCTAGAGATTGTGCATAGATTACAAGTTTTGAAGCTTTGACTTGAATAGTTTCATAATACGACTTTCTAAAATAGATACTATATTAATGGAAGCAACGCAATTATATTAATGGTAGCAGTAAGGTAGCAAACGTGCTTCTCATAATAGTTCATCAAAATGATAGATGACTCCGTGATATGATAAGACTGTAATCTATCATGCTGTGCCAACTGAAATCTTATAAACATCCTTTACACAATTTCTTTGGCTTCCAACATTGTCAATAGTAAAACGTTATGAATGGATTCTCATACTCAAACACAGTATTTATACGAGCCTGCCTCGTGAGTCCATTGGTCGCAAATGCTGCTGCGGAATATGATGTCCTGGGTTGGGGAAAGTAAAATATGCTCACGCCATCCCAGAAGGGTCCCCGAAGGGGTAAGCAAGGGTTTTGTAACAACACTCACAGTTCACCGAATATGATCAAGTGCCAACGTGACAGAGGGTAAGTCCATCGCCGTCTCAGGAACTATACATACATCTTTGAATTACTTCTCAGATATATGCAGGTTTCCTCACGATGTTTTCCTTCACCGTAAAGCACATGGTGTGAAATCACTGTACATAAGTTTTTTTGTTGGAAAAACTCATTGGTACAGGCCCCGCTGGGGAAAGTATTATTGAATTTTCCCAGTAGTAGTCCGGTTTATGGCAATAGGCTCGCCTTCTATTATAGAAACATAGCTGGTGAATTGTGGGTGTACAATAAGTACTCCTTTGTCTACTCCTTAGGGGAATACGGTACCCTTATCACGAGTTTTGCAACATTTTCGTAATCTATACTCGCTAGCGTCACCCGCAATATTTTTTAATTCTTCACGTCTTCACTAGGAGGCGCTGTACAATTTATCATACAAATATTCGGCGGAGAAGCTAGCAAGTATAGGTACCGGCGTCATTCATCTACATTTGCTCATATGCAGATGAATTCCCAGAACAGTGGTAATGTAACAGTAAGAGCTAGTGCATGTGCCATCAATCCTCACCATAGCATCGTGACGGTTGATTTGTTCCATTAACATACTTGTTCAGATCGACTGGTTCGCCTACATGCAGCTTTTTGTCTTAGCATTGTACGTACAAACGTCATGAATTGCGACTTTGCAACTGATAAGTTTGACTGACACTCTATTTGTATTTCTTTACTATTGAGTCGATTAAATCGCCCACTATTGAATTTGTATCGTTCAAGATACGACTCTATCTGTACGAACTTTGACAGTTCATTTAATATCGCTTGTTTCAAACTCTCCTAATCCACTTTCAAATGTTACTGGCTCGTAATCTTCACGCCACTCGTCTCTATGATAATTGTTGATTGTTTTATCGAATGGGTTTGTGGAGTTTGTTTGTTATTCTGTGATATTAAAGTGTTAGTGAATTCATCATCATCATGTTATTTGTGATCGGCGTAATGTGTGATCTCCTCCATTTCTTATTCATAGCCATCACAATCCATCCATCGTTTCTTATGTCTTTTTCTCCCATTGTATCCACCTACATTGATGAACAAAACTTTTTGGTAGTTAATTGAACTGCCCAATATTATTGGCCTATCTAATCCAAATATGCAATCTATGATTATGTCTGTTTTGTCGCGTGTGTCTCGCTACGTAGTCGGCTGTACCTATTCATAAAATAATACATTTTACTAAATATATATAAGTTATCAATCTCAAGATAAATATGTAGACAGGCGATACCGTATTTCTCTCCAATTCGATAACGGCCGCGCCCCTGCAATTAAGATTATCGTAACATGATTAAGCGACTACGCTCGACCTGGAATTGCTGTTTGTGTTTTCTACCGCATCCAAAAATTAAATGGAATATTTCCGCTACCGAATTTATGACACGGCTTAAGAATTGTATACCGACTAGTTAAAATAAAATTGTCAATAGATTAGATTCTGTGTGCTAGTTTATCAAAGCAAACATAATTGCGGTACTCGTGGCTCGGTGCGCTTAACAATAAACGTGTGATCGATCACATTTCAACAACAGTTCTCATTCATTACAGATAAAATTGTAGCGATGCATGTTGTTGTTTTGTGTGGTTCAAAATAAACGCAATCTTGTAATATGCAGATTACTAATACGCTAGTTGCACAGCTGAGGGTGAGGAACGTGATGGCGAGAGGAATCGCAGTCAATGGTAGCGAACCCGACTCGCTTATAGTCGCCACTCATCAAACACGGCGCGATGATTTGCGTCGGCTAACGAACGGTTTTATTCGGCTAGATTCCGCGAGATTCGGACCAAATGCAAAACAATCGAAAAATCTCCCGATTGTGTTACATCGGCAGGGCGACTCGATGGAAAAATTAGAACGACTCCGTTTGTTTCGATTGTTGAAACATCTCGCAATCACGCATCGCTAACTGAGGGAAAAACATAGATGACGGTGGTGCGATGAAGCGAGAACCTACGCAGGAGCATTACTTACCACATTATGAATATGGATGTGAAATTGATCAGCATGTTAATTTACCAACCGGATGGTCATGGCGACGCGTGCGTCAATTACAAGCGTAACTTATTTACAATGATACGTCTTCTTATTGACTAATACTAGGAACATGATATCTTTTCTCATCAAAACTCCATAAATGCAGCTTAAGTCGCGGGCTGAAATCTAGTTATCCAATATTTTGATACATGCCTTAATTTCCAATTCGTTGTGAAAAAACGTTATCAACTCTAAGGATAGAGATATACACAACAATTTTCTGAAACAGTGCAGTCATAATCACATCAACGAAATAATCTGAATCATATGACCAAATCAAAAGAGAATCTTTGCGTTATAGATATGACAACGCTTCCCCAGGTTGTTAAACTTGAGACAGTTGGCAAAGGAGATAACAGGAAAAATAAGTGTATGAACAGTAATTCTCATGTCAGGTAGAGCGATTACGATTCACACTGGTCGCATGATTTGGTAAATATTGGCTTTGTGTCCGCTTGTCGAGGATTCGTTGAACTCTACATGTGCACGCGATTGTTGACACTTTACTTTGATTGTAAGGTTAATTGTCGATTACATCGATGACAGCGTCTAATTTCGGTTATGAAATCAAATTCTACGCGATAGAAAGAAGAAATATTTAAGTTCTTAATAGCTAATTCTTCATCCAAGGTTTGGATCTGAATATGAATATGTATGGAAATTGAATCGTAGGATTCGTGCGATGTAATCGCTAAGAGACGAGATATGCCCATGCGCAAATATTGTCTGTGTCGCGCTGTTATCGTACAAATGAGGCACGACTCGCAGGTGGAAACATTTTACATGAAACTAATAATAATACATTCGGATACCGTACGCCCGCGCGAGATTAAGGGTGTTTAAAAACTATTACGTAACCTGCGTTTAACCTGATACTCCTTAATCTCGGGTCTCACAAAAAATATGACGGTATCCTGTTTCGTAAGGACCAGAGAGATGCAGAGGCGGGCTAGAGACGCGGGGCGAGGGGGGGACGCGGCACCTCGAAGGCGCGCCACTCTGCCGCCGAATAAATTATGTTCTTTGCCCCTATCGCTCTCCCCGCGGCCCGCGCTCTCCCCTCTCTCCCTTATCGATCGAGTTGGATAATCCTAGAGGTCGGTAGATGGCCGGCGCCTGCGTATACTGCAGTGATGACCTCTGCCCTGCGGCACGATCGGTGCCCGATGCAAATGCAATTATGGTATCATACTAGATGCTCTCCTTTCAATCCAAAAGGCGTGTTTGTGAATGAATGGCTGATAATACTTTGTCATAGCTTGCCATTTTGTGCTCTTAATTTACCTTGGATTTGTTTGAATGTTAAACTAAGGCACAATTATCTAGATTTGATTAATTTACAACTACACATTTAAATTGATGTATTGAAGAAAAGAGACATGGTATCCAAGACAGCATCTTAACACCCTTCTCCTTGTCCGGTGCATTTTTTGTCGGCGCTCGATTCAACATATTCGACCTTATCCAGCTTTCTATTTGATATCTAAAGTTCTTTAGACGGTACATTTTTTTATCTCCTTAGGTTTCTATTCATAAGCTACCAATGTAATCTAGTTGGAAGGTTTCAAATCGTTATCATGTCCCCTGCTTTTATAACTTCCTCGCAATTAACTCATCGGCTCGCTTTCGCCAGTAAACTTTTTACGCGATGTTTATCGTTTCGTACGCTCGGTTCACGATCTTAGTCCAGTTTGTTCGTATCTAAGACAAGATGCCTTGCTCCACATCGGATTCATCTTGATTGATAGCCCTTTTACTAGTATCTTTTACAAATCGATTTATATGATCGGTTGCAATTGCAGCACTTGCGATCTCGATCCGTTTTCGTAAACATTAAACGATATTAGAAACATCTGCTCGATCTGTTTGCCGAAACGCAGTAACGTGTTTTACACGTGCTTCAGCCGATTTACCCTTTCCTTCAACGTTATAAAAACTTTGTGTGAAAGTTGTCTCAACCAACAAGTGCTGGTAATGTTTTATTATATCTAATCGCGTTGACATCTGACGAGGTTCTGATGCAATCACGACCACCATCAGGTGCTGTTCCCACGAGAAAACTTATCTGTAAGCATGAAAATGACATCAAAGAGTAATTACTCAAATCGCTGCATCGGAAACCCAATCGCGAAACGTTTTAGGCTAATGATGTCGATTATTTTTAAAACGATGTCCTAGGCACGCGAACAATAGTGTACTCAACTCATGCGCATGCCATACTAATGCATAATTGATTAGTTATACTATTCGGCAATAGTCACGTACATTGGTGTTCGGAGGTGCATTAACGTAACCACTGGATTGGAATAACAGCAGTCATTGGCAATTGAACGAGGGCCAGATCAGCTGAGCGCGGGATCACATGCCTGCCGTGATCTCGAATAACCGATTGCTACTATGTATGTACATAGATAAGACATGCAAGCCAGTATCTCCATTTCTACACATGGAAACTAACAACCGCCCTGACTTGCTCGTGCTTTCCTTTTGCACTGAATCTTGATAACCAGGATATTGTGTTTAAATTGAACGTAAAATGAGTTGGCTATAAAGCAACAAATGAATAGGGCCTCGATTAGTTAAGGTTTTATTGCGTTATTTTCTCTTATAACATGTGGAAGTACCAGTAATCGTGGAAGCTCGTAAACTATTAAAAGCTGCAGCTTCCGACAGACGTATTTAAACGTCCAACAGATGCTACCGACTTTAATATTGTATCTCATTAATTTGGTAAATTATAAAATGTCTTATTATTCATTAGAAGCTTGTTTTCCAGCTTTTATGCAAGGTATTTCTAAGGTATGACTATAATGATACACCAACTATTCCAATATTGAAAGCCTTTTATAAGCGTTCTTTACATAACTTGTTTACTGTGTCATTGGTCGTATTGATTGAAATTCCTGTTTCCATTTATAACTGTTTGTTATTGGGCCGCATCTGTTCAGTAATGTAGTTATTTTATAAGTGGACCATCATACATGTAAACAGTTGTCGGTATCTCTGTGGCGTCAATGAATCGCGTCGCGCGGGCATTTGTGTTTGGGGCTTATCTGGCCAGCCATGTGGAGTGGTGGAGGCTGTGCCCGTGCAGTGCAGCGATGCAGTGTGTGCACGCAGGCGGAGGGGCGGCCGGGCCGGGGCGCTCCGCCATCATTCGCGCCGCGAGCGTCTCGGACACCACACGTCTCCGAGCACAACGCTCCGTACGATCCGTGCCGTGACCGTGCGCGCCAACCGGAACGTCTCTCGGGAGACAGCGTGCGTTGTGACTACTTGTGACTGTCCACATATAATCTAAAGTGTAAAAATAAAGCCGGCGATAGACAGCGGCGTCCCACTCCCAAGTTATATTTAAATGATACTGCGGACGCGGAGCCGGGCTCGCCGCGACCGCTCCCCGACGGCATGAGGCTAAGTACGTGCGACACCTTCGACACCACAACTAGATCACCATCTAAGCCCGATACTATGTTACCGCCCCCATGTGCTCCAAGGTTGCACTCCAAGTGAAGATCGTTCCCCAAGTGTGATTACCCTAATTGTGTCAATACGAAGTCTTGGCGTTGAATGATTTGTGCTCTGGTTGTAAGGTTTCCGTTTTTGTGCGGATTTGTATAAAGGATGTGCAGGTTGATATTTCCGGTCTTTGTACTATATTTGTGTATATTGTTCATTCACGTATCCGCGAGTATATCTTAGCTTGTAACGTATAGTTTACCAACTTCATTGCTGCTGTGTGTGTGTGTTTATTCGGTGGTCTATGTTCAGTTGTGTGTATGTCAAGCTCTAGGTCTCAAGTTACTTCCCCGGTCCTAGTTACTATTTACCGCAATCTCATTACATCGGACCGATGCTCATTACTACTTATTTAATTCAGTTCATTATGAAATGAGTGTACACGATATGAATAAACCAATCAGACTCACAATTTATTGTACGAGTGCTCGTACAATAAATGTCGGGTGAACTCCGGTGCATTGATTATAATTCCCCGACTTGTCTGTATGGCTTCCTGATGAATTCTCAATCCAACTGATACAGAGGTCTTCAATATTATTAATTTATTTCTTTAATATAACTTATTTTGTAATAAATGTCGCTTTATAGTTGTATATAGTTTGTTGAGATTTACCTGCTATTGTTGTCCTAACCTTTCCGTGGCCGAGGTTCGTTTGTATCGTCAGAAGGGTCGGATACCTGTTGCTCCCTTTGAAAAAAAAACACTCAAGTTTCCAATGAAGTGGGCGCTGATGCCTTCAGTATTTTTAATTAGGACCAAATTTTGAGCGAATTATGGGTGATAAATGAACATGAGTTTTATATTATTATTCACAATCCATTAAGATACGACAGAATTACAAATTGGCTTGATATTTGCCACATGTTTGACAGTCTAGAAAAATAAGCCAATGATTGCGATCCTCTTTCTGTTTCGATGACTAATGAGCTTTTTTTCATTACGTTGTTTATCTATTATCATGAATTTGATTGTAGATTGTGCTTTCCTTATTGCGAACAATAATTAATATTCAGATTCACGAGGAAGTGCAGTGAATGCAGTATCTTTATGTATATATATGGTGGGGCCAATGTCACGGTAGATCGACTTCCCTCAATAGAATGTCGCGGTCACTTCACAATACGCCTCTAATTGCTCTTTTTCAGTTTCGCTCTGGAAAAATGTCTTTCACCTCTTCAAATTATGTATTAATTGATTGCTTTCAGAATACATTTTAATTACAGCTGTTCTTAGTTTTGAATGTAATCTTATATTAATTTAGGTCTTGTCAGTCTGTTCGTTATTGATAAGATCGTGTAATAGCATCATAATGTAATCACGAAATGCTAAGGTTGTATTTTATATCTGGACGACATAATCGTCTTCAAATTTGTGTGAACTTGTTTACACCCTTACGTGCCGTATGCTTGATCAGAATAACAATTTATCCTCTAATTACTAATGTATATTATTTGATATGATAATGTATCACATCAGATTACTTAGCATGCATCCTTGAATTAGTAATTCTGATTATATGGCTCGATGATATAATGTTATCACACTTATGATTTTATCGAGATATGGATTATTTGGCATTAATTGTATTAAATTTGAATCAACTATACGATTACGTGTTCATTTTATATTCTATCTATAGAGTCTTTATGGAAATTTGCTAGAAACATTTGAACTTTAAAAGCTTCGTGATTTTGTATTAGCATTAGAAGTAAGCACATTACTTTATTCATTGTTTCATATTCAAAGAACGCTGTTAACGCCACAAAAGCATTATGTTAATGTAATTAATGTGATAATATAAATGCTTTCCTTCTTGTTTGATTAGCATAACGTTTTGTTTTATCATTTAACGTGTTTCATGTTGGGGTGTGTATTTAATTGTCCTGCCGAGTTATCTACATCATAATCATTCCATCCTTACGTTATTTATTAAATACTAGAGGATGTAAGGCGGTTTAACCCGCGTAGTTCTCGTACCCGTGGCAGTACGGGAATAACATATAGGTTATGTTACTCGCTGATGATGTAGCTATCCATATGCTGAATGAATTTTTCTTATCGGTCCTGTTGTTTCGGAGCCTTATCAATACAAACACACTAATATACAAATCTTTCCTCTTTATAATGTTACTATAAATATGCTTTTATTTGTAGGCCTTATTGGTCTATAATGTGCAGAGATTAGAGGTGTAAAAGTAACGAAAAAAAACGTATCCGTATGTATTCGTTACTATCCATTCAGTACTCGTTACTATCGTATCGTTACTCGTTACTCCTAATACCTCATAACATGGTATGTTATGCTAAAGTAACAAAAAAAAATCGTAAATCGAGTCGTATTGCGTACGCGTACAGTGTACAAACCCGGCGCGGCTTACAGTGAAATAATTTTAGATTTCCATGAGAGACTAAAACTTTCAACTTTCAACATACAAATTTATGAAATTTTAGTGCCAAAAAGTTATGAAAACACTTTTTTACAAGTATATACCTTTATGCACGCATCAACGCAGCGTTACATTACGTCATTGTAACAGCGTATGTAACAATGATACGAAACGTGCGAGTAACGAAAAGTATTCGTGAGTAACGTTTCGTTACTCGGTACTAGATGGCGTACCCGTTACTCAGTAACGAATACATACGGTTTGCTACAGCTCTAGCAGAGATGCACGGGTCGGGCTAAATGTTATAGGGTTTTCCATTTGTAATTTCCCGGAGTCTGGATTTCTTACCGGTTAATCGCAATAGGCTCGTCCTTTCTTACATAGTACTTAAAAACGTACTTAGCTAACGAAATTTGGGTGCGTTATAAATGTTACCTGAGCATATTTATGTCTTTTTCGATAGTACTTAAATTTCATGACATACGACATGTATAATGTATAATATTGTCACTTCAATTCCCTTTCGGGTGGAGGGACTGCACTCATTCTCTTCATCACATTAATTCCATTGTCTCGTGGGATCTTTGATTTTGTTATATGGAACATAGCCTTTTTCGGTGTCGTAGTATCCAGACATGAGTTGTATCACATGTCGGTTTTGTGTATTATAATTAAACTATCTGTGCCCCGCGGCTTCACCCGCGTAGGTTTAGTATTATATAATACTTTTTTTCGCAATAAAAGGTAGGCAAGTCCTCTCTCAGGGTCTAAAGATTATCTGTGCCAAGTTTCATGAAAATCAGTTGAGAGGTTTAAGCGGGAAAGCGTAACAGACAGACAGAGTTACTTTCGCATTTATAATATTAATAGGGATTAAATTGAAGTATGGAAGCTTCAAATACTTCAATTTTATTTTGTTTTAATCGCAATGTGACGTACTTGTTTTATACTTTCCTCCACAACTCTCTTTGGAGATACCATAGAACAGTTCCAATTACATCCCGATGATGTAAGTAGGGAGGAAAAAGGATTGAATTTTGTGGCTAAGCCTTTTTATTGTTTATTTGGAAATATTTTGATTGATCACGTAATATTATTCGATTCGATTCTTCCTGCTGCAGCATGAAATTTCATTATTCATCACGCTCTGATATAAGAAGCATTTTCAAATTCATGGGACTAGCAGCAGTTCAGTTTAACCAATTATTTAATGGATAATTGGATTGCAAGCATTCATTCACCTAAGTGACATGCTTTAGTAATATATGAAACGCCATGTATTAGTAAACAGTGCGCTAATGTAGTGTGTTGTGGTTACAGGCCGGGGCCTAGTGTGCGAGTGCGCCGGCGCGAGCGCCTGTCCCGATGGCTCGGCCAACGGCACGTGCGTCACTCAGCCCGGCGGCTACTGCTTCGTAGCCGTCGAGGAGGTGCTCGAGGACAATGACCTCGTCGGCCTCGACCGCACCGCCGGCTGCCTACCCCCTGATGAATCTGGATTCATGCAAGTCAGTATATCTGGTATCATATCAGTTACACTAATAGCCAAAACTCAATTCAAACATTGTATGCAGTAGTAGTTCTTTTATCATGTCATAGATTTAAAGTATTGTCGATTTGTCCGTTCGTAATATCCGCTACGCATCATAATAGTAGTCCTGTTATTTTCAGTGTAAGAGTTCTCAAGTGCCACACCAGCACCCCAAGGTGATCGAGTGCTGCTACGACAGCGACCACTGCAACCGGCGGCTGCACCCGGTGCTGGCGCCGAGCGTGGTCGACGGGGCGGGCGGTGGAGGCAGCCGGCTGCCGGCGGACGGCGCCGCGCTGGTGGTGGCGGCGGCGCTGGGCGTGACGCTGCTGGCCGTTCTGGCGCTGCTGGTGCTGCTGGTGCGCCTGCGTCGCCGCGCCGCCAAGCGACCGCCCTCGCCGCCCGCGCCGCCGCTGCTCGAAGTCTCCTCGGGCTCCGGCTCCGGCCTGCCGCTGCTGGTGCAGCGCACCGTCGCCAAGCAGATACAGATGGTCGAGTCCATCGGCAAGGGCCGCTACGGCGAGGTGTGGCTGGCGCTATGGCGCGACGAGAAGGTCGCCGTCAAGGTGTTCTTCACCACCGAGGAGGCGTCCTGGTTTCGCGAGACCGAAATATACCAGACGGTGTTGATGCGCCACGAGAACATTCTCGGGTTCATCGCCGCCGACATCAAGGGCACCGGCTCCTGGACGCAGATGCTGCTCATCACCGACTACCACGAGAACGGCTCGCTGCACGACTACCTGCAGACGGTGGTGCTCGACGCGCACAGCCTGATGACCATGGTGTACTCCATCGCCAGCGGGCTGGCGCACCTGCACATGGACATCTTCGGCACCAAGGGCAAGCCGGCCATCGCCCACCGCGACATCAAGAGCAAGAACATCCTCGTGAAGCGCAACGGGCAGTGCGCGCTGGCCGACTTCGGGCTCGCCGTGCGCTACGTGGCCGAGCGCGGCGAAGTGGACCTGGCGCCCAACGCGCGCGTCGGCACTCGCCGCTACATGGCGCCCGAGGTGCTCGCCGAGCGGCTCGACGTCGCCAACTTCGAGGCCTTCAAGATGGCCGACATGTACTCGTTCGGCCTCGTGCTGTGGGAGATGTGTCGCCGCTGCGCCACGGGCGACAAGGCGCAGCACGTGGAGCCGTACGCGCTGCCCTACCACGAGCTGGTGGGCGCCGACCCGTCGTTCGAGGAGATGCACGCGGTGGTGGTGGCGGGCGGCGCGCGGCCGGCGCTGGCGGCGCGCTGGGCGGCCGAGCCGCTGGCGGCGCTGGGCGCGCTCATGGCGCAGTGCTGGCACGCCAACCCCGCCGCGCGCCTCACGGCGCTGCGCGTCAAGAAGACGCTGGCGCGCCACCACGCCGAGGCGCAGGTCAAGCTGCTGTGACCCCGCACCCAATGTTCCTCTAATTTATTGTGTTCCGATGTGAACCGCTCGCGGGGCCTCCGCCTGTTTGTGAAATTCAGCTCGACCGCCGTCTTCGTTTAAATCTCAGTATTGTTAAGTTTATTCGGACCCAGTGAAGTACCGCACGTGACTAAACTTGTTGTTCAAATTCACCCGCTGGAATCTCTCCCCGACTGACGTGTATCGGTTTATTTTTTGTTCTGAAAGATATGTTTTATTTTATTACTGTTAATTAGAGGTTAGAATGAGGTGTTTTTGTAATGAGGATGAAAATTAGTTGTCTTCCGTTGGTATAAGCGTTGGAAGTGTTGTCGAGGCAGCTACGGCGCACGCGCCGGTTTGTGATATATTTTGACAATACGTTGACGTACAATGTTGGCTCGAAGCGGCTGCACTTTGGGTCCTCGAGGACCGTACTTAAAGCAAAAGACTTTTATAGCGTGCGAGTATTATGTGGAAGAACACAGCAGTGTCTTATGGCGATGCTCCGCCACGTGTAGTATTAAATAAAACATTTAGGTTTGTATCGCGATCGCGGTCTCTACGTACCGCCGTTCAAACTACTGAACAATATTGCACGGCTCATGCATTCTAAATGGAATATTTAAATAGTGCAATATTGTTTGTAGCAGTTGGCTCGTGCCTTATTTAGGGAGTTAATAGATAAGGCCGCGGTACGCTGGTGGGCTGGTGGGCGACTCGCGCCGCATTTAATGTACATTGTTGTGTAAATATAGCGGGTAGACATCGCATAGGAATCTAATACATGTTAATAGTTAAGTTACAAATAAAATATTAATGGACATCAATTAATGCACTTTTATTTACATTTTACGATGACAGATGGTTCAGTGCTTTGGACTTGCGGGTACTTAGTAAGTAATAATACGAATTTTCAATGATCCTAGTTCTTGTCTATGGGCCTTCAGCAGGGGTTATTGGGACGCAACTCCATGAATACAGAATCGTCATTCCCGACTTCTTGGGTTGTGTCTGTCAAACCCCCCGTAAACTTAATTCACTTGCAAGTGCAACCAGCTTGAGAACCTACAGCTATTCAGCCAGTCAAGTGATTGTTGAGAAATAATATCTCGTAAATTGCCTCCACATAGAAATACTATTGATTCCTCCATTTAAGCTGAGGGCTTAAAAAAATTACTGATGAAGTAATATTGACTTATCTGAAAAATTGCTGTAAACGTGATGATTGCTTATTGATGCTCACGCCTGTATTCCCCGAAGGGGTAGGCAGAGGTGTTGTAATAACAATACCCACTTTTCACCAAAGATGAAGTGCTAACGTGACAGATGGTGAGTCCATCGCCGTCTCAGACACTATACATACGTCGATGAAATAGCTCTCAGACATTTCCTCACGATGTTTTCCTTCACCGTAAAGCACGTGGTGTGAAATCGCTGGGATTCGAACTTGCGTCGCTTGCGTAGCAGGCGACTGCTCAAACCTCGAGACCACCACGGCTAGTCACTTTGATTTCGTTATCCCAAATTATAATTTTGTCTTAAAAGAACTGTGGTATAGTTTCGTTGGTGGCGCCCTCTAGCGAGGGCGCCCAGAAACTGCACAAACCGGAAAATAATTACTTCATTACAATTTATAATGTTTTCCATTGTTCCCCACATATACTCAAAAGGACTGCTTACATGTTACTTATTAATTCTATAGTTTCTCATAATTAGAAGCATAGCATTAGTCTATGGAAACCATAGACTAATATCGATAAATATTGGACCTATTAGTAAGTTTTTTGTCTATATAGTAAAAAAACTACTGATTCTCCTAACACTAAATCTCAGATGAAATAGCTTTAGAAGCAGTTAAGAGGAACAAATGGTTCGAAATTACATACTCTCTGAACGCTCTGATTGGTTAAGATCTTTGGCTGTCGTTAGTAAAGATGTAATAAATAGTTACTTCTCCGCTGGCCGGAGTACGTTACCCTTGCAAGAAAGTGGAATCGTGTTTTTTTCAAACTACAAAACGCAATTTTTTTGATTTGGCGTACATTTACAGCAAATGACGCACTAATTAGTGGTATCACTCACGACTCCCTAGCAGACCCTTTCTTGGTAGGTTTACCTAATCGGCTAGCTGTGCTAACAACCACTTGGCTTCGAGCAGTTCATTTGAATGCTTCAGCAATCCATATAAAAGGGCCCTTAGAAGGTATTTAGGAAGGTCATGCTTGGTATGTTTGCAATAAAATATGACATGTGTGTACTTAAATTATATTTATTTTCAACTTATTTACACAAACAGTCCCTTCTGCTTCAGTCACACATTCATACATTAATGAAAACTCTGAAAATATCATAGTCAGGCACTCCCACTCCTTACAGATAAAATTGTCTATAAAATATCTAGAACATTCGTCGGACAGTCATTAAAACACGATAGCAACGTGAGCATTGCCTAATCCTAAGTCAATTCTAATCTAGTCTAATAAGGCGCATATCTTCTTGAAGGCGACGGTCCTCTCATTCCGGGCCTGGAACAACAAATGAGCAAATTTATGGTTTGATAATGGAGGATTAGGGGTCCCATCAACAGTTGTGATTCTTAAGAGTGAACCAAACATAAAAGGTTCATATATCTGTTCTTTTTTTACTATTTTGCATATAGGTCTTTTGACTATCGCATAAAAACTGATAAAAATTACAAATAAATGTACTGAACATTTACCTTCTATCATCAAATGTGTCTCTGCTAAAGTCCTCATACATCCTGAAAATAAAAATTACTATTATTGTTGTGTTCAGAACAAGAAAATGTATATTAGCCAGAGAGAGCCTAGAAGAGTCTTGATTTGTATTCTCGGGTTTGTGACCAATTATTTCTTGTAAGGAAAATCCACTTATATGACATAATTCTGTGCTTGATATCTATAATTCTAGGGAGATTAAGAAGTAAATGTGAACCGTCATACAATCAATTCTCACCCCCGGGACATCTGCGGTCCTGGTGGGGGACTTCTCCGGCTGAACATAGCATCATACGACGACCTCATAGATCCCATGGAGCTCCGCATGGGCGGCAGGCTGGGCATCGGCGGCATCGGCTCGCGGCGCAGCGGCGGCGAGACGAAGTCCCCGCGGGCTCCTCGCGCCGCGCCCATCTCTAGCCCGCGGGATGCTCCCACCGGGTAGCGCCTCTCGAACAGCTCGCGCGGGGAGTCGAAGCGTGCGCGCTCATAGTAGCCCTCGTACGGATCCTGTGACATTAAACAATGTGTTCACCAATGCCAGTAGCGCTCCCAACCAAGCAAGCAAAATGGTCACACAAACTCGAGTATAACAAGTGACAAACGGGTGTGTGGCGCAGGTGAAGCGAATGTAGCATCACGCGGGAGGCTAGCGCTTCGCGGCGGGCGGAGCGCGGCCGACGTGATGCGGCAAGTGACGAGCGAACCGACGGAATGGGGACTAGTAAGTAGAGCGCGTTACCCCAAATCCTCCCATCATGCGATCGCGGAGGAACGGCGGCGGCGGCGGCGGAGGGTAGGGGTCGCGGCCGAACGCTCGATCGCGGAAACCGTTGCGGTCCGGCCCGAGAGCCTTGGGGCACTCCTTGGACCAGTGGCCCCCGCGGCCGCAGCGGTAGCACTGCTCGGGGTCGCCCATGCCCGGCCGCTGCCGCACGCGGCTCGTCGACAGCTGCACCTTCATGGGCTGCCCGTCCACCATCATACCGTTCAGCTCTTTGATAGCCTCGTTCACGTCGCCCGTCGCGTCCAGGTGCACGAACCCGTAGTTACGAACTATATCGCATTCCACGACCGCGCCGAACTTCTGAAACAACTCGCGGACCTCGGGCGCGCGCGTCTTGTCCGTTAGGTTACCGACGAATATTTTCGTGGTTGGCGTCGACGGGGCCTTCCGGCTCTTGGCCGCTTCTATTTTGATAGCTTGACCATGAACTATTTCTCCGTTAAGGTTCTGAATGGCTTCGCGGCCGGTTTGCTCGTTTTCCATGTGCACGAAACCGTAATTTCTGACGATATCGCATTCTACGACCGTACCGTACTTTTCGAATAGCGGTCTAAGATCGGCGTCCGTAGTTTTATCGGATAGGTTCCCGACGAAGATTTTGAAAGTACCGGCGCCCGGCATTTTAGTTCTGAAACGCATACAGAATTTGACGAAATGAGTCAGCAGCGTCCATGACAATGGTAAGTTTTTAAACCGTGATGAAAGAACTGTTTAAAACGAAAATAATACGTGATTTCGATAATTGAACTCGATACTTACATGTTGTACGATTTAGATATCACTAAAACAACTCACTTAATCAAATTAAATAACACACTACTTGAGCGTACGCAGGAAACGAAAACTTAGCCTCAAAATGGCTTCCTTTAGTTCACTCGCAAGTCACGTCACGTTTGCATTCCATTCCATTCCATCATACGTCACAAAAACAAAAGACTGCTATTGCACTTGCATCCGTATCCGGTAGACTAGACTCTATCTTCTTTCTCTACTCATATCAATATAACAAAGGAGCGAAGCGATACGAGTTTGCTTATGGTATATTCGCTAGTATATATTGTGTTTTGTTTATGGTAGCAAAAAAGATCAAGGAGAAATTTGTTCATGTCTATGGTGAGACAGCATACATTTGAGGTCAAAGACAACCAAACGAACGAATGAAATGAATTTATTGCACAGGTTAAATGCCAATTAAGTTAAATTAAATCTTCAATTCTTTCTTAACTTACTTACTTACTTTATTATATGTATTGTATATTTGCACGTTATCCAAGGACAGCTTTTTACTTTGATTCTTCGAGCAATGATTTGCTAATTGCCATAGACGAATGAAATGATTTATGTGAATAAATGTTATACGATTAATTACATTTACAAAATGTGATTGTAGTTAGTAAGATATGAAAAAATACTTTACAAACGTTGAAGATGTGTATCATGTGTTAGAGGAATGTGTGCGGGGCGAAGCTGACAGAAGCAAACTTGCCCTAAGGGGCTAGTTTTGTCCGATACCGATACAGACCTGCATATAGTCTTATCAAGCCCAGCTCGGTGGATGCCAGAATGTTGTATGCCATGGTGCAAAGGGTAAAATATCAATATAAAAGTCACCAATGTATCTTTAGTAATATCAATAAAACCAATGTATGTTCTATATACATTTCATGCACTGATAATATAGGTTCTGTTCTGTCTGTAATCAAATGTCAGTCTGTTTATGTCAGTCAGATGTCATAAAAGGAGCCGTCCGTCAGTCACTTTTTGAGATTTATTTCGTAGGAAACTACTAAAAATATTGCAATAATTTTGCTTTAAAACCTTTACAATCGTAAGAATAGTGTTATTGTGAAATATAATATAAGTGATTAAGATTCGTGGGTGGTGTATTGTCTACAGTTGGTAAGTGATTTATTACCTCTTAATGTTTTGTATAACGTGGTATGCCAAAATAGATCAAATGACTGTTTGAAATATTGTGAATGTATGTAATTCTGTTTTTATGAATATTATCACTGATTTTTTAGTGCAAATGAATTGTTTGCTAGTGATATATACCGAAGATATCGTTATAACACATTCCTCCACGGACTGTTCTGGTCGTGGTATGAGATAAATGTTATGTACTCACTCGGGCCCGCCGGCTATGGCTGGCGACTTACAGCAGACGTGCTTGCCACAATGTTTCTCTGTGACATATAGTAAGCTCTGAAGAGCCCTATGATATAGATATTCCTATTTTCTTCCTATTCTTATTTTCTTTAGACACATATAATTTTTATATTATATATGCTACTGTCGTAATAATTCTAGTATTTTAAGATGTAGTTATCTTTATATACCAAAATTTATTTCGTCAAAGTCACTAGTCATATGCTACATTGCTTTATAACTCACTATAGAGTTATGGCGGCTAGGTTGTTAAAATATATTTACTCCATTACACATAGACACTGAAATTCTCATTTTTATTGTGGTAGCATATTTTTGGGAAAAGTATATGTTGAGTTTCTTGTTGGGTTCAGCAAAACCTTCTGTACCCTGTGGCAACATTTATAATCCTGTACAGTGTTATTTTTTGCCCTCATGACCATTTGGAAGTACTTGTAAGATGATCAAATAAAGATGTTTTTGAATTTGAGTTATTATGTAATATGTAGCTAATGTAGCATTGTTTGTGGATGAAGATAATGTTGCTACAAAGGATTTGTTAATGAATGTGGATGTTTACAAGAGGAGAGGATGACCTAAGCAACGATGGATGGATTGTGTGAAAGAAAATATGCCTAGAAGGGTAGTGAATATGGATATGATGGCAGATAGATAGAAATGGAAGAGAAGAGAATATTTCACCGATAGCAAATAACTGGGATAAGGTCTGCAGGATGGTCATTATGCAAAGTTGGCTTTATTTTTTTATAATATAGGCTGTACCCCCTTGTTTCACACTGTTGTATAGACTTAGTGTCATGGGTGGCTTAATTTACGGGAAACTTCCTTCCTTCCTTTCATCCAAATCCATCCGTAAAATAAGCTTTCCGCCAGGAAGAGTCCCGTTTTGATTGCATTTAGTGAGAAGCTGTTAATTTGGAGTTACAAAAATACATTTCAATTTTTTTATCTGTTCTGCGTGTATTTTGACTGGATCATGCTCTGAGGATACAGGAGACTGGGACCACTAGCTAACTAGAACCAGATACCAGTTGTCTGATTAGTTTTTATTATCAGGCAAGTGGGACCACTCGTAATTGTAACCCAGAACCCGTAGTACACCATTTTGTTCTATTGTCAATAGTTAACACACACATAAATAGGTTTTGGAGTTTACACCTTGGGTTACAAAATTACAATTTTCTCACGGATGCCAAATTTTTTGAAGAAATTTTCTAGCCTATAATCTTCTTCGATAAATATAATATCCAACACTGAAAGATTTTTTTAAATCGGGCCAGTAGTTCCTGAGATTAGGGCGTTCAAACAAACTCTGCAGCTTTATAATATTAGTATAGATTTTTATTGATAAAGTTATAACAATGGTTGGGATTTAGGGGGACATAGAACATTGGTCATTACCTAAGATTTTATTATATGGTATATTAAATTATTCATTTCTCCATTAATCCATTTCAAATTAACAATTAGCTAATCTGAACTCACTCATTAATGATTCAGCTGAATCCTAGAAATGCAATTACCATTAACTACTTGTTTTAATACAACTTGACATTCTTTGAAATGTTAGGCAGTTGCTATATTTAATATAGTTTTTTGTTATGCTATATAATAGTGGCGTGTTTCCAGCTCCCTTTGTGCGGTGTCCATCGATGTTTGGCCTGCGTGAGTGTATTGTGTAGTTGAAGGAAAGTGGCGATGAATGCGGCGGAAGGAGTGATGTCGGAGGCGGGTGTGAGTGAGTGCTGTGTGCGTGCGAGGGAGAGGGCGGCCGCTCGATACGGCAGTGTTGTAGGGGCGTCCCGCGCCCCGCGCGTGCTTCAATACTGTTATGTAATTCAGCGCAGGGCCGGCGTGTAATTATCATTTGAGTAGTCTCCTACTGAAATGGTTGCAGTGCCCAAATGGTTAATTGGATGGGTTGTTGGTATATCTGAGTGCACGCTGTGCTATTACTATCAACATTTATGATCTAGATTTTTTTTGACTATAAGGCTTTTTATTATATTGAAAAAATTAAATAAACTAGTTCTATGAATCATAAGTAGCTATATTATCGTGGTTAATCACCCAAATATCTTGAGTGAAAAATAAATCGCCTGCAAAAAGCGAAAAATGAAATGAATTACGTACGTACTTTTGAAGTTTATGCCAAATGCAGCGTCTGTGTCAAACACCAACTTCAGAAGTGAGTTATTCATTTCACATAATTTTATTTTTCTCTTCATTAAGGCGGTTTATTTTTTAATAAAAAATATATAAACACGATCGAGAAACCTTTATTTGAAGTTGGTTAAAAATGGCTCGATAACTCTAAACCAATATAAATAAAAAATCTTTTTTTTAACAGATTTTAGTTACAAAAAATAACACTCTATGGTTCGAGCGTAACTTTTGTATGTTAACCGGTTATGCAAATTAATTTGCAACAGACAACAAATGCTACGTGCTCAGGCATTGCTCATAGCCATAACAGGCCGGAAACGTGGACATATCCTACGTTTGAATCATTGTTTGATCTTACTTGCTATACACACTATACCTTTTTTTTTTTTTTTTAACGTGGAGAATCCGTTATGGATACACCAACCGCCGCGGGGGCAGCGGAAGGGTTATGTCGGACTCACACCGACTAAACTCCACGGTGTTCCTCCAAGTCGCTAAGTGGGGGGGTGCACGTGATACGTCTTCACATGCTTCGCCGTGTCCCCCCCATACACACTATACCTAAGTAATCCGACTTCTTAAAATACCTAGGTTTTTAAGTAAATACTGTATGTATAGACAAAAAGGGATGGAGAGATATTGGTAGCGTTTGAGATGTGGTGCTGGAGAAGGATGGAGAAGATAAAATGGACAGAAAGAGTTAAAAAAGAAAATGTACTCAACATTGTCAAGGAAAACAGTACCCTTGTCACGGGTTTGCCGCCGATCTCTTATTATTTATTATTGTGCTAGTATTATTTATTATCTATACACACATACATACATAATATACAGATAAATAAAATTGAAGTGTCTGTTTGTAATTCCAAAATCACAGCTTTTCACTAATTAAAATGCAAGTACTAAGTTAAAAAATTTTTTTTCAAAACTTTTCTCTGTCTGTCTGCCGGTTTGTCCGGGTAAACTCTAAAACGGCTGGACCGATTTTAACGAGACTTTCACTGGTAGGTAGCTAATATTACTAGGATTAACTTACGCTTTACTCTACTTTTATTTAATAAGAGGAGCTCGTGGCAAAGTTGCTAATGCGCCTATCATTCGATCAGCGAAGTAAACCAACCCTAAGCCTAGCCAGTAATTGGATGGGTGACCGCCCGAGTTCCCTCCGTGCCTCTGAGAGCACGTTAAGCCGCCGGTCTCGGTTGCCAATTTAACCCAGATCACAGATTTTCCTCGTTAAAGAGGTTGCGAAGGTCAGCTGGCAGTCGCTTCGTATAAAAATCATGTGATCAGCCACATCGGATTGAATCAAGTGCCGACCCCAATAATGTATGGGATAAGGCCAGGGCGATGAAAAACATTAGTGTGTAAAACCGCGGGGCACAGCTAGTCTATACTCATATGTAAAGCTGAAGAATTTGTATGTTTGCTTGGACGCGCTAGTCCCAGGAACTACTGGCTCCGATTTGAAAAATCATTTCAGTGTTAGATAGCAGATTTATCGAGGAAGCCTTTATCATCACTCTTAGACCAGCCGTGCTTGATATTAAATAATCTTAAAGCCTTAGGGAACAGTTAAGTATAATGGTCGAATAGACATTTAGTAAGGGAAAAAATATTCGTAATCCTGAGTTATATGGTCACTTAGTTTCCCTCCATTAATACCAGCTTACTCCTTCGCATTCTGTTCCATAATGCCTGCCTCTATATTGCTGTGCCAGATGTTCGCATAATCAACTATAACGTGTATGTTTTGAGAATTACTTTGTACTTATTTAAAAGTAATGTAATATTTTTTAAAAGAGTAATTACTGAGTTTCTTGCCAGGTTCTTCGCAGTAAAAGCAACCTTCCGAACCTGGCGGTAGTATGTATTATCCTGTATAATCTTATTCAACCTATTACAACTCGTGGTTTAATACAAGATTGGACTTAACTAGAATTAAAACTATGTCTATCCCTTTCTGAAATCTGTATGACAAAAAGAGATGAAACTACTTTTAAACTTAGGATTATCTTTGGCTATGTTTTGTGATAAAAGGTAAAGAGTTTATTTAAACGCGACATATTAAAATCTAGCGGACTTCACGCGGTTTCACCCGCGTAGTTCCCGTTCCCGTGGGAGTACGGGGATAAAATATAGCCTATATTAATCAGTGATAATGTAACATTCAAATGGTGAAAGAATTTTTAAAATCGGTCCAGTACTTTTTGAACCAATTCCGTACAAACATTTAACAAGCCAACCTTTACAAACCTTTCCTCTCTGTAATATTAGTATTTTCATCATGGATTTTTTCACTTTAATTTATTAAAAAGTTGTCTATATCTGCTGTGAATATAAAAAAAACATAGCATTGTCCATTGTTGCAAGTTATGCATATTGATATGAATGTAATCGTGATTGTACCTGCCTACGATTTACAACAAGAACTATATTATTTTTAGTGATATTTTTCCCGTTATGCAACATTTTCCATTGATGATTCGCTTCTATTTGCCGTAGCGTTATAAAGCCTCAATAAGTGAACTATCCAACACAAAAAGTATTTGTAAGCTTGTTGTTTTACCCGCGTAGAGCTAATTTCATGGGTACCTTATGTTTTTTAAATAAATGTAGCATTAGTTACTCCTTGTAATATTACCTATCCGCCAGTGAAAGTCCCGTACAAATTGGTACAGCCGTTTTGGAGATTAGCCGGAACAAACAGACGGACAGAGAAAAAATTAATAATTGATTTTTCTATGTCAGTATCGCGTATACTTTCATATGCATTTAGTGAAAAGCTGTTTAGTATTAAAAACAGACACTTAAATTTTATTTATCTGTATATAGATATAACTATAGATATAGGTGTATAGATTTCAGTTGCTGTGATGTTCAACCCACCAAACAAACTCCTCAGCTTTATAATATTACTAATATTTAATAGATGTAGAAGCTCAATGTGGCTCTAATCCTTGTTTGACCCGATTATTTCTGATAAATCCGATTAATCACCATCTAATATGCTTATCGATACTGGCCGGGCACAATAAATTGTTCGTGTCCCGGGAAGCCAACCCACCGAATCCATGCCATTGATCGCTCGGAGGCTGTGACGTCACCACAGCGTGCATTATTCGCACCCCGGCCCGCGTTCGGATATCTTGCACGGAATATGTTCTATTGTCTGTGGTTTGAATCAGGCCTGGTTTTGATTAACTCATGTTCTGGTCTACGAAGAGATTCTCATATAATTTAAACTCAATCATTTCATCGCTCACTATTACTTAGTATTATATATTTTATTATATATTAATATAAAGCTGTTCATGAAAGTATATTACCGCTATTAAAAAAAAATATATTATCCAAGTTATATTTTAGTGAGCACCTCCTCGTCGTATCATAAGTGCAATCGAAAATAAACCTTCTTATATTCCTTAATCTTCTAGAAAATGAATAAGATTATCTTGAAAAACACTAGTCAACAAAATCATTGATGTTTGTAACAAGATGATACTTACTGTAGGTACTGTATTCAACTTGTATGTCACATCTATAATTATCAGAACCGAAATTTATCTTATCTTATATCTTTAAACGAGCAATTTTTGTATATATATCTGAATCTGAATCTCTGAAAAGGCTCCAACGATTTTTATGAAATTTTGTATGTTATTATATAGGTAGGTTTCATCTTCAGAAAACATTGTTTTAACCATGTTTTCAGGCAATTGAAAATTGCTACAATATTATAATTTTACTTCGTATAATTTTGCCAATATGTGTCAAGCTATGATATGAGCTCAGATGGAAGGCTTCCAGCTTATCGTATGATAACGAAATCAGATTATACCCCGGTTCGAGTTCTAAATGACACCGATTTGGTTTATTTCCGTTTTTCTTTTATATATATGCTCACGCCATCCCAGAAGGGTCCCCGAAGGGGTAAGCAGAGGAGTTGTAACAACACCCACTTTTCACTATCTGATCAAGTGCCAACGTGACAGAGGGTGAGCCCATCGCCGTCTCAGCCACTATACGCACGTCTTTGAATTACTTCTCAGACACGTGCAGGTTTCCTCACGATGTTTTCCTTCACCGTAAAGTACGTGGTGTGAAATAACTGCACATAAGTTTTTTAGAAAAACTCTTTGGTACAGGCCCCGCTGGGATTCGAACTTGCGTCGCTTTCGTAGCAGGCGACTGCTCTAACCCCGAGGAAACCACGGGTTTTCTTAACTCTTTTTTATCTTTTTTTTTTATGAGAAAGCGTCTAGTTTTTTTCATTTGTGAGAGAAAGTACGTATAGGGAGGTCAAAGAGATGGCACTGGACAGAGACAAGTGGAAAGAAATGCATCGGTTACACCGACAAGAGTTATTATTATTAAATTGATGATGATGATGAGAGAAAGTTTAGTTTTTTGTGAGAAAAAGAAATCGAGGACTCGGTCAAGCAGATACTATACCTTATTAGCTGTCTGTTACCCAACAAACAGACTGCACGCAGCCCTAGGTATAAACAAAAATATTTTTATTAAAATTCCCTTTTAAAACCAGCCATCCACCTTTCGCTGAATATTATTAACGTTGGCTAATTTTGGACGTAGGAAATGTGTTTAATTAACATACCTTCGGGGAAATTGAGTTTTTAACATCGCAGCCCCGCGTCTGGTACCAACTTTATTTATTTTATATTTAACGCGTTTATAGCAACACTAAAATATTTTTTTATACCTTTTTTTTTGCGAAGTAACTCAATATTGACGAGGTTGAATAAATAAACCAATTTTACCTTCATTTTTTAAATTGTATGCGAAAAGCCTTTGTATCCAGCGGAAGGCTGTAAAATTTTATCGTATAAATGTATAACATTTTCTAGTTTCCCCTCTCTTTTTTATACTTACCCTGAATTTCAATTCGCATAATGTTGCTTAAAACTCGCATTACTTTTGTGAAAAATCTATCACACGCAGATAGACATTGAGAGATGTTTCTTAATATTAACTCTTGTCGGTGTAACCGATGCCTTTGTTTCCATTCGTCTCTGTCCAGTGCCATCTCTTTGACCTCCTTAAATGTCATGACAGACACCTTGTCCTTAACTTGTCTCATGTATGTTACCTTGGTCTTCCTCTCCCTCTCTTCCCTTCTACCTTACGTTTTTAAAGAAGGTATCATGTCGCACAAGGTGCCCAATCATCTTTCCCCTTCGATTTTAGATTGTTCTCCAAAGTATTCTGTTTTCCTTCACAATGTTTAATACATTTTCATTTGTTACTCTTTCTGCCCACTTTATTTTCTCCATCCTCCTCCAGCACCACATCTCAAACGCTTCTAATATCTTAATCTTAATGTATATGCATTATATATTTTTTATAAGAGCGTACATTAAAAATAATCTCTGAAAATTTAAGATATACTCTAAAAACTATCTCAAAATCAAGTCCATTTCAAACTTAAGGTTCCTTTCAAGCGCTCTGAATAGTTAAACAGGCTTTAAGTAATAAGTGATGTCAGTACTAAGAGTCGAATGAAAGAGAGAAGAAAGTTATGTACCGCAGCATACTACAACTTACCGTTAAATAGATAATTATTATTATTCGTTCGATTGTAATATATCAAAGAGAAACGGTTTGTTGATTGGTTATTTGGTTGGTAGGTTCACAATATTTCGACAGTTCACAATCTCGCGAGATAGATTGTAATATAACGCTATTTACTATTTTACGGTGACATATACATCTGTCACTGTCACACAACTAAACAAGCACTGCAATTAGAGCTAATATGTATATATGTATATATAAGTATTTAGGTGTTTATTTTTTATTTATATAGCATATGTATTATAATTTTTTTGATGAAATATGAATAATTACGTTATTTTTTTTCAAATTAGCACCTGCTTATTGTCTCTGCATCACCCAAAGGTTGACTGGTAGAGGATGCCTATGGCATTAAGTCCGCCTGTGTATCTATTGTGATGCAGGAAGTTTTTAATTAAATAAATATATATTTGCCTGAGGCCTAATAATATTATAAAATTTGAACTCTGTCCCGGGCACGTATTTGCTCCGTCGTTGTGGTTACTTTGGTGTCCGTATCTATTCGAGCCGCAGGCGAAAGGGCCTCCCCAAAATTAATTAGCTTCGTAGTTATACGTTGTTGATCCAATAAATAACTAACTACGACAACCGCTCATAATTTACCTACTTTCCAGGGCTTGAGGATACATGCATTTCCTACCAATATTTTGCTTAAAACATAATTTGTTCTATAGTTACTAGCGGGCGTCACACGGTAGCCTATATTACTCCCAGATAATGTAGCTATCCATTGCTGAAAGAATTTTTGTAATCGGTCCAATCGTTTCGGAGCATATTCAATATAAACACACTTACATACAAATATTTGCTCTTTATAATATTAGTATAGACATTGCTTTATACTGAGTATACAGTGATGAAGTACTTAAGGGCGATTTAATAAATCTCTCGTCCTTTTCTTCTTCCATCTATCTATGCATTGAACATAGGACATGTGAATTTTTGGTACCTTACATTGCTTCAAACCCTGAGAAACTCATGAGCGAAATTATTATAAACGGAAAATGTATCAAGTTTTTACAAATCAATTTATGGAACACAAAGGTTACTGACTCCTTTGTAATGGCGTGCGGATATGTATTCCGCGTGTTTATAGCAGCAAAAACACATTACGAAATCCTAGAAAGCATTTGTATTTATCGTTTGTCAACATAAAAACTTCTACCGAAGTCTAGATTAGCGGATGGAGGTTATGCGGCTGTATTTCTCCTTTTACCAAACCATAAATGTCCCTGGCGAGGCATATTACTCCTTTGTCCTCCATAAATCCAATATTTGATTCAAATATACAGCCGTTTGAGTGTTCACATACAATTCATCGCGTTATGGAAATGGGAAAATGTATTTGAAAGGCCGTAATCGCACTAAAATATACCTACAAACACTGTTATTCCCTAAAAGCTTTGTTGTGAATTCTCATTGACATCCAAAAAGCAAGATATATTTCGCATCTAATGTTTTTCACATCTAGTGCGTTTAGTAGGATCTTTCGTATAATAGCCTCAATTTAAATGGATATCAAAATTCCGCCAAAGCTTTGGCAACAGATGGCTACATTACGATATTCGATAAAGCGTGAGGTGTTGAATCCGAGTGATTCGATTAAATACGCCACATCGAGTACGATGAGATATGAGCGAGTTAATAGTAGCAGAAATGAAATGGTGATCATTGTTAGAACGAAACAATTCACAGTTGTCGGACAATGATGTGGTACAGAATACTGTGTGTCCTATTTCACGCAAACAAGCATTAACAGACAGGAGGTATACAAACAACGTATCAATATTATATAGATGTCGTCTAATCTCCCCTCCGCCTCATTATACGACCAACGTGACGGAACAAAAGGGAAATTTAAGTGGTGGGGTGGAATTTTCAACTTGGCTTACTTCGACGATGAAGACCATTGAAAGGATAAATATTGAAGTAGAAAGTCAACAATTGAACTCACAAGACTAAACGAGAAACCCAAAATGCTTAGGATAATAATCCTATTTCCGAATACATCGCAGAGAAAGTGTTTCAGACGCGTAACAAACGATGGACTAGTTTTGTAAATTGGCGACATGTAAATTTATATTATGATGGTAATAAATGCTAGCAAATAGACACAGTTATTTGAATTAAGCCACAGACATTTCGCTTGGAAATGACTCGGAAATAAACACGATATTTGGGTCAAACGTAATTACAAGGAAACACTAGTGCCCAAACTTGCTTCATTATTGTCTCGAGTAGACGCGAACTTTCGATAATAGGTACTACTGGGGGAATTGTGCCTCGGGTCATTATGTTGACGAAAGCGTAATTTACTGTCGTTACTTCTTACACTGAGTAAGCTTAAATGCTCAACGACACCCACGATGCTGAAAAGCCTTCAAAGCTTCGTAAAGTGTGTATACCCTCTGAAACCTGAGGCACTGGAGGCAAGATATCACCTTTAACCTCTTATTACAAAACATCGCTTAGACAAGGATTAGACTAATAAGATAAGGGGGAGTCTCCATTCCGATTCTGTTAGTTCCACCTACAGAGAAACTCCCACTTGAGGGCCTACCACCATCTATTTAGGAAGAGCGTATTAAGAACTTCTGGGTTTTGACGTTTCATTTTGGTACTGTTAAATTACACGTCATAGCTAAGAAGTTCTTAATACGCGCTGCTTAAACCATTTTAGTTAGCCCCTTGGTCATATATTACTATGGCCGAACTGGGATGTCTCAAAATAGTCTAAGCGCGTCCCCCGTGCCCTATCAAATTTTGTATTGCGATTTCTCACAGCTTTAGCTCCGGGAGTTATTGCTGCTTAAACGGCAACGGCGATAGTGGAAGGCTTCCAGCCAGGCAAAATGTTTAAGCAACACGGCTAAAGGTGCACGATAGTAGGGCACGAACCTCGTATTATGGCGTTGCTGGTGCTCGAGCTACGGAGCTTGGCTAGTCTGGTTTTAAGTCCGACCAACTGAAAACAGGAGTATTTACTAGGTAATACCGATACCAAAAAGCTTAAAAAAGAATACTATACCTACGTATACAAGTGGAATGTCCAACACTCGATAAACATGCCTCAGATGTGGGTCATGCTACCCTAGCGTCAGCCATTTTGCTTCAGTTACAATTTGTGTGTGCTAGTGTAAAACGCAAAATATGAACGCCTGTTCACAAAATTCTAAGCCGTTTCTTTTCAAATTATACTTAAATGTTCCCCTTATTCCCAAGTTGTTTCTTTGTCACAGAGCTTATCAACTTTTCAACGAAGACTTTACGGCTTCTGTGTAAAACTGAAGTTATTTTCAAGGATAAAAGAAGAGGTGAAGTTTTGTAGGGATCCTAATGGGAAAATCAATTAGTCTGCAAGTCTGTGAAAGTTTTGTAGTATCAACAAAACAGTATTCCAAGAATGAGTTTTGAACCCTTAAAGGGATAAATATTCAGAGTAGTCGACCGTGCAGGGAATGTATTTTATAACAAGACATAAGTACTAGAATTCCTGGAAAGTAGATGCGGACTTGGGTCGTGAAGTTTTCTCTTCATACTGTTCGGCACAAACTAATGAAGTTTGAAGTTGATTCATGAATGTTCTCTATCGTTGTAATATGCAAATAAATTAAGTTCAAATATTTACAAACAACAAGTTTGTAGATTATGAGAAACTAGCTTGCTCTCGCGATGGTATGATTTCACAAGTTTTCAAGCCCGTGAAAACCTTTTAGGGATGGAATTTTTGGAAAACCCTTTCTTAGAGGATAGCTCGCAAAGAAGGCGCCCATCAAATTTCATGTATCCAGGACCAGCGGTTTAGGCTGTGTGTTGATATTAAAAGTCAGTCAGTCAGGACTTTGAGTTTTATATTTATAGGCTAACGGACCTGGCAGACGTTGTCCAGCATATCAACTGCAGCGCCATCTGCCGGGCTGATTTGTGAATCTAAACCATCCTGGGCTACCAAAAAGCATAGGAAAAAAAATCATTGAAATCGGTCCAACCATCAGGAATAGGAGTTCAGTGACATACTCAAGTATTTTTTAATAAAGGAATTATGTATATAAAGATTAATTCCGGGAAAGCCGGGATTAAATCGTCGCTAAAGTAAATGATTGAATCTTGCTTCTCTTATTACTTGCCATCCGAGGCCATCCATTCAGAGTATAAAACCGGATTGGATCCTTGCATACTAAACTTGATTTTTTCCTGGCCTTAAGAGATTCCGGATAGGATGAAATGCTTTTTCCAATGTATATCTTTTTTGTAATGCCTACATGTGGATATTTCTTGAACTTATTATATTCTGATCCTGTATTCGACCTACTAGCGTTACACGTTAATTGAATAACGCCAACGCCTATCTTAAAGCTTCCTTTCAAGCTACCACCGGAGGGGCGTACCTAAGTAATTTACATAAGGTTTAGAAGGGAGATACGGAATATGCTGTGTGCCCAGGAATATCCCAGTGGTTGAGGCAATCTTGTCGTATGCTCACTCACTAAATTTGCTTTGCAAATATTTAAATCTTGACGAGATCGAGAATTTAGGATGCCTTTTGAGCTAGCTATTTTAAAAGTTCTATCTTCCTTTATTTTTTTGTCGTAACAATTATTATATATTCTTCTTATTTTGTTTATATTTTCAGTTGCACCTGTTTAAGCTCCGTCCATTTCCCTGTCTTCTGTTTTGTCCTCTGTTCCTAGTGCTACTTGTTTGACTTCATTTTACTGGGAATGGTAATGGTACCATGGTACTTATTGTTAATTCGAGGCGACCAAGCTTTTGAATCAAAATAGGTTGCTTAAAGCATGCCTTTAAGACACAAACCTATTTAATTCAAAGTTTGTTCAGCAACAACACAAATAGTGTTTACATGCATCGTCGCCAAACACGATGAATTTAATAATTAAGTTGCAAGACAATGAGATCAAAGACAGAAACAGATTTACGCTTAAAGGCACGCTGATAAATAGGACCGTACATCGTGGATAACCACAAATCTGCACGGAGTTAGGAGTACTAATGTTGTTCCAATAAATTACTTAATTGCTTCCCTGGCACTGTATGGCGCTCAATGTAACGAAATGGAAGCAATTACACTTAATAAGATGGTATGAGAATTGTTAGGAGCCGTTCGATATTTTTCTCCAAATAAACCTTTGTTATTGGTTGCAAGAACAACCTGACACGTGTTTTCCTGGCGAGTTCACCTCATTGAATTGACACCGTTGACTTAGTAAACATGTTTAATATTCATAGATTTCGATGAATAATTGAATATGTAAGATCGGTTTTAATGATGCCAGACTCAAACGATCTCCACTCGATTAGATCTCATAAGGAATGCTTTTTAAATCATTATAAAACTGTAACACTGTATCTGTAAATTTAAGTAAAAAGGTTAAGCATTGTATTAAGAAGTGTATACATATGCTCAAGCCATCCCAGAAGGGTCCCCGAAGAGGTAAGCAGAGGTGTTGTAACGAAGAATTAAGAAGTCTTATTCCTAAACCCAGTTGTTGGACTTCAGAGTTGTATAAACTGACTATAAAATATTGTTAAAGAACTGGTTGGGCGAACAATTAAGTAAATGTCAAAAATATCTTTATTCGATTAGACTTTTTACAAAGTACTTTCAAGTCGTCAGAATGACATAATTATACAGGATTATACATGCTACCGCCAGGTTCAGATGGTTGCTTTTACTGACAAGAACCTGGCAAGAATCTCAGTAATTACTCTTTTCAAAAATATTATACAATTTATGCAACAAATTAGTTGTAACATTTTAAAATTGTGAGCTGACTTTGTAACTTTCACTTCACTATTTGCATTAATCGCCCATGTTCTTCTAGGTAAAACTATTTTAAAGCTAAAGTCTGCAAGTCAAGCCTTACTGTCTGTCTGTTTGTTTGACTGAGCTTCACGGGGAATTTACTTGGCCAAGAACATAAGAGTACGTAAGTCGCAGGTCAAAGGTACTGTCTATAATTTCGATCAACGTCAATAAAATAAGGTCAATTGATTTCATAAAATGTAAGTGTCCGATTCGGCGACAGGTGGAGCACACGACCCGTGGAAGTGAAATTTGTTAATGAGGGCTGGACCTTTCTGGCTTCGGCTATTGTACTGGAGCTCGGAAAGTTTTCCTCTCCATATTTTTTGTTGATCATTTGTTTTCCGTTCAAACAATGTTGGATATTTTATGTTGCTAAAATAAAATACAACTGTTTTCGTTATGGAGACAATTTTATCTTAGATTTTGGTCCTTCGAATATCTTAAAACTTCCTGCATTTAAATATATGCACAGGCAGATTTAGGGCCTTAGGCGCTCTTTACCAGTCAACCGTATGACGGTGATAAAATCATCACGATCTTTAACGTTGGCACTTAATCATCTTCGGTGAAGAGTGGGTGATGTTATTATTACACCTCTGCACACCCCTTCGGTGATACCTAACCCAACCTTTGGGTGATGTAGGTACAGGTATGGCAGGTGTTACATTCGGTGATGACTCAGATACATTACTCAATTATTGGAAAGGAATCTCGGAAACGATAACAAGTCGTACTATTTCCTTATCATTTCTATCAGTTCGTGTCACATCAAATGTTATTATATATTATCGTGGTAAACACGAAACGATGGCTCATAGATTAAGGTCGGCAGTTCAATCTGTGTTCATTAAAGTCTCACAATCAATACCCGAGTTGAATTATGAGAAGTTCGACGAGACGTTAGGGACATTAGGGACGAGAATTGATATTGATGATGGTTTTCGAAGACATAATATATTTTGTCAATGAATTCTGGATAATTTGATATAACCCCTATATATATATTAGTAGCCTGAGACCGTAAAGCGTGAGTCCATCACTCACTCTCTGTCTCGTTCGCACTCTTATTTGGTAAAATGTAGGTGTTGTTGTTACAACACCTCTGCTTATCCCTTCGGGGACCCTTTTGGGATGACGTGAGCATATAGTAGCAGCTTATGTCGAGGTGGGAATGTCAACTGATACTAAAACACGCTGAGCGCTGAGTTCAGATAGCTAGGACTAGGAATTTTATATTTATAGACTAGCTTTGCCCCGCGGTTTCACCCGCGTAGACTTGTCTCAGCCCGATCGGCTTAAAATTGACAAAGTTTCATACAAACTTTCATCCCCTATTTTATCCCCTTGGGTACCCCCAAGGGGATAAAATAGGGGATGAATTAATCTAAATCCTTTCATAGCGGATTCCTACGTCATAACATCTACCTGCATGCCAAATTTCAGCCCGATCCGCCCCGTGGTTTGGGCTGTGCGTTGATAGATCACTATGTCAGTCAGTCAGTCACCTTTGAGTTATATTTATTTAGATTCGTACAGTAATGATCTCGTGTAACCTCAACTCAATTTAACCCTGATAATAAGAATGATGGCGATGCTTAAACAATAAAAGTACATAAAGTAACTTTCTCATCACAAACTTGTAGATAAGACATAGAAAGGGAATTTCTCCAGAGTATGCTTCTGACTCTGGCTGTGGTTACGTTGAACTGCTTCAGCATTGAACATACATAGTTTCCCTTATACTTAACGACTAGCCCTCGTTTGCGTTACTCAGATTGTGTTCCATTACAATTCTACTTGTATAGAGATGGTTTCACTAGCTATGAGCGCTAATGTTGAATGCACAATAGTCATTGTAAATTCTGTCTCTGTGTCTGTATGCCATGACGCGAATACATGCGCACTCATCCCCAATTTTCCGATGAGCTATAAAATTAAATTAAATTGTTAATCTGTACAAGAGCCGTGGTGGTCTCGGGGTTTGAGCAGCCTGCTACGCAAGCGACGCAAATTCGAATCACAGCGGGGCTTGCACCAATGAGATTTTCTAAAAAACTTATGTACAGTGATTTCACACCACGTGCTTTACGGTGAAGGAAAACATCGTGAGGAAACCTGCATATTTCTGAGAAGTATTTCAAAGACGTATATATAGTGCCTGAGACGGCGTTTGACTCACCATCTGTCACGTTGGTACTTAGTCAAATTCAGTGAAAAGTGGGTGTTATGATAACAATACCTCTGCCTACCCCTTCGGGGAATACAGGCGTGAGCATATGTATGTATGTAATCTGTACATCAGAGTAAATCTACTTATCCGATTTTGTCTTTAAAATCTCTTAGTTTTACTGAAAGTTAGGACTAGTTAGTGTATCTATGTCAACTTACCACATGCCCGAAGGTTACACCTTCTACCCACGCACCAAATAATTCCATCCTGCCTTGAATATTTAATGTTTTCTGAATACCGATATTTTCCTAGAATTTCCCGGGACGCGTCAGAGAGTCTATAAATAATTATATTATATTATATTTTTATCATAAATAATGATTATACGTTTTCCGAAGAATTCGTGGGTTATTCCCTAAATAGGTACCTCTAGTCCTGGAGGACCTTGGTATATTTTTATCTTGATACGCTGAATTAAAAGCTAGCCTTTTATTTTCCGGCAGAAAAAAATATACCTTATTATAAAACATGGTTTAAACCAAAATTAGACGAACTCTGACTAAAACTCTGTCCATCCCTTTTGAAATCCGTATCACAGAAAGAGATGGAACTTTTGAACCAAGAATTATCTTTGGCTTTTTGTAAGGGGGAAAGAGGTCTTGCTTGGTTGAGGTAAGATTATACACACAGATAAACAAAATTAAGTGTTTGTTTGTAATTCCAAATAAACAGCTGTTCACTAAATACATAATAGAGTATATATAAAAAAACTGTCTGTTTTTTTCGGCTGGAAGGATATCAACGAGATGGCTAACTTAGGCTATTTAAAATTGTATAATCATTAGGGTTCCCCAAGCCACTAATGAAATTAATCTATGCAAGTAAAACCACGGGGTATAGCTAGTATTATAATGAGAGCGTTTCCCTATGGTTTTGTCATATTTGAGAGTTCAATAAATAATAAAAAGAGCGAAAACGAAGTACCAATTTGTACAAGAATAGAATTGAATTGGTACAGCATAGAGCATAAAAGTCGTGGTGGCTTCGGGGTTTGTGCTACGCAAGCGACGCAAGTTCGAATCCCAACGGGGCCTGTACCAATGAGATTTTCTAAAAACTTATGTGCAGTGATTTCACACCACGTGCTTTACGGAGAAGGAAAACATCGTGAGGAAACCTGCATATGTCTGAGAAGTAATTCAAAGACATATGCCTAGTGCCTCAGACAGCGACGGACTCACCCTCTGACACGTGGGTGTTGTTGTTACAACACCTCTGCTTGCCCCTTCGGGAACCCTTCTTCGGGAGCATCCATTTTTGCATCGAACATACTGGTAACATATATTATGGCAACTTATTCCCTGGACAAGGTATAGAAGTCCTAATATCATCCGGCAGGGGTAAGTGTAATTTGTTGAAGAGCCGCGAAAGCCTCCGGGCCATTTGTTGAATGTTTGATGCGTAAATATCTGAGCGGGGATTACCTCAGGATGCGGTTAAACGGGGTTACATTGCCAACTTGGAGATATTATATTTTTATCTGACTATTTGCGTTTCTTGCGAAAAGGGTCTGGTGGATTTGACAGGGGCAATAAGGTCTAAGTTTCTGTTTAGCTTACCTTCACAGAATCTGCTCTAATCTTCTCAGTAAAAGCAACCTTGCGAACCTGGCGGTAGCATGTATAATCCTGTCATATCTGGTTGATCGAGCTGTGCTCGGTTTCTTCTTCACACAAAAAAAGGAAAAAGCAAAAAATTCCGGTGAACATCGAACCGGGGTACTCTAGTTCCGTTATCGCACCGTAGCTGGAAGCCTCACCTTTGAGCTACCATAACTTGACAGATTTCGGCGAAATTTGCTGTCTTGTAATGATATTGTATGAGTTTTTCGGTGCCTGAAAGATGGTAAAAACGATGTTCTCCAGAAATGATACCTAGCTAGATCAATTTTTTGCCCCTGAAACCTCTTACATGCAAAATTTCATGAAAATCATTGGTGCCGTTTCCGAGATTGCGATTATATATATACAAGAAATGCTCGTTTAACGATATAAGACGAGATAATTATGTCATTCTGACGATTTGAAAGTACTTTGTAAAAAGTCTAATCGAATAAAGATATTTTTGACTTTGACTATTGGTAAGGCGACTTGTCTCTTGTAAACATTTTAACCAGTATTACAAAACATGTTACAAACTAAGCCCGAACTAAAAGTAACTCTTTAACCGACTTCAAAAAAGGAGGAGGATATAAATTCGACTGTATGTTTTTTTTTATGTTTATCACCTCAGAACTGTTGACTGGGTGAACCGATTTCGATGATTCTTTTATTTTTATTTTATGGTGATGCATCCCAAGTGGTCCATTTTAATTTGGTTCAGTTCTGATGACGACATCAGAGAAGTATCTGTAAGAAATAACTTGACTTCTGGGTAAGATGAAACCTTTCGGAAGAAATCAGGCAAGCGCGAAATCCTTTGACAAAACCAGCTAGTTATCCAACTTAGCCAAAAACTAACCTCAATCAAGAATAAGTAATACGATTCAATGATAGTTGCTAATCAGTTAAATTGAACCAATATTGTGATTTGTGTGTAAAATTTGGGCGGTTTTCAACCCATCTGCCAATCGAACCGTAGCTTAACCACAAGCTGTGCCCAAAGTTGGCCATCGATCGTTGGTCGACTGCGTGAATGGGTTTATGACGTACGTGAATAGTTTTATATTCAGTAAGTTGCAGGAGTATCTTTGAGGTATTGATTTGTTTTTGAATGTTATTATCTGTATAGCTGTGCCGTGCGGTTTCACCCGCGTAGATTTAATTGAATTCCCGCGGAACCCGAAATGTTTTTTTTAATAGAACAGCCTAAGTTACTCCATGTAAAATTTGCTATTTACCAGTGTAAGTCCCGTTAAAATCGGTCCAGCCGTTTCAGAGATTACCCGGAAGAAACAGACAGACAGACAGAGAAAAATTTTAGAAATTGTTTTTTTATCAATACCGTATATACTTTCAAATGAATTTAGTGAAAATCTGTTATTTTGGAATTACATACAAACACTTTAATTTTATTTATCTGTATAGATGAATAGATAAGTTTTTCTACGCATAGTCAAGAGTTTCGTTCTCAGTGCCATACTTCTATCACCTCTACACCTTTTACCAGCTAATTAAGGCTAGAGTTACCATATGTATGTATTTTCGGGTTACGTCAATCAATTTGTAAAAATTCAGTTAACTATGTTCAGCCGTGAAATGACAGACAATTTATTTACGTAGATGGCGCCGCACATTACATATATTGATGTTCTCCTCATATGTCAACTGATAGGACACTTTTCCCATTTATGATATTGATGTATATACATATATGATATGTATCCATACATCAAACCATGCTTAAACGAAGACTGGAATAAAACTATGTCCATCCCTTTTTAAATCCAGATACAGAAAGAGATGGAGCTACTTTTAAGCCGATGACTATCTCAGTCTATGTTTTGTAACAAGGGGGATAGTCGCAAGCCTAATGCTTTTGCGTAAAGAGTTAGAAATGAATCTCCGTAAGGATATCGTCCCTCAACCGACCGCCGTTCGGAGGGGATGGAATGGCTATAAATACAATGTGACGACGCTGGCTAGAACGTTTTGTGCGCTCAGCAAATGGGGAGCAACTGCTATACTTGGTTATAGGCTAACGCAGATAACCCCACGCTTGAAGTTCACAGATTTTCAAATAATGTCTTGTAATGCATCCGTTTACTTGACAGAACCTGGTTGACCGAGGTGTGGTCGGTTTCTTGTCAATAACGACAGTTTCTCATATATGTATGGTGATAAAATAGGAATAAAAAACTGAGCCGGTGAACGTCAGTCTCAAACCGTCTAGTTTCGTTGTCGCCCCGTAGGCTGAAAGCGTTACGTCTGAGCTACCATAACTTGACAGATGTCGGCGAAATTAGCTGTCGTAATGATATTTTATGAGTTTTCAGTACCTGAAAACATGGTCAAAACGATGTTTTCCAAATGAAACCTAGCTAGATCTATGTTTGCCCCTGAATTCATGAACACACGAAAATTCATGAACATCGTTGGAGCCGTTTTCGGTATTCAGATGGATTCGGTATGTATATTTATACAAGAATGGCTCGTTTAGAGGTATGATTTTTCCAGTTTTCAAGTATTGTGGCGCACCCCCGACTCGGGTCGCTCGCTCTCCGGGATCATTATTATTTACTATAAAATAAAATTAATATACTGTTTTTCCCTTTTTATTCCTTTCCTTGCATCCTCATTCTTTATCTGACAACTTCAACTTTTTTCTTTTTTCGAATTATTTCTGGATTATTTTTAATATCTTTTATAAAGTTTAAGCATTAAACGAAAAAGGTTTCAACTTGCTTGTAAGGCTGAGGCCTTACAGTACATATATACTATATAGTTGTGTGCGAAGGGTTGTAAGGAATAAAAATAAAGGCAACGCGACGCATTGTGTGTGTCGGACACAAATAGCTCACCTTGACGGGTTTCCCGGCTCTTATTGCATTGTCTCAGATGCGCTGTGCATTTTATTGTGTAACCGACGTATCTTGCCACATATCTTGCGGTGAATTATTGTGCAGACGTGATTTGGGGGGGATTTTCCTCCTTGCATAGTTTAGTCGCTGTTAAATATTAAGGTAGTCTCTTACATTTTTAGGCTTTCTTGAATAGAACTGAAATTCGACGCTCTAATTTGAGATGAATTAGCCCAAAACTTACGGTTTGGGTACTGTATCAGGCCTCCTTTGTACGCCTATGGAACCTGAGATCCGAAACTAGCGTCCATAAAGTTTATTTTTCCATCAGTAACTTATGTACCTACGAACGGATAACTCAAAGCCAAGTCCTAAGGTTTGAAAATATCATTGCAACATGGAAGGATTGTTATTTTAAAATGTAACTCGAAAGTGTGGATCCGCTGGCCCGCTATCTAGTAATAAACTGTCGATCAAACCTGTATCGAAAGTTATTTCGCATAGAAGATTCATTGCTCTCTCAGGTCACCATGGAATATATTCCCCAGCGATATTCGGTTGCGAGGGAACTCTCAACACATTATAAGCTTTACAAGAAGAAGGAAATAGGCCGTTCTGATCCCCAATTTTGATCCACTCTTGGTTATTCTTTTGTTTTATGATCCACCTTAAATTTTGTCATTAGGTCTGATCCGCTGATAAATGGGGATCAGAACAAGAAATGAGGCCTATTTTTTAAATAATAACGTTTGTTTCATTGCGCATGAGGGTTGTCAAACTTAAAGATTTTAAAATTTACTCTTTTATTTACGTGGTTGACCAAGCTCTGCTCGGTTGACGTTTAGCATGTGGCAAACGGCGGTCTCTGCCTACCCCCATGGGATACAGGCGTGGGCATATGTATGGATGTATGTATGCTGGAAAAGAATAATACAGGGAAATAAACGGACCGGTAATATTAGGACTCGAACCGGGGTATTCTAGTTTTGTTAGCGGCCCATACACTGGAAACTTTACGTCTGAGCTATCATGACGGATGTCGGCGAAATTTACTGTCGTATTGTAATGATATTGTAGGAGATTTTCATTGCCTGAAAACATAGCCAAAATGATATTTTCAGAAAATGAAACCTAGCTACTTAGATCAATTAGTTGCCTCCGAAACCTCCAACATACGAAATTTGAAGAAACTCATTGGAGCTGTTTCCGAGATTCAAATTCTATATAGGTATATTTACAAGAATTGATCGTCCGATCGCGTATCTTATACCTTATAAGATACGCGACCCTTATTGACGCTACTGCAATTCTGCTTATAATCTCGTGAATGTGCACGTAATTTTGAATGATTTGTTCCTAGATTCCTTACTGCTTATATTTATACTGTGCTCAACTTGTGACCGGCGGAATTGATTCAATTAATACTAATACAACTAATATGTATTGCATTTCGGTGCATAAGGCCAGTGTATTCTCAAGAGGTTCATTGTGATCTGATTTAGATGAAAGTAGGGTTGCTGTGTAGCTGTGGCGTTCTTTATTTCATCTTTAAGAAGTTTTTCACACGCACTGAAGGCTGAAGGTCTGTCTTGATTAGGTGATTTTTTTGGACGCTATTAAAATATGGCTTCACAATACGCCACAGAATAAATATAAGCTTATGTACAGACACTGCAATTTTATATGTATGTATAGACAGCCGTGAGAAGTAATATCTTACGCGTCTTGACTTCGTCTAAAAGAAGCGAATCTATTCCTGCGGCCTATATGTTAGTGTTTCTGGGTCAATAGGAGCCTCCGAGGCAAGTGGCGGGGCGAGTGGTTGTGTTATCGGAACTATTGTTGCCTCGCTCCGCTACATGTCCTCGTATGCTTGCACCAGTTGGAAAATTGCTTATGATTTATGGTGACGTTTTCCCGTTATTTATTACTAGTGTTGTATTGCTGGTATTTTTTTAATGTCCATATTATTATTATTATTACTCTGTGGTACGACAGAAACGTTTTCGATGTAGGTTCTATGTTAGAAAGTTTTTTATATATGAGCCCGATTTTTCTCACTTCTGGGCAAACGTCTCTTTCTTTCCTCTTTGAATTAACTTTTACCTCAATATATCTGTTTCCCTGAAGCAGCTGGAGATCGTGTAATATTTCGCTTCTTCGAAATTCATATCATATTTGTATTAGATCCGCCGGTAATGAGCGCAGCCTACCGTTAATAATACCTTGTTTACTTTGAGATAACTGCTTCAGAAACACAAATAATACATCTACTATATATCACTGTGAACATCCGGAATACATCTATAATAGTTAATAAATAGCATCGTTATTAAACCTTAGTGTCACGTCTTGAAGTTGGGGGGATCGTGCGTCGGAACTCGGATCACAAAATAAAAAATAACTGAAGTTCGGCTTTCACTCATACCAAAGCCACTATTCATATTAACCCCGATTCTCCGAGATCCAAGCGCAGGGAAGCAGGAAAGCGCAGGGATCGTAGCATATGACCAACAATAAATAATGTTCGGACATTTCCTCACAGCGTCATCTAGTCCCAAACTAAACAAACTTTTTAATAATGCATACCAAACACTCAGACAAAAGGCAAATATTTGCCCTGACGCGGGAATCGAACCCGCGACACTTAGAAAAGCAGTCAGTATAAAAAAATTACATATCTTTATTTGATTTGACTTTTAACAATTGAAACACATTGAAATCGTCAGAACGACACACATCTAAAAAACAAACATCTAATTAAAAAAAAATTACAATTTTGATTAATACAATAGAAATCACAAAATATTTAAGCCCATGGACACAATTCCAGTGCACAAAACTTGATAAAAAATATAAAACCTATAAGTAGGTACTACGTATAATTGCGTAGCTTGAGATCAGGTATAATAACCACTAGACCAAAGAGTCGTAAAACAACGCGTGTACATCGATTGTCGAGTAATATTGGAAGCCGACTTTGGAATACGTTTGTATATTGTGTCTAAATGCTTCAGGGTTGTTCCGCGCATCCCCCTAGCGCAGCTCGCGCCGGCAGTCCACCCTCACCCGTCACGTCGCACACACGTCTCATTCTCAACTCGCACACAATGACTATATAATAGTACCTTAACTATACGTGAAGTGCAGTAGTTCTTGAGCATAGTGTCGTGGTTCGTGTTGAAGATAACCCGGTGAGTTTGTATCAACGCGCAGGTAAATTTGACAAGCGTACGAAAGATGGCGCTGCACACTAGCGTCCGTAATGCGGCTGATATCGTTTTGTAACTTTGCACCGAAAGTTGGTGAAAAATCGTACTCCTGTTGTTGCGGTTCGGTTGAAGTAACCGCTTACTGTCAGGGATTTTTTGCCGCTTTTGCAGTGGAGAGATGTTAATTATGTAATTATTATGCGTATGTTTTGGAACGTTAGTCTTTTGGTTCCTTATCTCGCGCAGTAGATTTCATATAAGTAGCTATTTTGATATCTTTCCTTTTAAATTTACTATTGTTTGTAGGTACTCAATACTCTAAATAGAATTAGATCACGGACAGTCAGATAGTGAAACTTGATTTGTATTTTAACCTAAAAGAGTGATTTGTAGCGATGAAAAAGTCGATAAAATATAATGTTATAAAGTTCTTATATTTCAACAGACCATAAGGAATTAATAGCGATTCTTGATGGATAGGTATTTACCTATCCATTTGGTACGAACCAAATCTTACCTACTCAATCCACATAACACTTGCATAACTAGCTTTAGTCCGCATCTACGTCCGTCTAACATTCTTTAAGTACCCAAAGTTCGCACTTAAATGGAGTTTTGGCAAAATCTCTTCGGTGGTTCGGTCACGACAGAATAGGTAACGGACAAATACAGACAAATTCCCATTTATCACGCTTATATGTGTTGGGAAAGCGTTTACGGCGTTAACTGACGTTTTTATTTGATGTCGCATAAACAGAGTCAAAAGTCACATAACAACTTTAGAATGTATAAATCAATAAGTGGGACCGTGCTGTGAAGAAGGCTGGGGTTGATGTCTTCAAAGAATCTATTTAAGACCCTATGTCTTTCGATTTAGAACTTATTATGCTCTACGCTCTGAGCTGTATTGAATGTTAAAACTATTCATATACAGTTTTCATCAAAATTGGCGTTGCGGATCAGCCGCGATAAGGAGACAGAGATACTACTTATTTTTCCAAAAGACTGCACCTCACGACAGATCGCACAATGATAATGTTTCACTGAATCTGTAAATTCTCACCCCATCCGCGGGAGTCAAAGCGACGACACAAGCACACAAATGCTGTATACTAACCACCAGACCAACGGTGTTGTGTTCAAAGTCATACAAGCTGTGCCTCGCAGATTCCTCGCGTAAGATTAACAAGAAAAAGCATGGTACTTTATTTTCCATTGACTTTACACCTATTCGCTGCAGCGTGGTGATTAGAAAGCTAAAGCCTTCCTCGATGAATAAACTGTTCAACACAAAATAATATTACGATTGTAATCAGTAATTCCTGAGATTAGTGGTCAGCCAAACAAACTAATTAGCTTTATAATATTTGTATAAACTTTTCACACACTTTCCTTTAGCTTTTGTATTTTGTATTTAAGAGCTACTGGTCGGTGTGGAGCGGCGGAAGAGTCACAAGTAACACTAAAGGCCAGTAGACAAAGTGATATTATCCTAAATAACATTTTGTATCGCTTTTATTAACGCAAGCGGCTTCCAGCCTACAGTAGCCATAGACAAAGTAACATATTCCACGCGCTAATCTTCAAGTAATCAATATGTTACGTTACTTCTAATCATTATTTGCTTAAAGTCTTAAGTCAATTGATGATTTAATCCAGCAACGTTACGTGTAGATTATATACTTTGAAGTGAAATAACATGAACTAATATCTGAGAAGTAATTCAAAGATGTATGTATAGTGCCTGAGACGGCGATGGACCCTCTGTCACTTAATCATATTCAGTAAAACACCTCTGCTTACCCCTTCGGAGACCCTTCTGGCGTGAGCATATATAACAGTAACATTATTTAACTTGACAAGGAATTTATTGAAAACACTTTTATTAAAACCTAAGGATACCAAGTGACATTCTAAACATTTTATTTTATACTAGCGGACCTCACGCGGTTTCACCCGCGTAGTTCCCGTTCCTGTGGGAGTACGGGGATAAAATAAAGCCTGTGTTACTCGCTGATGATGTAGCTATCCAATGGTGAAAGAATTTTTGAAATCGGTCCAGTAGTTTTTGAGCCTATTCATTACAACCAAACAAACAAAGATTTCCTCTTTATAATATTAGTGTAGATATATAATTTGTATATCAAATCACCTAATAATGTCTTAATATCGTAATACATTTGACATGCCGAAATATACGAAATTTTAGACTTTTTTAGTAACGAATCCTTTCGGGTGGCTGGTGTAAATCAATCAGTTGTAAACAAAGGGTTTGTCCAAGCACCGTGCCATTAGCCTCGTTTAGTGGCGGCGCACGCCCTCGCGACCCTGATCATACGTAGGGAACTGCGGAGTATATAGCCTCTACATATATAGGACATAGCGCCGCCAGTAATTTGTACAACATATTTACGATAGGACGTAACACAAATGTCCAATTTTACTTAGGGGTCATAAAGTGACAGAAAAACATTTTTACGTCAAAGTCAAATTCAAAAATATGTTTATTCGATTAGACTTTTTACAAAGTACTTTCAAATTGTCAGAATGACATAATTATATAGGATTATACATGCTACCGCCAGGTTTGGAAGGTTGCTTTTACTGAGTAGAATCTGGCAAGAAAGTCAGTAATTACTCTTTTCAAAAATATTATACAATTTTAAAAATACGAAATAAATCACTTAAGAAATATAAGCCTATGGACACAGCTCCAATGCAAAAAAGTCGATAAAAATTTACGTAAAGAAAAATCTAGTATTTCTATTTATATCCAAATGCGTAGCTTGAGATGACCAGCCCTACAAGCAGCACCTATTCAGAAGTATGACGCGAATGCCAGCCATTGACCTCCTCAACTATCTATATTCTGTACTTCAAGTAAAACGTTTGTACATGTTTAAACTATGATAACATTCAATTGCTTATTTAGTGAAACTGGTGCGGCTCAAATTGAGTTGATCTACCATGGTTGGAATTTAACAACAAACCGTCTCGAAAATGTATCAACAGGGCGCAGAAATTATCGTCTACATGTCGCGGCCGGTGTATACCTTTTTGGACTTTACATATTATTACAGTGGAAATAAAAGCAATACGTAATAATGCGGATCCTAATAACACTCAAAAAAAAACATTTTGCGTGCCCCTCCATCACCTATGCCATAAAACTTACCAAATATCAGCGTTAATATTATTCAGGTATTCCATCACCGTAGAACAAAAGTCTCCAGAGCTCATAGCTAACAGTTTACCTTTTCGATCTTAATAACGTCTTGAGCATTATGAAGTATTTATTATTAAACAGCTTTAAGTAAATAGGAATTTTCCCAACTGATTGATGGGCGTAACATCAACGTGGGCGTGCGGGCGATGTTATTTTGGGGAAATACCGGGAATTATCTTAAACACACTTATACCGAATATGTTTACCAACGTCGTATGGAAATAGAAATATCATTATCTTTACAAGGCAGCCATCTTGCTTGACAATTTGGAAACATTATGTCGTATTCTTTAACAAGAAAAGCAATAATAAAATAACAATTATTATTTTTAAGAATTGTAATGTTTGCTTTTGGGCTATAATCGACATATAGAGATAGGTACTATCTTGCGCCTGCCGCTTCGCCTGTTTTCAAAAACAAACTTTCATCTCCAATTTCACACTTATAGGGCTAGAGTTTCGACATACCCATATTTGTGTATTCTATATATACACACTACTAATTTCGAAAAATTTCTGATCTTAGGCTTTGTGTTGATGTTTAGTCAGTCAGTCAGTCAGTCAATCAGGACTTTGTACTTTATATGTATATGGATAGGACATGGCTCTCTCAGTCACTCAAAGGTAGGCAAAGGTGTAAGAACACTCATTTTAATCACTGGTTAAGATTCTTAACTAGTAATAGTCGCTTAACTACCAATTTAACATCTTTGGCAATCGTTATAGGTCAGTCAGAGAAAGCCTAAGAAATTCCGACAGCTGGTTTAACCTAAATTGTCGATTTTCCTCGAATACGGGGTTACGAAGGTCATATGGCAGTCATTTCGTATAAAAATCAGGTGATCAGCCGTATGGGATAAGGCCAGGGACGATGATGAGTCGCTTAATTAGTGAATTCTACGTTGAATGATAGAGTACTTATAAAGCTAAATAAATTTAAAACGAGAGAGTCAGATTCAAGTAAGGCGGCAATATTCCGATGATGAACACTTAAGTTAATTAATTCTAATGAATGTTGATTAGTTTTTGATCAGACAGATCAAAGGCTCGGCGCAGACTACTTGTGAACTCAATTGCCACTTGCCAGTACCTAATACAGTCGGATTCCAAGTACTTTGCGATGATGTTCAGCTTAATATACAATTAAATTTGAAGTTTCTGTCTGTGTTAGCACTTGACCGTTCTGGCGAGACATTTATTCTTACTTAAAAATCTTATATTTTTTTAATAAAAATTTAAAGTCTCAAGAATAACTCATTTATACTAATATATTAAGCTGAAATCTCAAGAACTATGAGTCAGATTTCAAAAATATTTCAGTGTAAGCATTAAGGAAGGCTTTAAGTAAGGCTAATGGAAATGATTTATTCAGTTTAGGCCCTGGTAAGGCACTTATGAATGTCGAAGAATTTACCACTGGTTCGGAAACTAGGCTTCTGAGAAGAACCGACAAGAAACTCAGCTGGCATCATATACATTTCATTTCATCATCATCGATATCAGAGGAGACCGAAGAACTGGCAGCTACCTCGGACAAAGAATTAGTCTTGCCATTCAAAGGGAGAATGCTGCCAGTATCTTCGGAACCTTGCCTACAGGGACTCCTTTTAATAATATATTTTAGTAATTAGATTATATTTTTTAAGGTAAAATAAATTAATAATGTGATAGGATACGATAAATGTTTATTATCCTTAGTAAATAATTATGAATTACAATAAAATTAATTACACAATTGATGTAACTATTTCAAGCGGACTAAGTCGCAGGTTATTATATGGTTAAGGGTTACGATATCCTAATGAAGAGGTTGTCAAGGAATGGTATAAAAAAGCTTTAATAAAATCGTCGCAATGACCTAGTTAAACAGCATTGTGTCCATTGATATAACACAATGCGACTTGGCACCTGAATACCTGACATTGCGGTGGTTCCAATCGGGCCGAGATAACAATGCTGGAACTACTTGAAAATTTACTATTTCTAACATAAATATATTATCAATTCTATTGCGCTGAAACTTTTGCTTAAACAAAGATAGCAGTCGTGCAGTCCGTCTGATAGTAAACTACCGTGTTGGCCTAGTGGTTAGTAAGTTCAATTACCGATCACGAGGGTTCAAGTCGGGAAAAGTAGATATTGGGTTTTTCTGTCAAGGAATTGAGAATAAATGCCCTGATTTTGGAAGTTGGCGGTGTTTCCACCCCGTGCCTCGGACAGCACGGTAAGCCGCCTACGCCTGATCAATTCAATTCAAAATATCTTTTCAAATCGTCAGAACGATACGATTATACAGTATTATGCCGCCAGGTTCGAAATATTACTTTTACTGAGAAGAACTCTCCGGTGGAGTCGGATTGCCTCCCATCGGACGAGAGTGTAGGAATAAAGAGTGCACCTATGCTTGCGCACACACTTGTGCACTATAATGTCTCCTGAGCTGATGGCTAATCCCATTTGAGATTAGCCGCCATGACCAAAATTCGGTTAGGAGATCATTTTTAGTAATCCGCTACTGCAGCCTAAGAACGAGGACGACACCAAAGTCCCTTATGCGTTGCCTACATTATGAGGGACTATCTTGCGCCGTCAACATTGCCTGCGTGGCACTAAGATTTTACAAACTTTCAACCTTCATTTAGGGTTAGAATTACGGCAAACCCTTTGTCGATGCCTACACTTTACAAAGAATACACCCTCCAAATTTGGACTAGGATTCCGATATATCTAACACAGGGCTTATTATAATATAATGTCTGTATTCCCGACATATATTTGCCACGTTACTTGGTTATTCCGATAAGCATACACCTGAAGGCTACGCAAATAAGCTCTGTTTATTTCTGAATAGGTTAATTCAATGCTTGCCAATGTTAGTTGAGGTTTCATTAACGGTACAATGAACAAGAATTATCAAATTTAAAGCTATTTTAGAACATAATGCTTCATCATCATCATGATTTTAGAGTAACAACTCATGTCGGTGTAACCGATGCAACTCTTTTCATTAGTCTCTGTCAAGTGCCATCTCCAATTTTCTTTAATTTGTCTCATGTATGTTAGCCTTGGTCTTCCTCTCCCTCTCTTCCCTTCTACCTTTCCTTCTATTATGTTTTTAAAGAAGCTGTCGCACAATGCGCCTAATCATCTTTCCCCTTCGATTTTTGATTGTTCTCCATAGTGTTCTGCTTACGTTGACAATTTTGAGTTCATTATCATTTGTTACTTTTTCTGTTCATTTGATTTTCTCCATCCTTCTCCAGCTTCACATCGCAAACGCTTCTAGTATCTCTCTATCCTATTTTGTTATTTTTGTCATTATCATTCATAGTGGCATTTCGTGGCACCCAACGTGGGGCTTTCCGCTTTGACATCAAGAGGCGTTGATCAAGTTTCTAGCAAATAAATTTGTGACAAATATTTTTATTAATCGGGTTTTTTATGTTAGTAACGTATATATACTTTCATATGTATTTAGTAAAAAGCAGTTAATTTGAAATTACAAACAGACACTTCAATTTCATTTATCTGTATAAATGTATAGAATGTTATCTATATCTCACACGCCCTCCAGCTTTTCGGGACGAATCATATTCAAGTTTTATACCTCTTTGAAATTCAGGATAAGTTATATAATCTGTCTTCCTAAATCTTTTCATCCGATTGGGTTTGGCGAGAGGCGAGATTTATTTTTCATATCTTTAGGTTTATGCCTCTTGGGTGTCGCTTTGCTGATGTGTTTCGGACATCGACTTATTTATTTATTATATTTGTTATTCAAATTGTTTGTGCTGGTAACACTAATCTTGTCAATGTGTAATGGTACTTGTTAGATACATAAGAGCCGTAGTGGCCTTGAGGTTTGAACATCCGCCTCAACTTAAGTCCACGCAAGTTCGAATGCCAGCGGGGCCTGTATCAATGAGTTTTTCAAACATATGTACAGTGATTTCACACCACGTGCTTTACGGTAAAGGAAAACATCGCGAGGAAACCTGCATATGTCCAAGAAGTAATTCAAAGACGTATGTATAGTGTCTGAGACGGCGATGGACTACCATCTGTCACGTTGGCACTTAATCATATTCGGTGAAATGTGGGTGTTGTTACAACACCTCTGCTTAACCCTTCGGGGACCCTTCTCGGATGGCGTGGCGTGACCACGACTTATGAAACCTCGTTTACTGAACACAAAGTTAACGACAATTTTGTTGCGTCACTCGTTAGTGGAATAATTTAACGTGAAACGATCTACTTATGACTACATTACCCAACAACGATTTTCCTTTTAAGTCCATAATTGCTACGCGGCTACGACGTAGGCGAGCTACGAGGCTACGCAATGACATACAATCACGTGACAGGTTTACCTTGCGGAGGTTGTCGCGTTTAATTATATGTATGGATCAAGGTTTCATGGATTCATTACCACGGCAACGTTGGTTATACATTATATCTATACAGATAAATACAATTGAATTTCCTGTTCGTGATTCCAAAATAACAGTGTTCCACTAAATGCATATGAAAGTACATACAGTACTGACATAAAAAAAACTATTTTAAATAAAATCCTCTTGTCTGTCTGTCTGTTTGTTCCGGCAAATTTCCTAAACGGATTCACTGGCAGATAGCTAATTTTACTAGGTGCAACTTAGGCTACTATTATTTAAAAAATAATATTATGGTGCCGCGAGTCAACTATGACATTAACTCTACGCGGGTAAAACTGCGGGGCACAGTTATTCAAATTCAAATTCAAAAATATATTTATTCGATTAGACTTGTACTTTCAAATCGTCAGAATGACATAATTATACAGGATTATACATGCTACCGCCAGGTTCGGAAGGTTGCTTTTACTGAGAAGAAGGTTAGTTAATAGTATACCATATTTTCTCAAATACACGAGGTTTTCTGTCTAATGACTAGATTTGTATAGTTGTCTAACTAACAGGACTACGGAAGGATCAATTCAATTACGAAGCCAACACGCAGTTCCCTTTGACCACTAATGGAAGTGATGTTACATTAACAGGCATGTACTGTACCCAGGGTGAATGTAGTGCTCTTAGTAAATACCAGGATAGAGTGACGCTCTATACTCTCTGCCTACTCCGTGAGATACATCGCGTGATTATAAGAACACAAGAAGCTTTTAACCGACGACCAAAAGTAGAGTATACATATTGACTCTTAATATACACGAGAGGGGTCGGAGAAAATGGAACAGTTGTCTTCTAGAAGTTGTAGGGTTTTATGAATATATCACTATGTTGAAGTCGTAAAATATCTAGCTCCAACGATGACGTAGTTATAGGCTATGGTTGCTAAGGGCCAAACTGCCGTGGCATAACTAAAAGCCGTTATCCGACATCTGGTCGATATTTTACTTGTAATGCTATTATAATGAGGATAAAAACTAGTGTGTTCGAGATTAAGGAGAAGGTTAATGGTTTCAAAAAATGGTTTTATGGGATTATTTCAGTAACTATTAGTGGGAGAAAAATTATTAAAACGTAGTTAGATTTCACGCGAATAACTCTACGTTACCGCTGATTTTTATGCGAAAATAACGTCTTGCTATGGTCAACTTTGAACGTCAATTACTCGAAAACGGCTGAAGATATTTTTGTCACAATAATTCATTTGCAGCCTAAAATTACACCCTATTACATATTTTAGCAGCTGTCCTTTTTTCCCCAACACTCTGCATACTTACTTTTTATTTGATACAACAAAATAATGGGATTCAAAGTAGGCGTTAGCTGAAAGTACTTGGTTGACAGAGCTGGGCTCGGTTTCTTCTTAACACAAAAGAAAGATCTTTACATTTAGCATAAACAAGCATTTTGTTGTTTTTTAGTACTTCAGTAACCAGACATTTGATTCCGTCCCGCAGTTTCACCCGCGTGGGTCCCGTTCCCGTGGGAGTACGTGAATAAAATATTGCCTATATTTCTCGCTGATAATGTAGCTATCCATTGCTGAAAGAATTTTTCATATCGGTCCAGTACTTTTTAAGCCAATTCGTTACTAACATACTTACATACAAATCTTTCCTCTTTGTAATATCAATTTAGAAGATGGCTTAAAATAAACCAGACCAAACTCGGACTAAAACGATATCCATCCCTCTTTAAATCCGTATCATAGAAAGAGATGAACTACTTTAGACAAAATAACATCATATATTTTTTATAATACATACATACATATGCTCACGCCTGTATTCCCCGAAGGAGTAGGCAGAGGTGTTGTAATCACAACACCCACTTTTCACCGAAGATGATTAAGTGCCAACGTGACAGATGGTGAGTCCATCGCCGTCTCAGACACTTTACATACGTTGAATTACTTCTCAGAAATATGCAGGTTTCCTCACGATGTTTTCCTTCACCGAAAAGCACATGGTGTAAAATCACTGTACATAAGTTTTTTAGAAAAACTCATTGGTACAGGCCCCGCTGGGATTCGAACTCAAGGCCACCACGGCGCTCGGCTTTTTTATAATAATTTTATAAAATATAATATATATACATATATTTTTCTATATCGTACTGTAACTCTCAGAGCGTAACGTATGTTAACAAACAAACATTTCAGCTTTAAATTGTAGTATAGATTTCCACACGAGTGACGTAAATCTATCGACGTTTATCAAGCCGGTAGTAATTACCGGGTCGAACGCCCGGGCCGGTCATTATCTAGGTTAACTTTGTTTGTGAGCCTTTTAGTAGCCGGGCGAGCTATTTATCGTATGTATGTATGTTCATAATGTTATTATAAACAGGCCAGTTTAGACTATGGTCTAGATTATGAGGGAGGGTCGGTGCATGGGAGACTTTGGAATACTACCTGGTGCTTGTGATTGTTACCTATATCAATCAAGTGAACTATTAGATGTTCAGCTGGATGTTATAATCTATACTTTACGCTATAGGCCGTCGTGACCTTGGGGTTTGAGCGGTCGCCTGCTACGCAAGCTATGCAAGTTCGAATCCCAGCGGGGCCTGTACCAATAACTTATTTCTGAGAAGTAATTCAAAGACGTATGTGTAGTGTCTGAGACGGCGATAGACATAATCATCTTCGGTGAAAAGTGGGTGTTGTTATTACAACACCTCTGCCACCCTTGGGGGAATACAGGCGTGAGCATATGTATGGAAGCAAACTACATATGTCTAATAGTTTGTTATTTCTATGCTTGAAACATTTCTTTCGTTTTCATATTCGTCAAGTGGTTAGAAAAGCTATGAATATGTGCAGTCTTTTGCCTTAGAATTCCTTGTAATATTCTCTCTTGTGTATTTGAGCATTGTGTCATCATCCTCCTGCCCTTATCCCATGTTATTTGTGGTCGGCGCAATGTGTTGAATCAGTTGCATATCTGTATTCATTCCTATTTTAGCCATATCATCTTTCACACAAGCCAGCCATCGTTTCTTAGGTCTTCCTTTCCCCTTGTTACCATCCACATTAGTACACAATTTTTTTTTTTTTTTTTTTTTTTTTTTTGGCAACATTATCCTCATCCCTGCATTGTGTGCACTAACTAATTGTACCTTTTCTGTTTTGCAGGTAAGTTCCTCCAGCATACTGATGAAGTAAGGATTCCAAACGTTCTTTTATCGAATTCTTCTTTCATAACAATTCTCTCTTCTGTATCGTGAGGAAACGACAAAGTTATTGTGAAATATTCCAAAGTTCGTAGCACTCGCTACGAGACACGTAGCAGCGTAGCGGCGTAGCACTTGTCTACGTTTATCGTGGCAAGTTTGCCGCAGCAGAGTTGGTCTTCTGTTCTAGACGCCTTGGGAGTTGGATGAACTTTTGAAAGTGAATATTTCAAACCTCTTAATGTGTCTTATTTAACTAAGTACAGTGTACTTTCTAGTGCATTGCGGTGTTCATTAAGGGTTTAATAATAATAATATTAATGATCTCCTACCGAATTTCGGTTACGGCGGCTAATCTCAACGAGGATTACCCATCTGCGCATTAGGTATTATAGTGCAGGTGTGTGTGTGCAAACACAGGTGCACTCTTTATTCCCTCACTCTCATAGTGGGATGGGAGGCAATCCGACACGACCGGAGAGAGATCAGGCGTAGGACCAACGGTGCAACGTGCGCCCCGAGGCACGGGGGTGGAAACACCGCTAACTTCCAAACTCTATATTGTGAATTTCTTGACAGAAAAAACCAATATACATTTTTGACCCGACTATACATTTTTGACCCGACCCGGGAATCGAACCCGTGATCGGCAAGCGAACGTACTAATCACTAGACCAACGAGGCAGTTCATAACATATAGTTAAGTGTTTAATAACATATACTTGTATATGCGGACACTTGCATATTTCGGGAACATGAAGAGTTTTACAATTATCTATGACTTCTTTTGGTTGGAAATATCGAATAAGTAAAAATATTTATGAACGGCAGTTTTTTTTTTCACTGATTTTCGTTAGACGGGCTAAAGTCAAAAGCAGCTTATATTATATCTTTGAATTCACCAGGCTGTTTGTCTATAGATTGCGAGGCGTCGCATCCAACATCATCATCTCCCTGGTCTCCAATACATTGTTGGGGTCGGCACTTGATTCAACCCGATGTGGCTGATCACGTGATTGTTATACGAAGCGACTACCATCTGACCTTCGCTTTGACGAAGATTATCTGTTATCTGGGTTACACCGGTTGTCAGACTATTTGAGCCTCCGACCGACCTGTGACGATTTGGGCGGTCACCCATCCTATTACTGGGTTGCTTAACTTCGCTGATCGAATGATATGAGCAATAGCAACTGTGCCACGAGCTCCTCCCTGCGAGGCGTCGCATCTATCAATATTATATAGAAATACGTTTGTAAACAGTAAACAGTGCCTACCGTGTATCCATTACAAGAGGCGGACAGCTGTAAGACCGTTTTAAAACGCATTACCGTGCTGCCTCATGCCTAGACGGCGACGTAACGACTGTATTTAATGTAATTTACGGACCGTCTGTCTGTTTCGTGGCGGAAGAATTATGGTACTTTCTTTGGAAAAGTTTAAACAGAGTAAAGGTGTGGATAAATAAAATGTCTGTCTGTCCACTTTATCTCCACGGTTGTACCGCTCTATCAATCTTGCTATTCGACACAATTCTACATATATTAAGTAGATTACTGGTATGTGGCCTCGGGGTTTGAGGAGTCGCCAGCTACGCAAGCGACGCAAGTTCGAATCCCAGCGGGGCCTGTACCAATGAGTTTTTCCTAAAAAACTTATGTACAGTGATTTCTCACCACGTGCTTTTCGGTGAAGGAAAACATCGTGAGGAAATCTGCATATTTCTGAGAAGTAATTCAAAGACGTATGTATAGTGCCTGAGACGGCGATAGGCTCACCATCTGTCACGTTGGCACTTAATCAAATTCGGTGAAAAGTGGGTGTTGTGATAACAACACCTCTGCCTACCCCTTCGGGGAATACAGGCGTGAGCATATTTCTTGTAAAAAAATTGTTAAAGAAATAAATATACGCGAGTGAAACCACAGGGTACAGCTAGTATCAAATATAATTGGAGCGAGAGAGATAAAACCTGTTGTAAATCATACCGTAATTTCACATAAAACACAGATACGGTTTCGGCACAGATTAACATTTCATGAATAATATATTAAATTTATGGTAGGTACTATTTGATGAAGAATATCTGGTTGGCCGAGCTGTGCTCGGTTTCTTATTCACACAAAAAAAGGAAAAAAAATCCAGTGAACGTCAGTCTCGAACCGGGGTACTAGTTTCGTTATCGCCTCGTCGGCTGGAAGCCTCACCTTTGAGCTACCATAACTTCACAGACGTCGGCGAAATTTGTTGTCGTATTGTAATGAAATATAAAAATATTTAGCTAAATCGATTATTATCCCCGAAACCCCCATCATACTAAATTTCATGAAAGTCGTTCGTAGTTTCCGAGAAATAAATTACAATAACTCTTCGTTTAAAGGTATTAGATATTTGTTCTTAAGTAGAGCTTTGATGAGTTTACCTCTCGTGACACGCTCGTGCTAACATAGAGCCAGCCAATTATTTCCGTTAAGCCGTACATTTTGAAGCATTCCCATGTATGGAGATAACGATCCTTATGTATGAGCCCTGAGCGGGAGGAGGGCTCTTAGTAATTACATGCGCTCGCCGACTCACGAACCGATTTGCGACGAAACGCGTATAAACAAAAAAATTGTTAATTCGTGACTTGCACCAAAGTGACCATTTTGGCATTTCAAATTCAAATTCAAATTATCTTTATTTGATTAGACTTCTTACAAAGTAATGTTACCACCGGGTTCGGAAGGTAGCTTTTGTTGTGAAGAACCCGACAAGAAACTCAACAATTACTCTTTTAAAAAAATATTATACTATGTTATTGGTTACAGTATTTATATCTCATGAATATAAGCCCATGGACACAGTTCAAATGGTCAATTGTCAAAAATAATAACCAAAATATTACAAATATTTGTGAGCATGGCAAATTCCAGCCAGTCAAAGTAAAGATCAAATATAGAATAATTAATTTTAGAAAAAGTACGGTGCCAATGGGATTATTTACAATAATTTTCCGATAAAAATAAAGATTTCGATGATGAATTATATTCGGATCCCATTTTGATTCCCCCATAAGTGGCCTATTTAGACCTACTGGTCGCCCTACCGTAACATTTACAATATATACGTTCAGTTGAAGGATTTCATGGAATTGACATCATTAGCCAGTGCCGTGCCAGCAATGGAGTTGAATATTTGAGATGAAAGTCATTTTTCCTCGTACGTGCTTTTGTTCGCATATTTATTTGATGAGCGTGTGTCAAAGACACGTTTTTTCGCTTAGCGCTCATTTTAATGAAACAATATGTACATAGAATTAGCGATATGTGATGGCGAGAGGTTAATCGAAATTGTTTCGATTGCTCAATCTCGATGCGTCGCGCTTGTATTCGATCGGTTCTATTCGGCTAGATTTGGCGCGATTCGGATCAATCGCATATCGCTAACATGAACATAACCGACAAATCTCTCGATAGTTTCATCGCCTGGGCGAGTGATGGTTGACTTGATGATAAATTTGTCTGAATCCGATTCTTTCGACTGTGGAAACATCGTAATCTCTATTTAGACTCTCCAAAATTACACCACTTTGAGTTTGTTATTTTATAAACGTTAAATTCAAAATCTTCCAGAAGAGTTTTCTGTCCTGGACATGGTAGTTGTATAATGAACTCCCCGCTTTTGTTGATGTTCAAGAAGGGGAATTGGTGACTAGAAGCATAGTATACATAAGAGCTTTACTACAAACAGTTCGGAAAGTCATGGCCGATCACGTATACGTCATTAACGTGTTTATAGACATTTTTCAAAATTTCATATCGACAAATCGACGTTACTTGGACAGTAAATTATGGAGGAAATTTTAAGAACTTTAATAATGACAACCAACGCTTGTATAGCAAAACGTTCTTATTTCCAAAATTTGGTATGGGTTCCATACTGCTTAAGTAAGTTTTTCTCCACTTGCTACATAGATGGCGCTACTCGCTAACACATGTGGAGTTTGAGTACAAAGGCACGAGAACCTTAATCGCGCAATAAGAGTTTTCAAGCGCATTATATATATTATACAAGTTTACAACTAGAACAGTTGGAGCCACGATTCACCAGGCATGACACCCGCCTGGCTGGAAGATCTTCCCTTTGCTGGGGATGAGCATGATCACTCGCTCTCTCTACACTGCGCACGAAAAGGTTTGTGCAGGAAAAAGCTCGTATCTGCGGACTCGCTCTTGGAGCTCCATAAAAACCAGTTCCGTATTCAGACGCTCAGTTTCGCGCTTCGGTCTGTCGGTAACTAATTTCCAATCAAATAGGCCGTAAATTTTATACGAAATTAAAAGAAAGTCAGTTAGATATTATAGATGCAAATTATGGCTCAATTTGAACGTGACATCTCCAGCTCTTTCATAGCAAAAGGGTTGAATGAAATAGAAGTATTCCATGAAATATTCAGCAGGAGCAAAAACAAGCGCCTTGATTCATTAGCCCTTGTCAACGGAACACTCCCGGGAAGCCCTTTGTCATATCTTTTGGGGCTACCGACAGTGGCCGGATAAGTGTGACGCTATTTTTAGTCAGAACTTAATGTTATTAATGTCATAAAAGTGTCTTTTCGTAATGAACAGCTATTGAATTAACACAGTGGATAATAGAAGTATATACGGAAAGGTAAAGTTACCAGTCATGGACAGTATAAGCGAATATTTTTCATATTTGCTCTGTAATTTTTTAATTTTTCAACATACATTCTTAAGGATTTGGAGGTAAATTAAAAGCTCTTTTCTTAATCAGAATTTCATGTTTAAGTTCAGTTTAGTACTTAGTACAATGATATAATATAAATAAACAACACTCCTACTTAATGGAAAATCCAGTGTTGTGTTTTAGGGCTAAAATGATAATTTATAGTATGTCTTATATTATAAAATTGATGCTTTTATATTGATAAACCATTCAATAATATTAATTTCAACAACAACGGTACACCAGACACAAAATAAGATGATAAGTGTACCTACATCGCGATTCTAGTAAGAAATTACGATTCCCGACACCAAATGACACCGCGAAACTAACAACCGTTATGGCCGCAATCAAAGTGGGTGTCAGTTCTCAAAAACAGTTGTTATGACAGCTATAATACTGGCACAACTGATCGGTATTGACATTTATAAAAAGGTACTGCGCGTTTCCTTAATTTTGGAAGAAAAAAAAATGTCCATGATTGGTCCGCGTCCAACATACTCAAATAAGCCTTTACCATACTCAAATAAAAAAAAAACTATTTACAAAACGGTAATTTTAACAGATCTTTCACTGGCACACAGTAATTTAGGATAATTTTATTAAAAGAAAAAAAATGGTGTCTAAGTACAGTTCAACGAAATTAAGTCTATGCGGTTCAAGTTGAGTATTCACCTCAGTCTGTGTTTCTCGTTTCATAATCCTAATACAAAACGTAGGAACTTAAGAGAAGTCCTCTCAAAAGCCATCCACGCTGATTGCCCCAGGGGACTGACGTGACGTCATCAACCCCTGGGGACCAATGAGAGGCGACGCCTTCGGAATTGAGAATCGAATTCCCTCCACGCAAATTTATTGATATTGAGTTGAGTTCATTTGACTGGATTCCAGGGTTGATTCAATAACGGCGGTAGTTTTGTGGGCTCGTCAACGGGTTGGTTTATTATTCTCAATTTCGTTGGAGTATTCTCTATATTATTTGTTTGGTGTTTTTATGTGGTTTTGCCAAAGCTTTAAAAAAGCCGTGGTGGCCTTGAGGTTTGAGCAGTCGCCTGCTACGCAAGCGACGCAAGTTCGAATCTCAGCGGGGTCTGTACCAATGAGTTTTCTAAAAAACTTATGTACAGTGATTTCACACCACGTGCTTTACGGTGAAGGAAAACATTGTGAGGAAACCCGAATTTTTCTGAGAAGTAATTCAATGACATATGTAAAGTGTCTGAGACGGCGATGGACTCACCATCTGTCACGTTGGCACTTAATCATCTTCATCTTCGGTGAAAAGTGGGTGTTGTGATTACAACACCTCTGCCTACCCCTTCGGGGAATACAGGGGTGAGCATATGGATCTATATAAGACTGCTCAAATCCCGAGGCCACCGCGGAGTATGTATATATATATGTCTACTTGTATACATTTTATCCCAAATTGCAATCAAATACCTACAGAAATTCTAGTATAAATGCAAAATAGATTAAATTTCCATTAGTTGTACAAAAATAAATATATATAAAGAGCAACGGCCCTTATTACCCATTAATGCTATCTAGGTATAATTTGAATATTTATCTTGTGACCTCTCTCCCTCTTGTAACAGATTTATGTGACGCCAAGAGTCTAGACTTGTGGAGATCACCTTGACTCTCCCGTAATGGCAAATGGCAGGAGACAATAACAAGCGCCACAGAGGCGATTGTCTATCCTTAGATGCAGATAAATAAAAATGAAGAGTCTGTTTGTAACATCAAATTATCAGTTTTTCACTAAATGCATATGAAAGTAAAGTATGTACGGTACTCCCATAAAAAAGAAACATTTTTTTTTTCTCTTTTTGACGCAAGTTCTAATCACAGCACAGCCTGTAATAATTCGTTTTTCTAAAAACTTATGTGCAGTGAATTCACACCACGCGCTTTACGGTGACGGAAAATATCGTGAGGAAACCTGCATATGTCTGAGAAGTAATTCAAAGACGTTTGTATAGTTTGATTTACCCCTGAAACCCCCTACACATAAAATTTCATGAAAATCGTTGGAGTACAAGAATTGCTCGTATAAAGGTATAAGATATATTATCGCAAGCGAAGTCGATATCTAGTAAATGGTAAGAGTCCTTGTTATCAGCTTTTAAAGGAAATATAAATCGGCTCATAAGGTGTGGCCCATTCGTTTATAAATGTCTATTAGTTAGTCTGTCTGTGAGTCCAAAGACTTGTTATAACAGTGCAGCGTTTAATGATCTTGTATTATTAGGGCGCACCCTTCCTCCCTTCTGTTTTAATGCGAGTATCATGTACGAGGTTCGTAATGTTCGGATATTGTGGCTATTATGTTGCTAACAAGGGAAGGCTATGTTGTCTTAGAGTTCATTGCAGCAGTCGTTATGGACGAATTGTTAAACTTTATTACACGTCAAGGTTCATCTCATGGGTGACCCGCGGGAATACTAATGTTTTTTTTAATAAACGTTGTCTAATTTACTCCTTGTTGTTAAAATCGGTCCAGCCGTTTCGGAGATTAGCCGGAACAGACAGACAGAGAAAATTTTAAAAAGTGGTTTTACTATGTCAATGTCGTGTATATTTTCATATTTATTTAGTGTTTTTTTTTAATTACAAACGTTTAAATTTTATATATCTGTATAGATGTACAGACTAGACTTTATCAGCGACATAGACAAAGTTTCAGTATAACCAACCATCCGTCCTCACAAACTGTTCCTTAGTAGAATTTACTATTCTGCGGAAAAAGCAAGAGTAGACAATAGCAATGTTTACTTTAATATGCTAAACGAGTCTCAAACTAAACGGTTAAGTACACAGCAAAAGTGTTCTAAGAAGCACAAAATCAATATTGGCAAGGCTTGGCGATGTCCAGTCCAAACGTCCCCTCAATGAATGTTTGGCAAACATTTGTGACCAACCCAGGCGTATCTAACTACTGCAATCGGTGCATTCACCCCAAGACACGTTTCAAGCGTATCTCAGGTGTAACATGTCTAGACTGCGTCTTGTTTATAATAAATAGTTTGCGATACTCACACAATACCACGTTTAATGTAGTCTCGCCCGAGAGATCGCACAGTATATTAAATTCTTCACTTCGCTTCGGAGATTGTTCTCCGGTATTTATGTCTGATTGTATGACTTGATGTCAAAATATGTAAGCAGGCAACCTTTTACATAATATGTCAGTAAATATCATATGATTTTTATGGTAGATTTTTTTCACAAAACAATCCATTCATGTTAAGCAAAATTGCACGGCGACTTGGTGAATAAAATAAGGGCAGTGACAGGTCCCAGGAGTGGCCGCCGCGGCGCTCGACTGAATTATTGATTGCGCCCCACGTGCCTTGCTGCGTCGCAACTAATGCTATGCGGCTGACGCGGCGTGAATGAACCGCTTTATATGTTCAATCGGCGCTCTGTACTGCATTATCTGTCTATTTAACATATGCATAGAATTTGAATAGAGGTATCCAATATTGCCCCCTTAATAAGTATTGGAAACCAGCAAGTGTGATATAAAATGAAAATTACAAAGGGCGTGTATGATAATAAGGGTCTGTGGTTTTTTTATACCACTAAGGTGGTAAATAAAAAGGTGGCGTATCTGATAGTAATCGGGTGCCACGACTTATTGTCGATTGCAATACCAAGGGCACCAGGCGCGAGTTGCCGACCCTGTAAAAATCTCTTTACACCCTTCTTGTAGAACTTGGGAAAACCACGTTGGGTAGCTCATTCCACAACTTGAGCGTCCGGGGAAGGAAACTCCGCTGGAAACCTCCGCCTCCGTCGATGGCGAGCAGGGCTGTGTGTTCTTCATAGATAGAAACAAAGTAATTTTTTTTTTAATTTATATATTGGGTTTTATTTTTTTTATGAATCTTTTTGATGGTGAGAGGTTAATCGCGATTGTTTAGATTATTCAAACATCTCGATGCATCATCAATTGTTTTCAATCGCACTCGATGGTTGCGAGACCGATTCGCATGGAGTCGCCACTCAACGAGCGCGGCGCGATTCATCGCGACGGTCGATGTTCGGTTCCATTCGATTACCAGCTACACATATTATAGTAGCTAATGCTACCTACTTAGTTCCTGAATCTAGTCAAATATTCCTTCACCAGTCTAACGCAGACCCACCTTCGTGACATTGTCGACAAACCTGCGCAGTATACGCAATAACCATACATGTAATAAATTGTAAGATTGATAAATAAATGAAAAAAAAATGATTAGATTCGGCGCGATTAGTACCAATCGCCAGAGCGAGTCGATGGTTTGCTCGATGTAAAATTTTACCGACTCCAAATGTTTCGATTATTGAATGAAACATCTCGCAATCGCGCATCGCTTTGTCGTATGTGAGGAGCATTGTCGCATTTTCCAAGTGTAGATGTCATGGAGCATCGTGTTACATACCATGTAACATAACGTGTCATGGTCGTGACCGAGTAAGGCAAGGGTTATAAGGGAGCAAGGACAAGGGTCGGACGGGATTTATTGTTCTGATAAATCTACTGTATATGTTATTGTTCATATATAATTATTAGAAAAAAATCTGGTATTTTTAATATAAATGTATGTGGTTAAAATGTAACTGCAGTACTTAAATAGATAATTATGTTTACATGCCCTAAAATTGGGTGAAATATGTGATTCTTGTGACCTTAATAACGCCTATTTTGTACCATATTTCATGTGAATAAATATTATTTCTACATGCCATTGCATTTTTCACGTAGCGGGTTTCAGGGGCAAAAAGTAGATCTAGCTAGGTTTCCTTTATGGAAAACATCGTTTTGACCATGTTTTCAGGCATTGAAAAACTCATAAAATATTATTACAATACGACAGCAAATTTCGTCGACATCTGTCAAGTTATAGTAGCTCAGACGTGAGGCTTCCAGCTTACGGGGCGATAACGAAACTAGAGTACCACGGTTCGAGACTGACGTTCACCGGATTTTTTTTTTCCTTTTTTTTTGTGTGAAGAAGAAACTGAGCACAGCTCGGTCAACCAGATACTATCTATAGATGTAAAGATACAGTTGGATGCAGATAAGCAATAATGTGTCAACCCGCATAAACTTGGTTTTGAGAAAATGGCGTCTTAAGATGATTGTATACGTGATTTAAGATTTGTTTTATGACATAAATCCATTTTTTACGTACTTTTATGTTTCAGATGACTTGAAACACTTTTTTAGAATGTTAAATACGTGATGCATTATCAAAATATATCAAAACCTTTGAATTTGACTTTTTGTGGGTTGACACATTATTGCTTATCAGCATCCAGTTAAGATCCGTGCCAAAGATATGTCATGTAACTATATAAATTATGAGCCCTCATAAAGATGCCAGGGTTGATCTCGAGGATGTGACGTCATATGACCGATGACGTCGTCAATGTGTTCGATGTCACGTGACTGGCGCGTTTGGCTGGCTATGCAGTTACGTCACACAACTTGGCTTGACTACCTGCTTTGGCAATTTTCCAGTTATACAACCTCAATTGCAATTTTATTTTATTTGCATTGATTTTTAGAGAATTTTCATATATATGCTCATGCCTGTATTCCCAACACCACCCACTGTTCCACATTAAGTACCAACGTGACTATTGGTGAGTCTATCGCCATCAGCCAATATACATTCTTCGAATTACTTCTCAGACATATGTAGGTTTCTTCACGTTGATAAAGTAATTCAAAGACGTATGTATACTTACTTAATGCCAGAGACGGCGACAGCCCTCGTAAATCACGCTCTGTCACATTCGCATTTATGAATTAGTTGGTATAGTGAAGCCATCTACATGTATTTTTCTGTAATTATCTTTGTTTCTCGTGGCATAGTTGCTATTGCGCATATGATTCGATCGGCGAAGTTAAGCAACCCTAGCCCTAGCCGGTAATTGGATGGGTGACCGCCCGAGCTCCCTCCGTGCCTCGGAGAGCACGTTAAGCCGTGGGTCCCGGTTGCCAATTTATCATCTTTGGCAATCGTTACAGGTCAGTCGGAGGCCTAAAATAGTCTGACAACTGGTTTAACCTAGATCACAGATTTTCCTAGTAAAAGCGGTTACGAAGGTCAGATGGCAGTCACTTCGTATAAAAATCAGGTAATCAGCCACATCGGGTTGAATCAAGTGCCGACCCCAACAATGTATGGGATAAGGCCAGGGAGATGATGATGATATCTTTGTTTACTATGTAAAGAAATGTACATGACGCCGGCTGAGTTTCTGGCCGGTTCTTCTCAGATGGCTAGTTTCCGAACCGGTGGTAAATTCTTCGGCATTTATAAGTGCCCTACCAGGGCCTGAATTGAATAAATCATTTTCATTTTCATAAAAAGAACACAAATATACTATATATGTGAACCATACATACATGCATAGACACACTTACTTATACACAGTCATTTTATTACGTAAACACATGCAGGTCAACCCTAATGAAGTAGAGTTAAAAATAGGCACCCTTAAAGTTTTCCACTGACCGCCTGTACACGTTCCCCAGGGAATACTAACCACCCGGACCCTTATATCGACGCAATAGAGTTGAAAATAACATAGCTGATACAAAGGTTGTTACGTCATTGATTTGGAACTTTTTAGCCGTGGGGATATAAGGGGGAATGAACACAGCAGCGATGGTATTGTTGTCCCGTTCACGCAATGTAAGGCAATGATTGATGTTGTTTGTGATTGTAACTTTGAGGTGTTGAAAAACGTTGATGGATTTATTTGTGTCCACACATAGATAGACAATTGTGTAGGTATACGGATTTTCTAGTATGTAGTAGTGTTGTCACTAGTAGAGTATTAGGATAAAACTGGAACTGTGTCCATGGGCCTAATTACTGAGTTTCTTGCCAGGTTCTTCTCAGTAAAAGCAACCGAGCCTGGCGGTAGCATGTATAATCCTGTATAATCATGACGTTCTGACGATTTAAAACTACTTTATTAAAAGTTTAATCAAATAAAGATTTTTTTGAATTTGAATTGAAACATGTCTTAGAGGGAAAACTCCTATGAATCTAATCTACTCCAAATTATGTCTATTAAGTGAATTTACAAAGGATGTGACAAAAAAGCTGTGCCCCTGTGTGGATTCTTCTAATTTTTTTGAATTTGATGAGTGACCGTGATAGATACTCTATATCCATTACCGTCCATTATATATTTATCATCCATCGATAACGTCGAAAAATCAAAGCACGTAAATGTTTATAGGTAGACTTAAGTGGTACTTTTAAAAAATAGCCTCCATCCATTGACCACTTGGGATTCCCGTGGGATTGTGGTGTTGTCGTTGTTCTATGGGGTGAACAGAGAACACAAGGGGTGCGAGCTGGGGTGGATTGTTTGACGGCATTCTGTGACAGAGATACGAGTAGGTTTTGTTATGTGATCGATGTTCAGGATGTTGAGCGGGACGTGGGTTGAAAAGATTAAAAGGAGCGAAGCTCTATCTGATTAATTCTTAACCGACGAAAAAAGGTGGTTCTATAGTACTACCACTTAAAACATTATAGGTTTCGGAATAAGGTTTTCTTTTATCATTAAAATGTTAATTTTCAGCTATGTGTTTATACATGTACTAGCTGTGAGCTGGTGAGTACCTTTATTTTATCTCAGTGATCAAAACATAATGGTATTTAATGATAATTAAATAATTGTACACGCGCTCTGAGGTCCCTCAAGCAGGTAGAGTTGATAAATTTTGTGTTTAGTTATTACAGACTCTCTGTTGTTTGTAAAGAACATTGTATTCCTGAAATCTGACGTCTCAATGAAATATATGGATATGATCATATAATAGACGTATAACAATACTAGCTGTGCCTCGACGTTTCACCCGCGTAGATTTAGTTTTATATAATATATTGGTTTTTAATTGACAAAGTTTCATACAAACTTTCATCCCCTATTTTATCCCCTTGGGGGTAGAATTAATCAAAATCCTTCCTAGCGGATGCCTACGTCATAACATCGACCTGCATGCCAAATGTCAGCCCGATCCGTCCAGTTGTTTGGGCTGTGCGTTGATAGATCACTATGTCAGTCAGTCAGCCTTTGAGTTATATATATATATATAGATTATATTTGAAGAAGCCTTGGTGGCTGTGGAGAATGAGTTCTCAGGTAACATAAATCTAAGACGTCTGTAGCAGTTAAAAAAAAATACTTAAGAACTGTAAAAAAATGTATGCGAAATTATTCAGTGAAATAAGCCACTTTAACTACAATAAAGATCAGCTAAAGCTTTGAAATAACTGGCATTTCATTTCACAGTACTCGCTTTGCGTTCTTAAGATTTCATAATTATACAGATTCTCTGAAGAATACCTACTAGGTATAAACTTTATTGGGTAGCCAGAAAATTCCAAGCTCCGGTGAATGGAAGTCTTTGGTACCACTTTTCAAAGCATATTTCCTCTTGAAATGTGTACTTTCAGATGGAACTTTTGAGGTATTACGTTTGTGGTACTTGAAAGTTTAAATTATTCAAAGTTTTGAGGCGTTTTAACTACACAACTTAATTGGATTAGTTATATAACTCTATCCCTAAATGTTTTTTGTCTGTCTGTCTGTCTGTTTGTTCCGACTGATCACCGAAACAGCTGCACCAATTTTTTTACAAGGAGTATCTTTAATATTTTTATTTTTTTTAAAAATTAGGTTTCAATTTAACCCTACGCGGGTAAGATCGCGGGACTCAGCTAGTCTTTCATATCATTCATAATGCTGATCTTGGAAGTACATACTTAGGCATTTGTGACGAGAAATTATTCCACTCTGAAAACCTGTTAGAGCTAGTTAAGAGATGATAAGGGCACGTGAGTTAATCTGCCCAGCGGCAAATAGGCCTGTCAGTCGCAGACCAACTGCGCGATACGCCTACGGTACCAAATGAAAAGGTTATAGAAGGGCGGCTTCTTATTTTCGTACTAGAAATATCACGGTATACATGATGACCGGAACATTGACGTCCGAAAATAATATTTCGGTCCCTCGTATCGTGTGGTATCCGAATCAACCCCATGTATGTTCAGCGACTTTTCATAGTTTTCAAGCTATGCATTATTTTATGAATGTTTGAGAATTTTCGAACTGACCAACCTATAAAATGTTCCGGACACTCTGTATATGCTTTACAAGCAGTAACGATTCTAGGCCTATTTTCGGAAACAAGAACGTTTGCTCCATTGAACCGTTTATGTGCTGTAAAAATAATGTATAATTTGTCGTTTTGATGTTTAGAAAAACACGTGAATGACGTTTACGCGATCGTCCACGACGTGACATCTCTTACTGTCATTACGCCTACTCCGCCTACATTCTCGTAGATGCCCGCGTCTGATTGAGTGTGTCATTTTGAATGATTTGTTCCTAGATTTCTAACTTTGTTACCATTACGGTATGGAAGCGGGCCTTGTGTTTATTTTTTTTTGTGCATATGTAATCCACGCGCCTTTATCCTCATTATAATAGTAGGACTTCTCCTTATTCACCTTATTTTATCATTTAAACCAATTATAATGTCATAACCATAATGTACTGTTATTGAAAATCCGTTTTAAGCTTATTCGAGGTGAAGTATGGATTTACAGGCACAAAAAGGAATTTTGCTTCCTTGAATTTCGAAATACTATAGAAATCTAATATATTGTGTCACATACGAAGACTAAGACAAAGTCAAAAATGCCGTGGTGGTCTTGAGGTTTGAGCAGTCGCCTGCTACGCAAGCGACGTAAGTTCGAATCCCAACGGGGCCTGTACCAATGAGTTTTTCTAAAAAAAAAACTCATGTACAGTGATTTCACACCACGTGCTTTACGGTGAAGGAAAACATCGTGAGGAAACCTGCATATTTCTGAGATGTAATTCAATGAAGTATGTAAAGTGTCTGAGACGGCGATGAACTCACCATCTGTCACGTTGGCAATTAATCAAAAATTCGGTGATAAGTGGGTGTTGTGATTACAACACCTCTGCCTATCCCTTCGGGGAATACAGGCGTGAGTATATGTATGTATGTACGTCTGTTTGTTCCGGGTAATCTCGGACCGATTTTAGCGGCACCTTTACTGGCAGATAGCTTATGTTCCAAGGAGTAACTTAGGCTTCTATTATTTAGAAAACAAATTAGGGTTCCGCGAATCAAAGCATGAAACTAAGTCTACGCAGGTGAAACCGCAAGGCACAGCTAGTATATTATATGTATTTTCAAATTAAATAAATGCATTTTGTCATTTAATCAAACACCTTTGAGTAGCCTATTTAGTTTCCAAACCGGTGGTCAATTCTTCGTCGCTCATAAGTGCCTTGCCAAGGCGTAAAGTGAATTAATCATTTTCATTTCTTCAAAAGCTCTTTTTGTCCACGTAACCTTAACCACAGTCTGTTGACAACAAATACACTTATAAATAACGTAAAAGCAATGTAATTACGTAACGAAGGCTTCGAAGGTCTACGCGGTACTCGACTCGTGGCTAAATGTAGTTCCATAAATAGAATCACGCTTTGAAATTATTGATATTTGGGAGTCTGTTACGAAAACAAATGTTTTATTGGTGACAATTCTTGTAACCATTATTGTTTACTAGTTGTGCTCCGCGGTTTTACCCGCTTAGATTTAGTTTTATATAATACTTTTTTTCACTCTGTCCTCTCTCAGGGTCTAAAGATTGTCTGTGCCAAATGTCATCAAAATCGGTTGAGAGGTTTAAGCGGGAAAGCGTAACAGACAGAGTTACTTTCGCATTTATAATATTAGTAAGGATTAGTAAGGATAAATACTAACTGTGCCCTGCGGTTTCATGTGCATCGATATAATTTCATGAGTGTATTTATTTCGCACAACCCTTTTTTTAAATAAAATTAGTCTACATTTCGCACTCTAAGAAGCATACAGGTCAACTCATAAATTTGCGAAAGTTTTTATGTTAATGAGGCAGACCTTTCAACGCGTCATTTATAAAAAAATATAAAAAATGATTTTAGTAACACTTATCCACACTAAAAATAATGAATACGTTGTATTCAGAACTGGTAAAATGATTACTGCTTACGTTATAAACGTAAACTTGCTGATTTTTGATTACGACATCCAAACAAAATTGATTTATGAATTGTGCCCTTTTGGTTCTGAGGGTGCGATTTGTTCTTTTGTAGTTCCTCGTTGTAATAACGTATTAAATTTAAAAATAGTTTTATTAGGTAGGTGCCGTATAAAGCAGTTAATTTAGAATAATAACTGACACTTTATTTTATTTAACTGTATGGATAGATTATTCACGTCATAATTCCTGCGTACGGCTTTTGTTTCGGTGTACAAATGAATTCTCACGACATCGAAAGACGACAGACGACAGACGACATAAGAAATTGAATTAATGTATGAAAGTTTAATACAAAATAAGTAAAAAACATAAATATACTCACGCCATCCCAGAAGGGTCCCCGAAGGGGTAAGCAGAGGTGTTGTAACAACACCCACATTCCACCGAATATGATCAAGTGCCAACGTGACAGAGGGTGAGTACGTCGCCGTCTCAGGCACTATACATACGTCTTTGAATTACTTCTCAGACATATGCAGGTTTCCTCACGATGTTTTCCTTCACCGTAAAAAACATGGTGTGAAATCACTGTACATAAGTTTTTTTGGAAAACCTCATTGGTACAGGCCCCGCTGGGATTGGAACTTGCGTCGCTTGCGTAGCAGGCGACTGCTCTATCCCCAAGGCCACCACGGCTTTTTTACAAAAAGTAAAAGTTTAATTTACAAAATCTTTGGGCTGTGGATGTCTGGGAATAAACCTTAAAGTAATTTATCGACGTTTCTGGGTCTGAACTGAGTAAACAATGTTTCTTTTCATTAATTTTCAAACGTGTACACAGTAGAGAAGATCTCAGTCATAGTGGAGGTATAACTTTCATATGTATTTTTATACATGTTGCGAATGACAAAGAGGTTGATATTTCAAGAGGATATCTTTTTTCATGTTGGCAACATAAGTCTGCACTCCTGGCGTGCTGGAAATAAATCGGGTCGAAACGACCGCAGCTCGAAAACGAAGCCAATTAGTAGGGCTAACCCTCGCGTGCTGCCTTTGTAAATAAAAATAATGACCGCGGTCGCATTGACCTTTTGCATGGACGAAGAAATTCAATAATGATGCTACACTACTGACCTTTGTCCCAACACACATGAATTACCAATGAATTAATAATAACCAATATTAGTGTTAGCTTATTCCCACACATCCACAGCCCACACATTTTGAAACATAAACTCTCATGCTACAGTTCCCGCGACCTCCACAATTCAATTTCCTGGATGTCGTGAGAATTCATTTGTATACCAAAATAAGTGTTATTGGTACGGGTATGGTGAAGGAAAACATCGAGAGGAAACCTGCATATGACATACATACATACACATGCTCACCCCTGTATTCTCCGAAGGGGTAGGCAGAGGTGTTGTAATCACAACACCCACTTTTCACCGAAGGTGATTAAGTGCCAACGTGACAGATGATGAAACCATCGCCGTCTCAGACACTTTACATACGTCATTGAATTACTTCTCAGAAATATGCAATCACTGTATGTAATTTTTTAGAAAAACTCATAGGTACAGATTCGAACTTGCGTCGCTCAAGGCCACCACGGCTCTCTATACCCACCTCCGACCTGCATATGACTGAGAAGTAATTCAAAAAAGTATGTACATATAGTCATTTTATGAGTCTTTCTCTGTCTATATGTATGGCGGGAGGCGAATAAAAACATGCGTGACGGGACCTGTTCATCGGCTGATCGAAACAAAGCGAGGGGATCAGACCGGAATATCTCACCTCATGCGCCTTTTTTGAATGAAAACAAAGATAATGAAACAAATACATTGAATATCCCTTCTCATTCTTACTCTTATCCACACTCGCTATTTGTATGCAACTTGAAAAGAACGCTATCTACATAATACTGCTATGCCAATACACATTTGCCAAAGAGCTTAATTAACACTGAAATATGCAAATATGCAGGCGTCGCATCGTACCGACCAGAACAAGTAAATTGTTAATTCGTATTCGTGGTCACGCGTCGGTGTAAATGGTGACCAGTCGCAGCCATTAGCATCCCACGCTACGGACGTGTAGCGCGTAGCTTCGTAGCACCGTAGCTCTGGCTACGAGAGTGCTACGTGTTAATTGAGATTGAATAATTTAATAGTAGAGAAGACCGAGTATTTTCTAATTTAAAAATATTTCACGTCTTCTGAAATTGAAACCTAGTTAGATCTATTTTTTGCTCCCGAAACCCGCTACATACAAAATTTCATCTATATTGAAATAGTTTCACAGATTCGGATAATATGTAAATGTACAAGAATTGCTTCGCTTAAACGTATAAGATAAATTACATATTTTATTTGGACCGCTTTGAAAATAGTTAATGGATAGTATTCTTAATAAAGAATTAGTGCTATTTTTAAATAATTACTGTTTTAAACTTATATGCAGTGATTTCACACCACGTGCTTTACGGTGAAGGAAAACATCGTGAGGAAACCTGCATATGTTTGAGAAGTAATTCAATGACGTATGTATAGTGCCTGAGACGGCGATAGACTCACTATCAGTCACGCTGGCACTTAATCATCTTCGGTGAAAAGTGGGTGCTGTTATGACAACACCTCTGCCTACCCCTTCGAGGAATATAGGCGTGAGCATATGTTTGTATGTATGTAATAATATTATTTTTATGTTTTGTTATAGGTGTTAGTGGTTCGATCAAGTCGTTGCGGCTGGTGAGTACCTTTATTTTATCTCAGTGATCAAAACAATGGTAATTAAATAATTAAATAATTTTACACGCGCTCTGTGGTCCCTCAAGAAGGTAGCGTTGATACATTTTGTGTTCATTTATTACAGACTCTCTGTTCTTTGTAAAACACCTGACTTTGTAGAGAATCTGACGTTTCAATGAAGTATATAGATATGATTATATAATAGACCTATATAACAATACTAGCTGTGCCCCGAGGTTTTAGTTTCGCGAAGAATTAGTTTTATATAATATATCAGTTTAAAATTGACAAAGTTTCATACAAAATTTCATCCCCTATTTTATCTCCTTGGAGGTAAAATTAATCAAAATCCTTTGTTTGCGGATGCCTACGTCTTAACATCTACCTGCATGCCAAATTTCAGCTCGATCCGTCCAGTGGTTTGGGCTGTGCGTTGATAGATCACTGTCAGTCAGTCAGTCACCTTTGAGTTATATATATTTATATTACCATACATATCACATGATATTATACAAAGCAGCCATGTCCCCCACAACCCCTCTTCAATCCCCCCTTCCATTTGCCAACCTATTAACGACCTTATGAATAAATCCCGTAGCGTTGAAGTGTAGCGACGATTCCAGTTTATAAATAAAACATAATTACCTCAGTCGTATACATTAAAAGCCTTTGATTTGAACATGAATTTCGAAACATTTTCCTTTGAATAATGCAGTTCAAAGAAGCATGGCGTCTACGTGGTTCACTGATAACTACAATTAAAGTGTCTGTTCGCAATTACAAAACTTCAATTAATGCTTATGAAAGTCTATACAGGTAATAAAAAAGCTCTGTCCTTGTTTTTGTTCCGGCTAATCTCTGAAAAGTCTATACCGAGAGAGTATTGTGACAAAGTTGCAATCTGTACCCCTATCACCTATTCCCCAGCGTCTCCGCCGAATATTTGTATGAGAAATTGTACAGCGTGTACTTACGGTGACGAAAAACTAACATATGTCATACAAATATTGTGAGTGTAGATTACGAAAACGGTGGAAAACTCGTGATAAGGGTACAGATTGCAGAAATACCGAACGCGAGCAGGGTTCGCTGTACCATATAAATCAATATGAAGAAGCAAAATCCGTTCGCTAGAAACGTTCCAGTGGACCCGCAGCTTATTTGTTCAAATGCTCGCGAAACAAGGGGATATGGTAATGATGTGATCTGCAAGGGGGCACGTTAATGTTTAATGTGAGTTGATGTTCTTAAGTGCATGTTGTTTTATTCTCTCTATACAATACCTTGTAAATATATTTCTGTTAAGCTGGTTGATTGAATGAAAGTCATATATAAACTGTCAACTTATAACCATGTATCAACTATAAACTAGAACCTGCTTGACTGAGCTGTGCTCGGTTTCTTTTTCACGCAAAAGAACATGACATTTAGCATGTGATAGAGATGTGAGTATAATGTTTGTAAGTTGATAAATAAAAGAAAAAATCGTTACGGTGATACTCAGTCTCGAACCGGGGTACTCTAGTTAGAACCGGGGTACTCTAATTGCGTTATCGCCCCGTAGGCTGGTAGTCTCGCGTCTGAGTTTTAAAACTTGACAGATGTCGGCGAAATTTATTGTCGTATTGTAATGATATTTTATGAGTTTTTCGGTGCCTGAAAACATGTTCAAAACGATGTTTTCCAAAAATGAAACCTAGCTAGATCTATTTTTTGCCCCTGAACCCTTTACACATAAAATTTCATTTAAATCGTTGGAGCCATTTCCGAGATTCAGATTGAACATACAAGATACAAGAATTGCTCATTTAAAGGTATAAAAAGATTTACAAGAGACAGGAAGCGGTATCTCATAGTAAAGCCGAAAGGTGACACTCACTGTACTGTATGTATATGTATATATGTTTAATTTATAGTAGCATACAATAAGGCGAGGTTTTTGTCATAGGATCCCGTTTTTTACCCTTTTTGTACGGAACTCTGAAAATCCTAGCATTTATTGCCATATGAAATGCCAGCAATGTCAGCAAGGCACCCTTAAAGTCAACAGTATTCATGGCTCCGCCCTCCCGGTGCAAGCTAAATCCATTTTGCCTCCGAAGCCACCGTTAGCGCAAATGCTCCGCAAATTGACGTAAAGGCAGCTTTGCGCAACCTCGCGCGGTGCGGCGACTACTAACGAGAAATGTTGTTATAACCCTTTGTCTGGTGGATTTCTTGAATATTGTTGCATTATTTCAAACTCAAAAATATCTTTATTTTATTAGAGTTTTAACAAAGTACTTTCAAATCGTCAGAATGACATAATTATACAGGATTATACATGCTACCGCCAGGTTCAGGTTGCTTACTGAGAAGAACCTGGCAAGAAACTCAGTAATTACTCTTCAAAAATATTATACAATTTTAAGAATACAAAATAAATCACTTAAGAAACATAAGTTCGTGCACACAGTTCCAATGCACAAAACATAAATAAACAAATTCTTAACATTTTCTCTGTCCCTCTGTTTGTTTCGGGAATACTCTGAAACTTCTGGAACGATTTCTACGGGACTTTCACTGACAGTTAGTTGATGTTACAAGGACTAACTTAGTATACTTTATTAAGTTAGAGCTCCGTGAAAAAAATCAACCCATAAAATTAATCCTACGCGGGTGAAACCGCGGGGCACAGCTAGTATCTTTACAAATAGAACTAGCTTTTGCCCGCGACTTCGTGCGCGAGGAATAGTTTACTTAGGCTAATGTTAATTTTAACCCGCGCTTGGTCTCTTACCATGACGATATAATTAATAGCCTTTCTCGATAAATGGGCCTTTCTAACATTGAAAGAAATTTTTATATCAGATCTTCCTCTGATTAGCGCTTTCAAGCAAACAAACAAACTCTTCATCTTTATATATATATATCTCTTTATATACATCTTTATATTATAGTACTATAGATAAATTGAAGTCGCCAATTTCACACAAAATTGTCAATTTCAATCGTTCTTCTAACTTCGTCCCTTGTTATGATAAGATATAAAGATACAAAATTTTAATATATTGTTTCGTGAAAGCTCTTTGTAGCAATACTTCATTCATATTTGAATTATTCAACAGCATTAAAATGTTATAATCATAACAAAATACTGCGAGAGTTTGCGTCAGTACTTTGGGTCCATAAATCAGGGTCGTGAATTTCTGGTATCTGATTCCCATTAGCTATGCCCTTCAGTATCACCAGCGTCAAATTATTGAACTTCAACCGTTATTTTACTGAGGGGTGTATCCAATCTTTACCTAATTCTCATGATTCTGTCTATCATAATTAACATTGATCTCAAGTATTTTTACCCGATTACGGCGTAGCAAAAAGGTGGCTCATGCCATTCCAGAAGTGCCCCGAAGAGTTAAGCAGAGGTCCCGTGACAACAGCACCCACATTTCACCGAATATGTGGTATTTATAAGTGCCAACGTGACAGAGGGTGAATCCATCGCCGTGTCAGGCACTATACATATGTCTTTGAACTACTTCTCAGATATATGCAGGTTTCCTCACCGTAAAGCACGTGGTGTGAAATCACTACACATAAGTTTTTTTTTCTAAAAAAAATATGCAAAAAGTTGGGTTATGATTTTGTATAAGTATGTTTGTATGTGACAAATTTAAGGGCTTAATAAGAATAAAATATGTATTGCTATTTCACGCATTTTTGCTTGCATGTACCCAATATGTGCAAATATTTTCTAAAATCAGCCAATAAATGTGAATCTTAATTAATTTCCATGCTCAAATAAAAATAATTTCCATGCACAAATAAAAATAAAAGGAGTTTAATGGGGTATCAAAAATAACTCACCATAAACCAGGTTATATCGCCACCTAAATACTCGCGCTGGCAGTACCAGTAGGCATTAAACTTTTTTAACCATCGCATCAAACCAAAATAACTTTTGACAAGCACAACCTCCGTCTATGACATGAGAATTTAAGCGTTCTATCGGAAAACTTGAACTCAAAATTTCTGTATTTAATTAGACTTCTCACAAAAAAATCGTCAGAACGGTATGATTATACAGGATTATAAATGCTACCGCCAGTTTCGGAAGGTCGTTTTCAATAAGAAGAACAAGTCAAGAAACTCAGTAAGCTTGGACCAGTAGCTTATAAATGTTAGCTTTTGATTGGCGGTACATTATTATCGGACGTTGATATTAGGTGCGCTACTTTTGCCTTTAGAGATATTTTTCATGAACATTCACCTTTAGCATAATCCAAGTTTGTAATTCCAAAATAACCCCTTTTCACTAAATGCATATGAAAGTATATACGATACTTGCAAAAAAACGTATTTAAAAAATTATCTGTCTGTCTGTCTGTCTGCTTGGTCCGGGTAATCTCCGAAACGACTGCTCCGATTTTAACGGGACTTTCACTGGTAGATAGCTAATTTTACAAGGATTAACTGAGGCTACTTTTATTTAAAAAGAAGAATATGGGTTCCGTGGGACACCCATGAAATAAACTCTAAGCGGGAGAAACCGCGGGGCTCAGCTAGTTCATTAGTAAAAAAACAGGCAATGTAATATTTTTATTTTATAAACGTTATTTTATTGAAAAAGTTTTAGTGAAAGACGTGTCAGAAAACGCTTTTATAAAAGAAATTCCCCAACTTTCATTGCCCATCATATCTATAATAATATCAAAGTGTTAAGATTTATATGTAAGTATGTTTGTATTGAATTGGCTCCGAAACTACTGGACTGATTAGAAAAATTCTTTCAGCAATGGATAGCTACAGCTACTTATCAGCGAGTAACATAGGCTATATTTTATACTAACACTCCTACGGGAACGAGAACTGCGCGGGTGAAGCAGCGTGTCGTCCGCTAGTCATCAATATAAAAATGTCGATTAGTAATCAAGAACATCGTAAAATCTTTGTTATCGGGAAGGCAGAAAAGTAGGCAGAGGTATCTCACACCCACTTTTCACCGGAGATTATTAAGTGCCAACGTGACAGGTGAGTCCATCGCCGTCTCGGGCACTTATACGTCTTTGAATTTCTTCAATCATATACAGGTTTCCTCCCCAGGTTTCGCACCTGGAGAGGATATATTTTTTTTATTTTTAACTTTCAACTTCCATATTATTCTACAAAGTAATTAACCTAATATATTATTTCCAAGTAACATGTTCTTAATTGGAAAATGTCTCGCCTAATTGCCTCATTACTTAATTAGTTAAAATAACTTGGGACAGAAATTAGTACATAACAATGTATATTATATGTAGCGATGGAGGAAAGGTCATCGACCCGCACAGCGTCTCTGCAAAGATTATAAAATTTACAGAAGCGCGGCTTCCTACTTAATCGAAATTGTCACACATAAAATTTGAGACGCTCGTAAGCTCGACTCGTGAATAAACTACCTTCCAATTTGATAAAAGATATAACACCAAATAATTTCTAATGTGCCCCTATTTCACGATGGTGAGTGTTGTCCTTCTGTAAGTATTTATTTTGTGCTCCCGGGCGCCCCAAGCGCAGCAATAATAAACATTTCCTTTGAACTTCACCTTATCTAATCCGACACATTTCATTCTACACTTAACAACAACCTTATTTTGATTGTAATAAAGATGAAAATTCAACAGTCTGGTCGCACTTGAAATCTCCTGCCGGAAAATTCTACAGTGTTCGTTGCAAAACCACCTTATCCATAGGGAGTTTAAGTAGGAAATTCGATAATTTAATTGTTACTGTGTTCAGGCATCATCGACCTTATTGTTATGATGAAATAAAGTTGAAATCGCTTTAGTTCAATCGTATTGGAAAGTTTTCAGTACAAAAGTGTAATTGTTGTTTCGCGCGTCAGTGAATAGAAAGCAGTGTGTACACACGGGTCGTTATTGTGACGAGCCGAGCGTCGCAGTTTATTTACTCTGTGGTCGAACATTGCAACGTAATTTGATTTGAATAATGGATTGCGACGCGACGTGAAACAAAGCTATATTTGTAATGTTTGAATGCAGTTATTGTTAATTCATCATAGCCCTGGCCTTATCTCATATATTGTTGTGGTCGGCACTTAATTCAACCTGATGCGGCTGATCACCTGATTTCTATACGAAGCCTGAAGAAGAAGGTAATGTGGGTTAAACCTGTCGTCAGGCTTTCTTATACCTCCGAGTGATCTGTAACGACAGCCAAAGATGATAGATATGTTGGCAACCGAGACCGTCGGCTTTACGTGCTCTCCGAGGCACGGCCGGAACACCCGCGGTCACCCATCCAACTACAGGTTTAGGGTTGAATAACTGTTCCAGGAGCTCCTTTACAATTTAACTTTCTTAATTGCAACACAGTAGCGTACAAAATGTTTTAAATAATTAAAAAGTACGCTCCACTGTGCCCCAGTATGTTACTGCCGTAAGCCGAACTATAGAACCGCGTCGGGAACAAAGCCGCTTATAGTTAATTGAACTCTGTCCCGCCGTGTCTTTATTAATCATCTGAATAAAGCTTTTATACTTATAACTATTTATCAGAGCCTTATAGCGCTGTCTTGAATCTCAAATTATTTATATTAATACCAGAGACAGAGCCGAGGCGGTCGTGGGGTTTGAGTCGTCACCTGTTACGCAAACGGCGCAAGTACAAATGAGTTTTTCCAAAAACGTATGTGCAGTAATTTCACACCAGGTGCTATTTACATCTTGAGGAAGCCTGCATGTATGGAGCCTGAGGCAGCGATGGACTCACCATTTGTCACGTTGGCATGTAATCATTTCCGGTGAAAAGTATCTCTTCGGAGAATACAGGCGTGAACATATGTATATATGTATGTAATACCAGCGATAATGATGTATGGCACATATTCACAGATCCACAGTATGTACAGACGCTGAATTTACTTACTGGGGATTACAGGTACGCAATTCTAAGTAATGGTTACCTGCGTATGTCGTAATGTGGGTAAGATTTGCGTGTGGCAGAGGGTGGTATAAGGCTTACATATATTGCTATAATGTATATAATATACATATATTATATACATTATATTCGTAGCCATATAACGGTGATATTACAATTACGAAACTGCGTAGTTAGACGCAAAACATCAGCATTGCGTCACTTTAGCAAAGGATATACAATAGTGCGCGTGAGCCACGACTGGGTTAAGATAAAATAATTGAAAATTAAAATTATTTATTACCTGTTAAGGCCCTGGTAAGGCACTTATAAATGTAGAACAATTGACCACCGGTTCCGAAACTAGCCTTCTGAGAAGAACCGGCAAGAAACTCATTTACTAACAATTATACCTATTTTCTACATTGAATGATCCAATGAGTGTGTAGCGAGCTGAGAAGGGCTAAATCGGTGAGCGAGTGATGATACTCATCCCCAGCTAAGGTGTGTGTCTGGGGAACTGCGGCTCCAACTATTCTAGTTGGAAACTTGTATATATACTACAATGTGCTCGAAAACTGTCATAGCGCGATTTAGGTTCTCGTGTATTTGAACTCAAACTTGCAATTGTTAACGAGTATCGCCGTCTATGAAGCCAGCCGTAAAAAAATATATTTTCGAACATAAATTATTATTGCTACCAAAACCAAAACACAAGTCCAAACTTCACTATCTATACTAATATATAAAGCTGAAGTGTTTGTTTCTTTGTGTTCTTGAATGCGCTAATATCAGGACCAAATGGTCCGTTTTGAAAAAATATTTCAATGTTAAGAGCCGTGGTGGCCTCGAGGTTAGAGCAGTCGCCTGCTACGCAAGCGACGCAAGTTCGAATCCCAGCGGGGCCTGTACCAATGAGTTTTTCTAAAAAAAACTTATGTACAGTGATTTCACACCACGTGCTTTACGGTGAAGGAAAACATCGTGAGGAAACCTGCATATTTCTGAGAAGTAATTCAAAGACGGTTGTATAGTGCCTGAGACGGCGATAGACTCACCATCTGTCACGTTGGCACTTAATCAAATTCGGTGAAAAGTGAGTGTTGTGATAACAACACCTCTGCCTAACCCTTCGGGGAATACAGGCGTGAGCATATGTATGTATTTCAATGTTGGATAGCGCATTTATCGAGGAAAGCTTGCAGTTTGATATTAGAACTACCGTCACAGTCGACTCTCATCTGAGATTGAACCCTACAGTTATCGACACTGTACCTCAGGTGTGGAAGGGACCTAGTGGGGGTAATTTTGCACCGAACGTTACACGCTCCACCGCCCTTTCACGAGCGATGGATTTTAAATTCGATCTACGAAATTCCATTTCGTACGCCGTGCCTCTGGAGCGTGCATTATTATATTATGACAGTAATTTATACTTAACGCGCTTTGTGGCATTTTAAAAGCTATATTGATTGCTGAGTTCCTTGCCCCCAGTATAGGTTTTGACGCGTTCGAACGTCGTCGTTCGACCTTGCATTTGCGCTTTTTTTATGGATACGTAACTTAAGTTCTTATACTCGCCGCTAGGGGCGCTTTTTAACGTTGGGAACGTAGTAGAAGTAGCGAGTGTGTTTAAATTAAGAAAATACGCAGGCTATATCGCCAACGTAAATGCATTCTTTGAAACTAACATATTTCTTCTACTTCAATGTACTGTACCTATTCCGATCTTTCGTTTAAAACCTGAACTGCGCTTTTATTAGAAACTCGCGTAGGCTTAATTTTATGGGTGGCCCGCGGGTCCCTATTGTTTTTTCAATAATTGAAGCCTAAGTTACTCAATGTATCATTAGTTATTTGCCAGTGAAAGTCCCGTTAAAATCGGTCCAGTCGTTTCAGAGATTGAACAAACAGAGATATAGACGGACAGGAAGACAGTCAATGAAAAATTCTTAAAATAGTTTTATTTAAGTGAGTACCCTATATACTTTCGCATATATTTATTGAAAAGCTGTTAATATAGAATCACAAACAGACTCCTCAAATTTATTTATCTGTATAAAAGTATAAATATTTGTTAATATTTTATGCACAGACTTTATAACCGTGCATCACATGTATATCAAAGTCAAAAGTATCTTTATTCGATTAGACTTTTTACAAAGTACTTTCAAATCGTCAGAATGACATAATTATACAGGATTATACATGCTACCGCCAGGTTCGGAAGGTTGCTTTTACTGAGAAGATACTGGCAAGAAATTCAGTAATTACTCTTTTCAAAAATATTATACAATTTAAAGAATACAAAGTAAATAATTTAAGAAACGTAAGCTCATGTACAATGTTCCAATGCACAAATGTCGATAAAAATTAACATAACTAAAAATCTAGTACATCTACTTATAACTAAATGCGTAGCTTGAGATGACCAGCCCCTACAAGCCTACACACACACATCCACCGCTACTTATCATTACTAGTATCAATTACCATCAACCGACTTATTTGCCAAGTTTATAGTTATTAAAAAGAAAAATGTTCAAGAAACGTTGTAATGATAGCAATATTATCTTCTTGGCAACATCCACACAGATGCTCAAATTTGATAGTTAATATCCGAAGAATATTTGCACTCGCAAATGTAAATATACGCATATATATATATATCGCAAATGTCAGCACACAAATATAGCTAAATTCTTCGTGAAGAGGTAAGCATTCCTGCATCTCAGATACCCAAAGCACCTTCATTCAATTACCTAATGAGATTACAGCTCCCGAGAACTCGAGGTCGCCTTAAAAACTTTACCTGTTTGCTCGTTTAACCCTATCCGCGACGCCGGCATAATAATACCCCCGCCTTTGAGGATTCTAGATGTTGCCAATTAAAGATGGCGGTAATTACGTGTTATGCGAAAACACAACTTCTAAGCTTTTTCTGCAAGGCACCAATGATCTACAATCACATACCTCGTCCAATCAGGGACCTCAATGTAAACCGCTTTAAGAAAAGGTTAAAAAAAAATTTTGTTAGTAAATCATATTATTCTATTTCAGAGTTTATGACAGAACAGATATAATTTGATTAGCTGCCTATATATATGTTTGCATGCCAATATGTTATGGCAAAACATGCAGAACAATAATGTTTATTACATATGATCCCATGAACCTACCATGGTTTGTGCAAATAAATACTTCTTTCTTTCTTTCTTTCTTTAATATAACAAAGAGTTAACAATCTCTTGGTATTTGATTATAATAGCAACATACATACATACATTTGCTCACGCCTGTATTCCCCGAAGGGGTAGGCAGAGGTGTTGTTATCACAACACCCACTTTTCACCGAATTTAATTAAGTGCCAACGTGACCGATGGTGAATCTGTCGCCGTCTCAGGCACTATACATACGTCTTTGAATTATTTCTTAGAAATATACAGGTTTCCTCACGATGTTTTCCTTCACCGTAAAGCACGTGGTGTGAAATCACTGTACATAAGTTTTTTTAGAAAAACTCATTGGTACAGGCCCCGCTGGGATTCGAACTTGCGTCGCTTGCCTAGCAGGCGACTGCTTAAACCCCGAGGCCACCACGGCTCTTCACGGATTAAATAGCAAGTGCTGCCAATACTGCGATCGAACGTCAATCAGATTTACGCTCGAATAGGAGAATGTAAGCTTCATTGCGCGTGAAGTTACCGACACGATGGGTGCTGCTGGTACGTGTGAAAGCGTTAAGTACGTTTTATGTATTCTTAGCTGCACAAGCATACAATGCAAATATAGCAAATATAGCAAATTTATAAAAAAAAAGTATAAAAAACAATTCAGACAGAGCCGTGGTTGCCTTGGGGTTTGAGCAGTCACCTGCTACGCAAGCTACCAATGAGTTTTTCTAAAACCTATGTATAGTGATATCGCACCAAGATGAAAACATCGTGAGGAGCATATGTCTGAGAAGTAATTCAAAGACGTATGTATAATGCCTGAGACGGCGATAGTCTCACCATCTGTCGTGTTGAGCCGTGGTGGCCTTGAGGTTTGAGCAGTCGCCTGCTCCTGCTACGCAAGCGTCGCAAGTTCGAATCCCAGCGGGGCATGTAACAATGAGTTTTTTTTAAAACGTATGTACAGTGATTCCACACCACGTGCTTTACGGTGAAGGAAAACATCGTGTGGAAATCTGCATATTTCTGAGAAGTAATTCAATGAAGTATGTAAAGTGTCTGAGACGGCGATGGACTCATCATCTGTCACGTTGGCACTTAATCATTTTGTGTGAATAGTGGGTGTTGTTGTTTCAACATCTCTGACTACCCCTTCGGGGAATACAGGCGTGAGCATGTATGTACTTGATTAATTGGATCTTGAGTATAATCGTTTAATATTTTGGTTTTCCACTTTACCAAACGAAAGAATAAGTCGATGCCTGTACTTATATAAGAATTTCTGTATGGGCCACTCCCAATGCAGCCATTTTAATATGTGCAAGGATTTTTTTGGATTATTGTCTATTATTTGAATAATTGGATGATGGGTATAATCGTTTGAAATTTTGGTTTTTCACTTTACCAAAAGAGGGGATAATAACCTTACTAAGTGGCGTTTTTGTAAAATTAATAGAAAAGTAGAAATAAAATAAATATTGAATTAAATATTTTCTTATCCAAAAGCGATTGATCATGATAATATCATGATTTGTTTGTGGGCGGTTGCTATTTCTACCTTTATCACGGTACATACCAGTGTTGCTTGTCCTAGATCTATGCTTCGTAAATAATGATCGGTGGACACGCCATGTCGACTTTACTGATTATTAGGTAATAAGCTTTTATTGACCTTATCTTTACTAATATTATAAAAAGGAAAGATTCGTATGTAAGTTATGTTTGTAACAAATTGGCTCAAAAAGGACAGATCTTTCAGTCATGGATAGCTACATCATCAGCGAGTAACATATGCTTTATTTTATCCCCGTGCTCCTACGGGTACTTAAGTACTTTTTTTTCTAAGTCGGTCAAATTACTTTTAATCAACATCAAAATTAAAGCTTCCACCTGAACTGCTTCTGTACTTACCAATCTAACTATAAAGATAAATAAAATGGAAGTGTCCATTTGTAATTCCTAAATAATTACATTTCACGAAAAGCCTATGAAATACAATAAATTTTCTTTGTGTGTCTGTTTGTTCCGGCTAATGTCTGAAACGGTTGTAGCATAGGCTACTTTTATGTTTAAAAATTTTTTATAATAAAACCGCGGGGCGCAACTATTATTATATCTATAACGTTTGACATATATCACGGTGTATTAAACTTTAGAAATAAAGCTTATATCACGATACGCGGTGTATTAATGCGGCCATCTTTGTTATTAACTCCGCGATTGGCCGGCACATCCAAAACCATTTATATGTAAATTGACAAATCACATAGGTACGCTCGCGCGCCATCGATCACACGTGGCACCCAGACATGATACGTTTAATTTTTAATTCCAGTGTTCTACAAAGGAATTTTTAGCATAGAGTTATTAATGAGTGAGTGAGAGTGAGCCGTGGTGGCCTTGAGGTTTGAGCAATCGCCTGCTACGCAAGCGTCGCAAATTCGAATCCCAGCGGGGCATGTACTAATGAGTTTTTCCAAAAAACCTATGTACAGTGATTTCACACCACGTGCTTTACGGTGAAGGAAAACATCGTGAGGAAACCTGCATATTTCTGAGAAGTAATTCAATGAAGTGTCTGAGACGGCGATGGACTCATCATCTGTCACGTTGGCACTTAATCATCTTCGGTGAAAAGTGGGTGTTGTGATTACAACACCTCTGCCTACCCCTTCGGGGAATACAGGCGTGAGCATATGTATGTAGTTATTAATGAGATAAAGTAACCAGTGATCAGTCAATATAATCTATTCCTATACAGATATAATAAAATGAAAGTGTCTGTTTGTAATTCCAAAATAACAACTGACATAAAAATAGAACAATTATTTTTTTTTTCTTGCGTATCTGTCTGTCTGTCTGTCTGTTTGTTTATTCCGGTTAATCTCCGAAACAACTAGAACGATTTTAACGCGACTTTCACTGGCAGATAGCTTATGTTAGAAGGCGTAAGTAAAGCTACATTTATTTAAAAATTAATATTAGCGTTCCTCGAGTTACCCATGAAATTAACTGTACGTGGGTAAAACCGCGGGGCATAACAAGTATTCAAATATATGCACACAGCAGTACTAGAAAAAATAATAAAATATTTCTTTCTGTAAACTAGGCATGGAACTCTCTTCTTGATCAGATCATCTCCCAATGAGGCAAATTAATCATTGCAAAATGTTCCTAATATTTGTTTCTGCAATAAAATAGTCGGATACTTGAACAAACCATTGCGTACAATCGAAGCCCATTCCTGTGCAAAATGTGTAAATTTACCACGTTCCCATTGTATCGGCGGCACGTACAAACATTTTCCACTAACAGGCCGACAGAGTAACATTGGTCTGTCTGTATAGTAGCCGATACTGAGAGCTGCGGGGGTGGCGGGGACCACGGAGGCATCGCGAGGGTTGAATGCGTAATTGGATCTGTGACGTGTGAGCGCGAGGTTGCCAGATTTTTTTCACCGCAGTTTTCAACACTGGCAACACAGTTTGCAAGCTTTGCTTTTAAATATGCAACGCATTAACGGAACTTCGGTCCTGTATAAATGTTTGTTGGTTGTTCATGTATTTTAACGTTTTGAATTTGGAATGGGTTTCCGGCCAGTTTTAAATATTCAGCAAAACTGGTACAACTGTGAATGTTGGTAGTATTTATAGTGGCTCTCTAATTTACTTTAATTTACTTACTTAAAGCTGTTTAGGGCTATTTTTTAGTTATGATTCTCACACTGAATAAGAAAAAAAAACAATTAATTTTTATGGGTCCCCATACTTAGAACCGAAACCCAAATTTTTTTTTTATCAAACCCATACGTATAGGGTATCTATGGATAGGTTTTAAAAATTGATATTGTGGTTCAAATATTTTTTTTTTTAAACTGAATACTTGAACGAGAGACACTTCCATAGTGGTAACATGTGTCTCTCACTGGAACTTCTAAAATAAGACAATGATAAAATTAAAAACAAAATATGATTTATTGAAAACGAAAAGAAAATTGGATCGATATTTTCCTTCACCGTAAAGCATGTGATGTAAAATCATTGCATATAAGATTTTGGAAAAACTCATTGGTACATGCCCCACTGGGATTCGAACTTACTTCGTAGCAGGCGACTGCTAAAACCCCAGGGCCACAAAGGCTCTCTTTTTTAACTAACTCAATTTCCATAGCTGGAAGTCCATCAATCGTGAGCCTAGTAAACCTTAACATGCAAGTAAATGTCCGGGCCAGCTTTGGCCGCAGTCAATTTTTCACCCTTATCCCGCCATTAAGCAACGCTTATAAAAAGTTTCTACCGGGGGCCTTAATGACCCATAACGCAGTTGAAGGTTACATATAAACCCAATTTATCACCGCCGGATTGAAATTAACGTCAGGTTAAGTGGTCTCGGTGACCATTGAAACTTGACGATCGTGGATTTCGGTGGTAAAGTGACCGCAAGAATAATAACTCATTTCTAGAGCTGTTTGAATGTTACATTCTTATGAATTTATAATCAAGGAGTTTAACATAATCTCTCCTGTGATTTTATCAAGGCTTAAGTTGTCTCTTGTCTTATTGAATCTATACAGCCGTGGAGCCGTGGTGGCCTCGGGGTTTGAGCAGTCGCCTGCTACGCAAGCGACGCAAGTTCGAATCCCAGCGAGGCCTGTACCAATGAGTTTTTCTAAAAAGCTTATGTACAGTGATTTCACACCACGTGCTTTACGGTGAAGGAAAACATCGTGAGGAAACCTGCATATTTCTGAGAAGTTATTCCAAGACGTATGTATAGTGCCTGAGACGGCGATAGACTCACCATCTGTCACGTTGGCACTTAATAATCTTCGGTGAAAAGTGGGTGTTGCGATTACAACACCTCTGCCTACCCCTTCGAGGAATACAGGCGTGAGCATATGTATGTACATCTATACAGATAAATAAAATTGAAGTGTCTGTTTGTGACATTGTAATTATATTTTATGAGTTTTTCAGTGCCTGAAAACATGGTCAAAGCTATGTTTTCCAAAGGTGAAACCTAGCTAGATCTAATTTTTGCCCCTGAAATCCACTACACACAAAATTTTATGAAAATCGTTGGAGCCGTTTCCAAGATTCCAAGAGCTATTCTAAGGGCTTGTTGAGTATTCCTAAATAATCGTCTTCACCGAAAAAGCGATGGACAGGAATATAATAGGTACCAAATATTACATTTAATAAGTCGACTTTTCACGTGCAAAAACCCCACCCTCTCAGCAAATTATTACACATTGCTCAGTGGCTAACCGTGCGTGTCGAAATTTGGCAAGTCCTGAACGGCGCGAGGGGCGCGGGATCGATACCCAGCATTACGCCGTGACTGGCTGCGGTATGGCTTCATACTATATTTGTGTCACGCTCTCACACTTACGTAAGTTCAAAAATGTTCACTTTTAAAATCTTCTGCGGAACACAAGGTCCAGGGTTGAATCCTGGGTCTGTTAATGTATTAGAACCTAGTTGACCGAGCTGTGCTCGGTTTCTTTTTCTCACAAAAAACTAAACTTTAAAAAAAAGGAAAAAGGTCGAGCTGGAGAAGGTCAGACTCGAACCGGGTACTCTAAATTGGTTATCGCTCCGTAATCTGGCAGCCTCACTCTGAGCTATCGTATCTTGACAGATGTCGGCGAAATTTACTGTTGTATTGTAATTATATTTTAATGAGTATTTCAGTGCCTGAAAACATGGTCAAAACGATGGTTTACAAAATGAAACCTAGCTAGATCTATTTTTTGCCCTTGAAACCCCCTACACATAAAATTTCATGAAAGTCGTTGGAGCCGTCTCCGAGAGTCCAATTATATTGCTTTTTGTAAATACATCAATATTGATTTTTTTATGTCATTCAGTACCGTATATACTTGCATGTACATTTAGTGAAATCTGTTCATTTGGGATTACAAACAGACACTTAAATTGTAGTTATCTGTATAGATGTATAGATTGAGTAGTGCTCTACCGAGCGAGCAGGGATTTCTTCGTAATAAGATATGCATTAGGCATCTTAAAGGTACCTAAAGCGTGGACTTCTAAATAGTGTAGCTATTTTCAGTGTCTCACAGAAACTTGAAGTCTATTCATACTCATTTCAGATCTCGAGATCAACGCAAACATGGCCTTTCGCGTACGGAATGGAGTCCGATAGTCTATAGGGCTGCTACACATGAAATAATTACATAACTAATTATGGAAAAGACGGATCGAAATATTTTTAACCGACTTCAAAAAACCAGGGTCAGAATTCGATAACACTGCTCAAAAAGCGAAAATAAATGAGTGCCAAATGTAGCATCAAAGTCAGTATTAAACATCAACTTCAACATTAAGTAATGTAAGTAACATAATTTTATTTTGCTTAGTCTTCGGGCGGTAAACTTTTTTTTGAATTTTTTTCATTATAAAAGTACAATTTGATCGATCAGCGCAAAAAAAAGTATAAAAATTATATATAAATATATGCTCACGCCATCCCAGAAGGGTCCCCGAAGGGGTAAGCAGAGGTGTTGTAACAACACCCACATTTCACCGAATATGATCAAGTGCCAACGTGACAGAGAGTGAGTCCATCGCCGTCTCAGGCCCTATACATACGTCTTTGAATTACTTCTCAGACATATATGCAAGTTTCCTCACGATGTTTTCCTTCACCGTGAAGCACGTGATGAGAAATGACTGCACATAAGTTTTTTAGAAAAACTCATTGGTACAAGCCCCGCTGGGATTCAAACTTGCGTAGCAGGCGACTGCTCTAACCCCAAGGCCACCACGTCCCTAGTATAAAAATTATTTCAGTATTTATCACATAACCCAATAATAGTCAAAAACATAGCATAGCTTGTGTTGTTATTTATACGGCTTTTGTTTCTAAATACATACTAAAAAATCACCAATACTTGAGGGACAAAATGTAACACTGACGAAGTTTAGTAGACAGGTACACTAACCTAACCACTAGACCAAACGGTATCTTCTAACGTAAACATCTTGGCTAAACTTGTATTTTATTTGTCTCGGCAGGCGTGACCGTAATTACTTCTAGACGCTGCTGCCGAGTCGCATGCCGACTCATTACAAAACCCCAATTACCAGGTAGACTCGGGTTAAATTAGCACCACGCTACGAATTAACGAATTAAAATTGCTCTAACTTGCTTAGAAAGAAATAAAATTTATTTTTCTTACTAAACATACGTACATATGCTCACGTCTGTATCCCATTGGGGAAGGCAGGGACTACTGTATGCCATATGCTATGATCCTTGCATATTTATTTCGCTTTGTCTACATTCATGCATCTCTTCATACACTTCCTTCGGTTATGAGTGCTCTGAATTTGACACTTATGTAGAAGATTGTTAATTTGGTCATTACAGTTAATCCACTTACATTACATTACAGATATTGCACTCATATTCGCCCTAAAAAAATATTATTTAATCAAATAAAAAAATTTAATCACCCAAAAATATTTAATCACCTTCGCTCACTAATTTCACTTATCCTTTTGATATTTCCAAACGATCTCAACATACTTTTTCCCAATTATTTCGTCCACAACATTCTTCATTTTGCAACTATCTCTTATCATACTTACTATACATTAAACGATCTTTTTTTTTATTTTGTTTTTGACTAACATAGACAATGTCAGCTCCATTGTGCTATATTTGTCACACATCACATCTCAACAATTATTGACCAGTCCCAACATTGAGACGTAATATACTTTAAAAGATCCCTCTTTGTGTGTTGGATGGAAATTTTTGTGTTCACGTTTTTGTGGAATGAGTGAGTCAGAGATTATATTATGCTGGTATATATAGATAACGTGTCAACCCTAGGCCAAGACGTGGGCGGGGAGATAAATAGCTGCAACTTTCCTTTTTGTTGGGAGCCCCACCGCCGAAGGGAGCGCCATTTTATGAGCCCCATTCTGAATGTTCGCTATTTAAAATGGTATATTTGATTTTTTTTCTAAAATTCCATTCCTGTGGATTCCGAGATATTTCAGTTAGATTCAGGACATTTATGTGGAATTGATGAAAAGTTTGTATGCGATAATGAAAGGCAATGTTTAAAAAGTTAAAAATGGAAGTGGAAAATAAAAAAGCGATAAATGAGAATGACAGATAAGAAAGACGAGGGAAGATGTGAACGACGAAAAACAGGAGGAGTGTTTTATTTTTATTTTATTGTGTTGTAAAGAAGACGAAGTAAAGATATTGAAACGATTATTATTCTTTTATTTTATACAAAAAAATACGCCAAACTACATTTATAAAAGCATTGAATATCTTGTGAAAATGAAAATGATTTATCAAGTTTAAGCCCTGGTAAGACACTTATGAATTCCGAATAATTTACCAACGGTTCGGAAACTAGCCTTCTGAGAAGAACCGGCAAGAAACTCAGCTGCCATCATGTACATTTCCATACATAGTGATTAAGCTTTCTTTATAACTACGTCCTATACATAAGTAAGAGTAAGACCACGATAAAATCTTAATTAATTATTCAGAAGAAACCGTAGGACAATTTACTAATTACCGAGCAAGGCAATTAATTGGAAAAATTTTAGTAGAAAATATATTTTTTCTTCCAATTAGGTAATCTTCTAGGCAATACTGAAACAATAAAATAACTGTTGTTACGAGAATGTACGCGATGGTTGTTTCCGAACATTATCATAGTCAGTCATCTGTCATAGACTCTTCCACGCTCGCGGTCTCTGATTGGTCGCGTGCCCGCGACCTTGATTCGCTAAACGTCACTTATGTCAATTCATTAGAGAGAGGTTGATCTACGTCACGGGAGCGAAGATACGAACTTTTGATCTCACAAAACGGTTACAATTATTCTGCTCCATTCTGTTCATTTTGTATTTATTTCTCATGTGTACCTAATGTGCAATAAACTTTATTTAAAACTACAAACAATAGTTTTATACTGTTAATTAATAAGCGTTGAATGAAACCACATAAATATTTCAAACGCAGAGAAACGATAAGGTCGCGTATCCTCGGAAATAATAAGGGTTTAATTAAGCGATTTGATTGCAAACATAACATCCCTCGTCCCGATAACATCCCTATTTATAATGTAATGAGCCTGGAGGTCTGGTGGTCCCTCGCCTAATTGTGTTTAAATTATATCATTCGGTACCAGTGAGTATTTATTCTGAAACACAGCTATTGTACGCAACGGAAATGATTTTATTACCAACTCCCAACTCACTTCCCTCTATAATGGTTGAGGAAGGCGATGGCTGGCATTCTCGTCATACTTGTGAACAGGTGCTGCTAGTGGGGGCTGGTCATCTCAAGCTACACAATTATACGTTATTTTTTATATCGACTTTTGTGCACTGGAACTGTGTCCATGGGCTTATATATATTTTTTGTGATTTATATTGTATTACTCAAAGCTGTAAAATTATTTATTAAAAGAGAGAGTAAAAGCAACCTTCCGAACCTGGCGGTAGCATTTATAATCCTATGTAATCGTGTCTTTCTGACGATTTGAAAGTACTTTGTAAAAAGTCTAATCGAATAAAGATATTTTTGAATTTGAATTTGAACTCACTGTGCTTTCCCGCGAAGACTCAATTTCAAAGCCATACATTTATTTTGTTCAGGATATTGTTAACAATATGAAAAGGTAGCGTAACTTGTTTTAGCCGAATCAAACAAACTAAAGTTTTGAAATATATAAAGGGGGATAACATCTCAGGAACTACTGGTCCCATTTGAAAAGTTCTTTCAGTGTTATATAGCCCATTTATCAAGGAAGGTTATAGGCTATATATAATAACGCTAAGACCAATCGCGGGATAAAGTTAGCGTTAGCCCAAAGTAACTATTCCACGCGGTCGCAGTCGAGGGCAGAAGCCTCCTGTAAAATACAAGCTTTGAAAACAATTGAAGTAGAAACCAAAATTTTCCAGATAAGACTATAAAATTGGGTAGTAGGTAGGAACAGGCTAAGCGGGGCAGAAGAGCCGAGTGCATCACAAATGAGCTGGATAATCCTTCAAAGCCTCCAGAAACCATCCTTTGAGACACTTTAATTTTAAAGGGTACACAGAAATAGCAATTAGTAGGTTGTCTGCTTTTATGGCAACATTTTATAACTGGCTTTCTGGTGGTTAGACTTTTTTATTATCTACACTAATATTATAAAGAGGAAAAGTTTGTTTGTTTGGTTGGTTGTAATGAATAGGCTCAAAAACTACTGGACCGATTTCAAAAATTCTTTCACCATTGGATAGCTACATCATCAGCGAGTAACATAGGCTTTATTTTATCCCCGTACTCCCACGAGAACGGGAACTACGCGGGTGAAACCGCGTGAGGTCCGCTAGTGTATAATAAAATCGGATCAGCCGACCTTGAATGAAGAATAATATTTTGTGTCTTGTATAGTGCGACCACGATCAAATATATGGATGCAGATAAGCAATAATGTGTCAACCCGCATAAACTTGGTTTTGAGAAAATGGCGTCTTAAGATGATTGTATACGTGATTTAAGATTTGTTTTATGACATAAATCCATTTTTTACGTACTTTTATGTTTCAGATGACTTGAAACACTTTTTTAGAATGTTAAATACGTGATGCATTATCAAAATATATCAAAACCTTTGAATTTGACTTTTTGTGGGTTGACACATTATTGCTTATCAGCATCCATATGTAGTTAGGCGTTTTTTTTTAAATAATAAAACTATAATAAGCGTTTAAATATCTTTACTTCGTCTTTTCGTCTTTTTTACAACACAATAAAATAAAAATAAAATACTCCTCCTGTTTTTCGTCGTTCACATCTTCCCTCGTCTTCCTTATCTGTCATTCCTCATTTCTTTTTTATTTTCCTCTTCCATTTTTAAGTTTTTAAACATTGCCTTTCATTATCGCATACAAACTCATTTCATCAATTCCACACTCGGCCCTCCTGAAACAATGCCTGTCCTCAGACATTCCTTTCATACACACTCATACCACATATATGAGCAGTTATCCTCGCTATTTTAGCTAAGCGTTCAAATTCATGTACGGCGTCTGCAGTTGTAAATTATGATAAACATACCTTTGTGGAAAATATCAACCAATTAACATTGATAAACTGGTAATTTATTTAGTTGAACCTAATCAGCGCCTGAATAGTTGTAAATATGGCAAAATTAAGGTGATGCCTGATTCAATATCATTCAATTGTGTAGGGTACGGTGATCCCAGAGCGTAGATATCAGCCATATTCACGGTCCAAGGAGTCCGTGGCAATTATTCCAAATGGACGAATATCCTATTGGAACCCTTGCGCCAAATCTTCCTCAAAAGACTAACGGCTTAAGGATGATTGATTTGTTCAACCAAATGGAATCGCAAAATATAGGGTCTAGACTTTTTAACGAATATTTTTGTCATAGAGCTTTAGTTAGCGTAAAAATTTAAAAAATCCCTTGATTTTTATTTTTATTGTATTTATTTTTGGGGTAATTTTGTTTACAGATTTTTTTATAATTTTAAATAATTAAAGGGAAAAGTCCAACGTGGAATACTCGTAAACAAAGAGTTTTGTTTCAGATGGGGCACGATACAACTAACTTCTGCAGGCAAAATGAGTGTGTGTAATTTATGGTGAGTAAATTTCAATGTCAAAAATACAGATCGAAACCTTAAATATAATCTCACGAGACCGTAAGGGTGTTGACGTCCGTAATGTCAAGGTAAATTAACCGCTTACCATTAAGCGGTTAGTAGGTGCGCTGATTGGTGAACTTAGCATATTCTTATCTTATTGATATTAAACATACATACATATGCTCACGCCTGTATTCCCCGAAGGGGTAGGCAGAGGTGTTGTTATCACAACACTCACTTTTCACCGAATTTGATTAAAGTACCAACGTGACAGATGGTGACTCTATCGCCGTCTCAGGCACTATACATACGTCTTTGAATTACTTCTCAGAAATATGCAGGTTTCCTCACGATGTTTTCCTTCACCGTAAAGCACGTGGTGTGAAATCACTGTACGTAAGTTTTTTTAGAAAAACTCATTGGTACAGGCCCCGCTAGGATTCGAACTTGCGTCGCTTGCGTAGCAGGCGACGCAACTCAGTTACTGACGTGTGGTGCCATTTGATAGGTCAGTATGCTGTCTGTATATCTGTTACCCTTTTCAGACTGACCGAACTTTAGAAAAACATTACCCAGACGAAGACGCGGGTAAAATCAATACTAATATTATAAAACTGCAGAGTTTGTTTGTTTGAACGCGCTAATCTCAAGAACTACTGGCCCGATTTCAAAAATGATTTCTCTGTTGAATAGTCCATTTATCGAGGAAGGTTATAGGCTATATTTTATTTTCAAAAAAAAATGGGATACGTAAGAAAATTGCAATTTTGTAACCCAAGGTGTAAGATCGATAACCCATTCATGCGCCCGCTGTCAAAACTATTGACGATAGACATATTACCAATAAAATGATGTACTATGGGTTTACAGGTCTTATTAAGACCTACAAAAAAGTCCGCGAGAGCACATATCTATCATTGTTTGGTCACAAAAACGACTTTTATGTTCATAAGGAATATTAAATCGTCTGAATAAAGAAACTACGTTAAGTGTGTATCGTCATATTAATCTTTATCTAAATTAAACATTATGTTATCAAGGGCATATATGTAGAAGTAAAATACTTATTGTTTTATTGCAATCGGACATTTCGTTGAGAAATTATCACGAATATAAAAACGCAAAGACTTGATATCTTTTTTTTTTTTTTTAACGTGGAGAATCCGTTATGGATACACCAACCGCCGCGGGGGCAGCGGAAGGGTTATGTCGGACTCACACCGACTAAACTCCACGGTGTTCCTCCAAGTCGCTAAGTGGGGGGGTGCACGTGATACGTCTTCACATGCTTCGCCGTGACCCCCCCAGAAAGACTTGTTACCTAATAGTGAGTTATTTGCTAAGTGCAATTGAAAGTGTACAAGGTACCTACTGACATAAAAAAACCAATTTATTTTCTCCATCTGTTTGTCCATCTGTCTGTCTGTTTGTTTGTAAAACATTTATGGTACCGCGAGAATTAATTTAAATCTACGCGGGTGAAACCGCAGGGCACAGCTAGTTAAAAATTTAAGTTTAATAAAATTTACAACAATATTCATTAAACCCATACTTACAATACAACAATGCTGGCAATTCCACACAAAAATCCCTGTGACTGCCTTTATGGCAGGCAATTCATCTTGGAAACCTCTCAGATAGCCTCTGCTTACATTGAAAGGGATATAAATTATTCCGCCTAAAAGTGCCTCTGACAAATAGGCCCTTTCCAGAGGCTTGTCGGGCCGCATTCCGAAGCAAGTTCCAACTTATCTGTTTATGTGTGGATATTATTTTGATAATATTGCTTTTGGATTTGCATCTATCCGCTAAGTCGATTATTTGGGTAATCCATTTTTGTCATACATACATACATATGCTCACGCCTGCATTCCCCGAAGGGGTAGGCAGAGGTGTTGTTATCACATATGTATTTATGTACACAAGCCGTGGTGGTAATAAAATCATGGAAGTCCTTCCTTCCTAAAGATATATACAAAAAAATCCTTATATACTATGTGTAGGTGTTAAATATAGGCATATTTTATTTGTTTGTTATTTATTTAGACCGTAATACAGAGTATATCAAAGCTTATTCTCTTACTCTTGAATGCGTACGTAAAGAGGCCATTCATATTATACGACCGACCTAAAATAATTTAATGGATAACCCCGCCGACAACGGGCACCTTATTAAAAAGTTAGATTAGAACCTTCACCTATCCCTTTATCCCCTCAGAGCCATATCTCATGTAGGGCTGTGATTACAGGGCTTAGGGCCGCTCCATACATTGCAATAAGCTTTGCACCATTTACCAAATGTTTCTCATAACCTTCAAGTTCATACTAGCTGATCTTCGTGGTTTTACTTGCGCGAATCACCAACATAAACCGTGTTAAATTGTGGTATTTTTTCCCGTTTTTATAAGATTTTCCATTGAAGCTTCACTCGTATTAGTCACAGCGTGATTTTATGAAGCTCTTTTTATAATATATATGTATAATTATCCAAAACAAACAATAATTCAATATAAAACCTTTTCCTAAGCCTCAAAGTGGTAAGATTTACTCTTAATAAAATAAATATGCGCAGGCCTTCCCAGAAGGGTCTCTAAAGCAGTAAACAGATGTATTGCAACGCACACTTTTCACCCAAGATGATAATGTGACAGATGGTGAATCCATCGCCGACAGGCACGCAATATTTCGAGCGCATTGCAATATATATATATATATACAAGTTTCCTACTAGCACAGTTGGAGCCTCGCTTCCCCAGATATGACACCCGCCTGGCTGGAATGTCTTTCCTTTGCTGGCGATGAGCATGATCACTCGCTCTCCCTAAAGCACGTTTCTTCATGTACTCGTCAATAATTTTCGAGTTCGTCAAGTTCGAATCCCAGCGGGGCCTGTACCAATGAGTTTTTCTAAAAAAACTTACGTACAGTTATTTCACGCCACGTGCTTTAAGGTGAAGGAAAACATCGTGGGAAAACTGCATATGTCTGAGAAGTATTTCAAAGACGTATGTTTAGTGTCTGAGTCGGCGATGGACTCACTATCTGCCACGTTGGCACTTAATCATTTTCGTTGAAAAGTAGGTGTTGTTATTATAACACCTGTCTGCCTACCTCTTCGGGGAATACAGGCGTTAGCATATGTATGCATGTCGTCAATAATGAAGAAAAATAGATGCCTTTTTGGCTTTTGCATATTTGTTGTAACACAAACGCTGTTCATCTAAATATGTCTGTGGTGTAATAGTGAAATAGCCCGCAATGTGTCCTGCGGTGTGTGTATTTACAGTGCATTTTGCATTCATTTCCCTCGAGGACACATGTTGTGAAGTAGGACAGGTTGGTGTGTTGCGGGGCTCGTAAATATTATACCCTGGAAGTTATTATATTATCTTACAGTACAACAATAAGCTAGCCAATTAAAATTATATATATATGTATTCTAGATCGAATGAAAAATAGTGTGATAAGAGACAGTCGCAAGTTGAAGAATGATGTGGTGACCAGAATTGAAAAAGTATGTTGAGATGATTTGGACATATCGAAAGGATGAGTGAAAGGCGATTCACGAAAGAAATTTATATAGCGAACTAGCTGTGCCCGGCAAACGTTGTATTGCTATATTTTTTTTTGGGGTGGACTACCCCTAATATTTAGGGGGATGAAAAATAGATGTTGGCCGATTCTCATAGATACCGGATAAGCACAAAAAATTTCATCAAAATCGGTCAAGCCGTTTCGGAGGAGTATGGCAACGAAAACTGTGACACGAGAATTTTATATATTAGATGTGAGCGGAAGTGTCGGTAGAGGGCGTCCAAGGAACAACTACTATGACCAAATTAATGGTGTAGCGGTAGGGAACCCAGTTTGACACAAGATGTCAGAAATCATTTTAAACATTATAAACGAAAAAGGTTGTATGTATGAATGTATATATGTATTACTAGCTGTGCACCGCGGTTTCACCTGCGTAGACTTAATATTATGGGTAGATTTTTTCACGGAACCCTAACACAAAAAAGTATCTTAAATTACTCCTTGTAACATCAACTACGTTTCAGAGTTTACTCGGAACAAACAGACAGACAGAGAAAATGTTAAAAATTTGTTTTTTTTCGTATGAACTTTCATATGCATTATAAACTACTAGACTTTTACTTAATGTTAATTTTGTACATTGGAATTGTGTCCATGGGCTTACATTTCTTAAGTGATTTATTTTATTATGCACTAGCTGTGCCCCGTGGTTTCGAACGCGGAGATTTAGTTTCCTACTTCATTTCGAGGAAGCCTCAAGTATTTTATTAATAAAAGTAGTCTAAGTTACTCCTTGAAACATCAGCTACTTGCACGTTAAAGTGTTGTTAAAATCTGTCCAGCCGTTTTGGAGATGGCTAATGGAACAAGCAGACACACAGAGATTTTTTTTTATTGCTGTTTTAATGTCAGCATTCTACCCTATAAACTTTCATAAGCATGGAGTGAAAAGCTGTTAATTAGATATTACAAACAGACACTTCAATTTTATTTATCTGCATAGATGTATATTTTTAAATTGTATATTATTTTTGAAAAGAGTAATAACTAAGTTTCTTGCCAGGTTCTTCTCAGTAATAGCAACCTATAATCCTGTATAATTCTGTCATTCACGATCTGAAAGTACTTTGTTTAAAGTCTAATCTAATAAAGATAATTTTGACGTTGACTTTGAAATTATTTATTTTTTATATGTACACTTGAAATACCCGCATAATTCCACTGTGAATCTGAGTAATAGGCGTTATAAACGGAGCTGTCCCTCGGGCCTTATTCTGAACATCCGCAGAGCGATCTATGTTAGAGGAATAGCTCCGGAGGCAGCGGCTAATGTGGGTATCATTTATTCATGGCGCGAGGCTAGCGGGGGCCACTGGCGGTCTTTTGTTAGTCTAGGTTTAAGATTTCTGTCTATAGGTACTAATATTATGAAAAATTAAAATGATTTATTCAGAACAGGCCCTGGTAAGGCACCCATGAACGTCGAGGAATTTACCACCGGTTCGGAGACTAACCTTCTGAGAAGAACCGGCAAGAAACTCAGCTGGCATAATTATATAAAGCTGAAGAGCTTGTTTTTTTCTTAAACGCTCTAATCGCAGTAACAACTTATTTGAGTTGAAAATATATTTCTGTGTTAGGTAGTTCATTCATCGAGGAAGGCTTTAGGCTTTATAATACCACACTGCGAACTATCGGAGCGCAGAGTCAGTAGAAAATGTTGCAAAAACGGGGTAAAACATCACTAAGTAACGTAAGTTTTATTGTTTATCCTACGCGAAGTTACTAAGAGTCTGTCAATTTGGTTCTTTTATTTGCAGGATCTTAATTCTTCCGCGTCCTATAAATTCGATTTAATTTGATATGATCTGATAAGCAGAAGTGCGGTGTACATTTTCGAACGTTTAAGTGTATTTTGTCGACGTTTACATGTCCCTTACAAAGGCCTAAGTTGAATAAATAATTTAAATTTTCAATAAATTGTTTTCATCGCCCCGTTGACAACCTGGAAAATCCGGAGAATCTTAAACTCTAGTCAGTTTATGCATTGCATCAGTCCGAACTTCGGGAAAGTCAAAACTAACACGCATATAAGTACTTACGTATTGTAAGACGGCGGGGTGTTGTGTGTATGGCCGCCAACGATCAAGTCTCCTGGGTAATTAGAGTGTGTGGCGCACCACCAATGTCTGCATTCAGATTTACGGCGATGACATGTCGAAGTAATTGGGACGTGTTTTTATTGAAACGCCATAAAAAGTAAGCACTCTCGCTTGATCGCTTTGCACAGACTGAGTAATTTTAATACTTTTCTTTTAAAATATTCTTGAGAATCCAACTAAAAGCAACTAAATAGATTATTTATGTGATCATTTGTTGTTTTCGTGCCGGGCTTACAAAAAAAAAATAATTCAGTTACTATTGCCGACCACTAAAGTCAGCTCAATTCACTATGATTGTTAAAAAAATTCCTGTTTAACTAAATGTATATATCCGCGATATCTCTTAGCAAATGCATAGTTACTTTATATTGTCGAATGTATTGTTGTTCAGAGTGCACTTGCACTAATTCTCCAACCAGCCGCTGCGGCCGCCGGCGCCGAGTGCTCGGCAAGCCGCAAATGTCAAGTGGACACTCCAGGAACGAGACCTTTGCGAATACTATACACTTTTATAAAGCACATTTTTTACCGAGAAATAGGAAAGTGTTGCATTTATTAAAAGTTTTAAGAGTTTTTTTATTCTTACCCCTATTTTATAACTTCTTACCCCCATGTTCTTACTTCTTACCCCAACTGAAGCTGAAATCTTTTGTGTGTGTTCTCTCGGTGCATCTATGCAATTTGAAGATAATTTTTAAATTAGACATGGTCTTCAAGACACTCCGTTTAAAATATTCTGCTTTGAAATTCTTGAAATTGAAACACATTTTAAAAAACAACTTGAGACCTTCTCTATCATAACACGAAAGCTTTTGTTCGTCGACAAAATCTTGATGCAGATTTCATCATAACACTCTCATGTTTAGAGGTGAATACCCAGAGAATTGTTACTTACATTTGAATATACGTCACTAAATTATGTAGATCCCCTATAAATATACTTCGTGCCGACTCTATGCATCGTAGATCTTCATGAATGTCAAATCTAGCTGCTAAACATTTACAGTGCATGCGGTGTATGGACCCGTTACGTTAATTGAATATGTCTAGCCATGTCTCACAGAATTAACAATTCAATTATTAATTACTATGTGTATTTGGCATGTAAACCTTGAACTTACTAATTGGATTCTAAGCTTTGTCTATGAATCAACCTTATGTTTATAATTTTCTTTGTCTATTCTACATGCTCACGCCTATGTTACTCTAGTTACTATTACGTATTTCGCTAATAGAGGTGGGCAAGCCTATTGACATAAACCAGCCACTGACCCAGACTGCGGGGTGCTACTCGAAAAACTTAAATTAAAAAATAAATATGCTCACGCCATCCCAGAAGGGTCCCCGAAGGGTTAAGCAGAGGTGTTGTAACAACACCCACATTTCACCTAATATGATCAAGCGCCAACGTGACAGAGGGTGAGTCCATCGCCGTCTCAGGCACTATACATACTTCTTTGAATTACTTCTCAGACATATGCAGGTTTCCTCACGATGTTTTCCTTCACCGTAAAGCACGTGGTGTGAAATAACTGTACATAAGTTTTTTAGAAAAACTCATTGGTACGGGCCCCGCTGGGATTCGAACTTGCATGACTTGCGTAGCAGGCGATAGCTCTAAACCCAAGGCCACCACGGTTCGAAAATTTTACATTATAATCTATTCTATTATTGCTTTTATTCTTCTTTCTACTAAATTAACAAACTTATACGGTATTCGTTATGGGGAATGGGTAGGTTACCAAGCTCGCTTACCATTCTATAATAAATTCTACAACTATTTTAACATGAATATATTTATATATCTGTATTTATGTGTATGTTTATTTGTCGACAGACATAAAAGGCGTAGTGAAGTCTTCCAAGTAGCTCCAAGACTGAACCTGTGATAGAGGCGAGCAGAGGCCGACTCGGCAGGGTACTTACAATAAACACGGAGACTCGCAATATATGGGGAACGATTACAACTTCCGCCAAATCATTCTCTTAAGGTAAGTGGATATACGTCACGAGGTTCATGCGCTGGCCTTGAATTCGCAGTAGTAATATTTCGGGATCTAATACATGCGCAGTTATAATAGTTATATGCGCACATTAGTTTGAGCAGTCGTTTACTATGCAAGCGACGCATGTTCAAATCCCAGCGGGGCCTAAACCAATGAGTTTTTCTAAAAACTTATGTGCAGTGATTTCACACCACGTGCTTTACGGAGAAGGAAAACATCGTGAGGAAACCTGCATATGTCTGAGAAGTAATTCAAGGACTTATGCATAGTGCTTCAGACAGCGACGGACTCACCCTCTGTCACGTTGGCACTTAATCATATTTGGTGAATTGTAAGTGTTGTTGTTACAACACCTCTGCCTACCACTTCGGAAAATACAAGTGTGGAAAAATTTATGTATGTTAAAACTCGAGTACGACTATCGCTATGAAGCTTTTCAGTCATTATGTTTTTGCATGTTAGTAATGACTACAAAAGTAGACATTGCCTCGATAGATACTTATAATATAGATAGAATATATAGTGTTTATACCGCGATATATCAATTGAATGAAATGAACTAACAAAAACAGCTACCATTTAAAAGACTCTTCGCATTATCAAGTAGCTGTGATTAAAAGAATAATAAAAATACTACGTGAAGAGCCGTGGTGGCCTCGGGGTTAGAGCAGTCGCCTGCTACGCAAGCGACGCAAGTTCGAAGCCTGTACCAATGAGTTTTTCTAAAAAAACGTATGTACAGTGAGTTCACATGAAGGAAAACATCGTGAGGAAACCTGCATTTTCTGAGAAGTAATTCAAAGACGTATGTATAGTGTCTGAGACGGCGATAGACTCACCATCTGTCACGTTGGCACTTAATCAAATTCGGTGAAAAGTGTGTGTTGTGATAACAACACCTCTGCCTACCCCTTCGGGGAATGCAGGCGTGAGCATATGTATGTATGTATGTAAAAATACTACGATAATGGGTGTTGTTATTACAAAACCTCTTCTTGCCCCTTGAAAATGAAAATAAGTTTGTAAATGATTAGTTCAGTTAAGGTCACAAGTGACCGTCGAAGAATTGACCACCGGCTCGAAACTACCTTTCTGAGAAGAATCGGCAAGAAACTTCTGACCCCTTCAGGGATGGTGTGAGCATATTAATTTATTTAGCTTTCCACAGGTAGGGTGGTCCATGCCCCACGCGGCGCCAGCCTCCGCCATGTCGGCCCCGACGCGCCACCCACACTTCTACACCGTCGAGGTCGGCGACACGCGTTTCACAATCCTCAAGCGTTACCAGAACCTCAAACCCATCGGATCAGGAGCTCAGGGGATCGTGTGGTGAGTACATACACCCTACACATACGATTAAAGTTCATATATCCGTGTATTTCGCAACTACAACACCTTCCTTTGTGATCGTGTTCTTAACTATTGGCACCGTCACGAGCAATGAGCGCTCTGATGTTTTTATTCGCTCTATACAAAACCCAAAAAAATACTAATTACTGGGCATGTAGACAAAGTAATATGATCCTCACGTTTCGCTAGTAGAATCGATACAAAATGTACGGGACTGATATGATTTATGTCGTTCCCATACATTTAAGGGCCAGAGAATGTCACTTTGTCTAGGTCATTCAAGGTCAACTCGTGACGCCACCTGTAATAATATCATAAACGGGATACATGTCCTGACAGATAACGGGATGATAAACTTGTGAGATCTAACTGACGTGTGCCTATCCTACGGGTATAAAAGTCTGTCTTTCAATTACCTCTTCAAGCTAAACCTCTGTCTGAACCGTTTTTCTTGAATTATTGTGTAGATACTGAAATTTGGATAGCTTCGACGAAGCTTACTTCTAAAGTGTGAATGAAAGTGAATAGGGATGTAAACTAATCTTTTATATTGTTTAATATTATTGTTTAATAATACATAATAATACATAATAGTGAATTAATTGAATTTATTTATTTTATAATGTTTATTTATTATCATATATGTGTTAGTATGTTAATTGTATTTCTATTAGAACTGTCTGATATCCATAATACAAACTTTGAGACTAGACAGCGCTATAACATTTTTATATGTATGTATTTACGGATATATTATTTTGTTATGTTGAAAGCTGAATAACATTTTCTTTTAATCTGATTGTTAAGGCACGTTTTTTTTAAATTGGATTGTATGATAGTTGTAAGACCCAATATCACTGTACAGTACACTATGCACACGCTCACAGGGTACTAACAGAACCCGCTTATTGCATGTAGAGTATTTAGTATATGTAAATGTCAATTGTTGGCACATAGCACCGTATATACAGCAGCCTGTATATGTATACATGCCTGCACGTCAAGCTATACAAAAATAATGAGGGAAATTTCTCGACTGGGGACTGATGCTTACAGAAGCTACCAGTCAAATAATATCTTCTACTCCTACCCATGGTCCCCGAAGGGCAGCGCGAGCCACATCGCGCTGCCACCTTCCCAGGCCCGCGGCCCCACCCCGACCACCGCCAGCAGGCCCTCCGGCCCCCTTTTTGTCGCCTCTTACGACAGGCCGGGATACCATAGCCATATTCTTAGACCCTGGCTATTAGGGGGACTATAAAGTGACCTATCGTTCTACGGGAAGCCTGTTTAAAACGAAGCCAGCTCATGTTGGGAAACTATATAGCTGGATGTGGAGTCATGTCCTATAGGAGTAAAGCATATCACTTAGAGCTTTGTAGTGGCACGATTATGTATATATAAGTAGTTATGTGTTGTAGATATGTACTGTTTAAGCACAATGCTTGCTTTAATAAACCCCATTTATTCAAAATACTTACTTAATGAAACCAATAATTAAATTAAATTAATATAATATATCCTTCTCACGTTAGCTAATACGGTAGAATTGTCATTTGTCATTTTAATTATTTATTAACTAACATAAATTACATTACTTAAAAATTATTATTGTTATAATTGCAACACGTGACAGTATACAACCACACAAAACACAATACAGTACACAACACACTAAATAGTGTGTTAAGAAAACAGTCAGTCTTATAACTCTGTCAGAACTTCTCAGGCCCCGACTCTACGTCTGTCACAATGACATTTAATCTTCGGTGAAAACTCAATTATTTCAATGTGTCAGTAGCGGTTGCCAAGGACAAAACCGAAATTATGGTATCTATCGATAATAATCTATACTTCTATACCAATATTATAAAGGGGAAAGATTTATATTTTTGTACGTAACATATAAGGTTAAAAACTACTAGACCCATTTAAAAAAATCTTTCAACATTGGATAGCTACAGCTTCAGCGAATAATATAGGCTATATTTTATCCCTATACTCCCACAGGGATGGAAACTACGGGTAATGTCCGCTAGTATAATATACACATCATCATCTCCCAGGCCTTATCCCATACATTGTTTGGATCGGCACTTGATTCAACCCGATGTGACTGATTACATGTCTTTTTTATACGAAGCAACTGCCATTTGATCTTAGTAACCCCTTTTACAAGGGAAATCAGTGGGTAAGCTGGATTGTCAGAATCTCTTAGGCCTCCGACTGACCTGCAACGATTGCCAAAGATGTTTAATTGGCAACCAAGACCAACGGCTTAACGTGCTCTCCGAGACACGGAGGAAATTCGGGCTGTCACCCGTCCAACTACTGACTTCGCTGATCGTATGATGTGCGCAATAGCAACTGTACCACGAGCTCCTCTATTACATAATATATCATATTTCTTAAATTTTCGCGATTTAAATTCATATTTAAAGGTGCTCGGGAATTATCACGATAATAATTAGAAAATAACGTACCTCGACGTTTCGATTGATTTACACCAATCGTGATCGTTATTTTCAAAATAGTATGTGATAAGTTCCGAGTACCTTTAAATATGTACATAATATATCTATATATATCGTATATAATGTATGTTCACAAAGCAACATGATGTAAATTTTTGTTGTTAGCTGATGGTGTAGTCAGGATGGTTGAGTTTTACTCAGTGCCGCTCGGTGACAGCGTGTTCACGGTGCCCTCGCGGTACACGGAGCTCGTGAGCCGCGGTCAGGGCGCGCAGGGCATGGTTTGGTAAGGGCACCACCAAACTACAACGCTTTACACTCATCAAGCTTTCTAACACTCGTTGGCATCCAAGCAGCCAAACACTGTTCATTCCAATTTCAAATCGATAAGAATATCACAGTTGGATATGTCATTCGAGATAAGAATGGAAATGTCAATCCGCCATTTTATATTTCGTCAGATTGTCATAGAAAATGGCGTCTGCTATTTCCAATATGGTAATTACAGTATGAAGTTTTACAATTTGTATTATCACTGTGCATTATTGGTATGTATTATGATACATTTTTCTCATACATTATTGCTATTTAATCAATATTACTATATATGATAGCTGCACAGTTGGAGAAATGCTCAATTGCAACAATTTAAATCCATACAGATAAATAAAATTGTACTGTCTGATTTTAATTCCAAATTACAGCTTGTCACTAATGCGAATGAAAGTAAATCCGGTACCTGTATAAACAAAACTTTTTCCTTGTCTGTCCGTATGTCTGTCTGATTGTTCCGGCTAATCTCTGAAACGGCCGGACCGATTTTAAGGGCACTTTTCACTGGCTGATGTTTCAATCAGTAATTCAAGCATCTTATTAATTTTTAATTAAAAAAATTGCCAATGAAATTTAGTGTACCCGGGTGAAACCGCGGAGCACAGCTAGCTATGTAAGAAGCCAACAGGGTCATATAATGTTATTATTAACGTCATAACCCTACAATATTTGTAGTTTTAGTTCAAAGCTTGATGAGTCTAAGCCATTTCAATTATTCATGTTGTTAACATATTTATATGAATAATTCTGTTACTAACTCGGTGTGATCTTTACCTAACCATATTCTTATTTCAAACTTTTATTTTTTAATTAACTCCTTACCTTATCTGATACATATATATAATATAATCCTTAATGTTGTGTGTTTATTTAGCTTCTTTGCTCTAGGTGTATGTGAGGGGAAATTTGGTAGTGCTTTTTAATGTAATAGCTTTTGAAAATGTATTCGCAATTTATAGCTTATTTTGTTATAGCTCAAACATATTTGATATTACACATATCGCTCGCCTAGTAATAATAATGGCAGATCTGCAGTACATTATATACCTCAGATGTGCTATTATATGTCCATGGTTAATATACATACTGGAGTGTCTCACGACATATCACGACATTCTAAATTCTTAAAAGCGTAAAGTAAAATACGAACACCAGACGGGACTCGAACCCACGACCTCTGCAAACCGTGCAGTTGCTAATCCAACTGAGCTACTAATACGTTGAATTTTTCCTTCCCTTGTTTTTGCGGTATAGGGGCCGTCTTGCGCCATCTGTTGGTCGGTGTATCCAAACTCCGTACGAGTTTGGATGCTCGTATTTTTCTTTACCATTTTACATATTTTTATATCAAAATACATCTTTTTTAATAAGGAAAATTGTAATGCTATCACAAGTGTAGAATATTTTTATTTTTGTTGAAAATAATTAACACAAATATTTATTTATATTTTACTGAGAACTATTATAGCCTATCACTCGGTTTCGTTTTGACGCCGGCTCATGGGACCTTTATAATTTTATTGTTAGCGTTAGCAGCTTTTAGGGAGTATTCAGATCTGAGCGGTATTCCCTGTCTACGGTACATGCGGCAACATTTTGCTGTTGAAATGAAAAAACATACCAAACCCAGTCGAATATTTACCTCCACCCATGGCAGGAGCAAGTGACGCACATGTCTGAATATACCTTTTACTGTTTACAGTGAGACTAAACATCTTATATACATACGCTCACGCCCGTATCCCACGATCCTAACATACTTCTTTCGCTTCATCTACATTCATGCATCTCTTCATTAAATTCCTTCGGTTACGAGGGCTCTGAATTTGAACTTACTGAAAAATATTATTAATTGGGTCATAGTAGTTCTTCCTTGGACGCCCTCTACCGACATTTCCGTGCACATTCGCTTTGTAAATTCGTTTCGTTAATCGCTTTTCCCTCAACATTCACTAAAGATCTAAATGGTTTTAATAACATTGCTGATTGAGTTCACCAATGTGTTGCCTGCTTCCCTTCCAGCGCCGCATACGACACAGTAACACAACAGAATGTCGCCATCAAGAAGTTATCGCGACCCTTCCAAAACGTCACACACGCGAAACGCGCGTACCGCGAGTTTAAACTTATGAAACTCGTCAATCACAAAAATGTAAGTATATCTTTAATTTGATTAAGAATGTATAGGTATATCTTATACCTTTAAACGAGCAATTCTTGTATATGTTTAGAATCGAATCAAAAATTTTGTGTGTAGGGGGTTTCAGGGACAAAAAATAGATCTAGCTAGGTTTCATTTTTGGAAAACATTGTTTTGACCATGTTTTCAGGCAATGAAAAGCGCATAGCGCACAATATCATGACAATACGACAGTAAAATGACATCTGTCAAATTATGGTAGCTCAGACGTGAGGCTTCCAGCTTACAGGGCTTATATAAGAAAACGTCATTGAGAAGAAACCGAGCACTGCTCGATCAGCCAAGATCTCTATGTTTATACTATCATTATAAAGAGGAAATATTTGTTTCCTTGTAATATAGGCTCCGAAACTACTGGGCCGATTAATATATATATTTCACTAGTATAATGCTACATTATCGCTGAGTAACAAAGGCTATTGTTAATCGAGGTTAATTAGGTATCTGTAATAAAACGTGGGTAGAACCGTGGAAGGAAGCTATTATCTCATACATTAAAACAAATGTAGACTTGTCGTGTTTAATACCATTTATTTGATTGCAATTAAAATTGGCATGAGGATTTGTTTGACCACAAGTTCAATATCTAATAACTCGCACAGATGAAACAACGGGGCTGGCTTCTCTTTAAAAAAATATTATTTTACGTAATTTTGGAAAAAAAAAATATTGTGTGTCAATAACAATCATAGATTCGAATAAACTGTTTGCTTCCAACAATTTGATGAATATAGTGTATATTGGCGCCCAACGTGGAGTTCGCGGTAGTCTGGTTCATTGAACTTTGACACACCAGAGTTATAATTGATATCAATTTCGCCAATCATTCGCAGTATTAAGAGGGTTGCCCTCTTTATTTCGAAACTACGAGTTATAGAAGGATTTTATTAATATTGATTTTGTATGTGTGATAATAGGTGGATTCTTAATATTATGTTTGGAATACTAAATGACTGGTAGTGGGTAATGTTAGTATTATTCACTATTCATGTTAGCCCTTATATCATATGTGTATTCGGGTAGCCTTATGTGTATTAAGTATGAAATATCAAAACACTTTATTAATTAACTTAACTTAATTTAATTGACACACATATTTTTTTACTTATTAATCCAATGTTCGGAGTTGCGTCATCGTTATGATTTACAGTATGTAGCTACTATAACTGGCACTGTTAAAGGAGGTGTATCGTATCACCCCATGACACCCTCCTCGAATCAATAATAGAAAAATAACCTTAACTGTAACGTTAGACTTATTTGGTTACAGTTGGTCTTGAAAACCAGTAGGTCTAAAAAGGCCACTTTGGGGGAATCATAATGTGATCTGAATATAATTCATTATCGAAATGACAAAATGGTCACTTAGGTGCAATTCATATTATGATTTTCGAATGATTAATATTTCGCAATGGACCTGTCTCACACTTTCCTATAAAGATTCCTAAAATGGTCCACTAAATATGAATTGCTTATATGACAAATAGCATCATAAAAGGTTACTTAGGGACTAACATCTACAATTATTGTAATCATTCGCTAATCATAATATAAATTGCACCTAAGTGACCACTTTGTCATATCGATGATGAATCATATTCGGATCACATTATGATTCTACCAAAGTGGCCTTTTTAGACCTGGTCTAGAAAATAAAGGAGGAAAATATTAATAACATGAGACGAACAAACTATCATGGCAATAAGAGGTCGCTTTTAGAGACCCCTATAAGGTTAAATAAGTATCTTAAATAAATAAATCACCTTAATTTTTCCCAGATAATCGGCTTGCTGAACGCGTTCACGCCTCAGCGCAGCCTCGAGGAGTTCCAGGACGTGTACCTGGTGATGGAGCTGATGGACGCCAACCTGTGCCAGGTCATCCAGATGGACCTCGACCACGAGCGCATGAGCTACCTGCTCTATCAGATGCTCTGTGGCATCAAGCATCTGCATCTCGCTGGGATTATACACAGGGTGAGACGACTGAAAGCACTACTTATTGTTTTTTTATTCAACGCAAATCAATAAAATCCATCGAGACACCAGTCCAAATTGTTTTTTTTTAGTTCATTACTTTGTCCTCCAGATGGAGCCATATTAAAAATTATAGCAGCGTTTCTCCACTCGCTATATAGATGGCGCTACTCGCTAACAATTGCAAGTTTGGGTACAAATACACGAGAATCTAAATTGCGCTATGAGAGTTTTCCAACTTTATATGATAAATACCCGTTTGGGACTATATGTCACCGTGTAATAATGTCAGAAAATTATTTTTATCTACACTAATATTATAGAGAGGAAAGATTTGATTGTTTTTTTGTTTGCATTGAATAGGCTCCGAAACTACTTGACCGATATGAGAAATTCTTTCAGCAATGAATAGCTACATCATCAGCGAGTAACATAGGCTATATTTTATCCCACGGGAACGGGAACTACGCGGGTGAAACCGTGTGACGGCCGCTAGTTCTATTATATTTTTATTTTACAGAAATTAATACTGTCTTCTATCTTATTGCATACACATTGCGACAAGCAGATCTGATGATGTTATTGCATCTAGGACTTGAAGCCGTCGAACATAGTGGTGAAGAGCGACTGCACGCTCAAGATCCTAGACTTCGGGCTGGCTCGCACCGCCGGCACCACCTTCATGATGACTCCCTACGTCGTCACCAGATACTACCGCGCGCCCGAGGTCAGTCACTGTATTATTAAAGGTTTTGCGTAGACATATCCGATAACGAGTGTTCGAAATAATCGCAGTTATGTAAAATATCAATCGAATATGTTTCTCTTTTAATAAAATAATCGAGCAGACTTTCCGACAAAGGCCTCCAAATAATATTCTTCTCTGTAGGCCTAGAGAAAGTAACATTATCTCGCGCTTGCGCATGACAGATGGCATTCCCATACATTTTGGATCGTTCCTATTAGCGTAGCGTGAGGATACTGGTACTTTGTCTCCATGTCCTGATATATGCAGGTCCTCACGTCATATAGTCGAATACTCAAATCATTCGGCTCCACATCACGGCGTATACGTACATGAAGATTGGGTGAATATTGATTTGTGTGTGTGTTTGTTGGTGTAGGTGATCCTGGGCATGGGATACACGGAGAACGTGGACATCTGGTCGGTGGGCTGCATCATGGGCGAGATGATCCGCGGCGGCGTGCTCTTCCCGGGCACCGACCATATCGACCAGTGGAACAAGATCATTGGTGAGTCACCACATCTATATCTATACAGATAAATATAATTGAAGTGTCTGTTTGTAATTCCACATTGAGAATATTATGGGTCGCTGCGCCATACCGGTAAGTAAGTTTGCAGTTCTAAATTAATATCTTTGGCAATCGTTACAAGCCAGTCGGATGCCTAAGTCTAGAGGCATAACCCACAATACCATTTTTTTCACATCAAGTGATCGTGTTGAACCATGTGCTGACCCCAACAATGTGAAGATGAGACAATTTAGGACGAGAATCAGACACTGATTATTCTCCTGAAAAATGTCCTTCGTTCATCGTTACATCCCTACTTCCCTACTAATATTATAAATGCGAAAACGAATAACTCTGTCTGTCTGTTACCCTTTCCCGCTTAAACCTCTCAACCGATTTTTGCGAAAAAACTATTATATGAAACTAAATCTACGCGGGTGAAACCGCGGGGCACAGTTAGTATTTTTGTTCACGCTCAGTGAACAGTCGAGCGACAAGGTGGGGACCCTAACCGCTGCGGGGAGCCTAGTCCCGGCGGGGAGCCTAGTCCCGGCGGGGAGCCTAGTCCCGGCGGGGAGCCTAGTCCCGGCGGGGAGCCTAGTCCCGGCGGGGAGCCTAGTCCCGGCGGGGAGCCTAGTCCCGGCGGGGAGCCTAGTCCCGGCGGGGAGCCTAGTCCCGGCGGGGATCCTAGTCCCGGCGGGGAGCCTAGTCCCGGCGGGGAGCCTAGTCCCGTCGGGGCGTACGAGCCTCCCACTTCGCCCACCACTTGCCACCGAGCCGTCGGCGCGCGCGCACGCGATTCTTATTGTCGGTCACCCACCTTGTACATAACGCCTAATTTAATTATACGCCTATTATACAGTCCACTCGTTTCTTCTTTAACCTGAGCTAAAGAGCCCACATTGTATATACCGTGTTGTAGAGCAACTGGGCACGCCGTCGGCCGCGTTCATGGCTCGGCTGCAGCCCACCGTGCGCAACTACGTGGAGAACAGGCCGCGCTACGCCGGCTACAGCTTCGAGCGGCTCTTCCCCGACATACTGTTCCCCAGCGACAGCAACGAACACAACAGGCTCAAGGTATCTACAATACTCACACGTTACACAATCCGAACTCACAATACACATAGTTTATAATATAAATATTCTTCGGAAGAATTGCAAGTGAATAATGAAAATGATACTACGCATGCGAATGCATATGGTCGTCAAATAATTATAGACAGTACACAAGTTTTAGTTTATGCATACATACATACATATGCTCACGCCTGTATTCCCCGAAGGGGTAGACACTTTTCACCGAAGACGATTAAGTGCCAACGTGACAGATGGTGAGGAGCTCGTGGCACAGTTGCTATTGCGCATATCATTCGATCAGCGAAGTTAAGCAACCCTAAGCCTAGCCAGTAATTGGATGGGTGACCGCCCGAGTTTCCTCCGTGCCTCGGAGAGCACGATAAGCCGTCGGTCCCGGTTGCCAATTTATCATCTTTGGCAATCGTTACAGGTCAGTCGGAGGCCCAAAAGTCTGACAACTGGTTTAACCCAGATCACAGATTTTCCTCGTTAAAGGGGTTGCGAAGGTCAGATGGCAGTCGCTTCGTATAAAAATCAGGTGATCAGCCACATCGGGTTGAATCAAGTGCCGACCCCAACAATGTATGAGATAAGGCCAGGGCGATGATGATGGTGACAGATGGTGAGTCCATCGCCGTCTCAGACACTTTACATACGTCATTGAATTACTTCTCAGAAATATGCAGGTTTCCTCACGATGTATGCGGTGAACATAATGTGTAATACGTAAGCTGCCTCCGTTATCTGTGTAATACACCCGTGTTCTCAACACATATGTGTAGTCCATCCGTGCCCTTTGGTAACCACAGTAAATTACTTGAATTCCGCAGGCGTCGCAGGCGCGCGACTTGTTGTCGCGTATGTTGGTGATCGACCCCGAGCGCCGCATCTCGGTGGACGAGGCCTTACTGCACCCCTACATCAACGTGTGGTACGACGAGGGAGAGGTCAACGCGGTCAGTACAAATTCAAATTCATAAATATCTTTATTTTATTAAGAGTTTTAACAACGTCATAATTGCTACCGCCAGGTTCGGAAGGTTGCTGTTACTGAGAAGAACCTGGCAAGAAACTGCGTAATTACTATAAGTTTAACAATGACTCTATATAATTGTATGAAACTGTATGTAAATATGTTATGTTGTGTTTTCCAGCCGGCGCCAGCGTCGTACGACCATTCTGTGGACGAGCGCGAGCACACCGTGGAGCAATGGAAGCAGCTCATCTACCAGGAGGTCGTGGAGTACAGCGCGCCGCCTGCGCCCGCGCCCACCCATCCGCCGCCCGACCACTCCCAGCCCGCGCTTGCCACATAGGTCACTATACATACACCGCGCCCCACCACTCCCAGACACATAGGTCACTATACATACACTGCGCCCGAACACTCCCAGACACATAGGTCACTATACATACACCGCGCCTCACCACTCCCAGACACATAGGTCACTATACATACACCGCGCCTCACCACTCCCAGACACATAGGTCACTATACATACACCGCGCCTCACCACTCCCAGACACAAAGGTCACTATACATACACCGCGCCTCACCACTCCCAGACACAAAGGTCACTATACATACACCGCGCCTCACCACTCCCAGACACATAGGTCACTATACATACACCGCGCCTCACCACTCCCAGACACAAAGGTCACTATACATACACCGCGCCTCACCACTCCCAGACACATAGGTCACTATACATACACCGCGCCTCACCACTCCCAGACACAAAGGTCACTATACATACACCGCGCCTCACCACTCCCAGACACATAGGTCACTATACATACACCGCGCCCGATCACTCCCAGACACATAGGTCACTATACATACACCGCGCCTCACCACTCCCAGACACATAGGTCACTATACACACACCGCGCCTCACCACTCCCAGACACAAAGGTCACTATACATACACCGCGCCTCACCACTCCCAGACACATAGGTCACTATACATACACCGCGCCCGATCATTCCCAGACACATAGGTCACTATACATACACCGCGCCTCACCACTCCCAGACACATAGGTCACTATACATACATCGCGCCTCACCACTCCCAGACACAAAGGTCACTATACATACACCGCGCCTCACCACTCCCAGACACATAGGTCACTATACATACACCGCGCCTCACCACTCCCAGACACATAGGTCACTATACATACACCGCGCCTCACCACTCCCAGACACAAACGTCACTATACATACACCGCGCCTCACCACTCCCAGACACATAGGTCACTATACATACACCGCGCCTCACCACTCCCAGACACATAGGTCACTATACATACACCGCGCCCGATCACTCCCAGACACATAGGTCACTATACATACACCGCGCCTCACCACTCCCAGACACATAGGTCACTATACATACACCGCGCCTCACCACTCCCAGACACAAAGGTCACTATACATACACCGCGCCTCACCACTCCCAGACACATAGGTCACTATACATACACCGCGCCTCACCACTCCCAGACACAAACGTCACTATACATACACCGCGCCTCACCACTCCCAGACACATAGGTCACTATACATACACCGCGCCTCACCACTCCCAGACACATAGGTCACTATACATACACCGCGCCTCACCACTCCCAGACACATAGGTCACTATACATACACCGCGCCCGATCACTCCCAGACACATAGGTCACTATACATACACAGCGCCCGATCACTCCCATTCCCACGCTTGCCACATACACTGACTATACCTCACCCTATGACTTTGCCAAGAATCTAATCAATATATGATGCTGAATCTAATACTAATTAGGGCATCAGGTTCAAGAACTCTCCGAAGAATTAATATCCGATACAATTAGTGTTGCAAGCGTTCATATGCTATGGTACCATCCGCTCACCATAAAGAGGGCAATATTCAAAGAAAGTATTGAAAAATATTTTTCACCAAGGCAGCATCTATGATTTAATTATTGATAATGGCAACATTCACAAATGTCATTTTGCAATGTAGAGTTAGAACTATTTTCTTTTTAAATAGTCAACGAAAATTGGGTTTTTTTATGAAATGTTTTTCTTATATTTAATAAATATTCGCAGGTTCCAGCAGAAATGACCGCCGAGATCTAATCCCAGGACTCGTCATGGCGGTGTACAGCGGCCGCTCCCGGCGGGGATGTGGAGGGCACTTAACCTCTAATACATATCGCACCCTCAGAACGATAGGAACTCCAAATTTTGCGAAAATGAATTAAGATCATTTCTTTGTCCATGAGCTTACGTTTCTTACATACATGCATATGCTCACGCCTGTATTCCCCGAAGGGGTAGGCAGAGGTGTTGTAATCACAACACCCACTTTTCACCGAAGATGATTAAGTGCCAACGTGACAGATGGTGAGTCCATCGCCATCGCTTACGTTTCTTGATATTAATTTTATCCCAGTATGTGATTTACTATAATAATAATTATAATTATATTATAATAATCTTTTTCTTTAGTGTTAAATAATATTCAAAATAATGTTTGCTAATTAATTAAAGATCATTTGGATGCAGATAAGCAATAATGTGTCAACCCGCATAAACTTGGTTTTGAGAAAATGGCGTCTTAAGATGATTGTATACGTGATTTAAGATTTGTTTTATGACATAAATCCATTTTTTACGTACTTTTATGTTTCAGATGACTTGAAACACTTTTTTAGAATGTTAAATCCGTGATGCATTATCAAAATATATCAAAACCTTTGAATTTGACTTTTTGTGGGTTGACACATTATTGCTTATCAGCATCCATTTCTTAATTCGTTTTTGTTTTCTACAGGATTAAAAAGAAACCAAAAACTAAAATTATTTATTGTCAATACACAACCTAGACTTTTCTATAAAAATATATCCAAAATTAATAAAATAATTACTGTTAATATGAATCCAAACTTGCCGGATGATTTATTGATTTTTGAATTGATGTCTATCGTTCTGAAGGTGCGATATATAACTGATGTATATACCTTTATTGAGATGACACGTGCAATACTCGGAATGAAATCAAGTGCAAATAAATAATCATGTTCAGTTGTATTATCAGTTCGTAGAGACCCTTTACTTTCAAATGTTGGAATATGTTTGTTATATATATACAAAAGACTGTGTCCAGAAAACGTTGTGTTGCCATATATTTATTTGGAGTACCCTCATCATTCAGGCGTATGAAAAATTGCTATATATCTACCCGATATGTACATTAAATTACATACAAATCGGTCCAGACTTTTAAGAGTAAGGTTACTAACATTGTGACATGAGAATTTTATATACTTGACTAGCTATTTCACCCGCGTAGATTTTGTTGCGGAACCCTAATATTTGAAATATCCGCTACCTGCTAGTGATAGTCCCATCAAAATCAAACACACAGACAGACGGAGATTTTTTTTACATTCAATACCCAATATACTCCTATCATATGCATTTATTGAAAAGCTGTTAATTTGATATTACAAAATATTATAAATTTTATTTATCTGTATAGATGAAACATATTTGAGCAGATCGTAGTCTCAGCGACATTTGTGAGTGAAGGGTCGTTTATACGTTGTAGAATTAATAACGTGTAGCGTAGAATAATGTTATACTCCTATTGTACCTACTGGTTCATTTCTATCGTTAATATTTGTAGTTTCTTCCTGTTTCCTATTATATAACTACATAATGTAAGTTTTGATTTCACAGATACACTATGATTTGTTAAGCTCAACATTTGAAACTTGCCATGTCCTTTGTAACAGTGACGTTTGCGTCTTATGTCCAACTGTCAAAAATACTTGTCACGATGATGTCATCTCCCTGGCCTTATCCCATACATCGTTGGTTGATCACCTGAATTTTATATGAAACGATTGCCATCTGACCTTCGCAACCCCTTTGACGAAGAAAATCTGTAATCTGGGTTAAACCAGTTGTCAGACTCTTTTAGGCCTCCGACTGACCTGTAACGATTGCCAAAGATGATAAATTGTCAACCGGGACCGACGGCTTAACGTGCTCTCCGAGACACTGCTCGTGCTCCGAGGGAGCTCGGGCGGTCACCCGTCCAATTACTGGCTAGGGTTAGGGTTGCTTAACTTCGCTGATCGAGTGATATGCGCAATGGGAACTGTGCCACGAGCTCCCCTCCTTGTTTGCTATTTAATTGGTTTTTCTGTGTCAGTAACATGTATACTTTCATATGCATTTATTCAAAAGGTGTAATTTTGGAATCAAAAACAGACACCTCAATTTTATTTATCTGTATACATGTATAGATATTAGACATTTTGACAGTTGGACATTCTGCCTAAAAATGGACGGACTATTTGCATTAAGGAGTGCCTTTTGCGAATATTAATGTTGGTGATTTTTCCGCTTATCGACTGACTTGTATATTGTTTCAATATTTTTATAAATAAATAATTTTTTTTAAATAACAATGTAATGTCCTGAAAGGTCGTAGGATGTTTTTAAAATACTTAAAGAAGTTTTTTAATTTTTGATAATGAATTATGGATTTATTAATAATAACAAAGAGTTGAGCTTAAACTGTGTTGTTGTAAAATATATTTGTTTAGATTTAAATGTGCCGTTTTGGACTATGTATTTACTTGGATAATTTAATTAGACGATCACTCTTGCAATTAGTTCATCAATCGATCAATCATTTATTCGTAAACTTGATTGATTGGTCAACTGATCCGTGTTTGCCAATTTTAATATTATGATTGATCGAAGCCGTAATGTAAAAATAACTTGCAAATGTCAGTATAGTGTTATCATGGTAAGTATTATCTTATTTCTAACCACACACAACGGATTACTTGAGGATTTGTGTTTTTTTTATAGTAATTAGATGATAGTTACGTTGTTAACATTGTATCGTATGTACGGCAGTAGTTATAATAAGTACATTTCTACATAAGTAGTATATTGTAGGCCACACACGTTGCTATATATATTCGTCACACGAGACTATAAAACTTGCTTGATACTTAATACGGACTCATTTGTGTTCTTACTATGAGCAGCGGCCTTAAGGGTGGCACCATTACCTCTTATTGCCATGATAGTTTAACTCTTATTATATGACAGATGTATACGACGTGTATACATCTGTCACTGTCACACAGCTGTAATAACATTGCAATAAGAGCTAATGGTTGGGCCCCAGGGCAACCGCGCGGAGCCTCGCTTTTGCAGGGGCCTCGCGTCTAGCAAATTAAAAAAATATACAGATTATTTTAAACATACATTAAAAAAACATAACGAATACCTACCAAATAGCCAGACCTACTTTCCCATCACGTAAGTACTGTTTACGTAGGACAAAAGGCCTCGCAAAGACCTGCCGCCCGGAGCCTCGCAATGTGTAAGGCCACTGCTTGCTATACAAGGCGTTGTACAGAAATCCGAACCATATGGCCATGTTAATAAGTTACTTAATTCAATTATCCTTGCTTCATTTCAGTAACGAATATTTTTTTTAACGTGTGAGGTTACTCTTAGGATATTGTTTGAAGCCTCACTAGGTGATGTAACTATAATATATAAGATAATGAATGCAGATAGTTATATCGAATGGAATCAGCAAATAGCACAATTTATTAGCTATAGACTAAAACTGGGCGGTAACGTTTGTGATGTTTGCATATTGTCTATGGTACAGTAATGTCACGAAAGCAATAATTCATCATGTTTAATGACATAATTAGGATATCCGTTCAAAAAGTTAAATTTCGGTTTAATGGACGCTTTTTTTCTATCCGTAGATAAAAAAAATTAAGAAAATTATAAAAACTTTATGGGTTTATTAAAAAAAGTGTACATTGCCAATTGTGTTACACTTTTTGGACAGTTCATACAAAATGTCCCATCACCTCATCCATGCTGAGCGATCAGACATCTAAAACCTTATAATTTGACTATAAAACATATTAAAAATAATAAAAAAATCATTTCCATATCGATGACTCGACGATTGTCCGCCTGTGTGACAGTGACAGATCTATATAACTTCTGTCACGGCAATATATGAAATTCATGGTAATGCTAGTGGCGCCATCTATCGAATATTAGTCGTACCAACTCAGAAACCTTCATGAGCACGACACTGCTGAAGATCATCTCATGATCAAATGCAAAGTTTACGATTCTATAAAAGACATACGGACAAACATTAATGTTTATATATACTAGCGGACCCGACAGACGCTTTCCTGCACACCGACTGCAGCGCCACCTGTCGGACAGATTTGTGAATCTAAACAGTCAAGGCACCACCCAACACATACAAAAAAATCATTCAAATTGGTCATGCCGTTTAGCTTTAGGAGGAGGTCAGTGACATACACACGTACAGTACAATGATATATTCCCTTACGTCTGATCGCTCTACCTATCCAAATGTATCTTGACTTTTGTTCCATGACCGTGTAACACGCAACACTGCACTAGCCATCAAACAACAAATGTGGCCACAATAAACGCTTATTTCGTGCTGTTACGAGTTACACTCGCAGTGGGTGACCACACGAACATCTGCGAATATACTAAACTTATTACAATAAATGTGAAAATATTATAGTGAATCTGAGAGTATACAATAATATTTTAGGATTAGTATTAACTCTGTAAATATTGACTATTTATATTTAATTGGAACGAAAGTGAAGATAACATTTACATTCGTAGGCCATTCTGATTGTCACTATAGTAAATAAAATCACAACTGTACGTACGTCCAAATTGTCCATTTATATGTTAATATACCTAATACAAATTACAATAATGTAATGTTTAGATGTATTTTAGTACACTTGTAGGCCTAGGCAAAGTAACATTCTCGCGCTTGCGCTAATACAAACGATAAAAAATGTATGGAAATGACATAAATCAGTCACGTGACATATGTCATTCCCGTACATTGCGTATCTTGTTTACTGGATAATGTTACTTTGTCTACGGGCCTTGTTATCAAGGCGGTGAGGTAGTCGCTCCGTTAGACGCACTCCGCGGCTTCTAGCGAATCATTTGAGTTAACTCTTTGATGACTATCTAAATACAACTTATTTTTACTGTACACGTAAGTTATTTCATATTTTAACTGAATAAAATCGAATGGTTATTAAATTGCGTTTGATTTCACTCTCGTGCCTACCTTTTCGACATTTTGTTGAGTTGAGAAAAAAAAATGTTGTCTGAAGATTTGTCCAATCCTAATATCAGTAGGTACACAGTGCAAATATGATCTACTTGTAGGAATTAAAGGCTTAGTGAGAATCGACAGGTGGGTTTCTTGTGGCTATAGTAAGTAGGAATAGTTTGTTGTGGTCAAAGTAATTTGATTGCTTTCTCATCAAAACTTTATGGTTTATACCAATTTAGTCTTGGATGGAGTCCATATTTCTCCCGTCCAAGGGATTTATTACTAATTGAATGAAACAGTTCTGATTTTTTTTCCAAAAACTTCAAGAATATATATGAGTCCCAATTATTCCATGGCAAAATAAACAGACTAAAGACAAGACAGTATGACATTATAACCTTAAACTAGCTCAACAAGAGCGAATGAATTAAAAAAATATGTCAACCATAGTGTAGTGTCAAACTGTTGTCAAATCAAATGAAGCTGTCAAACCAGATATTTCTGATATTTTGTTTGTTTCATTTTCATGTATGTTGTGTTGTGGCGAATTGTTAGAAATAAAGATAAATAGTCTCTGTAAGGTATTAAAATCGCAAATATGTCAGAGAAGGAGAAATCAAAAGGGAATGTGCAAGCAAAAAACATACCAAAAGATGCCCAAGTCATCATGTCTATCTTGAAGGAGGTCGGAATAGCTGACTACGAACCTCGCGTTGTGAATCAATTGTTGGAATTCACGTATCGCTATGTGACATCAATATTAGACGACGCGAGGGTGTACGCCAATCATGCCAAGAAGAAAACTATAGATTTGGACGATGTGCGGTTAGCAGTTCAGATGCAGTTGGACAAATCATTCACCAACCCTCCACCTCGTGAAGTGTTACTGGAGTTCTCCCGAACGAAGAACGTGAACCCACTGCCGTTGATAAAGCCGCACTGTGGATTAAGACTGCCTCCTGACCGGTAAGAATGATGCTATAACTACAAAAAAGCTACTAATATAAATAAATAAATATCTATACAGATAAATAAAATTCAAGTGTCTGTTTGTAATTTCGAAATAAAACCTTTTCACTAAATGCATATGAAAGTATATATGGTATTGACATAAGAAAACAAATGTCTGTCTGTTTTTTCCGGGTAATCACTGAAACGGCTGGACCGATTTCAACGGGACTTTCACTAGCAGATAGCTAAAGTTGCAAGGCTACTTTTATTTAAAAAAACATTTAGGGTTTTTTAGAAAACCTCATTACACTTCAGGCTGCTGGGAGTTGATCTTGCATTGCTTGCATAGCAGGTGACTGCTCTAACCACAAGGTCACCACAGGTTTTTAAAAAGATTTAATGAATGTCTACAGTGATATTTAATTTAATTTAAAGAAGTACTACTATACTTATTTACTAGTACTATATATTTCATTTCTATTTCAGTTATTGTCTATCAGCCTGCAACTACAGAATGAAGAATGTAACAAAGAAAGTTATGACCAAAACAACCCTGGCGGCCACCCCCACCATCAAGACCATCACCACAGCCAAACCACCACATAATGTGGTTGTTAAGCGGCCACCCAGTGCCATTGTCAATATCGCTGGCTCCAAGCCCACTGTTATTCCTAAACCTGTGCTCAAGTTCACATCAGCAAGTAAGGTAGAGTATTTGACAACATTTTGATTTATACAATACTTATAATAATTGTTCAGTTTTCAACTCTTACCCAGGGAAATAAAAGGGTTCAGTTTTAATAATAACTTAAATAATATTTTTGACTTTTATGACAAACTAACTGCACCACATGCTTTACGGTGAAGGAAAACATCGTGAGGAAACCTGCATATTTCTGAGGAGTAATTCAATGACGTATGTAAAGTGTCTGAGACGGCGATGGACTCACCATCTGTCACATTGGCACTTAATCATCTTCGGTGGAAAGTGGGAGTTGTGATTACAACACCTCTGCCTACCCCTTCGGGGAATACAGGCGTGAGTATATGTATGTATGTCTCATCTGTATAGATGTTATATTTATTCATATATTTTTCTGATTACTATTATGCCTTGAGCTATCACCCGGATTCGTTTTGACGTCGGATTCTGGGATATCCCGTATAATGTTCCCACATTCCAGGTGGTGGCTAAGCCAGCAGTGAGAGTGACAGCGGGCCCATCTGCCCAAGGGCCCCTAAAGATGGAGGTCGACGATATTACCGGACAAAAGCGAAAACGAGATGAAGATGACTATGACATGTAACGCTAATTATTATCTTTAAGGTCTAGGTTTAGAAGGTTTATTATAATAATGTAAAATAATATAAGAAATAAATTAAGTCTTTATAATGAACTACAATTTCTTTTTTCACAACACCTCTCACTTATGGGATAGACCAACTATGATTGATTATGCAGCGCATATTAAGAACTTCTTAACTTTAACGTTTAATATTACGTCAATGCTCAGTTCTTAATACGCCTATAAGCGGGTGATAGTAGGCCCCCAGTGGTGGTCACACTTATATGGTCAAGGGCCAAACTGGATACTGTGAAGTATCACTGCAGGCCTCACATTCTTGGATTATTTAGTTGACCAGTCAATTGACATAATAATATACTTTATTACGAATTAAGGTGCAACCACATGCAGCCGCCCGACGCTATGGGGTCACGTGACCACGTTTGTCGCTGGAAACGAGCGTTGAGCGGCTTACATCAGGTTGCATCATTACTTTCTATCCTTTTTCTTACTGGTATAAATGAAAGTGACACACGACCTCAGCGTGTTTTTGTTGTGAATTGAGAAACCGAAGAGCTCGCCTTAAGCGATCGAATGAACGCGCGGCCTCGTTTACCTAGATTACGTACGCGGTCATTAAACTTGTTAAATTAAGGAGAAGGTTAATGGTTTGGAAAAATGGTTTTATAGGATTATTTCAGGAACTAGTAGTGTTACAAAAAAATAAAAGTAGATTTCACGTGAATAACTCTACGTTACCGCTGATTTTTATGCGAAAATAAAGTCTTTGGTCAACTTTGAACGTCAAATACTCGAAAGTGGAAGATATTTTTGTAATAATAATAATTTTATTTGCTTCATAAAATGATGCCCTATCAAATATTTTGACAGGTGTCCCACTTTCCCCGACACCCCGTATAATAACCCTATAGGAACAAAAGCGCGAGGAATATTCATATGTAAATAAAACACTGAAAAACTTAGCAAAATTTTGTATGATTCAAAACATTCCTGTATAAATTATAACATGTATAATAAAACTAATGTATATAAATATTTGTGCATAGTTATGTAAAACTGTAAATCTCTTCATTCTAGGATATAACAACATACTAAAGCCATTTAAACATGACTTATTTCTTATCATACTTGTAGAAGCCCTCTCCGCTTTTGACTCCAAGTTTCCCTTCAGCCACCAGCTTGTTCAACAGTGGGATTGGTTTGAACAGCTGTTGCTCCGGGAACTTGTTGTGCCATCCGTCTAAGATGAACTTATTGGTATCAAGGCCTACATAGTCAGCGAGCTCTAACGGGCCCATCGGGTATCCTGCACCTAACTTCATGGCGATGTCAATGTCGCGGGCGGACGCGTCACCTGTCGACAAATATATAGATTTTAGAATATCTTGGTTGGGAGAATCCAATGGGTTCCTCCACATATTTTTAACAATTTACAAGAATAGTTTTACTTAAGCTCATCGCCATTAAATAAATGAAGGAAAGAAATAATCTTTACTATTATTATAAATGTAAAAGTATCTGTCTGTTTTGTTATATTTTAACAGTTACTGTTGGGACAATAATGTTGATATTTGATTTAACTAAAAAGAAACATCATGGACAGACGAAGTCACAGGTAAAAACTAGTAAATATTACATTATTATGTATTGAAATGTACATGATGCCAGCTGAGTTTCTTGCCAGTTCTATTTAGAAGGCTAGTTTTCGAACTGGTCGTCAATTCTTTGTCGTTCATTGCCTTACTGGGGTTCCAACTGAATAAATAATTTTCACTGTCACAATAATCAGTAAAACTTATTTGCATGTAATCATCTATTAAATTATAAGTTCTATTTTTTTTTAGGTAAACTTCCTTAATTCTAGATCAAAATATTCGTCCTGTCAGTCTAATATATTGGATATGTAAAAAATATTCTTCACCTCTCTCTAACAGTCGAATAGCCTCACAAATATAAGGCACAAGCAGTCTGTTGACGACAAAGCCGGGGGTGTCCTTGCATGTGATGCAAGTCTTGCCCACAGCCTTGCCCCACTCCATCATAGCCTTGTACGTCTCCTCTGACGTCTCAGCACCCTTCACCACCTCCAAGAGACGCATCACCGGCACCGGGTTGAAGAAATGAAGACCACCGAACCTTGGATCCATCACAAATTTAATTAAGAGGAGAGTTAAATTAGAATACATTCACCACTAACTTTGCATCTTCTTCGTAAATTTGCTCACTGTTGGACGCGCAGATGCGTCGCAAGCAGTGGACGCGTTAAGACTCCTATCTAGGACATGATGCATTATTTTGGCCTCACATAAAATAAGTAAATAAGTATTCCTTTTCACATTGTGCTGAAGTACCTTACCAGGGTGTAAAGATTATACCGGGTGTCGGAGAAAAAGGAACAGTTGTCTTCTAGAAGTTGTAGGGTTTTATGAATATATCACTATGTACATACATACATATGCTCACGCCTGTATTCCCCGAAGGGGTAGGCAGAGGTGTTGTAATCACAACACCCACTTTTCACCGAAGATGATTAAGTACCAACGTGACAGATGGTGAGTCTATCGCCGTCTCAGACATACGTCATTGAATTATTTCTCAGAAATATGCAGGTTTCTTCACGATGATCAAATCACTGTAAATAAGTTTTTTAGAAAAACTCATTGGCCCCGCTTGCGTAGCAGGCGACTGCTCAAACTTCAAGGCCACCAGTTCTACCACCGGCTCTATGTTGTCACTATATTGAAGTCTTAAAATATCTAGCTCCAACGATAACGTAGTTATAGGCTATGGTTGCTAAGGGCTGAAGAGCTCGCGGCCTTAAGATTCCCGATTGATTGAACGCGCGGCCGCGTTTGCCTATATTACGTACGCGTTCATTCAACTTGTTTAATTAAGGAGAAGGTGAATGGTTTCGTAAATTGCCTGTCATAATAATTTTATTTGCTTTCTAAAATTATACTCTATCACATATTTTAACAGCTGCCCTATTTTCCCCGACACCCTGTATATGTTTTTTTATTTCTTTAGATTGTAGAGCGTTCTGGTATTCAAGTACTATGGTGCAATATACAAAAATATGCAAGATATTGAGTATGCCAATTTATCATCTTTGACAATTGTTACAGGCCTAAAATAGTCTGACAACTGGTTTAACCCAGATCACAGATTTACCTCGTTAAAGGGGTTCAAAGGTCAGATGGCAGTCGCTTCATATAAAAATCAGGTGATCAGCCACATCGGGTTGGATCAAGTGCCGACCCCAACAATGTATGGGATAAGGCCAGGGAGTTGATGATGCAAGATATTGAGTAAAATAAAATAGCTTACTTGTTTTTCCTCTTTACCACAGATGCAATCTCATTGATTGAAAGAGACGAGGTGTTTGATGCAAATATTGTGTGCGCTGGAGCTGCCTGGAACCAAAAATATAATTTAATTCTACCTTTTACTTACTAAGATAAAAAATTTATAAGTTTGTAATAAATTGAAGAACAATTGAAATTTAAAAATCATTAATAACACCTAGTTGGTGTAATAGCCAACTGATTAACTTCCCATGCTAAGGTACATGGTATTCATCAGGGGTGTGTAGTCCATATAAGCAGATAAGCAGTGCTTACCATTTGTAATGACTGAATATATTTGTATAGTGTGTTTGTGTGTGTCTATACCAAAAGGTAAGGTTACCTACCTAATTACTGTTTGTCTTCTGTGGAGAGAGGCCTTTGCCCAGTTGTGGGACGATTAAGGCTACATTACTAAATGGGATTAGACTTATCTGGAGTTGTTATCATACCTCATCAAGCTGCTTGAATAGCTTGTGCTTGACACCAATATTCTCGACAATAGCCTCAACAATCAAGTCAGAAGTCTTAGAAGCTTCAGCGGGGTCTGTGGAAGTTTTGATCCTTGCGAGGGCCTCGGCAACAAACTTCTCACCCTCCTGTGGTTTGTCCTTATACACCTTTTTGGCAACACGGCCCAGGTTACTCGCAATTGACTTCTGCGCTTTACCCAACACGTCCGGGCTGACGTCCACTAGAGTCACATTTTGACCTGCTTGGGCTGACACCTGTTTGACAAACACAAATTAGCATTTTTCACACCTGTGAGCATAAGTTTTATTACTGCAAATCTATACAGATAGATAACATTTTAGTGTCTGTTTGTAATTTTTTTTATTAATAGCTTTTTACTAAATTCATATAAACATATGTATGCCACTAGCATTAACAAAAACATATATTTTTTTCTGTCTGTTTATTCCGGGCAATCTCTGAAATGGCTGTATCAATTTTAATGGGACTTTCACTGGCAGATAACTGGTCTTACGAGGAGTAACTTAGATTAAAATCATCACCAAAAAAATTCTGCGTCTGTCTGCATACCACATTTACTTGTTCTATATAGATGTAGAAAATTACAGGGAGATATTTTAAAGATTTTAGTCATTATTATACTTGAAAGGAAGAAAAGGAGCAGGAATGCGGACTCCGAAAGTTGAAAGTAAAGTGCAATTTAAATTAAATAAATAATATTGGGTTTTAGATGCATAGAAGGCGATGAATAATTGGATATTATAACTATTTACCTGAGCAATACCGGAGCCCATTAGACCTCCTCCAATTACAGTAACATTCTTGATTACATTCTGTACTGCTGCAGTATTAGAAAAGTTTCTAACAATAACACCGAATTGATTCATTTTACTGTCTTAAAATATACCGAAAATATAAAGTTGAATCAAATCAAAAGTTTTAAATTCCAAAGTTCACTTCTATCTTATTCTACTTTTGAGTGAATGAATTGAATGATCAAATAAAACGATCTCGGTGCAATCTTCAATTGAATCGTGACGTGTCGTGTCACACACATTCACACTTACTCACTTTCTTAGTGTTGCCAACTCAGATTTGAAAAATGCGTTGCCGGAGTTAGTCAAATACGTAGAATTTGGAAAAATTGCTTTTAGGAAATAACTAAAAAAAAAACAAATTCGCAGTGAGTATTTACTATCTTGTTACGCGAATTGAGTATGTTATGAAACGGAAAGTTACTCATCATTTTTGCGCGAATGTATGAGTACGTACTCATTTAGCCTAAAGAGATATTTTGGAAATTTGTTAAAAAATACGTAGATTGTGGACTGTAGTTAGTAGCTTTGCAGAAAAAGCCTAAGGTAAGTAGATCTAGTTAAACATTAGGAGATTTGGCAACGTTGTCCTTCTGTCAAAATGTATTATTTTCTCTTCTGTGGCGTTTCGGTTTACATACATACATATGCTCACGCCTGTATCCCATGGAGGTAGGCTGAGTTACGGTTCAATAATAATATTGTGGTGGACATCCCTCGTGACCCACGACTGATTATAGCGTCCACAATCAAAAGCTATATATATTATTAAATAATTGAATCTTCCCAATAGTAGATACATATTAAGTGATTTGGTACGTGTCAAAATTAGTTACTTAGCCTTAATTCATTGCAAAGTTCAATTAAGTAAAAAGGAACGTGCCCGACTACGATACTAAAGAATTTACGAACATAAGTACATACATACAAGTTTGATTTGAATTGATTAATAAAAATATCGCGTGTATTTTATCCAACTTTTCAAGTTTATCTCATAATTTGCTTGCTGTGAAAACAAATATGTGCAGTGATACCACGTTGCTGCTCCACAAATCCTTTTATGGCAGGTAAGTGATGTAATACCAATGTATGATTATGCCGATAACATTGAAGTTATCAGTTAAAAAAACGGAGTTCAACGTTCACTTTCACTGAATGTCTGTGTGGGGGGGGAGTTTCGAGTTGTTTACGTCAAGACACACTTTACCGCCGGCTTTCGTAGCAACGACACGAAAATGAACAAGTTAATAGGAGTTTCAAGGAGTTTTTCTAGCTCTTGTTCGTTAAATGCCATTAAAACGGTAACAGTCGTCGGTGGGGGGCTTATGGGATCTGGAATCGCTCAGGTAAGCCACATTGAACATTCCAATAAAACTTAAACTGTACGGTAAGTGACTCGTAACTTTCTTATGCATGAAAATGAATTAAATTATCTTTATTTAGTAATTTGGACAAGTTAAATGATGAAGAAGTTCTTTCTTTCCTTTATTTAGTTAATGGCGATGAGCTTAAGTAAAACTATACCGCTAGTCAAGTGATTGTTGAGAAAAAATCTTGTAACTAGTCAAATATATGGAGGAACCCATTGGATTCCTCCAACTTTATAGTTGATAAACACTGTAACTTAATATACATTTTGCCTCTAATATAATGGTATTTGGTTCCCAATGAGCATTTCAAAGTAGTACTTTAAGTGGGTTCATAGTACAACTATAAAATCATGCTGTAAACTCACAAACCAAAGTCCACATACTAAGATACTCTGACAAATTATTTATCTAATCTTTGAGTCTTGATAAAAACACATTGATGGTGTATGTAGACTTTAAAAACTTTTTATAAGTGTGAGAATATTTTCTCATACATAAATTACATCAAGCTATAATTTATTGCTTATTTTTATTTCCAATTCTATTGTTATTTTAATGCATTTGTTTTTAGGTAACTGTACATATTATTTGCTCAGATGTTAATTTTTTAATGGAGTTCTGTTGCGTTGGAGCTATAAATTTCAAATTATATACTTGAATACATTGTTTGTATGCAAGGGCAGTTCCAGGATTTATTTCAAAAAACAACAACTATTTGACTAATATATTTTACAAACTCTGATAATTTGATTTGCTGAACAGTAATCAAAAATACACTTAAATCCCCCTTGTTTTAATGTATTATGTGTTTAATGGACTGACTGAGTATTTTTTCATAATCAAACTGGTGCCTGTGACTCCATCTGCGCAGGATTCAACTTATTGTTACAATCAATATCATTATAGAATATATATGTGATTCTGATGTATAAGCTATATTATTGTAAAATTTCATTGAAATCCATTCTCTAGTTTTTGAGTGAAAGAGCAAACATACATACATTCTTACAAATTTTCGCGTTTATAATATTAGTAGATAGCCCCTTCTGAGCAGTAAACAAATAAATACTTAAAGAAATGAACTGTGTATTGTTGGAGTTAAATAGATAATAATATTGTAATTAGCTTAAAAGTATTGCTAATAAAATAATCAGTAAAACGAAATTTTTACACTTCTCACTTAAAAGTCAATTTACAAATAATTTTATTAAGGGAATTTGTTTAATTCTTAAGTATCTAATACCATCCTGAAAATTTGTAGGTAGCAGCCCAGGCTGGTCAGAATGTGACCATAGTGGACCTCCAGCCTGACATACTGGACAAGGCCCAGAAGTCCATACAGAACAACCTGACTAGGGTTGCCAAGAAGACTTATAAGGATGACACTGCTAAAATTGACAGTTTTGTCAAAGACTCCTACAGCAGGATCAAGGTTTCCACTAAGATTGAAGACGGTGTGGAATCAGACCTGATTATTGAGGCAATTGTTGAGAAGTTGGACGTCAAACAGCTGCTCTTTAACAAACTTGATCAGGTTTGTAATACTGAAATCATTCAACCCATAATTCAATTCAATTCAAATTCAATTCAAAATATCTTTATTTGATTAGACTTCTTACAAAGTACTTTCAAATCTTCAGAAGGACACAAAATACATTATACATGATTATAAATGTTACCACCGGGTTCGGAAGGTAGCTTTTGTTGACAAGAACCCGGCAAGAAACACAACAATTACTCTTTTAAAAAAATATATATTATACAATGTTTTTGGTTACAGTATTTATATCTCATGAATATAAGCCCATGGACACAGCACAAATGCTCAATTGTCAAATATAATAACTAAAATATTACAAATATTTGTGAGCATGGCAAATTCCAGCCAGTCAAAGCAAAGATCAAACTAAGATTAATTAATTGTAGCAAAAGTACAGTGCCAATGGGATTATTTACAATAATTTTCCGACAAAGATACATCCCAGGGTTCCTTATCACAACACCTTATCATAACTCTATATTGTTAGTGCTTTGGTCACTATAGCCTACCTACATGATAGCACAGGCGCATGTATGACGCGACTCGAATTAAATACACTCTCTCACACTCTCGAGTTAATTCTTATCGACATTTGTGCATTGGAACATTGTCCATGAGCTTACGTTTTTCAAATTATTTATTTTGTATTCTTTAAAATGTATAATATTTTTGAAAAGAGTAATTACTGAGTTTCTTGCCAGGTTCTTCTCAGTAAAAGCAACCTTCCGAACCTGGCGGTAGCATGTATAATCCTGTATAATTATGTCATTCTGACGATTTGAAAGTACTTTGTAAAAAGTCTAATCGAATAAAGATACTTTTGACTTGACTACATGTCCAGTTACTCCCACTATTTTCACTCAGCGCTCATAGCTCATGATGGCATCTGTTAACAGTTAGATATATCTATGAAGACTTGTATGATGCTGGCAGCCTATCCTACTTGAAAAGTAAAAACTTTTTAGTTAACAGCACAATTTATAGATATTTACATGACTACTGGCCATAGCATAGCACCTCATACATACATATGCTCACGCCTGTATTCCCCGAAGGGGTAGGCAGAGGTGTTGTAATCACAACACCCACTTTTCACTGAAGATGATTAAGTGCCAATGTGACAGATGGTGAGTCAATCGCCGTCTCACTTTACATACGTCATTGAGAAGACTCAGAAATATGCAGGTGTCCTCACGATGTTTTCCTTCACCGTAAAGCACGTTTCACACCACGTGCTATCAATGTACATAAGGTTTTTAGAAAAATTCATTGGTACAGGCTGGGATTCGTACTTGCGTCGGTTGCGTATACGGCGACTGCTCAAAACCTCTAGGCCACCACGGCTCTTTATCAATAGCACCTCAATATCAATATAATAACACATCCAACAGGATCTTACCATGATAAACTTATATTTTTACACATGTTTTAACCCTACATGCATTTAACAATGAAATGTTGTTCCAGCTTGCGCCCGCACACACCATCCTCGCTACGAATACCTCGTCGATATCTATCAATGAAATTGGCGCAGGAATTAAAAGGAAGGATAGGTATGGTGTTTATTTACCTAGTTCTATTAAATGTGAAGGGAACAAAGTATGATAGAATTGCAGGTGGCAAAGATTTGTTTCATATGAGACCCTCGGACCCAATTTTTTTTTAAATAAAAGCAGCCGTGATGGCCTTGAGGTTTGAGCAGTCGTTTGAATCCCAACGGGGCCTGTACCAATGAGTTTTTCCAAAAAAGACTTATGTACAGTAATTTCACACCACGTGCTTTACGGTGAAGGAAAACATCGTCAGGAAACCTGCATATTTCTGAGAAGTAATTCAATGACGTATGTAAAGTGTCTGAGTCGGCGATGGACTCACCATCTGTCACGTTGGCACTTTATCATATTCGGTGAAAAGTGGGTGTTGTGATTACAACATCTTTGCCTACCCATTCGGGGAATACAGGCGTGAGCATATGTAAATAAAAGCAGTTTATATTAACAGACAGATGACTGACACTTTCCCATTTAAATATTATGTATACTTAATTTCATATTGATAATAACTCATTGAAAACATTAACATTAACCCTATCTCCATCTCAGGTATGGTGGTCTTCATTTCTTCAACCCGGTGCCTGTGATGCGTCTGTTGGAGGTGATCAAAGGTGACCACATCTCAGAGGAGACCTACAAGGCTATGATGGAGTGGGGCAAGGCTATTGGCAAAACTTGCATCACATGCAAAGACACCCCCGGCTTTGTGGTCAACAGACTCCTTGGACCTTACAGTGCTGAAGCTTTGAGGATGTTTGAAAGAGGTGCGTGTATTATGAGTTATACAACCTTTTTAAGATAAGAATAGAATTGTTTCTGCACTGTGGGGGAACTAGTTAGACCATGGGCCTTTACTGGGGGCAATAGTGAAGACCTTATTTACATATACTGAAGTGTACACACAAATATAAGATTTTTAGATTTTTATGCTTAACACACATGTTTACATTCTAAATTCTTAAAGATTGTTTTGCGAGGTCTTCGGTTCGAGTCCCGCGTCGTATTCGTATTTATCCTAACCATTTTAAGGGCCTACAATACAAGTTTGTTGGACTGGTGGTTTTATTTGTATTGAAAGAGTTTCTTGCCATGCTCGATTCCAGCGACAAATGTGGTTGCAGAAAATGTTGAGCTTTGTCGCTGGAGTCGCTCGTCGGTCGATTGCAGTGATTGATCTGGTCATGGGGTCTCTCGACCAGATTGTCGCTGAAAACGAGCGACGAGCGCCTGCATGACCTTTTTGAGTCGCGGGAAATTTAAAATGGGGTCACGTGACCACATTGGTCGATGGAAACGAGCGTCGGGCGGCTGCATGAGGTTGCGCCCTAAAAAACACAAAACATCTCAAAAACCGTCAAATTTTTCCGTAACTTCTCAATAGGGAGGTTTTAAGAATGCCAGTTCCGCATACATTGTATAGTAGAGGTCGGTCAGTCACACAATGACAGATGGAGATACAACATCTATTCTTATGTTAATAAAAGTATACTGCATGGTTTGTGGATTATAATCTCTACTATTTGGTGATGAGTTTTGGAATGGATTGCCGTTTGGTAGATGGTGCTTTTTATTTAATTTGCAAACATTATTATTATTGCCTTATATTTTTCCTCTTAACCTGTGCCTGTAGACAAAGTAACATTATCCTCACGCGTCACGTGATGTCACGTGACAGATTTATGTCATTGCCATACATTTTGTATCGTTTATATTAGCGCAAGTGTGAGATATTGGCGAAATTGTGGCAACCCCGCAGAAGCCTGAAGAATAAATGAGAAGTGAAGTGAGATATTGGTACTTTGTCTGGGGCTACAGTCGACTTTTCTCAGTTGCATGCAAATGTAGTGTATACTCTCAAATTTCTTTGAATTCAAACTGTAAGTATTTATATTAAGTTTATTGGTATATCGCTTATGGTAATTTCTAAGCAATACATAATTATTTATGATACATTTTTACTCTGTAGGTGATGCCACGAAGGAGGATATAGATATTGGTATGAAGTTAGGCGCAGGCTACCCGATGGGCCCATTCGAGCTGGCAGATTACACAGGCTTGGATACAAATAAATTTGCCCTCCAAGTGATGTATGAACAGACCAACAACCCCGTATTCAAGCCTATCCCACTGCTGGACAAAATGGTGGCTGAAGGGAAACTGGGAATCAAAGTTGGAGAAGGATTTTATAAATATAAGAAATAATTTATTTGAAACAATTCCGTGACGTACTTGTTCCAGTAGCTAGCTTCTAAAATGTATACCAATTAATCACAAAACAAATACTAGACTAAAGTCTGACTGAAAATATGTCCATCTCTTTCTAAATCAGTATCACTGAAAGAGACGGAGGTAGTTTTAAATCAAGGACTATCTTAGTCTTAAGTTTTGTATTTTAAAATTTTTTTTTTATTGAAAACTGGAGATATTAAGCGACATCTATATACTACTGGAAATTTATTCAGCTTGAATGAATGCAAAAAGTATGGGATCACGACAGATGGCGCAGAATGTAGATTTACTTTGTGACGAAGATTTGGATGGTACTATAATAGGTTTAAAAATTTTTATAAACTGTATTATTTTTTTTCAATAAATATATTTTTATATCGATTAGTAAAAATATATATTTTTTAAAGTTGTCGCTGTTTTATTTATCCACGAAATTGTTCATTGAAATATATTCGGTAATTGAACAATTTTGGCTGTCACCCTCTCATTGTCATAGATAACTATATCAGGTCACAAGAAACAATGAACTAACTGATAAGGATATCTATATCATTTATTGCACGATAAGATGATACATTTTGCGAATCATTGGCTGTTATTACATGATTTATCGGAATTGATTATTATCGTATGTATGCGATTAAAACTAAAATGGCGATGATTTTATGCTGTGGTTCGTCATTGCTGTTTTTTTAAATGGCAATTAAATAAAAATCTATGATAGTAAATTAGAAAAAATCGGTCTTGTCACTGCTTATAAAGAGCTTTTTCGTAACTAGCAACACAGCGTCTGATCCATTCCAAATTATGACAGCTACATTTGACATTAATCCAACGCGAGTAGGCAATAAAAATCCACAATTCGCCTTTCTACTAATTTCGTACTTAATTACTTTTTTTTATTAAAAAAATATTATTTATCTTTTAATTTGTACTTAGGTGACGCATCAGCTGAAGACATAGATATAGCAATGAAGTTAGGCGCGGGCTACCCGATGGGCCCGCTGGAGCTAGCCGACTACACAGGTCTCGACACCAAGAAGTTTATTCTAGATATTATGCTGAAGAAAACTGGCAACCCTGTGTTCGAACCAATACCACTTTTAGATAAATTGTTTGAGGACGGGAAGCTGGGGCGGAAAACTGGAGAAGGATTTTATAAATATAAGTAAACTAATTTTGTGTTGGGGCAATATTTAATTCAATAAAGATCTACGGAAAAGTCTATCTATGCAATATAAATTCTCATTTTAATATATTATTCGCAAATATTATTTACAGCCATTAAAAACGTAATAAAGCTTATTTACGACATTTCTGCCTACCCAACTTGTAAGTTATGGGTTTGAGTATTCTACCCCTATCATGAGATTGCCACCATTTTCGTAATCTATACTCGCTAGCCTCTCCGCCGAATATTAGTAAGAGTAATTGTGCAGCGACTCCCAGCGGTGACGTGAAGAACTAAAATATCTCATACAAATATTACGAGTGATACTAGCGAGTATAGATTACGAAAACGGTGACAAACTCGTGATCCCCTATCACTGGAATAAATGTTCGTTTTATTTCAAATCGGTGTAAGTATTATCATTAAGGTATAGGCAGATACGAAAATTCACCCGAAAGTTAACCCAAGAATAAGTTTTATTAATTTGGGAATGTTAATAATATAAATTGAGAACTCTTAGGCTACAGACCTATTTGAAAAAAAGAAAGTATTATACTTAAAAGGGAGCAGTACCTACTGCAAACAAATTACGGGCAGAAAACTTGGCCAACATCGGCTATGATACGGCACCGAATATGATTGATTATCAACGTGACACGATGCATACGTCTTTGAATTACTTCTCAGTCATACGGTTTCCTTCACCGTGAAGAACGTGGTGTGAAATAAGTTTTTAGTAAAATTCATTGGTACATGCCCCGCTGGGATTCGAACTTGCGTCGCTTGCGAGCAGGCGACTGGTTAGCCAACCACCATTCTAGGCCACCACAGCTATTTAACGTAAAAACATCTATACTCCCAAGTATCTCTGTTCGAACAGAGCCCCGGTTCTGTTGTGTTTGAAGTAGGTACAACTCCAATTCTCTCATCGTTGTGGATATTCCTAATCTAAATGTTTACTTTATCAAATATTGCGAGCGAATAAAAGTATCTATAGATAAATACAATCTTGATTTATGCCTCGATTAGATATCTCCGCGGAAAATATTCTTGTGTTATTGTAATGTATCATTGTCGTGGATCCAAGATTCGGGCGGTGGCTGTGAATTTTATATAAGTTATTTTTGTGAGTAATTCTCATTATTTTGTTTGTTTGTTTCGCATATTTACTAATATTACGAAGATTTACTCTTTTACGGAAAGAAGGATCTTTCAAAATGTATTCAATCATTATTTGGAATGGAATTTCAAGGTGTATATAGGCTGTATAATATCTACACCTATATATCGACCACATCTTCGGGGAAAGCTAATATCTAATAATAATAATACATCCGGACATACAAACTTCACATTTAATATTCGTGGGAAAATACTTCCCTGTTGCTGCAGGATTCAAATAAGTTTGGACACGTTGGTTAATTAGACATGAGTAAAAAAATAAATTTTTTTTACAACACTAAGAATTTACAAAACTTTCTTTATCACAAAATATGTAATTTACAATGTTGGCACTTAATCATCTTGTGTGAAAAGTGGGTGTTGTGATTACAACACCTCTGCCTACCCCTTCGGGGAATACAGGCGTGAGCTTATGTATGTATGTATGCAAAATATGTAATTACTGTTGAAGGTAGATAAATTATAACTTTGTGCTACCATAGACAATTTTTGACATTTATTTTTCAACTACCCACATTACTAGTAAAGTGCCGTGTCGTGTCGATATGTTTTCAAGCGGTCTAAATCTAGTAGCCAAATTGATTCAATTTGCATGAATATTATTATAATCTCAGGAAGATACTTTCTATTGGTGGTTTTCAATGTTTGGACTCAACACTGCATGATTATACTATAATGTACCTATAGGATAGTGGTATAAACAGGTCAGTGACCGATTCAACCCGATCTACTATCTGTGCCACGCGGTTTCGCCCGTGTAGATTCAACTTCTTAAGTGTATGTCTTCAACAAATTTTCCAACATTTTCTTTCATTGGGACCTTGTTCAAAAGCATTGTGCTTGCTTTTTGTGAAATACCGATAGAATAGAAGAAATAACTGAATGATCCCATTTCCCTGTGCCCTGCGGTTTCACCCGCGTAGAATTTATTGTGTACCACGATTTATGTCACGGATAAATAAATATCCTATGTCCTTCTCCTGATTCTAAGCCACCTCCCAACCAAATTTCAGCCAAATCGGTTCAGCCGTTTTCTAGTTATAAATAGCGTAACGAACACTACTTTCTTTTGTATATATAGATGTGAAAGTTTGTAATGTATGTATGGATGTATGTTTGTTACTCGTTCACGCGAAAACTGCTGAATGGATTTTAATGAAACTAATTAAATTATTCTTATTCTTTACAATAATATAGCCTATAAATCAGAATAGGCTTAATTTATAAAAATATGTGAATCGTCCAAAATATAATTCAAATATTATGCAAACGGAGTCGCGGGCATCAGCTGGTAATAAATATATGAAAATAGTGGTTCTGGAAAAATGACGCTTGTTTTCATGAAGATGATTTCATTGGCGTAGGTATGTTGGTGTTATGTTAAATAGGTCAGTTTCGTGGTTTTAGCAATATTATATTGAAGCAACGATTGACTCAGCTCCCTGTCGAAGGTCAGGCTGTGGGTTATAGTGTCTTGGTTACTGTGATATCATACGAATATAAACTTTTCTCTCAAATCTATTTAATTTAGTATGAACTTTGAAACAAATTTATATCCACACACTCTGACTGCGGGTAAGTTAGTTTTAGTACTTAATTCTTAATTATTTCGTAAAATTAATATAAACAGTTGTTAGTTGATAATATTTGAAATAGGCAGTCAAACTCGATTCCATTTTTCCGGCAGTATTAATAGAATCTGTATCGATAGATGCACTTCCCTATAATTTACAAGCTCCAGAATTATATTCCTCTAATTATCAGGCCAAGTTTACTACTTGTAATTACATACATATGCTCACGCCTGTATTCCCCGAAGGGGTAGGCAGAGGTGTTGTTATCACAACACCCACTTTTCACCGAATTTGAATAAATGCCAACGTGACAGACGGTGAGTCTATCGCAGTCTCAGGCACTATACGTACGTCTTTGAATTACTTCAAAGAAATATGCAGGTTTCCTCACGATGTGTTCCTTCACCGTAAAGCACGTGGTGTGAAATCACTGTACATAAGTTTTTTAGAATACTCATTGGTACAGACCCCGCTGGGATTCGAACTTGCGTCGCTTGTGTAGCAGGCGACTGCTCAAACCCCGAGGCCACCACGACTCTAGGCCACCACGGCTCTTAATGCAATTAGTTTTGAGAACTTGTATAAACTTGTACTTGTATACAAATAAATTATCCGCGAATTATCGAATATATTTTCCTTCTTTGACGAATAATTAAACAGCTTCAAATTATTGTATTATTCTTGTATAATATATAATATAAAGAGTGTCTTAAGTCATCAAAAATAGTAAGCACTGCTTATCTGCTTATATGGAATGCACGCCCCTGAATATATAAGGTACTAATTTAGTGTCCCCAATATTTCATTTATAATATTTACTTTCTTGTATAATATAATATAATCTAACATTTTAGTATTGAAAACGGGTAGGTACATATGGTGGTCTTGCCTCATAGGGACGAAGAGTAACAGACATTCAAACAAACTTTTTACAGTTAACATGACATGCTTAAACGTGTTACGCGAACATATTTGGCCCAGGGCATGTATTTTGATCATAAATATACCATTGATAATCAAAATAAAAATATATTAAACATTTAAAGCAATTAAAAATCCTTTAACGCAATAAGTATTTATTTGATAGTCAAATCAACAGTAATACAGGCTTTATCTATACTTAATATTATAAAGCCGCAGTGTTTGTTTGTTTGTAGAAGTAAAATACTTGTTTTATTTTAAATTTCGTTGAGAAATTATCAGAGTATAAAAACGCAACGAATTGGTACCTAATAGTGAGTTATTTGCTAAGTGATACTGACAGAAAAAACAATTTATATATTTTTTCTCAGTCTATCTATCCATCTGTCTGTCTGTTTGTAAAACATTTACCGAGGGAATTAAATTAAATCTACGCGGGTGGAATCGTAGGGCACAGCTAGTAAGGTGTACTAGATTTTTAGTTATGTTAATTTTTATCGACATTTGTGCATTGGAACATTGTCCATGAGCTTACGTTTCTTAAATTATTTATTTTGTATTCTTTAAATTGTATAATATTTTTGAAAAGAGTAATTACTGAATTTCTTGCCAGTATCTTCTCAGTAAAAGCAACCTTCCGAACCTGGCGGTAGCATGTATAATCCTGTATAATTATGTCATTCTGACGATTTGGAAGTACTTTGTAAAAAGTGTAATGGAATAAAGATACTTTTGACTTTGACTTATATGTTTAGGTGGGCGGTTGTCTGCAGCGTATGTGTTGTTCCAGTGTTCGATATAAATGAGCGATGCGGAGCGCGGTAAGGCAGGCGTGGTGCGCCAGCGGTCGATCCATCAGGTGCACTACAACCTTCGGCGCCGCGACGACGCCATGGCGCGCCCGCTGCGCCCCGAGGTGCAGGCCTACGCGCGCCAGGTCGCCGGACACAAGGACAATGATGAACAACATTATAATGGTTAGTGTTGTTGGAACAAAGGCTTTTGGGCTAACATGTAACTATGAATGGGGCAAGAGGTACCCTATACATTTGTATCCACACAGATAAATAAAAAATAAAGTGTCTGTTTGTAATTCCATAATTACAGCTTTTGACTAATTACATAAAAAAAACGTCTGTCCTCCTGTTAGTTCCGGCTAATCATCGAAACGGTTGGGCGGATTTGAACGGGATTTTCACTGGCGGATAGCTAATATAACAATAAATTGGCCTACTGAGCTAATAAATTAAATAAAAAAAAAATGACTATTAATAAAATAAATATTAGGGAATAATATACTTTCATATTCATTTAGTGATTGTATTTATGATTTATTTTTTCCACAAAAAATTATGAACATATTTTTGAAAAGAGTAATTACTGAGTTTCTTGTCAGTAAAAGCAACCTTCCGAACCTGGCGGTAGCGTGAATAATCCTGTATAATTATGTGTTTATTACTATTTGAAAGTAGTTTGTTAAAAGTCGAATAAAATAAAGATATTTCGAAGTTGATGAAAGAAAGAAAGAGTTCTGGACCAAGGAAACAAAATGTATTTCTTTATATCCAGGTCTCCTGCAATGCAGCAACGGCAGGATAATGAAGCCAATTCTAAAGGAGAGCCAGCGTCGCGAGGTGGACTTCTACTCTCGCGTGTTCAGCTCCGATGACCCGCAACTGCAGGAACTGCGCCGCTGCGTGCCCAAGTACTTCGGCTGCACCAAGTACTCGTACGGCGGGAGAGAACATGACTACATCATATTAGAGGACCTCTCGGAGAGAATGCTGGAGCCTTGCATCATGGATGTTAAGATTGGTAAGTGAAAGATTGAAAGAAATAGTAATTCCCGCGGAATCGTAATTTTTTTTAAAGTAAAAGTAGCCTAATTTACTCCTTGTAATATTAGCTATCTGCCAGTGAAAGTCCCGCTAATATCAGTCCACCAGTTTTGGAGATTAGCCGGAACAAACAGCCTATCCAACACTGTCCCGGGTGAGGAAAGAGGTGAGCCTTCGGTACCCGGGAACAGGATAGGTAGAGTGTAGAAATGAAAAGAGTGCTTAATATGTATTTATAAAGTGGGTTCGTTTATTAAACGTCTGTTTCCTTCACTAGTGGTGGTGAGTAGAGGTAGGTGGTAGGAAGGGGATCACTGGCCTGACGTAGGGTCAAGGGTCCGGCTGGGAGCAGCCTGGTCTTCCTCAGGAAGGTAGATAGCGCCTGGTCCAGGGTAGTGCCTGGACTGGAGGCGGACTGGTCCAGAGGTAGGGTCTGGGCCGGAGGTAGATAGCGCCTGGTCCAGGAGTAGGGTCTGGACGGAGGCAGGTACTGCACCAGATGTAGGGTCCGGGCCAGTAGTTAGTGTTGAGTAATTATGTCACCTTCCTTGGTAAATAGACTATCCAACAATGAAAGATTTTTTGAAAACGGACTGAAATCGGATGCTCACGCTTGTATTCCCCGAAGGGGTAGGCAGAGGTGTTGTAATCACAACACCCACTTTTCACCGAAGATGATTAAGTGCCAACGTGACAGATGGTGAGTCCATCGCAGTGTTCGGAACCTGAAGTGGACTGATTATCGTACGAGGGGCTGGCAGGGGCGTAAAATTATCGTACACGGATCGAAATTATCGTACTTTTTAGGATAATGTCTATTATAGATAAATAAATCATATAAAATGTAATATTGATTGCATGCAAGTACTAATAAAAATCTTGCTGCTCTAGAAATTGACCTTTTTTTTTAGAAATAGACATAGTATTTATTCACATGAAATATGGTACAATGGGTAGGTGTTATTAAAGGTTATAAGAATCACATATTTCACCCAAATTTCTTCATTTAATGAAAAAAATTATGCTACTGCGATTTAGACTATCAGCGCATGAGTGAAATAATATAAATTCTCAAATTTTCCATCATGATAGAAATTATCGTACAATCTGCGTACGATAATAACATGCGATCGTACATCGTACGTAGGCACATAATTATCGTATGTGTACGATAATTATCGTACGGTTCCGAACACTGGTCCATCGCCGTCTGAGACACTATACATACGTCATTGAATTACTTCTCAGAAATATGCAGCTTTCCTCACGATGTTTTCCTTCACCGTAAAGCACGTGGTGTGAAATCACTGTACATAAGTTTTTTAGAAAAACTCATTGGTACAGGCCCCGCTGGGATTCGAACTTGCGTCGCTTGCGTAGCAGGCGACTGCTCAAACCTAAAGGCTACCACGGCTCTTATTAGATAATTTATAGATTTTTATAAATTTAGGTAAAAGAACATGGGACCCAAATGCCACTGAAGAGAAAATAAAGAATGAGCAGAGGAAGTACGCGCAGTGCAAGCAGGAGTTCGGATTCTGCATCCCAGGGTTCCAGGTGTACCGCGTGGCGACCGGCAAGCTGCACAAATACAACAAGGACTATGGCAAAAAACTGCACGGACGGATGGTCAGGGATGGTCAGTTATAGACATGTTCATTATAATTATATTTTGAGCGAGAAAAGCCCCAGCCCGCTTGCAATGCTGCCAGCCTTCTGGGCATGATCCCGAGAGACACCGATTTGGGCCAAGTTTTCTACTTGTAATTAGTTTTTAGCTACTTATTAGTTACTTAATAAAATATTATATTTTTACTACTGCCGTTATACAGGCATGAGCATATGTATGTATTCCCGTTAGTGAATCCAGATTGGTTATTAATATTCACAGATTAATTCGTCGCTAACATCGCAAATTTCATTAAAAAAATCCGAGAAGTAAAATCTTTGACAGCTTGTTTTGCGGTCAGTGACGTAACAGTGGCTCTTATTGGTCTTTGTAACGCCGCCTGGCGCCATCTATGGATTTGTTCGATTGTATTTCCATAGTTCGTTTTTTGTTTCCCTTTGGAATTTCCTTCTGGTATTCTGTCATGTAATGTCGTGTGCTGCGTTCACGTCTAATAAAAGAAAACGTGAAATAGCTGATTGAGAGAACTTAATCTATTGTAGGGGGTTCAAATCCCCAACACATCTTTTAATAAATGTATTATGTTACTAACTGTGCCCTGCGCCTTCACCTGTGTAAAAGAAAATAAAAAACATACATACATATGCTCACGCCTGTATTCCCCGAAGGGGTAGGCAGAGGTGTTGTTATCACAACACTTTTCACCGAATTTGATTAAGTGCCAACGTGACAGATGGTGAGTCTATCGCAGTCTCAGGCACTATACATACGTCTTTGAATTATTTCTCAGAAATATTGCAGGTTTCCTCACGATGTTTTCCTTCACCGTAAAGCACGTGGTGTGAAATCACTGTACATAAGTTTTTTAGAAAAACTCATTGGTACAGGCCCCGCTGGGATTCGAACTTGCGTCCCTTGCGTAGCAGGCGACTGCTCTAACCCCGAGGCCACCACGGCTCTCAATAAAAAAAAAGAAACTAAATTTAATTCACACGGAACCCTAAATAGTTTTTTTTCTAAATAAAAGTATCCTAAGCTACTCCTTGTAACATGAGCTATATGCCAGTGTAAATCCCGTTAAAACTAATAACAGATAGATAGAGAACAATTTTGGAAATTTGTTTTTCGTCAGTACTTTCATAAACATTTGAATTTTTGCTTTAAAACATATTCTTAATCCAGCACTTACATGTTCTGAACAGTAAGACTACAAATTTACAATATGGACCCTGTTGGGCTGTTGGGCATAGCTATTATTGAGAGAGGGCTCAAAACTAAGTATATATTTACATTTTATATATGGTTACTATACCTATATTTTTATTAATTTAATTATATAAATTCTATTATTTTGGAATTACAAACAGACACTTAAATTTTATTTGTCTGTATAGATTTAATAGAAATTATTAAATTTTAAGTGATAAATATTTCTTTCTTTTTATAATATTGTTATTATCTCGCCTGAGTAGTGTATAGTGTGTCTATGTTCCAGCTGTGCGCAGCTACCTCAACGGGGTGGGAGTGTCGGTATGTCGCGCGCTGGTGCTGCAGCTGTTGTCGCAGCTGTGGCGCGTGCAGCGCTGGGCGCGGGCACAGGCGCGGCTCCGGCTCTACGCCGCCTCACTCCTGCTTATATACGACGCCGCCAGGCTGCGGGCTGTCACCGAACACACCATCAACGGGTATACACACTTGTATTACTACTGTCAGGCCCGCCTCACTCCTGCTTATATACGACGCCGCCAGGCTGCGGGCTGTCACCGAACACACCATCAACGGGTATACACACTTGTATTACTACTGTCAGGCCCGCCTCACTCCTGCTTATATACGACGCCGCCAGGCTGCGGGCTGTCACCGAACACACCATCAACGGGTATACACACTTGTATTACTACTGTCAGGCCCGCCTCACTCCTGCTTATATACGACGCCGCCAGGCTGCGGGCTGTCACCGAACACACCATCAACGGGTATACAGACTGTATTACTACTGTCAGGCCCGCCTCACTCCTGCTTATATACGACGCCGCCAGGCTGCGGGCTGTCACCGAACACACCATCAACGGGTATACACACTTGTATTACTACTGTCAGGCCCGCCTCACTCCTGCTCATGTATTAGAATTCTCTTGCTAGAAGAATGTTACCCTAGCAGAAATCGTTTTTCTCCAAAACAAGGCGCACATTATTGGTTTCACTCATAGTTCTCTAGGAGACATTTTCTTGTTAAGGTAATAACGTACAGTGATTTACTTTCAAATTATACCCGAAACTGATCCCTTACCTATCAGGTGGGCCATATTGTTAAGCCATATAGGCGGTTTCAGGGGCAAAAGATAGAACTAGCTAGGTTTCATTTATGGAAAACATAGTTTTGACCATGTTTTCAGGCACTGAAAAACTCGTAAAATATCATTACAATACGACAGCAAATGTCGCTCTGTCAAGTTATGGTAGCTCAAAGGTGAGGCTTCCAGCTTACGGGGCGATAACGAAACTATAGTACCCCGGTTCGAGACGTTCACCGGATTTTTTTTTTCCTTTTTTTGTGTGAAGAAGTAACCGAGCTCGGTCAACAAGGTACTTTATATTACACGAAACCTCCTACATTAATATTAACTGATCCTGATACGACCTCTAATAGTTTCAAGTCATCTTCCCATCTCCTGACTTGACGACTGACGTCACTCTTTCTCTTCGTCGGTGGCCAGAGGGTGACTCATAGCATATTAAGACACCTTAGACGGCTAAATATTCCAGCTATATGTAACAATTACTCCCCCTTCCAGATCACCCCTGGTAGTGTCCCCGGCGCGCCGTAAGTCCGTCCCCACCCTACCTCTAGCGATCCCCCCCGGCTCCCCCCCAACAGGCAGCTTCAGCGGCCAACTGGCGGCCACGGGCCCCATCTACTCGCGAGTGTCTCCCGTCCCTCTCTCCCCCCTCGCCCCCTCTATACCTCCCACCCCACCAATAAACTCACCCTGGGCCGATGCACTCGACAAACTGAACCACAACCACTCCTTCGATCATAACTATGAAGAGAAACTCAGCAAGATTAAGATGAATTACAGGTCAGTAGCAAATAATTAACCAAATTATTCTATTCAGGGTTTAAACGTACTTACTAGATGAACGTATTACATCTATACAGATAAATAAAGTTGAAGTGTCATACAAATATACACTTCAATTACACCTTTTGACTAAATGCAAATGAAAATATACACGGTATGGAATTAGAAAAAACATTTTTGAATGTCTGTCTGTCTGTTTGCTACGTCCGACTAATCTCTAAGTTAAGTTCTTGACTGGCTTGAGTTGTCATGCTCACAAAAATGCCTTTGCTTGCGGCGGCGTCAGGATGACGGGTCGCACACTTCCCTCTATAATGGTTGAGGAGGGCGATGGCTGGCACTCTCGTCATACTTGGGAACAGGTCTTCTCAGTAAAAGCAACCTTCCGAACCTGGCGGTAGCATGTATAATCCTATGTAATCGTGTCTTTCTGACGATTTGAAAGTACTTTGTAAAAAGTCTAATCGAATAAAGACATTTTGAATTTAATTGAATTTAATAAGTTTTCTAGTTATTATAAAAATGATTATTAAATAACGAACAAATTTATAAACTTATCTTAATATATATAAATCTCGTGTCACAATGTTTGTCCTCAATGGACTCCTAAACCACTTAACCGATTATAATAAAATTCGCACACCATGTGCAGTTCGATCCAACTTGAGAGATAGGATAGTTTAAATCTCCAATTATAGTCGCAATTTTAATTTATTGCTAAATTATATAAAAATCTATGCGGGTGAAACCGCGGGGCCACAGCTAGTACTCTTATATATTATTTAGTTGATAACCGTTTATTCCATATCCAGGGCGACGTTAGACCAGTTATCGTACGAGTCGCCGACGCCCAACCCGTGGGGCACCGTCAAGATTATAGACTTCGCGCACGCATTCTTCAACGACGACGACGAGAGGGCACCCGATGACAACTTCCGGGAAGGGGTTGACAACTTTGTTGCCATCTTCGAGAGCTTCCTCAGGGAGACTGATGATCAAGTCATTTGATCATCAAACACCAGGTTATCAAAACATTTTGTAGAAGTCGCTGGCAACTTCAGAGACGTTGACAAATTAGTTGCTATCTTCAAAAGCTTCCTCAGGGAGATAAATGGTAATATGACTGTCACACGTTAAGCTATTAAAATCTATGACAACTTAAGGGAAGATGTTGACAACTTTATTGCCATCACCAAACATCAAAACCATGTCACATGTGGAACCGATGACAACCATTGGCAACTTTGGGAATGTCTAAAGATGTTTTCAATTACATTTTATGCGGAACGATGGGAAATATATATTTCTCAGGAACACGACACAGGGCATTAGTAGAAATTCTCTGCTACCATCTTCTGTAAGGATATTTAAGTTATTAAATAAAATTTGTTATACTTTGGGAGCTAAAATAAACTTATAAATAATGTTGTATTATCAATGCAAATTGGCATAAATTATATATCCCACCCTCAGAACGACAGGGGCTCAACTCGAAAAATTGCGAAAATAATTATGTTAAGATAGACTTCAAAATGCATTTCTACACGTAGTTTTACCCACTTATCGACAATGCACAACTTAAAACACTCTTTAAAATATAAAATACAATGTATTCCAAACTGGTAAAATATTTACTGCCTAAGTTATAAATTCAAACAAGCCGAATGCAATTTCAAAAAATTTTTATTTGGATATGTATTATTCAAGTCAGTGCGCGTTGCCATGAGTCTGTCATTCCTCGCACATTTGAAGGTTAATAATCAAATAAATGTACTTATGTGAATAGATACTTATTACGTGAGCCGTGGTGGCTTCGGGGTTTGAGCAGTCGCCTGCTACGCAAGCGACGCAAGTTCGAATCCCAGCGGAGCCTATACCAATGAGTTTTTCTAAAAAACTTATGTACAGTGATTTCACACCATGTGCTTTACGGTGAAGGAAAACATCGTCAGGAAACCTGCATATTTCTGAGAAGTAATTCAAAGACGTATGTATAGTGCCTGAGACGGCGATAGACTCACCATCTGTCACGTTGGCACATAATCAAATTCGGTGAAAAGTGGGTGATGTGATCCACATCTGCCTACCCCTTCGGGGAATACAGGCGTGAGCATATGTATGTATGTAAACTTATTACGTAACTATTGTTATAACTTATCCATTAGTTTCTAGGACTATACCAATTTCTCTTAGAATTTTAGCGAAATGTAATCAATGTTTGTTTTTTAAGATCACGACCTAAGTACATGTAGGGCAATCATGGAAGCTAGATTTTGTGGATATTTATTTTATATTTTGTCTTGGAAACTGAAAAAAACTAATTTACATTCTCATTTTAACTTATTTAAAAAAAGTTCTAAAATGGGAATTATGTATTAATATTTGTATTATAAGTAATTTATATTGTTTAATACGTAAAACATAAAATACTCGTAATTGAGAATTCGACAATGTTCGAACTAAAGATATATGAATGTTACCTATTGTAGTGTGAAAGACCGAGTGATGCTATCTCTTTCAATGATGCCAATGAAAATAAATAGTTTTGAATGTATTGACTTTATCCTATTGAAAATGTTATTAGATTGTAGTAAATTTTAAACTAATTGTTATGATATTATAATCCATGTTATTTATAATATAGCTACGTAAAATATGTTTGCCAAATTAAAAATTTAACTTATTTATATAACATAAATTATGATACAAAAATAAAAGGTTGTTATTCCATAAAATAATAGTTATTTAAGAGTATTATTGTGAGTTGTAAATAAGTACACACGTTTCGCTTTCGCATTATAAATATTTATTTTTCGAAATGAGCCAAAATTATTTTCCCAAATAAAAATTATCTATAAACTTAGATGTAAATGTTATATGAAAAGAAAATAGTGGCACACCCAGCCATTATAATTGCGTTCACACATAACTATACTTTTAGAATTAAAGGATTATTTATTCGTTACATAGAATTTGACGCTGAAAATATATATATTGATTTAAAACGTCAAATACCCTGTTTTTGGAGACTCAATGAGAGTGAATGAATGAATGGACGGTACATTGAATGAATGGTGACCGAATGATAAAATCTTAGCTTAATCTAGAATAATGTCGTTATGTGTAAACGCTATTATTAAATGTATTAATTAGTAATACACTCTAATGATACACAGTTCACAAAATTGACTCTTGAAAATATCTATTGTCTCGTTCTGTCATAATATTGAAAGATAAGGACAATAGCATTGGGAAACGTACAGTAGATCTGAAAAGGCTACTTTGGGAGAATCATAATGTGATGCGAATATGGTTTAACATCGAAATGGGCACTTAGGTGCAATTCATATTATGATTACAATCATTGTAGTTTTATGAAGCTATTTGTCACAAAAGCAATTCATATTTTGTGGACCATTTTAGGAATGTTCATAGTAAAGTGTGAAACAGGTGAATTGCGAAATATGAATCAGTCATGAATTGCACCTAAGTGACCATTTTGTCATTTCGATGATGACTTAATAATAGTATATTGGGATCACATTATGATTCTCCCAAAGTGGCCTTTTTAGACCTACAGAACAGAGCTGAAACTATGTCTTCTATCGAATTATGGTCCGAATATCTAAATCTATCTTTATTTTAAGCTGTCACAATTAACGGACCTAATATTTTTTACACTTAGCAATGTCATAGCAAAAGCAACCTTATTACAAAATAAGCTTTGACGGAATAGATCTTATTGTGAAGTTTTAAGGTGTATTTTCCTATGACATTCTTTAATGTTTAGTGTACAGTGCTGGTAATCAAAAACCAGTTTCAACACTAATCTATCTCCTGCTAAATATCTACGCCTAATATTTACCGATTTGATATTATATACAGGATGTCGGAGAAAAGGGAACAGTTGTCTTCTAGAAGTTGTAGTGTTTTATGAATATATCACTATGTTGAAGTCGTAAAATATCTAGCTCCAACGATAACGTAGTTATAGGCTATAGTTCCTAAGGGATTTATGAAGAGACAGATTTTTATGCGAAAATAAGGTCCTGATATGGTCAACTTTGAACGTCAATTACTTGAAAACGGAAGAGATATTTTGGTCATAATAATTTTATTTGCTTACTAAAATTATACCCTATCACATATTTACAGCTGTCCTATTTTCGCCGACACCCTGCATATCCTATCAGAATAGTGTTGCCATACATCACAATCCGGGGAATTGGCGACGGTTTTATTTTTAGCAAGCTGTGCACCGCAGTTCCACCCGCGTAGACCTAATTTCATTGGTGGTTTTATAATAGCCTATATTACTTGTAACATCAGCTACTTGGCACTGAAAATCCCGTTAAAATCGGTCCAGACGTTTCAGACATTATCCGGCACAAAACAGACTGAAAAAAAAAGATATTTTTATGGCAGTACCGTATATACTTTCATATGGATTGAGTTAAAAGCCGTTAATTTGGAATTCCAAACAGACATTTCAATTTATTTTATCTATATAGATTTAATGATATGAATACACACATCATCGGATATAATATTTACAATATCAATGCAGATAAATAACATTGAAGTACCTAACTAAATGCATATAAAAGTATACACGATACTGATATAAAAAACCAATTTTTAAAATTATTCTGGCTTTCTGGACCGATTTTAACGGGATTTTCACTGGCTGATAGCTAATGTTACTAGGAGTAACTCAGGCTAACATTAATTTAAAAAACCAACCATAAATTTAATTCTACGCGGGACACAGCTAGTCTATAATTTATACAATTCTATCACAGTACATCTAGTCTATCGAATGAACTGTGTACAACAGCAGAAATTAATTCATTATAATTACATATTATTAGCCATCTTAACACAAGCGTCATTTTAACGCGCGCTCAAAATACCGCCTTTTCTACGCTAGAAAAAAAAACAATTTGTCTTTGACGTGCGTTAAAATAAAAAACGCCTGTGCGCATTATTGAATTATAAATTTTTAGCCTGTATTGTATTTACATCTATATAAAATGCATGTTTCAATATTAAGTTGGTCGAATTAAGATCAAAAAAAAAAATTATTAATTGCTTGCTTGATAGCGTTAGTATGCACTAATCTCGCTACTGGTAATTTTTTTTCATTCGGTCATTTCATGAGTCTATCTCTTTCTTTCTGCACGGCGCCAGACAGAGACAGACATAAAAAGACCGAATGATAAAAAACATCGCGTTCTTACCTCGTAACGTGACTCTTACCACGTATCATATAACTTTTACTAAACAGTGTGAAAACATAATCCTTGGTTTAAATATAGCTCCATCTTTTTCCGTGATACGGATTTAAGAAGGGATGGACATAGTTTTAGTCAGAGTTTAATCTTGGTTTAAACCATATGGGGGCTTATGTTTGAAAGAAATACATATAATTTATTTAAATACAGGACGTGTAAAGTAATGTGACTTTTTATTGAATGGTGAACACTCATTAACTCTCTTTAATGTAAATAGAGAATAGTGGGCAGATAATAAACAAACATAAATAATGTAATTAAATATAATTTTAATTAACTTCATGCTAAAAACACGAGAAATCAAAGAAATACAAATATTAATTCAAAAAGCAATTAATAATAATTCACTATGTCATATTGACACCAAATTTTCGGTGAAAAGTGGGTGTAACTCTGCCTAACTCGGAGTGATGTATATAGAAGCCACTTTTAATATTAAATCATGCAATTAGGCCGTTTCAAACGTCTGGTCGAAGACAATGCATTAAATTAGCCAAAATACACACCTAATAATAATCCATTACAACACACGGTGATTAAAACAATTACCAAGACCCCTAACAAAGCGTGTCCATTAATGTTTATGTCGTGGGATATTGGCTAAATACGTTTCATTGTAAAATTCCTAGTTTCATTAAAAGTACTTAAGGAGTCCTGAGCAAGGAAAATAATCATCGTCTCTCTGGCCTTATCTCTTATCTTATATGGCCTGGATTTTTATACGAAGCGGCTGCCATCTGACCTTCGCAACCCCTTTAACGAGGAAAATCTGTGATGAAACCAGTTCTCAGTCTATTTAGGCCTCCGACTGACCTGTTACGATTGCCAAAGATGATAAACTGTCAACCGGGACCGACGGCTTAACGTGCTCTCCGAGGCATGGAGGGAGCTCGGGCGGTTACCCGTCCGATTACTGGCTAGGGTTACGGTTGCTTAAATTTACTGATCGAATGATATGCGCAATAGCAACTGTGCCACGAGCTCCACGACAAGAAAAATATTATTTGGAATTATTTTATTTAAATGGGGTGAAAGTATGTATGTAAATATTTCCTTGGTTAACGAAAATATTGATTGCATAAATTACGATTCCAATTATAATTTAACTAGCGAAGCCACAGGAAAAATCTAATATTAGCTGTTGCCTGTGGCTTCGCTTGCTTCAAGCAAAATTATGATTATTAACACAATATTTTTTTAATATGTACCTACCATAAGACTCAATTGCAAATGTTAACAATTACACTCTGCCGAACAAATTTAAACATTGAAAATTGAACCATATTGCAAAGAGATAAGACAAGTCTGCCGAGCCTAGATACTAGTTCCTACGATCCTAGGTATATAACAGGTATAAAACATATCAGCCATGTCCACGACAGTATATTACATTATACAAACACAGTCCAACGGACACTATAATAGCACAAATACAGAAAGACACACGTGTGATTAGATTTATTGGCATTGACCGTCAGAGTTCACTTGAAACACTCGCAACCGATTAATATGGGACAATAATATTCTTCTGCTACGCAAGCGACGCAAGTTCGACTCCCAGCGGGGCCTGTACCAATGAGTTTTTCTAAAAAACTTATGAACAGTGATTTCACACCACGTGCTTTACGGTGAAGGAAAACATCGTGAGGAAACCTGCATATTTCTGAGAAGTAATTCATTGACGTATGTATAGTGTCTGAGACGGCGATGGACTCACCATCTGTCACGTTGGCACTTAATCGTCTCCGGTGACAAGTGGGTGTTGTGATTACAACTCTGCCTACCCCTTCGGGGAATACAGGCGTGAGCATATGTATGTGTATGTATGATAATATTTGTTGAATTAAGTAACATTTAAACTGACAAATGGTTTATACATTTGAATAAGCTTTCCAAGTGTGTTACTAAGAATATACTTTCGAAAAAAAAATCAGTAACTTCAATGGTATACGTACGTGTATATTATCCACATTAAAAACATAACTAGCTGTGTCCCGTGGTTTCACCTGCGCAGACTAAATTTTATATATGGTCCGCGGAACACAATTTTTCTTTTAAATAAATAGTAACCTAAACTACTCCTTGTAACATTAGCTATCCGCCAGTGAAAGCCTCTTTCAAATCCGTCCAGCCGTTTCGGTGTTTAGCCGAAACAGACAGACAGAAAAAAAAATTAAAATTGGTTTTTCTATGTCGGTACCGTATATACTTTCACGAGCTGTGCCCGGCAAACGTTGTATTGCCATATATTTTTTTGGGGTGGAATACCCCTAACATTTAGGGGGATGAAAAATAGATGTTGACCGATTCTCATAGATACCGGATAAGTACAAAAAATATCATCAAAATCGGTCAAGCCGTTTCGGAGGAGTATGCCAACGAAAACTGTGACACGAGAATTTTATATATTAGAATATGCATTAAGTCAAAATGTGTAATTTTGGAATTGCAAACAGACACTTCGATTTTATTTATCTGTATAGATATAGATGTATAGATTGAGAAGCATTCACAGATTTAAGAAAACGTAATCTAACTGACGTATCTGTATATAAGATCATGCGAGTAATCATAATAATAACAGAGCCAGCTTTAATCATTATTCGGTCGAAGTTGCGTGTAAAAGCTATACTTTGTAGTATCACGTGAACTCTTACGGTGAGAATACACTGTCTTCAACACACGCAAACAAGGACGGGTCAAAAGGATGAATAAAAAATTACATTTGTAAGCAATTATTCTAGTTTACAATACAATATACAACATACTAGGTCGGCCGCTCGCGGAACTAACTATCGCCTTAATAACAACTATTTTACAACATCTATTCGCAATTCTCCGCCACCGACATATCACAACACGTGTGTAACAGCGTTTCTCCACTCGCCACATAGATGGCGCTACTCGCTAACAAATACGAATTTTGAGTACAAATACACGAGAACCTAAATCGCGCAATAAGGGTTTTCAAGCGCATTGCAGTATACAAGTTTCCAACTAGAACAATTGGAGCCGGTGTTCCTCAGGCATGACACCCGGATGGAAGATCTTCCCTTTGCTGGCGATGAGCATGATCACTCGCTCTTCTCAAACTCTTATTGCGCGATTTAGGTTCTCGTGTATTTGTATTCAAACTTCGCATTTGTTAGCGAGTAGCGCCATCTATGTAGCGAGTGGAGAAACTCTGCTACACGTGTCCCACTCTCTCTAGAGATTTCTTTATAGGAGAGAGTGAAACAACAGTATATTTCGTAACCACAGACAAAAATATAAGTCATTTTAGCAAGTGACACTAGTTAGAGAAGAGATAGAGAAACACAGACAACAAATGGCTAGTGCCGATAGGAGTAGAGAAATAACCTAATACGTCATTAGGATCTCGCTCGCATATTTTTTTTAATTTCATTTTTTTTAAACATGTTAATAAACCAATGGAAATAGGATAATTAATTTGTTATTCTACACGTATTAGTACAGATATTGGTCCTTTGGTACAATGCATCCCAAACTGTTGTCACTATTATAAAGAGGAAAGATTTGTATGTATGTTTGTATCGAATTGGCTCAAAAAGTACTGGACCGATTTGAAAAATTCTTCCAGCATTTGAATGCTACATTATCACTGATTAATATAGGCTATATTTTATCACCGTAGTCCCAAGGGAACGGGAACTACGCGGGTGAAACCGCGTGACGTCCGCTAGTATTTTATACAACCAAAGAGGCAAATATGTCATTAGTAAAGTCCGTTCAAACGGGATTTTGTACGGGGTCTCCATCTCTTTTCTCTCAACTCTTACATGTTAGTAAAAACAGTATCAAGGTCTGAAGCGTAGTTGAGAAGAATGATGCATTCAAACATTATATTGTGTGTAAATCGCAATTGTATGAAGCGTGTGTGAACAGTGTGGGAGGCATTGTATGAACATTATCAGATAATATCACACGTAGCGACAGTCACCCCGAGCGGCGGCCGCACTATGTTTTTTTTTACATTTTTTATCTTCCTTATAGCAGTCAAATCTGACTTCAAAGTCAAATTTGTTCGCCAAGGAAGCACTCCTTAACCCCCTTAATACGAAACGTGACCTAAAAAATCCCTTGGAAGGACCTCTAGACATAGATTAAACCATGTTTCGTAATAAGGGGGTATTGGTTTTTAATTAAAAAAGACGGCACACGAGGCAATGATCTGGCAGGGGAGGGGGGGGGGGGGTCATATTTTTTGGAGGGGAGGATTTGGGTGGGTCAGTTTTCCGGGGTAGATGCTAAATCTTAGGCAGTTTAGGCGCTTGCACCAGGGGATTGGCTCGCTGCAAGTAACGACCGGCGTCCGCCTTGTAGTCATAGGCACATCTGGACAAACAAATGTTTATAAAATTTTTACTCTATCGATTGTTAGTCGACGCCACTTCTTGGGGCCCAACTATGTTTAAGCAGCACTTGTTAAGAACTTCTTAGCGTTAACGTTTAATGTTATGGAGCCAGAAAGAGATATGGTTGCTGGGGTTTAAGCTGTCGTTTAAGTTCGAAGCTCAGCAGGCCCTGTATCAATGAATTTTTCTAAAAACTTATGTGCTGTGATTTCTCACCACGTGCTTACGGTGAAGGAAAACATCGTGAGGAAATCTGCATATGTTTGAGAAGTAATTCAAAGATATATGTATAGTGCTCGAGACCTCTGCCACGTAGGCACTCAATAATATTCAGTGAAATTTGGGTGTCGTTGTTAGAACACCTCTGCTTGCCCCTTCGGGGACCCTTCTGGGATGACGAGGAGCATTAATTATTTTTATAAATATATGTATGTACTGACCCATGCACCTCAGCGTACCGATGCGGCGCGCAGTACTGTCCCCCGCAGCGACACAAGTGCAGCGTGGCGATGCTCAGTCGCTTGCGGCACAGCCCGCAGCGGGCCCGGGCCGGGGCCGGGGCCGGGGCTGGGGTCGGGGTCTGGGTCGGGGCCGGGGCCGGGGCGGGGGCCGGCGCGGGGGTGGCGGGCGGGCTCGGGGCCGCCGTTGTCGTCGTTAGGTGGAGCCCTAGCGATATATTTATTTTTTAGATCACTAGTAAAATCAGAGAAGTTATTGACCCCCTTCCTTGTCTGCATAAGGTCATCATCATCTCCCTGGCCTAATCCCATACATTGTTGGGGTCGGCACTCGATTCAACCCGATGTGACTGATTACCTGGTTTTTATACGAAGCGACTGCCATCTGACCTTCGCAACCCCTTTAATGAGTTGTAATAAATGATGTTACCCTCATCGCTGAGATGCAGATGCTCAGTGTTGGTAGTCCTGGAGAGCGCCGGCAGCAGGCTGAGGGTCTCGAGCGCCGACGTGGAGGACGACAGCAGGCCTCCCGAGCCCAGCGACACGGCGCCGCGCCATCCGCCGCCTGACACAATCACCACATCACTAACTAAAGTCTGGTTGACGGAGCTGTGCTCGGTTTCTTCTTCAGACAAAAAAGAGGAAAATTAAAGAAGAGAAAATTCCGGTCAACATCAGTCTCGAACCGGGATACTCTAGGTTCGTTATCGTAAGCTGGAGGCCTCACCTTTGAGCTACCATAACTTGACAGATGTCGGCGAAATTTATTTGCTTAAATTTGTTGTCGTATAGTAATAATATTTTATGAGTTTTTCAGTGCCTGAAACCATGATCAAAACGATGTTTTCCATAAATAAACCAAGCTAGATCTATTTCTTGCCCCTGAAACCCTACATGCAAAAATTCATGAAATTCGATGCGGCCGTTTCCGAGATTCCGATAATATGTATATAATGTGTATTAACACACTACCAATGATTGTATAGGAATAAAAAACTTAATTGCGTTTCTCTGTGAAAGAAATGTTTTATTATAATAACCATAAATTACATGACACTGTAGTTCCATCAAAGTAATTATTATAAATGTTACAAACCTGTGAAAGAAACAACATTTAAAGCTATTTATTTATTCCTACTTTTATTAATTAGTTATGTTAAAAACTAAACAAGTATGGCACCGCGTGTTCTTAGAGACAAACTATAGTATTGACAGCAATGACACTAATGACATCTAGGCGTGCGTTCAAAAACTATATTAAATCTAGTTCACAAACTAAAATACGCGATATAAAACTTAATGAAGAATCATGCATGAACTTCATTTACATGTATACATATACAAGAATTGCTCGTTTAAAGATATAAGATGCTCACGTTCCCGTGGAAGTATGGTGATAAAATATAGCTTATATTAATGTAACAATCAAATGGTGAAAAAAATTTTATATTCAGTCCAATACTTTCTGAGTCAATTCGTTACAAACATACAAACTTTTCCTCTTTATAATATTAGTATAGACAAGAAACCAATCAGAACCGTGGTGGCCGTGGGGTATGACGTAAGTTCGAATCCCAGCGGGGCCTGTACCAATGAGTTTTTCTAAAAAAACTTATGTACAGTGATTTCACACCACGTGCTTTACGCTGAAGGAAAACATCGTGAGGAAACCTGCATGTGTCTGAATAGTAATTCAAAGACGTATGTATAACCTGTCACGTTGGCACTTAATCATCTTCGGTGAAAAGTGGGTGTTGTTATTACAACACTTCTGCCTACCCCTTCGGAGAATACAGACGTGAGCAAATTTGTGTAACCAATTAGACCGCAGAAGTCAGTTTCCATCTTTAATTGAAGTTAGTTATGTCAATTTTTATCGACATTTGTGCATTGGAACATTGTCCATGAGCTTACGTTTCTTAAATTATTTATTTTGTATTCTTTAAATTGTATAATATTTTTGAAAAGAGTAATTACTGAGTTTCTTGCCAGGTTCTTCTCAGTAAAAGCAACCTTCCGAACCTGGCGGTAGCATGTATGATCCTGTATAATTAAGTCATTCTGACGATTTGAAAGTACTTGTAAAAATTGTAATCGAATAAAGATACTTTGGCTTTGACTTTGAATACATACCATAGTCCGTGGGTACGGGCGCCAGTCGCGCCGCGAGCCGCGGGGTCGGCCAGCGAGACGCCTTACACCTGAAACAAACACATATAAAACACGCATTCTAAGATCAGCCGTAAAAAGGACAAAGGACACAGGCATACATCTTATTTACTCATAAGATGATGCCGCACGTTCGTTATCTTAATAATGCTTAATGCATTCTCCATCTGACAACCGATAACCGAAACCTAAATAAATAATTTCAGATTGGAGTCAATGACTAAATGACCCCTGGTAAAATGAATAACCTGTCAGTGTCCTGATGAGGGTGGTCCCTGGCGATAGGCGGCAGTAGGCAGCGCTCGGCGAGCCAGTCGCAGCGTGAGCACGAGTAGTACGTGTCGTCCAGCATCCTGCCTACCGGCAGCGTCTCCTCGCTGCGGGTCTTCTGCATCTCGCTCTTCTCACCTGACAAACATAATGGGGGTATATTGTAAGATAGGCAAGTCGTTCATGTTGGTTCGTGTCACGGTGGGTCTGCGTGTGTACTTGGTGTGTGTGTGTGTGTGTGTGTGTGTACCGTGGTGTGTGTGCGCGGGCCGGCGCCGCTGCACGGCCAGCGAGTCCATGCGGCGGCGCAGGTCGATCATCTTGCCGAGCGTGAGCGCGTTGTCGGCCAGCGCGCCGCCCGCCCCAGGCCGCGCGCCGCCCGCCCCCGGCCGCGCGCCGCCCGCCCCCGGCCCCGCGCCGCCCATCGCCTCGCCCTCCACCAGGTGCGGCAGGGACGACCCGTCTACCAACAACCACTCCAATAAACAATCGCACTTCAAATACAACCTAGAACCACATCAGTGATTGTTCAACCAGAGACCACGGTTCATACAAGCGGCGCAGCGCAGTCCACTCAATATTGTTGGATTCAAATACACACCAAAAAGGGTAGCATTGAGATTTGAACTGTTTTTGTTCCTACACATTTCGGTTTATTCGGACTCTCAATTTAGATTGTTAACAAAAGGTCCCCGAAGGGCCGGGGCAATGCAGTGTGCACGTACACTTGTTGTGGTCGAGCGGGGAGTAGGTTCCGTCGTGGTTCTCCCTGACCCGTAGCATGTTGACACGCTCCCCGTCGCGGAACACCAGCACCGTCACCTTCCACGCGCCGCTGCCACAATCCCCCCACTCGCCGTCCTCCCTAATCAAACACGTACCATTAAAAACATGGTTAAATAACCCCGAATTTTTTAAAGGCAGTAGTAATTCAAAAAATACTTATATTTAAATAGTGACCTTATTTCGATAGTAATCCTTCTCGGTTCTCTTTAAAAGAATCAGTCGTAATTTTAGACATTCATTACTCACAAAATTGATGAACCTGCATTTTTAGCTTCGAGTCAGGGAGCAACTGCCACCTGTACGGGGAGCAGCTGATACCTGTTAGAGTCGAGCAGAGCGTCGATGTCGCTGGGCGGCGGGGGTGCGAGGCGACGCGTGGCGACGGGTCCACCGCGCTCGCCGAGCACGTACCTGGTCGAGTCGAGCAGAGCGTCGATGTCGCTGGGCGGCGGGGGTGCGAGGCGACGCGTGGCGACGGGTCCACCGCGCTCGCCGAGCACGTACCTGGTCGAGTCGAGCAGAGCGTCGATGTCGCTGGGCGGCGGGGGTGCGAGGCGACGCGTGGCGACGGGTCCACCGCGCTCGCCGAGCACGTACCTGGTCGAGTCGAGCAGAGCGTCGATGTCGCTGGGCGGCGGGGGTGCGAGGCGACGCGTGGCGACGGGTCCACCGCGCTCGCCGAGCACGTACCTGGTCGAGTCGAGCAGAGCGTCGATGTCGCTGGGCGGCGGGGGTGCGAGGCGACGCGTGGCGACGGGTCCACCGCGCATGCCGAGCACGAGCCGCAGGCGCGCGCCGTCGCCGATGCCGCGCTCGCCGAGCGAGGCGCCGTCCTCCAGCTCCTGCAGGTTGTACACCAGGTGCTGCTGGGACACCGGGATGCCTGCCGTACCACCACAAACAACGTCACACGAAGCCCGCATAGCTTACATCTTAAAAATATGCTAATGATTACTTGAGGTCGATTAGCTACCGTAAAACATTACCATTTTATCATGAAAAAATTAGTCATTATCACGAAAATTTTAAAACAGCGGGGCTATTATATATAGGTTTCATTCAATCAAATTTGCTACACCTTTTCAATTGATTTCCTTTCCATTAATACTTCTTAATCTTTATTTTCTATAGAAAATTAATATTCACCATTATACCTACTCTGATCTCTAGAAATTTAATTGAAACATGATTGCAACGCATAAATAATACCGCCATCTGTGACATTGTAGCAGATTTCATCATAGTGCAAAAAAATATTGGACATCACAATTGACAATCTTGCCAAATTAGTTATCATAAGTAGACAAGTGTACACGTCGCCGTGAGTCAGTCTGGAGCCAAGCCAGGGAAAACCACACACAAACGCTTCAAAAATCTTGTACATAATAATATGTTTGTGATACCTAGCAACAGACTGGAATAAATACCTAGTATTACAATTATTACTCAACTAGCTAAGAGACAAGTCACTGACAATGTCAAAAGTATAAATTGGGCCGGTCACTTCATCTACACTACTGTAATAAAGAGGAAAGATTTGTATTTTTGTGTGTATGTTTGTAATGCATAAACTCAAAAACTACTGTGCCGATTTCAAAAATTCTTTCACCATTGGAAAGCTACATCATCAGCGAGTAACATAGGCTTTTTTTTTATCCCCGTACTCCCACGGGAACGGGAACTACGTGGGTGAAACCGCGTGACGTCCGCTAGTATATCACAAATGCAGATGTTTGTTTCTTTTTCTCACACAAAATGCTGAACATATTTGGATATGAATTTGGAATGGAGATAGCAAATATCCTGGTTTTTCACATAAGTGTATACTTATGTGATATTCATACCCAAACACATTTAAACACACTTAAATCCACATTCCACAAACTCAAAACTATCTTTAGTTTAGACTAAACAAACTAGTTGGAGAATGACAATTCTATCGGATGCTCCCGCCAGGTTTGGAAGGTTGCTATTATTGAGAAGAATCTGGCAAGAAACTCAGTAATTACTCTTTTCAAAAATATTGTACAATTTTTACCAAACACAAAATCAATCACATTAAAAATATTAAGCCCATGGACACAGTACATACACTTCCTTAGGTTATTATCGTGAGAATAAACACAAGGTTGCTGGTTCAACCCCACCTAACATATGTACTTTCCCTAACAATACAGTACCCCTATCACGGGTTTGCCATCGTTTTCGTAATCTATACTCGCTGGCGTTACTCACAATATTTGTATGATATTTAGTTCTTCACGTCACCGCTAGGTGTCGCTGCACAATTTCTCGTACTAATGGTCGGCGGAGACGGTAGCGAGTATAGATTACGAAAACGGTGGCAAACCCGTGATAGGGGTACGGCACATAACCTTGTCCTTGTAGAATCTGTTTGTGACAAAGTAACTTATGACCTAAAAGTTCAAGGTCTGTATAAATTTTAGACAATAGCTTTCACAACCACAGTGTTCTCTTAAAGAGAGATTGTAATCAATATTTTACAATCTTAGAGAAAACACTTGAATAACTTGGTATAAGCAATAACTATACATACATATGCTCACGCCTCTATCCCATGGGGGTAAGCAGAGACTACCGACTTTCCTCTATATTCCTTTCTAGCTGTGCCGCATGGTGTTGCTAGCATATACTTGGACTATGGACATCTTCCCCCACCATGAATTTGAATTTTTTGATGAAATTTTTCATCCCAATTCAATACAGATAAATAATATTTAAGTGTCTGTTCGTTATTCCAAAACCAATTTACAAAAAAAGTATACAAAGTACTGACCTAGAAAAACCAATTATTAAAAATTTTCTCTCTGTTTGTTCCGGCTAATCTCCAAAGCTGCTGCAATTTTAATGGGACTTTCACTGGCGGATAGTTAGATAGGTGAATGTTACAAGGAGTTACTCAGGCTATGTTTAATTTAAAAAAATAAGCAGGGTTCCATAGGCCTTAATGCAGGTGAAACGTTGGCCGCAGCTAGTAAACAGCCAGGGCACCACCCAAACGCATAAAAAAAAAACATTCCAGCCGTTTACATTAAAAATTATCATAAAAAATAACCCCAAACACTTGGTATGCTTCTTATGGTCGAAAAATTTAAGATATTTAAAAATCATCAACAGATCTCTATGCCCACCCAATTTCATGAGGTAACAAGGCCGATAGACAATTAAGCAGCACTTCCTGTCACTGAAGGTTGAATACAAACTACATGGGTAGGTAAACTAATGTTTACAATTAAAATTAAAATTATTTAGAGCAGTTTGTTCATGCTGAAAATATTTAACAACATTAAAATTGTATTTTATGTATTTTTTTTTACTTTATATCAAAACTAGCTGTGCCTGCAGTTACACTCGCAGGCAAAGAAGTATCCTGTGTCCTTCTCTTGCTTCTAAGCTCGCTCCCCAGGAATTTCCAGCAATATCGGTTCAGCCAGTCTTGAGTTATGAATAGTGTAACTAACACAACTTTTTTTTATATATGTAGTTGTTAACATCACAAAAAAATGGAAATAATTGTGATCTAATTTCAATCAATTTGCTAGTTTTTATTTATTCAATAAAACAATGATGAAACTGAGGTGTAAATTTTGGATAAAAATTACTTCCTAAATATATTTGGCTAAATAATTATGCCAGTAACTTACAAACTCACATGATTCACTATTTAGTCAAACTCCATGTCAATTACAGTTTTGAAGGATTAATTTGTTTGTTTCATACAATAATCCACTCATACAACAAACTCATACAAGTGCTATAATAGATAAATCCATACAAACTCATTAACTCATAACCAGCTTTATGAACAAACTAACTTAACAACTAACATTTTATGATAAGATGTATTTACAAACATTAGATTAACTATATTGAAGGGTGCAGTCATAAACCTGTTTGCTTCTTAAACTCTCCAAGGGGTTACCAAAGGTACTAACAAGATATTCCAAGTAAATAGTGTTGTTTAATTACAGATAATTTGGTGATAACATCCCTACTATACTTGATACATTAATTAATGCATGTATCCAATATGTTTGGAGTAGAATACATCAGTGAAATATAATAAATAAAACACAAAAGAGGTTCTAGATCCTTTGTGTCAAGTAAATGACGCACGCGACGGCTGGCCACTAGTTGTTGTGCAATAGACACTCACCTTCTACCCTGAATATCTTGGACTTAATGGCAAACACAGTGTCCGATGGCGACACGGTCATTTCGAACGCCGTCCCCGTGAGCGTCTCGACCAGCACCTCCATGGTCTGCTGTCCAGCACCATCTTCTTGGAAGCCCTTTGATCTATTCGATAGTCTCTCTGGGCATCCATGTTGTGACATTTCACACGCGGTAGGTACACTAACTATCTACATAACATCGCAAAATGTTCCAAAACGTGATAATGTGGTAAAACGCAGCAGTCACACGATGACGGAGTAAATAAAATTACGTCGACGATCACACACACAAACCGTCAGTACACATATTTTTTTTATTTATATAATTAAGTGAACAAGCAAATCATAGAATTTTACAAAACAATTAAGCTAGCTATTATTATTTGGCAAAAAAATAGTGTTACAATTAATTAAATTCTTGTGACAGACCGACGATTATTTTTCTGTTGATTGATGGTGGTGAATGGTTGAACGAATGAATGAGTCATGTAGTTCATCGGAACGTGGAAGTCTAGTAAAGTCTAGATAATATTTATCTATTATTTCACCAAATATTTGAAATAAAATGTATTTCATTAGATTTTATATCAGTAATGAAACGCTTATGTGCTATCCCTCAACCACGTGGAAAAGACAAATACTTATTATGAAAAGTAGTATTCTAGGATATTCATACTGGCAAGAAAATTATTGAATGAGCGGAAATCGGTCAATGTCATTAAACCAGTCAGTTGTCTATGCTGAAAATTTCTTTTCCGCCGCTCTTCGTTCTCTGATTCGGAGGTTAGAAACATGGTGCGTAAACTTTTTAATTAAAAATACCCAAAAATAATACAATAATAATTGAAAACTGTGTAAAATGCTCCAATAAGTGACATTATTACAAAAGTTACAAGCAAAATTTTGTGTGTAAAACGTGTGGTTGATGTGATTCAAGCTAGGTACACGCGTCGTCCGTCATACAGAGCATGTGGCCTCAAGTGTTGTGAATTTCTGTTTTCAGACTCGCAAACGCCGTAATGGAGGACGTGCCAAGCACGGCCGTGGCCACGTGAAGGCTGTGAGATGCACCAACTGCGCGCGATGCGTGCCGAAGGACAAAGCCATCAAGAAGTTCGTGATTAGGAATATCGTAGAAGCGGCCGCCGTCAGGGATATCAATGAAGCCTCAGTATATGCATGTAAGCTGCCAATAACTATGCTTTCTAATTTGGAACCTTTATATCTGAAGTATAGGCGTCAATTCCGTCTTGATGACCATCAAAATCATTCATCTATCAGGAATGAAAGGTGATATTGATGGCTCAGATGGCCTAAATATATCTTAGTATCCGTTTACTTTCAAATTACCTGCAATTGTTTTCTCCTGTTGTTAGGTGATACATAATCCTCTGATGAATAAATGTAATATTTTTGAATAAAATTGAATAACTGCTTGCCGTCAACTTCAATGCACTTGAATAGTGAATTCAGAAATAGAAAAAAAAATCTATACTCTATTATCAAAATTCAAAATATCTTTATTCGATTAGACTTTTTACAAAGTACTTTCAAATCGTCAGAAAGACACAATTACATAGGATTATACATGCTACTGCCAGGTTCGGAAGGTTTTTACTGAGAAGAATAAATATCATAGTTTATGCTTTGAGTTGATTGATTAGGATACTATTTTCCAGTTTTAAACACATTTTTACATAAAACCAATGAAAACAATGGTTGGTGGAATTTAGTTGTTGGTTGACTTTAGCCTGAAAAACTTTGTTGTACTGAAATAATTTTTGTCCAATGTATATACGTGATATTTCAAATGTTCAGCTCTGAAACTTCCATTTAACCCTTATGCCACAAGTGAGATACACAATTATGTATTTTGTTAATACTCATGTGTTATCGGCGTGGCATCCTATATAGATTTAGCCACATCATTGAGAATTTTATTTATATGTTTGCTTCGTAACCAATCAAGGCAACTATAAGTCTGCTTTTGAAGTTCATTGTAACTGGCCAAAGGTCTGTCTGGGATTGAACCATTGCCTCATTTTGTAATTTGGTGTGTGATAACAATTGAACACATTTTATTTTTGTGTCTTAAGAATATTTATTTCTTTATTTGATATCATCATTGTCTCCCTGGCCTTATCCCATACAAACCTGATGCGGCAGATCACCTAATTTTTATATGAAGCAACTGTCATCTGACCGTCATATCCCCATTTATTAGAAAAATAGGTAATTTATTTGAATAGAAAATAATCAAAATTTTATTGTTCCAGCATTCCAGCTGCCCAAGCTGTATGCAAAGCTCCACTACTGCGTGTCATGCGCAATCCACAGCAAAGTGGTGCGCAACAGGTCCAAGAAAGACAGGCGTATCCGCACACCGCCCAAGAGCAACTTCCCCAGAGACATGCAGCGTCCGCAAAATGTACAGAGGAAGTGAATAATTTTAAGTAATAAAACTTAAAAAAAACATACTTTGTTTTATTAGAACTTCTTATTTTAAAACACTAGAGTTAAAAACCCTGTAGACAATGTATCATTATCCTCACTCTTCACTTCACTTCTTGATTATGGCTTCTGCGGGGTTGCCACAATTTCGCGAATGTCACGTGGATAGAGTAGAAAACAAACGATGGAGATTGATTGGTGGGTGGAGAGAGTGGCTGGTGAAATTTTACTAGTAGAAATTATACAAAATGTATGGGAATGACATGTCACGTGATTTGTCATTTCTATATTTTTCCTTTCCTTTCCTTTATGGCGATGGGCTTAAGTTAAACTATTCCGCCAATGTCAAGTGATTGTGGAGAAAAATATCTTTTAAATTGAAAAAAATATGTGGAGGAACCTCCATATTTTTTTTATAGTTTCTATTGGAGCAAGTGCGAGATAATGTTACTTTGTCTACCTGATATCAACTCTTCATGTAAGTAAATGATCATGTGAATTCATGGGACTGTTTGCCAAGACAATAATTTTTATTGTGATGACCCCTACCCAAATCCCCTGTGTCAGAACAGTGGATTTCTTCCATTAATATAAACAAAGTTCTCAATAAATTCCCTTTCCCCTTATTACATTATCAGAGTATACTTGCAGCTTCTAGAAATATAGTTGTAATTTTAATAGCGACTTCGTCCATGCAACGACTTGCTAAGAAGCATTCTTGTGAGTCAAGGGTTCCAAATTTTATTCCTAGCGAGTTTAGAGGTTTAGCTGTAAATTTGTAATGGACAGAAACGGCCGCGTGTACAATAAGTACAGAATATGAGAAGTTGTAGATTCTTTTCATAGAAATGAAAACTCTAAAATTGGGCATTATGATTTATTTGACATCAACCTATACACAAATATTCACTGAAATCCTGTTGTTTAAAATATTCCCACAGAGCATAAATCCACTATGATAAAATAAAACTGTTTTCATGTTATCATCAGCTATCAACCATAGATACTTCATGACCTTTTTTAAGGTCCTTAAAAAAAAACCCCTTTTTAATTTCCTACAGCATCTTTAGATAATCTAAAGTTTTTGTAAGTCGAAGATAAAATATTAAGTAGGTTCCTACCTAATAAAATTACATTATTTATGAGGCATTTACATGAATGAATATGGATCATTTTACAATATAGATAACAAAGCTAATATGATGGAAACAATAGATTACATTGTGTAGTTCTTAACATTCATTCAAATACCAGAGACTAAATTATTAATATACATCAACTATATGATTAAAAAACTATGTAGTGTCTATTGTTTTGATCATGGGCCCTTTATCTTGTAGATGGTTTGAGGGAACTTGGGCATTGTTGGTCGGTCTGATGTCTCTAGTTGTTGCTTGAGGTTCTTTTCAAATACTTTCTTAGCATCACAGAAGCCTTGCTTGGTCTTTCCAAAGGAGTTTGGTCCAGCTGATGTTGGTGTTTCCCTGAAGAGAATAATAAAATAGTCTGTATAAAGAAACATTTGCAAAACATTAAATTCTTACCAACACTTTTATAATATTACTAGGAGACAGACAGAAAAATAATTGGTTTGTCTATTTCAGTATGATGTACATTTTCATATGCATTTAGTGAAAATATGTTTTTTGGAATTACAAACAGACACTTAAATTTTATTTATCTGTATATATATGTAAGAAAAAAACAATTCTATTTGATGAATATTCACAAGCTTATATTGATTGTAAAACCGCAAATCTAGTTCATTATAGTTTAATTGCAATAATTATGGTGTTGCAAGAATTTAAAACTCATAGTGAACTACATCGTGGTTATTGAGTTCTCACCGTCCAATATTCCTCATCCTCATCCTGGCCTCCGCAGGCATCTCCTCAGGTTCATCGTCATCATCATCTGAATTGAACACTGACGCAACTGTTGGCTTGGCCACAGTTACTTTGGCAGAACTTGCTCCCAAGTTCATCTTAATGGGTGCTTTAGGTTTAGTGAACCCCATGGATATCTTGGTGATGCGAGGAGGCGGTGGAGGTGCTGGTACTTCCTCGTGATCGGACCCTTTCCATTCTGAAGGCTTATTGTAACTCTTTGTGCCTGTAAGGACGGTTAAGAATTAACATTTTTGTAATATTACTAATGATGAGAGGCAGTGCTTACCATTTGTGATGGCTGAATACACTCATGTTGTGTATGTGTGTGTACCGTATGTATGTACCTACGCCGCGCCACATTGGTATGTACATAACCTACCTACCTACTTATTGATCAGACTTACCCCTATGAAAATCCAATGCACGCCACTGAGTGATGCTATTGTATAATGTACAATTAACCTTACTGCAATAATTTTATAGTTTGTATTCTAATTGGAGCATTCTAAACAAAGATTCGTCTATGGCATGCTTATCTAAGAAGTATGTGATACGATGTCAAAGTTCGAACTCACTCTCTTTCCGTTCCTTGTAACGATAACTGTCTGACGAGTCAGGGGAACGGTTACTGCTACTGGCCGGAGGAGATGGCAGTCTCCTGGGAGATCGAGATCTGGACTTCCTGCTTTCTCGGCCATCTCTGTCTTCCCGACGGTCCTTGTACAGCCTAGAATCATCACGCGTGGATCGAGACGACCCTGCCAATGCGAAAACACTGGCAAAGATGAATAAAAATACATCTTTGAGTAAATTATACTAACAAACGAGCGGGCTCGTAATAACAGCAAAAAACATAAAATACAATGCTCAATGCACCATGTTATTCGAATACCTTTGTCGTAGTCGTTGTATCGGCTGCTCATTTTGGTTATATATTCTTAAAAGTACTTAGTTCCACAATCAGCAAAGGTAATTGCGTGGTGAGAAATTACTTAGATAAATTTCATGACACGAGATCCGCCATTTTTGCTTAAATTTTTCTTGTCATGTCAATGTCACTTTGCTTTCGTTTCGTACTACGTTGCCAGTAGTCAATTTCGTTTCATTACGCGGGGATCGTGAATTTAAATTTAATAATCTTTGACCACGGATAGAGTATACATTTAATTGAATAATGTTCATTATTTCGAGATACAATTTCAGTAACATTAACTAACTTTCCTTTTCCTTTTATCAAGATATTTTTTCTCAGATACCTTACATATCAAATAAGGTTCTCACTCAAAAGTTAGGTAATAGAACCCCATGGGATCACGTATGTTATATCATAGCTGACAGGTGAGCAGGTTGTATTCCATCTTTGTTTGTTCTCAAGCCACAAGCAACAATCAAACAGCAGAACCAATATTTTATGTATATATTGAAATGAAAAATGAAAAATTCAACTGTAACTTTTTACGCACACGACGGATTAAATAATGCTGTAGTCGTAATATGTATAATGCTAACATTGTTTATGTCTATGCGTGGACACACTTGCTCACTGCCACTTAAACTCGACATCGAAGCAAGCAGGGGCGGCGGCAGTGTGTGCAGAAAACCTCAAGCGGCGGAAATATGCAGATATCAGTCATAATTGTATATTTCTGCCGTTTGGGGTTGAGACTTTGGGGCCATGGGGGCCAAATGCGAAGGTCCTTTTTAAGGATCTTTCAAAACGCCTGGTTGACGTCTCTGGTGACCGTCGAGCTGGTTCTTACCTCGGTCAGAGGATTAGCATAGCGTTCCAGCGAGGTAACGCAGCCAGCTTACTGGGCACCATTCCCGCAGACACTAATTTAAATTCCGTGTTTTATTTATAATTTTTATTTTTATTATATTTTTCCTTTTTCATTGTTAGCAATAAGTTACTCAAATGTTATATTTCATGCAAAATAGAACACTTTATGCTATGTTGTGACCTACCTAGTCTATCTAAGATGTCTATCATTATTTGATTGATAGATTGTCATAACTGTCACTGTCAGTTATTTAACACTATTTTTCAAAATCATATTGCTTGGATTTTTTGGAAAATAGATTTTTTATGAATAAATTATTAAATTTAATCCAAAGCTAAGTAAATATTCAACTAAAACTTTTAGTAAAAAGATCCAAGTATGTGGTTTTTACGTACACATCGATTAATATCATTAATGAACAAAAATACACCCAATAAATACCGATGTTATTCGGATACGAATCGCGTAAGCTCCATGAAGGTTAAATTGAAACAGGGTCCAGATTTAAAAGATTTCATTACTGGTAGTTCTGAGCCGGTTCTTACAGACCGTGTTCACATACCTTATTTACCAGAATATGTTCAAAATGCTCCGAAAAGAAAAGTTTTCTTTGATGTTTACGGATGTCAGATGAACTTAAATGATACTGAAATAGTGTGGTCTATATTGAAAAATGAGGGCTTTGAGAAGACAGAGAATGAGGAGGAGGCTGATATATTCTTGGTAATGACATGTGCTATCAGGGAAGGTGCTGAGAGCAAGATTTGGCATAGATTGGACCATTTGAGGGGGTTCAAGAGACGAGCTATTGCAAAGAGTAGTCGAAACAGAAGGGCTGTGAAGATTGGTGTATTGGGGTGCATGGCAGAGAGGCTGAAAGAGAAACTAATAGAGCAGGAGAAGTGTGTGGATGTTGGTATGCAATTATATTTGTAAATTTTTTGTATTCTGACTGAAGCAAGTTTAAACATCACGAGTTTGCCACTGTTTTCGTAAACTATACTTGCTAGCGTCACTCGCAATATGAGTATGAGATATTTTAGTTCTTCACATCATCATTAGATGATGCTGCACAATTTCTCATACAAATGTTCGGCGAAGACGCTAGTGAGTATAAATAATGAAAATGGTGGCAAACCCATGATGGGGGTACAGCATACTACTTGCCTTATACTAACCGAGGGCTTTGTCTTAAGACAGGTCTGCATCAGGCTGAGCTATGCCCTGTAGTCCACCTGCATAGACTTAATTTAATGGGTGGTTCATATATTGTATGTATTTAAATATTTCAGTGGCAGGCCCTGACAGCTACCGAGATTTACCCCGACTGCTGGCCGTAACGGAGAGTGGGCAGACAGCAGTTAATGTGTTGCTGTCCTTGGATGAGACCTATGCTGATGTTGTACCTGTTAGACTGAACCAGGATAGCGTCACTGCTTTTATGTAAGTTCATTACTTTTTATTTTTATTATTATAAGCCCTTTTTGCAAACGAAGAAAACAACTAAAGAACCGAACCAATCGTAAAATATACGATTGGTTCGGTTCTTTAGTTGTTTTCTTCGTTTGTAATAGCTGTGTGCTCTGTTATAGCAAAGGTCTCCTCCAACTGACAGCTAGTGTTGTCTAAGTACCACCTGCCATTTCCTTAATTCTATCGGCCCATCGCTCAACCCATCGCCTGAGCGGCCCTGTTCCCTGTGTACATCACTATTTTCGACCATTATTTCGTCTATTCCTCTGATTGTGTGACCTGCCCATTTCCACTTGACTTTTTTGATAGAAGTTCATTACTTAATAACTTAAATGTAGCGCCTACTTGTCAAAGCACTGCACTTTAATGTCATTGGGGGTAGAGGATGATGTCAATGTCAATAGGGTGGCGGTAAGGGTTGTCAAATAAACCGACCGATGTCAATGAATACCTTTAATGCACTGAAATATAATTACTATACTAACTTAGAATTTAGGTCGCGCATGTAAGTGCTTGCAATGTTGAAATGTGGTGTGTGCAGTTTTATAATACAATAGAAAATGTACGACTTTGCCTGTACATTATAAATTGAAGAACCAAAACAAAGAGCAGGGCAATTCCTTAGACCTAGGGTGGAGGGATTCCTTCTCTAAGGAAGCAGTATTCAATTGTACAACACTGAATGTTCAACGAGAGATTGCATTATGCCTTATATATTAACAGAAGTTGAAGAAGGCAGAAGAAACATGAAAGTAGAGTGAATGCAGTGGAAATGCGGTCGTTACGAAGTATGTGTGGGGTCACCATTGTAGATCGTATGAAAAATAGTGTGATAAGAGACAGTTGCAAGTTGAAGAATGATGTGGTGACCAGAATTGAAAAAAGTATGTTTGATTGGTTTGGACATATCGAAAGGATGAGTGAAAGGCGATTAACGAAATAAATTTATAGAGATAATGTGAGCGGAAGTGTCGGTAGAGGGCGTCCAAGGAAGAACTACTATGACCAAATTAATAGTAATTTTCAGAAAGGTCAAATTCGGAGCACTCGTAACCGAAGAAAGTGTATGAAGAGATGCATGAATGTGTATGAAGCGAAATAAGTATGTAAGGATCGTAGCATGTGGCAAACGGTGGTCTCTGCCTACCCCCATGGGATACAGGCGTGAGCATATGTATGTATGTATGTATATATTAATATTATTTCCATCCCTTTGTATGATCCTCTCTATGTTCTTCAGTTCCATAATGCGCGGCTGTGACAACATGTGTACCTACTGCATAGTACCATTCACGCGCGGCCGTGAGCGCTCCCGCCCCATGACCTCCATAGTGGATGAGGTCCGGCAGCTGGCCGACCAGGGAGTCAAGGAGGTCACCCTGCTTGGACAGAATGTCAACAGCTACCGGGACACCACACGAGCAGGGACGGAGACACAAATAGTTCAAGGTATTTTCATATCGAGGTAAATAAAATTTTACTGTCTGATTCACTAAATGCATATGAAAATTGGTATATACTTTGATACATACATACATACATATGCTCACCCCTGTATTCCCCGAAAGGGTAGGCAGAGGTGTTGTAATTACAACACCCACTTTTCACTGAAGATGATTAAGTGCCAACGTGACAGATGGTGAGTCCATCGTCGTCTCAGACACTTTACATACGTCATTGAATTACTTCTTAGAAATATGCAGGTTTCCTCACGATGTTTTCCTTCACCGTAAAGCACGTGGTGTGAAATCACTGTACATAAGTTAATTTTTTTTAGAAAAACTCATTGGTACAGGCCCCGCTGGGATTCGAACTTGCATCGCTTGCGTAGCAGGCGACTGCTCAAACCTCAAGGCCACCACGGCTCTTTTCAAGGCCACCACAGCTCTATATATACTTTGATAAAAACACAGATTTAAGAAAAACAACTTATTGTCTTTCTGTTTGTTCTGGCTAATCTCAGAAATGGCTGGATACATTTGATGAGTCTTTCATGGGCAGATAGCAGATGCCATGCTCAATGCCATGCTTGGCTATCATCACTATAATATGCTTTTTCACAAAGTTTTTGTTTGATTATTGCCTTAAAACATAAAAATGGCATTTCACACATTTTTAATGGTTGTTAAAAATAACAACAAGCATTTGTCAACGAAAATTATTGGGTGCCGACGTAACAGATGGTGAGTCCATCGCCGTCTCAGGCACTCACTATACATGCATAGTGCGTATGTATACGTCATGGAAATACTTCTCAGATACACAATGTTTTCCTTCACCCTAAAAGCTCATCACTTAGGTTTTTTCAAAAACTCGTTCGTACAGGCGACTGAAACCCGACGGCCACCACAATATGTAATATAATTCAAACTGTGCAGGCTTCAAGACAGTGTACAAGAACAAGAAGGGTGGTGTGAGATTTGCTGACCTGTTGGACCAGGTGTCGTCAGTAGACCCTGAAATGAGGATCCGGTTCACCGCCGCGCACCCCAAGGACTTCCCTGATGAGGTACTGCTTGTACCACCAAAGCCAACACGAAAAATAACGGTGAAGGAAAACATCGTGAGGAAACCTGCATATATCTGAGAAGTAATTCAATGACGTATGTAAAGTGTCTGAGACGGCGATGGACTCACCATCTGTCACGTTGGCACTTAATAATCTTCGGTGCATACAGGCGTGAGCATATGTTTATATTTATATTTAAAATGTTGAATCTTAGATGTTCGGGTATTTTAGGTTCTTCAAATAGTGAAGGAGCGTCCTAATATCTGCAAGATGTTGCACCTTCCGGCGCAGTCGGGCTCCAGCGCCGTCCTGGAGCGCATGCGGCGCGGACACACGAGGGAGGCCTATCTGAACCTCGTCGATACCGTCACACGGACTATACCGGGTGGTGAGTTACATATCTTCTATATATATAAAAATGTTATGTTCGTTTGTGTACGCTTCAGAAACTCAAAAAGTTCTGCACCGATTGAGTTGAAATTTTAGCATGGTATATAATCCGCATCAAGGATTTTTTTCTGAAAACTTGTGTGCAGTGATTTACGGTGAAGGCAAACATCGTGAGGAAACCTGCATATGTCTGAGAAGTAATTCAATGACGTATGTATAGTGCCTAAGACGGCGATGGACTCACCCTCTGCTACGTTGGCACTTAATCGTTTTTCAAACCATAGGTATTTAAAAAGAAATTGAATGTTTTACCGCTTTGTGATTCATCAAATTCAAGTTGTCAGTCCTTTTATAATTTGATTAAGGCTTAGAATATATGGATGTCAAAGAATTTTCTAGACCACGTTCGAACGTATGAATGTATGGATTGGAACTGTGTCCATGGGCTTATTAATGAGATATAAATACTCTAACCAATAACATTGTATAATACATTTTTTTAAAGAGTATTGTTGAGTTTCTTGCCGGGTTCTTCTCAACAAAAGCTACCTTCCGAACCCGGTGGTAACATTTATAATCCTGTATAATGTATTTTTGTGTCCTTAGGATTTGAAAGTAATTTGTAAGAAGTCTAATCAAATAAAGATATTTGAATTTGAATGTAATTTCGGAACGGATAAGAACCGTGGTAGGATTTTTGCGAACTTTCGGCCGAAGCTTAAATATTTGGTGAAAGCGAGTAGGCCCCCAGCTTCCTTTAAAAAATCGCCCCTTTGCCATAAGATGCTTGTATATTTATATGTCCCCTTTTGTGGTTTAAATGATTTTATATCAATAAGTTAATGGTGTTGTCCAGTGGGTTTGTCAACGGACATGATATGCGGCTTCTGTGGGGAGACGGACGAGGAGTTCCAGGAGACCGTGACCCTCATGGAGGCGGTGGACTACCACGTCGCCTTCCTCTTCCTCTACAGCATGAGGGAGGTCAGTCTACACTCTATTACCACCGATTTTTTACTGTGAGATTGAGATTTCGTAGTGAAATTTCTGCTTGCAATTCCAAATTAACAGCATTTCCCTGATATAACTGAGATATATTCTTAAAAAATAATGCGTTTCTGTCTGTCTCTTTGTTCCGGCTAATTTGTGAACTGCTGGACCGATTTTAACGAGACTACACTCGCAGAGGTTGATGCAATGAGGAGTAACTTAGGCTATTTTTAATTCACATAAAAATATTACGAAGTGATTGTTATGAAAAAAATTGGGTGCCGCGAAATAAAGCTATCCATTAGAATTCTATCCATTAGTTCTAGTTGGAAACTTGTATATCAATGCAATGCGCTTGAAAACTCCTATTGCGCGATTTTGTTTCTCGTGTATTTGTACTCAAACTTCGCATTTGTTAGCGAGTGGCGCCATCTATGTGGCGAGAGGAGAAGCTGTTACATATTTTTTTTTGCAGAAAACCACAGCCTACCGACGATACAAAGACGACGTCCCACTTCACGTGAAGAAAGTTAGACACAACCGGCTAGTAGAATTATATCGACGGAAATGCCAGTTGTTGAACGAAGCTGAAATAGGCAACACACATTTAGTTCTAGTCGAAGGACTCGTTCAGAAAACAGGCCAACTGATGGGAAGGAATGAGCTGTATATTAGAGTTGTCTTTGACCAAAGTGAAGTTGACTGTGAAGACGGCAAAAGGCAGGTGAAGCCGGGTGATTATGTAGCTGTGAAAATTGTTGGTGCTAAAGCGTCTGTACTTAGTGGAATACCTTTGTATCATACCACTTTGAGCGAGTTTTATAGGTTTAAGAGCTGGGGGCAAGATCGTGTTGCCATATGAAATATTAGTTTAATCTAGTTAAGTTTTAAAACGATTTGTTTATTATCTGTGAATTTAATTGTAAAATATTAATTATCTGTTATAAAATAAAGTGATTGTAAGCGACGCATTCATTTGGTTTTATCCATAATAGATATTGTTATTAAAAAAAAAACACAGCTCTGACGTTTGGCCATTTAATATTTTATTAATTTAAAAGGAGGTAGACGTGAGACGTCCTTATGATAAGCCGGTTCCCCAATAGTCTAAGCGAATCTGCCGAGGGCTGCGCATGAGCGTATATTCAACTATTTTCTGTGTACTGACTGTGTGTGGGATTCGAACTTGTGTCGTTTGCGTAGCAGGCGACTGCTCTAACCCCGAGGCCTTCTAAAAAAACTTACGTACAGTGATTTCACACCACGTGCTTTACGGTGAAGGAAAACATCGTGAGGAAACCTGCATATGTCTGAGAAGTAATTCAAAGACGTATGTATAGTGCTTGAGACGGCGATAGACTCACCATCTGTCACGTTGGCACTTAATCAAATTCGGTGAAAAGTGGGTGTTGTGATTACAACACCTCTGCCTACCCCTTCGGGGAATACAGGCGTGAGCATATGTATGTATGTATGACTGTATGTGAGACGCCATTGTGTTATTCGAACGATGAAAAATAAAACTCATTGCAAGTGCATATCATCTCTGATCTCCCGATAGACAATAGTGATTATAAGGAAATACAATTATTTATTTATTACAGCCCGAATATTCCTGTTTACTCGGGGAAGTTTATATCTGAAAAGAAATTCAGACAAATATATGGTGTCTGATTTGAAATGAATTCAACATCTGTCACGGTAGCACCTAACGTACCTATTTTTAGTGGGTGTTGCCTATACATAAGATTGTTATTGTAGATCCAGAGATTTCGTATTTATCTATTTCTTACGGAAATATGTGTGGAATTAATAAAATTCAAATGTAGTAGTGACACTTTTAAAGTGCATTTAATTAGAACAAATCAATCAGTACAATATTAGCAATCAATGCACGTTGCAAGTGTTGCAACACAATAAATACACATAACCACAGATTATAACTAACCTTCAGGCACGTACACTCGTTTACAGATTAAATTACCTTACAGAGATTTATCTCCTACTTTATAAAAAAAATAAAGCACTTTTTTTTACAATTTATTAACAATTTAATGATTTAAGAAAAAATACTTTAAATTTAATGAAATTTTTATTACATAGTGTAAAAATTATAGTATAGTTTATTTATTATTACAAAGTACAAGATACACAAAATAAGAAATACATATAAATATGTTAATGTTGCCACTTAAATAAATGAGTCATAAACTACTTGCTATATAGTTGGAAATGGCATCAATATTCAATTTAATTCAATGACTTAATTAATTTTGTACTTTATTACGTTCGTTTTAATATCTAGTTGTCAGTTTGTGTGCTCTCGTGATTTATAAAATGTAAAAACTCGTAAATACTTAGTTATTGTTCATTAGCCAGTTTAAAAACTGTTAAAGATTATATTTTTCAAGAAGAATTGACATCGTGGTTTCAAAACGTGTAAATTTAATACCACTGACCTCTTTTACACTAATACTAAATATTATTAGTGTAATAGCTGTGGACATACCACTTATTGAATTTACGCCATTGTGGCGACGTTGTCTATAGGTAGAGGGATCGAACTATTACATTTAAAAAAAAGAAATAGATCCGGCACTAGAATCGACATTATTTATGTGTAATTTTGTATAGAATAGCGTACTTGTAAGTCTTGTAACAGAGGTCAATGGTTTTAACACACATTTAAAAAAATAACCCTGACACGTCAAACTAAACTCGAGGACCCGACTTGCCCCATGGCTTTTCCACTGGGCACGACATGAACTCTTTGACCTGAGAGATTGTCATCAACATGTCCAGAGAGACTTGGCGACGGGCCCTGGGAGCTCCCGTAAACCTTCGTGCTATAACCCGAGTCGTTATGGGACTCCCTGTCTGTTTGACTCTGTGTCTCTGTTAGATGAGTGTTGATAGCCAGAGACTGCAGTCTGCTGTGAAGCAAGCTGTGATCAGGAGCTGGCTTCCTCACGTTCCTATAGTCAGGGTAGACAGGTGGTCGATTGTCGTAGAACCCTCGAAAGTCATTCTGGTTCGCGATTTCCACTTCGGTGTTCTGGTCCAAGTGGTCGCTATAACAATGAGGTATTCTCTCCATCTCTCTTAGGATGTGATCCTGCATCATCGCGTCGAATACTCCCGTCTGATGGTGGTATAAGGGATTCCTGTTCCTACCCTGAACTTGATTTGGTAAACCCGGCTCGTTGTAGTCGAATTGAGGCTGGCAGTACTGAACGGGTAACTCTTTCTCCACGTAAGGCATTTGCCGGTTTGGAATTTCGTGGAAATAAGCGTCTTTTGGTATCATTGGTCGTAAGTCGTGGTGGTAGAGATTCTGGCTAGCTTGTGGCGCCGGCGACTGGGAGTTGGTCGACATAGTTTCGTAATTAGGCATTGGTAGTGTTTGGAGTAAATTTGTGTTTCTCATCGGTCCTGGTTGGACGGTACTCCTGATTGGATTGTCTTCTTCGTCGCTGCTCTCCGAGTTGTTCCCATTTTCCTTAGGCGGGGTTTGAAATGTCTTTCTCGTAGGGAAGGGAATGAGGTTGTGCAAGCTGAAGCGTTTACTTTTCGGTGGTTTTTCTTTAAGTACTGGCGCGGGCCTCTGCGGTTGCTGCGGCATTTTGAGTATGCCCGGGTTTGGGTTTGGTGGAAGTGGTATGATAGGTTCTGGAATTTCGGTGGGTTCCTTTCTCACCACGGGTTCTGGCGACTGACATCTCTGCTTGTGTTCTACTTGCGCTACTAACTCCTGCACAGACCTCCTCGGCTGTCGATCCACTTCCTCTACAAACCCTTGTTTGCGAAGCTTCACGTATCCATCCTGAGATATGTCCAATGATTTCTGATTTCTTCCTATCACGTCACACATTTCTTTCTCCAACAACACCCTCTTTCGAATATCGTCGGCCGTCCTCTGTAAGACTTGACTCTTCCATACTGGCACTTCTTCAGTCTGATTCCTTAGAGGTTCTTTCGAGTGACTAGGTTTGGTTTCGAGTTGTCTGACTGGTGACTTGACAGTCTGTCGCGGTGGAGATACGTACCTGTCTGGACGAGTTTGTACCTCCATGGAGACCGGGGACTGGGAGACTGATAGTCTATTTGCTTTCACGTGTATTTCTGCAGTAACATTCTGCTGACGGCTTTGGTCTTGAGGGCGACTGGACGCCGTGTGAGGTGACCGAGACTGTCTACTAGGCCCGGCATCCAAGTGGTCACTGCTCTTTGAGTTTTTTATCAAGTACCTCAGTCTCGGGCTCGGGGATCGTCTACTTTCCCGATCCAAGATGTCAGTGCTCTTCGAGGTCGCTTTGCTATCGTTCAGGTCTTTGGCATGGCTCTCGAAGTGTTCAGCGTTGTGGTTGAAGCTCTTTATTATCCTGTTGACTTTATTCCATTCATCTGTGTGCGAGTCCAGAACCTCGAGACTTCTCGTTCTTTTCAATGGAGGTATGTCTATCGACCCTTTAGGGCTGAAGTCTAACTTCTTCACCCGTTCTGACGCCCGGAATATCATTCCACGAGTGAGCCACTGTTCTAAATGCTTATGCCTTTCATTACAGAGAGCTCTTTCAGCTGCAACGAATCTTGTTAGTTGTGATATCTGACCTTGGGTCTTCATTTCTAGATCTGTCACTTTTTGATCTAGTCTGTCGTGCGCTCTATCTATGTGTTTTTTCAGGTCTTTCTTGTCTTCATTCAACTTCTCTTCCATGTGTTTGAAGAATGGAGCACAGTAGCAAGTGTACCCTGCTCCAATGGGACCCTTCTTGATATTCCCAGCCAAATCCAAATAATATTGCTCGCCTTTCTTTAAAGGTTCGGTGGGAAGCGAGCTTAATTTTGGTTTGGGGAAGTATTTAGGGTCAGGGTAGTAGTGACACCCGTACGGCGACCACTGGACTTGAGGAGGTGTTTCGAAGTGGACCACCTTTTTCTTCTTATCTTTTCCTTTGTCTTTCTTCTTCGCGTCGTCTGTTTCATCAACCGCGCGTTCCTTGCTTTTGTCTCGTTTCTTCTTTGACTGTTTGGCAACGGGAGTGTTGAGTATGGTTATGATTTCGTTTAGATTTTTTCTTGTGGCGATATCCCTAGCCGTCTCTCCTTGTTGGTTGCGTATAGTCTTGTCGCATCCAGCTTCTAGGAGGATTCTGGTCAGTTTCCTCCTGCCCATGGCTGCGGCTATGTGCAGTGCCGTGTCGCCGTTCTTGTTTGGCTCGGAGACCTTGCACTGAGCGGAGATGAGGATGCGAGTGACGCCAGCGTGACCGTACCGCGCAGCCGTATGCAGGGCTGTGTCTCCGTACTGGAAATTATATTAAATCATAAGATCCTAGCGGAAATACGAACTGCTTTATTGTAACCTTTGGGATAAACCCTCAGTAGAAAGAAATCTTTAGATATTGAAATAGAATAGATTAAGTGCCTTTTCGATTTCAAAATGTTTACATAGGTGAAAAGGCTGGACTATTCTGGATGATTTCCGTGTTCTACCAGAAGTTACCAGTAAGAGGTAGTGTATAAAATACGTGTGCTTTTATCACGATGCTGGCAATCCTAATTCACCTAATGGTTGATCAGATATGATTTTGGAAATAGAGATCACGCTTATTTATACATAGTAGCAAAAATATGTAAAGCTTTTGAAGAATAGCCTCAGGTAAGTTAGCCAACTCACGTTATTCTGGGCGTCAGGACTGGCGCCAGCGAGCAGCAGCTCCCTGCAGGACTGATTGTGTCCGTTCTGGCAGGCGAGGTGTAGCGCGGTGAAGCCTCCGGCGTTGCGCGCGCACAGGTCCGCTCCGCCGTGCGCCAGTAAACACACGCAGCGCGAGTATCCCTTCCATGCTGCCTCGTGCATTGCTGTGTTGCCGTGCTGGGGAGGCGCAAATAGCTAATACAATGACTCTGATGAAGCTAGCTTCACAAAGCTCGGCTCGTCCGAACCCGGCGGTAGCATATGTAATCCTGTATAATCATGTCGTTCTGACGACTGCAAGCACTTTGTTAAAAAAAGATATTCTTATATTGAATTAAATTGAAAGTTCAACACACTGTGAGGGAGATTAATAATTCTCATGGCAAAGAGGTAATCCCCCAGTATTCAGCCAGTTTTGTGTGTTGGTTACAAGTATTTTACCTTAGCTTTCTTGGAAAAATAAAATGAATCTCTCTTCCAAGCCCAGTTCATTTTGGGACTTTGTCAATAATTTGTCGAAGCTGTACAAATAATAAAATATATCATTTTATAATGGTTTTTACCAAATGGTCCTGCTTGTTGGGCTCGGCGCCATGTTGCAGCAACAGTTGCACAACTTCCACGTGCCCGTCAGCCGCCGCACGCTGCAACGCCGTGCAACCATTCTGGAATTTGAATCATTAGTTGAGCCCGGGCAGAGTTACGTAAGAATATGTTCGTCTCTTTAATCTAATCCATTATACTTTTTATTAGACAATTCCAGCTGAGATAACTCTATAATTTTAAACATGTAGTGGAAGTGAGAAGCAAAAAAATAAATATTTAGTAAAAAAAAATATTTTGTATTAGCGGGGGAGGTGTATGAAATTTAAAATGATTAATTAATTTTAGGCCCTGGTAAGACACTTATGAATGTCGAAGAATTGCCACCAATTCCGAAAATAGCCTTCTGAGAAGAACCGGCAAGAAACTGAGCTGGCATCATGTACATGTCATTATATAATAAATTATGATTAGTTACAATAAAATTCATATAAAATGATACACAATAGTGAAAATTGTATCAGTGTGACGGACCTTCTTCTTTGTATTAAAGATCTCCTACTGAATTTCAGTTACGGCGGCTAATCTCAACGAGGATTAGCCTTGTGCGCAGGAGATATTATAGTGCACAAGTGTGTGCGCAGACACAGGTGCACTCTTTATTCCCTAACTTTCATAGTCCGATGGGACGGCAATCCGATACGACCGGAGAGAGATCAGGCGTAGGGCCAACGGTGCAAGGGGGTGGAAACACCGCCAACTTCCAAACTCCGGGCATTTTATTGTGAATTTCTTTGATCTGCAGGACCTCGTGATCGGAAGGCGAACGCACTAACCACTAGATCAACGAGGCAGTTATATTATACTTCTTTGTATTTGATATAAGGTGTAGCGGTCAATAATCAGCTCTAAACCCAAACAATCATATCATTAGATCCACTCCCGATCACGACCGAGTCCTGAGAATACAAACATTTGGTTTACGTAATCTGTAGAAAGTTTTAAAAAGATCGAGATGAATGTTACGCAGTCCTAACCGGTAGACTTCAATTATAAATGATATAATTATAAGTTAATAACTGAAATGGTTCGAGAGCGAGGCTTGCAACAAACAGTAGGTATAAAAACAGACATAAAGGGCCGCAATAACTAGGAAAGGAAATGGTATGACCACATATAACTGGAAATAATTACATACGAGGCGCCATAGAATAGAGAAATCTATACCCATATTACGTAATTGTAGTAATAATGAGGCAGGTATCAATATGTAGTTGTGTAATGTCTTTGCAGGTTTCCTCACGATGTTTTCCTTCACTGTAAAGCACGTGGTGTGAAATCATTATACTTAATGTTTCCTGTGAAAAATTCATTGGTGCGGGACCCGCTAGGATTCGAACTTGCGTCGCTTACATAGCAGGCGACTCTTATGAAGATAGTATAACACATTTATTAGCATTGAATGTAGAGACGCAATCAAATGTGAATGAATGCGCTATTAGATGCAAAAACAAATACAAAAGGAGGGGAGAGTTGTGCGCGTGTTATGCCAAGATATAAACATGTCATTCTTACGTAGAACGCTGTGCATAGTTTTAAAATTTATATTTCCTATCCAACAGATTTGTGTTCCCGGTAATTGGATAGTAAATCTAGTGCCTTCATTCGAAATGACTTCATTTAGACCATTCAAATTTATTTCACGCAGAACTACACGTGCGATTTCTACTTGTATACTTTTGTTGCGAAGGTTTAATATTGAATGCGTCGATTTTATTTGATTGTTTTCGATCGGTAGCTAACATGCTCAGCTCAAATATATGGACTAATAAATTCATACACGGTCTGAGTCAAAACATATTTTGTGTTTATTACCGTGCCTCGCGATTTCACCCGCGAAGTCTGGCTCCGTTTCGCGGAACGCTAACTTTTTTTTTATTATAAGTAGTCTAAGTTACGCCTTGCAACATCAGCTAACATTTAGGGAAAGTCCCTTTAAAATCAGTCCAACCATTCCTGATATTTTCCGGAACAAACTGCCAGAAAATAAATGGTTTTTATGTAATTGCATACTTTCATATACGTTAAGTGAAAAGCAGTTAATTTGGAATTACAAAGAGACACTTGAATATTATTTATCTGTATAGATTGTTGGAAAACAAACAAGCATTTCAGCTCTATAAATATCAAAACGAGTTTTTAATGACCTTATGAATAGCTAGCACGCACTTAGTGCTTATTTTTCTAGGCATCCCGACTGCATAATTGTATTTGCGTAATAACGCAAATACAATTATGAAGTCGGCATTTCATGTTGCATGTCATAAATTGATGAAGTACAATTATTTTTATACAATCTTTATTCATATTCATATATTTATTGCATTTATGTTAGTTACATGAAACATACATGTCATACTATGTCAATTCCCCAAAATTCGACAATAACTTGTCATAGACAATTTAACACAATAATTCACTGACTAGAAACGGGACTCATAATGATGACGTGGTCTGCGGTTTGGTGATCGCACAGCTTGACGTCTCGCACCATAAACTTGTAGACAGCGGTTGCATGGAAGCCTGATTGTGCCATAAAGTCTAAGTTATTTCTTATAATAAATCGAATTTAGTAAAAAAAAGGAGAAGCTTGCTCCATAGTTGCTAATGCAAATATTTCACAATTTATAGCGACTCAGTCATTGACAGTGTTTTCGTAATGTTTATATGAAATAAAAAAAGGATTGTCATTGTCATCATCGCGAAAAAGTCGTATTGAGTTGAAGTCGTATCTAACTACTATTTCGGATCACGTTAATTGTTCAACTATATTTCGATTGTTGTAAATGAGAGCCGTGGTGTCCTTGGGGTTTGAGTAGCCGCCTGCTACGCAAGCGACGCACGTTCGAATCCCAGCGGGGCCTGTAACGATGAGTTATTCTAAAAACTTATGTGCAGTGATTTCACACCACGTGCTTTGGCGATGGACTCACCCTCTGTCACGTTGGCACTTAATCATATTCGATAAAATGTGGGTGTTCTTGATACAACACCTCTGCTTACCCCTTCGGGAAATACAGGCGTGAGCATATTTTTATATTTATTTTATGTTCATGCGTCGTTGCTTGCCTTTGCGTGATGCAAAATATGTTGATCCACCATCTTTGGCATTCAACTACAACCTGCCCCCGAAAAGTATAACGCAAGGTCAAGCAACAACGTTTGGACGTATCAGGACCCATACCTACTTGGGGCACAGGCCTATTTGGATGGGTGACCGCCCGAGTTCCCTCGCTTCAGAAGGTGTCGATCGCGGTAGCTAATAGGAAATTTTTGGCAATCTTTACAAGTCAGTCCTTTCCTTTCCTTTCTTTATTTAATGGCGAAGAGCTTAAGTAAAACTATTCCGCCAATGTCAAGTGATTGTTGAGAAAAATATCTCGTAAATTGTTAAAAATATGCGGAGGAACCCATTTGATTCCTCGCTGTCAAATCCTACAAGTCAGTCGGAAGAGTATTAATGTCTAGCAAATGATTTTACCCACGTAACTGTTGTCACAAAAAGGTGTTGTAACTGTCAGGCGGCAGTCGCTTTGTCAAGCATTTGACAAGCTGCTAAATCATGTGACGACCCTAAAAATATATGGGATAGAGAGATAAAGTAGTTTTATTATTAGAAACAAGCGTAAAATCCACCTATTCTTCGTAAAATAATAATATATTTAATTACATAAAACATGGCATAAAAAGATCTTATCGTGTAGATGACAAACCTTGTCGTTATTGCAGCCTGTAAAAGAGAGCTTTCAATACCAAAACGTCAGCTCTTACTTGCAGTGTCATTAAGTGTGCGGTGTAAGATGGAGTCAATAATATTGTGATGACATACGTACACCGTGCAAGAACAACCGTTATGTAATAGCTATATTGACGCATCGCCACTTCCCGTGTCTTTGCACGGTGTCACTGGACTGTGCATTATTTATATTCTGTGCTTAGCTCGTGAATGGGTTTTTGTTCTGTCAATGTTTTTATTGTAAGATGGAAGTTGAGAACAGGTTGTTACGGGGAATTCTCTGTTCACACTTTACGTAATGTGCATTGAATTTTGAATAAACGAACGAGTACCTTTGATTTGCAGTAGGTACTCAATTTATGGGTCTGTAAGTGTCGGGTCTTGCATGCCCATCATCAATGAAAATGATTTATTCAGTCAGACCCTGGTAAGGCACTTATGTAAGTCGAAAAATTTACCACCGGTTCGGAAACTTGCCTTCTGAGAAGAACCGGCAAGAAACTCTGGCGTCATGTACATTTCTTTGAATGATTAATTACAATAAAATGTGGGTAATTTATATTTAATATGAATTGTAATGATCACTTAATATTATTTCTCGCTTATCCAATTAAACGACGTAAGTAAGTGAGACTTTTTTTAAATTCAATTCATAAAATATTAACTGACGCGCGATGTAACATATCACGCAAAAAACTGCATATTTTTGTCCTCGTCTAACCTCACTGCACTACTATCAAAGTCTTAGCTTTAGACAAGGTTACGCGAAATATTTTTACAAGCAAAAGATTATTTGTTATTTTGTTTATCTTGTCAATATTAAAAAGATAAGTTTTTCGACTGTTTTGTTCAAAGAAATCGTGACCGTAAGTGAAGTAGGTTTAGACTTGTTCTAGCGTTTATTATTTTCGTTTGGAATTATTGTGGTTGGAAATATGTTGATACTTTTTCAAGCGAAACGTTATAAAGCAAGTCGAAACCTTTACGAGTGCGGATGTCTCAAGTTGTTTCGGCTGGCGTAAGGCACGTTTTAAAGGCTTGAATAGGAAAAGGCGGCACTAGCTAGTATGCACTGGCGACCAAGTTAATGGCTTCCATTAAATCAGATGTGTGCGACAATGTTCCAAGAAACCGTACTTGGCAGCTGAAACTGTACCTAAACTGCGAATGTTTTAAGTTTCTTATGCCTTACACGATGGTGTAGACTGACGGGGATCTAGGACTATTGTTAATAGTTTTCCGATTTCTGCAGCTGAGCTTAATGTGGCGTCCCTAGGGAATGGAACTGAAAAGAGCCTGTTCTAATTGTATGTGTTTAGCAGGATCTCTGTACCAGTAAGTACTATAAGAAAAAAGCGCCCCCTAAAGATATCTCGCTCACCGCATAATGATAATATAATAGACTCGATAAAAACTAGGTTAATTTAAAAAAGAAAATTATGTATTATTATTTATCAAAATGAAAATGATTTATTCAGTTTAGGCCCTGGTAAGATACTGATGAATATCGATGAGTTCATCACTGGTTCGGAAACTAGCCTTCTGAGAAGAACCGACAAGAAACTTAGGTGGCATCATATACATTTCATTACATTGTAAATAATGATTATAAAATTATTCAGAATATTGAAAACTGTTGCATGTGTAAAAAATAAAACAGTACCAAATGATTTACATATCATGTTTGCATACCATGTCATTGCCAGGAGCTACTTGTGCAGAGTTTTAATTACATAATATGTCTTCATCATTGATGATTACAATAGAAACCAATATTATATCTACTTCAATATACCAGCTGTATTTCTGGCCGGTTCCTCTCATGAGGTGAGGCTAATATAAGAACCGATGCCTTTCTGTCTTCCTAAAGTGCTTTACGTAAGGTAAGATAATCTTTATATATAACAACTGCTAGTTTTACAGCTGTCTTGGAGTCATTATGTCTGCCAAATACAAACATTTTCTTAGGAACATAAATATAAAACTTTAAACAATTATAAAATAGATGTTAAGATTTTTTTTACTTATCAACAAATATATTTTATATTAATCTTGTATGAAAATGCATAGACATTACTCAAACAATAGAGTCTATAGTGAGAGAGTGAGATTTCATTCAAGTCATTTCCATTTTCACTCCATTAGCATTGTGAGTTTTACCTACAGCTCGTTAAGCATAATTATTTACAACAACCTTTGGCAGCCCTAAGTCAGAAACAGCATCGTGTTGACAATGATGTGGCTACGTTGATAAAACAGCTCCAAACATGTCGTGTCGGTGAATTTATAAGCTGTGCTCGCTCGGACGGTCGTTTGCGGTCGTATTTATCAGCGGGGTGTCCTTCTGAGGTACCTACCCGTATTATTATGGTGTCTTGGTATAATGAAATAATAAAAGTGATAAAATCACTTGCACGGATTCGTTTTTTATTTCTTAATTTATTTAAATAATCCCTGATAATTTTCGTTATTTATTATTAAAGGCTGGTAACACAGCCGCTCTGCCGTCTTATTTTAATATCCTATTTTTTTTTCTTAATTTATGACATATGTCAAGTTGACAGAGGCTGTTAACACTTTCGTCCTATCCCTTCGTGAACCAATACGTTTGGAGATTTATGTAATACAATGTATCTTCTAGTGGTGATAGTATCGCAAAACGTCAACTCACATTAAATACGACGATCTTTCTACCACGTATGACGGTTGGTTGGCATTTGGCAAGCAAAAACTTAACTCCCTTCTCACCTTTTATCAGAGTGCCTAGTGCCAGTTTTTTTTAAATCGTTGTCACATGACATTGCGTTGACGTAAACACTGATTTATTAGTATAGGCTCACAATAGTGTCATCTTTAGGCGACAGATGTCGCTGTTTCGATCCTATACAAACCTGCGTTTACGTTGACTTATTACTTGTGACGGCGGCAGTGAAAAACTCGCACTAGGCTCTCTGTGCGGTTATTAAGTTTGTGAAAATAAGTGTGAACAGCTATGAGCAGTCGATGGTAAAACATTGCAAAAGAATTCTACCCCAAGACACAAAGAGACTGCGATGTTAGACGCGAATTCGTAGAATTATTAAAAGAAATTTTACTGGGAAAAAATTGATTTCTGTCTAGAACGTAAGAAGGCAGGTAGGTTTTCAATTATAATTAAAGTAATTTCTATTATAATTAAATTAACCGATTATGATGGAATCTTACCGTTTTAAAATGTTTTACTAATCGTTGCATCACCATAGACAAACATAATAAAGCTATGTGATCCGTAAGTGCCATAGATTCAAAACAAATTTCTTATTCTCATTAGAGTTAACTGAACTAAAACAAGACGGCTGGTTACGTCACTAACACCTAATTACCATGTCATCCCGCCTAACAAGTAATGACTGATGACAGTACAAGGTCACAGTTTATATATAAGTTCTACATGCAGTTAGGAATCTATGAACAAGCCGTCCGACATGACACTCACACAGACGCGAGATAATAAGCGGAATAGTAATGACAGTAACAGATGCCACGTATCATTAGTAGTCATTCACATGTTTTACCGAGAGCCGTGGTCACCCAATCCCAGCGGCATGCACAAATGTTTTTTTCTAACAACTTATGTGCAGTGATTTCACACCACATGCTTTACGGTGAAGGAAAACATCGTGAGGAAACCTGCATATGTCTGAGAAGTAATTCAAGACGTATGCATGTCTGAAACGGCGATGGACTCACCACAAATCTTAAAGATTGTCAACCCTCACGCTCAATGAAGCTTACGTTCTTATTTAAAAAATATGCCTCGGTTCCTTACTGGTTGTAAAGCTTATATGTATACTGTGACAAGGTGCCAGCCATCGAGCGTGCCTATCGATCTTACAGAATACCCCTGTCAAAGAGATAACAAGCTGGCATAGAAAGTGCTATCAACATAATTATTATGTCGTAAGAAACAATAGGCTACGGTAACCGATTACCATCAGGTGGGCTTTATGCTTGTTTGTCTCCTACTTATTTATACACTTGCCCAGCGGTTTCGACAGTGAAGTCTTCATTTCACAGATTGCTTTATGTAGCGGAAACCTTTGTTTTTAATAAAACCTAAAGTCCTGGTAAAACTATTTTTACCTGGACCTATGTCCAGCCATCCAGCCTTTCAGAGATCAACTGGATCAAACAAGACATGAAAGAGAGAAAAAAAAAATATTTTTTAATGTTAGTAAGTAAGTACCGTAAACGTTTTCATAATTATGCATTTAGTGAAAACTGGTAATTTGGTATTACAAACAGACTCTTCAATTTGCTACAGGATATCACATACAAACAAAACCTTTAAATAAGATGTGTAGCCACTAGAATGACCGACGCTCTCACTCTTAAGGATTTTAATGTAATTCAGAAATACGCAGCCATTGTAGCCGTCGGAGAAACAAGTGACATTCCCGGTGGGATTACAAAAGTTAATTGTGAAGCGTAAATGGATACTCGACTGTTTTTGCGAGCGCTTCCGAGGCCTACGACCATTTTCTTGGAACAACAAGTTAAATGATCACAGGGTTGTTGTACGGGAATCTAATTTTATCTTATCTTATACCAAGGAACAGTACTAAAAACTAATTACAAGTATATATGAGAAAAGCCCCAGCCCGCTTGTCACGAGAAGCTTCTACCAGACGACGTGCAACCTCTTTGAAAAGTTGATGAGCATCTTATACCTCTAAACGAGCAATTCTTGTATATATATAGAATCTGAATCTCGGAAACGGCTCCAACGATTTTCATGAAATTTTGTGTGTAGGGGGTTTCAGGGGCAAAAAAATTATCTAACTAGGTTTCGTTTCGGAAAACATCGATCATGTTTTCAAATATCATTACAATACGACAGCAAAATTCGCCGACTTCTGTCAAGATACGATAGCTCAGAGTGAGGCTGCTAGGGGCGATAACGAAATTAGACTACCCCAGTTAGGGTCTGACGTTCACCGATTCGATTTTTATTTATATTTACTTTTTTGTGAGAAAAAAAACCGAGCACAGCTCGGTCAACCAGGTCCTGATATTGTTAACAATAAGTAGTGTAATTTTATACTGCGTAAATACTTAGAGTATTCTTAAAAATATTAGGTAGGTACCTCGTATTTCGGAGCCATGTAACAAGACCGAACCAGCTCCCTAGTTCCACGCACCAGGGACGCCCCAAGCCGAGGTCGATGCCTGGCTGCAGGCTTTCATTAGTCTCGCTATCGTCCAGTTAAACAGCAATATCTCTCGGAGCTTAAAATGCGAGAGGCCACGTCCGAAAAAAAATTGGACTTGTCTGAATGGGAACTTAAATCGTATCTAGAAAGTAGAGATATTATTGGATATTTATATTCTCCATAAAACGTGGAATAACGTCCATTGATGATGAATATGTAACCGGGACCGACGGCTTAACGTGCTCTCCGACGCACGGAGGGATCTCGGGCGGTCACCCATCTAATTACTGGCTAGGATTACGGTTGCTTAACTTCGCTGATCGAATGATATGCGCAATAGCAACTGTGCCACGAGCTCCTCTAGCTAACAAATAACTATCTTATTACCCCTTACTATTTATTTATTTAGGAATATGTTAGTGTCATAAAGTAGCATTTTCTTCTACGGTTATTATGTAGAGAACTCTCGAAGTGAATGCGGCATCCATTATTGTAAGGTACTTGTAGAAGTAAATCGAGTTATTCCCAACAAACAAACAAATCTAAACATCTCTTGTAGTATAAATCTGAATGGCTGTGGATATTGTAACGGCGCCTACGCATACTCGCGGGCGGTCGCTGTATTCCAATTTATATTATTAATATATATATATAGAGAGAGTTTGTTTAAGTCAACTGCATGTATGGCCAAGCATAGACAGTGGGCTATAAAACTGAATAAAAACAATTACTACTAGTGTAGGCATTGTGATGTACACAGCATATTATAGATATCGATGAATCTTTGCACTAGACACTTTCAAATCCCTTTATGAAGAAGCGGCCAAACATTATAGGTGTAGAGAAATAAAGTATTTCACACAAATTACATGGTAATAATTAGCACCGTTGATATTACAGTTAATTCATTCGATAACATTTCGGTCGCCGTCGGTGATTTTTGTAAAATGTTTCTCCAATAAATGCTAATTATACTACTTATTCAGAACGTTAATCTGTGTTTTAACTTTTTCACTTGAGACCCCACAAACTGACTCTTCTGAAAGAACTAAAGTAGTGCTTACTAAATAGGTAGTGTATATCTAATCGATAAAATAAAATCCGTTCCCGAAAGACTGTAAAAATCCAGTATTTCCATCTCGATCCTTAAGGATTGATTCAGCCGGTATTCGTCGATATCGATAGCCGGCCGCACTGTTGCGGACCGGTTTCAGAACGAACTAGTTTTTTTAATGGCCGCCTTTATGGGGAGGTTCGATTGCTCCTAGATGACAGCAGATAACGTCCACCGCGGAATAATATAATTTGTTCTCGGTTACAGAGACCCACTCCGATACTACAGACACGGGGAACACGCTCGCATGACATTATGCTAAATATGTGTCATGTATGTATGTAGGGTTAAAAGTTATAGCAGTTATTATATTGGAATTCCACCTGCTCCCCTCTGTATCGCTTGTTGACTTTTTAACATAATAGAGTGCCCCAAGTATCGGTTTTGACAGGTTCGAACGTCGTCACCTAACCTTGCGTTTTGCGCTGTTTTTGTAATAATAATAAAACCAGCATCATTGGATTAACAAACAGATGGATGCGTCAAAAACTATCGACCAAGCAATTAACAATTTCCGCACGAACCGGGTTCTGTCAACATATTCAAATTGTGACTTCTGTGCTTAATAAATCACACTTGCACGAAACACATAATTATTACATTCCGACGATTAGAAAATAATTTGTTAAAAGTGTAATGTAATGAAGATATATTTCAGCTTGAGTTTGGAGCTGAAGAATATGAAAGTTCAGGAACTAAGAAAGGTTTGACCAGTGACTTGGCAATAGATTTTTTGGATCAACGTTTGGCGAATACTTTATCAAAGAGGATTGTTAGAAAATGGAATAAATAATAACAATAAAATTATGAATCTTGCTTCTGCCAGTTTTGTGTGCGTTGATTTTTTAAAGGTTACTAATTGTATTCTACATTTCATTTAAATTCGCTCAGTCATATTTGCGTGGTTGCGGCACAACAATTCCTTCATTAGGCCCTTGACACACACATTTACTATTTATCATGATTCTGTCAAAACATAAAGAACATCTAGAGCAAACTGCTGATCAAATAAAATTACAAATTAAATGCTAATATGAATGTTCGACATGAATGATTGATGGATGGACAAGTAGACTAAAAATATGTGAGATTCATGTTAATTAGTCGATGTGGTATTTATTCGCTCCTAAATCGTGCGTTCCATATTAATCAATATTGTATCTGAATTATTATATTTTTCTTGTCTATACATAAGTACGTGATACAATTTAAGATATAAACTCTATAAACTCAAATCTAGAGATTCTCTCAGAGAGAAGTTTAAAGAAATAGGGATAATGACTGTGGCATGTCAATACATATTTGAAAATTTGATATATGTAAGAAAGAATATAGATAGTTTTAAGAAAAATAGTGATATGCACAATATAAATACACGCAAGAGGGATAAACTCCGTGTCCCTGTGACTAGACTGCACAAAACTAGTAACTCTTTTGTGGGGCAAAGTATACGCCTTTTCAATAAACTACCATTAAAAATGTGTGAACTACCATTTTTAAGTTTTAAGGCAAGCATCAAACAGAAACTTTGTGAAAAAGCATATTATAGTGTAACTGAGTATATTGATGATAGCCAAACAGGGCAATGAGTTGCTCACTCTTCCATTGAAATGTACTTAAGCAACCCTATGTATATAGAAGGGACACATGTAAAAATAAAAAAAAAACCGGGGAGTTTGTTTCGCCGTTTCTTCTCCTGACAGGCTTACTTTTGGAAACGGTAGTAAATTTACTTAAGTTAACGTAAGAAAAATGACGTTCAATAAGTGTTCCAAGTGTCCCTTATATTGAATAAAACTTTTTGATTTGATTTGATTTGATATCTGTTTGTATTGAAAACTGCGAATCCGTACTAAGGTTTTTAGAAATAAAACTCTGGCACAGACTAAGTGGAATATTCATCGCTCACGTAGCAGGCCACTGCTCAGACTATATCATCATCATCTCCCTGGCCTTATCCCATACATTGTTGGGGTCGGCACTTGATTCAACCCAATGTGACTCCATGTTAGTCGCAATCAACTTATTAACTCCTTGTCCGTCATGTGCGCCTGTACTTCGTGTACCATATCATCATCTCCCTGGCCTTATCCCATACATTGTTGGGGTCGGCACTTGATTCAACCCGATGTGGCTCCATGTTAGTCGCAATCAACTTATTAACGCTGTGTCCATTATGCGCGCCTGGTACATCGACTACCATATCATCGTCTCCCTGGCCTTTTACCATACATTGTTGGGGTAGGCACTTGATTCAACCCGACGTGGCTGATCATCTGATCCTCATACGAAGCGACTGCCATATGACCCTTGCAACCCTTTTTACGAGGAAAATCGATAATCTGGGTTAAACCTGTTGTCAGACTATCTTAGGCCTCTGACTGACCCGTAACGCCTGTGAACGATATTAAATTTGCAACCGTTACACAGAAGGTATAATATAATTCACATCGAATACCGCCTAGTAATAATATTCTTAAAAGGTATGTCTTTAATATATTTTTTAAAATGGTGTCGAGCCTTATTTTATTTAAAAATGGTATCTTATTGAGCTTCCTACGCATAGGAAATCATATATCATCGGATTTATAAGCATCGAATATTTTATTCGATATATCAATGCATTTTAATGATTCATTAATCGATATTGAAAAGAAGGCTGGTAGGAACGACGAAAGAGGTTCCATCCCGAATAAATTAAATGTACGTTGATTTTTATTGGAGTTTAATAGTTGCAGCAGAGTATTGGATGCATTTTATCACGTCTTCCTGTATAATAACATGTAAGTGGTAGTAACAAGGTTGGATTTGGCATGACAAGTGATTTGTAATATTAATTGGATCGCGGCGGGGTGCCAATCGACGCGAGCGCTACAATGCTGCCGCGCGGAGGGTAGCTGTCAGTAACAAGATTTGTAGTGCTCATGGAAGTACGGTAGCTATTTATTTATCATATTGTTGGCACAATACCTTGTTAATATCGTTGTAACTTACACGCACACCTCACAACTAATGTTCGTAATCTATACACATCGTTACAAATACAATGAAAGTGTCTGTTTGTAAAAGCTTTTCACTAAATGCATATGAAAATTGTATACAGTTATTATAAAGATTTTTTTTGTATTTTTACCTCATTGTCTGTTTGTTTCGCGCTGAAACGTTTGACTTTCATTGAAAGATAGCACGATATACGTACCCTTACGTATAATGTTAAAAAAATATTAAGTTTCCTCGAAATTAAGCCAATGCGAGTGAAATTGCGAAGCACGGCTAGTTAGAGCTAAGATAAACGTAGAGATCGCGTTAATATTCCCAAGTATATTTTGTAGTCTGCGTGTGGTGTATCAATTCTCTGGTAAATGGTGGAATTTGGTAGCATAGAGTAAGAAAACTAATGAAAGAGAGATGCATCCTATTATTAATATTATAAATGTGAATGTTAGTTTGTATGTTACGCTTTAAGACGAAAACTACTTAACAGATCATGATGAGTCTTTGTCCACATATTCTTGGAGGTATAAGAAGTAGCATATGATACGTTTTATTTAAAAAAAAGTTTATCGATGCGGGAGAAGCTGCCGCTGAAAGTTAGTTATTACAGATAAATAAAATTGAAGTGTCTGTTTATATTCCAAAATAACAGCTTTTCCCTAAATGCATATGAAAGTATATATATAACGATGACGTAAAAAACAAATTTAAAAAAAAATTCTCTTTCTTTCTATTCAGACTTTCACTGGCAGACAGCTAATTTTACAAGGAGTGACTAAAGCAACCTTTATTTCAAAAAAACTTAACATAGTCATCCATGAAATTAACTCTACGTGGGTAAAACCACAGCTAGTCGTAAAATATAGTTTCTACACAAATGTTGGTCAGTGTGTGTGGTCGTTAAGGTGTGATGATAAGCATACCTCGTCAGTAATGTTGATGTCGCGCACATCCGCGAGCAGCAAGCTCGCTAGTCGTGCCGCGTCGCCGCGCGTCGCCGCCTCCAGCAACGCCGCGGCCAGCCCCATACGTTATATCGACATCACTGGAACAAGGAAAATACTTTAAGAACTCCTCAAAAGTTAGCAAAATAGAATCCGAGTTGTGTCGATACGTTGGCTCCGTCCCATCTCCCCGGCACTGTAGTGGTGGCCGGTGCCGCTGCTGTTCAACAGGAGTGCCTCAAGCACCGGAAATATGCTTGCATTGGTCAAGGATACATATTTTCTGCGTTTGCGGTTGAATCTCTGGGGCATTGGGGTCCAGATGCTCATCAACTTCTCAAAGAGGTTGCACGTCGTCTGGTAGAATTTTCTCGTGACAAGCGGGCTGGGGCTTTTCTCGCTCAGAGAATCAGCATTGCTATTCAACGTGGCAATGCTGCCAGCCTTCTTGGCACGATCCCGAGAGACACCGATTTGGGCCAAGTTTTCTACTTGTAATTAGTTTTTAGTTCCTAGTTAGTAAATAAGGTTAAATCACAGTATCATATATTGCCTAGTGCGAGTTTTTCACTGCCGCCATCATATGTCACCGCGTTGACGTAAACGCAGATTTGTATAGGATCGAAACAGCGCCGTCTGTCGCCCTAAAGATGACACTATTGTGAGCCCATACAAATCTGCGTTTACGTCGACGCGATGATTTGTGACGGCGATTTTAAGAAAACTCGCGCTATGCACTCTGGAAAATACAAATTATTGTCAAATTTTGACTGCCTTGTTAGCTAGTCCCAGGCACTTCTGCGAAACACGACTTCCTGGGAGCCAACTATGATCTTCTTAGCTTTGACGTTTAATATTACGGTGCTGTGGTGGCCGTAGGGTTTAGCAGTCGCCTGTTACGCAAGTCAAAACCCAGCGGGACATGTACCAAAGAGTTTTTCTAAAAACTTATGTGCAGTGATTTGACACCACGTGATTTACAGCGAAGAATGTCTGAGAAGTAATTGAAAGACGTATGTATAGTGCCTAAGTCGGCGATGGATTCATCAACTGTCACGTGATCAAAGTGCCACTGACAGATTGTATTTAAGTAGTCCAGAAAAGACCCAACCAAATTGTTTATCCACCAGAAATTCTGAGAGGTTTATTCCAAAATTTATTCAATTGAGACATAATCTCGAGGATTCTGACAGGTTGCCTGTGTTGCCAGAAACTCAATCATTTTATACAAATAGCCAGCAATTTGAATAAAATGCTAATCATTTGTAAAGACCGCAAGAAATGCCAGGCAGGTAGGTTTACATAAAAAACTATAAAAAAAATCTCTGACGGTCCAACGGTGTCTGTGAAAATGAAAATGATTTATTCAGTTAAGGCCCTGGTAAGGCACTTATGAATGTCGAGGAATTTACCACCGGTTCGGAAACTAGTCTGTCTGTTTTATTTCGGCTAATCTCTCGGCTGGACCGATTTCAATGGGAATTTCAGACAGCAGATAGCTGGTGTTTGAAAAAGTAACTTAGGTTATTTTTTTTTTAAAACGCCATCGTTATTTCATAGCCATCAGTGAAATTAAGCACAGCTAGTACTTTGCAAAGATCTCAAGAGATAGTAGGTATAATTTGCCGAGCTATACAGATAAATAATATTGAATTGTCCGTTTGTAATACCAAATTAACTTTTCATTCCATGCATATGAAAGTAATAGGGTACTGACTTAAAAAAAATCTCTGTCTGTTCCGGCTTATTTGAAACGGCTGGGCCGATGTTAATGGGTTACTTTTGTTTATTAAAAATATTTGGCATATGCTCACGCCTGTATTCCCCGAAGGGGTAGGCAGAGGTGTTGTAATCACAACACCCACTTTTCACCGAAGATTATTAAGTTCCAACGTGACAGATGGTGAGTCCATCGCCGTCTCAGACACTTTACATATATCATTGAATTACTTCTCAAAAATGTAGGTTTCCTCACGATGTTTTCCTTCACTGTAAAGCACGTGGTGTGAAATCACTGTACATAAGTTTTTTAGAAAAACTCATTGGTACTGGCTCCGCTGTGATTCGAACTTGTGTCGTTTGCGTAGCAGGCGACTGCTCAAACCTCAAGGCCACCATATTAGGGTTTCTCGAAATGAAGCATAAAACTGAACTACGCGGGTGAAACCACGGGACGCAGCTATCTACAGTAAACATAGTTGACTTTGTAACTTTATTGTCGAGAAATGTTAACGAGGATAACGAAATGGATGCAGATAAGCAATAATGTGTCAACCCACAAAAAGTCAAATTCAAAGGTTTTGATATATTTTGATAATGCATCACGTATTTAACATTCTAAAAAAGTGTTTCAAGTCATCTGAAACATAAAAGTACGTAAAAAATGGATTTATGTCATAAAACAAATCTTAAATCACGTATACAATCATCTTAAGACGCCATTTTCTCAAAACCAAGTTTATGCGGGTTGACACATTATTGCTTATCTGCATCCAAATATCTTACAATCTCTGATCAAAGAGGTGCCAACGCATAAATTGCAAGGTTTTTTTATACGCATTCCGACACCGCTCATTAGGGAACTTGTCTTGTTTATATAACTAGCTTTGTAAGATTAGTTTGTGTGGACTGGAATGAGATTCCAATGGTCTATAGACTCTATCGTTTTTTGCCGGTTCTTCTCAAAAGGCTAGTTTCCGAACCGGTGGTAAATTCCTCGACATTCATAAGTGCCTTACCAGGACCTAAAAATAATAAATCATTTTCATTTTCCTTCAAGCTCGCTTTAAAGGGGATTTCATAACAACGTTGCTAATTCAGAGTTGTAACCTGATTTACGTAATGAAAGTTCTTCATCCAAAGCCGGTGGTACATTTATAATCCCATAAGTGCACTCATGTGATTTCAACGAATGGCAAGTGCTTTGCTAAAATAAAGAGTTGATTTCATGGGTGACCTGCGCAACCCTATGCTTCTTTTTAAATAAAAATAGCTTAAGTTACTCCTTGTAAAATGTGCTATCTGCCAGTGAAAGTCCCCTTAAAATCGGGCCAGTTGCTTCGGAGATTAGCCAAAACAAACAGGCAGACAGACAGAAAATTTTCAAAAATTGTTTTTTTAATGTCACTACCGTATATACTTTCATGTGCATTCAGTAAGAAGCTTTTATTTCGGACTTACAAACAAACACTTTAATTTTCATTTATCTGTATAAATATAGATGTAGATGTTATAGATATATAAATTTACCAGTTTATGTAAGCCTAGCAAACAAATGAGTAATAAATAAATCATTTCACATACAAATGAGTGTAATTAATATTTTAATATTTATTGATAAGCCGTGGAATTTGTTAGATGGGACGATGAGGCATGCTCGATCGATTTCACGCCGTTATTTCTATGTCTGAGTGAAATATGAACACATTATTTATATGATTTATTACGTCTCGTGTCATTAGTGGATATATGTATTTCGTGCCGCGTTACTATACCAAACATTAGTGGTGTTAGCTACGGTGAATGTTTTTGATATAGTTTGCAGACAAGAGGTTAATTGGATCATTAGGGGCAATACATTTTTAGTGTTTGCAGCCACACCGTGATTTACTTACGAATAGATAATGCTTTCTGCAATTTGTGCGTTAAGAATTAACTTTCGATGGGGAATATAGATTTTTTCACAATCCACAGGACCAAGATATACAGGTGGTTTTGCATTCGAGCTATATTTACTGAAATTGATACATAAATTGAATAGAAAATAAATAAACTTCAAATTTATCAGATACGTCTTTTTTAAAACACTCTGCATATATAGTAATAATGTACTTAATCCATATTCTGTTGATTTGTAACCTGCAAACAATAATAACAGATAAAGAGTGTTTCTTTTAATAATTTGAATTTTTATCGGCCTATTTCTACATGGCAAAGTTTCTTTGGCGCTCGTTGCCCATTTTTTGCTTATTTAATATTAGTTAAGTCCCCAATTTCACCGGCTTCGGCTAAACACGGATTTTATGCGCGGAACTACCTTTTATTTTTCTAAAATAAAACCCTTGGTCTTTATCAAATATCAGCTACCTGCTAATCGAATCGGTCTCGAATAAAAAACTGTTTGAATTGATTTCATAACATATGAACAGACACTGCAATTATTTTTCGTATATGTTGTTAGCGAATATTTTAATGCATAGTGATGTTTTAATTCTCACTCACGTCAGTCAGTTCGATCCAAAGCACAATAACGTATGGTCGTGCGTGCGTCTGGCTATCTGCACCGATACTTGACAACACATAGGCATGTGTTGCATTGTTGATGTTTTAAGATCACACAGCTCGCTACCACATTACATAAGCGACAGCGAATCGCTAATACTGATAGGATCGTACACTATAAGGGACAAAATGTATTATGTAGTGTATATCTGTCACTTAATAACCGTCGCTATAAGAGTGGGTGCGAACATTTGACGTGACAATATCCTGAATACATGACGGCTGATAGAGATAAATAATATTGCGCTGACTACCAGGCCCGGCTATAGAGGAGGACAACCGTGGCTACAGACCCGGGGCCTCCACTATAAATACTTTGGAAAAAGGCCTTTTTATCAGGAATATAATTTAAAAAAAAAAGAAAACAATTATTTTGCCACAAGGCCTCTAGAACTCTTAATCCGGCACTGCTGACTAGAAAAAATTGGGATAAAGACATTATTGATTTCTGATTAGTAGGTGTATGGACGTTTTTGCAAGCATAGATTACATTGATTTACGATAGATATTTTGTCGGAACCTAAAGTTCTTCAATTTGTGCCACCAGCTACTACAACATAAAACTGGTATTAGACCGAATAACTTTTGCTTACGTTTAAATTATGCCTGAGTATTGCAATCTGTAGGTCTGTCTGTATGAAAAGGGCACATGGTGAGAGTAGAAGAGTGCTTTTTTCCTGCCTATTTCGTAATAATCCCTGAGCAATATTTTGTAGCTTCCAAAGAGACACGATGGTAACGGTTACCAACTTTTGCTTAAATTATGCCTGACTATTGCAATCTGTCTATATCAAGAGTGTAAATGGTGAAAGTAGAAGAGAATTGTTCTTCCTGTCTATTGCGTGAGATATGGTATTACGATAATCCCTAGGTAGTATTTTTTTGTTTCCAATGAGACACAATAGTGCCAACAATAAACCCGAACCTCCTTATTACAAAATGCAAACTAAAATAGTCCTCTGCTTAAACGTAGCTTCATCTCTTTCTGTGATACAAATTTAAAAGTGATGGACATATTTTTAATCTGAGTCCCAATACAAGAAGAAAATCGCTACCGCTTATCGCTCCGCCAATCCACTAAATCTCAATCCAATCCTAACCTAACAATAGGGAATTATCTCCGGTTGATTGGCTCACCGCGCCCTTCCGTCCATAATATCCATCCGCTACTTACTACCCTGTTATTGATCACATAAACCTTAAATTGCCTCTTCGGGTTATTAGATGTAACTAACAATTTATCAATCTCTGACTTAATCTAGGATTTAATCTTGTGGGAAATAATAGTTAGATTCACACATGTGGCAATTGTGAGTATTCTACATCTTCACTTCAAATTATTTTGAATTTAAATGTTATTATTGTTATGTGTATAACTTGTAAGGTATTAATCTATATCTATACAGATAAATAAAATCAAGGTGTCTGTTTGTAATCATAATTTAACGGCTTTTCACAAAATGTATATGAAAGTCAAAAAAAAATATTAATAAAAAAAAAATCTGTCTTTTTGTCTGCTTGTTACGGCACGACTTTTAACGTTTTTTTACCAAATAGCTGATATTTCAACGATTTACCCATATAACTCAGTCTTTGAAGAGCCGTAGTGGCCTAGGGGAACGAGCAGTCGCCTGCTACGCAAGCGACGCAAGTTCGAATCCCAGTGGAGCCCGTATCAATGAGTTTTTCTAAAGTGTAGTGATTTACGGTGTAGGAAAATATCGTGAAGAAAAAATGTTTGAGAATCCAAATATAGTGCCTGAGACGGCGATAGACTCACCAACTGTCACGTTGGCAATTAATCATCTTCGGTGAAAAGTGGGTGTTGTGATTACGACACCTCTGCCTACCCCTTCGGGGAATACAGGCGTGAGCATATGTATATATTGTACCGTGGGACACAGTTAGACATATAATAAATCACGATTATACCATCATCTTATAAGTACTCTTACTGGGGCCTGACCATGAGCTCTTATTGCAATGATGAATTACTTGAAAAACACATTCATACACAAGATAGCGCAAAAGTTAATACACACACTGTCACACACACACACACACAAATCCACTCAAACATATACAAGTTTTCTTTCAAGTTGTCCACTATTAATATTAAGCAAGCTGTGTTTGTTTTTTATAAGTAATTTGTAAAATTAGTTTATAAGCTTCAGATGCAACAATTGTTAGTATGCCTAAATAAATAAAAAAATAATAATGATAGTTCAGCTGTGTGACAGTGACAGATATATATACGTCAAATACATCTATCTCATAATAAGCGCAACACTATCATGGCAATAAGAGCTCATGGTAAGGCCTCTGCTCTTAATACCCTATCACAATAGTATGACATTCCATATGGAGGTAAAAAACTCATTAAGATTCCATAGTTACACCGGCACGCGGAAGACTGTTGTGTTCCAACGGCGCAAAAACGTGTTGATATTTAAATGGTCATCACTGCTGGTCTTAATGATGTTTGCATTGTAACATCTTCGCACACTGAGGTAACTGCGGATTAAGTTTCATGAGCGAGATGATGGACAACATACATACGTATAGTCAAACCTGTATTCCTCAGAGGTATAGATACCTACTTGTATATTACACCCACCTTCATATAATTAAACTATAGCAATAAACTAGCCACAATTACTCCTCGACCCCTATTACGAGATTGCATCTCTTTTCGTAATCTATACTCGCTAGCGTCACACGGTATTTGTATGATATATTTTAGTTCGTCACATGACACCAATGGCCGCGGGGGCAGCGGAAGGGCTATGTTCTACTCACACCGACTACACTCCACGGTGTTCCTCCTGATCGCTAAATGAGGCTGGCCTCCTTACGATTTAGGGCTAAGCCTAGAATAATATTAAATTTTGCGATAAACGTTTCGAAAAGCTTTAAAAAGTCGTTATAGTAAAATCAGCCATTGTTACAATGAGTATATCCGCACTTGAAACACCTCCATCCGGTTAGAACAATGCGCGACGGAGATCGTAACTCCCGGACAGATGGTCGTGTGTAAGTAGGTGAACTGTGCAGGGACCGGAACAGGAAGTGGCTCGTAAACAAGCTTTAATACTGCCTAAAACGCACACAGGCTTACATAATATTGTGCGTAAACATGTACTGATAAGAAACCTGGATTATAATTGTTAGGAGGTGACACACGTGTAGTCTAAACTCAACGGGGATTAGCTATCAGAGAGCCTAGTGCGAGTTTTTCACTGCCGCCGTCACAAAGATTTGTATAGGATCGAAACAGCGACATCTGTCGGCCTAAAGCTGACACTATTGTGAGGCCATACAAAACTGCGTTAACGTCAAAAGCGATTTTAAGAAAACTCCGCACAGGAGATGCACAAGAGTGTGCGCAAACACAGGTTCACTCTATATTCCCTCATTCTCATAGCCCCAACTCACGATCTCTGCAAACTGTGCAGTTGCTCTTCCAACTGGATTACTGGATCGCACCTCATATGTTGAAGTTTTGTTTTGTTTTTATGGTTTAGGGGGTCTTTTGGGGGGGCGGTTTACCTAGTGACATCTGTAGGCTGGTAAATACAAAGTCAACTGATACGTCTAATGTTGCAATTAATGTTGAAGATGACGCAACCCCGATCTAAATATTATATTTTTTATTTTGTGTTCTTTTTTATCAACATTTATAGATTGAGGAGCTCGTGGCACAGTTGCTATTGCGCATATCATTCGATCGGCGAAGTTAAGCAACCCTAAGCCTAGCCAGTAATTGGGTGGGTGACCGACCGAGTTCCCTCCGTGACTCGGATAGCTCGTTAAGCCGGCGGTCCCGGTTGCCAATTTATCATCTTTGGCAATCGTTACAGGTCAGTCGGAGGCCTAAAATAGTCTGACAACTGGTTTAACCCAGATAACAGATTTTCCTCGTTAAAGGGGTTGCAAAGGTCAGATGGCAGTCGCTTCGTATAAACATCAGGTGATCGGCCGCATCGGGTTGAATCAAGTGCCGACCCCAACAATGTATGGGATAAGCCAAGGCGATGATTCTTTTATCAACATTTAAAATGATTCGCTAAGATAAAATAATGAGAAATTATACAGCTTCCACGATCCATGAAGATAGACTTTAAAATGTAGAGGTACAATTTCTCTAGACCCGTTATTTAATCAAAGCAAATGGTTGTTGCGAGAGCTGCGAACTGTGCAAACCGTTCATTGTGTTTTATCTGTCATTCCGTCTGTGGTTTCTCTTGGAACAATGGCAAATGATCTGGATATGGCCCGGCCCTATCATGGTGCTGGGGAATTATGCCGAACACACTGCATTGTACACACTAATAACATAACCCGTATGCACTTCTTGTCGACTATGACTTTAGGGGTTATCCATAAATTACGTCACACGAATTTCATGATTTTTTTCCCCTCCCCTCGTCCTTGTCACAGCTGGTCATATTTGTGAGACCCCCCCTCCCTAGTGTGACGTCACATATTTTGTAAATTTACATTTGGAAATGATTGAATTAAAGCAGGGGTCCCGAAATCAGTTTAATTTCCATTTAAATTATTTCTTGATAGAATTAAATCAAATCAAATCTAAAAACGATTAATTATATTAATTAATGGTGGCATGTATCAAAGGGCGCCTAGGCGGTCGGCGCATCACACTAGTACAGGGAGTCACCGACAAAACAATTGTTATCTTACATAGATATTATTGTATATCTTTTTGAGGGGTTCGTAAAGTAATAGTGTAAAGTTTGTGTTTTAACACTTAGATTATAATAGACTTTGAAATGTGATGTAACGAAATTTAGAACCTCTCCCACCCCGTTGTCACACAATGACACACTTCATCGATCCCCCTTAACGTGTGAAGTAATTTATGGATGGCCCCTTATGCAACTGTAGCAGCGTTACTCCACGCGCTACATAGATGGCGCTACTCGCTAACAAATTCCAAATTTGAGTACAAATACACGAGAACCTAACTCGCGCAATAAGAGCGTTTTTGCATTGCAGTATAAATAAAAGTTTCCAACTAGAACAGTTGGAGCCGCTGTTCCCCAGGCATGACACCCGCCTGGCTGGAAGATCTTCCCATTGCTGGGGATGAGCATGATCACACGTTGCCCCGACACTACTGTTTTCTTTAATTTCGTAAGTCCATGCAAAATTTAAGTTAATAAATGTGGTTACAAGGGGAGAGGATGATCTAAGAACAATGGATGGATTGTGTGAAAGATGACATGGTTAGATTAAGACAGATATGACGGCTGATAGAGAAAGAGAAGGGAAACATATTGTGCCGACCACAAATAACATGGGATGGGGTAGGAGGATAATAATGAAATTATCGTAGAGCGCATCGGCAAAAAGCGGTTATCAACAATAAAAAGTTATTAATCTTAGTATTTATTCAGCTCCTTGTGGTATTAACAATTTAATTCGGAATCCTTTGTCGAAAATCAAGTCCTTTATTTATATTCCATCGCTGCGTCGACTAATGCGTGTCCTTCAATCAGTGATCGAGAATATACTTAAAGTTTCACCTTGCCCAATATTTCGATAACCTTCCTTAACTGAGTTTCCACGACCTTATTGTCTTCTAAGCTCTATGAATACGTATTTAGTGACCTCAATCGCTTAGCTTATCTCTCACATATAATTAAACGTTAGCAAGAATAGCTCCGTTGGCTAATCAGAATAGCTAAAGTTAGAATGTCAACAATAAATACAGACATCTCATACTTATTCTGTTGAAAATAAATCAACTTGATTAGAAACTTTCTTATGTCAGCTAACTTGCAATAGTTGACCATGACCCAAGTTGAAGTAGATCGACTTTAATGATTGACAAATATACCATAGACACCAAACCTTGGGCTCTATGGTTTATTTGTCAATCATACGAATTAAAAAACTAAAGAAATAAGTATTATAAAGTATTGGACAAATAACACAAGCATTCCAATGCAAGATTACTATATATATTTAAAATCACAGCACGTACCTGTGATATGCTCTGACTGCGCAATGACCGCGATGCTTGGAATTTCTTATATTTATAATCAAAGCCCTATATTTAATCATAGACAATAGTTACTACAAATTTAACATTTTTAAGAGTGCAAAAGAAAGTATGTTTTTTAATTGTAATCTTTTTTAATTATTACTAATTAATTAAATAAGCGAAATCCCATGTCACGCAATTATGCGCTATAAAGGCTATGAGCATTGCCACGGCAATTGAATATATTTAAAGCAAAAACAATAGCAATACTATTCAAAGTAAAGTATGAGTTTACATATCCGGTTCCTTATTTCAGCCGAATCAAAATCACCATCAACAAACAGACTGATAGCCATTTTCATATTTTTCACAAGTTTTATCGCCCTTTCTACAGGGTTAGTTGCATTCTCTATCGCTTGTACGATCAATATTTATACATACATACATATGTACTGTACTGTATTCCCCAAAGGGGTGCAAAGGTGAACTTATATTACACCCACATTTCGTCCGTCAGTTATGGACAAAGATTCGACGCTCAATTCAATTCAATTCAATTCAAAATATCTTTATTCGATTAGACTTTTTACAAAGTACTTTCCAATCGTCAGAAAGACACGATTACATAGGATTATACATGCTACCGCTAGGTTCGGAAGGTTGCTTTTACTGAGAAGAATCTGGCAAGAAACTCAGTAATTACTCTTTTAAAAAAATAAATTTACACCTTTGAGTAAATCATAAAAAATATATATAAGCCCATGGACATAGTTCCAGTGCACAAAAGTCGATATAAAAAAAAAATAAACACTAAAAATAAGTACTACGAATAATTGTGTAGCTTGAGATGACCAGCCCCCACTCAAATGTCAATAATAAAATAAGAATTATTAACGTAAAGTTACACAGACAGCTTACTTAAATTATATACTAAAGTTTCACCACAAACAACACCTGTTCACAAGTATGACGTGAATACCAACCATTGCTCTCCTCAATCATTATACAATTATATTCTGATACCACGGATAAATAAAATGTAAATGCTTGTTTTTTATTTCAAATTTACAGCTCTTCACTAAATTAGTATGAAATTATATACCCACGGTACTCACATAAGAAAAAAATCAATCTGTCTGTCGGACTGTTTGTTCCAGTTAATCTCCGAAACGGCTGGACCAATTTTAGCAACTTTTAATGGCAGATAGCTAATGCAAAAAAAATCCAACGAATAACAATTTTTTTCTAAAAAATCTTGTGAAATTAAGTTTATATATCGTAATAATGCTACTGTACCCAGTCATTATTCTTGCTGCAAAAAACTTCGTCATACTATAAGTAAAGGTACATAATTTTTGAATGGAAATCTCTCTAATCATGATTTAAACATGTAATTCTGTATGTACATACTAATGAGTGATATTTGGTTGCCTCCTTATCTTGTAGTTTCATGTGTAGTCTGTCGAATTGAATAATTATGTCATCCGAATAATGTTATGATCATTCGAATAATCACTTAATTAGATATTGTGTTTTGACGTCGTTTCGAAAGACTTCGTCAAAACATTATGATAATTCGAAATGTTGATGAATTCAAAATTTATGTTTTTGTGTTGAACTTTTGTATGAATGTAGCATAATTACAGTGTAAATAGATATTTCAAATGGCAGACTTTATAATAATTATGATATTGTGGTGGAACATTATGATAGGAATTAGTTTTATTAGCATATAGTACGACACAACGGGAATCTTTCGAGTTTTGAAACTGACTGATTGCGTGGGATATAAGACGTGTTCAATAAGTAATATGTCATTAAAGTGAAAATACTTATTTGAAAATTGGTAAACTGCTTACAGTACCCCTATCACGGGTTTGCAACCGTTTTCGTTATCTATACTCGCTCGCGTCTCCGCCGAATATTTGAATGAGAAATTGTCAATTATGAGAAATATATTGCTGGGCTAGTAATCTTTATGGTGTTAGTGATCTATTTTTTTCTAAGGTAAGCAGTGCCGAATAATCCATAAGATGGATTAGGCAACTGCTTAGGGACCCCGCACCAACCGGAGGTCCGCTAATAAAGCGGGATTTTTTTTCTAAAGTAAATAAAGGAATGGGCCACGAGAATAACATTGCCTAGGGGCCTCGATTGGGTAAGTTCGGCCCCGAAGGTAGGCCATTCAACACCCTTGGTGTTGGTCACGTTTACTTAGCTAGCGGATTGCACGATTGTGATACGAATTTTTGAGGATACGCTGCGCTAGCACTACGGTACTCATTCGATTGGAATGTTAGCGACGAATCGAATCTATCTCTATCTATACAGATAAAGAAAATTGAATTGTCTGCTTTTCACTAAATGCATATGGAAGTTGATATAAAAAACAATATTGAAAAAATCTCTGTCTGTCTGTCTATTTGATCCGGTTAATGTCCGAAACGGTTGGCCCGATTTTTTACGGGACTTTCATTGTCAGACTCCTGAGGCCTTACCAAAAGCTCTTATTGCCATCATAGTTCCACTGTGTGACAGTGACAGACAGTGACGTCATATACTTCTGTCTCATAATCAGAGTTAAACTATCATCGCAATAAGAGGTCATGGTAGGGCCCCTGATATTTCAAGTAGGTACTTTTAGTTTTAAAAAATATGGTTTCGCGAAATAAAGTCTACGAGGTGAAATCGCGGGCCATAGCTAAGTAAGTAGTGGTTAATATTATATCAATATAAGTAGATTAAGACATAAAACGCTGCGAATGTTATAACTTAATGGGACGAATGCTTATACGATTTCACGGCGATTTTATTAATCACGTCGTAATCAGCGCGAGTTGACTTCTAGATGTCTCAATACAACTGGTCGGGCCGGTTTTGTGCTTCAAAATATATAATTAAATACAGAACTTTACCTCTGGACCATAACACACACTTAATACTGATGTGAATTCGGACTCCCTTTATGGAATTAATATACGATAATAAGCCCAGTCCTGGTGAGCGAGTGGTTTGAGTATTTGCCTGCTACAAAAGCGACGTTAGTTCCAATACCGACGGACGGCTATTTTATATGCTCACGCCCGTATACCGTTTCGGGAATACATCTGAGATGTATGTAAACTTCCACACTTCACCAGGTATGTTGGAGCGACGGTGAGCCTATTGCCAATAACCAGTAATTAATCCAGACTTCTAGTTACTATTGGGAAATTACAAGTGGAAATACCCTATTAAAATTTACCCAGCTCGAGGATCAATCCCAGGACCTCGTGTTCCGCCGTAGTGGTTGCAACTTTCTTTTTTATTGACGAGGGGGAAACCTTCTTGGTGCTGGACCGCATTGGGAGAGGCACGTCGGGGTATGTGAGATTTTTACAGTTTTTTTAGGGGAGACCCTGGGTACTCTGTTAGATCGCACCGGTGTCCTCCCACGCTTTGCCGGGGCTCATCCCTGGGGCAGCTAATCGCCGCCCCTGGAGACCTCGCTGTGCAAGACAGCGCGAGCGACATCGCGCTGCCTTGCTACCTTCCCGGGCCCGCAGCTGGTCACCGCCAGCAGCCTCTTCGACCACCTTTTAGTTGCCTCTTACGACAGGCAGGGGTACCATAGACAAATTATTATTATTATTATTATATCTTAGACCCTGGCTATTGGGTGGACGGTCTGGGGCGTGCGTTGCCTCCGTCCCGCCGTTGCCGTCGTCTCCGAGAATACCAAAATGAATGCCATGCCTGATAATTAAGAGTCTGTATTATATATACAGAGCTCTGCTATCTAATTATTGGGCGGGTCCTTACACAATTAGGTAGATATAATGTGTTTCTCGGAATACCAAACTGGTGACTTTGTCGTTATTATAATCTATACAGATAAATCTGTTAAGTGTCTGTTTGGAATTCCAAATTAACAGGTTTTCACTTAATGTACATGTAGTATTTCTAAAACTTTCGCGATTTAAATTCATATTTATAATAAAGGTACTCGGGACTTATCACGATAATTGACTAGACTGACGCGATCATAGAGCGGCATAGAAAATAATATTGGATCATAAATCAGAGCGGCATAACTCTTCGATTTGAGGGCGACCACGATTGGTGTAACCCAATCGAAACGTCGAGGTACGTTATTTTCAAAATATTATCGTGATAAGTCCCGAGTAAATTTAAAATTGTAATCGTGTATACATCACGGTATTCAAATAATTAAAAAAAAGCTATTTAAACTAAACGCTGGAAGCTAAAAGCTGAGCTAAGAGTCACAAAGACGTAAACAAAAAAATAAAATCATCCTCAAAATAAAAATTGCAATTCATACCTTGTATAACTAATTATCTACTAATAAGAACATGCACTTGAAGACCGTACATATGTAACCAAATTCGTGTACCTCGTACATGGAAACCGGTCGGACACCCACTCACTATTAGACTGTTTCATTGTACCGTTGGACTCACAATGAAGGCTCTATACAATGTATTTATTCTACTGTTTGTTAAATCTTGTGTTGGTAAATTGCTTAGGAAGGTCAAGAGCTTGTATGGAGATTTTTATGATACAAAGACGCACTATATTCTAATGTTTACATGCAGTAAAATAAAATTTAACTGTCTGTTTGTAATTCCAAATTAACAGCTCTTTATACGAATGTATATAGACTTTATAGGTGTATGACTTTATAGCAATATTTTCCGTCAAAGTCAAAGTCAAAAATATCTTTATTCGATTAGACTTTTTACAAAGTACTTTCAAAATCGTCAGAATGACATAATTACACAGGATTATACATTACCACCAGGTTCGGAAGGTTGATTTTACTGAGAAGAACCTGGCAAGAAACTCAGTTATTACTCTTTTCAAAAATGTTATACAATTTTGAGAATACAAAATGAATTACTTAAGAAACAAAAGCCCATGGTCCTTATACTTATTGCTTAGTTTTGTGATTAAGTGTAAGGGCTTATTAAAGGTTCGATGTATATTGGATGATAGTGGAACATGAGACAACGCATATATTTTTTGTAAAATTATATTTTAAAACAAAACTACCCCAATAAAAAAAAATAAGGATAATATTTTTTATTTATGTTTTTTAATTATGTACCATCAACCTAAGGTCACTGCCAAAATCTTCTCTAAAAAAGTCTAACACTTAACAGCGTTTCACTAAATGCATATATGAAAGTATTATCTGTCTGTCTGATTAAGATGTTAAGATTTAGTAATCTCTACACACACGTATACGCAAGGTATGTTTGATTTGGTCGAGCTCTCTCTAAATCAAACATCGTTTGTACTTGCACTTTTGTGATGTTTAAAAGCTTTCGACACTTGAATATAGGCTTGAGTATGTTTTTTATAATTCTTTGATTTATAAAACTAGTTGGGTAAACAAATGGAGGGTTGCGTTCACGCTCTCACCCTATTAATATTTCCACCCTCACCCATTACACCCCAATGCCGTACTCACAATCGTCAATCAACGAATACAAATCAAAGGTACTGAATATTTAACCCTTAGGAATATAGATAACAGCGACCTTTTATGATATTGCTTGCGCCTACGGCTTCTCCAGCGTGGCACGATTATACTATATATTAGATGTGTATGTATATATATAGGATTAACAATAAAAGCTATGTTACTTGATATTTATTTTGAATGTCTGGTACATTTAGAATTTAAAAAAAATGTTGACAAAAAAGTTTACACAAAGGACGCTGCTTCTTAACCCGACTTCAAAAAAGGAGAAGATTATCAATTCGACTGTATGTTTTTTACAATTATAAACTGTGCGGAGGACAGATTTCGACAGTTAAGGTATCGTTGAAAGCTTTTTATCTTACTGTACGGAATATATTTTTTAATAAATTTCAGAATCGTGAGTAAAAAAAATAAAGAATTTTCTTTACGGACACTGTGCCCGAAAATATTGTGACCAAATCGCCAGCAAGTCGAGTCTAAAAACTGTTTTTTATAGTTAAATGTCAGTGTATTGAAGCTCAGAGAGCCTCGTGCGAGTTTTTCATTGCCGCCGTGAACGCAGATTACAAATCTGCGTTCACGGCGTTCATAGGAATGAAACAACGCCGTCTAACAAGGGCACTATTGTTATCCCATACAAATCTGCGTTTACGTAAACACGATGACTTGTGCCGGAGATTTTAAGAAAACTTGCATTCGGAGCTCTAACGGCTGGCGTCCCGCTGCGACAACATTAATTGTAATCTCAATCGTGAGTTCGTGATTAATTAGAGCGGAGCTTTCTTCTCTAATTAATGCTATATTGTTAACAGACACGTGCTTAGAAACATTATTTAAAAGTTATTAGTGTAAGGCTGTAATGTGTGGGTCGGTCAAACTGGTCAAACTGAGTTCTATTCAGTGTCCCATGCGATTTTTTCAACATTTTCTTTCATACATAAATTATCCTTACTATTACAGATAACAAAATAAATAACATGATAAGAGCGCTTCTTTCCCACTGCTCAACTAAATTGCTCAACTGCATCAGGTTGAGCAGTGGGTATTTAATACCAACTGCTCAACTATCGACAGTTGCGCAGTATTTATTTAAAATTATTACCTGTACCTACTGCCCTAATTTTATAAAACTGTAACTACTCAAGGGATTATTTACAATATTTTTCCGACAAAGATACATTGCAGGCTCCCTTATCACAAATATATAATCACTTACAGTATAATATCCTTTTTTTACCAATCTTTGATGGGCTCTTTAAATTAGTTGAAGGGCAAGTTTACAATTTCTGTTGGTAATTTATTATAGAACACAGTGCACACGGTCCCAAAAATGAGCCATGTACTTTCTGTAAGCGATGCGCAGGCACTACAATTGTATATTATTTTATTATTTGATGATTATATCTATATATATATAAAAAAATGTTTGTTTGTGTACGCTTCTAAAAATCTAAAAGTTCTTCACCGATTGACCTGAAATTTTAGCATGATATATAATCCGCATCAAGGATTGTTTGTATCTATTTTTTTTCATCTATATATATAAAAATGTTATGTTGGGTTGTGTACGCTTCAAAATGTAACACAGCGAAGCGTAACAGGGTACAGCTAGTCCTTACTAATATTATAAATGCGAAAGTAACTCTATCTGTCTGTTACGCTTTCCCGCTTAAACCTATCAACCGATTTTGATGAAATTTGGCACAGACAATCTTTAGACCCTGAGAAAGGACATAGGCCACCTTTTATTGTGAAAAAAAGTATTATATAAAACTAAATCTACGCGGGTGAAACCGCGGGGCACAGCTTACTTATAAAACCAGTAAAGAAAAATTATAATGTGTCATATTTAAGAGCCCTTCTAAATCTGAGCTGTGCTTAATCATGCTCAAAAACATTTCAACTTTCACTGGAAAGTAATTTGTGGTCGCGGTAGTTAGATCGTCAGTCGCCACCGAGAATGCCATACACATAGAAAAGACAGTCCCTTCTGATTTCATGTTGCACTATAAAGCCTGTGTTTCTCTATTCTTTCTCATCATTCAATGTTTTTGAAAACTCCGGTGGTATGCGGATTTAAACGCTATAAGTCAATGTCAAAGTCAAAAATATCTTTATTCGATTAGACTTTTTACAAAGTACTTTCAGATCGTCAGTATGACATAATAATACAGGATTTTACATACTAATGAATGTGCTTGACGTTTTCTAGTCGTATGAGTTCATACAATACCCGCTTAGGGTTGTAATGTACATTTGTAGTTAACAGTGAATGATTATGCATATTTAATTACACGTCTCACTGACTGACCACAGAATATCAGATTCTATCACCAAACCGTGTGAATGTTAATATTTTGAGCAACTGTGCCACGAGCTCCTCTCATATAATTATCTTGATAGCGTTAGAAAAAAATCTCTATAACCGAGTAATCTCGAAAGGCTGGTGAAATTAATGATAGTGTTGAAGCGAGAGAGGCGCGGTAGACCGCATGTCACCTCTGCGGTGTCGACGATTACCGTAGTGACAGATAAGTTGATTATTACCGGTGTTGATAGCTCCTCTACCATCGAACACACGTTACCGCATACAAATCAAATGACAACACCGTTGGCCTAATGGTTAACCTAACTTACTCTAGGTGTCGCGGATTCGATTCAAACATTTTATGCTTTGAGCATTTGTGCTGCGTCTGGGTGTTGTTAAATGAGGAGTCTGGTGCCTTGTAGTACGTTAATTGTAGTACAATATTATAGTATACAAGAACTTTGAACACGTAAGGTGGAGTTGCAGAAGGGTATTGCACGCAGAGTCGTAACGGTCACGGCCCTTGACACGGTCGAAAATCCCTCGAAACGATTCTATCTAAAGGTAGACAATATTTTTTAAAATGAAGAGATTTCCACAGACACAACTACTCTATATCGATCAATTATTTCAGTGTTATATATACTCTATGTAACAGGCGTCTGGTATGCATAATAAGTATTTTACATACAAAGTATAAAGTATTAATATATCCGTTGTCTCGTACCCATAGTACACGCTCTGCTTAGTTTAGAACTAGATTGTAATCAATTTATATCTTAAATCAAGGATTTTGTTTCAAAAAGTAGCTCGATCTCTTTCTGTGCTACGGATTTAAAAAGGAATGGACACAGTTTTAGCCCGAGTTTATTCTACGTTCTACTTCCGAAACTACGTTCTGAAATAATTAATTCAAACGTACATATTTGTGCGATCTAACTGGGGCCCTACCATGAACTCTTATTACCATGTCAGTTTAACTCTTATTATGAGATAGATGTATATGACGTGTATAAGTCTGTCAGTGTCACACAGTGGAAATATGATGGCAATAAGAGCTTGTGGTAAGGCCTCTGGCGTGTGGGATTTTTTAATAAATTGTCATTATCATTATACGGACTAACTCGAGGCTAAAAACTAGTTTATAAAAATTAAAATAAATAAATATGCCATCCCAGAAGGGTCCCCGAAGGGTGTGTAAGTTGACGTGTTGTACCAACACCCAGATTTCACCGAATATGATTAAGTACCAACGTAAAAGAGGGTGAGTCCATCGCTGTCTCAGGCATTATACATACGTATTTTAAATTACTTCTCAGACATATGCAGGTTTCCTTACGATGTTTTCCTTCACAGTAAAGCACGTCGTATGCAATCATTTCACTGTTTTTTTTAGAAAATCTTATTGGTACAGGCCCCGCTGGGATTCGAACTTGCATCTCTGGCGTAACAGGCGACTGCTAAAACCTCGAGGCCACCACGGCTCTCCTAAAAAAACTAGATTAATATAAATACGTAATAACAATGAAAGGAGCATGAAATTAACCTGTAATTCACATGAAGCATAACGTCATAACATCAATCACTCTCAGTTTCCCACGAACAGAACATTGATGACCACATTGCAGTCGAGGAGCTGTGGGCTACATTTAAGCCACCATTTACTTAAAGTTTAGTTAAAGCAAAGTCAAAAATATCTTTATTCGACCAGAAATTTTACGGGACTAATTGACCCGGTGACCGTCATAGCACCTTTTCTCTCTCCTTTTTTTCACCTTTTAAACCTTCCCTGAACTTTCACAAATATATCCAGATCAAAATCACCGAACTCGGTCCAGCCATTCTCAAGTTTTAGCGAGACTAACGAACAGCAATTAATTTTTATGTATATAGATCTAAATCTTTAACTATTATTTATTGCATTAAGGTATATATATTATTAATAATAGAATAAGTAACATAACTAAAAACCTAAAAATATAGCCTTCATGGAATTATTTTATCTATATATATAAAAGAAAGTCGTGTTAGTTACACTATTTATAACTCAACAACGGCTGAACCGATTTGGCTGAAAATTGGCGGGGAGGTAGCTTAGAACCAGGAGAAGGACATAGGATATATCTCGAACTATACATACAGAAAAAAAAATTAAGTGTCTGTTTGTAATTTCAAATAAACAGCTTTTCACTTAATGTATATGAATGTATATAGGGTTAGTACATAAATAAACAAATTCTTAACATTTTCTCTGTCCGTCTGTTTGTCTGTCTGTTAGTTCCGGGTAAACTCTGAAACGTCTGGAACGATTTCTACGTGACTTTCACCGACAGGTAGTTGATGTTACTATTTTCAGTTAGGGTTCCGTGAAAAAATCCACCTATAAAATTAAGTCTACGCGGATATAAACCGCGGGGCACAGCTAGTATTGGATATATATATATATATATATATATATATATATATATATATATGCTCACGCCATCCCAGAAGGGTCCCCGAAGGGGTAAGCAGAGATGTTGTGACATCAACACCCACATATCCTCACGATGTTTTCCTTCACCGTAAAGCACATGGTGTGAAATCACTGTACATAAGTTTTTTAGAAAAACTCATTGGTACAGGCCCCGCTCTAACCCCGAGGCCACCAAGACTGTTATATAATTTTCAAAATCTGTTCAATTGATCCATATATTAACCTAATAGCTACGGAGCGCTACGCTAAGTTGTTTACTAAGGAAAGACATCAACGATCTGACGTTTTTTATCGTTTTTCTAACAACTCTACGATGGTCTATAACCTGGTTTATAAAACTAGAGCATTTTCTATCTAAATTTATTAATTTAATTCTAGTTTCTTTTAATGTAGTCTAAATTCAAATACGTTGGATTTCTAGAAAAGAATTTAGTTTTGCCTTAAATAGATTTTAATAGAGCGTGCGTTATCAACTTTACTTCCATCGTTGCATATTGTGTTTATAATTTACTTGAAATCAGGGGCCTTACCATGACCTCTTATTGCCATGATAGTTTTACTCTTATTATGCGACAGATGTATTTGACGTGTATACATCTGTCACTGTCACACAACTGTAATCATATTGCAATTAGAGCTCATGGTTGGGCCCAAGTTTTCGCTAGGAGATAATAATACAATTTCTTTACGTGAAATAGTTTAAAAGGAGCCGTGGTGGTCTCGGGGCTTGAACAGTCACCGGCTACGCACGCGACGTAAGTTCGAATCCCAGCGGGGCCTGTACATATGATATTTTCTAAAAAAACTTGTGTGCAGTGATTTCACACCACGTGGTGAAGGAAAACGTCGTGAGGAAACCTGTCTGATATGTCTGAGAAGTAATTCAAAGTATAGTGTCTGAGACGGCGATGGACTCGCCCTCTGTCACGTTGGCACTTAATTATAAACGGTGAAATGTGGATGTTGTTGTTACAACACCTCTACTTACCACTTCGGGGACCCTTCTGGGATGGCGTGAGCATATTTTTTTTTTTAATAATTTGAAACTGTAGATAAACAATCAAAAAGGTTCTTTAATTCATTCATGTTTGCTTTTCCCACAGTCAATGAAATGCTGATACATTACAAAGTAAAAAATTATAATTTATGTTGGGGAGCTCAGATGTCTATATTACAGGCTCTCCGCCTAGTTTAGCCATCTGCGGCAATACCACATTATTCAATATTATTGTAATAATTACCCATTGTAATATTTACTTATGTATGACTATGTGTGTTGACTGTACTTACTTTCTGTGGCAAAAATAAATATATTATTATTATTCTATTATTAATACTGGATATAAGACAATATTTAACTGAAGATATATTTATGTAAACTGTAAAGCTATGTACGTACCTCGACACACATCCAATATGCATCACTTCCAAAATGAATTGAACAATACAGAACACAACATAACAATGCGTGGATCCAATCACTATAAATTCACAATTTCACCAATATTTCCGTAACAAACACCCACTCTTTAGTCACTAGAACACTTTTGAAATCACTTTCTACACTTAATTACACTGAAAATCGAATTTGAATAGTTTTATTAGAGCCAGATGCGGTCAATACGCGGTTTACACTCAAAAGTTGCGTCGAAACTGCGGGGCGGCGCTGGGAGCGTTCGGCGCGCGCGCACTTCCATAGCACATTCCGCCTCTCACTCGCACTCATTAATAAATCGCCGATCAACTGAAACAGACATAGACAGTTATGATTAATGAATGACACCTATCGAAACGAAAGCTTTTCAAGTTAAAAAAGTTGATTTCGTAAGTTGCAAGACGGCAAGAATACCCAGTAGGTATCGACCAAGTTTCTCATGTACTTAAAATCCCTAGCATATAAGTATGTATTGGTAAGTTCACTAAGCGGTGGTACATCATTGTATTTACACATTTCTAGCACCTGCCGTCTTGTTTGACCTTCACAAGTTAATGTTAAGTAATAGAGGGTTTTTTACTTTTTAAACTGTCGTAACGCTCGTTACAAAATACGCTTAACCTTAGTAACATTTACCAAGTGATAACCATGTTGTTTTATTAAGCAGATAGTTATATAAAGCACGTTTATGCTGTTCATAGTCCTATTGCAAGTTTTTATAACCCTCATATTTGCTGCGTTTGCGGTTGAAACTTTGGGGCCTTGGGGTCCGGATCAACTTCAAAGAGGTTGCACAAGGCTGGGGCTTCTCTCGCTCAGAGAATCAGCATTGCTATTCAACATGGCAATGCTGCCAGCCTTGTAGTTACTTGTAGTAAGTTTTAAGTATTTTTGCTTGGTTATATTTTACTAAATTTAAAGGCCTCAAGTTTAATACTGCGTACAAGTTTATAAGTAATGTTATTGAACTTAACAAAGGTAAATTTCGCAATACAATTTTATTTTTTGATCAGCATTTTTATTGTTTAACTAGCTGTGTCCTGCGGTTTCACACGCGTACATTTTATTTGATTCCCGCGGCCTAAGTTACTCCTTGTAATATTAGCTATCTCCCAGTGAAAGCTGTTTCGGAGATTATAGATAGACAGGCAGAGAAAAAAATTTTAATACTGGTTTTTCTATATCATTACCGTGTATAAGTACTTTCATAATTCGTGAAAACCTGCAATTTTGGAATTACAAACAGACACTTACATTTTATTTATTTGTATGTATATAGATACAGATATTTGAAATAAAAAACCCAATAATATTTATTTCTATAAACTAACGACTTCGTCAGAACCAAATGCTTAGGTAGGCAATACGGGCCGCAAGGAAGGCTTTTGCGCGAAAAAAAATACCTATACATACTTCCTAGAATTATGTTTACATCATAAGTATCATGTCGGCTTCTAAGTTTATTTTTTACCGGTTAATTCATCGTGCTTATTATACGACGTTTGTATGCTACAGGTGTCGGCGGTGTCCTTTCATCAAATTTACACACACTTACACACTATTTGATCATTTATCGGTATCCTATAATTTATAAATAGCTAGCCGTGCCCCGCGATTTTACTCACGTAGACTTAGTTTCATGGGAGACTTTATTTCGCGACACCTAATTTATAAAAATATACTAAGTTACTCTTTGTTACTAATTTGTAAAATCAGCTATCTGCCAGTGGAAGTATGGTCAAAGTCTGCCCAGACGTTTCAGAGATTATCCGGAACAAACAGACAGACAGAAAGATATTCGTTAAAATAAATATTTTTTATGAAAGTAGGTAGGTAGGTACCGTGTACTTTCCTACGTAGCAGTGAAACGCTGTTAATTTAGAATCACAAACAGATAGTTAAATTTTATTTATCTGTATAGATTGTTTATTGTAGGTACATATTTTATCATAAGTTCAAGGGCCTTTAAATACCGCTTAATTAGGGTTCAAATGAGGCTTTGTTAATTGCTTGAAACTCTGGGGCCTTGGGGTCCAGATGCTCATCAACTTTTCAAAGAGGTTGCACGTCGTCTGGTAGAAGCTTCTCGTGACAAGCGGGCTGAGGCTTTTCTCGCTCAGAGAATCAGCATTGCTATTCAACGTGGCAATGCTGCCAGCCTTCTTGGCACGATCCCGAGAGACACCGATTTGGGCCAAGTCTTCTACTTGTAATTAGTTTTTAGTACAATTTATTGATATAGATGTCTAGTTAATAAAAAAAATTAATTCACATTATTTATGACATTTACAAAAGTATTGTTCGCGTAGTTTTTATTTCTGAAATAAAAAAAATACATCAAAAACAATCAAAGGAAATTCATTATTCATTGTTTTTTTGTGTCTATGGTAATAATTATCGTGACTGAATGCTAATTAAATTCGTTTAAGGATTCTGAACGTGACGATTACCACGATTCACTAGTTTTGTATATAACTTCACAAAAAACATCTGGATTTCAAATGTCAATTTTTACGTTGGTATACAACGCTATAATTTGTGGAATGAAAATTATTGATCCATTCAATTTAGGTCCTGATGAACGTCGAATAACTGGTCACCGGTTAGATTTCATTCCAATCTAGATTTGTGAGAAGAACCGGCAAGAAACTCAGCTGGCATTTCATTGCAAAAGTTAATAATCCACCGTGGTGGCCTTGAGGTTTGAGCAGTCGCCTGCTACGTAAGCGACGCAAGTTCAAATCCCACCGGGGCCTGTAACAATGAGTTTTTTCTAAAAAACTTATGTACAGTGATTTCACACCACATGCTTTACGGTGAAGGAAAACATCGTGAGGAAACCGGCATATTTCTGAGAAGTAATTCAATGACGTATGTAAAGTGTCTGAGACGGCGATCGACCCACCATCTGTCACGTTGGCACTTAATCATCTTCGGTGAAAAGTGGGTGTTGTTATTACAACACCTCTGCCTACCCCTTCGGGTAATACAGGCGTGTGCATATGTATGTAGTTAATAATGATTAATGACAATAACATTCACACAAAATAATTATTAATAGGGCTGATTCTTTGGGCTTTGTGTTGGCGAAGAGAAATTGGTATTGCTCTAAACATTTAGCATTCTTCAGAGCCGTTATAAATAGGTGATAGATATCAAAATAATCGCATACGCACCTCTCGTTACTATAATGGGTTGAGTTCACGTTAATGTGTGGTAAACGTGGCAATGTCTTATTTTATGGGGAGACGCCATTATTATTAGTTTTAAAGCACGTACAAGGGTAATAGGGTCATTTAAAATAATGTTTTGGTATACTTTGTGACCATTAACGAGTGAACGAGCAATTTTTTAAATAAGCGTATTATAGTTGGTATGTATGAATTATACCATTTTTAAGTTTTAAGGCAATCAAACAGAACCTTTGTGAAAAAGCATATAATAATAATAATGATCTCCTACCGAATTTCGGCTACGGCGGCTAATCTCAACGAGGATCAGCCATGTGCGCAGGAGATATTATAGTGCACAAGTGTGTGCGCTAACAGAGATGCACTCTTAATTCCCTCACTCTCATAGTCCGATGGGACGGCAATCCGTCACGACCGGAGAGAGATCAGGCGTAGGACCAACGGCTTAACGTGCTTTCCGAGGCACGGGGGTGGAAACACCGCCAACTTCCAAACTCCGGGCATTTGTATTGTGAATTTCAGAAAAACCCAATATAAATTTTTGAACCCGACCCGGGAATCGAACCCGGGACCTCGTGATCGGCAGGCGAACGTACTAACCATTAGACCAACGAGGCAGTTATAGTTTAGCTGAGTAAATTGATGATAGCCAGCATGGCAATGAGTAGGTCACTCTTACATTAAATTGTACTAAACCCTAAAGAAGGGACACATGTAAAAGCCGGGGAGTTTGTTTCACCGTTTCTTCTCCTGACAGGCTTACATTTGGAAATGGTAGAAAATTAACATAAGTTATCGTAAGAGAAATGGCGTTCAGTAAGTGTTCCAAGTGTCCCTTACGTTGAATAAAACCTTTCGATTTGATTTGATATGTGAGATATGTATCTCACATGAAAGAGAAGTTTTGGAATAGAAAAGTACCAACACCAAATAAAATTGGATAAGGGCAGGATGATGATATGTGGCCCTAGTAGATTTTGACACGTTGAAATGTCGTTTGCGCTTATTTTTGTATGGGCGTAAAACTTCTTACACTCACCGCTTGGGGCGCTTTTTAACCTTCCCATACTACATATATACAAAAAATATACTCACGCCAGTATTCCCCAAAGTGGCAGGCAAAGGTGTTGTAATAACAAGACCCATTTTTCACCGAAGTTGATTAAGTGCCAACGTGACAGATGGTGAGTCCATCGCCGTCTCAGACACTATATCGACGTCATTGAACGTCTTAGACACCATATCGACGTTTTCCTTCACCGTAAAGCACACGGTGCGAAATCACTGCACGTAAGTTTTTAGAAAACTCATTGGTTCAGGCCCTGCTGGAATTCGAACTTGCATCGCTTGAATAGCAGGCAACTGCTTACACCCACCACGATTTTTTCCCCATAATAAATGAGGAAAATAGGCAGACGATATCGTCAAGGTAAAATCTACTTAAAAATAATACTTGGGGCTCAGGGGCTCAAGCAAGAGCTCTTATTGCAATGTTATTACAGTTGTGTGTCAGTGACAGATGTATACACGTCAAATACAGCTGTCTCATAATAACAGTAAAACTATCATGGCAATAAGAGCTCATGGTAAGGCCTCAGTTATTAGCGTCATTTAGCTTGTAAAATGGTATTATCTTGGTCAGGAACAAAGTTTCTTAAATTACCAAAATTTCGAGTACTTAAATAAAAAATAGCATCCAATTAAAACGAGTACCATAGACACCCGCTGAGAATGAATGAGACATCGATAATGACGCTTATAATTAAATTAATAAAAAGTAGATTAAGCGTTTCTATTAGACCCCCGCTGATGCTTCGCATAATTAGCGTGTCGCAATTAGAAATCGCCAGAATATGGCCCATAAAAATGAAAATGTTTTAACTATGAAGATCATCGTACGGAAAAATTTGGAAGCCTTGAACTTTTCTACTCATTCAAGATCACGCTTCGTAATATTGTCTATGGTAAATTGATAAATTTGAATACTTTATAACCATTTAATTTAAGTAAGTAAACACAATATTTACACGAGGATGACGATGTTGTCTATATATTTAGTGAAGCTCATTTGAGGTTATACAAATAGCTAATGCTATTTGTAAATAGTTAAATTATATATTGCTGTTGGTCCTCGTACATATTTATCCTTATCCTAATTATGATACACTTATATTAAAAAGAGAAAATATTGGTGCTTTTTTCGCAACGAATAGAAGCTAAGACAGTTAAATCAATTTAAAAATTACTAGAATACCACATTATCACTATGATGAGGCTATATGTATTATTCGATTCATAATATTACGTTTATTAGGTTGTTCAATATATATTTTAAATCTGTGGATTAACTAACAATTACTCACTAAAAAGTAATCGCTTCACTGTTTCTTTGTCTATGGATATTTTTACAAAAAAAAAAAAAGTGGTACTGTTGGAAGTCAAAAAGTTATATAAACTAAACCCAGTAATTAAGATGAATTATGAAACGCTAGACCATATCTAGGCACTATCTAATAGTATTAATTGGAGTTCAAGTTTGATATCTTGATAATATAGATTGACTAGCTCCCTGTAATTGGTTTCTCATGAGACAACCTTGTTGGAACCTGTGTGATTAGTTATAAAAATAGTCATAATTATAAAGGAGGACACTGGAAATGTGTCCTTCTTTGAAGCTATATATATCTCACAACGTATAAGTTATCCATTACTTGACTCGCTTCGGCTCAACTAAATTTTACTATTGAAACTTATCATCAACTCTTATTGCAAAAGTAATTACTGAGTGACAGACAAATGAGATAGACTACCACCTCATATTTAATCGCAAATGCCTTGATTCCCACTAAAGACATATTAGCCCAGGAATTTTCTCCTATTTCGATGTATGAAATCAATATTCTGACTAATTAACACAAGCTTTTTACTAATTTTTTATGTATTTTTGTTTGAGTGGAATCCTACAACTGGACTTTAAATCTATCATTTAAATTTCAAATAATTTTATTCAACATATTATCTAAGGAATTGGGATACTCTGAATAGTTATATCTATTATTAACTAATTGAGCTGAAATCACATGCATGCTTAGCTATATGACGTCACTCTTAATTCCAATATGGCGGATCATCCAAAATGGCGAACTAGTTAGTATTTCTGCACTACGACAATATCAAATGGACGTGCTTGTTACAATGAACACGAATTTTTGTTTATGTAACTGGCACAATATTTTCCATGCACACCATGAACCTAAGATCCTAGAGACATGGAATTTGAAGAGTATGTTCTTGGTGAGGTGTAGGGTACTAAGAAAAGGTCTTCCGAAATTCCACCCCTAAGGGGTTAAATGGGGGTTGAAAGATTCCTTGTGAAATCTTTCTAAAGGTACTGCGAAGCTGTGGGCGGTAGTACGTACATTCTTCAGGATCGATACCTTTTGACGCACATATTAAGCAGAGGGAACTTTTGTTTTAAAAAAATGGGGTATTTTTGTATATTTATAAATTGATGTGTACTACAAACCGATACACAAATGTGGGGTTTAAAGGTCTCGAAACTATATACTCACGCCTGCATCTCATGCGGGTAGAAAAAGTTAAGGATATCAATTCCAATATGCCCCAAGTCTTTCTTTTGGGACTTGCTGGTGGATGCAAAAGGTTTTGACATGTGCTTAAACTGCAGTCAATTGGATGGGCACCACGGTGGCTGACGGAGGCTGTAATACGAGACGATTTACGATGCCCAAGCCCACCGGAGTTGTAATATGAAATTGATAGTTTCTTACCGATTTTGTATGTTTTTTTACCAAAACCTGAACAGGACTGATTTTGCCACAACGTTTTTATGACAGAAGCAAATATAAGTTAGTAATTAATCGTCTTCTATGATAATATTATAAAGAGGAAAGATTTGTATGTAAGAATGTTTGTAACGATTTGGCTCAAAAAGTACTAGACCGATTTGAGAAATATTATTTCAGCTATAATAGCAACATTATCAGCGAGAAATATAGGTTACATTTCATTCCCGTATTCCCGTACATAACAATGGCTAACCTCAGCTTAAGCCTCAGTATAAATATAAGTTTTACAAACAGTAAGGAATATAGGACTATATTTTGAAATAAGACCGTTTGCTGCATTGAACGTGAGGGTTGTCAATTTTAAAGATTATAAAATATACTCTATTATTTACTGTCAAAGTAATGTAGATTTGTTGGATTGAAGTTTTGAATAATGTCAGATAAAACACGTGAATGACGTTATACGCGATCGACCACGACATTACAGAGGTGTCGTACTGTTATTCCGCTTATTTTCTTTTAATGTTATTTCGAACTATTTGTTCCTAGATTCCTAACTGCTTGTAAATCTTATATTTAAACTGTGCTTTAGGTTTGAAATTAGAATCTTTTATTTTGCTATTCAACGTGGCAATGCTGCCTTCTTGGCACTATCCCGAGAGACATTTGGGCCAAGTTTTCTACTTGTAATTAGTTTTAAGTACTGTTCCTTGCAGGGGCGTGCATTGTATTTTCAGTGAGATTTCATAAAATATAAATAGATAAGTAGATAGGTTCAGTACATACTTACCAATGTGGCGCGTGGGTATAGGCACATACAAACACACGACACAAGTATATTCAGTCATCACAAATGATAAGCACTGCTTATCAACTTACATGGAATACACGCTCCTGGTTTCTTGTATATCTATATAATTAAATTTTATACAATAAATCAAATATCTATAGTAGGGCGGTATAAATAAATATTTTTTAAGCCGTCGGTCCCCAATTTATCATCTTTGGCAATCGTTACAGGTCAGTCGGAGGCCTAAAATAGTCTGACAACTGGTTTAACCCAGATCACAGATTTTCCTCGTTAAAGGGGTTGCGAAGATCAGATGGCAGTCGCTTCGTATAAAAATCAGGTGATCAGTCACATCGGGTTGAATCAAGTGCTGACCCCAACAATGTATGGGATAAGGCCAGGGAGATGATGATGATCAACTTAGTATTACCTATTATAAAGTTTATAAGTAAGAAAATTCCACACACCTTTGACTGACGTAAAAATAACCTGGCAAAGAGAAGTAAAGAAAACAGAATGCTTGAATAGCGAGATTATTAAATGTGAATTAAATCAACTTCAATTTCATTACGGCCGGGGTTATCATCATTAAGGGCCATTACAGTTGGGTTGCACGCACACAAGTGTGGGCCTTACACTCGGGAGCAATGAATACGGGATCCTTTATCCCTGACATTAAGAGATATGAGATATTTTGAGCTGTGGTGGCCTTGAGGTTTGAGCAGTCGCCTGCTATGCAAGCGACGCAAGTTCAAATCCCAGCGGGGCCTGTACCAATGAGTTTTTCTAAAAAACTTATGTACAGTGATTTCACACCACGTGCTTTACGGTGAAGGAAAACATCGTGAGGAAACCTGCATATTTCTGAGAAGTAATTCAATGACGTATGTAAAGTGTCTGAGACGGCGATAGACTCACCATCTGTCACGTTGGCACTTAATCATCTTCGGTGAAAAGTGGGTGTTGTGATAACAACACCTCTGCCTACCCCTTCGGGAAATACTGGCGTGAGCATATGTATGTATGTAGATATATTTTATTCCTCAAAATTGCGCCGAAAACATCCACTGTTTGCCAAATCAGCTTTACCTACTTGTCACGGCAAAAACAGTCCCACTGCTCGGGAGCTAAGTTTCTCAACGACTTTGTTACCATGATCCAAGATTAGCGTATTCGTAGATTCGATGCCGTCGCTAACACACATAGTTTGAGAATCTATTTTTGTAAATTGTCTTTATTATAATTGTCTTTTGGTTTTATATATAAGCGCCTTGGCAATAGCTGTAAGTTTTATATATCCAAATTATAAATAAATGAATACTAATACTAGCTGTGTCCGGCAAACGTTGTATTGCCATATAGTCGGGTGGAGCACCTTTATTATTTAGACGTATGAGATAAATGTTGGCCGACTCTCAGACCTATCCTATATGCACACAAAATCTCATACAAATCGGTCTCGCCATTTCCGAAGAGTTTCGTAACAAACACCGCGACACAAGAATTTAATATATTCGATTATAAAAAGGTAAAATTCACTAGATCTAGAGATTATTCTCTGGAACCAATTTTGACAATTATTTTACCAATAGAAAGCCACGTTATTTTTGAGTCTCATAGGCTATGTATTAACACAATTTTTGTGTCTGTCTGTCTGTCTGTTTGTTTCGGCTAATCTCCGAAACGGCTGGTCCGATTTTAACGGGACTTTCACTGGCTGATAGCTAATGTTACAAAAAGTAACTTAGACTACTATTAATAAAAAAATATTAGGGTTAAAATTAAGTCTACGTGGGTGAAACTGCGGGGCACAGCTAGTATATTAATATAATATATTAATACTATTGATGACCCGATATAATTGTTTGCTAGTGTATCAGCAAGGCCTACCAGAGCTTAATTTATAAACCTGTGCGCCAAGTTCACACCTCCTGCGCGCATTATGAATGTCTAACAAGATAAGTGAAACACGAGTAATCAATTACTTAATAACACAATCGATCTGTTCCATCGTGATTTACAAACGATTTAACTAATTAGCTAAGACCGACGGACCTTTATTTACATACTTATAAGATGATAATGATATATGACTTCGGAATTAAATATTTATTTGTTTGAGGAAATCAATAGCAATTAACAATTTGTATATCTAGTTGTTGAATCACAGATTTCAATAGGTTTAGGAAGCTAGTTATAATGTATTATCAGCAAATTCACTGAAAGAAATTACAATTTATTTCATACCGACCGACCGATTATAGCGACCCTCCCTTGCATCACGTCGTAGTCAAATTTTTTGAATATATAAAACAAAAATATAATAATAATCATATATGTAAATACCATATCTATATCTATACAGATAAGTAAAATTGAAGTGTCTGTTTGTAATTCCAAAATAACTGCTTTTATCTAAATGCTTATGAAATTTGATACGGTACTGACATAGAAAAATCATTTTTCTTCTCTGTCTGTTTATTCTGGCTTATCTCCGAAACGGCTGGAGCGATTTTGACGGGACTTTCACTGGAGCAACTTAGGCTACATACATACATATGCTCACGCCTGTATTCCCCGAAGGGGTAGGCTGAGCTGTTGTAATCACAACACCCACTTTTCACCGAAGATGATTAAGTGCCACCGTGACAGATGGTGAGTCCATCGCCGTCTCAGACACTTTACATACGTCATTGAATTACTTCTCAGAAATATGCAGGTTTCCTCACGATGTTTTCCTTCACCGTAAAGCACGTGGTGTGAAATCACTGTGCATAAGTTTTTTTTTAGAAAAACTCATTGGTACAGGCCTCGCTGGGATTCGAACTTGTGTCGCTTGCGTAGCAGGTGACTGCTCAAACCTCAAGGCCACCACGGCTCTTCTTAACTTAGGCTACTATTACTTTTAAAAAAATGTCATAGTTCCGCGGGACACCCATTAAGTTAAGGATTAAGTCTACGCGGGTCAAACCGGGCGCAGTTAGTATAATATATAACTCGTATTACACTACTATTCAAAATTCTGCGGTCAGGGGCTTGACCATGAGCTCTTGTTGTAATAATAATTCAGTTGTGTGACAGTGACAGAAGTATACACGTCAAATACATCTATCTCATAATAAGAGTAAAACTATCATGGCAATAAGAGGTCATGGTAAGGTTCCTGAACTGTATCAACATCTTTTAAAAGAACGATATGTTTAAACAGACACAATAATTTTATGTGTAAGTGACGACTCAAATTATACTATTTAAAGTCCTGAATGGCTTTTCAAAATCATTTTTAAAATACTAAATATATTCATAACGCGTATTAACATAATATCAGTATAAATTACTTAGCTAAACATATTAGTGTATAATAAATAAACCGGTATACTTATTGAGTAGAAAGGAAGAAATACCACATTTATAACACGACACAGAAAATTTATAATACCAATTATGAAATAGTAATAATATAATATATTATTTTAGTAATTTATTAGAGATCGAATCCCGCGGGTTGGGCAAAGTATTAAATACACTTTAAATACTGTAATTTCCCAGGGTTGGTTTAGTAAACTTACAACTATAAAGCAGCAGGCGTGAGCATACTATGTATTTAGAATTTTAGAACTTTCCGAGAATCTATTAAGTAAATAATAAAAATGTCTGGTGAATTTGTTCAATTTTAAATGGTTATTCAAACGAATTGTGAGATAATTGTCCGTGAAATGTATTCGTAGATGCAATTAGTGCTATTAATTACATGTATTTGTGGTACAACATCGCGTGACGTTCGCATGGCGCCGTGTCGTGAAGCTTACGTACATAATGGTATAATTAGTGATCTCCAGACCTATTGTGAATCGTGATTACTCAAACTAAAAGGTCAAAGATCGTAAAGCTAACAGGCCTGGGGTCGATTAGAATAAATAATAAGAAGATGCTCATCAACTATTCAAAGAGGTTGCACGTCTGGTAGAAGCTTCTCGTGACAAGCGGGCTGGGGCTTTTCTCGCTCAGAGAATCAGCATTGCTATTCAACGTGGCAATGCTGCCAGCCTTCTTGGCACGATCCCGAGAGACACCGATTTGGGACAAGTTTTCTACTTGTAATTAGTTTTTAGCTACTTATTAGTTACTTGATAAAGTAATATACAGAAGATAATTAGTATAAATATTAGGTCAAATTCGGAGCACTCGTAACGTCGAAGGAGTGTGTATGAAGAGATTTAGGATGACGCGTAAGAAGTATGTAAGGATCATAGCATGTGGCGAACGGTGGTCACTGCCTACCACAGTGGAATACAAGTGTGAGCACATGTATGTATGTATGTACGTATAATTAGAATTATATTAAGTTTGTGACTGAATAAGTACGAATAAAGGATGCCTAGCCGAGTTCGGGAGTAGAGCTGTTGTCTTTACTCGGACGTCACTCGGTTGCCACTCGATATCGCGTTATTGTATCCATCTCTACAGACAAATAAAATTGATGTGTTTGTTTGTAATTCCAAATTAACAGGTTTTTTACTAAATGCACGTGAAATTATAACCGTTACTAACAAATAATAATATTTTTTTTGATCCGGGTAAGTAATCTCTGAAACGGCTGATTTTTACGACACATAAACTGGCACATAGCTGGTGTTACAAGGAGTAAATAAGGCTATATTTATATATAGGGGTCAAATAAAGGCAAAAATAAAGTCTACACGGGGCACGTCTAGCATAAAATATAGTATATTATAAGTTGACCGTGCTAAGACCAACGCTCGGACTCGGCTCGGTCTAGCGAGTCATTTTTAAGAGGCTAAAATTATACATCATCATCATTATTCCAAACATTGTTAAATTGAACCAAAAACTATTGCTTTATTAACAAAACTGTTTTTTATATAAGTTGGATTATGTAAGAGAGCCGTGGTGGCCTTGAGGTTTGAGCAGTCGCCTGTTCCGCAAGCGACACATGTTCGAATCCCTGTGGGGCCTGTACCAATGAGTTTTTCTCAAAAACTTATGTACAGTGATTTCACACCATGTGCTTTACGGTGAACGAAAACATCGTGAGGAAACCTGCATATTTCTGAGATGTAATTCATTGACGTATATAAAGTGTCACTTAATCATCTTCGGTGAAAAGTGGGTGTTGTGATTACAACACCTCTGCCTACCCCTTCGGGGAATACATGCGTGAGCATACGTATGTATGTATGTAATTTGGATGATGCTGAGTTAAAGCAGTGCTCTTTAAGCTAATTCCTCTTGTACACAGAGGGAACAGGGGCGGTCACCCATCTAGCTACTGTCCTTCATGTGACAAGTATAATATGTCATGGTTACGTAATCGTCGGTGAATATTATATCTCCTTGATTGATACCTGAAAAATAAACTCGTAGAAATCTTTATAACTTGTCCAAAGCCCACATTAACACATTAATTGCGTAATTATAACGATAATGTATCTTATTATAATCTTATATTACTTTAACCGTAAAACTACGTATGAAACAACCCTGCATCCGGCGATGAATTATTTTGCAAGCAAAGTAATATATGTATGTCCATTAAGACATTTCAAGCTATTCAAAACTTACAATCACCACAATAGAGTTGAAAATTACATTTATACACGAAAACAATGAAAATAAGTAGATTTTTCTTTAATGATAATATGATTTTTTGTGTCATTATGATCTTTGTTCAATGGGAATAAGGTCGTGCATTATGATTGTGAGTTTTGACAGATTTAAGTCGATTATGTGACCTCGGAGACAGCTTTTCGAATCGTGTCCGAGAATAGTGTTTTGAAAGCAAATTTTACCAACTGGCTATTCGTGACTTGTATTTGCAATTAACGACAAGTAATATATTTCTTTTTTAATTTGTCCTTTATAGACAAAAGGATACTTATCGAATACTTAAAGAAGCTGTAAGAAAAGCAAGCGAAGCAAGTTCGAATCCTGTACAAATGAGTTTTTCAAAAAACTTATGTACAGTGATTTCACACAAGGAAAACATCGCGAGGACACCATATGTTTGAGAAGTGCCTGAGACGGCGATGGACTCATCCTTTGTCACGTTGGCACATAATCATGTTCGATGAAATGTGGGTAGCGTAACAACAACATGTAATAACAACACCTCTGCTTATCCCTTCAGCGAGCATTCAGTATGGCGTGAGCATATTATATCCCATGATGCAATAAAACTGACAGATCACTTTTTCATATCAATAATTTTCTTTGTTTACAGACATGTGAATTTGTTCGATAACCCCAGCTTATACATACATGTACTTTTATACATAAGTAATACTTATAATTTGTACATGAATATGTAATAGTGATTCCCCCATCCGTTTCAATTCGCAACACACCAGTGTTATGTGTGAAGTCATTAATTCAACGTGATTACACAAAGCGACGCGCACGACCGTTACGGATGTATTGGAAAGTTGTATGGAACCAATATCGCATAGGTTTCGATGTCAAGTTATTTAAAGGTCAAAACGCTTTTAACCAATAACCAGGAAATATTATTTTTTATACTAATAATAATAATAATAACCTCCTATAGAATTTCGGTTACGGCGACTAATCTCAACGAGGATTAGCCATGTGCGCAGGAGATATTATAGTGCACAAGTGTGTGCAAACACAGGTGCACTCTTTATTCCCTCACTATTCTCATAATCCGGTGGGAGGCAATCCGACACGACCGGAGAGAGGTCAGGCGGAGGACGTAAACACGTAAACACCGCCAACTTACAAGCTCCGGGCATTTTATTTGACCCGACCCGGGAATCGGACCCGGGACCTCGTGATGAGAGGCGAACGTACTAACCACTAGACTAACGAGGCAGTTGGCAGTTTATACTATTAAGGTGGTCACAAAGTATACAGCCTGACAGGAAGCGGTGCCAACATAATGACGTCAAAGTCAAATCTATAGCAAGAAAATTCGCCCCCGCCCTCACTCACCGCAACTCACCGCTCATCCGAAACTTGAATGAAATAATTACAATTTTCTAGACAAGCGTTTGAAAGTTTGGAGTTGGATATATTATACAACTAAATTCTGCCCGCGATTTCGTCAGCGTGGAATAGCTATTTTGGGCTAACTCTAACTCGCATTGAACTTAACGATATATTAGCCCTTTCTTGATAAACGGGCCATCTAATACTGAAATAATTTTTCAGTGCAGATACGTATGAATTAAGTGTTTTATTGAAAAAAAAAACATTAAATTCAATTTATTGCTCAACCACAATGTAATCGTAATTTTACTACAAAGGCCAAGAAGACTTATAGCATACCACTCTAGACCCTGTGGGCCCAGGGGTATGCTTTTCAGATAGAGGACACAGAAATGTCATTTACGATGGGATGAGTGATTTGTCTGCGATATTTTTTTAAGCTGGAGTCGCCAACAGCATGGAGTTTCCAACGGGAGAATAGAAATTATTCTATCTCCCTTGGGACTTGTTGATGTAGGTACCTACCTACTTATTCACACACTAGCTGTGCCCCGCGGTTTCACCCGCGTTAGCATACCCTAAGTTTTTTTTATTAAAAGTAGCCTAAACTTTCATCCCCTATTTTATCCCTTTCTTGGTGGATCCCTACGTCATAACATCTACCTGCTTGACAAGTTTTAGCCCGATCCGTCCAGTGGCTTAGGCTGTGCGTCGATAGATCACTATGTTAGTCAGTCAGTCACCTTTGAGTTATATATATTTAGATAATCCCATTAATTATCACATCAACTGTTTTACGAGACGAGCCGGCGTTTAATTTTCCTCATAAATATCGGCAATTCTACCTTATAGAGCTTAAAGCGTATTCTACAAGATTTATCGCCTAATAAAAATTAAGTATGATGGGTAAATGCCAGAGGTAAAGTGAATATGTTAGTGCAGAATAAAATTATATGGTCGAAGTCATTTACGTTAATATACCTTTTTTTTTTTGTTGACGAGGGGGAAACCTTCAAAAGGTCCCCGACCACCCTGGGAGAGGCAGATCGGGGTATGTGGGATTTTTACCGCACTAAAACCCCCCCGGTGGCCATCCTCAGTGCTTAGGGGGGACTCCGGGTAGTTATAGAACGCACCGGTGTCCCCCCACACTTTGCCGGGGCACATCCCCGGGGCAGCTGTGACGCCGCCCCTGGAGACCTCGCTGTGCAAGGCAGCGCGAGCCACATCGCGCTGCCACCTTCCCGGGCCCGCGCCGGTGGTCAAAGCTCCCACCCCGACCACCGCCAGCAGGCCCTCCGGCCCCCTTTTAGTCGCCTCTTACGACAGGCAGGGGATACCATAGCCATATTCTTAGACCCTGGCTATTGGGTGTACGTTAATATACCTACATTTAGAAGGCACTAGAAGTGACGTTACTTGAAGTAGCCAAAAAGAGCATGTATATTTGTGGCTTCAAGATAATTTTATGTATTAAACTACATATCTGATTAAATGAAAAATAGATTTTAGATGTATTATCATAAAAAGGTCAAGGGTAAAAGCGAATAATCGTTTTAAACTAGCCATCTATGATTCTGTCCATTCAAAGCATATAATTGCTATGTAAATTATTCCCCGACTTTCCCTTTATAAATATACATAGACTTTGTTAAGTAAAAAATGGTCATATTACGTAGGTAAGTTCTTTATGTTGGAACCTTCATTGCATGTCTTGCAAACAATATTATCATACCCACCCAATTTGTCCATTTAACAATTAGAAATCACTGAAAAGCCTTCGAAAGTCTGACAAGTAGCTCAACCCAGACCAATTTTCCTTGTATAAAGTTTGATGACTGACCCTAACAATACATAGAATCGGAGAGTGATGATGAGATAGTAAACAGGGCTTAAGGCAAGCCATCAAATAACCCATAACTCCTCAGGTTATAGCTAAACTTTCCTTTGTGAAAGTGGGGTGTAAATCATATTGGAAATAAATCTTAGACATGGCGAGCTCTTTTGGTCGTAGTTAAGTACATACATTACAGAGATAAATTATGTACGTTATCATTTTAAGTATCTGCGCGCGAATCTTAATACATTTTGTGACTTCCACACATTTTGTGTTCCGAAATTTCCTCTTTTATTTGTAAAATAGCTCTCATTAGGCTAAAAGGCTTATTTTCATTATGTACCTATACCTTCGTACAAAACCTAACGCACACTCAGTTCGCCTTGTCTCACAACAAATAACTTACGTAGATCTACGAACATTCTTTTAAGTTATGTTTACAAATTCAAACTCGTATTTGTCAAACCCCGTATATGCTTTTTTTAAGATCTGAATTTTTAAACCTGTTGATCTAATTGCCTCTTTGGCAGAATCATAATGTGATCCGAATATAATTCATCAACGAAATGACAAAATGGTAATTTAGGTGCAATTCATATTATGATTCATGAATTATTACAATAATTGTAGATGTTAGTACCTAACTAACTTTTTATGATGCTATTTGTCACAAAAGCAACTCATATTTTGTGGACCATTTTAGGAATCTTTATAAAAAAGTGTGAAACAGATGAATTGTGAAATATTAATCATTCGTGAATCATAATACGAATAGCACCTAAGTGACCATTTTGTCACTTCAATGATGAATCATATTCGGATCACATTATGATTCTGCCAAAGTGGCCTTTTTAGACTTACTCGTCTGATACATTAGATACAGTATGCGGATTTCGATGGAGTCTTGAATGATAGGGTACTTACCTACTTAAAAAAACTTATCATCCGATGCGTGTGAAATTATTACATCTTTAAGTTACAGAAGTGGACCACTAACCTCAGTAAAAATCTCCCACAGATCATAGATAACGTAGTTAATTCGTGAGCCGAGCCATTATAGCTAGCTACCAAATCGGCCGATGGTATCTATCGTTGATATATAACACTGGTCTGTTATTTATTACTTTAACTATTAAAAAGCAATTAACGTGGCCATTTTTGGGCTCGGGGAATCGTTCAATCTATTCGGCGACCGAGGTACAATGGAACTTTCGTCACAAATTGATTGGTTTTGAAATAAGAGTAGGATTGTTACGTGAATTCTAAATATGGCGAATCTATACATTGCCAGCACTTTCACTAGGAACGTATTTGGCGATTCAGCAAAAGCTCTTTAGCTAAATTTATTAACCTGCCTACCTTCTCAGCCGTATCCCACTCCATATTTCTTGTGAATCATGAAAACGCAGTGCCTACATACAAATATAGCAGGGTAGGTATCGTTTCCAATCGCCCCGGGCTGTGATCGCAGCCGATACATACCTGGCTGGCCGAGATGCTTGTCTCGATTACATTTCACGACGATTCTCGTAAACTCGACTATTTATGAAGTGCAGCTGCAGTCTTCGTTTAAGATATCGTAGAGTTTTGTTACATTACCGAAGTTTTCGATATGAAGAACGAAAACAAAATATTAAAACTTAACTCTTGATGCTTTCAGGAGCGATAGGGAGAGGATTGCTGAGGACAGAGAAAGTAGGAAAAGTGGAAGGGAGGCCTTTACCCAGCAGTGGGACACGACAGGCTAATAAAAAAAACTCTTATTTTCTTATAAACTAAGTCAAAGTACAACCTACTAATATAAACGTGAAACTCTATGAGTACGTATGGATATTAGTTACTCTTTGACACTAAACTACTGATTGGATTTTAATGAAACTTTACAATAATGAAGCTTATACATTAGAATAACAAATAAGCTATAATGCATAAAGACATTATGTGATTTATCAATAATATCCAGATAAGTTAAATCCTGCGCAGACGGAGTCGCGGTCACCAGCGGGTACATACATAAAAAAATCTGATAATCTTTTTTGATTTCAAAGTTTTGATTTCTCATTGGGATTTTGCAAATTGTGAATGTATTTCAGTATATAATAAAATGTATAATTTATTGTACCGTATCATATAATTTTTTGTGTAAAAAAGTCTTTTGTTGGAGCGCCCCTTTAAGTCTAAGAGACACCTGCAACAGGGTGAAACGTCTATTACAATTTTGTTACATAATTAACTATCGTCACGCGGTTTCACCCACGAAGTTTCCGTTCCCGTGGGCGTTCGGGGATAAAATATAGCCTATGTTACTCGCTAACGATGTAGCTATCCATTGCTGAAAGAATTTTCAAGATCGGTCCAGAACTTTTTAAGCCAATTCGTTACAAACATACGCACAAAAATACAAATCTGTCCTCTTTATAATAGTAGCGTATTTTAAATCTACATATTATTATATACTTCGATCAATGGAAACCACTTTGAATAATAATCATTTCCATACAGTCAATACATAGTAGAATGATTAGTCAAAATGCAAAGACTTCCTGCCTGATCGTTCCCATATTAATACGGGTGAGATTGCATTATTACCAACCTTTATATTAAGTAGGTGTTATTATATTAAAGAGACTAAATTATAGGTTTCATGTCCTAAGGCCCTGGGTGGGTAATTATATATTTTATTATGAAGACACAGCTAGCCCGGCTTTGTAGCGATAAATTCAGTGTGAAGCCGGACTTAAAACTTCTTGAAAATTATGTTGTTATTTGTTGTCTTGCCGTTTCTTCTCAGAAGGTTAGTTTCCGAACTGGTGGTAAAATCTTCGACATTAATAAGCTCCTTACCAGGGGCCCAGCCCAGCAGCTCTTATTGCGATGTTATTACAGCTGTGTGATAGTGACAGATGTATACACGTCAAATACATCTGTCTCATAATAAGAGTTAAACTATCATGGCAATAAGAGCTCATGGTAAGGCCCCAGGACATAAGCTGAATAAATCATTTACATTTTAATTTTCAGTCGTGCATGGGTTTACCGGAAAAAAATGTTTTATACTTTAGTGTTATGTATTTAAATAAAATACCAGACTGACTGCTTGCTTCATTATAAACCACGAATTGTGGGATTAATTTATTGACATTTCATTAACAAGTTCGAATATATATTTTGTGTGATACTTTACCAACGAAAAAAAGTGCATACTTATTTATGTACATACATACATACATATGCTCACGCCTGTATTCCCCGAAGATGTAGGCAAAGGTGTTGTAATAACAACACCCACTTTTCACCGAAGATGATTAAGTGCCAACGTGACAGATGGTGAGTCCATCGCCGTCTCAGACACTTTACATACGTCATTGAATTACTTCTCAAAAATATGCAGGTTTCCTCACGATGTTTTCCTTCACCGTAAAGCACGTGGTGTGAAATCACTGTACATAAGTTTTTTTAAGAAAAACTCATTGGTACAGGCCCCGCGGGGATTCGAACTTGCGTAGCAGGCGACTGCTCAAACTTCAAGGCCACCACGGCTCTTATTTAATGTATATATTTAATTCGTTGTCTTATACTCTCACACTACCTATTTATTTTTGCTTAGCCATATGACGATGTGTGATAATGTTCATACATTATACAATTTCACCCTATGTATACAAATGTCACAGAGTCTGATAGAAAGTCTCGCTTGACCTTGCGCTTTGCAATTTTTTTGTATGGAAACGTAAAACTTAAACTCCTACACTGGCAGCTTGGGGTTTTTATCGTTCCTATTAAAATGAGACAAATGTTCAGGCGATATTTTCATCGTGTTAAAAGCTATACTTGGGGCAGACACATTAGCAGCAGCGCAAACATACGTACGCGCATGGCTCATTTACAAACGTGTAAGAAATCTTTGCTACAATTAATTAATCTTAGTTTGATCTTTGCTTTGACTGGCCGGAAATTGCCATGCTCACAAATATTTGTAATATTTTACTTATTATATTTGACCATTGAGCATTTGAACTGTGTCCATGGGCTTATATTCATGAGATATAAATACTGTAACCAAAAACATCGTATACTATATATTTTTTAAAAGAGTAATTGTTGAATTTCTTGCCGGGTTCTTGTCAACAAAAGCAACCTTCCGAACCCGGTGGTAACATTTATAATCATGTATAATGTATTTTGTGTCCTTCTGACGATTTGAAAGTACTTTGTAAAAAGCTATTTTGAATTTTGAATTTTATACTTGGGGCAGACACATTAGCAGAAGCGCAAACATACGTACACATATGGCTCATTTACAAACGTGTAAGAAATCTTCGAACGAATTCTAGACTTCATGTTATAGACCTAATTAGCTTTAAACTAGTTAGTAGAGACGTCGGTAATGAGAACGTATCACGTCTCCTATAGGCATGTTGCTTTCAAGACACACGTCGCACCAGTCCGCTATGATACGAGAAATGGTCCGACTTATTGCGCGTGCGTACTGCGCACGATTACATTATTTAATTAACGACGTAAGGGCTAATACATAAATATATATGGTTTATAAAGACGACAGTTTTAGAAATGATTTTTGATTTTTAACTATTCAGAAGGTAAATCTTGGTAAAAAAACCTGAAAAGGCCGCAAAAGAAATTTATCAAGTGAAGCATATACTATATATACAAGTCATCAGTCACATTATTATCCGTACTAATATTATAAATGCAAAAGTAACTCTGTCTGTTTCGCTTTCCCGCTTAAACCTCTCAAACGATTTTGATGGAATTTGGCACAGACAATCTTTAGACCCTGAGAAAGGACATAGGCTATTGCGAAAAAAAGTATTACATAAAACTAAATCTACGCGGGTGAAACCGCGGGTCTTCGAATTGAGTGTTGTTAAAAACTCGCCAAACAGTCCCAACCTCTTGCAAAAACGCTACAAGGAAGATTATGGAAAGAATAAAAGTTCACGTGTATTTTTCAGAGTTGTCACCTTTTTGCCTGTGATAAGTAATCAATATCATGGCTTTCTAAAATATCAACCTTATAAAGAGCCGTAGTGGCCTTGGGGTTTGAGTAGTCGCCTGCTACGCAAGTTCGAATCCCAGCGGGGCCTGTACCAATGAGTTTTTCTAAAAAAACTTATGTACAGTGATTTTCACACCATGTGCTTTACGGTGAAGGAAAACATCGTGAGGAAACCTGCATATGTCTGAGAAGTAATTCAAAGTTGTATGTATAGTGTCTGAGACGGCGATAGACTCACCATCTGTCACGTTGGCACATAATCATCTTCGGTAAAAAGTGGGTGTTGTGATTTCAACACCTCTGCCTACCCCTTCGGGGATTACAGGCGTCAGTATATGTACTAAAATATCACTTAGCTAACTGTTTAAATGCCAAAGCTCTAAACGCCTGGTTGTCGTCTCTGGTGGGGGTCGAGCTGGTTCTTACCTCAGTCAGAGGATCAGTTTATCAATCCAGCGAGGTAAGGCAGCCAGCTTACTGGGCACCATTCCCTCAGACATAAATTTTAATTCCATATTTTATTTGCGCTCATATCATTCTATCAGCGAAGTTAGGCAATTCCAACCCATGGCAGTAGTTGGATGGGTGACCGGTCGAGTTCCCTCCGGGCCTCAGAGAGCAGGATAATGCGTCGGTTCCGGTTGCCAATTTAACATCTTTCAAAGGAAGTCTTAAAAAGTCTGATAAATGGTTTAAACCAGATCACCGATTTTCCTCGTAAAAGGGGTTACGATTACGAAAGTAGGATGGCAGTCGCTTCGTACAAAAATCAGGCGATCATCGGGTTGCATCAAGTGATGACCCCGAAAATGCATGGGATACAGCAGATTATTTGACTACATTTAAGTTCTGTTTTATTTTTACGATAATGATAAAAGCTTTATGCTTAAAACTGATCAAATATGACTTGTCAAGCAAAAAGACATTTAAGCCAATCGATAATACTCATGTGCAGAACTCCTTATCGCGAGAACCGGTCTCACAACTTGTCTGCTGTCACCATCTCAGTCACCAAATGTAACCTCTTATTTTATAACATGACAAACGGAGCCACTGCTCGAGGCTACAAGCTCTCCACTCCATCGATCATATTTTTTACAGTCAATTAAAAGTTACGTCAACTATTCCTAGACTATTTTTTGCGGACATAAACGTGGACTAATCAGTTACCACTTAAAAGTAGGTTTTATCCGTTAGAACTTTATTCCTGACTTATTTTCGACCGCGTCGATTGCAATAAATTCTGCTAATGAAAGTCCGGTCAGATCTGGGTTAAGCCAGTTGTCAGACATTTTTTTAGGCCTCCGACTGACCTGTAACGATTGCCAAAGATGATAAATTGGCAACCGGGACCGACGGCTTACCGTGCTCTCCGAGACATGGAGGGAACTCGGGCGGTCACCCATCCAATTACTGGCTAGGGTTAGGGTTGCTTAACTTCACTGATCGAATGATAGCTCCTCTTATTTATAATATTAGTATAGGAAACAAATAGACGTATTCAAGCCAAACTTTTATTACGGCTATAAAAAGTACTTACATAGAGTGGAAATATGTGTTATTTTCAAAGCAGCTTTGTAAGTTAACAATATAATACAAGTTTATAGTTAGGTACAGCGCAGCCATACAAAATGAATACATTCTTTACTAACCAACGGTCGGCTAACCATCGGAAAATATTTGAGGAACGTCCTTAATAAGCTACTTGTAAGACACAAGTTGCAGGCGATGAAAGAAAATTTGTTTCATGCGATGACTAGACTATCACAGCACGGCAGGGTGGATCAGAGCGGCAAAAAACACATTATTAACTAAACTGATCCCCCGGTGGATCAGAAATGGGGGTCAGAACGAAATAACTCGATTAAACTTTGGGTTACATAAGGGCTCACCGTTAAAGCAAAACTTACTTTCGAAAGAACAAAAAGTATTTGGATAAGCACAGATATAGATACTATACAGATACAGTTAAATAAAATTAAGTGACTGTTTGTAATTCCAAAGTGCTTTAACTCAATTTTATCGCTACTTTTAAAATTGCTCTGTATGTGTGTCTGTATATTGGGCTAGCCTCCGAAAGGACTGGAGTAGCTCGTAGATTTAGCATAGGCTAAATTTATTTTAAAAAAAATAGGGTTCCGAGAAATAAAACCCCAATCAATGAAGTTTTCCAGAATGAAACCGCAGGGCACAGCTAGTCTATAGATTGAGTGCAAATTGAAATTGACTAGAATTTGTTTTCTTTCTGACAAATAACAGTTATCGGTACTTGTGATGTATGTGACGTTATTTACAAGAATAAACACATGATGTAAATATGCTCACGCCATCCCCGAAGGGGTAAGCATGGGGGTTGTAACAACAACACTCACAATTCACCGGATATGATTAAGTGCCAACGTGACAGAGGGTGAGTCCATCGCCGTCTCAGGTACTATACATACGTCTTTGAATTACTTATCAGACATTGCTCACGATGTTTTCCTTCACCGTAAAGCACGAGGTGTGATATAATTTATACAAAATCTCATTGGTACAGGCCCCGCTCAACTTTATAAATAAACACTTCAAAGTTTTAACGATAATACTTATATGTTTTAATCAAACCGCTCCTCACTTCTATCTCGAGCCAAAAGCCATAAAAGTATCCAATACTCCGAACCAGAGAGGGCACCCTCCGGCAATCCTCTCACCAATACATTGCCACACAACCGTACAATCGACCACGATCAAAACCAAAGCTCTCACACTATTGATTACAAATCCAACCCGCCTCATCGAACCGGCAATGGATACCACCCATGAGATGATTATGGCTACGAGATACAGGATTGTGCTGGACGTTCAAGGAAGAATGGAAAACAATAGAAGGTTAAAGAACTGGTTTCACTTATAAAGGCCTGAGTCGGCGACAGCATCACAGAGGTATAGCAAACATTATTGCTTAATTAAGTTTTAAGTACACGATGCACAAGAGGCTGAGAGTAAGGTATTCTGGGAGTTGGAAGCAACTTTGTTATATTTTTATAGTAAGTAGATAGATATATCTCATATCTTTAAGCGAGCAATTCTTGTATATATATAATCTGAATCTCGGAAACGGCTCCACCGATTTTCATGAAATTTTGCATTTGGCAAAAAATAGATCTAGCTAGGTTTCATTTATGGAAAACATCGTTCTGACCATGTTTTCGGGCACTGAAAATCTTTACAAGACGACAGCAAATTTCGCCAACATCTGTCAAGTTATAGTAGCTCAAAGGTGAGGCTTCCAGCTTACGGGGCGATAACGAAATTAGAGTACCACGGTTCGAAACTGACGTTCACCGGAACAATTTTTTTCATACATATACTAACGCCTGTATTCCCCGAAGGAGTAGGCAGAGGTGTTGTAATCACAATACCCACTTTTCACCGAAGATGATTAAGTGCCAATATGATATATGATGAGTCTATCGCCGTCTCAGGCACTATACACACGTCTCTGAATTACTTCTCAGACGCATACAGGTTTCCTTCACCGTAAAGCACGAAAGATGTGGCGTGAAAGAGCCGTGGTGGTCTTGGGATATGAGCAGTCGCCTTTACGCAAGTTCGAATCCCAGCGGGGCCTATACCGATGGGTTTTTCTAAAAACTTATGTACAGTGATGAGAATATTGAAGGCTTAATATGAATTTGAATAGATTCGTTTCTCTACAGTAAGTAGTGTATATTTATACATAGTTACAGAAATGTAAGGACACCATGGTCTGTCATGCGTCAGCAGCGACGGTCGACGATATCGTCATACTTCCATCAATGACCTAATACGCCGGGCTCTGGTCACCGCCGGGGTGCCTGCTGTACTGGAACCAGTAGGTTTGGCGCGCGGCGATGGCCGGAAGCCGGATGGTATGTCGCTGGTGACGTGGAGATTGGGCCGGCCGCTGATGTGGGATGCCAAGTGTCGATACGTTGGCTCCATCCCATTTCCCCGGCACTGCTGTGGCGGCCGGTGCTGCTGCTGTTCAGCAGGAGTGCCTCAAGCGCCTTTTCTGCGTTTGCGGTTGAAACTCTGGGGCCTTGGGGTCCAGATGCTCATCAACTTTTCAAAGAGGTTGCACGTCGTCTGGTAGAAGCTTCTCGTGACAAGCGGGCTGGGGCTTTTCTCGCTCAGAGAATCAGCATTGCTATTTAACGTGGCAATGCTGCCAGCCTTCTTGGAACGATCCCGAGAGACACCGATCTGGGCCAAGTTTTCTACTTGTAATTAGTTTTTAGCTACTTATTAATATGTTACAGAAATAAACCTATTACAATGTAATCCGCGTTTTCAAAGTTATTTGTGTAACTCAACGTTTTTACATGTATGTTATTAATTAGCATAATACCTCACAAAGCTTTCCTACAGACGAGTGCAATTAATGAAATATTTGATCTCTCCACGCGTCGCCAACTGACGAATTGTACGGGTCAATGCTCCCGAGGTTGCGCCGGCGCATATCTTAGCCGTCCGCGGCCCATTCAAGCAATACCCGAAGATATGTGATCAAATTGACGGGAATTATTTTTATTATTGTCATTTAATGCGGCTACTTATGCTGAAACCTGTTTGATGGGTAGTTTGTTTTATTGGCTACCAATATTATATTTGATTTGTTTATAGTTTAAACTAGCTGTGTTAAGTCCCCGCGGTTTCACCCGCGTAGAATTAATTTTATGACTGGCCGACGGAACCTTATTTTTTTTAAATAAATAGTAGCCTAAGATAACATTAGCTATCTGCCAGTGAAAAGTCCCATTCAAATCGGCCCAGCCGTTTCGGAGATTAGCCGGAACAAACAGACAGACAGACGGACAGACAGAGTAAAAATTGGTTTTTCTATGTCTGTACCGTGTATACTTTCATATGAATTTAATGAAAAGCTGTTATTTTGAAATTACAAACAGACACTTCAATTTTATTTATCTGTATACTGTATATGTATGTATAGATGAAAGGTTCATGATTATCTGTTTCAGATTAAAGTCACGACAGAGAAAAATGCACCGACTCATGTCATATTGAGAGGTGCACGGACATAATGTCACGTTTATTATACTTATAGACGATACCGAGTAACTAAAATAAATTAGTGCGAGAGCAGAGATAAAGCAGCTGACCTGAAGAATATTTTATTGACAACTAACAATACTTTAATGAAAATCCCTACCTTATCTTACTTCCCTGCCTTTTGTTACCTTTTGGAACCTTACCCATCCCTTACGACTTACAAACTCACATTAAAAATTGTAAATTTATACTCCGTGAACTGTTTATGGGCATATTCTAAAACTGCGTCTCATAAGTTTGAACAAAGATATCTAATATACTTTGTTGTTAGTCTTGTCTGCGTGGGCGCGTGACAGTGTAAAACTAACTGGTTCTCAAACTTATTTCGCAATTTATATTTTTTTCTTATTACTGCTTTCTTGGCGTCATTTCTGATTGCTAAAAACCTTCACATTCAAGACAATACTCGTAGTACATCCACAAAAGATTGCAGATTTATTTACGTTCATCCAGTGTGGTCATGTTCCTTAAATAAGTATATGTTAGTTATCCTAATTTAGGACAAAACTTATCCTAATTTGGTTCAACCCTAATTTTGACACAGTCGATTTCTAAAGTCAATCGACACCCATACCTACATATAATTACGCTTATATTCCCTAAAAGGGTAGGGTGTTGTAGTAACAACTTAAATTTTTCACCGAAAATGATTAAGTTCAAACGTGACAGATTGTGAGTCTATCGAATTACTTTTCAGACATATGCAGGTTTCCTCACGATGTTCTCCTTCACCGTAAAGCACGTGGTGTGAAATCACTGCACAAAAGTTTTTAGAACAACCCATTGGTATAGGCCCCGTTGGGATTCTAGCTCGCGTAGCAGGCGGCTCCTCAAACCCCACTCAACTACATACTGAAGAAAGTTCTAAGAGCCTTATTATTGTTTAAAAACCAGATTGAAAGCTGCAAAGATTGGGAGCCTCAGTCTTAGACTAGCCTACGGGCGCCTCGGTGTTACTCTGTTATTAATGACCATGAAAGTAGCACACCTAATTTATTTGTTGTGGATTCGAGATATACCTAACGAAATAATTTAATTCAGACTTTTACGATTAAATAAAACTTTTTTATTAACCCTTTTTAAAAGTGGAGTACTTTGTAAAGAAGAGCCGTGGTTTGAGCAGTCGCCTGCTACGCAAGCGACGCAAGTTCGAATGCCAGGTTTGTACCAATGAGTTTTTCTAAAAAACTTATGTACAGTTATTTTACACCACGTGTTTTACGGTGAAGGAAAGCATCGTGAGGAAACCTGCATTTTTCTGTAAAGTAATTCAAAGACGTATGTATAGTGCCTGAGACGGCGATGGACTCACCATCTGTCACGTCGGCACTTAATCATATTCGGTGAAATGTGGGTGTTGTGATTACAACACCTCTGCCTACCCCTTCGGGGAATACAGGCGTGAGCATATGTATGTATGTTTTTAAAATGTAGAGTACATTCGGAAAGATGATCTTTTTAAAGGCAAGGTAATGAAAAGGCACTGACAAGGGTCTGTCATGTATGCCGTATCTCGAGGTCTCAGGGACTTCACTGGATGGAGCAAATGGAAAAATTCACATCAGACTAAAAAAAACTACTTATCTCTATGAAGACCCTTGTGGCCGCGGGGTTTGAACTGTCGCCTATTTACGCATGCGACGCAATTTCTAATCCCAGAGGGGCTGTGCCAATGAGTTTTAATAACAAAAATATGTACAGTGATACCACGTGCTTTACGGTGAAGGAAAACATCGTGAGGCAACCTGCATATGTCTGAGAAGTAATTCAAAGACGTATGTATAATGCCTCAGACGGCGTTGGACTCACCATCTGTCATGTGAAGACATATGTATCTTTATTAAGAGCCTGAAGGTGTCAGATGGCCGGTCAATAGCAAATAGATATTATTATTAGCTATCGATCCCACATACCCCGATCTGCCTCTCCCAGGGCGGTCGGGGACCTTTTGAAGGTTTCCCCCTCGTCAACAAAAAAAAAAAAGCCCGACCGTTAGCAGATGGTAAGATCCAAACGTCATATATCAGGTGCAACTTTGACATTTACAATTATAGGTACTAAGTACTTACTATGATAAATTGTTTATTGCTGAGTACTCATAACTTTAATCTATACAGATAAATAAAATTTAAGTGTCTGTTTGTAATTCCAAAATTACACCTTTTGACTAAATGCATAAGTATATAGGAGAGCCGTGGTGGCCTTGAGGTTTGAGCAGTCGCCTGCTACGCAAGCGACGTCAGTGCGAATCCCAGCCAGCACAACTCCCCTCCCACCATGGACCACTGGCAAATACAACTCTACCTAATATAATTTCTAAGATAGCATTATTTGGCTGCGATCTTCTGTAAGATGTACAAACCCTAGTCGGGCAGCTCCGGATTTGAAAGGGGATACCACGATATGCCGTATCTCTCAGAATTCTACCCGAAGTTGATTAAGGAGAACATAAAGCAGCAATAGGGAAAAGCAATTCTTAGGAACTTTAACGCCGCATATCACTAGATCTAATAAGAAATCCACAATTTGTAACGCTGCGAACTAATCCATAAATGGATAAGTCTTGCGACGATAAAGTTATCGATAAAAAAGACTCGATACTTATTTATCGATCGTTATCTTCAACGATTAATTGTGAACTTAGTATAATGGTGATTACTTAGAGATAATTTTATCTCTAATTGCTTTTAGCTTACAATCCTGCGTGGTTGTTAAAGATATGGGGTGGAGGAAGTATTTTCATGGCTTCACGCCTTTCCAGAAAGGCACCAGAAGGGGCATCATAGTGGTGTTACAACACCCACTATTTATCGTGAATAATTACCACCCCGTGATTAAATCACAGTGATTTTCTTCATAGACGATTTGAAAATCATCGAACAGAAATTTGATTTTTAATTTGATGACAATTTTTTTAACTATTTTATTTTGAGTTTTAATTTTTTTTAATATTTTTGAAAAGAGTAATTACTGATTTTTTTTTCAGGTTCTTCTCCGTAAAAGCAACCTTCCGAACCTGGCGGTAGCATGTTTATTCCTGTATAATTATATCATTCTGACGATTTTAAAGTATGTAAGATAAGGTACTTTGTAAAGTCTAATTGAATAAAGATATTTTTGACTTTGACTTTGACTTTGAAATGGCGATGACCGATGTATATTCCGATATTAATTGAATAAATCTCAATGATAAAAACAAGAATTATGTATTCTAATAATGTTCCCATTTACAAAAGACCACATATTTATGTGTGAATAGATTCAATAATGAGAAAATTATATATTTAGCTTTTCACCTAGCACTTTATGGTATCAAAATAAAACGCAGATGCGAGTTGATAATACCCGCTGCATAAACAATCATAGTTGCCCCCTGGTATTTACAAATAAACAAAAATTAGAACGAATCTTAATCCATGACAGCGGCACCTACTATACTCATTCACAATATATAAATCCTCACGTTATTAAAAGAATCTGGTTGACTGATCTGTGCTCGGTTTCTTTTCTTTTACCTTTTCTCATAAATATGTATGCTGAAAAAAGAAGGAAAATAAAGATAACATTTTCCGGTGAACGTCAGTCCCGAACCGGAGTATCATATTTCGTTATCGTCCCGTAAGCTGGAAGCCTCACGTTTCAGTTACCATAACTTGACACATGTCGACGAAATTTGCTGTCGTATTGTAATGATATTCTATTATTTTACAGAAACTGAAAACATGGCCAAAACAATGTTTTCCATAAATGAAACCTAGCTAGATTTATTTGAAACCCCGTGCACACAAAATTGTATGAAAATTGTTGGAGCCGTTTCCGAAATTCAGATTCTATATATATACATGAATTGCTCGTTTAAAGATATAAGATATAATTAAATTAATGACTTGGGACCTTAAGTGAAGGTGTTGCATACCTCATAATCAGGTGAAGTGGGTGATTACAGCACCGTTGGGAAATGTTGACGTAATTAAAATGGTAACAGTTAACGAGGCGTGAGGTGGGTTACGGTAACCAGTGGAGCGGTGAGGAACATTACACATTATTGAAATGGAGCTGATTGTACACTCTCGTATCTATACATATATATTTAAATGGTTGAGTACGTACTACTTATTAATTCTTAGCCAAAACTTTGGGGCGCTGGAGTTCCATCGTTATTTTTTTCAAGGTCAGCAAAATGCGCGTATCATACATTATATCCATACAGACAAATAACATTGAAATGTCTGTGTGTAATTCTAAAAAAACAGCTTATCACTAAATGCATATGAAAGTATATTCGGTACTGACATTGAAAAGCCAATTTTTTTTCTCTGTCTTTTTTTTATCTGTCTGTTTGTTAGGTAGCTGATGTCACAAGGAGTAACCTAGGCTACTTTTTTTAAAGCTAGGGTTCCAAGAAAAATATCCACCCATGAAAGTCTACGCGGGTGAAACCGTGCCATACTGTCTATGTAATGTTATACTAGTCTGGCCATTTCCACCCACTAGCCAGGGTCTAAGAATATGGCTATGGTATCCTCTGCCTGTCGTAAGAGGCGACTAAAAGGGGGTCGGAGGGCCTGCTGGCGGTGGTCGGGGTGGGAGCTTTGACCACCGAGCCGCGGGCCCGGGAAGGTGGCAGCGCGATGTGGCTCGCGCTGCCTTGCACAGCGAGGTCTTCAGGAGCGGCGTCACAGCTGCCTCGGGGATATGCCCCGGCAAAGTGTGGGGGGACACCGGTGCGTTCTATTAGAGTACCCGGAGTCCCCCCTGAGCACTGAGGATGGCCACGGGGGGGGGTTTTAGTGAAGTAAAAATCCCACATACCCCGATCTGCCTCTCCCGGGGCGGTCGGGACCTTTTGAAGGTTTCCCTCTCGTCAAAAAAAAAAAGTGACCATTTAGTTAAGTGTTTAACTAAAATATGAACGTAGTACAATGTAAGCACTGTAACCAATGAAAATATATGGAAGATTTCTTAAATAAACATCACATAAAGAGGTTCTAGTTACGATGCCAGCCACACGAGGGCGTTGCGTGTTTTGATTGCCGATTAAGGTTGTCGCGGCGGATCTGATCAATATCGTTGTAACTGTTACCAGTAATGTCCACAAGTCACGTGATCTTTATCGATTGTCGTGTCCTCGATTTGTCGTTTATTTTTACTTTCTTTCTGGTACCAGTACCATTCGTTACCATAAAATAAATAACTACATAAGGTCAGCTCTCATACGATTAAATAGTCTTGGTTAGATTATTAACATTTTTATTTGGGATTTTTTAATCTAATTAAAACAAGATATTAGTTCATAATATTATGTTCTATTTATATGATGCCACTCATGTAAATTTTAACAATGGATAACGGTTTTCATTTCAAATTATTATCTCGCCTGCTACGCAAGCGATGTAAGTTTCGAATTCCAGCGGGGCCTGTACCAATGAGTTTTTCTGAAAACTTAAGTACCTACAATGATTTCACACAAGCCTTACAGTGAAGGAAAACATCGTGAGGAAACCTGCATATATCTGAGAAGTAATGCCGAGACGTATGCAGTGCCTGAGACTACTATAGACTAACCGTCTATCACGTTGTCACTTAATCATGTGGATGTTGTGATTACAACACCTCTGCCTACCCCTTCGGGGAATACAGGGGAGAGCATACGTATTTTATTCTCTTCAGTTGTGCATCAAGTATTTCAACGCAACTTAGTAACTTAACTAACTTAGTTAAGTTATCTGCTTGATTTTTACGAGTGTTTAATGTAAGCAGTATCGTAATCCAACCGTTTCCACGGCACGAATATCATTGAATGGGTTCAATAAATTTAAGTTTTATGGTTTCTGTATTAAGATGTAAACATTAAAAGAAGTTAAATATTGTTTGTTAGTCTTGTTAAAAACATTAGAAGTTTTATTAAAACACTAGCCTTCTGCCCGCGAATTCGCCCACATGGAATAGTTACAATGGGCGTGATGATATATATTTTCCTCAATAAATAGGATATTTAACACTGAAATTGTTTATCAGATCGGATCAGTGGCTTTAATATATAAATATTTAACAATATTTAGTAATATACAAACTCTTGATAATGTCGAGATAATTACAATATTATGAAACTTATCACTTCAAATTGTGGTTTCAAAATGTTTCTTTAAAATAAGGCCTATTTTCTGCAAGTGTATTAAGATCTTTTTTAAAAGTGTTTATTAAATTCAATGGCAAATTCAAAGATAATCGCTAGGTACCCCTAAGAATTTCATGATACCTCGCACAATGAACGGTACGCAAGATTCATAGATTTGGAAGTTTGACGACCGAAATCAGCTTAGTATTCATCTCATACACAGTTGAACCTATAATTTCAATATCGGGGTAGTACAATCTCATCGATCGCATACAATAGTTACAATGTAAAAACGGGTTATTGCACGGGCAAAAATACATAATTGAAAGTGAGATAATGTTCCCACGTGCAATGTCGTCGCCGGTATCATGTTACACGCGAAGTGTCGACATGTGATAATTTAGACTCCACATAGGGCTTTAAGCATAACTGGCGAAAAATGGATGTTCTATTCATTCTCTGCTTATCCCTTCAGGGAATACAGGTGTGAGCATTTGATCATGCTCTTGCTCGTATCCCATGTTATTCATGGTCGGCGCAATGTGTTCTTCTCTTCCATTTCTCTCTATCAGCCGTCATATCTGTATTCACTCCCATTCTAGTCATATCATAGTCATTTTTACTCCCCTGCGACGTGAGAATATGTATATATGTTTCAATTTGTAATAAAAATGTGTAAATTAAGTAAGATAATAATGGAAAATAAGTCTGGAGGAGACATTTTAGGTTCAAATAGTTTTCAAGTTTCAAAGAGATTTATACTGTCGAATTTAATTCTTATGAAATTACTGGCTAGGTTCCCTGGAGGTTCTTCTGAAGAACCTTGTTTCTGATCCGATGGTAATTTACGTATAAGTGCCCGAAACAGGATAAATAATTTTAAATGACAATGTAAACTTATATTTTATGGCACAACGAATCGAACCTGCGGTTGTAAGCCAACACGATGGATTTATGATGTAAAATAATATGATATTTACAGGGTGTGAGGTTAATTCCTGTTCAAAGGCTTCGGCTACGTGCTTGCGGTCACCAGAGCATGAAATTAAAACATACTGAAGGTCATCCCTATGAAATCTTACAGATGGTTAAGCGCGATATTGTCCGCGTAGTGATTTTTAATCATCCTAATTCTGACCTGGGAATCAAGGCTTCCTCTGAACCAAATTTCAGCCAAAACAGTTCAAGCCGTTAAACATACAGACAGAAAGAGGTATTTACGCATTTATAATAATTCGTATAGATAACAGCATACAATGTTATTTTTGTATCTGTTTTACAAGTTTGACTGCTTTTAATCTAAAACCTGACATGTGATCGCAAAATATGAGGAAGAGTACAGCGCCTCTAGTGGTGCCATTAAGATTAAATGTCATACAAAATATTGTTCACTGACGCCGAGTGCGAGTGCGTGCGATTCTCGACCAGTATATAAAACCGACCTACTGTTACCGTTTTATTTTGTGCCAGGGTGCTGGTTTACCATCTAGACAGTTGCAACCGATCGATCATTTCATTTTTCGATTAACCTTTAGCTTTTTGAAGGGAATTGGAATCAACTATGAAATCAGGTGTTAAAATTTAAATGTTATTATTTCATCAGCTCAGAAGCATGTAGTAGTTAAAAGCGATAAGGGTTTCATATTCATATTCATATATTTATTGCCAGTTAGTATCATATTAGACACAATATTAACATAGTTATAGTGGTAATAACATATATCTAACAACCCTGTTAGGGAACAGCAATTTGAGAGGCACTTCTTAATTAATATATATACAATTTTTCTTATATTTATTACTAATCAATAGGAAATTTTAGGGTGTTATATTGTACCGGCGTAGACTCAATTTCATAGATCCCTACTAATATTATAAATGCGAATGTAACTCTGTCTGTCTGTTACCCTTTCCCACTTAAACCTCTCAACCGATTTTGATGAAATTTGGCACAGACAATCTTTAGACCCTGAGAAAGGACATAGGCTACCTTTTATTGCAAAAAAAAGTATTATATAAAACTAAATCTACGTGAGTGAAACCGCGGGGCACGGCTAGTTTCAAATAAATTAAAGTTACCTGAGTACTCCTTGTAAAATCAGCTATTTGCCGGTGAGATTAGCCGGGACAAACAGAATTAAATTACATATATGTAAGTATCAGCTGAAGCCAGCGACTCCGTCTACGCAGCATTTGATTAATATTACTATTTTGGATAATAGACACCATATTTTTATAAATGATAGCCTATGTGCTATTTCTAATGTATAAGCTATATTATTGTAGAGTTTTCTTAAAATCCAATCAGTTGTTTTTATATGACCCAGTAATTAAAAGATATCCAATTTGCACGTTTATAATATTATAGGATGTGCCGTATATAATTTCATTTTACTGAATAGGTGTCAATTTAGAATTACAAACAGACACGTCAATTTATTTATCTGCATACATATCAGAATGTTTCCCTTGATCTCCAAACGTGGTAGAAGGTACTCGTAAGATGAAGGCTAATGTTACGTCGTCGAATAATCCCGCCGTGTAGGGTCCTATTATCAACACTGGCAACACTGCCCTGTACGTGAATATCTGACATTATCTCTCCGAAGCCTGCTATTACCGCAGTGCACATTATTGCGTAACTCCACACTATTTGCTTGGAAATCTGTTTTTTATTATACAAGCTTCTGGCTGCAAAGAACTGCTAGCGCGTGGAATTTTCCAAACTAGAAAAGTTCCGAAGGTATTATGCTATCCTAACTGGTGCTCGCGACTCCACCTGCGCAGGATTTTACTTACCTGTATATTTTGTACAATTGATTCATATATTCTTATATATATTATTGTAAAGTTTCATTAAAATCCAATCACAAACTTACATACACGAACATTTTTTTGTTTGATTAATAATCCTATTTCATCTAACTATGCCAATAACTACAATTTAAATCTCTGTCTGTTGTTTGTTGACCCAATAACAGATTCTACCAAATATTAAATAAAAAAAGTTAATTTTACTTTGTCTGCATTTGATGTACATACCATAGGGTATGTATCTTTGCAAAAATGACGCAGTACACACCTAATACATTTTCCGTAGTATAAGCTGAAACATAGAAGTACTATATAAGATATTTCAGTAGGTCAGTTCATTCTTTGATTAAAATTTTACATAGCATTAAGAATTCTAAATTGTACATACGTTGTTATACATCCCAGTTACTTCCACCTACAGCGCTTTATGCCACAGAACATAGACGTTTATTTAGATCTTTTTACGTCAGTAGACACGTCAGTAGTAGAATGCACAGTCAATAGCCGATGATGGTTCAACATTAGCATAATGCGGGTTGTAAGCACGGTGGCCGCGGGCGATGGGTGCGGGATGATTGCCGCAAAATGGCCTCTTCTACCATAGAATATAAACATAAGACCAGCTTAATATTTAGTCCAAAGAGACGCAGCATACGAGCTCTATGAAAGGTCACCACACCATCCCTTACCATTTAACAATGGAATTAGATTTTCCTTGCACTTAATTAATATCTTTGAAAAAATCAAATTACATGAATTTCATTTTAGCTGTGCCCGGCAGACAATGTATTGCCATATTTTATTGGGTGGATCACCCTTATCACCCTATTATTTAGGCATATAAAAAAAAGATTTTGGCCGATTTTCGGACCTACCCGATATGTGCACAATATTTCATATAAATCGGTCCAGCTGTTTTGGAAGAGTTCGATTTGGGAGACACGACAATTTTTGCATATTAGATTAACAAAACTAACTTATTTGAAACTGTGGTTTCAAAATATTTCCTTACATTATATATACTATATATTTAAATGTTTATTAAATTCAATGGCAGATTGAAAGAAAACGTCTAGGTATCCGAATTTTTGTTTGTTTGATGGGACTATCAAACGTCCCGCAGTTGTAATGAGTATCTCATCGTCAGCACCAGCAAAGCTTATTCTTTAATTGAATAAGACCACGACCACAAAAACTAACATAATCCCAAACGGTTTATGTGCGTACATAATCCCAAATCGCTTATGTGCGTGTGACAATGCCAATGAAGGGAGCAGTCCTTCCGCCACCATTTTATTTAGTACCTCAATTGCTGCTCAAAACCTGCAGTGGCAAATGTGGCAGCCTTTCCTTATTTCTGCCGCCAATGTGGCAAACAAGACAAGTAAGGTGGCAATCTTCCACAGTAGGTATTATGAGGTATGTCATCGGTCAAGTCTATTTTCTATTGGATTCCATAACGAAGTTAAGGTATAACCAACTTTAAGGAAATATTAACAAATGAAAAAAGATATTGAAAAGAAAATATTTTGTGACCAGTTTGTGAAAACTATTTATAATATCTATACAGATAAATAAAATTGATGTCTGTTTGCAATTCCTAATGAACAGCTTTTCACTAAATGCATATGAAAGTACCTATATCATGTATACGATAGCTACTGACTTAAAAAATCAAATTGTACATTTTTTCTGTCTGTCGCAGGGTCTCTATAGGGTTCCGCGGGAGTTAAATTAAATCTGGACACAGCAGTATACATATACATATACATACTTGCACGTCGTCTAGTAGTCTCGTGACAAAGGAGCTGGGGCTTTTCTCGCTCAGAGAATCAGCATTGCTATTCAACGTGGCAATACTTCGTCGACATCGTCTTCGATCAAGCTTCTACTTGTAATTAGTTTTAAGTACTGGAGCCCAACCCTGAGCTCTTATTGCAACAATAGTTCAGATGTGCGACAGTGACAGATGTATACACGTCATATAAATCTGTCTCATAATATGAGTATAGATAGATATCATGGCAATAAGAGCTCATGGTAGGGCCCCTGTTCCTTGTATATATAATTATTTATTCAAGTATGCTTTAGGATATTTTTTGCTTATATTCATACGAGAATGACTTGAAAAGCCATAAATTATAATTTAACAGATTGTTATTTAGGAATATTAAAGTTTAAACTGCTCTTAGCCTTCTACTGTTACCTAATTGAACTAAAATAACTTTCAACCGTCGACCTAATTGCAAATAACTCACTTAATAACTATAATAAAAAGAAACAACGTGTCTCGCGTGTCCGTCCTTACGACCAGCGACCTGTGAATACGTGGAGCTTGGTATTATACGTAAGTATAACATATCTTGTTATGTTCTTGTAAACTACTATAATTTGGAACATTTATTTTTCTCTTTGACGGTACTTTTTGAACTGGAGCAAAAGTAATTCGATGACCTAGAAGCGTCATTGGTATACATACATATGCTCACGCCTGTATTACCCGAAGGGGTAGGCAGAGGTGTTGTAATCATAACACCCACTTTTCACCGAAGTGCCAACGTGACAGATGGTGAGTCTATCGCCGTCTCAGACACGGTGTTTTCCTTCACCGTAAAGCACGTGGTGTGGAATCACTGTTCATAAGTATTTTAGAAATACTCATTGGTACAGGCCCCGCTGGGATTCGAACGTGCGTCGCTTGCGTAGCTGGGGACTGCTCAAACCTCTAGGCCACCACGGCTTATTTGGTTTTTTATTTGCCCGGAATCTTAAATCATTTAAAAAAAGATATATACTCACTAGATGTCTATTATTTGTAACATCAGCCACCTGTCGTTTAATAACCCATAAAAGTCCCATCAAAATCGCTCCCACCGTTTGGGAAATTAGGCGGACGAACACGGAGATAGACAAACATTATTGAATACATACCTTAAGTAAACATCTACCGAACCAAATACATGCAAATGCATTTATCTAGTAAAAACTCGTATTTATTTGTATAAATATTTATTTACGTTCATTACCTCGACATTTTCATATTACTTTTAAAACTGAAATGTCATAAACAAACTTTACACCATATTAGAGGAATTGACCCGCTTGTGGTCAGTGTGAAATATTCCTAAAAACAATAAAACTCAAAACACATGTAATAATCACGGTTCCCATAGTGAGTTTAGCAAATAAAGCTATAAATATACCTTAGTGGATCGTGTTGGACCCTCGCCCCACAGACGTTGGTATTGATCGTGAGCCCTAGGCTTATATAAAGCTTTAACTGCATCTAGCATAGCCTAGGTATTCGGCAGCGAGAACAATTGGAAAAATTATTCTTAAAATTTGTAATCCCGCTAAATTAACGTTTGCAAAGTACCTAACTTACCCATGTTGAAAATTAATAGATTTAGTTCAATTTAGGCCATGGTAAAGCTTACGTTGAAAAGTTTATCATCGATTAGGAAACTAGCTTTGAGGAAGAACCGGCAAGTAACGCTTTTAGTGGCTCAAAGTGAGATAATAATCACGGTTTCAATTAATATGGATCTTGAAATAAATGCGTTGCTTTAAATAGTCTATACGTAAATCATAATATGAAAATATTATAAAACTAGCTCTGCCCTGCGGTTTAACCCGCGTAGATTTAATTTGATTCCCGCAGAACCGCAGAAAGAATGCTTTTATTAAGTTACTCCTTGTAACATTAGCTATCTGCCAGTGAAAGTCCTGTTAAAATCGGTAAAATAAACAAACAGACATACGAATGTACTTTTTTAAATTTGTGTTTTTATGTCAGTACCGTATATATATACCATATAGTCATATGGATTTAGTGAAAAGCTGTTATTTTGCAATTACAAACAGACACTTCAATGTTATTTATCTGTAGGTACTTAGGTATGTATTTTTAGATATAGATTGTTATATTTCCAGTTTAGGCCCTTGTAAGGCACTAATGGAACGTTGAGAAAATTAACTTTATTTCTATACTAAGGATGTCAGCCAAACAATTATAATTAAGACCCTTTTGAAGGTAAGCGGTTACCGCGCCTTTTGGAGATTTACAACACAAAGGCCGCAGTGCCCAGTATGTCTAAAAAGGCCACTTTGGGAGAATCATAATGTGATCCGAATATGGATCATCATCGAAATGACAAAATGTCACTTTGGTGCAATTCACGAATGATTACAATAATTGTGTTATTTGTCACAAAAGCAATTCATATTTTGTGGACCATTTTAGGAATCTTCATAGGAAAGTGTGAAATTGCACATAAGTGATAGTCATTTCGATGATAAATCATATTATATCACATTATGTGACGTGTCAGGACGTGTCAGTCGCTCACTTCCCTTTATAATGGTTGAGGAGGGCGATAGCTGGCATTCTCGTCATACTTGTGACCAGGTGCTGCTAGTGGGGGCTGGTCATCTCAAGCTGCACAATTATTCGTAGTTATTACTTTTAGTTTATATTATTTTTTTATATCGTCTTTTGTGCACTGGAACTGTGTCCATGTGCTTATATATATTTTTTATGATGTATATTGTATTACTCAAAGCTGTAATTTTTTTTTAAATAGTAATTTCTGAGTTTCTTGCCAGGTTCTTCTCAGTAAAAGCAACCTTCCGAACCTGGCGGTAGCATGTATAATCCTATGTAATCGTGTCTTTCTGACGATTTGAAAGTACTTTGTAAAAAGTCTAATCGAATAAAGATATTTTTGAATTGAATTGAATATGATTCTCCCAAAGTGGCCTTTTTAGACATACTGTGCTAAGTATACAAATTATCTTATTTTCTGTTACGAAAACAAAGTCAGCAAGCTTTACACAGATTGACGGATTATAAAGGAACGAGGTCTTCTGCACTCAAGTTGTACAATTTAAAATAATAATTAATTAATTAAGTAGATAATAATTTATTTTGATTACTTACATTTGATCAGTTCATAAGTCCAAGAACGTCCAATTCAAAATATACACACACAAGTTCAGTAAACTGTTTTCACAAAACATTCAACAAACCATGACACACGCGCCTCCCGCCATCCACGAAAAAATAACAAAGAATAGACAAAGTAATTCTCCTATTCTTTTTTAAATAAAGTTTTTTCCCAAGACGTGACAGTTTGAAAATAAAAAATAAACCGTTCGATTCGTTTAGTCGTGCGTGCGTCTCTCGCAGACGACGTACACAACACTATGCCGCTTTTGAACCGGTGCGTGTCTTCTGTCCTTCTTACTCTTGACTCTACGGTTCGTGTGTGAAAGGGAAAGCTTCAAATTCTCGAAAACTTTGTGACGCAAAAAAAATCGTTCGTTTTTCACGTCGTCGCACTTTTCCACCGGCTTTTGATTTAAATGATGGGTAACTCTTTGTAATAAATATTTTTGTTGAGGCTTGTCAAATGTTAAAGTTTTAAAAGTAGAAGTAGTAAGTAGGTACTAGCGGATGTCACGCGGTTTCACCCGTGTAGTTCCCGTTCCTGTGGGAGACCGGGAATAAAATATAGCCTATATTTCTCGCTGATAATGTCGCTATTCATTGCTGGAAGAATTTTTAAATTGGTCCAGTACTTTTTGCGCCAATTCGTTACAAATATACTTACATAAATCTTTCGTCTTTATAATATTTGTATAGATTAGGAGATTACCGTGCTAAGTACTATATATTATATGTTCCTTAAATTAAATTCATTGATAAAAACTACCAAACATTATTTCGTTCATTAAAAGAATATGCTAATTAAAACTATCAAGTTTAATCAAGAGGCGTAGTATTTAATTAAACAAACTTTCCCCACGATCCAGTTTGACGGTTGATATCTCACAATGTCAATTTTGTTTTTGTATATGGCCTGTCATGTCGGACAGGCGAGATGTTTAGATAGTTACGGAACCACTTAACAACGTATTGATTTGAGTTACATTGATTTTCTTAAGTTATTTAATACGAATCACACGGAGTTAATATAACGTTAGATACTTATGTATCTATTATATATGTGAAGTAATCCACTGGCTCTTAAGCAATTGAATAGACGAAAGACCGCGTTAACGACTTCATAATTCATACTGTAAATACATGCAAGATGTTTTGACATGACAGACTGATCTACGTATAGATTGTGACATGACAGACTGGTCTGCGTATAGATTGTGACTTAACAGACTGGTCTACGTATAGATTGTAACATAATATAATCGCTCTACGTGTAGATTGTGACATGACAGACTGGTCTACGTATAGATTATAACATGACATGACCGCTCTACGTATAGATTTTGACATGACAGACTGGTCTACGTATAGATTGTAACATGAGATAACAGATTTACGTATAGATTGTGACATGACATGACTGCTCTAGATATGGATTATGACATGACACCACTCACTCATCAACACAAATTTGATCCTTATGAATAAATAAGTTGTTTTTGCATTATGCCTATATCACTGACCCTACGGCAACGGACAACTAATTTATGATCATGAAAAAAAACTGAAAAATAAATAATTAACACGATTCCCAGAATGAGAGCCGTCAATTATATTTTTTGCTTATGTAAAACGGATAGGTAGTTGATGTTCAAGATAAGTGTATGCGTCGACATTAACATGGGTCCCGTCGTAGCGGCAAAATAAGAGTAAGCAATCGGGCATTATGAAATACGGCTCGTCCGGCCGGTGCAAAACGCACAAAGGAATTAATGAGTGCAAACCGTGTCAGGACTGAATGGCGAACATGCCATATGACTATATGCACTTAATTTGGCACGTTTGGAGGATTAAACGAATTTAATACAGACAAGTTAACCATGTAAAACAAACAATAGAAATATGGATGATTTAAGTAATTCGACTTGTGGGGAGAGCGAGTGATCATGCACATCCCCAGCAAAGGAAAGATCTTCCAACCAGGCGAATGTCACGCCTGGGGGAAAACGCGGCTCCAACTGTTCTAATTGGGAACTTATGTATGTACTCGTATTTTGCAATGCGCTTGAAAACTCTTATTGCGCGATTTAGGATCTCGAGTACTTGTACTGAAACTTCGCATTTGTTATCGAGTAACGCCATCTGTGCAGCGAGAGGAGAAACGCTGTTACAGACTCAATATTAAAGCAAATCATGGTATTATTTATTTGTGACAAAAATATTGAAATCCGTATAACAGTATCGCATTTATGTAATCAAACAGTGATTGACCATTTTGGTCCTAAGTATGGGCATACATATTCTCTCACCATCGTCTTCAATTTTAAAGTCCCACAATGTCGCCTGAACACATTCACCCTAGTCCAGTCGCGATAAAGTCCTTAGTTAGCATATTCACAATAAATATAGCCCTATTCACGGCCCATTGTGTTGAATCCAATTCAAATCAGTTATAATCTGCAGCTGGTATAGAAAGCTCGTGGACCATGATGGATTACCGACGACGTCCATTTGGAATTTTGCTTGTCAATATAATATAAGACTTTTATATGAATGATGCTGCATTATTTCATACCTACGGACATTACTATAATAACCAAAGAGGTATAATGAAAAGGTAATCATTAGTCACATCCAAGGTCAGGGAATAGTCCTAACAATTTACGTAACGGAGTACGAAGTATCTAAGTAGGTAGGTTTTTAATTAAGGCATTTTTGTTACTCACGAGTACTACGTAACTGGCAAGCAAGTTCGACTAATGGTAAGCGGTTACTGCTTATAAAACGTGAATGCTTGTAAAACCAAGGGTCACTCACGCGTTGCCCACCTTATAAATGGAAGTGCCTTCATGGTAAAAGATGAAAGAGCCCCACCATTCGCTAGAACAGCGCCTCCACTCCAGCTATGTGAACTTAGCACCCGACTTGAAAAAAACCAAATTTTTTTGCCCTCTGGAAGGCTTTCATATGTAGTTGTTTGTAGTAAAAATTATTTCGATTTTAGTTGAAAAAAAAAAGTTATGCTTCATGTAAAAATGGTCAGCACCCGACATTCGAAATCGAAAAATTTTAAACGGCACGTTTGTAGTTGTTTGTAGTACAATTATTTTTGTTTGTAGTAAAAAGACCAAAAAGATATGTGAGAACAACAAAAAATATATTTTTTTAATTTTTTATGTTTATGCTAAAAAGTAGCTTAAAATCGTTTGTAGTAAGCTAAAACTGGTGGTAAACTCCTTCCACTTCTTATGCATGTAAAGTATTCGATGATAAAAAATACATACAATTTAACATAAAGATTTCATAAAGATAATATAAGATTTCTTTCCGTTATGAATGTAAGTAATGATGTTTTCGAGGCATGATGATCCATCCAAATGTTGTGACATTTGGATGGGACAGCCGGATTTAATCTCCTCAACCAGTTCCAAGCGGGGCTTTTCGACAATTTGTCGGATTTGTGTCAATCGAGCGCGGATCGCGTTAGACCCTTATTTATACAGAGACCACACTGGGTGATATAATCCTGAATTATAGATATTATGTAGAGGATTCTATGATATACTTCAGCCCGCAACTTGACTCGCGTGGGAGGTATAAAATATTAATACCACAGGAACCGAGATAAAAATTACAGTTACCTATTTATGTTATTCGATGTAAATAATAAACTATGGGTGCCAAATTTTTTGAATACATATGTGATTTCCAGAAGGTAAGGTGGATTTGTTGGAGCGGAGATATCAACTCTGAGATGGGTACCACCGTGTTGTTGACTGCACTAATCGTAAGTGCTCCTTCACAGGCATTTGCCCTTGCAATGCCTGTGACTCTAGATCCTTATCTAGACAGTGCATTGGTCATGGTCTTACCCACAGCCGTACTTAGTACCATAGAAAAACCATCAAGAATTTCCAAATTAACAAGTGTGCAATAAATTGAGATTTAAACATACATACATATGCTCACGCCTCACGCCTGTATTCCCCGAAGGGGTAGGCAGAGGTGTTGTTATCACAACACCCACTTTTCACCGAAGATGATTAAGTGCCAATGTGACAGATGGTGAGTCTATCGCCGTCTCAGGCACTATACATACGTCTTTGAATTACTTCTCAGATATGTATATGCAGGTTTCCTCACGATGTTTTCCTTCACCGTAAAGCACGTAGTGTGAAATCACTGTACATAAGTTTTTTAGAAAAACTCATTGGTACAGGCCCCGCTGGGATTCAAACTTGCGTCACTTGCGTAGCAGGCGACTGCTCTAACCCCGACGCCACCATGGCTTTTTTTTTAACTTAAACATCGTGTTAATTTTATCGTCCAACGGTCGCGATCAAAGCACTTAAGATTATGTTTTATTTTAACCTTTATGTGTTATTTTAATTGGCCCTAAAATTCGATTGTATATGTTTCGGTATATTAAGTTACATACATATGTCATACAATGATTTATGTGACAAGAGTGTAGGTAAATACTTAGTATGGTTAGGCACAAAACTGAGTCGCTTGACTACATTACATAAATAGTTATATAGTACGTTAGTATTACCTGTTATGAGTGTGTGACATCACTAGCGATAGGTCAGATTGGCGGCAATGTATATGAAAGATGGCGTGAGGGACTGATTAATAAAATGTCGTTATTAGTATTTTAACATTATAATAAAACCACTTTAAATTTCATACTATTATTTATTCCATGCACCTATCAACACATTACCGATTTTGTTCGAATCCCAGCGGGGCCTGTACGAATGAGTTTTTCCAAAAACTTATGTGCAGTGATTTTACACCACGTGCTTTACGGTGATGGAAAACATCGTGACGAAACCTCCATATGTCTGAGAAGTAATTCAAAGACGGATGTCTATACTATAATAGTCTATCGCCGTCTCAGGCACTATTACCTGACACGGCGATAGACTCACCATCTGTCACGTTGGCAATTAATCATCTCCGGTGAAAAATGGAAGTTCACACTACAACACCCATCGTAGTATCATTTTATGCTTCATCATTCCCTCTCTGGCCTTATCCCATACATTATTGGGGTCGGCACTTGATTCAACCCGATGTGACTGTCATCTGACCTTCGCAACCCTTTTTACTTACTTTTTAATTGTGTGACCATAAGCATAAAATAATGAGAAGCTCGTGAGCAACCTTAATCCACGCCTGTAATTAGACGGGTGACCGCGCGAGTTACTTCCGTGGCTCGGAGAGCACGTTAAGCTGTCCATCCCGGTTGCTAATTCAACATATTTGGCAATCGTTACAGGACAGTCAAAGGCCTAAGAGAGTCTTTCAACTGGTTTAACCCAGATTACCGATTTTCCTCGTAAAAGGGGCTGCGAAGGTCAGTCGCTTCGTATAAAATCAAGTGATCAGCAACATCGGGTTGAATCAAGTGCCGAGCCCAACAATGTATGGGATAAGGCCAGGGAGATGAGCTATTATGACATCAGTCTCATTCTCTAGAATAGAATAGATATAATCTATACATGTAGGTGCACCTACTGAACTTCTAGGTGCGTCAGTATCACAACCGTGGGAGCGGAAAGTCTCCCACAAACCAACCATAAAAGATTGGGCAAATAAATTGTATACTAGGTAGGTACAGTCACGTTGAATGTACTAGGTTACATAACTTAGGATTACTACTTACTGTATGTCACTCGTAAGCTTACTAATACGAATTTCAACTATTCATTTCTTTCACGTAATTAGGCCTGCCGGCGACAGGTGGTGAGTTGGTCGTTGAATTTATATTGTGACATGTGCAGTACCCCAGGTACCTTTAAGTTGTACACGTTTAGACGTTGTTTATATTCGAATGTGTATTAAATAGGTGTAAATAGCGTGGCTTCAAATGTGTTGATCCGCCATCATTGGAAATCAACCACAAACAGCCTCCGAAGTATATTTCGAACCACACTGTAGGCGATGCGGTATGTGGATAGATGTATTTTCATGAATGCTTACTTGATAAAATAAAAGTTTACTCTTGACAGAAAAACATAGTTTCTTTTTATTGAAGAAAAAATTAAGCACACTCAAAATATCCCGCTTTTCAGTATCATAGAAATCAAACATTCTTTTTTTTTTTAATTTAACATTTACACAGATAATAAATAAAACTGTAATACAGAGGACAAAGTTACGTCTTCTACACAAACGAAATATAATCAACTATAGATTAAAAATTATCTAATAATCTTAAGACTACTCGGTAAGGTTTTCATTAGGACATTGTTGGATACTAGGAACAAGTTCATAACCTACATGGCTCTTTCCATTGCATACATAATTAATAATGACCAGTTTTTAATAAAATAACATTCCATCAATCCCATCAACGTAACCGCGACGACAAACAATAAAAGTGGTTTTGAAATTAATATAACGGCCGGATGAGTTGTGGCTCGCCGCCGGCGCTGATCGTCGCAATTAACAATTTATTCCTCTATTATTTATGACGGATACAAGCAACCTTATCATTTGTTCCCGTTAGTAACTTTCGCGTACCTAATAAATTTTATTCTATTATCTGCTTGGTTGGTGTAATCAATTTGTACGAGCAGGTTTCACGGCACGACGAGCCCAATATACTAACCAACCACTTAATAACTTTGGAAGGTATAAAATACTATACAGACATGGTGTTTCTTGCAAAAAAGTTCCCAATCTTTCCATATCTTTGGATTTGTTATCATAGACATAGATTTAAAAAAAATGTGATATAAACTATTTGTTCTTAAATCCATCGCATATACTCAAAACCTTCATAAAAATCTGTTTCGGAGGAGTTTTGATTCGAGAATTTTATTCAAAACTTGATCCTAAGATCAAGAATTTTCGCCAACGGCTATCCATGTATTTTCTTCATATAAGCTATTTCGCAATTGATAAAAAAAATCAAATCTAGACTGAAAGGCTATCTATAATATTTTATACAGACTACTTCATCTTTGCAGTATAACAGTTATGATGTGTATGCAAGTCTGTGTGTACCAATCAATTTGCATATTATTAACAAGCATAACCGGCAGAGGTAGTGAAGATTTTAAATTTTATGACCTCTACATTTAGTAATAAAGTTTTCAAATTCTTTCGACTAATTTAATCAACGCTTATTACGTTATTTCTGCAATTGAGTATAACGTTGAATAATAAACATAATTCCAATGAACTTATTTTATTCTTAACAATTATTTTACGCGAGATAATTATTTATAACGGCAGTTAATTCATTCATTAAGCTTGCACTATCATTAACAACATCTAAATTCTTACTCATCAACATAACACTATCGTTAGTAACAATTGCTTTATTCAACAATTTAGCTTGTTCACTATTTCTTAACATACTCGACAAAGTGCTTACAAAAGTGATCATTTGCTTCTTAGGTGTATTTTTCAATAACCTCTTAGACATCTGCTTAAAAAGCTTCACATAAGTTAGAACATCATCCTCATCTAAGCCCTCAATGAGTCTCAACATATCGAATAGTACCACTCCTAGTTCCTGTTCAATGTCCTTGTTGACTCTCAAGTCTATAAATTCGGTAATCCTACCATTTTTAGGATTACTCTTTGCTGCAATGCTTCTGGCAAATGAGTTAGCGAGCATACTATACATCATATTACTGATGAGAGTAAACACAGCTCTTATTAACACTCTGTCTTGTTTCGACAACTGTCTTACAACACCGCGCATCCAGGACAACAGACCATATCCTTCGACTAAAATATCAGCTGCTCTAGGAATGGACACTATCGAACTAAGCACCGCTAGTATTTTCTCCTTAACCTTTCGTTCACTCAGTACTGAATTGTAGAAATCCATAACCATCTTTAAGGTCATAGTTTTAAAGATCACATTTACATCCGTGAGGGTTTTTGTGCCATCTTTAATAATGTCTAAGATCCACATTCGCCTGTCTGCGGCTTCTACATCGCAGTCGTGGAAGAGGCTTAGGAAATCTGGAACGACAGTCAAATCTACCAATTGTTTTGCTATGAAGAAGTTGTTGACAGGCTTGTAAAGAGGATCGAACGGCGCTGTGGACACCATGAGCGCTCGAGCGAGGTATAACGCGTCTACTGCTGGCAGTCTAGGGTTCTTTAAGTCTTGTAGCTCGTCGGGACTGTCGTTATTTTGTATAGCAGTTTGAAGACTCTGGCGCAGAGTGCTGATGAAATCCGTAAGGAATAATTTGTCGTTCTTGTGCCTCCTGGAAAAAAAATATGTAAATATCGATAATCGGTGGTTGCTTGTCGGGGAAATAGTCTCAATTATCAACTTAGTATTTAGGTTTGTGTGTATAATTATTAAATTAAATGTTCTGACTGACTGACTTAAATATCAACCACACGCATTTAGAGAGCGTGTTTTTGGCTAGGTGTAGATACTGAGAAAGGGTTTGTGATGGGAGTATGGGAAATGTTACTGCCACGCATGCAAAGCAAGAAATTTGAATTGTTGCTGTATGATACAGCTTCATGAAAAGATATATACGTACGTCTCAGTGTCCAGTAGCATACAGAAACGATGCAAGACGTGGTAGGCAGCCGCCCTCATCATGGGGCAGTGTGAACTGAGCGCCATTACCGGCACTGACAGAAGCCCTGTCCGCAACAACTTGAAGCACGACGCCACGGATCCAGGCGCCAGCAGGTGACTTAGCAGCGGAAACACGAACTCCGGATCATATATACCTTCATCTGCATCTAATATAGAGACAGATACCACATTTACATGCTTAGCAACTCTCTCATGACTCTCTTTCAAAACCAAATTCTTTAATGCCGTCTCCGTATCTTTCGCAGGTTTAGCAGCTTCTTTGGATATCTTATCCAATACGTTTTTAAATGTCGCACCCAATGATATATCGTTTATAGATAACTCATAATTATAATCAAGTCTCTGCGTCACTGGGAAGTTTTTTACAGTCCTTTCTATAATTTCCTTCTCAAATAAATTCAACACTTGATTCTGGGTAGGATGAGACCAGAGTGAGGATGATCTGTTCTTACGGACTGCGTAGAAGTTAGCTGCTGAATCGCCAAATAAATATGGTTTGTACTCATTCACAGGCTGTCCATTCGTTTCATAATAATATAGTAATGCTAGTATGATCCTGTCGCACGGCGTTCTTGTGGCATGGTACGAACTCAAATACACGGGCACGTGTTGGGTTTTCATAACGGACTTATTTAATTTGACCAATGTATAAATCAATTCCAATAATCTAGATTTTATATCAATGCTGTGATAACTAAGCATCACGTTTAGGAATTCAGAATGAGATGTCACCATTTCGAAAAGTGTTGCTACATCTTCTTGACCCTCGGTGTAAACGAACTTCACAAAATTAGTCAATAGCATTAGTAGATGAGGGCCATTCGCGTTCACTTGATCAACAGTTTTTACTTTCAATGTGTCTTTTAGTACAATCTTGCAAAAGTTCTGCCAAATTGAACTTTCAGTCACTCTCTTTAATTCGTCTGCGACATTAATTCTACTAGTGGCGATTTGTACTGTGTTATTCGTAAGTAATACAGCATCATTTATCACACCCGCATCCTTTCCTTCCTTCAGACCTACAGTAATTACGTGTAACATCATCAATATATAATTAATCACGTAATCTTTCTTCAGTTTGTCTGCTGCACAGATCTTCAAAAATATATTCGTTATTAAATTCACGTGGCTTAACTCGATAGTTTCGAATTTATGAATTTTGTTGAAAACCTTTTCACACTCATCAACACCCATACATTCAATGACAAGTTTATTTATAAATTTCCAGCTAGATATATAGATTTGTCCTGCTTTGTGTGGTTTTTCAATGAACTTGTTAATATTTGTTTTATATTCCGCGTAAATCGTTTGGAGAAACTCTTTATTTTCTAACACGAATTGCTTGTGATTTATCACGGCGACGCCCAGCGGTAAAGTCAGTTCCCTCTGGCTCAATATTTCTGCTTTGGCGATCTGCTCTTTGAAAATGTTGCATAATTTAGCATTGTGTGTGAGTAGAACTGAAGCCAGTTGAGCTGTTGTCTTTCTAACAGAGTTAGCATCAAATATTTTCTTGAATATGTCTTCTGGTACACGAGAGACTTGATGCGGCTTCTTTTCGAAGTATTCGAATAAGGAAGCTTCCAGTTTAGTAAGATTGCAAGTGACTTCTTTATGTGTGAGTATGTCTGTATAAAGTTTCATGCTTTTCTTCAGTATGTGTGGTTGGAGCTCGAGTATAATCGATTTTGAGTATTTATCGATGATATTTCTCAACAACTCGAGCACTAAGCTTGGCTCCTTATCGTCTCTCAAACACGAATCTACTTCTGTATTGAAAATCTGATTAAATAAGCGTATGTCATCCTCTTTTGCTAATCCGACCACTTCTAGAACATTGATAGTATGTTCGCAGTTCACATTCTTCTTCTTATTGATTTTAATCAAAGCTTTCAGTACTTCATTGTAATTCTTCTGTTGGTATGACTTCAGCAATTTATGTTTCACATCCAAATTATGAACCAAATCTTTATGTTGTATTGTAACAGTTAAAAAAAACTTGGTCGCAAGAAGATTCGATTCACATTTACCTGATTCCAATGGTTTGTAGATTTTGAGAAAATTTGGATTTTTAAACAATGTTAATATTATCGCTCGGCAAATAGCAGTCATGTGATGTTTCTTACATATAGCAATAATGCAGAGAAAGTATTCAGTTATTTTCGTACACTTTTCGTCGGTCAATTGCCCTATATCTGTCAGTCTGACTATACAAAATATAAGATATTTCGCCCATATCAATAGTTCGGAACCATCAACATTCTTCGAAACATTAACGGTATAGTGGGTTCCATTTATAACTAACCCTGTTTCATCTGTACTCTCTTCAAGATAAGGAAACACGTCTGGCAAAGAAATATCGTCATTATCTATAACAGATTTAGATATATTTTTCAACACACTGTCATTGCCCATTATGGCTTCAGGCAACTGAGCAGGCTGTCCAATCCAACTTGCCACGTACCCTCGGACTTCTAGTTTAGAATCACCAATAAGCACTTCAGTGAGCTCAGGAGAGTAATTACTGTGCAATAAGTTAGCGACATAGAGAGATAGGAATTGTTTCAAGCTCTTTTTAGCTTCTTTATTGTTCTGCAAGTACTGCATGCAACCCACTATGAACGGCGATGGAACCTTGCTCTCCAAAAACACACTCTCAGCTGTATTACGGTTTTCCATAAGATCATCGAAGAGTTTTTCTAAACATGCTTGTGTATTTTCATCCGAAATTTCAAAGTGTACTAATTGATTCCTTACAACATCAGTCAGGCTTTGAATATTTTCCAAAACATACTCTATAACATCTCCTATTAGAGATGGCGGATTGACTTTGGAGTTGCGAAGCGTGTATAGGATTAAATGGATCTCGTCTTCATCTGATTCAAAGATGGAAGTGTTTTTGAAGAATGTGTGGAGTGTTTCTTTTGCCTCTATCCATGTATATTCATCATCACTCATGTACACGTCTAGCATGATGAGAAACAGATCTTTAAACATCGCATTCTTCAGTGATATTGCTGAACTATCCAAAGTTAGCCACAAAGATACAATTTTAAATTTCAAAAGAGATGTTTGACCTTCAGACAATGTCATGGAATATTGTAATATATTTTTCATGCCTATATTACCCTCTAATGTCTCAAAATAAGCTGGGTGTATATCATTATAAAGCAGCAGCAAATCCAAAAGTGATATTAAAGCATCTGTATCACAGGGTTTAGCTAATTTATAACCAGGTGTGGACTCATCATTTTGCTTGTCAAGTATATTTTGAATCAATGTCACTATCATTTTTGGAGCAGGTAAATGCTTTGGAAAGAAATAGTCCAGTTTATTTCTCAGATCCATTGTTTGTGTTTGGACATCATCTGTGTCTAATATTTGCAGGTAACGTTTTAGTGTCTGTAGCATTTTAACTAGCACTTTAACACAATAGAGTGATATAACTTGATCCTTTCCAATATTTATTTGAATAAACTTCAGCAGGGGAACGGGGAGTGTTACAAATCTTACAAAATTTGCCACTTGGATTGGACTTAAATTCCTCATACGCGAAGTAAATTCTTCAGGCTTCAACTTATTCAGTAGTTTAATAGTGAACTGTGTAGTTCGTTCCCATATAGGCGAGTGTTGGGGCTCGAAGCTCTGTTCTAGGATGTGGATAATTGCTCTGTGCAAGTCGGGACACTTATAGATAATTTCAAGAATCACATCACACTCCTGTTCGTTCTCCCATGGCCTCTTCAAAGACTGCAAAGCTTTGTATAAATTCTGGTTCTTATTTATATCAGTTGTGCCCAGGGAATTGTCAACAAAATAAAGTCCCAGTTTATGGGAAGTAAATAAAGTCAGTATTATGTTAGATATAAGGTTTAAAATCTCTTGTCTCAAAGCAGTTTTCTCTTCATTACTCATCTCTGGAGGTCCTTTCCATGAGAATAATTTGAACATATTGTGTAACACTTGATGATTAAATGTCTTAAGCTTAAGTGTTTTGGAGACAAAAGTGTTGTCTATGACATTCTTTTTGAGAATGTTTAAAAACATCAATACTGCATCTCCTTCATCATGAACTAGGCCAGGTATGACCAAAGACAATAACCCTTGTTTTTCTAACAATGCTTTTATAAGAGGTAAATGACCATCGACAAGGAATGATGTCATGAAGTGTACAAATGCAGTCCTAACATTATCCTTTTCTTTATAATTTGCTTTCTCAACAACATGCTCCAGATGTTTGGGGGTCAGCGGGGCTTGATTGAGTACTTCCACTCCTAAGTCAGAGTTCAAAGTGACCATTGAGGTCAAAAGCTTAAGGATGATTTTCCTATGGCGCGGTCCTGAGTTTTCGCTAATCATGATCTCAACAGTTGACATGAAATTATTCAGGAAATACCTGCAGGCCTCTTCAGTGATGGTGATCAAGTGCGGAAGGGAGGATTGGACCTTTAGGATAATCAAGTGGAAGAGATGGAAGACCGGAGTGGCAAGGGTGAGGTTTTTCTTGTTGTCCTGGGTGAGCTGACGCAGTATCTCGTGGGAGTTACCGCCACTCTTAAGGTATTCAAGGATGTAGTCCACATCTTTGTCCGGGTCTAGACACACTTGGAGGAACTGGGTGAGAACTGAAATTGAAATTGTACAGGGTTATAGTTTTGACATAATTTGGTATAAGTTAAACAACACAGGATCTGAGTAAACTTTTAAGGATGTAAGATCAGAACTAAGATTATCCTGCATATTGCAGCGTGGTGTGTTCACTGTTTCTTAATAGCTCACAACAATATGATGTGCAATTCAGCTCCAGGAGCACAACTCCAAAATCTACATGCAAGGGAAAATACTCCATGCAAAAATATGAATCAAACAAGATATGAAGAAAACACCAATAAAATTGAGACTGTGCGGGTGAAATCGCAAGCCACAGCTAGTATTTCAATAGTTGTATAAATATATTCGTATTACATGTCCCTTATCTATAACTGGTGACAGTTACTGTTTCATAACCTCGAAAATATGACGAGTGTTCTGTTTGATATATATTTACATAAATGATAAATTAAAAGCAATCCTCTCACCCATTGTTTGCCCCTGTTTAGTAGCCAGCTCTTTGCGAAAGTGTTTAATGTCGAAGGCATGTCGTTTAGACGATTTTCTTCCAGTAACCGGGGCATCTTGATTTTGAGGTTGCTCCTCGCTCACATTTACACTATCTTCATCAGTTTTTGCCTTCTTTGAGTCGCTGTCTTTTTCGCTATCGTATTTTCTTTTTCCCATTTTAAGAATCTGCTCACATTTACTATTCAAGAATATAGTTCATGATAATTTTAGTAAATATAAACACGTGAGAATGTTTTCTTTTCGTGATCATTTGACAACTTTGACATGCGTTTGATTGGCATTAACTTGACAGCTAGATAAAATACCACAGACTGATTTACTATTAATAATTAATATAACAGATACTGTACCATAGTAAATATAAAATTGTATTACATAGACACAGATGTATTTTTTTTTTTGTGTTATTGCCTGTGACCCAATAGATGGGGTTTGAGTTTAGCAAAACATTTTACTTTCTCGTAAGACTCGTGGGATAGTGTGGAATGACAGAAAACTAGCTTACGAAGCATAATTAAGTATGGCAAACAAATGAAATTTCCTTAATGTATCTTTGTAGCAAAAGGTCAAGCTAGAAGGCAGAGTAGCCCTTAAAATATATGGTGGTCTGGGCGCTTGCTTATAATATAATATTATAAATAATAATATATAAAAAAATGCATTAAATTGTTTATTTATTTTTGAAATATTACATAATCTTAGTGAGTACTTACAATACATTGGTTATATAATATGTATAACAGTAGATGTTTCGAAAAATCATAATTTTATATTGTAATATAGGTAACTAGTTATGTTCATAAGATTATAATCAAAACTATAATATTTCAATAGTTGAACTGGAAGTCTGGCTCAAATTCGCGAATCTTGTCCAGCAATATATCAGCCAGGTTTTGCTGGCTATTATCTGAAAATATAATGTTTATAAATTATAATATATTCACGAAGAAAATGTTAAGAGACAATAATATTATTGTTTAAATGTACTGATTATTATGATAAGAAATCATTTTGTTTAAAAAACTTACCGTCAAAATGAACCAATTCACATTTATCTTTGTAAATGGGGTTCGCATCAATTAATGTGTCAAGTGCCTGAGTGAAGTCAGCTACCTCCTCCTTAATGTCAATGTTCTCAAACACTGCAATGAAAAATATCAATTAAACAAAAAATAAGTAAAACTCTTAATTATAATATAAGGGAATTAAAAATTTTGAGTTGAACTAGATCAAGACATAAGTGCTTTGTATTTTACTGTAGAATGAGCTCAACAATTCTTTGAATATTTTCGAAACTCTGAATGCCTTACTAAATTAAAGTTTTGTATGGCCTAACATAATGTTTTGTATACCTGGCGCTAGCATAGGGTTCCTGTTAGCCAAGTAGAAGGTGTGCAGTGGAGTAGCGCACTCCGCGGCTACGTAGACGGATGCCCGTCCCGGTCGATGAATCTGGTACACATGAGCGCTGTATGTGCGCTGCACATCGCCTGCCGCATTCCTTACTATTGTTTTCAATGGCTAAACAATACAAAACTTCTTTATATAGGTACAGAAAATGGCATACCTAATTATTTTAATATAATGCAAAAAAAAATCTGCCCTCGGGCGTAGTCTATGGTAATAAGATACCATAGACAAAGAAAAATATTTAAACTTAAGCTGCGACATGTTTTTCCTTCCACATCGAGAACAGAATTCGCTAAATGCTATTACAAAAAAATTATGCGAAATTAATTCGGGCTACTAACCTGAGCGTACTCCAGACTGGCTAAGGTCTTATTCGACTTGTTGTACCGCTGGAGATCTGTTGCACAGTATAGGGACTTGGTGATGATGATAAAGATCTTCTTCACCGGGAAGTGTATCCCTAACTCCAGTTCGCTCATGCGCATATTCTCTACCAAACCGCGGGCGTCAGGCCCTTTACTCGGGAGGATGTAGTTCAGATACCCCTCGAAGAAACTGCACGCCATGCCTGTTCCGTATGACATTCTCGCTGCTTGCTAGAACACAATAAAATTATGTGCAATAATTCAATGGCAAGTTTCAATGCAAAAATGAGATTTAGTAGGCAATTTTCTTAAATATAGATACTTAAACCTGATATGACTGCACTATCGGTAGGTACCTTCTACAAATTTATCTAGGTACTAATAATTAGGTACCAAGGTACCAACGTACAAAAACTTGAAGTCGAAAATGTCTAGATTCCAAATGGCGTTCATTCCACTATAGGTAAAACCCACCCTAATGTGTACCCCCATATATTTCGCTGACCACTCATAGCTTACACTTAAACGTAGCTATAATAAGCTAAGTTACACACTCGGCATGATGTAACAGGCAATTGTTTTTAGCTCGACATAAAGAGACTCAACGTAACGCCACTCGGCGTAAAGGGACTCGGCGTAACGCCACGCGAAGTAAAGCAACTCGGCGTAACGCCACTCGGCGTAAAGCGACTCGGCTTGGATGGAATCGACGACAGGGGAATAATTTGTAAAAACCTTCTTTTGAACAAACTTACTGACTCACCGTTCCATATGCGAAAATGCAAGCGAGGAGTAGAAGACAGGATTTCCCGACCATTCTCGTAGCAGCAAGAAATTTAAACAAATATCTTCAATTATTCGAACAACTTGCCCAAAAGCAGCTCGGGAATGCCTACCAGCTATCTGTTCGTTGTGAACTTGTAGATAACAATGATACTACAGCCGGTCGTTCTGCTTTTATAAGCGTGGGTGGCGTACGAACAGTCATCATTCGGCATAAACAACAGCGGCTTCTGTATAACTATGATCTCTTTATAATTCTGAATTCTACGAAACACGAGCTAATTATTAAGTAAGTATTCCTTCTAATGATAAAGGTTCAGGTAATAGACACATTAAAACCTTTTAATTAAAGTTAGGGATCGTAAGCTAAGTAAACGGCAAACCTTCCGAGAAGAAACGGTAAGAAACAGCCAGGCCTGATGAAGAAACCTACATTTCATAAACAAAATAGGTGCCTAGGTAAGTATAAATATTATATTATATAATTAATATAGACACTGTACAATACCTACACATGATTAAAATATAGTCTTAAATATAGTCATAAATGAAATAATATGCTTGGTTAGAGCCATGTTGTTTGTAGACAAAATGTTTAACATTTTATTAATATTTACATACCCAAAATGGGTGATGGGTGAAATATTCTATGGACCTTTTATGTTAAACAACATCTCTTGTAACCATGTTTCATGTAAAAAAATAATTTTTATTCTAAAACTTTCAAGTAAAAAATAATTTGAAAAATGATAGGCACTGGGTCGCTGTGGGTTCGATGTCCGCGTGAGACTAATAATGTATACAATTTAATGAAAAATATTTGTCTTGAGTTTGTTAATATTTAATAAATAGCTGTCTTCCGCGTAGACTTAATTACATGGGTTCATTTGAATAGATGAAGCTTTAGTAGCTTTTGTATCATCAGCTATCTGTCAGTGAAAGTCCCATTAAAATTGGTCCAGGCAGACGGACATACAGAGAATATATTTTTTTAAATTGTATTTGTCATGTTTCAGTACCGTATACTTTAATTATGCATTTAGTGAAAAGCGGTTAATTTGAAATTACAAACAGACATTTCAATTTTATTTATTTGTATAGATATAGACGGGGAAGTACCTATGCATATGAGATTACTTTTAATGTGAGCGTGAGAGTACAATATAGATACCTTTTTTTTTTTTTTTGTTGACGAGGGGGAAACCTTCAAAAGGTCCCCGACCGCCCTGGGAGAGGCAGATCGGGGTATGTGGGATTCTCCGGTGGCCATCCTCAGTGCTCAGGGGGGACTCCGGGTACTCTGATAGAACGCACCGGTGTCCCCCCACACTTTGCCGGGGCACATCCCCGGGGCAGCTGTGACGCCGCCCCTGGAGACCTCGCTGTGCAAGGCAGCGCGAGCCACATCGCGCTGCCACCTTCCCGGGCCCTTTGCTCGGTGGTCAAAGCTCCCACCCCGACCACCGCCAGCAGGCCCTCCGGCCCCCTTTTAGTCGCCTCTTACGACAGGCAGGGGATACCATAGCCATATTCTTAGACCTTGGCTATTGGGTGGACAATATAGATACCTACATTATCGATCCACCTTCGTACCTACTATGTTGGTGCTAAGATTGAATAGACAAACAGCGTAAAGAAATAAAAATTAGGTATCCCTATTATTTTAGGTAATATTTACTTTGTTTATTTTAATTTAATTTACTTTAATGCTTAAAATGCTTGCTTTATGAAAGATATTTAAGCATTAAACGATAAAGGTTTAACTAGCTTGTAAGGCTGAGGCCTTACAGTACTAAGCATGGACATATTTTATTCTCCAAATATGTGTAAGTACCCAACTATCAGTTTTGTTTGATAGCCATACTATTTACTTAAAACACAAACTTCCTTTGCTGCTATAAAGAGGCCTTTTTAATATCAAAATGTTTTCGCAGAATTTGGTTTGATAATAAATACATTGTTTACTTAATAAATATTTTGTTGAGGAGCTCGTGGCACAGTTGCTATTGCGCATATCATTCGATCAGCGAAGTTAAGCAACCCTAAGCCTAGCCAGTAATTGGATGGGTGACCGCCCGAGTTCCCTCCGTGCCTCGGAGAGCACGTTAAGCCGTCGGTCCCGGTTGCCAATTTATCATCTTTGGCAATCGTTACAGGTCAGTCGGAGGCCTAAAATAGACTGACAACTAGTTTAACCCAGATCACAGATTTTCCTCGTTAAAGGGGTTGCGAAGGTCAGATGGCAGTCGCTTCGTATAAAAATCAGGTGATCAGCCACATCGGGTTGAATCAAGTGCCGACCCCAACAATGTATGGGATAAAGCCAGGGTGATGATGATAAATATTTTGTTCATTTATCAACTTACAAGGAAATTGTTAGCCTAAGATGCACGGAAGGAATTCAAATAAATAACTGTCGGGTGTCGATAATACAGCTATGTAAGAATTAATACCAGCGTATTGAACTGAAATTTGAAAAAATAACTAAATCATATACAGAGAAATAAATTTGAAAAACTGTCTGCAGTTTAAAATCAGCTTTTCGAAATAAAGACGGTCAAGGTACCTACTTAGAGCAATAATGCAATGAAACACACAATTATTAATAATTTCTTTAATATTCCTTTCAAATAACAGCAAATAATTTATTTGGTATTCATTCTCCATTTCGATTCGTACAAAAATATTGAAGAAGGAATTAATTTCTACCATAATAGTAAATTCACAACAGTTATCTTAAAAAACATCGTAACAAAATACTTAATGCCTATCATATGGATGCAGATAAGCAATAATGTGTCAACCCGCATAAACTTGGTTTTGAGAAAATGGCGTCTTAAGATGATTGTATTCGTGATTTAAGATTTGTTTTATATTGTTAAATCCGTGATGCATTATCAAAATATATCAAAACCTTTGAATTTGACTTTTTGTGGGTTGACACATTATTGCTTATCAGCATCCATATAAGCATGAGTAAATATCTTATCTGTAGGTATTATTTATAAAAAAAATATTTTCGGAATGCTGCCAGCATTGAATATGAGCCTGTCTCTGTTAAGATATCGAGCTACGTATCCATTGCCATTCTAAAAAACAATTTTTTTAAACATCCACAATTCACTAATATATATAACGATTCACAAATATTATTGCAACACGTTTTTAAAATAAGGTAACTACAGACGCAGGGTAAAGCTTGTAGCTTTACCCTGCGTCTTCACCCGCGTCCATTTATTGAACAAAAATTAAATTCTAACATTTGTCGTGCTCCTTTAAATGGGATCATACAACTTAAGTAAATTATTTTGTTGACTTACGTAGAAACATTATCAATAAGATAGATATAATTTGTAACTTCTAAATTGAGCCCAATTTCCATATCAGCTCCCAGGGGCCATTCAAATATTACGTAAGCGGATTTTTTACAATTATTAACCCCCACCCACCTTCCCCACGTTAGCAAAAGTAAGCAAACCTCTCCCCGCCATGTTTATGGTAATCATTGACACCTATTTGCATTTTTCTTTTAATGTATTCTGGTTTATTATATTGATTCGTAAGCAGCAGTTAGCAAATAGGCTTAAGATAGAAGAATTACATATAAGCACATAATATTAATTTGCGTCAAATCGTTCCTTTCCTTTCCTTTATTTATTTAATGGCGATGAGCTTAAGTAAAACTATTCCGTCAATGTCAAGTGATTATTGAGAAAAATATCCTGTAAATTGTTAAAAATATGTGGAGGAACCCATTGGATTCCTCGCTGTCAAGATGGTAGATCTAGATCTAGATGATATATCGCGAAATCGTTATTCGAATTGAAACCAAATAATAGACTGACAGAAGAGATTTAAACAAGTGACGTTTAACTCGCGATAGTTTTCAAGCATAGACAATTTGCGGATTACTATTTTTGTAAAAAAGTAAATAATAACTGCTGACGTAATCACGATATCGATCCCACCCACCACGTCTTCAAAAATAAGCAAAGCAAGGCCCCAGCCCTCAAGCTCTTTCGTAATACTTGAACGAAAGCGTTAGGACAACAGGATTAGAAATCAGATATTGAATGAAAATGAAAAATATTCATTCGGTTTGTACCTTGGTAAGGCACTTATCTATATCGAATATTTTCAGACCAAATGACTTGAGTTCGGATCCTACAAGGGTGAATAATTATGGCATAATTTTTTATACTTAAGGCACTGTATTTCGCATTTATTTATCAACTATCAACATTCTAAATTATTCAAAATTGGTTAGAAAATATACGAACACGAGGCGGGACTGGAACCCACGACCTCTGCAAACCGTGCAGTTGCTCTGCCAAGTGAGCTAAATGTGTGTCATACATAAAAACAATCTAATAACTATCAACGTCATACATGATCATACATTGGGCACATAAATGCTAATTTGATTTCAAATTTACACACATTGACAAAAATATCGAAACAATATGAAATTAATATTATGTTATTCGCCGCATAGAAATCAATTATTTCAAACATACATATTTTAAAAGTGCAGTAAGAACTAAGGGTCTCCGAAGGGGTAAGCAGAAGTGTAATAACAACACCCATATTTCACCGAATATGATTAAGTACCAACGTGACAGAGGGTGAGTCCATCGCCGTCTCAGGCACTATACATACGTACAACGAGAATTCTCAATTTTAAACATATATCCCGTTACTTATAAATAAATCACTGGTGATTAATTGCTAAGCAACAGATTGGCAGAGTTCTAACTTAAAAGTTTTTCTATCTTATATAGTATAAGTTACTCCTTGTAATATTAGCTATCTGCCAGTGAATATCCCGTTGAAATGTGTCCAGCCGTTGCGGAGATTAGCCGGAACAAACAGACAGACAAAAAATGTAAACACTTATATTCTTTCATATACATTTAGTGATAAGCTGTTATTTAGGAGTTACAAACAGACGCTACAATTTTATTTATCTGTATAAATGTATAGATTTATGACGCAATTTAATTTGTTATATATTTTTTTATAGTAATATAATCATTTAATTCTAATGTTGTATATTTAATAGTGAATAAGTAACACATGTAACTTATATATACTTAAACTTAAGTATAAATGCAAAATAAAAAAAAAATTAAATGGGTTAGAAAACCTTTGCTAACCATCAAATTAATTAAAATAAAATTATGATACTCTCATACAAATAAAAAAAAATCAGTAGGACTCGAACCTATGACGAATAGCTTAACCATCAGACCAAACATAGCAATTACAACAACATAAAAGATTGACTGAGATTTCGGACTGACTATAATTATTGTAAATATTTGATCAGCGCCCCTACTTCCCCACTGCTCAACTCAAATTGCTCAACTCCAGCAAGTTGAGCAGTGGGTAAATCTTCTGATGTAACCACTGCTTAACCAGTCGAGAAATAAGATATTAGCAATAGACTTAAAAAAAAAAATTTTCTTTTTTCGCTGTCTGTCCAAATAGTTGAGCTATAGAGCATAAAATGTTTGGTAATACAAACAATGTCCTACTGCTCAACTGCTCACCTAGTTGAGTGAATTTAGTTGAGCAGTGGGACAGAAGCGTCTATAGCGAGTGTCTACGGAACTAATGACTGAGATGGATCTCGGTGAGTTTAGTTCTGAAGAGGCGCTTCAATTTGACACAAATGTCATGTAATATTAAATAAACGTCATGAAACTATTTTACAAGAGGCAGGAGTGCCAAGGTTGAGTGGTTGCGAGCAGGTATCAGTGTCGTTCCTGTTTCCGTTTGAGGATAATGTTCTCAAAATCAGCTTCCAGTTCGCGCACCTTGTCTAACAACACATCAGCCAGGTTCAACTTCTTGTTGGTGTCTGAAAATAATTGTCATTACTATTATATATATATATGCTCACTTCCAGTAGGGTCCCCGAAGGGGTAAGAAAAGGTGTTATAACAACAACACTGTATTGGGGATTTGAACCCCTTTGCAATAAATGTAAGTTCTCACAGCTTTTCACGTTTATTTTTATTATACACCTCAGCGTAGCACACGACATCACATGACACCATTCCAGAATATAACAAAAGAGCGTTATATAAATACACTAGCGGACGTCCCGCGGTTTCACCCGCGTAGTTCCCGTTCCCGTGGGAGTAATGGGATAAAATATAGTCTTTGCGACTATAATTTGAGATTTAAACTATCCTATCTCTCAAGTTGGATCGAACTGCACATGGTGTGCGTATAATCGGTTAAGTGGCTTAGGAGTCCATTGAGGACAAACATTGTGACACGAGATTTATATATATTAAGATTTGAATAGACGTCTATATTATCTATGGCGTTACAACACCCAATTTTTCAATCAAAGTTCCTTGCATCAGATTCCCGTGTCCCAAGTATTTTTTGTTTGATCAAGTATCGCGTATGTGTCATATGTCATAGTTGAATGTAATCCAACTGACTGTCAAAGTGTATGATGACCAGCTTCCCCTCGTAGGCAGGGTGCCCGTTGACGATGGTCTCCAGCGTCGTGGAGAAGTCTCTCACCACTGCCTCCACGTCGATGTGCTCCAACGCTGTGTAAACAATACATTGATCTAAGTATTTAACTTCAAATTTAATGTGGCGAATAATTTTATGTATTATATATAGCCGTGGTGGCCTTGGGGTTAGAGCAGTCGCCTGCTACGCAAGCGAAGCAAGTTCGAATCCCAACGGGGCCTGTACCTATGAGATTTTCTAAAAAAACTTATGTATAGTGATTTCACACCACGTGCATCGTGAGGAAACCTGCATATTTCTGAGAATTAATTCAAAGACGTATGTATAGTGCCTGAGGCGGCGATAGACTCACCATCTGTCACGTTGGTACTTTAATCAAAATCGGTGAAAATCGGGTGTTGTGATAACAACACCTCTGCCTACCCCTTCGGGGAATACAGGCGTGAGCATATGTATGTATGTATATATACAACAGACACTGTTGTCTGTGTGTGTGGAACAAATTGTAGGGAGATATAGAACCGTAGAGTTATGATCACTTTCGTCAGAGGCGCTTCAAATCGACACACTATGAATGAACGTGTTTGAGTGCGGCGTTATGTGGCGATCAGTGCATTCACAGTGTTTGAGTGCAGTGTTATGTAGCGATCAGTGCAGTTGCCGTGTATAACCGCGCCCTATGTAGCGATTGATGCTGTTACCGAACCGTGTTCGAGTGCAGTGTTGTGGAGGATCAGTGCACTCACCGTTGTCGAGAGCAGTGTTATGAGGTGGTCAGTGCATTCATCGTATTCGAGTGCAGTGTTATGAGGTGAGCAGTCCACTCACCGTGCTTGAGTGCGGCGTTGTGCATGGCGCGGTGGAGCGTGTGTATGGGCGTGGCGCACTCGGCCGCGACGTAGACGTCGGGGCGGCCGGCCGCGCGGCTGATCTTGTACACCGAGTTGTGGTACACGCGGCCCTTCACGCCCGCCACGTCCTTCGACACCGCCGTCATCGACTGTGGAATTACACATGCTTCATGATACTTTCATGACGAATGGCTAACATTCACGTCATACTAGTGAACAGGTGCTGCAAAAGTAAAAATTCAAAATATATTTATTTGATTAGACCTCTTACAAAGTACTTTCAAATCGTCAGAAGGACACAAAATACATTATACATTATTATAAATGTTACCAACGGGATCGGAAGGTTGCTTGTATTGAGAAGAACCCGGCAAGAAACTCAACAATTACTCTTTTAAAAAATATATTATACAATGTTTTTGGTTACAGTATTTATATCTCATGAATATAAGCCCATGGACACAGTTCAAATGCTCAATTGTCAAATATAATAACTAAGATATTACAAATATTTGTGAGCGTGGGCATTGAAAAACCTCGTAATTTTTAAAGAGGTTAGTCTTCCATCGTGTCTAATATATTTATATAATCTTACAATACATAAAGATTCGTTAGATTTGGTGTCCTTAGAAGCCTAATTATTGCTTGAAAGTAGTGCCACCTACGTTCCGAGCGGAGAAGGAATTTAAATGGGTACAAGTAGTGAAAATATCCCCACTAACCTGACAAGCCTCTAAGCGAGCGACATCTTCCTTCTCAGATATGTTAAACTCCTTCAAATCCGGGGGGCAGTACAGGTTCTTGGTAATGATGAGGAACAGCTTCTTCACTGGCAAGTCTACGCCGTGGGTGTTCTCGTACGAGCGGACGTTCTCCTCGAAGCCGGCCAAGTCCGTCCCCTCGTTGGGGATTATGTGCACTAGGTACCCTTCGAAAAAACTGCACGCCATGCCGGAGCCATAGCTGATGTTCGGTAAAACGTTAACCTGAAAACAATCATATTAAGTATTTATCTACTAGCTATGCCCTGCGGCTTCCCCCTATTTAATTTCCAGCCAGCAACAAACAGACGACAGTGAAAATAAACCATTTTTGTTTAACGCGTTCACTGCTAACGACGCGCCTGCGCGTTTATCCGAACTTTCCTATATGCTAACGACGCTTATGTGAGTCCATACAAATTTCTGTGCCTTCACTGTGTGCTAAAGCCGACTCTGCGCGTCTATTGTTTAAATAAGACCAAATTGTAAGGGCCCTTACCCACCTTGCTATATAGAACAGATACGGAATTTGCCTACATGAAATTTAGTGAACATATCAAAGCCAATTACACAGGTGGAGCTTAGGTAGGTAGGTGGATATGTACCGACCCTTTTCCTTTTCGCATGTTTTTATTGCCTGTCGTAAACAAGCGAGTGTTTTATGACCTGCCATAACAATATTCAAACGCGCAGAAGCGCCGAATAGCACTGGGGAATATGTTACGTGGACGCTATGTTGAGGTTTTAGCACAGAGCGAAAGCGTATTTGTACAACGATATGCGTTTGACGCACTGGTGTAAGGTCCGATTGTGTAGCACACGGTAATGACTTTTTATTTAGCTCTAGCAGTGAATGCGTTAATGTGATTACCGTATAATCCTACTTTCATATGCATTTAAAGTAAAGACACTTCAATTGTATTTATCTGTACAGATAACAAAGCCTAAACTTCTACTAGTCATACTTGTGAACGGGTGCTGCTTATGGGAACTGGTCATCTAAAGCTACACAATTATATGTAGTACCTATTTTTTGAGTAATTACTGAGTTTCTTGCCAGGTTCTTCTCAGTAAAAGCAATCTTCCGAACCTGGCGGTAGCATGTATAATCCTGTATAATCTATCATATATGTAGTTTGGCGTATTTTACCAAACAATAATAAAAGTATGATAAACGTTTAAATATATTTACTTCTTTTAGTTTCTTAACAACACAATACAATTATAAAAATACTACTCCTGTTGTTCGTCGTTCACGTCTTTCCATCGTCTTTCTTATCTGTCATTCTCTCTTCTTTTTAATTTTCAACTTCCATTTTTAACTTCTTAAACATTGCCTTTCACTATCGCATACAAACTCATTTCATCAATTCCACATAAATAATGTATAATCTTCATAGTATTTTTCAGAAAGGTCAAATTCAGAGCACTCGTAACCGAAGGAAATGTATGAAGAGATGCATGAATGTGGATGATGCTAAATAAGTGTGTAAGGATCGTAGCAAGTCTCTGCCTACCACTGTGGGATACAGGCGTGAGCATGTATGTATCTTATTGAATTTGAATTGAATAAGCAAAATACTCACACTATAATACAAAGGAGCAGTCGCGTGCTACGCAAGCGACGCAATTTCGAATCCCAGCGGGGCCTATACCAATGAGTTTTTCTAAAAAAACTTATGTACAGTGATTGCACACCACGTGCTTTACGGTGGAGGAAAATATCGTGAGGAAACCTGCATATTTCTGAGAAGTAATACAAAGACGTATGTATAGTGCCTGAGACGGCGATATACTCACCATCTGTCACGTTGGCACTTAATCATCTTCGGTGAAAAGTGGATGTTGTGACAACAACACTTCTGGGAATACAGGCGTGAGCATATGTATGTATGTACTCACACTATCTAAATACTTGACGAATAGATGCGCGATGAACAAAATGAGGAATTCCTCTCCAAACAGCCTCTCCACGCTGTGATAGTAGACAGTGGCCGCAGCGGCGATGAAGGCTAAGATGTACATTTTACATTTGACAGCCAACTTGTAGATATCAGGGTGTTCCTTAAATTGCAACATTCTATGCGCAAGCATACAGGCCTCTTGCGAGCCGCGGATCAGAAGGAAGTAAATTACGTAACGAGCTGGAAATTAATCAAATGCTAATTAATATTATGCAACTAAGATGAAGAGACGGGGTTAGGGCAGGCGCCTGCTCCGCAAGTTCGAATACCAGCGGGGCCTGTACCAATGAGTTTTTCTAAAAACTTATGTACAGTGATTTCACACCACTTTATTTACGGTGAAGGAAAACATCGTGAGGAAACCTGCATATATCTGAGAAGTAATTCAATGACGTATGTAAAGTGTCTGAGACGGCGATGGACTCACCATCTGTCACGTTGGCACTTTTTTATTTATTTTTATTTATTTATTTATAGTTAATTATTACGGACATACCAATTACAATAATTAACATTGACATTTTAGAACAGGGATCTTATGCCTTATAAAATATACACTTATAAAATCGTGGATACTCTCGCATACTTAACCTCACAGAATCTCAAACATTCAGACAAAATATACTTCCATGCATCCGCGAACAAATCACATTCAGGGTTGGCATCTAGGAGGGCATTGAGCATGGTCAGGGTATGGCACACCGGAGACTGGACCCTGGCTACAGTACGGCAGGTCGGCTGAACGAACAATCTGTGCCGGCTACTGGGTCGATGGCGCAGGTAATTGTTGGGCACGAATAGCCGACAGAAAAGTTCATGGAGCTCGGAACTGTCAATAAGCCCTCGAAGGATCTTACAAGCGACAATTAGCTGATCCAGACCTCGGCGTACCTCTAGAGAGTTCAATCCCAGCATACCCAACAGAAAATTGGTAGGATACATATAGGGATAGTTTTTATATATCTTTTTATACAAAAACCTGACAAAAGTTTTCTGGACTTTTTCGAGCGCTAGTATTTGGGACGCTGAATGCGGGTTCCAGACGCAGCTACTAGCCTCTATCTTACTCCGAATCAGGGACGTGTATAAAATCTTTACTACTAGTGGGTCTTGGAAGTCCCGCGAATTCCTTAAAACGAAGCCTAAACGCCTGAAAGATTCCCTACAAAGGGCGGCAATATGATCTCGAAAAGTAAGACCACGATCGAAGGTCACTCCTAGATCTTTTATGGTGGATACACTTAATCATCTTCGGTGAAAAGTGGGTGCTGTTATTACAACACCTCTGCCTACCTTATCGGGGAATACAGGCGTAAGCATATGTATCTGTATGAAGAGCCGTGATGGCTTTGGAGTTTGAGCAGGCGCCTGCTCCGCATGCGACGCAAGTTGGAATACCAGCGGGGCCTGTGCCAATGAGTTTTTCTAAAAACTTATGTATAGTGATTTCACACCACGTGATTTACGGTGAATGAAAACATCGTGAGGAAACCTGTATGCACCATGTATAGTGCTTGAGACGGTGATAGACGCACCATCTGTCACGTTGGCATTAAATCATGTTCGGTAAAAAGTGGGTGTTGTTATTACAACACCTCTGCCTACCCCTTCGGGGAATACAGGCGTGAGCATATGTATTAACAACTAAGCTGACCAACAAAAGGTCATGGATGAAGGAGACTTGTTCTGGGTCCTTTAAGGATGCAAGACAGATTGATTTCACATCTTCACTTTATTATGCAGCTGTGCCCCGCGGTTTTACCCGCTTAGGATGAGCAATAAAAACGATTATACTAAGATTTTGATTTTAACCCGCACAAACAGTCAAACAGATGATTTTTTTATGTACGTACCGTGTATACCTTAACATGCATTTAATGAATGTTAATTTTGAACTACAAACAGCAGCTAATGCCACAGTTGCTATTGCGCATATCGGTGCTCGATCAGCGAAGTTAAGCAACCCTAACCCTAGACAGTAATTGGATGGGTGACCGCCCGAGTCCCTCCGCGCCTTGGAGAGCACCTCAAGCCGATACTAGTTGTCAATTTATCATCTTTGACATTAACCCAGATCACAGATTTTTCTCGTAAAAGGGGTTGCGAAGGTCAGGTGGCAGTCGCTTCGTATAACAATCATGTGATCAGCCACATCGGGTTGAATCAAGTGCCCAACAATGTATGGGATAAGGCCAGGGCGGTGATGACATAACATTTTGCATATGTATAGATGTACAAAATATATAAAAGATATCTTCCAGTGTGGTCTTGAATGTTATGACACCATTTAGTATGCGTAGGGGTATCTAACAGCTCATAGTGTAAAAGCCGGGTTCAGCCTGGTAACGTAAGGAGGGGTCTGACAGGCCAGTCGCTGGGGGGGTCACGGCGAAGCATGTGAAGACGTATCACGTGCACCCCCCCACTTAGCGACTTGGAGGAACACCGTGGAGTTTAGTCGGTGTGAGTCCGACATAACCCTTCCGCTGCCCCCGCGGCGGTTGGTGTATACATAACGGATTCTCCACGTTAAAAAAAAAAAAAAAGGGGTATCTAACAGCTGAACCGCATATCAAATTATACGCACTAGTTGTAGAATATAATCGTAAAGTTTTTCCGGTAAGTAATAAAAATATATATTGCCTCCTAATTTGGTTTCAATATCAACGTTAATGTATTACTTAATATATATACAGTACGTGCAGAAGTACTGACTTATTGTTTCGTATTAATATAGCAACCAGCATTGAATTCAATGAAAAAATATTTATTCAGTCACTTATCATAGTCGAAGAATTTACCACCGTTTCGGAAACTAGCCTTCTGAGAATGCTCTCTTCGAATGGTTCGATGAGCTGATGAAACCGCCTTCAAAATGAGAACCATCAAATATAGCATCAAACATAATTTTATTTCTCTCATTTTGAATTCGGGCCGGGTTCGAACCCGTCTGCTAATTAAATTATGTAGAAGATTTGAAGCTACTTACCAACGATGGCAGGCCATGTGTGTCTGTTCTCGAGATCCACGTTTGGTGAAGCTAACAACAGACAAAACAAAAAAGTTATTAGTGAATGTAGTATTTTTTTAGATAACATAATTAATACGATAGGTGCACAAGACGAGTGGTCAAGTTTACTTGCAAATTAACAATGGATAACGAAACAAGGAGTAGGTTCAAGTTTCCATCGAGTCAACTCTCGACTCGATCTGGCGATTAAATAATCGATAAATTCGATGCAAGCGATTGGCTCGAGTTGCGCCGAATCTAGCCGAATGGAATCGCTCGTCTCGCTCGATGAACGTCCGTTTTTTAACGTAACCCATACAAAATGAGGAAAACTTAATCGATAATTCTCGTCATACTTGTGAACAGGTGCTGCTAGTGGGGGCTGGTCATCTCAAGCTACACAATTATTCGTAGTTCTTATTTTTAGTTAAAAATTTTTTTTATATCGTCTTTGGTGCACTGGAACTGTGTCCATGGGCTTATATATATTTTTTATGATTTATATTGTATTATTCAAAGCCGTAAATTTTTCTTTTAAAGAGTAATTACTGAGTTTCTTGACAGGTTCTTCTCAGTAAAAGCAACCTACCGAACCTGGCGGTAGCATGTATAATCCTATGTAATCGGGTCTTTCTGACGATTTGAAAGTACTTTGTAAAAAGTCTAATCGAATAAAGATATTTTTGATTTTGATATAGTCAACGATAAAGCATGTCGAAACCTATATGTGGTGCTCTAGACGCGAGTCGGATTCGTTACCATCGATCGCGATTAAAAACAATCGCAATGCATCGAGAACAATCGCGATTAACCTCTCGCGATCGCTCATCCCTAACAATGGGGTCTGGCTCAGCCTGGATGCTGTGAGTATGTAATAAAATCACACAGGTTGTATAAGTTATACGATACGTTTGTTTTCGTGTCAGTAAACTGTACAGTCGGCAAATATATATTGTGAATTGTTGCGAACAAAAATTTATATGCGTTATGTAGTGACAAGCTTATGGCCGCGTGCAATATACTTGTCTAATACATATACATACGCTCACGCCTGTATTCCCCGAAGGGGTAGGCACTGGTGTTGTAATCACAATGCCTACTTTTCACCGAAGATGATTAAGTGCCAACGTGACAGATGGTGAGTCTATCGCCTTCTCAGACATTTTAAAAGCACGTGGCGTGAAATCACTGTACATAAGTTTTTTAGAAAAACTCATTGGTAGAGGCCCCGCTGGGATTCGAACTTGCGTCGCTTGCCTAGCAGGCGACTGCTCAAACCCCAAGGCCACCTCGGCTCGTCTAATACATATAATTCTCGTGTCTATCTATTTTTCATACCCCTAAATGATCTCACTACTATTTATATTATAAAGACTAGCTGTGCCCTGCGGTTTCACCCGCGTAAAATTAATTTAATACCCGCGGAACCCTAAATGTTAAAAAGTAAGCCTAAGTTACTCCTTGTAATATTAGCTATTTGCCAGTGAAAGTCCCGTTAAAATCGGTCCAGCCGTGCCAGAGATTTACCGGAACAAACAGACAGACAGGCAGACAGAGAAACATTTTGAAAATTAGTTATTTAAAGTCAGTATCGTATATACTTTCCTATGCATTTAGTGTGAATCTATTATTAAAGAATTACAAACAGACACTTAAATGTTAATTTATCTGTATAGATATAGATGATGAGTTTGTTGCGAATAAATATAAAATTTAACAGAAACGGAAGAATTACTAAGTAACATGTTTTCAGATTTTATTTTTAATCCTACGCGGTGCTAGTAGGTATAGAGTATATGAGTCTGAGTGTACACATAAGCCCCCATCAGCACCTAACAGCCGACCATAAACATTCAAACAAAGGGCTGGTTCAGCCCCTTATCGGAGACATTACTTCCAAATGCCTAGTCCACTTCATAGAAATATTTATGTGGAATTGATGGAATGAGTTTGTATGCGATGATGAAAGGCAATGTTTAAAAACTTAAAAATGGAAGAGGGAAATAAAAAAGGAGAATGACAGATAAGAAAGACGAGGGAAGATGTGAACGACGAAAAACAGGAGGAGTATTTCATTTTTATTTTATTGTGTTGTAAAGAAGACGAAAAGACGAAGTGAAGATATTGCAACGTTTATTATACTTTTATTATTAAAAAAATACCCCAATCTACATTTATGTACAAACAAACATACACGCCTATATTCCCCAAAGAGGTGTGCAGAGGTGTTGTAATAACTGCCAGTCACATTGACACATAATCATGTTCGGTGAGTCTATGGCCGTCTCAGACACTATACATACGTCCTTGAAATACTTCTCAGACATAATATGCAGGTTTGCTCACGATGTTTTCTTTCACCGTAAAGCACGTGGTGTGAAATCACTGCTAATAAGTTTTAAGAAAAAGTCATTGGTTACTGGCCCCGCTGGAATTCGAACTTGCGTCGCTTCCGTAGCGACTGTTGGGAGTCGCTGCACAATTTCACATCTTATTATATCTTTAAACGAGCAATTCTTGTATACATATATATAATCGGAATCTCGGAAATGGCTCCAACAATTTTCCATGTAGGGGGTTTCAGGGGCAAAAAATAGATCTAGCTAGTTTTCATTTATTGAAAACATCTTTTTGACCATGTGTTCAGGCACTGAAAAACTCATACAATATCATTACAATGCGACAGCAAATTTCGCCGACATCTGTCAAGTTATGGTAGCTCAGACGTGAGGCTTCCAGCTTACGGTGCGATAACGAAACTAGAGTACCACGGTTCGAGACTGACGTTCACCGGTTTTTTTTCCTTTTTTGAAACCGAGTCGGTCAGCTCGGTCAACCAGGTACTACTAATGGTAGGCGGAGACGCTAGCGAGTATAGATAACGAAAACGGTGGCAAACCCGTGATAGGGGTATAGGGCCTTCACTACTCCCGTCCCATACATTCGTAAATTCCTCGACATGCATAAGTGCCTTATCAGGGCTTAACCGAATAAATCATTTTCATTTTCATGAGCACTGGCAACCTTACTCACCACAAGAACACATACTACCTCTGGGAGATAAGTTGTGATTTGATTAGAGTTTTATGAATACAAACTTAGGTTCCACAGTCAACAAGAAATATAATATCTGTCTGTCTGTGTCCGCAGGCTAATTCAGAAACTCTTGATACTAATTAATTGCTTTTATTTTTAAAAATGAGTTTTTCTAAAAAACTTATGTACAGTGATTTCACACCACGTGCTTTACAGTGAAGGAAAACATCGTGAGGAAACCTGCATATGTCAGAGAAGTAATTCAAAGACGTATGTATAGTGCCTGAGACGGCGATAGACTCACCATCTGTCACATTGGCACTTAATCATCTTCAGTGAAAAAGTGTTGTGATAACAACACCTCTGCCTACCCCTTCAGGGAATACAGGCGTGAGCATATGTATGTTTATTTTTAAAATTGCTTTTATTTGCCAATTTTGTCATGAATAGTGTAAAGTGAATTTAATTGTGTAGGTGCCGTCACCGAGTTGTGAGCTCTCAGCGAAAATAGAAGAATATAGTAGTAATATTATTAGACAGACAGGGCCAGACTAATAATATTACTACCGCACCATTGTGTATCATTTAACTAAATGTGGCTATTGATATATTTCAATAATAATACATCTAAAATTAATACTTATACCTTGTGCATCATAAGGAAAAATATTCAATAAATTAATTCAAATAAATTACACTTAATCCATCATCATCCTGCCCCTTGTTACATATAGTAAACTAGCTGTGAGCTGCCATTTTACCCCTTGTATTTTATTAAATTCATAGTGGCCTGAGTTACTCCATGTAAGATTAGCTATCAGCCAGTGAAAGTCCCGTTAAAATCGGTCCAGCGGTTTTGGAGTACTATTCACAGGTCGCCCACTGAACTTAGCTTAAATTTCCATGACAGACATTGAACCCAAAGACGGACATACGGTAGTTAGAGAATTATAATGCTGACAAGGTTTGCTTGCATACAATGATAAGTACTGCTACTGCTATCGTACTGCTAGTGGGTGCTGGTGATCTCAAACCACACAATTATTCATAGTACTTATTTATAGTTTTTAATTTTTTTTATATCGACTTTTGTGCACTGGAACTGTGTCCATGGGCTTATATATATTTATTATGATTTATATTGTATCACTCAAAGCTGTAATTTTTTTTTTTTAAAGACTAATTACCGAGTTCCTTGCCAGGTTTTTCTCAGTAAAAGCAACCTTCCGAACCTGGCGGTAGCATGTATAATCCTATGTAATCGTGTCTTTCTGATGACTTGAAAGTACTTTGTAAAAAGTCTAAACAAATAAAGATATTTTTGATTTTGATTTGTGTTAAATATCTTACCATAAGCCACACCAGCTACAAATAGTATTTGGAACATGTACATATGCATCTTGTTCATCTCCATGGCCCTGTAAAATAAACAATAAAACTTTATTGGTATTTTTATTATTGAAATTAAAGATTTTCTTAGAAAATCTTAGACAATAACCTTGCATAAACAGAATTATATGCAGTTATACTTTAAAAATAAAACATAGGAAACCTTGTAAGTAGTTACAGTTTACAAAAATGTTAATGAAATATTTGTAGTTCGGCATAGATAGACATACACAGACAAAAGATAAAATATTTTTTAAATTATGAAATATAACTAGTTAAATTTATGTAAACGCGTAAATAAAACTGTTATTGACCTTAAATACGTAGCTTTTATATAATACTACTTACTGATTATTTGGAAGCATTCTGGTTCGGTTGCTCCTGTGTATAAGATAAATATTGCACAAATAATGAAATCACAGATATGTTATTATTGAATTTAAACAAGCAGCCTAAAGCAAGCTAGGGTCTCAAAAGGTAAATATCTAGGGTATCTGTTTCCTAGGTTATTTCCCGATTAGATTATTTATATTTTTGCCAACCTGAGAACCCGCCAAAATGACTTAAAAAAGATGACCGACTAGCTTCCTGTCACTTTACTTGCTAAACATAACATGACAAACTCACTGACGTGCCGGCGGCATTCAGTGTTACCAACTCAAATTTAGAAAAATGCGTAGACTGGTTTTGAGAAATACGTTAAATTGGTAAATATCATCTTCCTAGCCTTATCCCACACATTGTTGGGGTCGGTACTTGATTCAACCCGATGCGGCTGATCATTTGATTTTTATACGAAGCGACTGCCATCTGACCTTCGCAACCCCTTTAACGAGGAAAATCTGTGATCTGGGTTAAACCAGTTGTCAGACTATTTTAGGCCTCCGAATACCTGTAACGATTGCCAAAGATGATGAATTGGCAACCGAGGCCGACAGCTTAACGTGCTCTCCGAGGCACGGAGGGATCCCGGGATTACCCATCCAATTACTGGCTAGGGTTAGGTTAGGGTTGCTTAACTTCGCTGATCGAATGATATGCGCAATAGCAACTGCGCCACGGGCTCCTCCTTGTAACTGGTAAATATAGCTGGAGTCAAAGTAAAAAATATCTTTATTCGATTAGACTTTTTACAAAGTACTTTCAAGTCTTTTTACGTTATACAGGATTATACATGCTACCGCCAGGTTAGGAAGGTTGCTTTACCTGGCAAGAAACTCAGTAATTACTCTTTTCAAAAATATTATACAATTTAAAGAATACAAAATAAATAATTTAAGAAACGTAAGCTCATGGACAAAGCTCCAATGCACAAATGTCGATAAAAATTTACATAACTAAAAATCTAGTACATCTACTTATAACTAAATAGTAGGGGAGCCCGCTCAAGCGGGGATTTCGGGATTTACTAAAGCTAGTATACAGGAGGATACCTTGTACCCGGTAAAATGCGTAGCTTGCGATGACCAGCTCCCATAAGCACAAGTGTGACTTATGAAAAGTTAGTAGATCTACGTTCTTTCATTATGGCTAAGCGTAATATCGCCATAGTATACATAATACAGTATAAATAAGCTTACTATCTAGGCAACATTTTTGTAATGAACGTTTGTTTTATGAAGAGCGTGTGGGTAGTCAATTTTAAATTTAAAAAATTCGCGTTACATAGTTTTGGTTTGACAGTTTTTGACGTTTTTGTTTGATTGACATAAGGTTGGAATTTTTTTCCATGTACTTTTTCAAATAAATTCAAATTGGAAAAACTCGAGTCGTCTGTGTAGGATTATTTATTTATTATGATCATACCATAAATTTTATAATCCGACTACTGATTCAATCAAAGGTAGATTAAATTAAATATAATATTAAATTAAAAATAAAACAGATAAAAAACAGACAAAAATGGTCGTGTGTAAATTTTTCCAACAAGGTTATTGCCGCAACGGGCAAAACTGCAGATTTGAACATGTATACGGCTCGAAGTATTCATATCATGGTAAGTTAATACATGTATTAGTGTTATATATCGCAATCGCAAGTGCGCGAGTAGGCTGACATCTTTCTGTGACCAAAAAGTTGGAGATAAGTATTGAGAATACCTACCTAATATTTTGTCAACAGCTAACCCAGGCCCCCAGACACAGCAACCAGCCTCACAAGCCCCAGCCACCGTTACTGATGAGATGTTAGTTAAACAAGTACAATTGGACATACAAGCAGTTTTAGGCGGGAACCAGTGGATATTATCGTGCTATTCCCCTTTCAAGGAGAAACCCTGCTTCCCTGGTATATGTGACCTGTCTACAGAAGAAGCCAGGCTCATCTTTTATGAGGGCCAAGCCACTAACAACTTGGAAAAGGCTGTAAGTTCAACTTCCTACAAAAGTATGTGAGACCAATGATATGAGCATATAAAAAATTGGTTTGCAGTATTCTAGCCTCTTCTCAGTTACTCTCTAGTTTTAACAGTATGAACTGGCTATTTAACGTTTTTAAATCCTTTTTGCGAATGCATATCATGTCTATACTGTTGATATCATTGTGTGGAACCACTATATTCTACAAATATTAAAAGTTTGTTATAAATAAACTTAAATTGTTACAGGTTATATTTTTTAATAATCTAGTCCAAGACGCTCGATATAAATATGAACAACTGCTCCGCCCTAACCCTGCTATCATTAAGGTGCTACGGAGTCTGTACAACGGAGAGCCTACCTCATCGCCTTTCACAAATAACACTGCACAAAACACAACTTTTGGAGGGAACGCAACATCAGTATTCCGCAGTGCAATGCAAAATGCATCAACATTCAACCAAAACACAAGTAATGTCTTTGGACAGAATCAAAATAATGATTTTAGTACACAAAATACTACTGCGGCAAAATCTATATTTTCTCAGGCATCACAGAACATATTTGGTAGTAATGCAACTCCAAATGTGTTTGGCACAGAGCCGAAAGCTGATGTGGCTGCTAAATCTATCTTTGCGCAAGCCAGCCAGTCCATATTTGGGCAACCTTCTCCTCAAGTTGCTCCAGTGCATGCGAATCCTTCAAGTATATTTGCCAGTGCAGCCCAGAGTTTGTTAGGACCGCAAACATCACCGTTCCAACAAACAAGTAGTCCCACAAATGTGTTCCAGCAATCTCAAGGTCAGAAAACATTTGGGGCTCAAAATGTATTTCAGCAGCAGATTGTAGATGACATTGGTATTTACAGCAAGATGGAAGATTTGTCTGAGGATCAGTTATTAGCTTTTCAAAGTGAGGAATTTCAAATGGGTTTCATTCCTGAAATTGCACCTCCACATTCCCTATGTATTTAAATAACTGTATATTGCATACTTTTTTTGGAGGAGCTTGTGGCACGGTTGCTATTGCGCATATCATTTGATCAGCGAAGTTAGCAACTAGAAGCAACCCTACCCCTAGCCAGTAATTGGATGGATGTCCGCCCGAGATCCCTTCGTGCCTCAGAGACCATGTTAAGTTGTCGGTCCTGGTTGCCAATTTATCAACTTGGCCTAAATAGTCTGACCACTAGTTTAAACTTCTTCTTCTTCTTCGTAGTCGTAACCTCATGACTGAGGGACGTGACCATGGTGCGACGTCTGCATTATTAACATTGCTTTCCAAGCCTCTCTATTTTGTGCCATCTGGATGGTAGCCTGAAGAGAAGTCCTCGTTGCAGCCTGGGTCGCATCCGTCCATCGTGTTGGCGAACGACCCCTGCTTCTTTTGCCCTCGACCCGTCCCGTAATCATCAGCCTTTCTAGGCTGTCTGGATCGCGTCGTGCTGTGTGCCCGAAGAACTTAATGACTCTTTGTAGACAGGTTGTTGATAGCCTCGTTGTAATGTTGAGCTGCCTGAGGATTGACTCATTTGTCCGGTACTGTGTCCAAGATATTTGTAGCATTCGACGCCAGCACCACATTTCGAATGCGTCAATCCTCGAACGCACACAGGCTTTTAGTGTCCAGGTTTCAGCAGCATACAAGAATATCGAGAAGACGAGGGTCCGCATAAGTCTGATCTTGGTTTTGCGGTTTATGGATCTGTTTTTCCATATCTTCTCAAGTCTCTTTACTGCCGATTTCGCCATTTGGGATCTTCTGATTACCTCTCGTTCGCAATCACCATCATCACTGATTTGTGAGCCTAGGTATACAAAGTGGTGAACAACTTCGAGGTCGCGCAGTTCGTTTGTACGCTGTAGGACGCCCGCTCTGTCTACAAACATCAGTTTTGTTTTTGTTCGGTTAATGTGTAGACCGTACTCTTGACTAATGATATTTATTCTGGACAGAATTTCGGCCAATTCAGCTTCCGAGGCGCCTATAATTGTGGTGTCGTCAGCGAAGCGCAGGTTATTCAGAAGATGGCCCCCCACACGTATACCTCCCGCCCAACCATCCAAGACCCTTCTCATTATATGCTCTCCGACCAGATTGAACAGCAAAGGTGAGAGGATGCATCCCTGACGTACTCCTCGTTCTGATTTGAATGGGTTTGATAAAGCGCCCTCTAGCCTTACTCTTGACCTGCCACTCATATATAAATTTTGCACTAGAAACGTTAGATGGTCAGGAATTCCCATTTCACTCATAACAGTTAACATCTTGCTCCAATTGATGCAGTCAAATGCCTTGGCATAGTCTATAAAGCACAAGACAGCACCAATATTGTGCTCTCTGCATTTCTCTATCAACTGTCTCACGTTCAATATCTGCTCTCTTGTGCCCTTACCTCTTACGAATCCAGCTTGTTCTTTTGGTATTTGTCTGTTGATGTAAGCTTCTAACCTTCTGTTCAAGATTCGCAAAAGGACCTTGCTAGCGTGGGAGATGAGTGATATAGTGCGGTAGTTTTCGCATTTACGTGTTGAGCCTTTCTTATGCATGGGAACCACTGTGGATTCTGTCCAGTCTTCAGGCCATTGACCTGTTCTCCAGATTTTTTGGCAAATGGCGTGCATAATTTTAATACCTTCATGTCCCATATTTTGAAGCATCTGTGCCGTGATTCCATCGTTGCCAGCTGCTTTGGGTTTTAATTTTGCGATAGCTTCTTCTACCTCCTGGAGTAGGATATCAGGTTCCCTGTCAACGTAATCTATTATTGTGTCTTCTTTGGTGTTTTCGCTGTACAACTGTTCACAGTAGGTTCTCCATCTCTCAAGGACTTCGGTTTTTTCTGTCAACAGCTTTCCTTTCTCGTCTTCCAGATTCCAGTTTTTCGGCTTACATTTATTCGCCAAGATCTTAACTTTTTGGAACAAGTCCCGAGTATTCGTAGAGTCGGAGCATTTATCTATGTCTTCGCATATCCCATTGATATATTTCTCTCGGTCTTTCCTACAGAGTCTCTGGATAGTTTTGTGTAGATCGGTATAGCGGCGTCTACCTGTGTCTGTGTTTACCCCTCCTTCCTTCAGAGCCCTCCTCTCAGTAATTTTGTCCCATGTCTCTGGACTAATCCATCCAGATTTGGGAGCGGAAGTATTGCTTTTGTTTGCTGCTAGAGTAGCTACTTTGTGGATATTAGACTTCAGCTTTAGCCAAGATACATCAGGGGCCTCAAAGGGATCAACTTGCATTTGTTGAATTTGAATGCAAACTTCATCCTGATATACTTTTTGTGCCGCGGCAGTTAAGTAGATGCTCCTGCGTGCCCTTTTTTCTGGTATAGTTTTAAGTCGGATCCGCATCTTGGCAGTTAAGAGTTGATGATCACTGCCGCAATCTGCACCTGGTCGCGTCTTAGCAGCATATATTGAAGATCTCCATCTTTGGCTTATCATAATATAATCTATTTGGTTCCTGTATAGACCATTAGGGGATGTCCACGTATATAGACGTCTGGGGTGTTGTTGAAACCATGTGTTCATTATCGTGAGATTATTTTCCATACAGAAGTCCAGAAGTCTCTCTCCCCGATCATTTCTCGCGCCCAGACCATATCTGCCTACAATGTTTCGCATGTGAAGGTCGTTTATGGTACTCCCTACTTTTGCATTAAAGTCACCTAGAAGTATTACGGCTTCCTTTTTGGAAATTTTTTGCACGGTTTTCCCAAGTTGACCGTAAAAAAGAACGATTTCGTCTTCACTAGACTTTGATGTAGGAGCATAGACAGTGATTAAATTGATTGGGTATGGGTGAGCATTTAATTTGATACGTAAAATCCTGTCACTGATGCATTCATATCCCATTAGCTTATCCGCGATGTTTTTTGCAATCAAGACTGCTACTCCACTATAGCTGTTCGCAGGGCAGCCTGTTACAATGGCTGTTTTGCCTGATGGAGTGGTGTAATGGCCAGTCTCCTTGGTGTGCGTTTCGGATATGCCAAGAATGTCTATTTGGTTTCTCTCCATCTCTTTTTCGACAGCTTCTGCAGTTCCAGGCTTAGACAGTCCGCGAACATTCCAGGTCGCAATCGAGAGCGTTTGGTGTTTGGGGCTTATTCTCCCTTTGCTGTTGAGGGATGTGTTACAATGTGCAGCAGTAACCCAGTTTCCACAAGGGGCCTGCTGTGAAACGGCCTTGTGGCCGGTCGCATATTTCACACCAGGAGGCCCGGACCCCACCTGGCGCCGGGTGTTAGCCGGGTGATCCGACAATCCAACAATGTTTGACGACATAGCACCATAATTTTCTTGGGAATTAGTTGCGGTAGTATCCCCATCCTTTCCGCACCAGGCTTTTTTGAGGGTATTTAGTCCTCATGGCTGCTGATGCCGCTCGGAAAGCCGATTTCAGGTTATCATATCCGCCGCCTGATACTCGGCGTTGAAACTCGTTTAGCACCACCCGGGGGGCACGTACAGGGTTGTGAGAGGTAATTCCTGTGGACGCGAGCTTCTCCACCACCCCAAGTTTAAACTAGATCACAGAATTTCCTCGTTAAAGGGGTTGCGAAGGTCAGATGGCAGTCGCTTGGTATAACAATCAAGTGATCAGCCACATCGGGTTGAATCAAGTGCCGACCCCAACAATGTATGGGATAAGGCCAGGGAGATGATGATGATGATATTGCATACTTTAGAATAAGCCTATAGTCAAAATGAAAGATGGCGTTCAAGCAGATTTTCGGCTGTTGTGTTTCTCCTGGCCGATCAAGTGTTCTGAAATGAATTATTAGTTACTGTGCCAATGCTCAGCTAGGATCTGACAATGGTACTTATAGTATGGGTCATCATTTAATATACAGAAAGTCAGGGAAAATAGGGCAGCTGTTAAAATATGTAATTAGGGTATTATTTTAGGAAGCCAATAAAATTATTATAACAAAAGTATCTTCTTCCGTTTTCGAGTAATTGACGTTCAAAGTTGACCATATCAAGACTTCGCATAAAAATCAGCGGTAACGTAGAATTATTCACGTGAAGCTTCTGAAATAATCCCATAAAACTATTTTGCGAAACCATCAACCTTCGACTTAATTTAACAAGTTTAATGACCGCGTACGTAATGTAGGTAAACGCGGCCGCGCGTTCATTCAATAGCTTAAGGCCGCGTGCTCGTCGGCACTTAGCAACCATAGCCTATAACTACGTTATCGTTGGAGCTAGATATTTTACGACTTCAACATAGTGATATATTCATTAAGCCCTAAAACTTCTAGAAGACAACTGTTCCTTTTTCTCCGACACTGTATAAGTGGGTGCTGCTAGGTGAAAACAAATTATATATCCTTTTATTTCCACCATGATATGCCATCCATGTTTATGGAGTATGTGTAATAGGAATAAATATTATTTTCATACATGAAATAGCGAGGAATGTGTTTACGATATAAAAAGATCTCATGTTATTTTAGTTGGTATTGTGTAGTTTTATTCCAAGTGTATTTAATAAAAATCATGTATGCATGTTAAAATTTATTTATATTTATTTTCTTAAAATCTAAAAGCTATCCCTAGAGCGTGACAATACATCGTGCTTGCAGGAGTTTTTTATCAACTCTTATGCGAGCCCAGCGATTCCACTGTATATGAAAGTGACAATAGGTGATGTAAGCATTTATGGACTGTATGGTAATTGCATTTGTAATGTAAAAGAGGGCTTAATGCTCTTTCAATTGAGCATTTTGTTTGAAAAGCTCAATTTGAGAATTCTTAAATTTACAACAATATTGGATAGCCTTCTTTAAATCAAAGTAATTGTTTATACTCCAAGATGTTTGATAAATTTGTAGTTGGAATTTCTAACTATTTGAAATGTTTTTTCCCAATATATAAAATTTCCATGTCACAATGTTGTTACCGTACTCCTCTGAAACGGCTGGACTGATTTGTATGAAATTTTGTATGCATATTGGGTAGGTTTGAGCAACATCTGTTTTTCATACCCCTAAATGATAAGGGTGACCACCCCAAATAAATATATGACAATACAACGTTTGCCGGGCACAGCTAGTTATATGGTAAAATTGAGCTGAAGCTCATTAAGTAAAACTACCCATTTTTGTTTTACAGTGCCTGAGAAGGCGATAACCATCTGTCAGGTTGGTACTAATCACCTTCAGTGGAACGTGGGTATTGTTATTACACCTCTGCTTACGCCTTCGGGGACCTTTCTGGGTTGGTGTGAGCGTTGAATTACTAAAATAAATTTTCTGTTTAATTTGTGCTAGTCGATCTGGTCAAGTCCGCGGGGACCCGGACGCAGGCCGCTTCCAACCGGGTGAGGTGGAAATCATTGGGAGAGGCCTATGATCAGCAGTGGACGTCCTATGATGATATGATGATGATGATGATGATTGAGCTAGTTGTCAATTTCCCCTAAGTATATCTGTTTATCACTGGAGGCGGAGAGCACGATGGGCTCTGTCCGGTGGAAGTCGACGTCGTTGAGCGCGCCGTTGTGTCCGGGCAGCTTGTACAGCACGCGGCGGGACGTCGTGTCCCAAATGTACAGGAACCGGTCTGACGAACCCGCTGACACCTGGAAGAAGAACTCATTTACTTGGCCTACATTCAATCTTTTTTTTTTTTGCAGTCCTGTATTCGTTTCTGCATCCTCTGCAGTTTGCAGAGACTTGTTTTTATCATACATACATATGCTCACGCTTGTATTCGCCGAAGGGGTAGGCAGAGGTGTTGTAATCACAATACCCACTTTTCAACGAAGACGATTAAGTGCCAACGTGACAGGTGAGTCCATCGCCGTCTCAGACACTTTACATACGTCATTGAATTACTTCTCAGAAATATGCAGGTTTTCTCACGATGTTTTCCTTCACCGTAAAGCACGTGGTGTGAAATCACTACATAAGTTTTTTTAGAAAACTCATTGGTACAGGGCCTGCTGGGATTCGATCTTGCGTCGCAGGCGACTGCTCAAACCTCAAGGCCACCACGGCTCATATTTTTTTATATATATATAATAAATACACTTTACATTAAATGTTAGCTATGATTGACTTTAAAGACTAGCGCACACACACCCTTTAAGACCTAGCCTACTGCTGACACCCTAGCCTTTGGGGATATCGTGAGATTGAAGTGTATATAGTATATTATTGTTAAGTTTTCAGTCACGAAATGAAACCTGTTAGTTTAGACAAAAGTGTATTTATTACATATATACACAATCAACTTTCACTGACATTCAAACCTGCCGCACTTCACAAAAATTATCTAGATCTAGATCTAGAATAAGGAGGAAGCTGAATCTGAATAGTTTAGATCACCCCTATAACGAGCTTTGCACTGTATTATCTATACTCGCTAGCGTCTCCACCGAATATTCGTATGAGAAATTGTGCAGCGCCTCCTAGCGATGGCGTAAAGAACAATATATCTCGTAAAAATATTGTGGTGCGGTGACGTTTCTACGAAAACGGTGCAATACTCGTAATAAGGTTACTGAAACAAACCTTTGAACCATCATGCGACCAGGCACACCGAAGGAGGTTCTTCTCGAAGTTGTGCTGGTGTCCCGACAACACCTTCACGCAGCGCTCCGAGGGGGCGAAGGCCCGCACGTCCCAGATGCGCAACGTGCCGTCCATCGAGTTGGACAGGAGGTACGACCCGTCGTATGACAGCGCTATACCTATATATCATCATCATCATCATCATCCTATGTTACCACAAGGAGATATAACATGTAACATTTACTATATACATTGCATGTTTTTCTCATTTTGTATCGGAACGTAAAACTTCCAACATTCATTTCGAAAATACGCAATCGATATCGTTAATGTTGAAACATGTGCTTGAGGTAAATGGGCCGTCACGAGATTTGAGCACTGCCTTTGAGACAACATGCGCTATTTACACTGCGCTCAAAACACGCGACGGCATCTGTAGTGCGATATTCCTCACCAGTAATAGTATCGGTATGTCCTTTAATTTTATATGATAGTTGGTTATTGCGAATGTCCCACACTTTGATGACATTGTCCAGACCACCAGTTATAATCTTCTCAGCCGTATCGTTGAACAGGACCGATGTGACGGGGTACCCGCTGTCGAATGAAGCTATTGGGTTGCGTTTCCTTGCATCCCATAGCTTTATTGTGTTGTCGTCTGATGCTGATACTAGGAGCTCGGGTCCTCGTCTTGCTCCTGCAAATTTACGTAAATTAATTTTGCCAATTTATCATCTTTGGCAGTCGTTACAGGTCAGTCGGAGGCCTAAAATAGTCTGACAACTGGTTTATCCCAGATTTTCGTCGTTAAAGGGGTTGCGACGGTCAGATGGCAGTCGCTTCGTATAAAAATCAAGTGATCAGCCACATTGGGTTGAATAAAGTGCCAACCCCAACAGTGTATGGGATAAGGCCAGGGACGATGATGATGGTAACAAATCCAGTGAAATGTGGGTGTTATTGTTCCTACACCTCTGTTTACCTCTTCATGGACCCTTCTGGGATGGGGGAGCATATTTTTTTTTTTTTAATCTAGTAAATGTAAAATTGTCTATGAGCATTCTGCTAGTTGCTTTCTCTCGCTCTAGCTAACTCTATCTCTCTCAATAGCCATCCCCAGTAACTGCCTATCTTATTGATTCTCATTAGTTTTCAATAAATTATTTTATAATCTTAACCATATTTTAAGTTAACCTGCCTAATCCAACAAACCTCATTAGTGCCTATAGCCCTTTAAGATTTCTTTTTAATATTGCAAACTATACCTGATACAGAATTAACGAAATTAGCATGTCCTTTGAGCTTCTTGATCCTGGTACCAGTGGGTACGTCCCACACGGCGACAGTGTTGTCCGTGGCGCCCGTGTACAGATGGGCGCCGTCGGGGGAGAAGCACAGCTCCATGATGGCTCCCGTGTGGCCCTTCATCACCATTACATTTTCACATTGCCCATACACATTCCATAGCACTGCAATTTTAAATTTGAATTATCTATACCTACTAATACATATTATAAAGTGGTAAAATTTATGGGTTTCTCAGGTTGTATGAGTAATCACTCTTGAATCTAATGAAGCAATTGTGAATTGATAACATTTAATTTTTACCAAGCCACAGTATTTGTTGTGTGTCATATGCTTTTATATATTGTATTAATAAAAAAAATTTACTTTTTTTGGATTAAATTATACATTATACTATTATTAATTATACTATTCCCCGAAGGGGTAGGCAGAGGTGTTGATATCACAACACCCACTTTTCACCGAATTTTGATTAAGTGCCAACGTGACAGATGGTGAGTCTATCGCCGTCTCGGGCACTATACATACGTCTTTGAATTACTTCTCAGAAATATGCAGGTTTCCTCACGATGTTTTCCTTCACCGTAAAGCATGTGGTGTGAAATCACTGTACATAAGTTTTTTTTAGAAAATCTCATTGGTACAAGCCCCCCTGGGATTCGAACTTGCGTCGCTTGCGTAGCAGGCGACTGCTCTAACCCCGAGGCCACCACGGCTCTTTCTACTATTTTAGACAAGTATTTTTTATTTTGTCCTCATATGTTACCCACGTTTTGGGGAATTTATATATACCGCAATGAGTATAGATGCTAGTACTCTATAGAATATGAGGCTTAAAGCAAGTAGGATAAGATCAAATCATCAGAATGCCATAATTATACAGCATGCATCTGTCAGGTTCTGAAGGTTCTTGCTCACAAAATAAAGGAATGATCGCTAAATGATAGTTTAGATCACCACATATATCTCCAGAAGTATGAATATAGTAAGATACTTACTTATTTGTCTATCAAATCCAGCAGACGCTAGATGTTTTCCTTCAGGGTGGAACTTGGCTGTAAATATCTCGCCTTCATGACCCTCCAGCAACATTATTGGCGCGTAAAGGTTTGATGTGCGAGGCACCTAGATATTGGTAATAACAATCAAACTTGCGATCGTGATTTTTAGTAATAAAGGAGAAAATACATGAATGATATTAAATCTTTAGAAAGTTGTATCAAAGCAGTTTTTAATTAGTAGCTCATATATTTAATTTCTAAATAATAACGTTGGAAATTAAAAAAAATAAACTTACTGACGAAGTGACCACTGCTTTCTCTCGAGTGCCCACTACCGTAATCTCAGTGCGTGTTCGCTTAGATGGAACTACAGAATATTCGTCTGCTTTTCTTTTAATTTCCATTTCAGGCATTTTTCTTGATTAATTACTGTGAATTAACAAAAATCGCTAAATTATAACCTAAAGTTTTGTTTTGTTGATTCGATTTAGTGAGCCATAGACAGTAGAATGTATAAGAAAGATAGATTGTATTTACCACAGAAGAAGAAAAAATATAATTTTCAGATGTTTACCATAGTATAATCAGTGTACAATGCAACAAGAGACCATAGACCATCACAATCATTAAACTAAACGAAAATGACATTTAGGGTAATTTACTATCTATACACAAACAAAACAAAACGTTTTTGAAGTTAGGTCGATGGGACCAAGGGTAGGTAGGTAATTTCCGTAATTATAAATTTGCAATGTTTTTCAAAATGAAAATTATAACTAAAAACTGAAATGAAAATATTTTTAATAAACATGCAGCGCTTAGAATTAACATTGGCTATGATAAAACCGCATGCAATAAAGAATCCTGTGGCGGTTTCGTACATAAGACATGTATTGAAAAACAAATTCATTGTTATTAAAACTAAAAGAGTATCTTTAGACACTGAGACTGCAAGCAGATTCTACAGCGAACATAAGGGAAAGTTTTTCTATAATCGCCTAGTTACTTTTATGGCCAGGTAAGTTACAGATCATTTTCAAATAAATCATAACCTATCCTTTATGTTGTGTAAATTTTGCACTATCTATACTAACAAATGTTTGATTGAAAGTTTAATGTAATTGAGTGAGTAATAGTCTGAACATTGGAATTTAATACATAACTAGCTGTGCCCTACAGTTTCACTCGCATAAACTTAGTTACATGCTTTGATTCGCGGAACCCTTATTTATTTTCTAAACAATAGTAGCCTAAGTTACTCCTTGAAACATCAGCTATCTGCCAGTGAAAGTCCCGTTAAAATCAGTCTAGTAATTTCAGAGATTAGCCAGAACATACTGACAGTTTTTTAGGTTGGAATTACAAACAGACACTTAAATTTTGTTTATTTGTATAAATGTAGAGCAAAGCTGAGCAATTGGTGGTAGATCTATTAATGCTATGCTCTACCTCTCTTCAATCCCGCTATTCCTTATTCTTCTACCTCTCTTCTTTATTTTCTTTCTTATTGAATGGTGACCAGCTTGAGTACATTTTTAATATGTTCCAGTGGGTCCATAGACCTCCACATAATGGGCCATACCAACGCAATAGAGCTGTGGCGCAAGATACTCGGCCCCACCAGTGTATACAAGGCACAGTTCCAGGACCCATACTGTCTGAGAGGCATGTTTGGTATCTCAGACACCAGGAATGTTGCTCATGGATCAGGTGACTGTTTATAATAATATGCATGCACTATTCTATTATAAATTGTACAAAAAACCCTATGTATAAAGAAGGGACACATGTAAAAAAAAACTGGTGAGTTTGTTTCACCATTTCTTCTCCTGACAGGCTTACATTTGGAAATGGTGGTAAATTGACCTAAGTTATCATAAGAGAAATGGTGATCAATAAGTGTTCCAAGTGTCCTTTATGTTGAATAAGACCTTTTGATTTGATTTAATATTCAAACTTCATTGTATAATGTTGGCATTGGTAAATAAATAAAAATAAAACGAAACCTGCAGATGTAAGAACCATGCTGCTATGGTAGAGATATATAGATGGAGATAGACCAAAATCATTACACATAACTAGATTTTTTATTATTATTATCAGCCTGAGGAAACCTGCATATTTCTGAGAAGTAATTCAATGACGTATGTAAAGTGTCCGAGACGGCGATGGACTCACCATCTGTCACGTTGGCACTTAATCATCTTCGGTGAAAAGTGGGTGTTGTGATTATAACACCTCTGCCTACCCCTTCGGGCAATACAGGCGTGAGCATATGTATGTATTATCAGCCTAGTGTGTCCCATTGCTGGTCAAAGACCTCCCATCCACTTTTCCAACTGTTCCTATCCTCAGCAGTCTTCTATTATCACTCTTGAAAGCATCAATAAAGAAATATAAAGCATTTGCATTTTGCACATAGAATTCTGATAATCACCATCATGTTTGCTATTGATTCCAGACTCCCCATCTTCAGCAGAGAGAGAGATCAAATTCTTCTTCCCAGACTTCTCTTTCTACAACTGGCACAACAATGACGAGGTGTGCTACAGGAAGGGTCCCATTATCTTCAACAATCACCTGTTCCAGCATGTCAGGAAACTATAGTTGTAACCAAATCATACTTAATTATGTTATTATGTTAATAACCAGTAGTTAAATTTTATTGTTATAAATTTATGATTTTTTAACATGTTCGGGCCCTGGCAACTAACACACATGATACAAAATATTGCCTAGGATAATGGTTTTAATGTAATTCCATCTCTTTCTGTGATGCGCTGACACTCTCAAGAATATCTGATGATCAATTTTTTTTTACTAATCTGATCTGATCCTTTATCCTGGACGTACTAATAGCTTTAGTTCCAAGTTTGGTGTACTCTTTGCTTTAACTATGTTTTGTAATAAGGGGGTAAGCCTTTACACTATGCCGGCTGAAAACAATAGGGGCCTTCCCATGAGCTCTTATTACCATGATAGTGACGTATATGACGTGTGTACATCTGTCACTGTCCCACAGCCGAACTATCATTGCTTTGAGCTGTAAGCCTACCTGGGGCAGGTATGGTGTGGGGGTTGAAACAATAATCTCAGATATTGTCATTAGGACCGAATGTGTTAAGTTGCATATATAGTGAAAATTTAATTTTGTTTGTCCATTGTAGTTGGACCTGTTACCTTCCCAGAAGGGTTATCGAGAATCCCTTATATATATAGTAATCGCACAAAACGGTTGTTGCTATTTTCAAACGCCAGGCGCTTTGTTGTAGAAAAAAATCCTAGAGGTTAGAAGATCGAACTACTGATCTGACCTTTTGGAACGAACCATAATTCCATGGTGTGTTGTGTTTATTGAATATGTAGGTAGGTTCCTACTTTAATCCTGCCTAGTGTGCAATATATTTGATTGTATGTCGGAATGAAAGATTTTAAATAGTTCTGAGCTCAAAGTATGTAGATAGATATTGAATTGATATTCGTTATGTGTATTATCCTAGTAGAAAGTACTGTTATATTGTACAAAGCAGAACGTGCATGCTAATGTTGTTTTTCTAGAAGCAAAGACTGTAAAAGTCTCCATGGTTCCATAGATGTTATAAAAATATTTGAAATTGTAAATTTCTTTTATGTGAACTCAAATATCATGGCATGGCATTGCTACTAGTCTTATTAGAAATACAATTTCTAATTCCTAACCATGTTTTATTTGTAATAAAATCAAATTCGACGGTAAACACTAATAATTGTATTCAAACCTCCAAAAAATTGTCATAGAAACACTATATACCGTAAAAACACATTTGACTATATTAATTACAATACAATACAACAATTCAGTACAGATAACATATAATAATAATTATGCTAACGTAAGTACTCGACACGTCTAACACCGTAACATAACTGAGATCACAATCAATTTACAACAATCATGGATTTCACATTAAATTTCTAAATGGACGGACAAGAGACAAAATCATAAAACATGTGGTGACCACAAACGAGGAATTCTAAAGCTGTCTTCAATTAATACTGGATAAACGCGAGCTATCTTCCTTAAACTGTGTTAAATTATCACAGACACATTGAAGATATGCAAACATGAAGTTAAATATAGATACAGTTACAGTTACGAGTTTAGAGGGCTCCGTGAAAATAGTGGGGATTACTCGCATAAAAATTACCACCACATTCAAGGCTAGCCCTCGAAACTCGTATCAGCACCTGGACAGCCTGGAAGATAGGAGCAATTAGGCTCATTCCCCAATCTTGACAAACACTTTAGGCCTGGAGAACACTTTGATGCCCTCCTCCAGCTTGGCCAACTGCTTCTCAAGCTCCATCTTCCTGTTGCGCATGCGTAACGTGTCTGTCTTCACTGGAAGCTTATTGAGTTCACTCACTAACTCCGCAAAACCTGCAAACAAACACATAATAAAAGTACCCAAACCACAATTTGTGTATCCCTATATGGGTTTGTCACTATTTTCGCTATCTATACTCGCTAGCGTATGATCCTAACATTTTTACGAGGAATTGTCCAGTGACACCTGTGGTGATGTGAAGATCTAAAATATCTCATACAAATATTGCGAGTGACGCAAAACCATTAGCACACTTGGATGCAGATAAGCAATAATGTGTCAACCCGCATAAACTTGGTTTTGAGAAAATGGCGTCTTAAGATGATTGTATACGTGATTTAAGATTTGTTTTATGACATAAATCCATTTTTTACGTACTTTTATGTTTCAGATGACTTGAAACACTTTTTTAGAATGTTAAATACGTGATGCATTATCAAAATATATCAAAACCTTTGAATTGGACTTTTTGTGGGTTGACACATTATTGCTTATCAGCATCCACTTGTGGGTGGTCAATTTATCAATTGCAAAATAGGTATCATGATTATACAGGATTAGTTATAATTATACTTTAAAGTTACCGCCTGGCCGGAAGGCTGCTTTTACTGTATTATAAAATACTACAAAGGAATGAAATAATGCTGTTTACGTTTTAGTGGCGTAATGGTGCGAAAGAAAGTTCCTTTGGTGTATTAGGATTTAATCAAATATAATAGATGTTACTCTGACAATGTCCTTCGGTCCAGTGAAGGTCGACACTTTGTACAAGTAATATAGGCGCAAGCTCCTCATAGAAAAACAAAGTGGCTGCTCGCTGAGAATATGCTCCCCTGAAATATGGTACTCTCTATCAACCTCAAAGGGCAAGCTTTCAAGAGGATAAGGCATCACAAAGAATACAAACTGTTCCTAAGCATTCGTAAGGTTTCCTTGCGCTCTGTATCAGGCAATGTGACATGTCCAGGAGGGCAAACAGAGCCATCCTCTTCAGTGTTCACACACTCCTCCTTGCTTTGGTCCTTGCGGTCTCGAAGATATTTGGGTATCACACCTTTTTGGTAGCCTACAATAATCATCAGACAAATGAGAAACAATGATAATTTTCTAACCAAATTATGGTTATAGTGGCTAATCAGTGGCTCAACAGGGAGTACTCATCTGCACAGGAGATATTATAGACACAGATGCACTCTTTATTCCCTCAATCTCATAGTCCGATGGGATGCAATCCGACATGATAGGAGAGAGAGAGATCAGGTGAAGGTCCAACGCTTTAATATGCTTTCTGGTCCGTAACTACAGTCATTTATTGTGAAGGGAAAACCCAATATCAATTTTTGACCGGACCCAGGACTAATAGGGAAACTATGGACATAAGAGAAGGTAAATTTGTTATCGAAATAGCTAAAAGACGAGGATTTTTAGCTACATGTATAGGAAAGGCTTCCAAATACCATCACAACCCCCAATGGTAAGGTTTTTTTAAGTTTATGTTACTGATGAAACAGTGAGATAACTGTGGATTTATTTGTGAGATGTGATAAATATTATGGTAAAGTTAAATTTTTACCTGAGGGTAAATAAGGATCTTTATCTTTATCTTTCCTTTCCAGAATAGCATTCAACCGACTACGGTTCTTGTCAACTTCAACATCGTCACCGCCTCTACGAGGGGTTTGTGGCTGTGATGGTAGACCTCGATGGTGACCAGAGTCCCCACTTGCCTTCATCTTGATTTCATCATCATCCTTCTTTGGATATAACATGGTCAGCTTAGTATTATCAGACTTCTGCGGCAGGTTTGACTCTACAGTCTGACACCCAATGTCCCGAAGACGTCCAGAGGACTCTGTTGACTCAACCTCCTCTCCAGGTGAGTCGTCAGCTTTGGACTGCCTCATTTCTTTCCGCTTCAAAAACTCTGCCATATCCCCTTTTTTGATCCTTATATCCTGTGTTTTTTTTCTAGAGTTTGTAGAGCTACTTTTGCCGACGTTGAGGGATACCTTGCCGCTTTTACTGGATGGTGAGGACTTCACCTGCCCCAGAGTGCTGCCTGTCGCAATAGGATTCGTGAGCCGCGGCGGATGCACATTTTTCATCGTATATTTCGGTTCTTTCGGTGACTTTCCCTGAATGAACTTGAGTTGTTTCATGTTTTCTCTGATGAAATTCTTTTTTTGTTCCTTCTCTGTAATATAATCGTCACTTTAGTTACCGATTCACAACAAAAAACCGTGTAGGCCATGACAACACTGACAGACAACCCAAGTGATAGTAAAATCAAACTTAACGAATACTCACTTGGCTCAGGAAATATACCCTTTAACGTATACATCCTAGTTAACTAGCAAACTAAAACAAAATCTATATTATGAAAGAAATATACACTCATTATTTGGAGTTCTATGAAACATACACTTTCCTAATGAATATAGATGTTATTCATTTTGCACTTTAAATGTTTAAAAACTGAAATAAATTCGGTGATATTTGTAATTTGCGGCGCTCGGTTTTTGTCACTTTTTTCAAACAACTGTCATCTATCAGTCATTGTTGCATCCGTCATCTATGGCCACAAATTGTTTCTGGCCACTTTTGGTTTTCTTTTATTATCACCATAGATTTTGCTAGACAATGTTACAAAAATAAATTAAAACTGTTTTGTTTGTATCAATAAAGTCCCCTTGGTGAATAATCCTAACAGGCACCGATCAATTTGATAACGATAAAGGATTTATCGTGAGCTTTGAATATAATATATTATCTTGGAACTTATCGCAGTGCCATTGAAATTAAAACTTATTGCGGGCATGATACATTTGAGAACAAAAAAGGTGTTATCAATGCTATGCCGAGGTACAGGTCAAAGGTCAACCCCGTAATCAATGAGCCACCACCTTGGGTGACCAAACGCTGTGGAAACCTTTTTTTTATAAACTCTTTATTTTTTTTATTTACACACCTCGAAACTTGACGTCCGTCATTTCGAAATACCTTTATTTGATTCATTTTCCTTAAAAAAATTAGCATAACTGATATTTGCAATCATGGCGAGCATTAGCCGTCCGTCCCCAGCCACCACTAAGTATAAATTATCTAGACGTGGCCGGAAACTTCTTATGACTGATGACCAGAGAATATTGATAGCCTTGCCTAAAGATGTGCCTGAGAGAACTTGGTACGTGTCAAGCGGTGATATTATAAGTACTTTGCTAGCACAAATAGTAGCCTACCTTCTTGAATAATACTAGTTAGGTACCTACAGCCACACGTGGTGAAGGTAGCTGTGAACATCATCGTTCTTCAGCCCTTATCCACGTTATTGAGGGGATAAAGATTTTCAGGGCAGAAATTCTCCAAAAAGAGGAGAACGACCTGATTATCCTGGACATCCGGGAGGAGATAATAGACGAAGCTATGAAGATTGGCTACGATCGCTACATGGAGAAGCAAAACGGCCTATTTACCGCACACTGCGCAGCGCAGGCTTGGCTCAAACTCATTGACTGGTACTTGGATTACCTACCTCTCCCCTCTACTAAACAATGTCTAATAAATTGCCTACCTAATCCAACCAATTCTACTTCCTAACCTACTTATTAATATTATAATGATATTGTGTGAGTTGTCCAAAATACAAAGATAAGTCAGATCCTGCGCAGATGGAGTTGCAGGCACCATGGTACTATATTAGTTTGGTTAGTAAACACTATCCCCATTAATGTAAAACATGGTATACACCAAGGTTAGACCAGCATATCCTCACACCTGTATTCTCGGTACAGGCTGGGCCGCTGGGGTGCGAACTTGCATCGCTTGCGTAGCAGGCGACTGCTCAAATCCCAAGGCCACCACGGCTAGACCAAATGCGGACTAAATCTATGTCCATCTCTTTTAAAATACGTATCACAAAAAGAGATAGCTACTTTTAAACCAAGGATTTTCTTAGGCTATGTTTTATAATAGGTAAGTAAGTAAGTCCTCCTTTCAATCCATGATAACTACCTGAATTTTGCCTTAATTACTGTAAGGATAGTTGATTTCGTAGATCACCTTAATTTATGAAAAGAAAGTTTAGACAGACAAAGACCAATGCCACAGATAGTATCTAAAATAACTAGGTAATAGTTATGAATGCTGCTAATCTGTATGATCACTGACAATCTGGAAACCTTTGGCGTTCCAACAGTTAAGAAGTTAATTTCATTAGTGGAGTTTGCTAATCCCACCACCGCATACGCCAATAATATTTCCAAAAAGTCTAAACCTACTCACAACGTATCTAAGGCATTTCTACCGTCACGACCCTGGCGAGGATCCCACAGCGTACCCTCCCTGCTTCATCCCCAAACGCGAAGAGTCTTGGATCCCGGACGAGGTGCCGGAGCCTTCGCCCAAGGACTCTTGGTGCCGTCAGGAGCTGAACGTGGTCGAAGATACCCCAGAGGAACCGCTGCAAAGATGGCCTAGCGCCTCGTCTATCGACGTACCTGTTATAGAACCTATACCTTCTGAGTATTGGTAACTATCCTATCCCCTTAGGCTATAACATGATAATTAAGTGCCAACGTGACAGATGGTGAGTCTATTGCCGTCTCAGGCATTATACACACGTTTTTTGTATTACTTAAAAAAAATATGCTCACGCAATCGCAGAAGGGTCCCAGAAGGGGTAAGCAGAGGAGTTATAACAACACCCACATTTCACCGAATATGATCAAGTGCCAACGTGACAGAGGTAGACTCTATCGCCGTCTCAGGCACTATACATACGTCTTTGAATTACTTCTCAGACATATGCAGGTTTCCTCACGATGATGCAATGTTGTTGCTGCTCGGATTCGAACTTGCATCGCTTGCGAACCCCACCGCCACTACGACCCTATATATTTTATTGTTTGTTTTAAATAAGGTTCCCGGCTAAAGTGGGCTTGGAGGATGAGCTTCAAGACATCGAGGAGAGAGTTGATAGCTACTATGTAAGTGGATCACTGGATTAAATTAAGCTACAAGGTCTACAAGAAGGTAGGTACTGTTCTTAGCGACATACAAACATCATCATCTCCCTGCCCTTATACATCGTTGGTCCAACCCGATGCGGCTGATCACCTGATTTTTATTCGAAGCTACTGCCATCTGACCTTCGCAACCCCTTTAACGAGGAAAATCTGTGATCTGGGTTAAACCAGTTGTTAGACTATTTTAGGCCTCCGGCTAACCTGTAACGATTGCCAAAGATGATATATTGGCAAGCGACTTACAAACATGATTATATAAAAAGAACCTATGTGTATATTGGTCTGTAAAGTTTGCTCAGGTTGTTCAACCTTCCGAACCTGGCGGTAGCATGTATAATCCTGTATAATTGTGTCATTCTGACGATTTGAAAGTGCTTTGTAAAAGTCTAATCGAATAAAGATACTTTTGACTTTGACTTTGACTTTGACTTTGCCTAAGGTTAGCGATGTCTTTTATTAACAATGTTTTTTTGAAGAGCAATCGAGAAGTTGTGCAAGTGTCAGTGCGAATCACGAGATCTTGTGCCCCAAGGTTTTAACATGTTTTTACGTTGAAGATATCGCCTCCATAAATTCCTCATTTTGTAAGGGAACGTTAAAAAGCGCCCCAAGCGATGTAGGAAGATTTATATCCTTGTACAAAAATTGCGCAAAACGCAAGGTTAAGCGACGACGTTCGAAGGTGTCGAAAAGGGAAAAATGTTTTTGATAATTTCCCATTAGCAGCTCTGGCTGTCTGGCAGTTTTACCAGTCTGGGTTACTGAGTGACTAAGAAATAATTCGGCACATACGAAACGCAGTTGATGTTCGATGACATTTGGTAGGTTTTGCAGCTCGGTGATTGGCGAAAACAATCATGGCAATACGCCACGCTGAGTCTGGGGAATCGCGTACGTAGGATTCCTGCTCCTATGTCCATAAAAAATCCACAGCAATAATACAGCTATCATTTTTTAATCTGGTATGCATAACGGAGCCTTCAGGTACTGGGGGCTTCGTTTTATCAAAAAGTTAAAATGTCCAGGAGTCGAGCGAGAGCGCTGTGCCTACCATTGATGATAACCTGGCTGCGGAAAGCGAAGTGTTGCAGAAGGTCACAGATTATAGCGCTGAGGAAATGTCTGCCAAGGTATAATTGTTTAATAATAACCTCCTAACGGAATTTCGATGACGGCTAATCTCAACGGGAATTTGTCAGGCGCAGGCGATAATATACTGCAGAAGTGGGTGCGCAAACACAGGAGCACTCTTTATTCGCTCACTTTCATAGAGGAATGGGATGGCAATCCGACAAGACTGGAGAGAGATCAGGCGTAGAACCAACGTTTTTTATCAAATTAGCTTGGCCAGTCTTTAGATTCCGGGACATAAACATCCCTTATAAATATTTCAATAAAAAACAGCTTTTCCGATAAAGTTTGGAGTTAGAGAGCAAACTATAACCCTATCACGGGTTTGCAATGCACCGTTTTCGTTATCTATACTCGCTAGCGTCTTCGCCGAACAGTAGTGTGAGAAATTGTGCAGCGACACCTAGCGGTGACGTGAAAAACTAAAACATCTCATACAAATATTGCTAGTGACGCTAGCGAGTAAAGCTTACGAAACCGGTGGCATACTCGTGATAGGAGTACTGAATACCAGTAGCTTGAATTATGAGTTTTTCTAAAAACTTAAGTGCACATATCAAATTACGAGCTTTACGGTAAAAGAAAACATCGTGAGGAATCTTGCATACAGCTGAAAAGTAATTGAAGGACATATGTATGTAAACACGAGTATACTATCTTAACGTTGGCATTTAATCATCTTCGTTGAAAAGTGGGTGTTGTTATCTCAGCACCCCTCAAACTTCTGTAAAACCAAGTGATTGTTACCATAGGAAGAGTCATCGTACAGCGCAATGAAGTCCATGTCTCCTGTGGACGGGTCCCTGCAGGGGGCCGGGGACTCCGTGGTGCGCCCCAAGAAGAGGATAGGAGACAGAAGCAAGGTCTTTAGCAGGCAAAGGTACCACGATTTCCATATTACAGAGCAAAGCAAAAGACTACGAAAATGAATAGAAAATTATTAAGGTATCCAAATTTATTTTCAGGTCCTGGATAAGGAAGGATTTTTTTTATTGATCTATTTAATCTTCAGAAGCTAAAGCTGCTATAAACAGATTTCTTTATTATCTCCCTTTTAGGAAAACTTCGATAGTTAAACAATTTTGGTTGGACACAGGCTACTGAACATACGTGTGTCCAGTATTTGACTCAAATTTTTGGAGGCGAAAACTCAAACTCCATTATAACTTAAGATAGTTGTGTAATAAGGGGGAAAATGTTGCCAAGCCGCAGCAAAAACTTATTATATGATTTAATTACAAGTTCCCTATTTGATCATTCGTAGAAATCTTGGCGTGTCAAGATGACGGAACAATAAGTGATATTAATTATTGAGTTCCACCAACTGGACACACCTATGTTCAGACTCGTTGAGTTGGTGAATAACTATAATAAGAGTATTTTTCTATACTAATATTATAAAGAGGAAAGATTTGTATGTAAGTATGTTTGCAATGCATTGGCTAAAAAGTACTGGACCAATTTAAAAAAATCTTACACCATTTGAATGTTACATTATCACTGACTAATATAGGCACATATTTTATCCCCGTACTCCCACGGTAATGGGAGCTACAGGGGTGAAAACGCATGACGTAGCTAGTATTTAATATTCTACGTTATTTTGAAATGTTATTTGTCGACAGTGTTCACGGAAGGTCTAGAGCGCTACTGCCGGCGCTCAACGGAGAATCGAGATCACGCATGAGCTTGATATCAGACTGTCGCTTGAGGAATTTAAGGTTTGTCGAAATATAATGTACAAAAATTCCACACACGAGCTAGCTAGAGAGAGAGTAGATAGCTCAATGCGCAAAGTAACTGCATAGTTTGCAGGAAGTCGTAACAATCCCATCTTGTGTATCCTGTCCTTTTTGAGAATTAAGAAACAAAGCGGTTTATTCAATCTTATAATCTTATTAAAAAGCTGATGAGAAATCAATAGGTATACATAATTATATAGAAATGAATGTTTGTCAGAATGTCCTTTATAGAATCGTAAATTGCATTTGATCATATGATGATCTTCGGCAAAGTGCTGTGGATGAGGCCTCGAAGGTTTCCGAGTTGGTACGACCAATCTTCGGCAGATGGCGCCACTGTTTATGCGGGTGAAACAGCGGGGCACAGCTAGTCATCATCCTCCTGCCCTTTTCCCATGTTATTTGTGGTCGGCGCAATGTGTTCTTCTCTTCCATTTCTCTGTATCAGCCGTCATATCTGTATTCACTCCTATTTTAGCCATATCAACTTTCACGCAATCCATCCATCGTTTCCTAGGTCTTCCTTTCCCCTTGTAACCATCCACATTCATAAACAAAACTTTTTTGGCAACATTATCCTCATCCCTCCATAACATGTCCATACCACAACAAATGTTTATTCTTCAACTTTTCAGTAAGTGGTGCTACTTTCAGACTTCCCCTTGTATACTCATTCCTTACCTTGTCCAATCTCGTTGCGCCACACATCCATCTCAACATCCGCATCTCAGTTGTATGCAGCTTTCTTTCATCCGTCACCTTTGTGGCCCAACATTCTGATCCATACAGGACGACAGGCCTTACTATGGTCTTATATGTCACCAACTGTGTTGGTCAGTTGGTGAATAACGCATAAATTTGAGTTCTTTTCTATATTAATATATAAAGTGGAGAGATTTGTATGTAAGTATGTTTGTAACGGATTGGCTCAAAAAGTACTGGAAATGAGAAAACTGAATAAGCCTCTGATAAACTAGAATCTTAGTTTTCCTTGATAAGAAGATGTTTACATTTTAAACGGGAGAACTAGAGACCGACTTTCATTATTACTTTTGCTGTGTCTAATACAGGCAGGAGTAAGTAGTTTAAAATAAAAATCCCATAGGAACATCGTACTACATACATATGCTCACGCCTGTATTCCCCGAAGGGGTAGGCAAAGGTGTTGTAATCTCAACACCCACTTTTCACACATGATGATTAAGTGCCAACGTGACAGATGGTGGGTCCATCGCCGTCTCAGACACTTTACATACGTCATTGCATTACTTCTCAGTAATATGCAGGTTTCCTCACGATGTTTTCCTTCACCGTAAAGCACGTGGTGTGAAATCACTGTACATAAGTATTTTCAACATCGTACTATCGAAAATAATACTGGTAATTTTACGGGGATTTCAATTTATTATAAGAGTATGTTTATTATGATAGCGATGAGTTACATGAAAAATCTTCTGTATACTATAGATGTTCCCCACATTATATTTGTATGTGAGGTCTACGGTCTTGCACCAACAAAGGGTCGCCATGGGAACACGTCAGATAAGTGCGTGCACACGTGCGAATTATCAATGGAGTGTTTAAACACCGTGACCCTCCCCTGCTGTGGGTAAATTTGACCCCTCGTATAACCAGGTGATGCGGAATTTTGTTGCCAGAATTTTAAGTTGAAAACAATCTATACATAGATACATATAAATTACAGAACATGAAAAAAAAAAGAAAAATTATACCGGTGAACGTCAGTCTTGAACCTCTACTCTAGTTTCGTTGTCGCCTCGTACGCAAGTAGCCTCACGTCTGAGCTAATAACTTGACAGATGTTGGCGAAATTTTCTCTTGTATTATAATCATATTGTATGAGTTTTTCAGTGCCTGAAAACATGGTCAATACGTTTTTTTTCCAAAATTGAATCCTAGCTATATAATTCTTTTGCCTCTTAAACCCCCTACACACAAAATTACATGAAAATCGTTGGAGCCGTTTCCGAGATTCAGATTATATATACAAGAATTGCTCGTTTCAAGATATAAGCTAACAGCTTTTCATTAAATGCATATGAGTAACTTAGGCTATTTTAATTAATTAGGATGCCGCCTCCCATGGAATTAAGTCTTCGCGAGTTAAATCGTGGGGCACAGCTAGTTGTAATATAGGCTCGCCCCCTATATTAACACACTTAATATTTAATCATTATATTCCAACCATGGCTATCTAACCTCCCTATCTTCAATTCAATTCAAAAATATCTTTATTCGATTAGACTTTTTACAAAGTACTTTCAAATCGTCAGAATGACATAATTATACAGGATTATACATGCTACCGCCAGGTTCAGAAGGTTGCTTTTACTGAGAAAAACCTGGCAAGAAACTCAGTAATTATTCTTTTAAAAAAAAAAATTGCAGCGTTGAGTAATACAATATAAATCATAAAAAATATATATAAGCCCATGGACACAGTTCCAGTGCACAAAAGTCGATATAAAAAGAATTAAAAACTAAAAATAAGAACTACGAATAATTGTGTAGCTTGAGATGACCAGCCCCCACTTGCTAGTGGGGGCTGGTCATCTCATTCTCGTCATACTAGTGTGACTAGATGAAGAATCTAATATGTATATAAAATTTCCAATTTTGTTAGTTACCGTACTCCTCCGAAACGGCTGGACCGATTTCTATGAAATTTTGTGTGCAGATCGGGTAGGTCTGAGAATCGGCCAACGTCTATTTTTCATACCCCTAAATGATAAGGATGACCACCTCAAAAAAAATATGGCAATACAACGTCTGCCGGGCACAGTTAGTATATGTATAGGGATGGCTATATATTCAACTATATATTTTTTTAACTATATTAACATATATAGGTACTTCTATGTAACAATAACTGACTGATAATGTACATCCCTTATATTAGTGTGTGAACTGCTTAAGTTTCAAAAGTCAAAGGATCTTTATTCGATTAGACTTTTTACAAAGTACTTTCAATTCGTCAGAATGACATAATTATACAGGATTACACATGCTGCCGCCAGGCTCGGAAGGTTGCTTTTACTGAGAAGAACCTGGCAAGAAACTCAGTAATTACTCTTTTCAAAAATATTATACAATTTAACGAATACAAAATTTATGAATCGTAAGCTCATGGACAATGTTCCAATGCACAAATGTCGATAAAAATTAACATAACTAAAAATCTAGTACATCTACTTATAAATGCGTAGCTTGAGATGACCATTTTGTGTAACATACTTAGGGTGAAGAGTAAAAGTAACGTAATAATCCGGTGGTGATTTAATATTCTGAGAGGGCAACCCAGTCCATCGAACTCTGAAGTGGCAACATCGAGGAATGAAAGAATTAATTTGAATCATGAAACTGGAGGGAAAAAACTCGTACATTATCAATGCGTCTTATGTTGTACCGGGCTTTATTGATGCGGTGGACACTTGTGAAAAAACTGTAGGGCTGCCATCCAATACTTATTATTTCAATCAAATCAAATTAAATCAATTTATTAATAATATAAGTATACCTATAAATAGTATATATATAAATATACCTTTTATGTTTGTAGTATATATTATGTAGATTTATATGGTACATATGGTGATGGATCTCGAATCTCAAATATAAGTAAATTCATTGTTATTAATTATGATCTCTAATACATCATATTATATAATTAAATATATAAAAAGTATATATAAGAAGTAGCTATATAATATAATAATATAAAATGTAAATATAATAAATATAATATACCTAATTTAAGCCCTCTCTCAAAAAATTGCTGTGCTGTGCAGGGTACATATTGTTAATTTATAGTGTTACCGCTCACTACCTGTAAGTGATAAATTAAGAATATGTTTTAAAGCAATAAATTGAAATTAAAATTGAAATTGAAATTAAGTACATGACATGTCATATCGCCATGTAATCGCAAACTAAGCAAAGCTTGTACTATGGGTATAACAATAATAATATAATATAATTAGGGTTTGGCATCCTGCGCGTATCCCTATAACGCCTATATTTAAAATCGAATAAAATATATGCTCACGCCATCCCAAATGGGTCCCCGAAGGGGTAAGCAGAGTTGCAGTAACCTATCATGTAGTAAAATAGGATTAAGTGCCAACGTAATAGTCGGTGAGTCCATCGCCGTCTCAGGCACTACAAATTATGTTTTTGAATTACATCTCAGAAGTATTCAATATTCCTCACGATGTCTTCCTTCGGCGTAGGGGTTACATTACTGGTTTCTAGAAAAACTCAGGCTGCTGGGATTCGAACTTGTGTAGCTTGCGTAGGTGACTGCTCCAATCCACGGCCACCACAGCTTCCACTTTTTTTTATTAAGTTATTTTAAACATTAAAAATACTGTACTGTTTCATATGTATGGGACCTGTGTTTTACACACATTGTTAATGCTCAGATGATGTCATTTTCGTTTTCGCGTGACTCAAAATGTGTTGATCCACCATCTTTGGCGTTTAATCAGAACCCGCCACTGAAAAAGTATCAACACATTTTGATCCACGCTAAAACGCAAAGTTAAGCGACATGATGTCAAAATCTATCATTGGGACACGTAGCTTTACCACGGTTTGAAAGTACTATAAAATCACGCTTAATTTTAAACAGAAGTCACGGGGTAGGTAAAGTCGCTCTAGAAACTGTAGAGCTATCCCCTACCGATTCAGGGCGAGTACCCTAGGTAGGCAACCCCAGGTGTGTCGGGGTCATTGCCCCCCGTGTGAGTTGTTGCTCCTATACTTGACTGAATACGTTTGATAAGGGACTGCCCATTATTCTTTGTGTATGGAAATAGCTTTTGTTCTCTATGAATCGATGCATTTAACTTGTTTAATAGATATTTTAACAACCGTGCCGTTTAAAAGAGCCGTGGTGGCCTTAGGGTTTGAGCAGTCGCCTGCTACGCAAGCGACGCAAGTTCGAATCCCACCGGGGCCTGTACTAATGAGTTCTTCTAAAAAAACTGAGGTGAAGGAAAACATCGTCAGGAAACCTGCATATTTCTGAGAAGTAATTCAAAGACGTATGTATAGTGCCTGAGACGGCGATAGACTCACCATCTGTCACGTTGGTACTTAATCAAATTCGGTGAAAAGTGGGTACCGTCTGCCAGTGACTTCGTTCGTAATAGTTACTTTGGGCTAACGATAATTTTCATCCGGAATTAGTGTTAGTATAATGATATTATAGACATAGCCTTGCTTGATAAATGGGCTATCTAACACAAACATTTTTTTGCAAATGGGACCAGTAGGTTTTGCGATTAGCACGTGCGAGTAAACTCTGCAGCTTTGTAGAATACAAAAGACATTGAGTATATACTTAGCTTACCTAAAATGTTATTTGAAGTTTATATTTTGTTAGTTTCGATCGAGGAGCTATTAGTTTGATGTCATAGGTCACTTATAATGAGTACTATTTTTTTCTCTATGGCATGTATCTACAGAGCTAATACGCACTTGTCCAACGAACTGAATATTAACCGCAAAGTCAGAAAAATCCGCCTCACATTTAAGTTTCACGTACTTATTTTGTATGTTTTTGGCTTCAGTAGTAGCTTGCTATTCAAAAGAAGCAAATTCAAATTCAAGCGGTCTTTAGTCTGTACCAATAAGTTTTATGGCGAAGGAAAACGTGCAGAAACCTGCTTAAGTCTGAGAAGAAAGTGTCTGATAGACGGCGATGGACTCATCGTCTATCAGACACCATTAGTAAAACTTGGGTGTTGTAACGCCGCTGTTTACTTATTCCGGGAGGGCGTTAGCATATTTATTTCACAAAGTTTCGTATACAATAATAGAGCTCCACTCAATAAAGACATACAATATCCCATTAACGACACAGGCCGCGTGTAACGTGCTCACGTGATTGGGAAGTCCATTCAATGAGTTGACAATTCAATAAGGAAACCCTCTCGAATGTATTGCGAGCGCGTTTCAATCAAAATTCCGAACAAAGGGACTGCCCCAAAACTTTCCCTGCATTTGAACTCGCTAAGCGTGTTGGGATAGAGTCCATAATACCCTGGCAAGGGTGCACGTGTCGGATGATATAATAGGGTCGTCTTTGAAGTCTTTGTGGTAATGAATATAATGTGACGATTTAGTAGGTGATTAAGTGTTAATTTATTTGTTGATTGCGTTATAAGTTTGTATGTGCTTGTGGATATAAGATTTGAGTCATCTAGCGTTCTTTGTTCCGTTGACAATGAGGTAGAACTAAAATGTGTATTAAAAACATTCTAGCGAAGAAATCAATTTTTAAAGTTTCGAACCTCACGAAAGAAGGAACGAATATAGGATCACTTTGTTGTCCGTTTGCTTGTTAAGACCTTTTTTCAGTAACGTATGGAGGTACCAAGGTTGATGTATGTGGTATAGGGTCAGCATCGATTCAGGAAAACATCGTGGGGAAACCAGTATGTGTCTGAGTAGAAATTTAAAAAGCTAGGTGTGGCGGAAGAGACGGCGATGGATTCGCCATCTGTCAGGATTACTCTTAATGATCTTCGGTGAAGAGCAGGTGTTGTAACATTTCTTTTCGCTCTTTCAAGGATCATTCTTCTTCATTTCACACTCTTGTCTGAGAGGTCGTGGTCGTCATGTAGTTTTAATCTCAAGAGCAGCTGTTATTTGCTCTATTGGCCGCCATCCTTGAGCATTGGTGCACCCGCCCACGAAGTGCAATTTGTATTGTCCGGTTAGAATTTCTTAATTAAAGGCGGATATAATGTATAATGACGTCTATAGTCAGACAAAGATACTTGCGCACCCTAAATATTATCATGGATATATTTTCTCATCAAGATGCGCCCTGTCATCCTGTTTTTGTGATTCCCATCTTTCATGAATGGAGAGTAAAGATTACATTTCCAAACCTACATATGCTTACCACAGGTTACCATAGGTCAGTAACCGGGTCCAACAAAGGAATTGACCATTCAACAATTCAGGATGCTTGACTTATGGAAATGCTGACGTCAAGACTGTTGAGCCCTTATGCATTTTGAAAACAGTTCCAGAAAATATTTAAAAGTCAATGCCTTTTTGTCCAGGACCACTGACCTCTACTACAGGAGTTTACTGGACTGACTTTTCCATCCAAAATTACGCGTTGAGGTGTCGATTGGATGCGGCCCAAGCGGAATTAAATTTGAAATTTACTTTTTTGGCCATAGACAGCAGCGCCAAAACATTCATATTCATCTAACATATACAATTTTCTAGTCGCGGTGTTTGTTACCAAGCTGGACTGATTTGTATATAATTTCAGTGCTTATCGGGTCAGTTAGGAATCGACTAACATATATTTATCATACCCCTGAATGATAAGTGTGATCCACCCCAAAAAAATATGGCAATATTTTGCCGGGCACAGCTAGTATTCATATATTTATTGCATAATCATATAGGCACAAGTCAACAGCTATATTCTCTGGTGTATTTGTCACTACTATTCTGGCATTCGTATTGTAGGGGTCAGTGTCCAAGGGGCCAACGCTCACCAGCTAAGGAGCTTCACCCAGATGAACTGTATAATGGGCCCAATTTATACCATAAATTGATACGGCTGCTTTTGAATGGTGATGAGGTCTGTCTGGTGAACGGATGTGCTCTCAATATATTATACAAATATTTTTCGTTACTAAGGATATGACGAGTTAAATTTTAATTCAAAAGAGGTCTGAAAGCAACAGACCCTTCTTTCTACCAACTATGACAGGAACGGTTGATTTACAAAGACAATTTTTTTTGCATAGATAATTTATTTCTCTTTTTTTCAATGTCTATGGGCAAAAATTTATTTCCCTATTTTCAATGTCTATGGGCATACCAAAAGATTATTCTATGAGTGCAGATAGAGGAACTTCATCTGATTTTCTGTATTTCATGAACTTGATAGTTCTTTTTCTTATATATATACATATATGTATATATTTTGTGATTTGTTTGCGGATGAATGGAATAATATCTTGTCTGTATGTTTGGAGTTTTGTGAGGAGACTGCATGAAAGTGTTCCCCTTTTCCCTTTAGTTTAAGTGGCTTCAAGCCGTTCTATGAGGTTAAATAAATAAATATAATCTGAATCTCGGAAAAGGCTCGTATGATTTTCATGAAATTTAGTACCTATGCGGGGGGTTTCGGTGGGATACATTGATCTCGGTAGGTTTCATTTATAGAAAACGTCAAAAAACGATCAAAGCTCAGTCTTCCAATCTTTGAAATTGGCTAGCTTTGCAAAAAGTAATGCGTTATATGTAAAACATTACGTGTCGACTCCGAATTTTTTTGACTGTTTAATACTCTTATATATATATAAAAACTCATGGTTATCACACATGGAACATTGATATTAACGCAATGTTAAGAACTCAAACCACACGGTCACCACGTTTCTAGTAGCTACCTTATGATGATCAATAAACATAGTTAACGCAAATTGTACAAACACGATGTCGGCGATTCAATTACATTACCACCGTGTTACTCAAGCATAATTTACCTCATATAAAGACTAAGCTTTCATAATATAGCTCTTATTATATTCGCAATAGGGGATATTATCCAAAAAGCAAATGTTTGTCGAACGTTAAGCTAAATTTGTAAACTGACCAAGGAATTAAGATAAGTGCGGGGTATTTTTTGGATGTTGAGTGGCGTGGGGTCGCCCTAAATGTACAATATATTGGATTAGCCAGCCATTAGCGCCGTTTGTCCGTTTGTCTTTAAAATGGGGACACGTTGGCCCCATTAGGGGTAATATACTGGCCGGCTGTACGTAATGTGTTATTAAAAAAATCTGTACATTTTTAAAGTAATTATTTGGCTGTTGATGTTGCGAATTTTCTAGGATATGTATACTGCTTGTATGATTTGGGATTAGTAATCTATACATCTTTAATCTATACATACATACAGATAAAAAAAAAATTAAGTGTCTGTTTGTAATTTCAAATAAGCAGCTTTTCACTAAATGCGTATGAAAGTAAGTATATACGGTACTCACCTCTGCCTACCCCTTCGTGGAATACAGGCGTGAGCATATGTATGTATGTATGTATGATCTGTGTTAAGGCAAAACCTTTATCAGTTGAAAGAATTTTTTCTGAGGACGTAAGTGAGATGGGGTAAGGGACATAATGAGATTGGGTAAGGGGATAGAGGAGGAGTGAAATAGCTTGTAGCACAGCTTTTGCGCATATCATTCGATCAACGAAGTTAAGCAACCCTAACTCTATCCAGATAGTCTATGTCCAGATAGACATCTTGATTACTATTATAAAGAGGAAAGGTTTGCATTTTGTGTGTATGTTTGTAAATGAATAAACTTAAAAACCACTGTGCCAATATCAAAATTTCTTTCACCATTGGAAAGCTACATCATCAGCGAGCAACATAGGCTTTATTTTATCCCCGTATTCCCACGGGAACGGGAACTACGCGGGTGAAACCGCGTGACGTCCGCTAGTATAGATTTACGACCATAATAAGATACACGATGGCGTGGTAACGAGTATTCACCAATTCAAATTGACCATAAGTAATATCCCTGGCTTTTCATGGATTATGTATTGACACCATCATCTGCAAGTCACCTTCGGATTTACCGGTCAACGGCTACCAACCACACACTAACAAACACCTAATATATACTATTATCGAGTTATTCTGCTTGTTTTTCATCCTTACTAATACCATAAAGAGGAAAGATTTTTTGTTTGTTAGAATTTAATAGGCTCCGAAACTACTGGATCGATCTTAAAAATCATTTCAGCAATGAATTAAATTATCAGCGATTGACATAGGCTAAATTTTATCCCCAGGACGATTATCGAACGGGAATTACGTAGGTGAAACCGCGAGACGTCCGCTAGTTCTAAACAGTCATGGCCATGAGCATGTTTTTACAAGTAAAAATATTTTTTGTTTCGTAGGTCTAGTGGTCGCAAGCGCTGAAACAAGCGTTCGGATCAGGCACATCCTTTTAGTAAAAGCATAAATTATACTGTAACTAATCATATTGCTGACTAGCGAAAGTCACGAGGTATCACCCGCGTAGTTCCCGTTCCCGTGGGAGTGCGGTGATGAAATATAGGCTATATTAATCAGTGATAATGTAACATTCTAATGGTGAAAGAATTTTTAAAATCGGTCCAGTGTATTTTGAGCCAATTCGTTACAAACATACTTATAAGCCTTTACTCTTTATAATATTGGTATAGCGTGACAATGAGCACTCTTCAATTATTCTAAAACACCTTATGTCCAAAACAGGGACACAGGTAAAAAGTATTTTTTTCTTGACGCCTTTCATTTGGAAACGGTATTATATTAACCCAAGTTAGTTTAAGGAATGACATTCAACGTGTGTTTCGGGTGTCCAATATATTGAATTTTTGATTTCGTTTGATATGGTGACCCTACAACAAATCACTTAAAAGCCAAAAATGAAAAAACTTCATGAAAATTTCATAGGCGTTTTGAAATGCAAAACATAGTCAAGGTTTTTTGCTAGGAGTCAACGGCAGGGTAATGGGATTCATAGCTTCAAAGGTGTTTTAAAGTGATTCCTCACGGACGGATTACCATATCTATATTATGTATTCTGTGCCTACCATGAATTCAACTTTTCAGGATTGAAACATTGAAATTAGATATTGATCTGAGGAGGTTTTTGGACCGCTCATCGAACGCCTAGTCAATTGCTGAAAGACATGACGTAATTTTCTGAATAGGGCTGTTCTGCATGACATATCATCATCATTTCCCTGGCCTTATCCCACATATTGTTGGGGCCGGCACTTGCTTCAACTCGATGCGGCTCATCACCTGATTTTTATACGAAGCGACTGCCATCTCACCTTCGCATCTGGGTTAAATCCGTTGTCAGACTCTTTTAGGCCTCCAACTGACCTGTAACAATTGCCAAAGATGATAAAGGATGGGTTTTTTCCTTAAAATTATTTTAGCAAATAAATTGCCTTGCCCAAGTGGACTTGCACAAGCGACTTCTTATATGCAAACGTTCGTGCACTCCACCCTTCTGTAACTTTTACGGCATTTAAAAAAATATATATATTCTGTCCATGTGCCAATAAGGTAACAGAAGAACTTGCTTGTCATCTGATAGATATCTGGGGCTAGCAATCCATCTGTAAACTTTAATAGGTTATTGAAAACGACCGTTAGTGACAAGCAGTAGTGTCTTCAATGGACTACTGCAAGAATTCGTTGAAGTTATTTGGAAGTGGACACTGCTTTATAATGATGTATGCACGTTAAATGTTTCAGATTGGACACTCAATACGAAATCACTTCGGAGAAAGTGGACACCCCACCAGGCGAGACAAACAAGAGGAAATAAGAAGATTGCAGGCGATCTTCTTACTAATTTCTTCTACCTTACTTATCAAATTCGCCTTATTTTTCAAAAAACTCCTTCCTTCAGTTGAGTTTTAAAAAAATCTGAATGATTCTTCTAAAATTCTTTGATTGGTCGTGATTTTAAAGGAATCGAAGGCATAATGCTCCTGAAAATTACTCTTATTGTCAGATTTCTGAAGTATGTATGTAGCATCTTTCTAATAATTCGGTCGCGTCGTTTAAAACTGTAGAGGTTGAACTTTAAACACAAATAGGTTGATAATGCGATGCAATATTAATAATAGTTCTAGGTGCTAATGTTTGCTTGAATGTATCTGTACGTACGTTTTCGTTTGCATGTTCTGCTATAATTGTTATTATTGATTAACCAATAAAACTCTGTTTATTATAAAATTATTTACAGTTGGAAAATCAGGATAAATTTGAAAATTAAAATTTTTTTCTTTCAATTCAAATTTATCATCTAAGATCTCGGATGAGGAGACCATTTTATAGATTTACGACTGAGCGAGCTAACTGACATGTGGCGCCACCTTGTGGGTAAATTAATTATCGCGCTTGTCTATTACCTTTTCACCGTTGAAGCTCTGAATCGATTTTGTTTTAGCACATAGGCATATGAGTATATATTCCATTAGCACTTAATCTTCCTAAAAGCGGCACGCTACAGTACTCACACATATACGATATCACCGACAGGTTCACGCACGCTCCGACAGAGTACAAACTATGGCGCGAGGGGACTATGCAGCGCGTATGTCTGTGTGCACTTGCAAGGATTTGATTGTAAGCTTGGACTCTGGTGGAATATTTACTCATGTGCATAGAGTACTTATTTAAAAATTATGACGTGGCTACTTACAGAACCAAACGAGCTGGAGGCCTACTCGTTTTGTCTGAGAAATGAAGCTTCGGTCTGTTCGCAAAGTTCCTGCCACGGTTCTGATTCGTTCTAATAGTACGTCCGAAACCAGGATCGTTCGTTTGTGTAGTTTCGTTTTCGGAGAATGAGAGTAGACCCTCAGGTGATCTACAACTTGTAAAAAACCCTTTGAAATCATCCTGGAAAGCTGAAAGGAGATGATCACAATAAAAGCATGACGTTAAATTGCCAGAAGGACACCTCTTTAATATAACGTACAATCAGTCTAAAGGACCTACCAAAGGGTAGATAAAAGGGTCACAAAGTGTCGTGTCCCTTCGTCCAGCAAATAACTATCAATCTTCAGTGACGGCCGGCGGGTTGACGAGACACTCGTGAGAGAAATTGACCAGGTTCGATCTAGATGCTCTGGTTTTGTAAAAATATCCGTTTGTGCAAATTTTCAACCCCCCCATTTCACTCCCACAGAGGAAGAGGTTTGAAAAATCCTTGAGTTTGCTCACACCATCCTAAAGGGATTTTCATTAGAGATGATTGAGCACCAATGTGACAGATGGTGAGACCATTACCGTCTCAAGCACTATATATACGTCTTTGAAATACTTCTCATGCGGATTTCCTTGTGATATTTTCCTTCACCGTGAAGTTCGTGGTGTGAACTCACTGCACATAAGTTTTTAGAAACTTTTATTCGTGCAGGCTGCTGAAATTCGAACCTCCAGTCAAGACCCACCCACATATTCAAACCCGAGGGCCACCACAATTTCTACGAAAAAAAATCTTTACGTAGATTACACCTACACTTTACTTAAAATACACCCTCCAAATGTCATCTCTAGTGGCTTAGGTTGTGCGTTGATTTCACTTAGGCAGGAGTTGGAATCTATACTAATATTATAAAGAAAGGTTTGTATGTATGTATGTTTGTAACAAATTGGTTCAAAAGTACTGGACCGATTTAAAAAAAATCTTTTACCATTTGATTACTACATTATCACTGATTAATATAAGGCTATAAGGGTATAGGGTGAAACCGTGTGACCTCTGCTAGTTTAATATATTTAGATTAATCTCATTCGTACATACAGACAGACATACGAGATCGGAACGTTGCGTCGCTTGTGCAGTAAGCGGTTACACAAACCATTCGGCTTCGTACCTTTTTAGTTTTTGTATAATATAATGTCTGTAGAATTCTCCAGAAGAACAACACGAGCGCAGTGTAAATAATAAATGATTCGCAGCTGTAAGGAATTGAAGGCACGCTCGCGGCCCATACATCATCCGGGAGCCGTACTCTCCCTCGGGAAACTAAAAATGCTCCACTACTGCTCGACACAAATATGTTCTTTTTAGTTATGTTTTTAATGCCTAAATTCTTTATCTATGGTTATGAGATTGTGACGTAATGAAACCTCAACCTTACAGAAGATCGCGGCCAAAAGCAAAAAAAAAGTAGTCTTGCGGACGTTTTTCAATATTATATCTGTCATTTAGGTACCTAAGGATAAACAAATATAATTCTAACCTTATTGTCATTGCAATAACTTATGACTAATTAAAAATATTGTTAAATTGAAGGTATGCCTATCTAACAGATAACTGGGGATAGCAATTCATCTGTAATCTTTGATCGGTTATTGAAAACGGCCTAGTGTTTTGTGTGTTCCGATCATAGACCTACGTTGGTATATTTTTTTGTCTATAGTATCTATGGTAAGGTTCTCGAAAGCAGAAAGTCACTTTAGAGACGAAAATTTATGGAACAGACCATCGGCCGGTGATTCATATCATTAATATCTATATCTATACATCTTTATAGATAAATAAAATTGAAATGTCTGTTTGTAATTCCAAAATAACAGCTTTTTACTGAATGCATTTGAAGCGTATTCAGTCATCAACTGCAAATCAACATCAAAAGCAAATGGTAAGCACTGCGTGTAAAATTGAAATTTTAAAAATCAATAATGCTACAAAATTAATTCTTAATGTGGAAAATATTTTTTCATTTATAGAGACGTACATTTTTGCATGTAAATGGCCAATTATTTCCGTGCAATGTCATGGAACATGTCAAAATGTAAACTTGGGGCATTGAATCCATCAGATAAGAAAGCTCCATTCTCGTCCGTAGATAGATTAGTGTGTTGTTGCGCTCCTTTGATGGTGTTCCATAATAAACAGTGTTATATACCCTTTGTGAGACGCGGGAAGGGCGATGTTTTTATACCTTTCCTAAGAAAATTCATAATGCATCCATAAATAAACAACAAGATCGGTCTTTTGAACTTATAATGTATCCTATTGCTTTTTGTTACGCACCATAATATATTTATTTGTACATCAATGTTACCAGTGTTTTAAAATTAAATATTTCTTAGCTTTTGTATGAAGACTGGCTGTGGCATGCAGTTTTACCCGCGTAGACACAATACTTTGGATTTTTTTTTAATTAGAGTAGGTGATTTTTGATATAGGTGGGCAGTCTCAATATATCAAACAGGTACATGGATAATTATTTTTAAATATTTTTTTTATATTAGTATCGTGTTCATTTTCCACAGAATTGAGAATAAAGTTCATTATTCAACAGCCACTTCTAATATATCTGTATAGATATACGTATATATATTTAGATGCATTCATAGGGATAGTAATAAATAAATAAATAAAATGGATGCTTTTAGAAACATTATTATACACTTATTACTAAGTTTACTGCATATTCGATAGTTCCAAAACGAGATTAGCATAAGCTGACAGTAGCGATCTCCGTTTTCATTGTTCGAGGTCTCCTTAGGAGAATTATCGTGGGTTTCCTTGTGTCTCGACCACAGATAACGTAGAGCAATGAAGCTTAAACGATCCCGGGGGAAATCTACGAGCCTTTGGAACTGGGGCTGTGTAGGAATATCGCACAAAGGGAGATCTTTATTGCATTACATCAATCAGAACTATTTAGTTTACCCACAAAAACAGTTAAAAAAAAACTAAAAAAGTATATTTTTTCTTATTTACATTTTTTTTAGGAAAATTATAGACGGGCAAACTCAATATCACTTTGCCTGACACAGATTGATCCCAGGATCTCGCTTTATGTGTTCCGTTTTGCTGCCATTCGACCAACGAGGCAGTCAGGTCAGTAAGTCATTATTTTGCCACGGCGGAACTCTTACTCGTAAGTACCGTGATATTTTATGTTTGTGACGCAAAGAAAAAAACTATAGATGGAAAAAACATATGGATTACTGTTTTCGAAAAACAAATGCATGAGGAAATAGCTGTATAAATTTGAAATTGTAATTCCTAACCAAAGAGGAGATATTTGAGATCAAAGTGCCCGGTACGACAACGCCAATTTCATATGTAAGGTCCTATACTTATGGTTTGATGAAATTAAAGAAACTCATCATCATCTCCCTGGCTTTATCTCATACATTGTTGGGGTGCCTTCGCAACCCCTTTAACGAGGAAGATCTGTGATCTGGGCTTAACTAGTTCTCTGACAATTTTAGGCCTCCGACTAACCTATAATCATTACCATAGATGATAAATTGGCAACCGGGACCGACGGCTTAACGTGCTCTCAGATGCACGGAGGGAACTCGGGCGGTTACCCATCCAATTACTGGCTAGGGTTATGGTTACGCTGATCGAATGATATGCGCAATAGTAACTGTGCCATTAGCTCCTTTAAAGAAACTCATTATTTTGAAAGCTTAACTTGCATAAAAGATTTAATATTCAGACGTATGCCTATGATAATATTCTTCTAACCCCAAATACCTCATTATAACAAATAACCGCGCAGTTCACAAACCGCCAAATATATCCCGAAGTTCCAACATTTGCTTACCAAACATTTTTCCTGCATTACGTGTTAGGGACATTTGGGTGCACCTGTCCTACTTGATCTCCACGGATCGTTTTCTTGAGCCTTACCATTTCAGGAATAAGGTTGGTTTTCTTTGGAATATAGGTATAAGTAAGGTTGGTACATTGGAATGATGTGAAGGGCACGTACAATATTGCTTTACGTGTCGGTCGGTTAGCCGAGTTGGTAGGCAGGGTTGCCACGTCACGTCGGGCCACTAAACCTTGCAAAAACTTGACGCTTACATTTTATTCGGTCGCATTTATATTCGTCCGACTAGGAATTAGGATATCGTCGTAAAACGTACCTCGCTTCTTATAACATAGGTGTAAGGTCCTAATAAAATGACAATCAATATGAGAGCCGTGGCCTTGAGGTTTGAGCAGTCGCCTGCTACGCAAGCGACGCAAGTTCGAATCCCAGGCCTGTACCAATGAGTTTTTCTAAAAAAACTTATGTACAGTGATTTCACACCACGTGCTTTGCGGTGAAGGAAAACATCGTGAGGAAACCTGCATATTTCTGAGAAGTAATTCAATGACGTATGTAAAGTGTCTGGGACGGCGATGGACTCACCATCTGTCACGTTGGCACTTAATCATCTTCGGTAAAAAGTGGGTGTTGTGATTACAACACCTCTGCCTACCCCTTCGGGGAATACAGGCGTGAGCATTTGTATGTCAATTTGATTAATTTTGGATAACTCTTACCTAAAAATTAACAAAAAAATTAAATCTCCCTCTCTTTCCTTCTACTTTTCCTTATAATATGTTTTTGAAGAAACCGTCATGTCCTGAATTTTTTCTCTCTTTGTCTGTCTGTCTATCTGTTTGTCCCAGTTAATCTTAGAAACGGCTAGACCGATTAAAACGGGAATTTCGGATGACAATGCTTAGCTATGTGACGCCTGCTAATTCCAATATGGTAAATAAAAAAAAATAATTTTTTTTTAAATATCTTTATTTGATTAGACTTCTTACAAAGTACTTTCAAATCGTATATGATTATTTATTTATTTATTGCATTTATGTTAGTTACATGTATGATACATACTAATCTTAATTATAATAGTAACCCAAGTAAATCTAACATAAACCCTGTTAGGGCACAGCAACGTGAGAGGCACTACTAGAGCTATTAATATATTTATCTACAAGTACCTAATATGTTTGATGATTGTAAATGTTACCACCGGGTTCGGAAGGTAGCTTTTGTTGAGAAGAGCCCGGCAAGAAACTCAACAATTGCTCTTTAAAGAAATATATTATATAATGTTATTGGTTATAGTATTTATATCTCATTCTAATCATCTAAGATGGCGGACTAGTTACTTTTCTGCACTATAACAGTATGAAAAAACCTATTCTCGAGAGGACTGCTTATGACTGAGATGAAATGTATACAGATAAATAAAATTGAAGTGTCTTGCACTGTCACTGGCAGATAGCTGATGTTATAAGAAAAAAAAAGATAATTAAAAAAAAAAAAATCTGAATCTAGTAAAAAAAAAATTATGTCAATATATCTTATTGCTCAACTAACTAAAGTGAGTAGTTAAGCATTTACCAGTTGAGCAGTGGGTATTATACCTATTGCTCAACTTACTGCAGTTGAGCAATTTGAGTTGAGCAGTGGATAAATAGCGAAAATTAAGCAATCCATAAAAAACCGCGGGCACAGCTAGTTGACCTATAGACTAATAACTTAAATTATCAACTCTTCTATGTGTTCGGATTCTTCTGTGTCGTAACCCTTCACCTTTTCACCCTTATGTAGAAGCGTGAAGGTATGAAAATATTTATAATTCAAAGTTACGTGCTAACAAAACTACTCGGTGTTACAAACTTGAGTGCACTTATGCAACCAGCTCCGTAAACACTAACGAGTCACGTGCCCGAGGGTGTGATCCTAATTTAAAATTTTCCACAGTATGGCAACACAGCCTTGTACGCTAATTGCTTGTTTACTTTGTGTGGGAGTTTTGAGAAAAAAATATAGTATACTTTTTATGGTTTGGAATAGAAATATAAGAAAATGAATTATATACTTAAATTCGAAATACAAAATATCTTTATTTGATTAGACTTCTTACAAAGTACTTTCAAATCGTCAGAAAGAGACAAAAATACATTATACAGATTATAAATGTTACCACCGGGTTCGGAAGGTAGCTTTTGTTGAGAAGAACCCGGCAAGAAACTCAACAAATTCCTACTCTTTAAAAAAAATATTATACAAAGCAAATGGTTACAGTATTTATATATTATGATTATACAAGCCCTTATGTGACCACATTTGTCGCTGGAAACGAACGTTGAGCGGCTTACATCAGGTTGCACCTTAATAGATCTGGGGCCCAACCATGGGCTCTTATTACAATGATAGTTAAGCTGTGTGACAGTGACAGATGTATACACGGCCATCTGCCAACATACATCTGTCTCATAATGGCAATAAGAGGTCATGGTAAGGCGCATGATCAGCAAAATATACATACATATGCTCACGCCTGTATTCCCCGAAGGGTTGGGCAGAGGTGTTGTAATAACAACACCCAATTTTCACCGAAGATGATTAAGTGCCAACGTGACAGAGGGTGAGTCCATCGCCGTCTCAGACACTATACATACGTCTTTGAATTACTTTTTAGACATATGCAGGTTTTCTCACGATATTTTCTTTCACCGTAAAGCACGTGGTGTGATATCACTGTACATAACTATAATAAGTAGATATGTATTCAACATAATGATATTTTGAGTGCACATGTCGCGAATGAGGTGTGACGACATGGCGCCGGTGGCGGTAAGTAATATCCTATGTTTGGGTGGTCGTAAACTTTTACGATGCAAGGAACGTTCTAGTTAACAAGTACTTTAAGCACTTCATATGTTATTCATTTACTTATTTTTCTATTCACCCGTTGAATAATATCTGCTAGTGAGATATTACATAAGTTAGCACTTAATGGAGCTCCTGTGTTGGTCATGTGTATGTCATTCTGGCGGTTTGATTTTTTCATTTTGAATTAGATTTAAAATGGAGGTTAGACTGATCTGTATCGTTTGCATGTTCCAACCCCAGAAGTATCTTTTATTTTTGTGTTCTCAAAATGTAAATGAAAATATCTATACTCGCTAGCGTCACCGCCGAATATTAGTATGTGAAATTGTGCAGCGATTCCCAGCGGTGACGTGAAGAATAAAAATATCTCGTACAAATATTGCGAGTGACGCTAGCGAGTATAGATTACGAAAACGGTGGCAAACCCGTGAACAGTACCCCTACTGTTTAGGCCCTGATAAGTTACTTATGACCGTCAAAGAATTGACTACGATATCGCTGCGATTTCGATTACGTAAATCTGGCCGCAGACATCTACATTAATATATACGGATACACAAAATTTAAGTGTCTGTTTGTTATTTCAAATTAACAGCTTTTCAATAAATACATATGAAAGTATATATTATACTCACATTAAAAAAAACATTTTTTTTGTCTGTCTATCTCTCTGTTACAATCATTATTGTTACGAATGTTCGCATCTGCATCCGCAAATGCGGAATATTCGCATTAATTCAGTCATCTGCATCCGCATTCACATCCGCATCAATAAATGCGGAGTTTTTGCGGATGCAGATTCACATCAATAAGTAACAACATGTAAGTATTTTTTTATGATTAAATTCATAAAAAGTAAATTTAAATTGATTTTCAGTTATTTATGCACTTAAAATTTAAGTAATAGTTTTTTTTAATCCCAACATCCACATTCGCATCCACATAAAATCCGCATCCGCGGATGTGAACTTCTAATAATCCGCACCCGCATCTACATCCGCGGATGTCGCAGTGCCGCGGGTGTGCATCCGCAACAACCCTAGTTACAAGCAGTAGGTAATTAGGCTATTTGAAAAAAAAATCTTAGTCACTTATTAAGTTGTAGTTAATATTATTAAAAAAATGCCAATAAACAAGGAACCATGAGCCACTAAGTAACGAACTATAACAAGAACAATGTGTGAAGTGAGTGCGCCCGTGTGAGCCATACCCATCTCCGGAGTGAGCTCCAATCATATATTTATTTTTATTGCCAGTAAGTCAACCGGAGCCTCCCACAGCCTTTTAGCTAAATTATGTATTACATTTACCACTGGTGTCTGTTTCAAAGTTATCAAATTACTACGCCGTAGCTGAGAGCTAAGTTACACTTAGATAACTTAGAAGTTACAGCGAATGTCACACTGGCAGCTGCGGTGGCCGTGGAACCTGGCAAGAAACTCAGTGATCACTTTCAAAAATATTATAGATACAACTAGCTGTGCCCGGCAAACGTTGTATTGCCATTTTATTTTTGGGGTGGACTACTCCTAATATTTAGGGGGATGAAAAATAGATGTTGGCCGATTCTCAGACCTACCCGATCTGCACACAAAATTTCATATAAATCGGTCCAGCCGTTTCGGAGGAGTATGGCAACGAAAACTGTGACGCGAGAATTTTATATATTAGATTAAAAAAAAGACATACTATAACTTGAGAAATGTAAGCCCATGGACACAGTTTCAATGCACAAATGTCGATAAAAATTTCGACCTTCCGAACCTGGCGGTAGCATGTATAATCCTGTATAATTATGTCATTCTGACGATTTGAAAGTACTTTGTAAAAAGTCTAATCGAATAAAGATATTTATTATGACTTTGACTATGTAGTACAGTCTAACCTTTCATATACATTTAATCAAAAGATGTATAGATGTTGCTTAAATTTAATACAATTTCAAAATACTGGCAACGGAAATTAATCGAAACCGTTTTGTATAATCGAATCTACAATCACCAGTAACTCAACTATCCCCAAATGGGCATCGAATGGCCCCAAATTGGTAGTGAAATGGTACACGATATGAACTGCACTTAAATAATAGCCACAATTAATATAGAAACCTCCGGGAGTAACCAATAATACAAATCTTAGGCAAGCAACCTTTGACCACAGTATATACAGAACTATACAAGCAGTATGCAAAATACGCTTTATTTTTAAAATGACGTTTGCTAAATCGAGCGTGAGCTTTCTTTCTTAATTTTTTAGGAAGTGGTGTGGTAGCCTTGCGGTTTGAGCAGTCGCCTGCTACGCCAGCAACACAAGGTCCAATCCCAGCGGGGCCTGTACCTTTGAGTTTTTCTAAAAAAATAAAAACACTTATATTAGTGATTTCACTCCATGTTCTTTACGGTGAAGGAAAACATCACGAGGAAACCTGCATATTTCTGAGAAGTTATTCAAAGACGTATGTATAGTGTCTGAGACGGCGATAGACTCACCATCTGCCACGTTGGCACTTAAACAACTTCGGTGAAAAGTGGGTGTTGTTATTACACGGGGAATACAGGCGTGAGCATATGTATGTATTTATTTAATGGCGACGAGCTTGAGTACAGTTATTCCGCCAATGTCAAGTGATTGTTGAGAATAAAATATTTTGTAAATTGTTAAAAATATGTGGAGGTACCCATTGGATTCCTCTGTTGATTTACCAAGTTTTCCATGATGGTGCTCTTAAAGTTATAAAATTAACTTCTTATTTATTGTCCAAGTATACGTAATTTTGAAGCAAACATTGCACTGATAGCACTGCTATTTCGCCTGAGCCGTTTATTATCTAGTGGATGCGCGTGTCTGTGTACGTGTATCATTTATATTTGTTCCTAGGTTCCATACTGATTTTAGTAAGCTTATATGTATATTGTGCTTTGAGCTTCCACTACTACCAAACGAAAATAATACGTCAACTACAAATACCGTATACATTAACGCTTTTATATAATCAATTCTAAAAACTTCACGACAAACCAAGCAATGGTATTGATATTGAGATATGGTCGCGGAAAGACGATATCTTTGGTAGAAGTTGGAAATTATGGTGTAATTTGACATAATTTTGGAGTACAGCGGAATGGTTTTCAATTAATTTGATTTAATTAAATCCCTCGATCTATTCGAGGATAAACAATTTCTATCGATCTCGCAGACAGCTACATTATTATTATTCTGTGGTAATAATTCACCTACTTTTTCGGTGAACACTGTGTTTTTATACCTATCTTGGATATCCTCCGTTATGTTTTGATACATGAGAAAACGTGTCCCTTATCCCGACTCTGGACTTATACTGGGAAATTATAGATGGAAAAACATCTAGTGCAGTGATTTCAAACCACGTGCTGCATTAAATGACAGAGGGCGAGTCCATCGCCTTCTCAGGCACTAAGCATACATCGTCGTTGAATTACGTCTCAGACAAATACTAATAAATAGATTCACAATGTTTTCCTTCACCAAATTATAATACTCAAGCTGAAATACCCATCGCGTTAAAATAATATTTCGTTAGCAAAGACTTACCAACATGTAACACTGTGTCAGCTCGAGTGAAATATCAAAATGTAAACGTAATCCCCCTGAAAATATAATTAAAGCGCGACGCTATAAGGGGTGTTATTAAGTCGGGAATTTCATTCATGAATGGAAATATGAGAGGGCCGGTCCCTCATTACAGCGGTAATGGGTCTTTGTGTGAGGGCTTTGTAAATAAGTAACGCTGCCAAATTGTGTGATACAGGAACTTGTGATAACATCGCCGAGCCTTATTATACAAACTTTTTGATTAACTCTACTTATGTATGTTTAAAAAGCACGCAACGTGAGGTTATAAATTTTGAGTGACGTTGGAAAGTATGTAAGCACCAGCCAATGATAAGATGAAGAGTTTTCAACGTATAGATGGATATTCAGATCCATATCTATCTTATCTATATACATAATACTGTGCGGAGAGGGGAGATCTTCCAGCCAGGCGGGTGTCATGTCTGGGGAACACCGGCTTCGACTGTTCTAGTTGAAAATGTGTATACTGCCGTGTGCTTGAAAACTCCTATTGCGCGATTTAGGTTCTCGTGTATTTGTACTCAAACTTCGTATTTGTTAGCGAGTAGCGCCATCTATGTAGCATGCGGTATCGCTGCTACAATAATATCTATACAGATTTATATAATTGAAGTGTCTGTTTGTAGTTTAAAATTAACAGGTTTCACTATGCATAAATACAAGCATATTCGATAAGTAAATAAAAAACTGTTTTTTAAAATAAGACTAATATCTGAAACGGGACATTCACTATTATATAGCTAATGTTGGACTACTTGGATAAAAAAAAATTGGTTTCCGGGATATAAAGTAACTCATGAAATTAAGTCTACACGGGTGAAACAACGGGACACAGCTAGTAACAAATAAACAAACGACGAGTAATACGAAACAATCGCATTTTTTAATCTCCATTACGAATGTAGACGCCATATTTAGAATTACACTTAGCGAAGATGGCGGAATATTCGAGTGTTTCTCCTTAAAAGAAAAGGGGAGAAAACCGTTTTAAGATTGATAAAGGGCCCTAAAAAGGTTCACTCCGATTCGAGGCTTCGAGGCCAACCCAAAAATATTCCCTTTAAAGGATAACGACAATTTCCTTAGGGATAAAAATCTTTCCCTCCCAATATTTATTTTTTAACGCAAATGGATTTAGTCATGTTAAGATAGCTATCGGAATGCCTTTGTTAAAAGTATTTTTTTATGATTGAGTTTTTTCCAGAATCCGGTCGGGAATAACAATTTCCGTTGAAAATTGATTTAAAGGAAGAAAGAGTGTTTCGTTGATATATTTTCAGTCGGTTCATTTGCATCTTGAACTCAATTTTCAGATGTGCTGATGTTATTTTGTAGGAGTCTAATCTTCACGTTTTCCTACAAAGGGAGAGGTGTGCTAACACCCATTTTTCACCGCCACTTTTTCGGTGCACTCGTGCACTTAATTACAAAATATGTTTTAAACGAAGACTAGACTGATTTATTTAGTATTTATAAAAATATGTAATATTTTTAAAAAGAGTAATTACTAAGTTTATTGTGGGGTTCTTCTCAGTAAAAGCAACCTTCCGAACCTGGGGGTAGCATGTATGTAGATATTTTTGAGTTCGTGTTTGACTAAACTCTGAATGAAATTATGTCCAAGCCTTTTCAAATCGGCAACATAGATAGAAATAGGGTAAATTTTAAGCCTAGCACGATCTTAGTATATGTGTTTTGTAATAAGGAGACGGCGTCAAGTAGATTTTAAAGTATTTTTTTAGAAAATCTAACGCTAATTTTTAATGCCTTTCAAACCTACTTGACCTTTCCAAAAAGCCTGTCACGAGAAGAAACATTTAATGTAAGTCACTTATTTAATATTAAACATAGAATTATTTACAAAACTGCGACTCACATAGTAATTGTGGAAAATAAACAAAGAAATACGTATTCGGACTTCGGCCAAACAACCCTACCTGTAACAAACAAAACTACAAACAACTTTATCCACCCTCCGAAAGAGCTTTAATTCAATAGGCGAGTTGTAGTATTGAGATAATTGGGCGGGCTTACCTGCGGAACTAATTTGGGCGGATTATTCGGGCTGGCTCGGACGCATGGCTGCTCTCATTGTGTCCGGCTGGGCGCGATTGATAAGGGTACCTTGAGTTCAATATTACCTTATTTTGCAGTTTATCGTGTCTATAAACAAGGTATTTTCAATTAAATATCTTTATTTAATTATCCTTTTAACAAAGTACTTTCAAATCAGAACGACTAGATTATACAGGATTGTACATGCTACCGCCAGGTTTGGATGGTTGCTTTTACTGAGAATAAGATCTAAAAAATAAATATGCTCACGCTATCCCAGAAGAGTCCTCGAAGGGGTAAGCAGAGGTGTTGTAACAACACCCACGTATCACCGAATATGATTAAATGCCACCGTGACAGAGGGTGAGTCCATCGTCGTCTCAGCCACTACACATACGTCTTTGAATTACTTCTCAGACATATGCAGGTTTATTATCGTCCGTAACATATACAAGCTATTAGATTTTTAAGCATAACACACACGTTTACATACTAAATTCTTAAAAATTAAAAAAAAATACGAACACGAGGCGGGACTCGAAACCAAGACCTCTACGAACCGTGCAATTGCTCTGCCAACTGACCTGCTAGTGATCACAATTAGTTTAGGGGCCGACTTATTTTTCAGAACCATTTTTAGGAATATGCAAGCTTTTTATAGTTCTCACTAATGCGCCCTCATTTACCCTCGCCCCATAGCGCATTGGCAACCTTACTATCCGCAGGAAAACGAAACAAAGGTAGTGTGGGAAGAACGAGTAGTCATGTTTATCCCCAGGAAAAAGGTCTTCCAACCAGTTATTGCGCGATTTAGGTTCTCGTGTAATTAATTGTAAAACTTCGCATTTGTTAGCGAGCAGCGCCATCTATGTAGCGAGTGGAGAAACTCTAGTACAGTTATATTATTTGGATTTATAGATTATTTCGATTTCTCGTAAGGGTATAACTGTATACTATATACAGTCAAACAGTTCTGAATTTCTTAATTTCTTTCTCAATAGTACATACTTAGAACTTCTAAAAGCCCTCTCCAATATAATTTGCCAAGAATATAAAAACAGAAATGAGTTTCATCGTAATAAAAGTCGGACATTCCACCCTTAGTTAAAGAATTTTCCAAACAAGGCTTCGTAAATACATCTCGAGAGAGCCTCTCGGATTAATTCCAACAGGGTATAATCCTGTTAAGTTATTATTGCATGTTTGTAAGTTAAGGCTCTATTGCTATAGTTGGATATGATAAGAGCCTTGGTGGTCTCGGGGTTTGAACAGTCGCCTGCTACGCAAGCGACGCAAGTTCGAATCCCAGAGTTTTTCTAAAAACGAATGTGCCCTGATTTCACACCGCGTACTTTACGGTGCAGGAAAACATCGTGAGGAAACCTGCATATGTCTGAGAAGTAATTCAAAGACGTATGTATAGTGTCTGAGGCGGCGATGGACTCACCCTCTGTCACGTTAATACTTAATCATATTCGGTGTGGGTGTTGTTACTACAACAACCTTACCCCTTCGGGGACCCTACTGGGATGGCGTGAGCTTATTTATTTTTAGTTGAATATCTTAGTACATATATAAGTAATAGTTGAGAACGATTTCAACCGCGTATAATTTGTCTATAAATCTTTCGAGTTACCTAACACATAACTTACCAGCGGACATCACGCGGTTTCATCCGCGTAGTTCCCGTTCCCGTGGGAGTACGGTGATAAAATATAGCTTATATTAATCAGTAATAATGTAGCATTCTAATAGTGAAAGAATTTTTAAAATCGGTCCAGTACTTTTTGAGCAAATTTGTTATAAACATACATATAAACCTTTATTCCTCATAATATTAGTATAGATATCAACATTTTCCGTCAACCCGAAAATTTTCCATCCTTCCAAACTTCAATCTGAAACCTCCAACTGCCGAGAGATATTTACTTTGCAATACTTAAATTCAAGGCAAATAAAAATTTACTGTCTGTTTGTAATGTAAAATTATAATTTACCATGGCTTAAAGAAACGATTTAATTTTACTACTAAAAAAACTATCTGTCGGTGTGTTTGTTTGTCCCAGCATATCTCCGTAACGGCTGGACCGATTTTGAAGGGACTTTCTCTAACAGCAACTATAACTTTTCTTGAAGATAATATATACATATATAAAAGCAAAAAACACTACGATTCAACACGGGTTAAATCGCGGCGCACAATAAGTGTACAAAATGTTCACTTAGCAAGCCGGATATTGATCATATGCCCGGATCAAATACAATTATAACTACCCTTACTGACAGATGTTTGCATCTCCACCCGGTTGGGGTAGCGAGAGAATATTATGTTTATTGAATTGATGTGATACCACGGTTTAAGATACCTACATATAGGGAGTTGAGTTTTTCGTTCTATGCGTTGTATTTTTTAGTTAATCGTATGCATAAATTGAATTATTATTGGAATTATCTAATATTATAAAGAGGAAAGGTTTGTAACAAATTTGCTCAAAAAGAACTGGACCGATTTTGAAAATTATTTTACCATTAGAATGCTACATTATCAATGATTAATATAAGCTATATTTTATCCCCGTACTCCAACGGGAACGGGAATTACACACACACACACACAAATTTTGCATTGGTTTAAGTCGGCACCGTATATATTTTCATATACATTTAATATAAAGCTGTTAATTTGGAATTATCAACCGACACTTCAATTATATTTATCTGTATACTAGCTGTACCCCGCGGTTTTACCCGCGTAGAGTTAATTTCATGGGTGACCCGCGGAAACCTGATGTTTTTATTTAAATAAAAGGACTCTCCTTGTAGATGTTACAAGGAGAGTCCTTTTATTTAAAGTCCAAGTACCTGTCAGTGAAAGTCCCGTAGAAATTCGTCCAGTCGTTTCGGAGATTAGCCGGAACAAACAGACAGACGGAGGAAATGTTAAAAATTTGTTTTTTTATGTATGTATGTATAAAAAACTGTTACTTTGAAATTACAAACAGACACTTAATTTTTGTGTATCTGTAGGTATAGATTTTTTAGGGTACAGTATCCTATGTCTTTCTCCTGGTTCTAAGCTACCTTCCCACCAAATTTCAATCAGATCGGTTCAGCCGTTCATGACTTATAAATAGTGTAACTAACACGACTTTCTTTTATATATATAGATATGTATAGATTAATCTTGAATCCTCTGTAACATAATACTTGCAATAAACAAATGGAATTCAATATGCCAAAAAGGGTTTTTAAACATTGTAAAAACAGCTTCAAATTTCAGGCCGGTGTTTAATGGTGTTGTTTATAAACTTTAACGTTATGGTAATAAACAGTGAACCCAAAACATTGCTAATTCCAGTCCTAACACAACAACATGTTATGGGTGTTTTATCCTGTTCTAGAACACTCAACACCGGTACATAAATAATGTTTATTATTAACATGAACATGTGTATCGTATACTAGCTTTTTCACTTTCACACTTTAATTCGCAATGTGAATAATAGTAGCATCGTCACACTGGCGTTGAAAGTTTCGTGAAATTCAGTCCAGCCGTTTCAGGGATTACCCGCTACAAACAGACAGACAGACATAGTTTTTTTTTCATATTTCATACTTACCGTATATAGTAATAATAATAATGATTTCCTACCGAATTTCGGTTACGACGGCTAATCTCAACGAGGATCAGCCATGTGCGCAGGAGATAATATAGTGCACAAGTGTGTGCAAACACAAGTTCACTCTTTATTCCCTCACTCTTAGTCCGATGGGAGGCAATCAGACACGACTGGAGAGAGATCAGGCGTAGGACCAACGGTGCAACGTGCGACCCGAGGCACGGGGGTGGAAACACCGCCAACTTCCAAACTCCGGCCATTTATTGTGAATTTCCTTACGGAAAAACCCAATATGAATCTTTTACTCGACCCGGGAATCGAACCCGGGACCTCATGATCGGCAGGCGAATGTACTAGCCACCAAACCAACGAGGCAGTTGGTCTGTACCGTATATACATATGAGAAAATCTGTTAATTTGGAATAGCAAACAGACACTTCAATTTTATTTATATATTAAGCGGTTTTACCCGCGTTGGTTTTACAATAAAGCCTATGTTAGGAGGTATTAGAATTAACAACTATTAAAAACAAAACATATTTTCAATGAAAGCCAAGCCTTTATATATATTTATATATGTATTAGCAAGTATTTATATATATTTAGGATATATGATTATGACAGCGAAGGACTCACCATCTGTCACGTTAAAATCTAACCAGGGGCCTTGCCATTGTGGTGTATTATGGAAAACTCAGGTGTAGTCTGGATAACCGGGAACAATGAGACAACAACTTGACTGGTTACGTATAATCGCAGATTGAGTTACTTATGACCCGCAACATACAATAAAAATGTTCTTATATCTACCCCCTATTTACAAATATCACAACCATGACCTCTTATTGTCATAGTTTAACTCTTATTATGAGACAGATGTATTTGACGTGTATACATCTGTCACTGTCACACAACAAACATTGCAGTAATTGCATGGTCGGGCCCCTGCATAAATGAAACTTGTGTGTCATATGTGACTTCCTTCGAGATTTACGGCCAAAAATAAAAATATGAAAATTAATATTCAAAGACTAGGTGCAATATATTATGTTGCAACACAATTCAATGGCTAATTCAACATAGTCAGTGATAAATGAGTGTTCGGAGAAGTGATAGTATAACCAGTATCCAACTACGAGATATCCAAGTGATTTACAAGTACTTACGGATCCAAAGCCTTTCTAATGAACCGCTGGCGCCAAGCGAGCAATATTACACGACTATTTAATGGTGTGGAGAAATTTAACTAATATACATACATATGCTCACGCCTGTATTCCCCACTCTTTACCGACCATGATTAAGTGTCAACGTGACAGATGGTGAGTCCATGGCCGTCTCAGACACTATAGTCTTTGAATTACTTCTCAGAATTATGCAGGTTGTCTTACGATGTTTTCCTTTACCATAAAGCACGTGGTGTGAAATCACTGTACATAAGCCTTTTAGAAAAACTCATTGGTACAGGCCCCGCTGGGATTTGATCTTGCAGGGCCCTGTACGTATGAATGAGTTTTTCTAAAAAAGAAACTTATGTGCAGTGATCGAAATTATAAGAAAACATCGTGAGGAAACCTGCATATGTCTGAGAAGTGTGGGTGTTGTTGTTACAAAACCTCTGCTTACCCCTTCGGGGACCCTTCTGGGTTGGCGTGAGCATATTTATTTATATTTATTATAGTACCCTAGTTAGTAGTAACCATCGCCGTGTCACAATGGCAGCCTATTGCGGCGTCTGTCGAGCCATCGACGAACTGTGCCGGCGCCTAGCATAAAGGTCAACTACATAGAACAATGCTCTTGTAGAATAGGCTAGTTGACGGAATTTGAAAGATTGGATTATTTATATTACAAACAGACAGAGAGACAGACAGACATAGATTTTTTGAAATTGATGTTTCTATATCATTACCGTGCATACTTTCACATGTATTTAGCCAAATGGTGTAATGGTATTACAAACAGGCACTCCAATTTTATTTATCTGTATAGATTACTAGGTCAGTTTAATCGTAGTTTTAAAGCGCCATTCAATGTATTAATCACTATACTGTAGTTCGTTTGAAGATAGCTACTTAAACGCGGATGACCTCCTCGGCCTCACACGTGTATGAATGCCCATTGTGCATGTATGGAGATTATAAAAGGGCCTTGGTTGATTATTAACGTGTTATTTTAGTTGTATCATACCACTTATGCCCTTTACAATGGTGTAATATTCACGTGTTAAGGTCGACTCTCTTTCTCCGTAAACGGAACTTCTCTAACGAACGAAAATCTAACGTAATTTCAGTATGGCTTTGTTTTCATCAATCTCAAGTTTAAGTTTGTTTAATAATTTAATTTAAGTATGTTTACAATATGTACACGATACAGAACAATGTCTTTAATTTCCCAGTTCGAAGTGTGGATTAATGACAGGTTAATGAAATTCTTAGTTCTTAGTTGAAGTATTGTGCATGAAGTTCAATTAATTAAGATGTTTTTGATTTTGGGGGGCTCTAGTAATAACTAGTATACCTCTACGAGGAAAACATTCGTGGGCATATCTAATCTAATCTAAATATATATAACTCAAAGGTATCTGACATAGTGATCAATCACAGCTCAAACCAATGGACGGATCGGGCTGAAATTTGGCATGTAAGTACATGTTATGACGTGACATCCGCTAAAAAAGGATTTTGATTAAGGGATAAAATAGGGGATGAAAGTTTGTATGAAACTTTGTCAATTTTAAACCGATATATTATACAGAGTGTCGATGAAAATAGGACAGCTGTTAAAATATGAGATAGGGTATAATTTTAGAAAGCAAATAAAATTGTTATGACAAAAATTTCTTCTTCCGTTTTCGAGTTATGGACATTCGAAGTTGACCATATCAAGACCTTATTTTGGCATAAAATCAGCGATAATGTAGAGTTATTCACGTGAAATCTAATTACATTTTTTTCTGCCACTAATAGTTCCTGAAATAATTCCATAAAACAATTTTTCGAAACCTTCCCCTTAATTTAACAAGTCATATTACTGCGTATAAGTAATGTAGGTAAACGTGGCCACGCGTTCATTCAATCGCTTAAGGCCAAGAGCTCTTCGGCAACCATAGCCTATAACTACGTTATAGTTGGAGCTAGATATCGTACGACTTCAACAAAGTGATACAATCATAAAACTCCACAACTTCTAGAAGACAACTGTTCCTTTTTCTCTGACACCCTGCATAAAACTAAATCTACGTAGGGGCACAGCTAGTTATTTATAAACACTTTTAAAATGTCAAGTTATTTGCAATGAATTTCGTGTGTCGTATCAACATTCGGACCAAATAAAACGGTAAACAAAATCCTTTCCACCGCATAATAGGACCCAACTAGCAACGTTACAAAATAATGATTCGGTTCCTGAGCGGGTGAGCGGACAGCCGCATGCAATTACGTGTGGTCTACAACCGCAAATACTCCTCTAGTAATTGTTTCGTACACTACCTAACTAGCTTTATTATTACTGCAAAACTACACATCTGTATCTCTGTTTGTACATATAAATAAAATTGAAGTGTCTGTTTGTAATTCCAAACTAACAGCTTCTCACTAAATGTATATGAAAGAACGTTACTCATCATCATCATTTGTTCAAGAGCTAGGCTCTTGTCAGTGAAGCAATCGCCAAGCTAGCACTTTAACTTCCTTGTACGACTTTTTTCTTCAGCTGTTGTATATAACTAATCCTTGGTCTCCCTCTTCTACGCCTTCCTTCTATCTTCCCTTCTATGATGTTTTTGATGAAAGCGTCATGTCATAATAGGTGCCCAATGATCTTGCCCCTCCTGTTTTCTATTGTCCGGATTATCATTATTTCTTCTTCTACTCATTCTAATACTTCGTCGTTTGTGACCATCTCTGTCCAACTTATACCCTCCATCCTTTTCCAGCACCACATTTCAAATGCCTGCAGCCAAACCAAAAACCAATTTTGAATATATTTCTCTGCGCATCTAGACAGGTCCATCTGGCTATCTGTCTGTTTGTTCCGGCTAATCTCCGAATCGGCTGGACCGATTATCGTGTAAATTTCAGTAAGAGTTAGCTAATTTCGCAAGGAGTAACATGAAATTAACTCTACGCGGGCACAGCTAGCTTTTAAATAAGACATGCAATTGATGAGTTCATACATTTGAAACGTGTATCTTTCAACATAATATTCATAAGGCCAATAATGAACCCCATTCAAAGTCGGTTAAATGCATAATAAATCATTAAAAAGTTTTGAACAAACTCCCCAACAAAGACACGGTTTCTCCCCAAGTTCCCAAGTAATATTGCGTCTCCAGGGCAGCGCTGCCTCTCGCCGAATTTTCGCAAAAATAGGTAAGCACAAATTATGAGACTAGAAGAAAGTCATTTGTTTTTTGCTGCTACACGGAAATTGCAAGCTTGGAAAACAAAGAAAACGGAACTTATTTATTTGAGGGTCCCGTATTGATAAATGTTACATACATCTTCCATATATATACATACAGATAATACAATTGAAGTATCAGTTTTCAATTATAAATAAGCATCTTTTCACTAATCTCTGGTTGGATCGATTTTAACGGAGCTTTCACTGACAAATAGTTGATGTTACAAAGAGCAACGTGGGTTTTTTTTTATTTAAAGAGAAATCTCCGCCACCTATGAAATGAAGTCAATGCAGTTGAAACCACTGCGATAATAGAGAGTGGAGCCTCATTACCCTAACATCCTTGTCTATACGCAATTATCCAGGTCTACCCCGGATTTGATACCCGTCAAATTATGTCACAAGGCACCAGTTATCCAACTCCTAAGATAGATTGTCCTTCAATCACTTTGTAAAAAACATTGATTATGGTGCAACAATTGCAACGACAGTTCAGTTGTGTGACAATGACAGATGTATACACGTCATATACACCTGTCTCTCAGTCAAACTATCACGGCAATAAGAGCTCATGGTAAGGCCTCATATCGTATGTACGTAATGTAAACAGCGTTCTAGGAATTTTCTTTCGTAGGGAACCCTAAAAAGTTCATAGCCATCCCTCTCCCTTCATTACTTAAAGGAAAAGCATCCCAATAGGGTAACTTCGAAACTACCTTCATGGCTCAGCTCCCGGAGTAAGTAAATATTTTGTTTCACAATATCAACAGCTGACTAGAATCAACATCCCTTCCTTTGATAGATATGTATGCAAGGGATTTAAGTGCCCTGTTTTTGCAAGGGAATTTAATTGCTATCCTTAGCTTTTGGCCTTGAGCCGTGGTGACCTCGGGATTTGAGCAGTCGCCTGATATTTCGCGAAATATGTTTTCTAACATAAATACAGATATATAGATAGAGATACATAGGTACCTACCATACCAAGTAGCAGAGTGAAATACAATGCTGCATTATACACACTCACACAACCCACAAATATAAACAGTACACAAAGTCGTAATCCGTGGCACGTGTCTGCTAATTGCTGCGCAGGACATGCGAGCCGTATTATTGATTGTACTGCGCAGATTACGATTACTTAATTTTGATTATTATCTATACTAAGTACCTTCTACGACTCATCATTTTCCCGGCCTAATCCCAGTCATTGTTGGGGTCGGCACTTGATTCAACCCGATGTGGCTCCATGCTAGTCCCAATCAACTTATTAACTCCTTTTCCTTTATGTGCGCCTGGTACCTCGTGTAACATAATATCATTATCTCCCTGGTCTTATCCCATGCATTGTTGGGGTCGGCACATGATTCAACCCGATGCGGCTCCATTCTAGTCCCAATCAACTTATTAACTCCTTGTCCGTTATGTGCGCCTGGTACCTCGTGTAACATATTATCATCATCTCCCTGGTCTTATCCCATGCATTGTTTGGGTAGGCACTTGATTCAACCCGATGTGGTTCACCTGATGTTTATACGAAGCGACTGCTGTCTGACCTTCGTAACTCCTGTTTCAAATCGGTAATCTGGTTGTAACGATTGCCAAATATGTTAAATTGGCAACCGGGATCAACGGCTTAACGTGCTCTCCGAGGCAGGGAACTCGAGCGGTTACTCTAGCAACTGTGCCACGAGCTCTTACTACTCCTAAGGCTCGTTTGATGGAAGGTATATGTGCCGTCACGAATTAAGAGCGCTCAGCGAAAATAGTGGGAATACAAAGCGTTTGTTTTACCTTACAGACAGACTCATGAAATGTCTACTGCGCAATCAAGGAAAGCGTTCATTATTCAGTGAAAAGCTGGTAATTTGGAATTACAAACAGACACATACATTTTATTTTTCTATGTAGATATTATTTTACACATGTCTGTATGTAGTTGTATTTACCTTGCGCTGGCGCATGTGGGACGTCATAACAATAGGTATTACACTATAGGTACAGACTACAAACAGAGTAATGCGGTATTTTATCTGAAGGTCACACGTGGCAGCATTATGCAACACGCTATGTACACTGCTACACCTTGTTTGTTTATTTACATGTTAAATAACACCTTTATCATTACATTGACTTTGAAAGTTGATTTAATGGTCTATAAAAATGGTTTATTGATTGTAATTATTAACCTTGTTGGTTATCCCTTCTTGTGGGATATGATGAACAAACACATAATAAAAAATATTTTGTTTTTTATATGCGTACCATATTCGGCACAATGTGTTCTTCTCTTCCATTTATCTCTATCAGCCATATCTCTATATGTACATAATAATATTACACATTCAATCTATACATAAGTACCTACTTACTTTCATATATTTAAGAGTCATGGTGGCCTTAGGATTTGAGCAGTCGCCTGCTACGTAAGCGACGCAAGATCGAATCTCAGCGGGGTCTGTACCAATGAGTTTTTCTTAAAACTTATGTGCAGTGATTCCACACCACGTGCTTTACGGTGAAGGAAAACATCGTGAGGAAACCTGCATACGTCTGAGAAGTAATTCAAAGATGTATGTATAATGTCTGAGACGTCGATGGACTCACCCTCTGTCACGTTGGCACTTAATCATATTCGGTGAAATGTGGGTGTTGTTGTTACAACACCTCTTCTTACCCCTTCGTGGACCCTTCTGGGATGGCGTGAGCATATTTTTTTATTTATTTACATTGCAGGTTTCCTCACGATGTTTTCCATTTAAATTTATACAGGCCCGCTGGGATTCGAAATTGCGTCGCTTGCGTAACAGGCGACTGCTCAAATCCCGAGGCCACCACGGCTCTTCATATACCTGTAAAAAGATTAAGTAAACAAGATATACGTATTTTGTCCTTGATTGACATTTGACCCAGTTTGCGAAGCTCGTGGGCAGTTATTGTGTTGACTCCTTAGCCCATTAGTTGGCTCATGTGTCACTGTTAACCTTATGACATACCTGTTGTGTCACGACACCATAAACATCAGCTACTTCCTTTTGTGTATAATATCTTCTTACATTCATTTGTTTTCTTTGTGTCGTTTTGTTGCAAATACATTGAACATCAAACCTATCTTGTTTTTATACATATGCACTCACCTGTGTTTTCGAAGGGGTAGGCAGAGGTGTTGTAATAGCAACACCCACTTTTCACCGACGATTATTAGGTGCCAACGACTCAGGCACTGAATAAACCCTAAGTTTATTCACAATTGTTATCTTCAGTAGCTGTAACCAATTCATAAATATCAATAAAATAGGGATAACTTTCAATAATATTCAAGGAGGAGCTCGTGGCACAGTTGCTATTGCGTATATCATTCGATCACCGAATTTAAGCAACACTAATTCTAGCTAGTAATTGGATGGGTGACCGCCCGAGTTCCCTCCATGCCTCAGAGAGCACGCTAAGCCGTCGGTCCCGGTTGCCAATTTTTCATCTTTGGCAATCGTTACAAGTCGATCGGAGGCCTAAAATAGTCTGACAACTGGCTTAACACAGATTACAGATTTTCCTCGTTAAAAGGGTTGCGAAGGTCAGATGGCAAACACCAACCCCAACAATGTATATAACTTTCAATAATAATATTATATTTACACAAACCAATAACAATACGAAGATTTACAAGACCAAGCTAAGTCTAGTTAAGTATATTATATATTTGCATTTTGTATAAGTATGTACTTTTATGCATGCTTTTTTTCCCGACTACGGCGAAAAGGATATGTTTTTGACCATATATGTACGTTCATCTTTTCCCTCAGAACTTCAAAATCATAATTTGGTTAAAGACTAGTGTTCATTGCCATTAGGTTATTTTGGTTTGTCTATGCTCTGGCCAACTCGTGGTATTTGGTTTCCTGTGTGTTTATTGTGAACGGAAGGTGACGCAGCTGTGCGGTGGTTAGCGGCTTGGCTTCGACTGCTGTTATTTGTATACGGTTTGGGATGCGACATACCCACTTTTGGTTACCATACGTGTGTGTCTAGAGGTCTTAACTTTGTATGTAATATAACTTGACTTGTTAGTTTAATGGGAGAGTTTAAGAGAGCCGTGGTGGCCTCGGGGTTTGAGCAGTCGCCGCTACGCAAGCGACGCTTTTTTTTTCTAATAAACTTATGTAGGTACAGTGATTTCACACCACGTGCTTTACGGTGAAGGAAAACATCGTGAGGAAACCTGCATATTTCTGAGAATTAATTCAAAGACGTATAGTGCCTGGGACGGCGATAGACTCACCATCTGTCACGTTGGCACTTAACCAAATTCGGTGAAAAGTGGGTGTTGTGATAACAACACCTCTGCCTACCCCTTCGGGGAATACAGGCGTGAGCATATGTATGTATGTAGTTTAATGGGAACACGAATCCCTGGATTCCATCCCCTGGACGGGCAAAGTGTTATTTCCATCTGTAGTTTTCCAGTAGCATGATGGGAGATGAGCAGATAATTTTTATAGAGAGACAATTTTTATTGTAATGTCAGCAGATTTTTGCAGTAGATCTTGAATTGTATTGTTGATTGGGCATAGGTGTTACAACACCCATTTTTCACCTACGTGATACGTGAGTCTCTCGCCATCTCAGGCACTATAAAGCTTTGATTGAAAGTAATTAAACATTGAAATTTAAGAAAGTTCTTTTTCCTTACTTATTTTTCTTTAATTCAGTCGCCTTTTCATTAAGAGTGAATTTGGTAAACGGATGTAAACTTTTCAAATGAGCTTTCTCACTCCAACCAATGATTTGAATTCTGTCTTTAACCAGTAGATCTAAAAAGGCCACTTTGGTAGAATCATAATTTGATCTGAATATGATTCATCGTCGAAATTACAAAATTGTCACTTAGGTGCAATTCATATTATGATTCACGAATGATTACAATAATTGTAGATGTTAGTCCCTAACTAACTTTTTATGATGCTATTTGTCACACAAGCAATTAATATTTTGTAGACCATTTTAGGAATCTTCATAGGAAAGTGTAAAACAGGGAATTGCGAAATATTAATCATTCGTGAATCATATTCGGATCACATTATGATTCTCCCAAAGTGGCCTTTTTAGACATACAGTTCAGTCATCTGTGATAATGAAGGAGTGAACAATAATTGAACGGCGACAGTGTTCCAATAAGAAAGGGGAAGTTCTGGAAGGGCCGTCACAACGGCCCAGTGCACTCTTTACTGTTCAACATTTAAAGTTAATTAATTCACAAGATGATCCGACAAAGTGGAAAGTTTCGCAAGTAAACTTCCGCAGGGCGTGCGACCAGGGAGGGCGAGGCGATACGATATTGTTAAAAAAGGGTAAAAACAGGACCCTACTAATAAGACTTCGCTGTCCATCGCTCACCAGCTGTATCATTTAGATTCACAGATGATGCCCGCGAGTCACCCAGACGCTCGGTCCCGTTCGCCTGTCCCGCGCACTCTCTCCGTATTCAACGCTTTCCTGGATAATCACCCTAAATGTGATTTGTTTGCGGATGAATGGAAGAATATTTTGTCTGTATGTTTGAAGTTTTGTGAGGAGACTGCATGAAAGTGCTCCTTTTTTTCCCTTTAGTTTAAGTGGCTTCAAGCCGTTCTATGAGGTTAAATAAATAAATGATGTAATAGAATAAAATCTATATTTAAGGGAGTTCACATAACACAAACAAGGTTTTTTCTCGTTTTATAGATAATGCTAAAATTAATGATAAATACAGAACCCTTGTGCGCGAAGTGTGAAATTACTGCACATAATATTTTTTTAGAAAAATCATAGGTACAGACTCCGCTGGGATTAGAACTTGCGTTGCTTGCGTAACTGGCGACTGCTCGACGCCCATGGCAACCACGGCTCTTTCTTTTATTATTATATTTATTGATTAAATCTAGGTACAATACGCTAGCTGTGATTCAGGCCGTGTATTTTCAAAAAGTTAGCTTAACTGAATACTGGCTTACTCAGTATATTCATAATCTTTGCCCATTAAATATCTTCCACTGGTCTGACGCCCTGACCCATCCGAAGTGGGGCGAAGCCACGACATTTCACTAAAAGTTGGAAGGTTTAGTGTCTCATCAATGTTAAATTTTGCTGTCAAACAAAATTCTTTACTTATAAACTAAATTGAATTTTAATATTTTATAACATCACTCTTGTTGTTTACGCGAGAGATGATGAAACTTAAACTAGAAGCCGTCGCACCTGCTTCCATGATAAATATGTTATTACTTCACTTGTTTTATATTATGAAGGTAGCAAACAACAGTAACTCCGATGTGGAATGACTCTGCCTTCAGGCAATCGTTGTTCCTCACCTGATTGCAAAACTGTGGGCATACAGGTGGATGCTTAAGGAGCTCGTGGCACAGTTGCTATTGCGCATGTCATTCGATCAGCGAAGTTAAGCAACCTTACCCAACCCAAACAGCAAACATAAGCAAACTTAGCCAGTAATTGGATGGGTGACCGGCCGGGTTCCCTCCGTGCCTAAGAGAGCACGTTAAGCCGTCGGTCCCGGTTGCCAATTTATCATCTTTGGCAATCGTTACAGGTCAGTCGGAGGACTAAAATAGTCTGATAACTGGTTTAACCCAGATCACAGATTTTCCTCGTTAAAGGGATTGGGAAGGTCAGATGGCAGTCGCTTCGTATAAACATCATGTGATCAGCCACATCGGGTTGAATCAAGTGCCGACCCCAACAATGTACGGGATAAGGCCAGGGAGATGAGGCTTCGTAGACCTCACGCGGTCACTCATCCAATAACTAGCCTGGGTTGGGACTGCTTACCATTGCTAATCAGAATAAATAATAAACATGTCAATCGTAATTTAATTCACAACTTAGTTATATACAGAGTGCTAATACATTATTTAAATGATAATATTTGAGGTAAAACGGACATTTTTCGCACATCGTGGCTAATTTGATTAAATATATGCATATATAATTGAAATATTTTCTAGTAAGTTATACCAATAGGTAGTTTTAGAAAAACTCATTGGTACAGGCCCCGATGGGATTCGAACTTGCGTCCAACCCCAAGGCCACCGCGGCTGTAATAAAATTATTACTTAATTATTTTGGGTGTATCTACTATAAGTATCTCTGTATAACCCTTCCGGGAAAAAAGGCGTGAGCATACTTCACTCTCAGAACGATATAGGCTCAATACAAAAATCTATTTTATTTTGCGAATTTTATTCATAGATCTTCCAGTTTGAATCAATACCTTTTACAGTAATTATTTTATTACTTTCGAGTATAATACAAATTTCTCGATAAATTTAAAAACTAATTTTATTGATTTTAAAAAGAAAATTGGCTCTAGCATACATTTTTAGTCCGTTTACGATCTTAACTAATTTGCGTAAAATTTGGAGTTGAGCTCTATCGTTCTGAGTGTACGATATATATATTGTTATCTACTTATATATAAACAGAGCATAATTTTATCTTACTTACCGTCACCTATTAAATTTCATATTTTTTCACAACAACATGTTGTGTTCGTTCATTTGATAACCGTATAAACAATTATTATTAACAATAATTAACTGTTACAGCCGGTAAGCCGATAGCACCCGGAAGTGCGACCTCTATTTGCGAAAATATTGTTTACCAACCACCTTATCATCCAAAACCTACTTTATGAACCAATCCATTAAGCTCAAACTCCAACGAACGCCTATATAAATATTGGGGTCATAGTAAAATAAGCATTATTCAAACTAGTCAAGAGTTCCATTTGGATTTTTTCGCTTCTATTATGACTATTAACTGGAACTGCCATGTGTATGGTAGGCAAATTTAGGTATGCAATGAAGTTTCTTTAAAATCAACCTTACACCATTGAAATAGGGGTGAAAAAAAACATTACCGAGTGCGCGTTTCTACTATTTTTCGACGACATCAAGGTTAACTATTATCAAATGGTATATGTTTATTAGGCAGATGTCAGAGGCAATTTATTAAGCCGGTATCTACAAGATGATAGGGAGGGGAAAAAATATATTTTGACAGACGTCTGAGATGTCATTTTCTATCGTGGAAATTGTGTGGTTATGACGTTAGTAAATGACATTAGGATAAGACGTTTCCGTGATGCTATAACTTCGCGTTTAGTTGTAACAAAAGTAGGAAGCCGGGAGCCTCAACGCATGTGACGCAAGTTCGAATCCCAATGCACCAATGAGTTTTTCTAAAAAACATGTGCAGTGATCACACCACGTGCTTTACGGTGAAGGAATACATCGTGAGGAAACTTGCATGTCTCAGATGTAATTCAAAGACGTATGTATAGTGCCTGAGACTGTGATAGACTCGTTATGTCACGTTGGCACTTAATCATATTCGGTGAAATGTGTGTGTTGTCATTATACCTCTGCCTACCCCTTCCCCAAAGTAATGTGTAAAATGTTGTAATCACAACACCCACTTTTCACCTATGTCGATTAAGTGCCAACGTGACAGATGGTGAGTCCATCGCCGTCTCAGACACTTTATATACTTCATTGAATTACTTCTCAGAAATATGCAGTTTTCCTCACGATGTTTTCCTTCACCGTAAAGCACATGGTGTGAAATCACTGTACATAAGTTTTTTAGAAATACTCATTAGTACAGGCCACGCTGGGATTCGAACTTGTATCGCTTGCGTAGCAGGCGACTGCTCAAATCTCAAGGCCACCACGGCCCTTTGGTCTCTGGTCTCACTCGCTGGTCTAGTGGTTCTAATCGCTACTTACAGATCTCGCACAATTGTCCAAAATTCTGTCTCTATGATACTTATTGTAGTAAAAGTCCAATAGACAACATTACATTAAGAGTAACATTCTCTCTTCTAAATCAGACGTTATATATTTTATACGCAAGCGCGAGAGAATATTACTTTGTCTAGGCCTACAGTACATGAAAGTACGCTTATTTTCCTTTGTATACTAAAAAAAACAATGGAAGTACCAAAATATTCATGTTATGAAGATGACCTTTAAGGGTTTCAAAGGGAAAGCCAGTTTATCATAGATAAATGATAGTGGGCATCGGTCACGATCGTGATAGATCTATAAAACTGACCGCAGCCGTTTGTGCTCATTCTAATTCAGAGCGCGGTGGGGCTAGCGGTAGTGATGTTATAATACATTTGCCTATACATTTTAAAGAATAATTAGAATTTCTTTTGATGAACATGTTACGCAGATGAGGACAATATTTCTAACGTAGCAGCGCTTCTCCACTTGCTACATAGATGGCGCTATTCGCTAACAAATGCGTAGTTTGAGTACACAATACACAAGAAACTAAATCGCGCAATTAGAGTTTTCAAGCACATTGCAGTATATATACAAGTTTCCATCTAACGCCCGCCTGGCTGGAAGATCTTCCCTTTGCTGGAGATGACACGGATCATGAGCTCTCCCCACACCAAAAATGTTTATGAATGTGGATGGTTTCAAGGGGAGAGGAAGACTTAACTTTGAACGAATTGCGTGAAAGATGATATGGTTAGAATGGGATGACGGCTGATAGAGAGAAATGGAAGAGAAGAACAAATTGCGCCGACCGCAAATAACATGGGATAAGGGCAGGAGGAATCTGGAATGAGAACGCTTGCATCGAGTATTAGAGTTCTGCTATGAGAACCAGAATAACGAATGAAGTATTACATTCTTTTTCTATCCTTCTTTATTTAAGTCACATAATTCAATCACTAGAATAAGGCATATACTAAACTAATCACTAGAGCCAATTCTGTTGACTACTTGAGTAAGCTCAATAAATTAGGAGACAACGAAGGCAATTTCCTTATTTAGATTAGCAGCAAGCCACGATAAAAGTAGAAAAGAAAGATTGAAAAAAGTATTTCCAGGATCAGTCCCAACACTAGACTCGGTCAAGCTGTCGTAGGGTTATCACACGCGTATCAAGTGGCCACACGCACCAGGATCGCCGCCCACCGCACATTTTATGACCACACATAAAACTTTACAGTCACCTACAAACTGACTACAAAGTAGTCCAAACCGTGCTATTTATTTGGACTGCGGGCAACTTATGAAAATGTTTTACGACCGTTAAAGTAAAAGGGGCAGTTTTTTATTTTCATGAAAAACACCGGAAAATTGCGGTCTTCTACCGTCTGTGTAATAAAATGTTTTCAAAAAGTATTTTTATAACAACATACTCTTATTAGATTGAAATACAGTCTCTTTGTTTCCCTGAATTATAGTCTGGAGACATCATCATCATCTCCCTGGCTTTATCCTATACACCCCATGCGCTGGTCACCAGATTTTTATACGAAGCGACTGCAGTTGTCAGACTATTTTAGGCCTCCGACTGACCTGTGACGATTGCCAAAGATGATTAATTGGCAACCGCGACCAACGGCTTAACGTGCTCTCCGAGGCACGGAGGGAACTCGGGCGGTCACCCATCCAATTACTGGCTAGGCTTAGGGTTGTTTAACTGCGCAATAGCAACTGTGCCACGAGCTCCTCCGAGAATTATAGATCAGTACCCTTATCACGAGTTTTACACTGTTTTCGTAATCTATACTCGCTAGCGTCACCGACAATAGTTCTGCAGTCTCCGGGCGCTGTACAATTTCTCATACTAATATTCGGCGGAGGCGCTAGCGATTATAGATTAAGTAAAAGATAGCAAACTCGTGATAGGGATACAGGAGGCGTTTGACGAAAAAGACGAGAAGTTTAAACATCTGCAGATTATGTTAAATGTCTTAATTAATGCATTTATACTATTACCTTTATTAATAACGAGCCGTGGTGGCCTTGAGGTTTGAGAACTCGCCTGCTACTCAAGCGACGCAAGCTCGAATCCCAGACGGGCCTATACCAATGAGTTTTTCTAAAAAACTTATGAACAGTGATTTCACACCACGTGCTTTACGGTGAAGGAAAACATCGTGAGGAAACCTGCATATTTCTGAGAAGTAATTCAATGATGTATTTAAAGTGTCTGAAACGGCGATGGACTCACCATCTGTGACGTTGGCACTTAATCATCTACGGTGAAAAGTGGGTGTTGTTATTACAACACCTCTGCCTACCCCTTCGGGGAATACAGGCGTGAGCATATGTATGTATGTAATTGGTACAAGGCGTGTGAGGGCACGCTGGGATTCGAAATTACGGATTTATTACGAAAATTACTCAAACCTCATGGCCGTCACAGCTCAACATAACATTCAAAAGGATTCATAGCAGGTGAAGTCACAAGCAATACATTCTTAGCCGTAGTTTATACTCGGATAGGTAATTAAGAAGCGGGCTGCCTACCAAAGTAACACAGCAATGTGATGGGTTATTTATTCGTGCGCTAAACTTCTCCACGATTCGGGAACACTCGCTCTAATGGCGGAGTAACTTTTGCTTTAACTACTCTATATTCAAATCAGAATAGGGATGTGATTGTGGGTGCAAGATTGAGGGAAGTAATATTTTTATTTGGCTTGTAAGTTCGTCAATTGATCATGGCACCTAGAGTTACAGGGGGCTTATTATTATCCAACAAAGTACCCAAGTTCATACCATAATTCTTGTTCTTTCCAAAAATTCATCCGGAAGTGGTCCGCAAGAAAAGACTTTGACATTTATAAAATAAATATAGTAACGCCATAGCTGACGTAGGTAGAGGTGTTGTAATAACAGCACCCACTTTTCACCGAATATAATTATATGCCAACGTGACAGATGGTGAGTCTATCACCGTGTCCGGCATTATACATACGTCTTTGAATTACTTGTCAGACATATGCGGGCTTACTCACGATGTTTTCCTTCACCGTAAAGCACGTGGTGTGAAATAACTGCACATAAGTTTTTAGAAAAACTCTTTGGTACAGGCCCCGCTGCGATTCGAACTTGCGTCGTTTGCGTAACAGGCGACTGCTCCAACCCCGAGGCCACCACGGCTCTTTGACATTTATAAATTCTATTCCTTCTTCAATTAAATTATTTAACGAACGTAAATTAGAGTTTGATAAAAATTATGCGATACTGAATTTTTGTTTGCAAATTTTCATTTTGGGAGAAAAAGATGAGACCCATAGATTGGTATGGAATACCCAGAACAAACAGACGGACAAATAGAGAAACAATTAAAAAAATTGTTTTACAATGTTTTTACCGTGTATACTTTCATATGCATTTAGTGAAAAGCTGTTATTTTGGAATTACAAACAGACACTTCAATTTTATTTATCTGTATATATAAAAATCCATAAAAAATATTTTTTGTTCGAAAGCTATCGATATAATCTGGGCATCCCTAATCCCAATTTTAGTTTAACGATCAAATGTAACATGGCTACCGGAGTAAAACTTTATATTTATAAGCCTCGAGTGTTCTCCCAAATATCCTTTAATTACAAACTTATTTCAACAGAATCGTTGCTTTTAAAAACAATTTAATTCTATTTTGAACTACCTTCACCCTGCGGTTTCACCCGCGTAGATTTAATTTGATTCCCGCGGAACCCTTAATGGTTTTTAAATAAAAGTAAGCCTAAGTTATACCTTGTACATTAGCTATCTGCCAGTGAAAGTCCCGTTAAAATCGGTCCTGCCGTTCCGGAGATCAACCGGAACAAACAGACAAACAGATTTTTTTTTATTGTTTTTTTAATAGCGGTGCCGTATATACTATCATATGAATTTACTGAAAACCTATCATTTTAGAATTACAAACTTCAATTTTATTTATCTGTATAGATGTATGTATCTACGTTTGTAACGAATTGGCACAAAAAGTACAGACACGATTTCAATAATTTGAATGCTACATAGATGGATAGATATAGAACTGGTGACCAGGATATCTAAATAACAACATTTTGATTTCATAAAGAAACTGTATTTGCATAACATAAAACAATTGGATGAAGTTAGATCACAATTAATTCAGGACTAGAGCAAATATATTAAGGAACGTTGTATTAAAAACTTATGTACAGTGATTTCACCCCATGTGCTTTACGGTGAAGGAAAACATCGTGAGGAAACCTGCATATTTCTGAGAAGTAATTCAATTCATCATATTCGGTGAAATGTCACCTCTACTTACCCCTTCGGGACCCTTCTGGGATGGCGTGAGCATATTTTTATTTTATATTTCGCATTAAAAGTTTGATAAGCTTTTCCTAATTAATATTTAACTTGCAGTAAAACACATCTAATCTTTCCTAAGCACATTTATATTATGAGATGAATCCTTCTATCAAAGCGACATTATTTCCAAAATTCAAATCACGCTCCCACAGCCTTACAAAAGTCCTTGTATTTACAAAATCCGCGCTTAGCTTTGTAACAATTAAGTTTCAACGCAATGCGAGTAAAGAAACAAACGGGAGATTAAAAGTTGTGTGGAGTTCCTTCAGGAGTGAAATCCAGAGATGTGCCTACGTACCAAGTTGTGCGTGTACGTATCATTCGACGGCCTCGAGGTTACGCTACGGTGTAAGCCACGGCCGAATAGCGGAATCTATACAAATAAGATCAACAGCTTTTCACTAAATGCATATGAAAGTATATAACCAAATACAGAAAAAAAAAACGTAAATAAATACGTAATACGTAAATACATAATATTAAGCCGTGGTGGCCTTGGGGTTAGAGCAGTCGCCTGCTACGCAAGCAACGCTAGTTCGAATCCCAGCGAGCCTGTACCAATGAGTTTTCTAAAAAACTTATGTACAGTGATTTCACACCACGTGCTTTACGGTGAAGGAAAACATCGTGAGGAAACCTGTATATGTCTGAGAAGTAATTCAAAGACGTATCTATAGTGGATGAGACGGCGATGGACTCCTCCTCCTCTGTCACGTTGGCACTTGATCATATTCGGTGAAATGTGGGTGTTGTTACAACACTTCTGCTTACCCCTTCGGGGACCCTTCTGGGATGGAGTGAACATATTTAGATTTTGGTAAAGCTTTGAACACAAGAACAGTCATGACTTAGAAAATCTTTAAGCGGTCAATGACACGTGTAAAATCTAGTGCTTTGTAATATTTATTTTCTTGTCTGCATAAATCAAAACAAAGCTTATTTAATTAATCGACTGAATCCCATGTCTTGGTCCTCATCGGTACACAATGAAACTTTGGTTGAATCATCATAATTTGGAATAAATGTTGGAATTTGTGGAGCAGCCTTCGCGCGTACTGGCACGTGACAATATTAACAATTACCTACTACTGAATACCTACTACCACAGTTTAAATATAAGCTTTAGAAAATAGGAATTTGTGAACAAATCGTTAGATATGACACACTCACACAGACGCACGCATCTACGAGAAAATAAGCGGAAATTACAGTACGAGGTGTTTCGTTTGTGGTCGATTGCGTAAACGTCATGCACATGTTTTTCAAAACTTCAAAACGTCAATCGTCAATGAATCTCCATTATTTTGACTGTTCAATGACGCGCTCAATGGAGCAAACGTTTTCAAAAAATAGGCCTATATGCCTTTGTTTTTTTACGATATGGTCTCTCGCAGTTGGTAGGGGGGAGTTACCTCCACTGCTTAACCGGACTAAAGGGCGAGACCCAAGGGCCTCCAGTCGAGCTTAAACTTAAAAACTAAGCAACACAGCTAAAGGCACCTCGGTACGGGGCTCGGATCTCGGCTTAGGGCGTTGCTGGGGGATGAGCTAGGGAGCTGGATCTGAGTGGTATGCCTAAATTCCTTACTGCTGCTTATATTTGTACTGTCCAAGTAGTTGTAGATCATATTCCCCAAGTTTTGACATGTGTCAACGTACTCTATTTTTTTAAAGATTAAATTAGGTTTCTGCTACATAAGCCACTCATGAAATATTAGATGAAATGTATAAGACTTTTTTGAAAGTGTTTCAGGCAGGAGACTAGTTTCCACGCAGGTCGTTTTTTCAGCTTTCAAAAATAACCAGTGTCAAAACAGAATAAGTAATTTGCATGTAAAAAAATTGAAGAATACCTCTTTTAAAACATCGTTTTGTTCACAAAGACCTATCGACGCTCGTTTACCATCTTAAAGAGGCCCATCTCGTTTGGTAACAAGTTTTTCTTACGTCATAACTTAGACCCAAGTCAATTTCGGCCCCTTTTGCCTCTTAAATGGATTTGTCCGTTACTTGGGGATTAATTAAAAGTTTCTTTGGCAAAAAGGGCTATATAACTCCATTTTATTCGCTATTGTTTAGTCTTTAAGATGTATTCATAGATTACATTTTGATGGAATTTAAGTTCAGTGTAATGCGGTTATGTGGTGAAAGAGGCATAAGTATAAAGGTATTTTGTCACTTAGTGATTTTTTTAGAAAAAAAAAAACTTTATTTGCTGTCGAAAACATGAAGTTAATTGAAAACGAATACCTATTGTTATCCCCGTATTTATCTTAATATTACATACAGTATATACACGCTTGCACATGCTCACGCCTGTATATACCCGAAGGGGTAGGATATTGTAATAATAACACCTATATCCCACAGAAGATGAGTCGATACGACAGAGGGTGAGTCTATCGACGTCTCAGACACTATACATGTGTCTTTGAAGTACTTCTCAGACATATGCAGGTTAAAGCATGTGGTGTGAAATCACTGCACATAAGTTTTTAGAAAAACTCATTGGTACAGGCCCCGCTGGGATTCGAACTTGCATCGCTTGCGTAGCAGGCGACTGCTCACCACGGCTCTTGGTAAAAAGTAGTATTGAATAATGTAGTAGTGATTATAATTCCTGTTACTTACTTTTTTGTCTAATGTCATCATTATCTAGGCAATATATGCAATTAGTTATCCTTAATGGAAACAGATGTCTTAGGAATCCTAATTTAAGTAACTTTACATAACCTGTTTGCAATCTAAGTAATTTATTCCGACAACTGGCTTAGCCGACCTATATCCGTGGCCTTGGTGTACGAGTTATATATAGTCGACACGATACAAAAATAACTTTATTTACTTCAATGTTAGTCATATCAAATACCAAAACCATTTGATCAAACACATACATACATATGCTCACGCCTGTATTCTCCGAAGGGGTAGGCAGAGGTGTTGTTATCACAGCACCCACTTTTCACCGAATTTGATTAAGTGCCAACGTGACAGATGGTGAGTCTATCGCCGTCTTAGCCACTATACATACGTCTTTGAATTACTTTTCAGAAATATGCAGGTTTCCTTCACCGTAAAGCACGTGGTGTGAAATCACTGTACATAAGTTTTTATAGAAAATCTCATTGGTACAAGCCCCGCTGGGATTCGAACTTGCGTCGCTTGCGCAGCAGGCGACTGCTCTAACCCCGAGGCCACCACGGCTCAAACGTGATCAAACACCAATGAAAAATTTACACTTGTTTTCGGGAAAATCGTTCATATTATATCGCATTCGATTCGTACATTAATCATTTCCGAAACAATATCAATTTGATTGTTTTGTGTAACTAATGTTCATACGAAACGGTCACGTTTAGAATACAAATATACTTAGCTCTTCGAACAAGAAGTATTGTTTGAATGTTAAATACCTTAAGCCGTACGTACAGCTTTCCATTTTAAGATGATCATAATAAAAGAGTGCACGTGACTAGCCTGACACTGATACCTCACATGTATGTTAGGATTTAAACAAGAATACAATTACGTATGTTGAGCCCGAGTAATTAAAAAAAAAAATTAAGTATTCACTAGAGCCGTGAACACGAGAGGCCTTGGAGTTTCAGCAGTAGCCTGCTACGTAAGCGACGCAAGTTCGAATCCCAGACTGGGTCTGTACCAATGAGGTTTTCTAAAAACTTATGTACAGTGAATTCAAACCACGTGCTTTGCGGTGAAGGAAAACATCGTGAGGAAACTTGCATATGTCTGAGAAGTAATTCAAAGACGTATGTATAGTGCCTGAGACGGCGATGGACTCACCATCTGTCACGTTGGCACTTAATCATCTTCGGTGAAAAGTGAGTTATTACAAAACCTCAGCCTACCCCTTCGGGGAATACAGGCGTGAGCATATTTATGTAAGTGTTCACTACAAAAATCGCGAAGACACCTGCATAGGTATGTCTAAAAAAATATAAATGTTTATTTTTATATCAGTATCGTATATAATTGCAAATGCATTTATTGAAAGGCTGTTGGAATTACAGATAGACACTTCAATTTTATTAAATATATAAAAAAATACATTATGAAATGACGTCATGTATTCCTACAAATTATTTTTAATGAATCGGCAGACAATTTTATTATTACAACAGATAATAGCAGTATAAGAAAATCGTCCCTTCTGTCTGTACCCACCGATGTATGAATATAGACATATTAATTTGTAACTCCATTAAATGATACAATCCTATTACCGGTAACGGTGGGTCGGATTTCCCATATGAAGCCGTTACGGAGGGCTATGGGGTCATTTGTATAATTCACCCTTTCTATAATGCACATTTGTATAATTTTTGTTGTAAATGAATGCCTTTATGCGTTTCAATGCTAATATTTACTGTTATGGAGCGGAAATATTTTTGTATGTATTCTTGGAGCTCGGCTGGAATATTATGGTAAATATGTCGCATAGATTAATAGAACACAACAAGGTAATATATTTTTCTTCTTTTATACTAACTGTGATAAGTGCGTTTCATTATTCCATGTAACATCAGCTACCTGTCAGCGAAAGTTCATCAAAAATTGCCCAACAATGTTTTGGTGATTGGCTTGAACAGTCAGACGCTTATATTATCTATACATGTATGCCTGTACCAATGAGTTTTTCTAAAAAACTTATGTACTGTGATTTCACACCACGTGCTTTTCAGTGAAGGAAAAGATCGTGAGGAAACTTGCATATTTCTGAGAAGTAATTCAATGAAGTATGTAAAGTGTCTGAGACGGCGATGGACTCACTATCTGTGTACTCACTAAAAGTGGGTGTTGTGATTACAACACCTCTGCCTACCTCTTCGGGGAATACAGGAGTGAGCATATGTATGTAACTTAATACATGTTTTTTATTGTTAAATTATCGTAAAAATTGTTCATTTCCATATTATTTTCTAGAAGTATCCTCATGATGTTTTCCTTCACCGTAACAGGGGATACAAATCTAAGTAAGTATAGAGGAGTATTTATAAGCTGTATTTCAATATTGGGCATGGTATTTCCTTGTTTACTAAATTGTATTTCAGTGGGTGTGCGGACACTTAACAGACTGGGTGACCTCAGAGTATCAATGCCAGCTGTTCTCAAACTGCGGCGCCATAAACTCTTCTTTTATAACAAGAAGGAAAAGGCGTGGAGCCTATCAAATAAAATAAATATGCTCACGCCATCCCAGAAGGGTCCCCGAAGGGGTAAGCAGAGGTGTTGTAACAACACCCACATTTCACCGAATATGATCAAGTGCTATCGTGACAGAGAGTCCATCGCCGACTCAGGCACTATACATACGTCTTTGAATTACTTCTCAGACATATTCAGGTTTCCTCACGATGTTTTTCTTCACCTAAAGCACGTGGTGTGAAATAACTGCACATAAGTTTTTTAGAAAAACTCATTGGTACAGGCCCCGCCGGGATTCGAACTTGCGTCGCTTGCGTAGCAGGCGACTGCTCTAACCCGAAGGCCACCACGGACTATCAATTAAAAAAATATATTCTTAATTTTTCTTCGTCAATTTTATAAAAATTTGAGGCATTATAGTTTTCGGAGCTTCATTTTTACATAATAAATAAGCATTGTCTTATATTCCACATATCATCTAATAAGTATGGAGTTTAAAATCGTTATTTATTTTACTTTTTTTTCTTCTTTATACTTACCATTTATTTCATACCGACTAATACTCAAACTCAAAAATACATGCCTCATACATACTACCGCCAGGTTCCTAAGGCTTTGCTTTTACTGAGAAGAACCTGGCCAGGATCTCAGTAATTACTCTTTTAAAAAAAATTATATAATTTAAAAATGCAATAAAAATCACATAAGAAATGTAAGCAAATAGACATAGTTTAGATTCACAAATGTCGATAAAAATTAACATGAAATGAAAGTCTAGTAGTTCTACTTAAATCTAAATGTGTAGCTTGAGATGACCAGCCAACAAGCAGCGACTGTTCACGAGTTTGACGAGAATACTTCCATTGCCCTCTCAGGGTGTTTCACCTCAGTCTGACTTACCTGAAAAAAGTTTGAGAATGTCTGCCCTCAGCAGTGTTGAGTATACACACATATAATATAAGTCCAATATATAATATTGATGTACTCCCTGGCGCCAGAGACAAAACATTCATTTACATTCAAACGAGCCGAAAGAATTGGTCAAGTTTCTTTGTTGTTATGCTAAGACCGTGGGTTCTGTACGCGTAAATAAAAACAAATTTGTTGTTTTTGAAGAGAAGTTTGGGAGATGCAACTTTATATTTTGTAGTTGAGATGTTAATTTTTATCTAAATTTGTGCATTGGAGCTGTGTTCGTGGGCTTACATTTCTTAAGTGATTAGAAATTATATAATATTTTTAAAAAGAGTAATTACTGAGTTTCTTGCAAGGTTCTTCTCAGTAATAGCAACCATTCGAACATGGCGTTAGCATGTATAATTCTGTATAATTATGTAATTCTCCCCACCCACTCACTTTTCAACGAAGATGATTAAGTGCCAACGTGACAGATGGTGAGTCTATCGCCGTCTCAGACACTATATATACGTTTTTTAATTACTTCTCAGACATATGCAGGTTTCCTCATGATGTTCTCCTTCACGGTAAAGCACGTGTTAAAAAGTTTTTTAGATAAACTAATTGGTACAGAGCCCAACCCCACGGCTTACGGGTACTGTTAGCATTAGCAAGTAAGAGTTTTATAATTTACCGAAGGATCCTCAAAATGTGTGAACGTTCTACGACCAAGGTTCTAAAGAGCCTAATATTTACAACAGCATTATGCATGCACGTGTCTCACTTCAATGTGTATGTATGAGAAGTATAATACACACATTCATACATAAAACATACACATATGTAATCATGTTCCATTATAAGTTAGCCTCCGAGTTGGCTGGTTTGGTGAGACGAGAAAGAAAAATAAGTAGGTACCTATGGTGGCCGTAGGGTTTGAGCAGCCTGCTTGCTATCCCAGCGGCCTGATGTCACACACCTGCATATGTCTGAGAAGTAATTCAAATACATATGTATAGTGGCTGAGACGGCGATAGACTCACCATCTGTCACGTTGGTACGTAATCATATTCGATGAAAAGTGAGTGTTGTTATTACAACACCTCTGCCTACCAATTCGAAACCTAGATCCTGATTAAGTACATAAGAAAAGGTCTTCAGAAAAGAACTGGCTCGAAACTTAAGACCGGAGTGATGGGTTTTATCCCGAATACCTACGGAATGCTATGCAACATGCTATTGTATATTTATACTATTATATAAAATTTATTGAGAAAAACAATGTATCGCCACTCTAGAACTAATCGCAGGGTAATGTTAGTGTTAGCCCAAAGTAACTATTCCACGCAGGCAAAGTCGCGGACATAATTTAGTTGAGGAATCAAATAGATTTGACATGCGAGGCGCCTCAGGGGAGTGTATTAGGTCCTGTCCTCTTCTTAATACATGTCATTATTACTAGAGAGCGATCTTTATGTAAAATAATTCTTATTTTTAAGATATATTTAGATACACTAATAATTTGTATGGAAATCACAAGAAAATCTGAACACACGAGTACAATTTATAACGATAAATCATCGGCTTATTCGGAATTTCGTAGCATCTTCATTAATTTTAATTAATCTCTACTATTGTATTGTATAATACCCCAATAACATCGAAACTCATACAAAGTGAGGTTGCCTGAGCAATTTACGGTAAAATATACTCTTTAATTAAGGCCGTGGTTGGCGGGTAAGGGTAAATTTCCCTCGGGTATGTCAAAAAATTACCGGCTTTTGAATGCATTATTTACCGAGAAAATATGGTGATAGTTAGCTTCGAGTGTTGCCATTTAACTCATTATGTTACCCTTTCCTTAGGCAGTTTCATATTGAATGAAATATGCAAGATGAATTTTTCGAGTGTGGTAATACCGAAACTAAGATGGTGGGGTCCTGGGATCCGAATTCTCATCAACTTTTCAAAGAGGTCTGGTGGAAGTGTCTCATGAAAAGTGGGCTGGGGCTTTTCTCGCTCAGAGAATCAGCATTGCTATTCAACGTGGCAATGCTGCCAGCCTTCTTGACACGATCCCCAGAGACACCGATTTGGGCCAAGTTTTTTACTAGTAATCAGTTTTAAATACTGTTCCTCGTATATATACTAATTTATTTACTATTCAATAAATATATTTAGAATCTTGGTTTTATATATTTGATGACAGATTTCAGGAGCTGTTATTTTATGTTGTCAGTGGTGATGGTAAATGCAATATATAGTGCTTATGTTGGGTCAATAACCACGGGTCTATCACTGTTATTGAGAGGCTGCGGTGCCAGTTCATCATGGCACATTGGCCCTTCATGATCATCATCATCATCTCCCTGGTCTTATCCCATACATTATTGAGGTCGACCCTTTCTACCCGAAGCGACTGCCATCTGACCTTCGTAACCCCTTTAACGAGGAAAATCTGTGATCTGGGTTAGCGAGTTGACTTGACAGTTGCAAAGATGATAAATTGGCAACCGAGACCGACAGCTGAACGTTTTCGGCCCTTCTTCATATATCTATCTAAAAGTACACTTGAATAAAATGTAATTCTATGTTTGCTATTCCGAATCGGAAGTTTTTCACTCGTTACATAGAAACTATATTCGGTATTGAGATAAATAACATCGATTTCTGTTTGTCTGTCAGTCTGGTTGTTGATTCAGACGAATCTCTGACGACTCTACCGATTTAAACGGGAGTAGGTAAGCTAAAGTGAAGGCACGTGTTGATATTTCTTGCCACCAAAGAGTGCTAATTAATCAGTTAATACATATGCTCACGCCTGTATTCTCCGAAGGGGTAGGCAGAGGTGTTGTTATCACAACACCCACTTTTCACCGAATTTGATTAAGTGCCAACGTGACATATTGTGAGTCTATCGCCGTCTCAGGCACTATACATACGTCTTTGAATTACTTCTCAGAAATATGCAGGTTTCCTCACGATGTTTTCCTTCACCGTAAAGCACGTGGTGTGAAATCACTGTACATAAGTTTTTTTAGAAAATCTCGTTGGTACAGGCCCCGCTGGGATTCGAACTTGCGTCGCTTGCGTAGCAGGCGACTGCTCTAACCCCGAGGCCACCACGGCTTAATCAGTTAATATAACAATATTATATTGTATCGAAGCACAAATCCATCACCGGTTACCTATAGTGTCTCGCGACCTCAGCGCATGGCATTAATTATATCTTCGTTCAGGACATCGGCGCCATTGTGAAGTCTGCCTGCGTTTGCGGCGGTATAAAGGTGTAGGCCGAGAGCTTAGATGACATTGAATAATGTTTTAAAAACGAAATTTTTTAGCAGGTATTTTTTTTATTGCGGCTGTCTTACTTAGGGCTTTGTGTACATATAATAGTAGTAGGAAGTAGTTTTTTTTGCAGAGTTTCAATTGGTTTTACATCAATTTCCATGTCTAGGCTGTAAAATTTAGAAGATTAGATTTCCAAATGAATTTTACATCAAAATTTACACCTGAATGGCTTATGACCGAGACCTTTAGGCCTCTCTAGGCCTCGGCTATAAGGCGTCAAAAAGAAGCTTATTATGTCATGGGATAAGGTGTTAATTTTGATTTTCAAATTTAACCTTATATAATTTCGGTGTCGTGCTCGTATGTATTTCTACCCTATTTATTTCTTATCACATATTAAAGTCTTACCTTTAATCGCTATACATGTTTTATATTTAAAATTCTATCTACCTTTTTGCCAAACACTTACCTGACCAATATGTTACGGTAAAACAAGAAGAAAAAATATATTTAATAAGATCAAATGTACCTAACATGGTAGATGTTTTGCGCAAACAAATACGTCTTAGCTCCAAGTCTATTCAGAGCTAACCCGTAAATAAATACATATTCACCGATCGTAGTTGGTAAAGAGGCATGCGTATGCGACGCACCAAACAATGGCCGCATTGATATGCGTCGGCGCAGCTCCTATGATCGGTTTATGCAACACGCCTTGTTGGGATGGCCGGGTGCTACTCTGTTGCTAGTCGGCTGATCGAACATCTAGATATAGTGAATCAACCATTATCTATGCTGTTCATACTATCCCTGCTAATATATTTTTTAAAGTTATTCTGCTTGTTTGTTGACTTTTCGCGTCTAAGCTTGAACTACTGTTAATGCAATTTTCAAAATCAAAAATGCTTTTATCGTCAGAAGGGCAAAGAGTAAAGTATACTCTATACAGGATAATATATGTTTTATATTTATGCTTTAAGACACACGGACGAAATGAAAAAGACATGAGTAGGTTCTATGCTTCAACGATTAGCGGATAACGGGAATGAGCAGTTAACCAACTGGGATTACTTGGAACTTCAGCTAGCTAAGTTAAAGGGAAACTTACTTATTAGGACGAACAACATATAGAAAATCAATGAATCAATAATTTATTGCATGTATTACATAGGTTACATCTAAGTGGATAGCAATATTCTATAATACAACTCTATAATTTGTTAGGTTTTAGTTATAATATACTATTGCTTCTGTACGTCATAAAGATATATGTTCGCATCACGCATCGAAACAATGGTTGCATTGGCATGCTGGTGGCACGCTCGGGCTCTTTATGCAACATGCGCTCAGCTCGTGCGTGATGGAACACTCAGGTGTTTACGATACTCCAAATAAATCGTATTTCAAGTTGGTTCGAACTGGCTTTCAAGTACAATGACCCTTATTGAGAGAGTACTAAGCATGTTTGAGTTACTAGAATATTTCGAAAATATTGTCTCCGGTACATATGCTACATAAATGCTTTGATTAGTGATTCAATAAAAAATATTACACAGCTCCCAGACTAGAGTTCGAAACTTAGTACACAAAATTGGTAGCACCTACACATGTTACATCATCAGTTATCACCTATTTGGCCATAGCCTTTGGTATCCCATGCCTGTCGTAAGTGGCGACTAAAAGGGGGCCGGAGGGCCTGCTGGCAGTGGTCGGGTGGGAGCTTTGACCACCAAGCCGCGGGCTCGGGAAGGTGGCAGCGCGATGTGGCTCGCGCTGCCTTGTACAGCGAGGTCTCCAGGGGCGGCGACACAGCTGCCCCGGGGATGTGCCCTGGCAAAGTGTGGGGGTACACCGGTGCGATCTATCAGAGTACCCGGAGTCCCCCCTGAGCACTGAGGATCGCCTCTCCCAGGGCGGTCAGGGACCTTTTGAAGGTTTCCCCCTCGTCAACAAAAAAAAAATGGATTGCTTAGGTTCTCTGATCGAATGATATGCGCAATAGCAACTGTGTCACGAGCTTCTTAATAAGCCCTTGTCGGTTATCAAACGAAAAGAGTATTTACAGTGTAGCAGCGTGTCTCCACTCGCTACATAGATGGCGCTACTCGCAGACAAATGCAAAGTTTGAGTACAAATACACGAGAACCTACATCGCGCAATAAGAGTTTTCGAGCGTATTACAGGATGCATGCAAGTCCAACTAGAACAGTTTGCCTGGCTGGAAGATCTTCCCTTTACTGGTGATGAGCATGAACACTACCCACAACAGATTGACGTGTGAGTCCTTGTGAGTAACCTTATCTCATGGTTTTTTTTACTATTATAAAACTAGTGTATATCTAGAAGTGTCAATAAACATGAGTGACGACTCCAATGATACTCGCAGAACACTTAAATTTCCCAATATCTTTCTTTGTTCTTCAAGTCACCACCTACACTGCGCTTTCTAGCTACTTTTAGTATTCGCTGCGCACGCGCCGCCTTACTCGGATTATCAACAAGCGACGAACGTGGCAACTGGATCTATTGTTACACTGCACGTATCGAGCTATTAATGTATTGGCTCCAAATATTAACATAACAGAAGCGCGGTTATCTTGTACGTGAATTGTTGCACATAAACTGGGTGCTTTGTAAAGGTATCGTGTGATCGTTGGTCTTAAATTGCTGCATAGTGACCATGATGGTGAAAGAGTAAAATTATTAAATTAGTCAAAAGTCAAAAGTATCTTTATTCGATTAGACTTTTTACAAAGTACTTTCAATTCGTCAGAATGACATAATTATACAGGATTATACATGCTACCGCCAGGTTCGCAAGGTTGCTTTTACTGAGAAGAACCTGGCAAGAAACTCAGTAATTACTCTTATCAAAAATATTATACAATTTAAAGAACACAAAATAAATAATTTAAAAAACGTAAGCTCATGGACAATGTTCCAATTGCACAAATGTCGATAAAAATTAACATAACTAAAAATCTAGTACATCTAGTTATAACTAAATGCGTAGCTTGAGATGACCAGCCTCCACAAGCAGCACCTGTTCACAAGTATGACATGAATGCCAGCCATTGACCTCCTCAACCATCATAGAGGGAAGTGGACAACCCGTCATCCAGACGCCGCCGCAAGCAAAGACATTTTAGTGAGCATTAAATTATTTATTACTGGGCAAGTATTGTGTAATAGTGTCGTGATGGCATCGGGATCTGAGCAGTCGCCTGCTATGCAAGCGACGCAAGCTCGAATCCCAGCGGGGCTTGTACCAATGAGTTTTAAAAACTTATGTGCAGTGATTTCACACCACGTGTGTCGGAAAACATCGTCAGGAAAAGAAGTAATTCAATGACGTATGTTTAGTGTCTGAGACGCCGATGGACTCACCGTCTGTCACGTTGGCACTTAATGATATTCGGTGAAATGTGGGCGTTGTTACAACACCTCTGCTTACCCTTTCGGGGACCCTTCTGAGGCGGCGTGAGCATATTTATTTTATTTATTATTAAATTTTACAAATTTCACCATCACAACAGCCCACCCTAACCCTGTTCATATCATAAACCATGATTTATCTCCAATTTTAGGGGTGATCGTGGATGGTTTGAAACTGATAGTGAAGATAGAGGAGTGACCATAGAGTATGTAACCCAGCATGGAGTAAGGATGCTACTATTATTTTTTTTTTAGCTTTTAAAAAGATGTGTAGTCAAGCAGTAAAAATTTGTAGGTCTTGTTTAGCGTGAAGTTCATACGTTTTTGTGATCATCGGTTTAAGCACAGCGTATTAAGAACTTCTGAGCTTTGTAGTTTTATTTTTCAAGTTGTTAAATTATCATTGCACCCCAGTACGCACTCCAATATTTTTTCCAGTTTATGTTTTTTACGCACGCATTATAATCTTCTGTTAGCGCGAATATTTGAGAGCCGACCTTCTGTGTTGATGTTTTATGGCATTACTTTCTTGAATACTAAAAGGCGTCAAAATGTTATTTTTGGAACTCCACTGGCTATCTACTCCAATGACACCATAAAAACCACATGAGGCCGACCCAACTTCAAATTGGTTCATTTCAATCTCATTAGGTGCTAACTATTGAGTTAATGCAACGATCCAAGTAATTTATTTTCACGAATGTTTACTATGTATCGTTATCAAATGCTGGTCCCATTGTAATGTTGCTTTGCATAGATAGGTAGGAATACATACACGTGGTAATACGTGCCATGTATAATTTATATCGACAAGAACCAATGTTATTGTACGTGACAGATGGTGAGTCCATCGCCGTCTCAGGCACTATACATACGTCTTTGAATTACTTCTCAGAAATATGCAGGTTTCCTCACGATGTTTTCCTTCACCGTAAAGCACGTGGTGTGAAATCACTGTACATAAGTTTTGTAGAAAAACTCATTGGTACAGGCCCCGTTGGGATTCGAACTTGCGTCGCTTGCGTAGCAGGCGACTGGTCAAACCCCGAGGCCACCACGGCTCTTAAAACTAAAATAAAGTATTGTAAAGCTCTTGCTGAATTTCTGTCTCCAAAGCCAGCAACTGGGACGTGATATTTGAAGAAGTTAAAAGTTTTATTTTGTTTCGAGATAAGTTGTCAATGTCGCTTGGAGAAAACGCTGACAAACTTTCTCTCGCGAACACGAGCGACACAATAGGTGGAGATAGTATATACATGCATATGGATGTAGACATTTTCGTCTATAATGGCACATCGCGAGATAATGGCCGATGACACGTGACATAACATGTAGGACACAGTACCGTGAATGGTGAAAATGAAAATGATTGATTCAGTTTAGGCCCTGGTAAGGCACTTACGAATGTCGAGGAATTAATTCAAAATTATCTTTATTTGATTAGACTTTTAACAAAGTACTTTCAAATCGTCAGTACGTCATAATTTTACAGGATTATACATGCTACCGCCAGGTTCGGAAGGTTGCTTTTACTGAGAAGAACTAACCAGCGGTTTGGAAACTAATCTTCTCACAAGAAACGGCAAAAAACTACTGCTGAGTTATAAACTAGTTTGGGTTAAAATAATAACCAATGACACTCATATAAACCGTGTCTTTCTAATGTGTAAGTGTAATGTGTAACCGTGTCTTAAAAGTATTTTCAAAATCAATTCCGGAGATTCAAAGATTAACGCCACAACATCACAAATTATACCTCTTTTTATTATAGGACGAATTCAATTCGAATTGAATTCAAATGAATTCAATGACGTATGTAAATTGTCTGAGACGGCGATGGACTCACCATCTGTCACGTTGGTACTTAATCATCTTCGGTGAATAGTGGGTGCTGTGATTACAATAACTCTGCCTACCCCATCGGGGAATACAGTATGTATGTTTATTATAGGATAAATATCAATAATTTCACAACACTTAACAAAGTCACACAGTCCAACTATTATATCTTGTGGCCCCAGGAGTGTTTTCAAAAAAGATAAACCATAAACTAACATTGGTATGCCCATGCCTGCATCTTACAAAGGGGTATAATACATCCACATTCGGTCGGTTATGGTGATGATGATCTCCTACCGAATTTTGGTTACGGCGGCTAATCTCAACGAGGATTAGCCATGTACGCAGGAGATATTATAGTGCACAAGTGTGTGCGCAAACACAGGTGCACTCTTTATTCCCTCACTCTCATAGTCCGATGGGACGGCTATCACACACGACCGGAGAAAGATCAGGCGGAGGACCAACGGCTTAACATGCTTTCCGAGGCAAGGGGGTGCAAACACCGCCAACTTCCAAACTCCGGACATTTTTATTGTGAATTTCTGGACAGAAAAACCCAATATAATTTTTTGTCGCGACCCGGGAATCGAACTTGGGACCTCGTGATCGACAGACGAACGTACTAACCACTAGACCAACGAGGCAGTTAAGAGTCCCATGGGAAAGGGGGGCGAGCTTATAGCCATTAACCGGCACTACCTCCAGCCTATAGCACTGATCCAGACTACGTGGAACTGCAGATGGGCGCTATAACGCTTGCGTCAATTAGGATAATGAGGCAGGGAAATGGCTATACTTTGACACTATGTAGATATACCCTTCACTGGAGTTTTAAAGGAATCTCAAGGGCAGGGATCATTATTGACACAATTTAATATCTAAATTGTATCTCAAAGCCACTAAACAAGCCCACACTGACATAAAATAATCAATAATACACATATTTCCGAGTGTACTGACGTCGCAGACAAAGCCGTGTTTTCCAATTAGGCTGGTTGAGCCCACGCTACTTGTAATTACCATAACATGTTGATATTGGAACTGTTTCCATAAAATTTATAACTATGTTACTTAATGAATTTTCTCTTACATATTAGTAAGTTCAAAGTTCAAAATATGTATATTTGATTAGACTTCTTACAGAGTACTTTCAAATCGTCAGAAGGACACAAAATACATTATACATGATTATAAATGTTACCACCGGGTTCGGAAGGTTGCTTTTGTTAAGAACCCGGCAAGAAAATCAACAATTATTCTTTAAAAAAATTACTAAGTAGCCTTGGTTACTCCTTATAAAATCAGCTATCTGCCAGTGAAAGTCCCGTTTAAATCAGTGCAGTCGTTTCACAGATTAGCCGGATCAACCAGACTGGCAAAACATCTTAATTATATATAACTCAAAGGTGACTGACTGACTGACATAGTGATCTATCAACGCACAGCCCAAACCACTGGACGGATCGGGCTGAAATTTGGCATGTAGGTAGATGTTATGACGTAGGCATCCGCTAAGTAAGGATTTTGATTAATTCTACCTCCAAGGGGATAACATAGAGATGAAAGTTTAGGCTACTTTTATGGATTGATATGGTATGCTAACACGGGTGAAAGCTGTGCCCCGCGGCACAGCTAATTTTATAATTTTTTTTTCTGAAAGTACATTTCATTTAGCAAAACGATGTTTAATCCCGGGTTGAACATATATTGGGTTTATAAAATGGTAATTTCCCAGTTGTAGCCCGGGGTCTAGGCCCCCCTATTACATGGGACTTAGTTTAACTGTCAAAATGTGGGTGTTATTATTCAATTACATCTTTACCTCAGCGCTGTATCGCATCGCATAATATAATGGAAACGCATTAAAATTTATAAAGTATAATTTGTTTTTCTCGCGTGATCCGAGCTGCATCGCTGGTTATAGACGAAAGGTCGTAGGTTCGAGTTTATAGTGAAAGCCGCCTGACACACAGAAAGTGTTGTACTGGTCTATGCGTTATATAATGCTAGATCCACGTCGTTGCTACGTCAACAAAGTGAAATTAAAAAAATAATTATGGCTGGTGTCAAATCCTAACTGAACTTGTTTGATTTATAATTATTGTTTTATAATTATTTATAATTTTCTAACAAGACTAGAATTAGTCGAATTAGAAGAGCCGTCGAGCCTTGGGGTTCGAGCAGTCGACTGCTACGCAAGCGACGCAAGTACGAGTCCTTTTCTAAAAACGTATGTGATTTCACACCACGAGCTTTACGATGAAGGTTTTCCTTCATATACATATAATCAAATTCGATGAAAAGTGGGTGTTGTTATTACAACACCTCTGCCTACCCCTTCAGGCGTGAGCATATGTATGTAGAATTATCTGAATAAGTGCAACAGTTTTGAGGTGATGCACTTACAAAGTTTCTTCAAAACCTCATACGGTACCGCTACAGCAAACAAGTGTTCCTCGGTACCATTTCATCAACAATAACTTTACTCAATTTAAATTAAAAACGCAAACAACTTGAAACCTTTTAACAAAAGTACCGTGCTTCGGTTATTGGCGCAGGGCAAGCTTCGCGTACATTCGCACTGGCACGCGAAGTGTAGCGCAAACATGGCGCTCGGCCACTCCGCCATGCCAGCTAAAAATAATAATATAGTAGTTATTAAATATGCTAACTGCTTTGTTTATCTCGAGTGGGTGACGTAGCACCCACGTCGACGTGTGGCCAGCGACAGAGCGTTTGTCGAGGAGGCTTTCCGTGGGTGGGAAATACATGATTTATCAGTTTCCACGCTCACATTATTATCTGGTTAAACTCTTTTCTTTTTAACTAAAATCCTAATAATATGTACTTTAAGTGTACGGATTTACAGAGATAAATTCAGATTCAAATTCAAAAATATTTTTATTTGATTAGATTTTTAACAAATTACTTTCAAATCGTCAAAATTACATGATTAAACATGTTACCCGCCGAAAGACAGTGGAATTATCAAATAACAAAAAACTTGTAGCTACCTTCTTTTATTCGGGAATAAAATGTATATATATATATATATAAGACAATATGGTAGGAATTGTGAAATAAACAATTGCATTGCTCTGTAAACAAAGATTTATTTTACTATTTACACATATAACAATATTAACAACATTTAACTAAAATCATACTATCTTACCTGTAAACAAAGAAACGACATTTAAAGTTTATTCTTTAAATTAGTCAATTCCCTTATATTATTTTATTAGCCCTACGACTCCATTTTTATGTTAGTTCTGTCTACTTGACACAATAGCTGTTTAACCAACCATGTAGGCTGTCGTTACTCATAGCGACATCTATACGTTAAACAGAACACATCAAGAACACTGTATACCGACAGAAGAGCGAAGAAGAAGAAGTATAGTTTCTTTACATATATAACCAAATCTGTTCGGCGGCTTTTGTGTGACTGAGTAACAAACGGTTATAAACAAATTAGTAAGATATTGCATTTTCCAACCAATAGATGGCGTAAGGCGACTCCTAAGCCGATAAAACAAGGGAAGGAAAAAGTCATCGCATAAGATGAGATCATAAGTAACTCAGCTGGCAGAGTAATCGCACGGTTTCGTGGGTTCGCCTAGTGTTCGTAAAACCATTTTACGACTTTATATTATGAAGCTTTTAGTTCCCTAGAAAATTATTGAACCTTATTATAAATATGTGAGGAAAAATTCTAGGGTGTTCAACGAAAAGTGGGTGTTGTTACACCTAGTACACCTACATCTTTTTGAAATGCCGCATTTTTTAAATTAGTTTACATACATAAAGATGATCTCCGCTATTTTCGAAGCTCGACGACTTGTGGTAGTTTTGCATATTTTAACATTTGTCTTATAATATTTGTCTCTCATTGGGATGCAGTATGAATTTAAAATAGTTTACGTATTTATTCATTAGATGAGGCCCGCGGCATTTAAGAAAAAAATGGTTTCTGACGAGATCTTTGCCACCTCTTTAGATATCATTTCCAAATAGGGTTTTATCCTCGTCTCCTTTGATTCGCGTAGAACATACATACATACATATGCTCACGCCTGTATTCCCCGAAGAGGTAGGCAGAGGTGTTGTAATCACGACAACCACTTTTCACCAATGACGATTAAGTGGCAACGTGACAGTCTTTGAATTTCTTCTCAGACCTATGCAGGCCTCGCTGGGATTCTGGCAATTGCTCAAACACCCAATATAAAAAACTGAAATATCGTTGAATGATTAAGTCATTCGATCTCACCCAATGTATTCACTCGAACCGAAACTGTAGTTCCCTGGGACGTTCTCGCTATCACGACTAAGGTTTTTCTATGATTAAATAATTTTGTATGCTTTATTTGTGTTGTCGTCGTGATTACAGTCAACAAATGTTTATTATCAACCGACTTCACAAAAGGAGAAGGTTATTCAATTCGACCATACATTGTTAGGGTCGATTGATTCAATCCAATCTGACATTTGACCTTCGAAGCCCCTTTTACGAAGAAAATTTGTAATCTGGGCTAAACCAGTTGAAGAGACTATGTTAGACCTATAACGATTACCAAAGATGGTAAATTGGCAACTGGGATCGACGGCGTAACGTGCTCTCCTTACATGGGTATGACTCGAGCGGTCACCCATCCGACTGGCTTGGGTTATGGTTCCTTAACTTCGCTGATCGAATGATATGCGCAACAGCAACTGTGCCAAGAGTTTCTCTAAATTTTAATTTTTATTTTATTAACGTACAGCCTAAGCCGCTGGTTCTAGTGATATTATTTTTAGGGTAACACTTAGAAAGGGTTTTCTGAAATTCCATCCGTAATGAGGTTGAAAGTTTGTATCTGAAATACTTACCGATACTTAGACGAAGCTGGGGGCGCAAGCTAGCTATTGTATATAGTAATTGATATATTCCCGTTGAATGTGTTCCCAGTGTAACCACGTGTCCCTCATGTCTCCCACAAGTTGTTCAAAGCCACGTCGCATCTCCATCCGTGTTTATTTTCGTGTTACAAAGTTATGGGCTGCATTTACAACGTACTTGAAATAAATAAAAAAAATATACATTATTATTATGAATTTATTTGTCTATTCTTCAGTCGCCGAGTCAGGTGCCGAGACATGGTCTCTAACTGTAGGCCTCTTGAATAGGCTCAAAGTCACTCAGCGTGGCATGGAAAGAGCTATGCTTGTTGTCTCGCTACGAGACCGAATCAGAAACGAGGAGATCCGTAGACGTACTAAGGTAGCCAACATAACCAATCGGGTTAGCAGGCTTAAGTGGCAATGGGCCACATTGCTCGAAGGACTGATGGCCGCTGGGGCAGTAGAGTTCTCGAGTGGAGACCACGTACCGGCAAGCGCAGCGTAGGGCGCCCCCCCGCGAGATGGACGAACGATCTGGTCAAGTCCGCGGGGACCCGCTGGATGCAGGCCGCTTCCAACCGGGTGAGGTGGAAATCATTGGGAGAGGCCTATGTTCAGCAGTGGACGTCCTATGGCTGATATGATGATGATGATGATGATTCTTCAGTCAAGCTTAAAATTAAGTTATATATATGACGTTCAATGGTCCAAGTGTCTCTTAAATTGAATAAAATTATTATATGTTTTTTTTATTCCGCAACATAGTATCAACCACATTGGTAGTATTCGATTTTTATGCATGACACATGTTTAAATTCTAAATTGTAAAATATGATTAGGAAAAATACACGGCCTCTGCAAACCTTGCAGTAGATATGCCAACTAAGCTACTCGTGATCACACCAAGCGTTGGAATTGTTCTTCACTTGCGGCTTAGGAGTGCCATATGTTGGCTGAAGAATAGACTTTTTCAATGATTTCTTACCATTTTTAAGAAACCAACACATTAGTGACATGTTTGTTTATTAGGCAGAATAATAATAATATGTAATTATAATATTTATTTTTATTTTTATTATGTTTTTATCTATTCTTCCATCATCACACCTACCCATCTTACTGTACCCTAAGGTTACCTGGAACAGATCGATTTAGCGATAAGGCCGCCTTATTTTATATACTAACCTTCTAAATCGTATTGTTTTGAGTAATTCTGTTTTGTGGTGTGGAATAGTGTCATTATTATCGGTATCAATAAAAAATCTACCATCTTTCTTAGTATTCATCCTTCGCGAATATTCGTATGTTAAACGGCGAATTACGCCGGCCGATTACACATCGGTGTAACATTCGGTAACAAATAAACGAGCCACTCGTATGTTGTGTGTTGTCGACGTTAATTGCTTCTCTTATTTATATTTATGTTGTTTGTTACGAGACGCTACTAAGTTAAGGAACAACTTGACTGCGAAGCTAATATATTATCCGATTATTTAAGTATTTCTTCACTTGTTTTGAGCTCTTAGCAAAAATAGTGGGGAGATCTAAGGCCTAACTATCAACTCAAAATACTAGCTAGTGCCAGCGACATCTTCTGCGCAGGATTTGTATGTTTTCCTACTTACGTGACACTTATTGTTATATATCTACGATATAATCTATATCTAACGACGCAAGTTCGAATCCCAGCGGGGCCTGTACCAATAAGTATTTCTAAAAAACTTATGTACAGTGATTTCACACCACGTGCTTTACGGTGAAGGAAAACATCGTGAGGAAACCTGCATATTTCTGAGAAGTAATTCAATGACGTATGTAAAGTGTCTGAGACGGCGATGGACTCACCATCTGTCACGTTGGCACTTAATCATCTTCGGTGAAAAGTGGGTGTTGTGATTACAACACCTCTGCCTACCCCTTCGGGGAATACAGGCGTGAGCATATGTATGTAATCTATATCTATACTTTAATATGTAAAGCTGATTGTTTTTGAACGCGCTAATCTAAAGCACAAATGGTTCGATTTGAAAAAAAAATGCCGTGTTATATAGCCCATTTATCGAGCTATATACCATCACGCTACGGATTAAAGTTAGCGTTAGACTAAAGTTACTAATCGATGGGGACGAAGAAGCGGGCAGAAGCTAGTAAGTACCTATCCTTATAAACTCTAATGTATTTCAACTCTAATATATTCAGTAGTTTTGCGTCAAATAGTACCCTTCGTCGACACATCCATATAAATTTTCGCATTTATAATATTATTAGAATATTATAATCATATCTTATCAAGTATTTGTATATATGTATTAGCATTAAAAAAAATTTTAACCTGTTAGTGATAACCTACATTTAAACAAGTATCTTAAATTATAATATCCTTATTTGTGCGAACATTATCGTTGGATTAATAAATTTGTCTTTGTTTCCGCAAATACGTAAATAACTTGGAATAAAATTGACACGTGTATTAGGTAATTGATTGGGCGGACGTTTTGGATTAGGAAACAAATATGGCTGGTCCTATTATTACGAGTTTCGCCAAATTAATGATGATTATTAATAACTGACCCACTTATATATTAATAAAGAGTTCTTTAGTCGTTTTATACGAGGATATTATAAGTTCGAATTCTATGTACCATTGAGCTTTTCTAAAAAACTTATGTTTTAGAAAAAAAGCCGTGGTGGCCTTGAGGTTTGAGCAGTCCCCTGCTACGCAAACGACGTAAGTTCGAATCCTCACGGTTCTCAAAATTAAAAGATTTTCACGTACCCGTGGGAGTACGGGGATAAAATATAGCCTATGTTACTCGCTGATGATGTAGCTTCCTAATAGTGAAAGAATTTTTGAAATCGGCATAGTAGTTTTTAAGTTTATTCGTTATAAACGTACATACAGAAATACAAATATTTCCTCTTTATAATAGTGGAGTAGATAACAATAATTACTTCGCAATATTATACTCACACATAGCGTGCTGCAACTAGCATGACAAACAAACAATATAATAGTCTTAAGTCACTATAGCCACCTACTTATAGAAGTACACGTGGCGAAAATATATATAAACAATAAAAGCATTAATGCGCTTTGAAAATGTTGCGCATTGTATAAGGCGGGCTTAATTTGTATTATCCCATTGAACGGCTATTCCATACAAATCCATACAATGTTACGACATGCACGTACATACAGAATGTCTCTGTGTGCAGCTCAGCTGTTTGTTGTTTAGAATAGAGACCTCGAGCGCAGGGCAACGACCGCAACATAGAGTATCTAGGTCTCGCGTAGATGGGTGAAAGGGCGTATCTTTAATAAGTGCCTACGTTTGGTCTTATTCATCATAGTGCATGCAAATGCGATTGTGTGTTTGTTGCGAAGAGTTTATCAATACATTTAATACGGAATATGCTTGCTTGACAGACAATAAATACTTTCTTACTTACGTACTGCATCTTATAATGATAGGCAAAGTGTCTGGGAAGAGGCCAGTAGTCCGAAGGAGGAAGTCGTTGCTGCACAATATCCGCGAGTGGACTGGCATCAGCAGTGCTGCTGCACTCTTCCGCCTCGCGAAGGATACACACAAGTTAACCGAACTGACAGCCAACCTTCAATAACTGGAGAGGCACTACAAGAAGACTTAAGTATAAAATGGCAATATTAAAGACGCTGTTAAAATACCTTTTGATCCTCCTGACTCCTGGCATACTCCTCGCCTCACAGTCTTAGTTACAAAAACACTTACCTAAAGAATAGCTACAGGAATAACAGTGAACGCTAATTGTGTCCACACATTTACTGATGCCTTTTGACTTGATTGTAAATAAATACTTAAGTAAGTTCAAATAACTGGTTATTTAATAATTATGTCATATATGGCAAATGCATACTTAAGAAGTATATTTATTATATATTTATGTATTATAATGTTGCTTTAAATTTAACGTAAGTGAAATAATGTCAAACCACTAGTTTTACATAAGGACATCATAGTCATCTCAACCTACACATTTTAGATATAATTAGAACTACTGGACTTTTGCTTCATGTTAATTTTTATCGATATAATTCTTAAATGACTCAATTTGTATTTTTAAAATTGTATAATATTTTTGAAAAGAGTAATTACTGATTTTTTTGCCAGGTTCTTCTCAGTAAAAGCAACCTTCTGAATCTGGCGGTAGCATGTATAATCCTGTATACCTATATCATTCGAATGATTTGAAAGTACTTTGTAAAAAGTCTAATCAAATAAAGATATTTTTGACTTATGACTTTGACTAAGAAATGCATGTTCTTCTACCTACGCAATATAACTTTTTAAATTATTTTATTTATTTTCATCAGAATAGGCAATTATAACACATTAAAGAAATTCACTTCTGCGTTTCATAGTCTGTGTGCCTAGCAACAGCGGGTAGCGCGGTAGTTAGTTGCGCAAGTCACCGGTTCGATTCCAGCCAAGTATAACCAACATATTGTACCAGTCACTGATATCGAAGCATAGAGGGCCTTTGTTCGGAGGAACATATATTATTATAAGCTAAAGGTTATTGATAACAGTGATTTTGATTTATTTATGGAGATAGTGACGGGACGGTTAAGGAAAGATTAACAATCATAGAGTTCGTATTTCTTTACTATAACCTACTTCACATTTGTAATAAGAGAAGGGTTGCCGTTTGCGGATTGAAAGAGAGAATTCAAGGTTGTATTGGGGATTTGAACCTACAATAAATGAAGTTCTCAAAGCTCTTTCACGTTTTTTTTTATTAGACACGTGAGCGCAGCACACGACATTACATGATAGACTTCCAGAAGGAAACAAAAAACGAACTATGAAAATATAATTGAATTGACGTCTTCAGACATAACATAGATGGCGCCAGGCGGCGTTACAGGGTCAATATTCGAGGATACAGGCGACTGGGATCACTACCTAACTGGAACTGCGTTCCCAGATACCACAATAAAACATAAACTAACATTTTTATTCCCAATCCATGGGAAATCCATAGTTTTTCCCAGAATCCCATTTTTTTATGACCGAAGCCTTCGTTCCTACTTGTAACATAAGCTATACATCTTCACCCTTCATACATAACATAGATGGCGCCAGGCGGCGTTCCAGGGTCAATATTCGAGGATACAGGCAGCTGGGATCACTACCTAACTGGGACCGAATTCCCAGATGCCACAGTAAAAAAAAAACATAGAAACTAAAAAAATTCCGTCCCTATCCATGGGTAATCCATCGTTTTTCCCAGAAACCCATTTTTATTATGACCGAAGCTTTCGTTCCTACTTGTAACATAAGCTACGTTCTAGTGAAAGTCGAAGTTACCAGGAACGAACAACCTCAAACTCAAAAATATCTATTTTCGATTAGACTTCTAACAAAGTACTTTCAAATCGTCAGAATGACATAATTATACAGGATTATACATGCTACCGCGTTCGGAAGGTTGCTATTACTGGGAATAACCTGGAAAAAACAGACAGATTTTTTTAAATATAATATCAAATACAGACAGACATTTAAATTTTAGTCAACTGTATACCTAGTCTTGTTTGTAATAATATAAGGTTCATTGATTTACTCACTAGATGGCGCCACGAGTCAGTTAAATCGCACAATGAAAAAGTTTTCTCACGACTTTTCTTATGGACGACACTTATTACAATGGTTAGACTTGTTTATACATCTATACATATAAATAAAAGTGAATTATCTGTTTGTAATTTCAAATAAACAACTTTTTACTAAATACATGATTAAGGAAGTATATAAATACAAAAGCTATTTAATTTTATTATCCGTGTGTCTGTTTATCCCAATTTTTTAGGACATTCGGCTGGACTCATTGTAAGGGAATTTTCATTACTAAAAAACTTTTATTACAACATAGGTTACTTTTAATAAAAATAAAACATTAAGGTCAGTGACATTACGTTTACGAAACCGCGGGGCACGGCAATATATAAGCTCACACCATCCCAGAAGGGTCCCCGAAAGGATAACCAGAGGTGTTGTAACAACAAGACCCACATTTCACCGAATATGATTAAGTGCCAACGTGACAGACGGTGAGTCCATCGCCGTCTCAGACACTATACATACGTCCTTGATTTACTTGTCAGACATATGCAGGTTTCCTCATGATGTTTTCCTTCACCGTAAAGCACGTGGTGTGATCACTGCACATAAGTTTTTAGAAAAACTCATTGGTACAGGCCCCGTTGGGCGCCACCCAATAGCCAGGGTCTAAGAATATGGCTATGGTATCCCCTGCCTGTCGTAAGAGGCGACTAAAAGGGGGCCGGAGGGCCTGCTGGCGGTGGTCGGGGTGGGAGCTTTGACCACCGGCGCGGGCCCGGGAAGGTGGCAGCGCGATGTGGCTCGCGCTGCCGCCCACAGCGAGGTCTCCAGGGGCGGCGTCACAGCTGCCCCGGGGATGTGCCCCGGCAAAGTGTGGGGGGACACCGGTGCGTTCTATCAGAGTACCCGGAGTCCCCCCTGAGCACTGAGGATGGCCACCGGGGGGGTTTTAGTGCGGTAAGAATCCCACATACCCCGATCTGCCTCTCCCAGGGCGGTCGGGGACCTTTTGAAGGTTTCCCCCTCGTCAACAAAAAAAAAAAAAAAAAAAGGCCCCGTTGGGCGATTGCTCCAACCCAAGTTTATAAATAAAAGGTTATACTTGCTTGTCATATTTGTGGTAAAGATAATCCATGATAATTCCATGTTATAAAAGCTAATAACGTAAAAAACAAAGTCAAAACAACAGGATACTTGCCGTGACCTAATCAACATAAAGTTCCCAACGATTGTCAAACTTTCGCTCCCTTCCCTCCCTTCCCTACCAATAACCAATAATAACAATAAAACGCACCCTTTATGAGTTAACAATGCTGATTGCTAAGTCGGCTATAGTCCGCATTCAGCGAACTTCGTAACAGTCTCTTATATATTTGATTATTATTCACTTTATAGCTATTTTTAGCCTTTTCACTGCGGTTATTACAATGTTATTCTCAGGGATAACTTTGCGGGAATATTGTTTTTATGGCATAATATCTGTAACTCACGATACTTCTATACTCAACCAGCTCTGGCCTGCGGTTTTTCTTTCGATTTATTTTGATAACTGTCTGAGAGTGATTGCCAAAACTAGTCCAGCTATGTGGAGATAATTTGGAAAAAACAGATTTAGATTAGAAAAAAAAAATTTAGGTAAAAAATGTTATTAGGCGTAACAACGGACACCTTAGTTTTCATTTATATATGTAGAGCCGTGGTGGCCTCGGGGTTAGAGCAGTCGCCTGCTACACAAGGGACACAAGTTCGAATCCCAGCGGGGCCTGTACCAATGAGTTTTTCTAAAAAAACTTATACACAGTGATTTCACACCACGTGCTTTACGGTGAAGGAAAAAATCGTTAGGAAACCTGCATATTTCTGAGAAGTAATCCAAAGACGAATGTATAGTGCCTGAGATGGCGATAGACTCACCATCTGTCACGTTGGCACTTAATCAAATTCGGTGAAAAGTGGGTGTTGTGATAACAACGCCTCTGCCTACCCCTTCGGGGAATACAGACGTGAGCATATGTATGTATATGTAGATTTTTGTAAAAATTGAGGTTGATTTAAACAAGAATGCATTGTATTACACCTGTCCATAAATATTAAAGAATTCTCCAATTCACATACAATTCAAAGTCACATAAAAATACAATTTAACATGTATTTTTATAACTGCACGCTTTCACGTCACAAATAAACAAAATATTCTATGCTATTCTAAATAAGCCCGTCAGGTATTTCGTATGGTTTTCTAGATCTGAATGTTCTAGGATGTTTTCTTGACGTCATTGACTTCAGTTTACAAAATCACATAAATACCATAAGGTTAGCTCGTACATTCGCCCACGGCTACTACATCCCACGGAAAACAATCTTTAAATAGATATAAAAATAAATTCTTCAAATGGTTAGGAAAAATACAAGGTAAAGACTAGCTTAAATGGTGAAGTATCTCTTAGGTTGGACAAGGTCGTGACTACGATTCCCAACTTATGTTCGTATTTTTCTACACCATTTAACGATTGAATTTCCATATAAATATTCTCTTTGAAGTATCGTTTTTCTAAGCTAAGAAGCTATCCTTCTTGCTCGAACTTGATACGGTTTTCCGTGAACGAGTGATGATTACGGCTTCCGATGAATTTATAGGTACAGAAATCCATGTTATATTTAAAGATAGTAGAGTAAAAGTCTTGAAGTGAAGCGATGTTGGATCCCTTGTTTTCTTATATAGATGGGGTACCCAAAGTTTGTATAATACCCAAAATATGTAAGAGATAACTGATTAAGAATAGTAAGTAGATATTCAAGCAAAAAGCACAATAAAATATAATGTTTACCCGAAGAATATATATGGCTAATATCAAATTCGATTTTCTGGACGTGAACCGATTCGCATCAAATATAGTGTACCTAACTTTTTGTACCAATAAACAAAGATGCCTGGCTGTGTGTTCATAAGTGCCTTACCAAGGCCCAAAACTGAATAAATAATGTTACATACATATGCTCACGCCTGTGTTCCCCGAAGGGGTAGGCAGAGGTGTTGTAATCACAACACCCACTTTTCACCGAAGATGATTAAGTGCCAACGTGACAGATGGTGAGTCCATCGCCGTTTCAGACACTATACATACGTCATTGAATTACTTCTCAGAAATATGCAGGTTTCCTCACGATGTTTTCCTTCACCGTAAAGCACGTGGTCTGAAATCACTGTACATAAGTTTTTTAGAAAAACTTATTGGTACAGGCCCGCTGGGATTCGAACTTGCGTCGCTTGCGTAGCAGGCGACTGCTCAAACCTCAAGGCCACCACGGCTCTTTATAAATAAATAATTTTAATTTTCATAGATAATATGGTTACTATCTATTATGAGTAAAGAACTACCTTCTAATAGGTCCAGCCAGACATCAGATATCAAACTTGGTACGTAAGTCAAAATGTCATAGGCTCCGACCCCAAGATACGAAGATAGCAAACTAAAAATATACTTGAACAGTTGTTATCAACAATTAACACGACGTATTTAACTACGCAAATAAATGAACTTTGTTAGTCCAAATAATATCATTATGATGTATATTTTGCAGTTATTTTCATCAACAGGGCAAGGTGTATCGCAGTCACAAGTCAACAGGTTATATGTATGCGGAATAAATACTGTGTTAAAAATTTCGTTGAGTTATACTCGTGGGTTAATTCATACTACAGTATATTTACTAATATATAAAACTGAAGACTTTATTTGTCTGTACGCGCTAAGCGCAGGAATTAAATGTCTGATTTGAATAAATCTTTCAGTGTTAGATAGCCCATTTATCGAGGGATCGCGGGTTGAAGTAAGTGTTACCCCAAAGGAACTATATCAGATGAAGTCGCGGGCAGAAGCTAGTTACATTATAAGTAATGGTGGCCTATGGGTTGTGAAGTCCTCAAAGGCAAGTCTGTTATTTTTTATATGATATGGTCTCTCGCAGTTGGTTGGGGGAAGTTACCTCCACTGCTTGACCGGTCTAAAGGGCGAGACCCGAGGGCCTCCAACCAAAAGTAAGCAACACAGCCAAGGGCGCCCGGGGCTCGGACCTCGTCTTAGGGCGTTGCTGAGGGATGAGTTAGGGTGAGGATCTGAGTGGTGGAAAGGAAACATAACCACGAGCTTAGCTGTAATTGAAAATATAATATCGTATGACACCTTTCCATTGTCTGAGAAGGCATTCTAAACGTATTTATAGCTACTGAGACATCTGCCTCGTTAGCGTTTATTCAAATTTGGTGAAACTTTTGGTACAGCATATTATGCTATAATTCACTTATAAACCGACATAATATAGTGAATAATGAAATCCTTGTACGTTTCTTATCAATTTGACCTGTATATCGGCACGAGGGGTGTTGATAGCACTCGCACGAGACCTGTCTGACCCTACAATATCGATAACACGACATTTTATTTAAAGTATAACAATGTTTAGCTTTCGATTGGTTATCGTTATGATAATCTTGACCACGTACTATGTTAAGTATATTGTTTTTACATCACACCTATATTCCCCAAAGGGATGTGAAATGAGGAGTCTGGTGTCAACTTGTAGAATGTTAATTGTAGTACAATATTATAGTAAACAAGTACTTTGAACACGTAAGGTGGAGTTGCACAAAGGTATTGCACGCAGAGTCGTAACGGTCACGGCCCTTGACACGGTCGAAAATCCCTCGCAATGATTATATATAAAGGTAGACAATAATTCTCACAATATAGAGTGTTTCCACAGATATTGCTCTATATCAATCAATTGACATTACATTGACACACACTTCCTATGGCATATCCACAGATAAACACAAACACGACCATATATAAGGAATAGGCAGAGGTGTGAAGAAAAGGAATATTTGAAACGACTGTTTTAAATTTTAAATTAGCAGCTTTCCACTAAATGCATGATTGAAGTTTAACTACGTTACTAGAATAACAAAGAACCATTTTCAAAAACTTTGTCTGTCTGTCTGTTTGTTACGGTTTGTTAGCTGAAACAGAATAATAAGAGTTCCGCGAAATAAATCTACTCCGGTGAAACAGGCTCGATAGCCTTTTATTGGTTCGTCTGAAGCCTATCTTCTATACAGGTGAAAATAATTTCACAATAATATCTGATTAAGGTTCGGTTTAAAAGGTTTATAACTTGAAACACATAAAAATCCCTTAAATGTCAGCTTACGACATCCAAATAAGTAGAATAAAATGTTGCAATAATAGAATCATTACCTGCCGGTTCGTGTTTACGGCCGAAGCTGCATAATTCGGCCGTATTTCTCTATGGTTTATGATCGTTTATGACACATTACGAAACTTGTGGGAACGTTACGTTGTTAGGGCGTGAAGTTTGACATTCGGTGGACGGTTCTTCCATAATAGGATTTCATGTGTTATGTTTATGTGGTCATAGTCACTGTAGGATATCATATTTTTATATGATTATTATTTACAAGGGTATTGTAGACTTAGCAATTTTATTTATCTGTATACATATAATACAGACTAATAAAATTTAATTGTTTATTTGTGATTCCAAATTAAGAATTATCACTCAATGCATATGAAAGTAAGTACCTAATACGATACTTACATTCAATAAAATATATTTCGTCTGTCTGGCCATGTATCTGTCGGTCTGTCTGTCTTTTTGTTCCGATTAATCTCTGAAACGGCTCGATCGATAATCAGCTGATGTTATAATGCATCTCATCGAGTCGATATTTACCATAGCGCCTAATTTGGGAGGTTTATCTGCTAGACTTTTCATCTATGACTTAGCATGGGCATCTGTAAGATAGCTAATCTATGTCAATTGAGTCAATCCTGAATATACCGGTTGTAATATTTGTAAAATAGTTCAAACAGAAGCAGCCTTGTATATTAATGTTGTAATCTTTGGCGCCGACACTGTTCAATTGTCACAAATATTGATAATTGGTCAATATGTTAGAGCCTTGGCTGGAATATTCATGAAATGTATGTATAATAAGCCACGTAGAGTTCCGTAAGATGCATTATTTATATGGTGTTGGCATATGTCTCGAGTACTTCCCCCGGAATATGGATATTTTAAAGGAACCCTTAGAACGTATGATTGAATTCAAGAACTCTTCCGTCACCCATTTAAATAAATATAAAAGATCACATTTGTGTTATAAGTACTTAGGTTCTTGAGGAAAATATAAAGATAATTTGGACTGATAAAATCTGTCTAATCCTTTATTGACGAAAGGAAATAAATATCTTAAAAGTAATTGTTTTCAGACATATCTATACAGATAAATAAAATTCGAGTGTCTTTTTGTGATTCCAAAATAACACCTAATGACTAAATGCATAATAATATGAAAGTATACACGGTACTGACATAGAAAAGCCTCTGTCCTCTGTCCTCTATTCTCTGTCCGTCTGTCTGTTTGTTCCGGCTAATCTCCGAAACGGCTGGACCGATTTGAACAGGACTTTCATTGGCGGGTAGCTAATGTAACAAGGAGTAACTTAGACTACTATTTATTAAAAAAACAATGAAATAAGCTTTATGCGTGTAAAACCGCGGGGCACTGTGATAATGTTGCTGCATCCCTCACGGCAAACTAAAACGAATAGATTTCTTAAAAAAGTTACTCCTAGTAATATCAGAGTTTAGCCGGAACAAACAGGAAGGGAACTTTTTTAATAATTGGTTTCTCTATATCAATACAGTGTATAGTTTCATATGCATTTAGTCAAAAGGTGTAATTTTGGAATAACAAACAGACACTTCAATTTTATTTATCTGTATAGATGTATAGATTAAGTAATATGTAATTTGAGAATTTCAAACAATAATCACTTTTACTAATATACTTTTTCCTCAAAAAAACTAACAAAACACGTTCAACAAATTAAAAAAATATCAGTATTTTATTTAAAAAAAACACTACAATCAAATACCGAATTATCTCCAAGTCACACCTCATAAACTGAATACAATGCTGTGCCACGGCCAATTAATCTGGACGCTCTGAACGTGCCCTATTCCCTCCTTTAGTAGCGCGAATGTACCCCACGAGAGGGGAGGGGAAGACCAGCTTACGAAAGACTTCCGTGACTTATTTATATATGTAGAGCGAGGTTACATCTGGTTTGATGATTTGCCAGATCGAGCAATTTAGAAATTCATTTACACGTGGATTCCATTAAATTATATCTCGCGTCGTTTACGAACTAAATGTGGAGGGGAGCTATATTCGGATGTAATATGTGTCGTTATAATTGAATAATTAATATTAATGGTTGTTGACGATACAATTTTTGGGTGATGAAATAAGTATTGTTACTGCGGCTATGCTATACCTTCTTGACACGATATGTAAGGATATTTTTGTGTCTTGAAGAATTCAACTGTACCCTAATAAAACCGACATCTATTTAGAGTTATTCAAGTATAGGATATTAGAAGACAGTTTGACTTGGAAGCTGATAAATAGAAGTCGTATTGAGTGTAACAGGGGCCGACCAAGGATAAGCTACACCAAACAAGTAAAGGATAAAATAACCGTCACGTCGTATAAGGAGGTCAAGGAAGCACTGGACAAGAATAAATGGAGGGAGCTTCATTAGCTGCACCAACAAGAGTCTTAAATGAATAAGTACTGAGCTGCGAAAGATCATCATCCATCAGCACTTGATTCAACCCGATGTGGCTGATCACCAGATTTTTAGGAAAATCTGTGATACGGGTTAAACCAGTTGTCAGACTATTTTAGGCCTCCGACTGACCTGTAACGATTGCTAAAGATGATAAATTGGCAACCGGGACCGACGGCTTAACGTGCTCTCCGAGGAACAGTGGGGACTCGGGCGGTCACCCATCCAATTGCTGGCTAGGGTTAGGGTTGCTTAACTTCGCTGATCGAAAGATATGCGCAATAGCAACTGTGCCACGATATAGAGAGAAAAAGTATAGGATGAAAGGCTGAGTCTCTTGTCGCTAAACGTGTCCTGTCAAATGTACTACCTACTGCCTAATGACAAAATGCTATCAAATCACACATACAGTGTTCATTAGATTTCAATTACTTAATTGTAATAATTTACTTTAATAAGTTTCACCCGCGTTGATTTAATTCCATTCCCGCGGAACCCTAAATGGAATTTTTAAATCAAAGTAGTCTAAGTTATTCCTTGTGACATTAGCTACCTGTCAGTAAAAATCCAGTTAAACAGACAGACAGAGAAAAATTGTGAAAATTTGTTTTTTAAGTCAGTACTATATATATGTTTTCATATGCATTTAGTAATAAGCTGTTATTTTGGAAATACAAACAGACACTTTATTTTATTTATCTGTATAAATGTATAAATGATCAGCCAATACCTGCGATCATGAAATTACCCATGAATTTTTGTGTATTTTGAGTATCTCAGTGTTATCAATGTAGGCAGTATACCTATGTAGGTATGATGTAACGATTTTGAAGTGTTTTGAATAGCTGTTAAAACATCGTCGAGCCGTGGTGGCCTTGAGGTATGAGCAGTCGCCTGCTACGCAATCGACGCAAGTTCGAATCCCAGCGGGGCCTGTACCAATGAGTTTTTCTAAAAGACTTATGTACAGTGATTTCACACCACGAGCTTTACGGTGAAGGAAAACATCGTGAGGAAACCTGCATATTTCTGAGAAGTAATTCAAAGACGTATGTACAGTGCCTGAGACGGCGATAGTCTCACCATCTGTCACGTTGGCACTTAATCATCTTCGGTGAAAAGTGGGTGTTGTTATTACAACACCTCTGCCTACCCCTTCGGGGAATACAGGCGTGAGCATATGTATGTATTTATGTTAAAACATCATACGACAGTCCTAGAATATTGCAACACCGACCAACGTTACGGGAAGAGCTTTGATAAGGATGGGTTCATGCGAACATGAGTCATCTATTTAATACTTGTAGCTGTATCCCGCGTTAATTTTATGTTATAAGTTACTCCTTGTAGCATCAGCTATAATGTTAGTGAATGTCCCGCAGAAATCGGCCCAGACGTTTCAGAGTTTACCCGAAACAAACAGACAGATAGGCAGAGAAAATGTTAATTTTTTTATATTTTTATGTATGAATCTTATATACTTTTATATGCATTTAGTGAATATTTTCGGAATATAGTATCCTATGTCCTTCTCCTGGTTCTAAGCTACGTCCCAACCAATTTTCAGCCAAATCGGTTCAGCCGTTCTCGAGTTATAAATCGTGTAACTAGCACGACTTTCTTTTATATATATAGAATTTATATATATATATATATATATATATATATATATATATATATATATATATATAAATTCGAGATACTTACGAGAATATATTGATACTTATGATCTAATTAACCAACACAAAAAAGGAACTTTTGAAGGAAGGGTTTGAGCCCCCGCCTGCTACGTAAGCGACGCAAGTTCGAATCCCAACGGGGCCAGTACCAATTCTAAAAACTTGTGTGCAGTGATTTCACACCACGTGCTTTACGGTGAAGGGAAACATCGTGAGGAAACCTGCATATTTCTGAGAAGTAATTCAGAGACGTATGTGTGCTTGAGACCGCACTTAATCATCTTTGGTGAAAAGTGGTTACTATAAGCCTCTACCTACCCCTTCGGGGTAGAACAGGCGTCAGCATATATGTATGTAAGTTTCTCAGTACTTCTTCTCTTTCGTGTAAACCATCCCTCGAGATAAATCACTAAGGGCCAGCACTCATGCCCATTGAGGTATAAATAGGCAGCCTTCGGAGCTGAGCCGAATTTTATATCGTATACACTTCATTTATCGTTAGCACGAGTAGGTTAACTTTCGATACAAGAGTTACGATTTCTTAGAGCTTTAAGTGCTGTTAAAGAACTCTGAAATTGGTTAAGTAACTTAATCTTAACAGTACATACATATGCTCAAGCCTGTATTCCCCGAAGGGGTAGGCAGAGGCACTTTTTACTGAGCATGATTAAGTGCCAACGTGACAGAGTGTGAGTCCATCGCTGTCTCAGGCACTATACACTACACATTACATTACTGAAATACTTCCCAGACATATGTAGGTTTCCTCACGATAAGCACGAGGTGCGAAATCACTGCACATATTGTTTTAGAAAAACTCATTGCCTGGCTGGGATTCGAACTCGTCTCTAGGGTTCCCCGGCTCTAGTGTTATTCAATTATATTTATCGGTGTATGTTATATATTATTGTATTAATAAATTAACACATCCATAGTTAGAGTGCGTATATAGTGTTAGAGCGTCCATAGGCCTTGTACTGCAAAGGGCCAAGCATTAGATATTGAAGGTCTGTGAGGCAAGCGAAGCCTTCCGTTTCCTCATAACAAGTTTTTTAACTCATTGTTTTGTAGACCTTGAATGCATATTTAAATATTGGTGTATTTTTTACACTTACCAAAACCATTATGATTACAGTACAAACAGGGGGCCTGCCGTGATATCAAATCAAATCAAAACGTTTTATTCAACATAAGGGACACTTGGAACACTTATTGAACGTCATTTCTCTTACGATAACTTTGGTTAATTTACTACCATTTACAAATGTAAGCCTGTCAGGAGAACAAACGGTGAAACAAACTCCCCGGATTTTTACTTTTTTAGATAGTTTAACTCATAATATCTGGATGAAAAAAAATTCCGGTGAACGTTAGTTGGAACCGGGGTACTCTAGTATCAACCCGTAAGCTGGAAGCCTCACCTTTGAGCTACCATAACTTGACAGATGTCGGCGAAATTTGCTGTCGTATTGTAATGATAATTAATGAGTTTTACGGTGCCTGAAAACATGGTCCAAACGATGTTTTCCATAAATTAAACTTAGCTAGATCTATTTTTTGCCCCTGAAACCAAAATTTCATAAAATCGTTGAAGCCGTTTCCGAGATTTAGATATACAAGAATTGCTCGTTTAAAGATATAAGATTGTAGGGCAAGGACTCTTTAAACTAATGTTTTAAAAAAAAACACATTGCTTCGCCCTAAAAGGGGTTTATGTTAGTTACACATAAATGTAACAATTATAATTCAATTTAATGTTGTATCGTGTGTCTAATTAATTGCAATAAATATATGAATATAAGGCAAGGGTCGTGGTACCTATATGGCGAACTGTCAGCCCCATGGAAGACAAGCGTGGGCATTAACATTTGTATGTTTGTATGTGACAGGTATATACTCAGAATTGTATGGGTTACTAGCTGTTTCACCCTGCAGTTACACCAGGGCAAACGTCATTGAATTCCCTCGGAATCCTACAAGTTTTTTTCAGATAAAAGTAGCCTTCAGTTACTCCTTGTAATATTAGCTATCTGCCAGTGGAAGTCGGTCCAGCCCAACAAACAAACAGAAAGGCAGTCAGTTTTTTTGAAGTCAGTACCTTATATACTTTCATGTGCATACATATGCTCACGCCTGTATTCCCCGAAGGGGTAGACAGAGGTGATGTAATCACAACACCTACTCTTCACCGAAGATGATTAAGTGCCAAAGTGACAGATGGTAAGTCCATCGCCGTCTCAGACACTTTACATACGTCATTGAATTACTTCTCAGAAATATGCAGGTTTCCTCACGATGTTTTCCTTCACCGCAAGCACGTGGTGTGAAATCACTGTACATAAGTTTTTTAGAAAAACTCATTGGTACAGGCCCCGCTGGGATTCGAAATTGTGTCGCTTGCGTAGCAGGCGACTGCTCAAACTTCAAGGCCACCACGACTTTCATATGCATTTAGTGAAAAGCTGTTATTTTATGACAAACAGACATTTAAATTTAATTTATCTGTATAGATGTATGTGTTACAAAGGTGGTATAAAAATCACGTCACGAGATCCCTCCGACGCTTCACAACTCATGTGTTGCTCAAAAATATTTCCTAAATTCATTTTGTATCTGTTTCACCCTCGTACATTGTGGAATCAACAAAAAGCAATCTTTGAGAAGCATTCGAGTACATTTCACTAGACTTAAAGTGTATTTTTCTCGTTTTATTCCTTTCATTTCCTCTGAACCGTCATAAACGAAATCCTTTATAAAAATACACCCCTGGGCACTTATGCAAATTTGATACGCGTCTTAAATAGCATTAAATCGTCAACACTCCAGGCTTTGCGTTATGACAGGGCACATGGAAAGCTATACCACAGTATATATATTATCTCTGCCACAGTATATTGTCTCCAGGGGCGGCGATACAGCTGCCCCGGGGATGTGCCCGGAGTCCCCCCCCTGAGCACTGAGGATGGCCACCGGGGGGGTTTTAGTGCGGTAAGAATCCCACATACCCCGACCTGCCTCTCCCAGGGCGGTCGGGGTATAAAGCTATGAAGCATTGGAAATGTGTCCAAGGGCTTATATTTCTTGAGTGATTAATTTTGTTTTTTTAAATTATTATAATATTTTTGAAAAGACTAATTACTGAGTTTCATGCCAGGTTCTTCTCAGTAAAAGCAACATCCTAAACCTGGCGGTAGCATGTGTAATCCAGTATAATTGTCATTTTGACAATTTGAAAGTACTTTGTAAAAAGTCTAATCGAATAAAGATATTTTTGACTTTAACTTAGACTTTGACTGACATTACACTTATTCCGCTTATTTTCTCGTAGATTTGCGCGTCTGTGTGAGTGTGTTATTAGGAAGGTTTGTTCATAGATTCCTTACTGCTATGAGTACTTTGAACTGCTTTAGAATGCAGAACAATCAGTATTCTAAGAACAGGGCTTAAGTTACAGTAATTTCTTTGAAGATCAATCATATGTCGTATCATGTCGGTGTCCATGTCAAGTCGAGATCCCTGTGATGTTACATTTTAAGTGTAAAAACTTTCTAGAAGGCCGCATACAAAGGATGTCATCAGACTTTGGTAATTAAGCATAAGGCTCCGACTTTCTTTTTTAATAATACTTTTGTAATAAATGAAATTTTATACTCAAAAAAATGGATAGTCAACTTTCTTCAGAACTCCAAATTTAATACCCTCATTTCTAATTGGAATCGCATGGGTGCCAACTATGACCGCTTTATCTGGGTGTATTACACTCTGGCCTGCTAAAGTAGGTCCCGAATTCTTGGAGTTACGTTGCTATGCTTCTCTTAGCTTTGAAGTTTGAAATGAAACGTCAAACATTAGAAGTTCCTAATGAACACTGCTTAAAACTCAAGCTTTAAGTAGCACTATTTGCTAATCCTATTCCACTACACTGGACACTACATTGTGACAATGCAAATCGTATCCGGGCCTTCAAAGCACAGCTCAAGTCTAGTGTGAGGTCCACTAATCTATTTTCTATCTAACTACATATAAAACTACACACATAGTGACATAGTGATCTATCAACGCACAGCCCAAGCCACTGGAAGGATCGGGCTGACATTTGGCATGCAGGTAGATGTTATGACGTAGGCATCCGCTAAGAAAGGATTTTGATTAATTCTACCCCCAAGAGGATAAAATAGGGTATGAACATTTGTATGAAACTTTGTCAATTTTAAACCAATAGTAATTTTTAACCAATTTTGAAACCGTGAGGCACAGCTAGTCGTATCTATGTTTAATTATGACGCATTATTCCAATTTGTACATACATACATACATATGTTCACGCCTGTATTCCCCGAAGGGGTAGGCAGAGGTGTTGTAATCACAACACCCACTTTTCACCGAAGATGATTAAGTGCCGACGTGAAAGATGGTGAGTCCGTCTCAGACACTTTACATACGTCATTGAATTACTTCTCAGAAATATGCAGGTTAACTCGCGATGTTTTCCTGCACCGTAAAGCACGTGGTTTGCAATCACTGTACATAAGTTTTTTTTAGAAAAACTCATTGGTACAGGCCCCGCTGGGATTCAAACTTGCGTCGCTTGCGTAGCAGGCGACTGCTCAAACCCCGAGGCCACCACGGCTCTTTCCAATTCCAATTTGTATACTGCATTTTTTTCTTATTAAATTTTTTTTATTACCTATTTATAATATATTATTATATTTATTATTTATTATTACCTATTATAGATATTATCATTGTCTTTTTCATTTTATTTCTGCGATATTTATAATAGTCACTAGGTACTTATCGCACTGTATCGCCTCGCTTAAGCAGCCTAATCGCCTTAACGCCTCCCCTTCAAAGCTCACAGGAAAGCATTTCCCGTTTCTTTAATTAGTGAAATATGCTAAGCAGCTCTCAGATTGTATCCGAAGAGACGAGAGTAAACAGAAACAATAGCACCCTGGCCATCTTATACTCCACCCTGGATCACTTTGGATGTGACCTTTACGACATTGTAACATAAATTGAGATTTTCTTGAATACTATAATATAGGTTTAAAAAATTAATCCTATTTCCCTTGTCACGCCATCACGCGTGATCGGCTTCATCGGTTTTAACGGGACTTTCACTGGCAGATAGCTGATGTTTCAAAGAGCTAAGCTAATTTAATTTAATTTAAGCTATTATTATTATTATTATTGAGTTGGCTTATTTTTGCTTAGCACTTGGCTAGTTTTTCCTACATTTATGGGCATTAGCCAAATAAATGTAGAATGTAGTTTATGTGTGCTGTTGTGTAGTTGAATCACTGTCGTCCAACTGCAAGAACTTTCTTACAATTCTACACGTGTTTAATATTGCTGCTTTTTGTAGATTAATATAAGTATTTTTATGTAAGTCTAGCAATTTTAAGCTATGGTGAAGGTGGTTAGGAATTACTCCAGTGGTAGACACAACTATTGGCTCAACGTATACTTTTTCCTGTTTCCAGATTCTAGTTACTTCTTCTTTCAACTCTGCGTATTTACTTATTTTTTCTCCTATTGTCTTCTGTATATTGTGCGTATTAGGAACTGCTATATCTATCAGATAAGTTATTTTGTTTGCTTTGTCTTGAAGAGTTATATCCGGCCTGTTGTAGTGGATGGTTCTATCGGTGAGTATAGCGCGGTCGTAGTAGAGCTTAAACAGAGAGTTTTCCAGTATGATGTTGGGTGTGTATTTGTAATAAGCTGTGTGGGTGTCTTGTATGAGTTTGTGTTTGAGTGCTAGTTTTTGGTGAATGAAGTTTGATAGTTGGTTATGTCTGTGAGTATAGTCTGTCTGTGTTAGTGTCGTGCATGCTCCTGTTATGTGCTGGATCGTTTCAGATTGGTTATGACATTTGCGGCATTTATCGTTTGTTGTGGTTGGATCTTTTATTATATATTTTCTATAGTTTTTAGTGTTAATTATCTGATCTTGTATTGCTATCATAAATCCTTCTGTTTCTGGAAATAAACTTCCCGTTTTAAGCCATTTATTTGAAGCTATTGTATCTATGTGTGTTTGTTCGAGATCATGAGGGTGGCGTCCATGGAGTACTTTCTTTTTCCAGTTTTCAATCTTCTGTTTTTGTTGGTCGTAGTTGCTGTGGTTTGACGGTTCGGTCTGATCTTTAAGATTTAATGGAGTGTAATTACAATCATGTTGTGCTATTGTTTTGTGGATTTTACTGGTGGTGGCTTTTAGATTAAAGAATGATGTTAAGTTACGGATTTGGCTCTCCCATAGGGCATGGATATCTATCAGTCCTCTGCCTCCATTGTCTCTTTTAATTGTCAGTCTCTCTATAGCTGATTTAGGGTGTAGGTGATTATGTTTGGTTAAAGTTGTGCGTGTGGTACGTTCGATATGTTCTATATCAGTTTTAGTCCATTTAACTATACCGAAGGAGTAAGTGAGCACGGGAATAGCAAATGTATTAATTGATTTAATGAGGTGTTTTCCTGAGAGCTGCGTTTTACATAGGCTATTTAGCCGTCTCCTATATTCAACGAGAAGTGTCTGCTTACTTGTTTTATGGTCTAACCCTTTTTGTTGCTTGTACCATGTTCCATGGCTGCTATCGTGTCATTGTCGTCAACTACATAGTCACCGGGTCGTACTTTTCTTTTTATGATATGTATTGTTTTGCATTTATCTAAACCAAATTTCATGTTAATATCATTGCTAAACTTTGTTGTTACATTTATAAGTATTTTCATATGTTTGTCAGACTTTGCATATAATTTAATGTCATCCATATAGATGAGGTGCGAAACAACTGTATTTATGTCATAATTTTTAAAGAAATATCCGGCCCGGGTACTACTTAGTTGTTGGGATAGTGGGTTTAGGGCGAGGCAGAACCACAAGGGGCTCAAGGAGTCACCTTGGAAAATACCTTTTCTGATCGCTATTTGCCTGGTTACTATAGCATCATTTTGAGTATTTACATGTAGTGTCGTTTTCCAATAGGTCATTATGTGCTGCAGGAAATCTATTACCTTAGAATCTATTTTATATATCTTCAAGATTTGGATAAGCCAGGAATGTGGAATACTGTCAAAAGCCTTTTTGTAATCAATATATGTGCAATGTAAGTTTTTATTTTTTGAAGTTGCGTGTTTATGGATAGTGGAGTCAATGATAAGTTGTTCCTTGCATCCCATGTGGCCGCGCCTACACCCTTTCTGTTCTTCCGCTATTATGTTGTGACGTTCAATGTGTGCAGTAATTTTTGACGTTATTGTTGAAGTAAGAATTTTGTATATTGTAGGCAAACAAGTGATTGGTCGGTATTCAGAAGGTAATGTTGGTTGCTTGGTTTTAGGTAGCATATATGTTATACCTGTTGCGATAAATTCAGGTATGTTTTGTTTGCCTAGTATGATATCTGTAAAGTTTTTAGCCAGTGATTTGTGCAGTGCAGTCAATGTTTTATACCAGTAATTATGTATTATTATTATTATGTACAAAGATATTCTTTGGTCTCGACCGAGGTCGGTAGTGGAGAACCAGGTACGGGCTTTTGCCAAGTAGACTAGTTCAAGTGTGTCAGTGTGATGAGAGTGAGGTAAGACTATGTGATTTGTGTCCCGAATGCGTGTGGTTGTGTGTCTGCTTGTATGCTGTGTAGTGTCTGGGGTATGTTTCGTGTGTGTGTTGTGTCTGGGGCGTTCAGGAGCATGAGTGAGGTTGGGTTTAGGAAACGGCGGACTATAGAGCATGTGTCTATGACTATTGATTTTTGCATGGGGATGTATGTTTTTTCATGTAAGTCTAATATTTTTAAGGATGTATTAAGGGTTTTCGGTATAACGCCCGTGGAGGAAATAATAATAGGGATGATTTTAACTGTTTGCTGATGCCACATCTGTTTAATTTCATCTGCTAATGGTATATATTTTTGTATTTTTTCTGTATGTTTCTGTTTTAGGTTATGTGTATTAGGTACGGCAATGTCTATGAGATAAGTAGTCTTTGTAGATTTTATAGTAAGTGTGATATCAGGTCTGTTGCTGAGGATAGTGTGGTCGGTAATAATATCTCGGTCCCAGTATAGTTTTGCTTTATTATTTTCCAGCACGTTTTTTGGTTTGTATTTGTAGTATGGTGTGTATGTGTCGAGTAGTTTGTGTTTGAGTGCAAGTTGTTGGTGTATGTGTTTAGCGACGTTGTCATGGCGGTGTGTGTATTCTTTATTGGCTAGTGAGCTACATCCTCCTGTAATATGGTCTATTGTTTCTGTCTGTTGGTGGCATAATCTACATTTATCAGTTTCTATTGCTTTATTATTATTATTATTATTATTATTATTAGCCTGTCGTGTCCCACTGCTGGGCAAAGGCCTCCCTTCCACTTTTCCAACTAATTTTATTAAAAAAAAATATTAGGGTTACGCGGAATAAAGTATGAATAGGTTACGCTGTTGAAACCGTGGGGTAGACAGACGGAGCAGAAATTTTTAAATTGGTTTTTATGTGAGTACCGTAGGTATGTACTTTCATATGCATTTAGTGAAAAGCTGTTATTGTGGAATTACAAACAGACACATTAATTTTATTTATCTGTGTAGAAGTACAGATGACACTAGATGTGCCCGGCAAACGTTGAAAATAGATGTTGGTCGTTTCTCAGACCCGATAAGCACACAAAATTTCATGAAAATCGATCCAGCCGTTTCGGAGGAGTTGAGAGAATATGATTCATCATCGAAATGACAAAATGGTCATTAGGTGCAATTCATATTATGATTCACGAATGATATTCACCTGTTTCACACTTTCCTATGAAGATTACTAAGATTGCTTTTGTGACAAATAGCATCATAAAAAGTGAGTTAGGGACTAACATCTACAATTATTGTAATCATTCATGAATTGCACCTAAGTGACCACTTTGTCATTTCAATGATGAATCATATTCGGATCACATTATGATTCAGTGGCCTTTTTAGACCTGCAGATCCCCGTAAATAATGATTTGTAAATGTGTTTCGCTATTTTCGAACTGTTTCGTAAATATATCAAGGCGGCCATATTAAAATTCTAGCACGCGAATTGTAGACATTAACATTTGTAGAATCGGTACATTTATTGTTATAATGGCAGGAATGGCTTCAATGATTAGATAAGGTGCAGAAATGACACTGGTAACATTATATGAATGCCTATGCGGATGGATGAGGAATATTTTTTCTTTTAAAATGAGCTACCTGTCAGTGAGTGTCGAAGATTATTGAAGAATATTCGGAGATTATCCGTAACAAACAGATCGACAGACAGACAGAGAAAAATATTAAATTTGTTTTTTTAATGTCAGTACCGTATATACTTTCATTATGTATTTTATGAAAAGCTGTAATTATTGGAATTGCGAACAGACACTCAATTTTATTTATCTGTATATGTATATGTAATGTATGTAATGTAGTGCTTTACGGTGAAGGAAAACATCGTGAGGAACCTGCATATTTCTGAGAAGTAATTCAATGACGTATGTAAAGTGTCTGAGACGGCGATGGACTCACCATCTGTCACGTTGGCACTTAATCATCTTTGGTGAAAAGTGGGTGTTGTGATTACAACACCTCTGCCTACCCCTTCGGGGAATACAGGCGTGAGCATATGTATGTATATGTAATGGTGGTATTTTGACGGTAAATATGTTGAATCTGTTTGGTATATTTTGAAGCTCATAAGATTAATGTAACCACTAGTCATTTACGAAATGAAGATTAATCAATAACATAGAAGAATTTGATATTAATAATATAATATAGATAAATATACGAGCTCCAATATGTAAATCTGTGATCAAAATTCAATGCATATAAATCCCATTAATGTATTTACATATATGAATAAAATTAGTCTTTAATATGTTAGGAAAATGGAAAGAATATCTATTGTACAATGAAAATGTTAATCTGAAGTAGTAACGGTCAATATTTATCGAAATTAATATGCTGCTGATGACATAAGCTGTGAATTTATTTACTGAAATGTGTTCGTATTGAAATGTTGTTATTGTGGCACTGTTTATTAATTTGGAAACTTGAATTTATATAAACACATCTATATACAGATAAATAAAATTTAAGTGTCTGTCTTGTCTAAAAGTATTTGTCTGTCTGCTTGTTTCAGCTAATTTCCGAAACGGCTTGACTGATTTTCACTGGCAAATATCAGATGTTACAAGGAGTAATTTAAATATATTAATAAAACCACCCATGAAATTGGTATACATGGGTGAAACTGTGGGCGCAGCTTAATCATCATCATCATCATCTCTATCAGCCGTCATATCTGTATTCAATCCCATTCTTTCACACCTGTCACACAATCCATCCATCAGTCAAAGTTAAATTCAATAATATCTTTATTCGATTACACTTTTTACAAAGTACTTTCAAATCGTCAGAATGACATAATTATACAGGATTATACATGCTACCGCCAGGTTCGGACGGTTGCTTTTACTGAGTTTCTTGCCAGGCTCTGGCAGGAAACTCAGTAATTACTCTCTTTAAAAATATTATACAATTTTAAGAATACAAAATAAATCACTTAAGAAACATAAGCCCATGGACACAGTTCCAATGCACAAATATCGATAAAAATTAACATAAATAAAAGTCTAGTAGTTCTCCAAGTATGTCGTGAATGCCAGCCATTGACATCCAACGTTTCTTAGGTCTTCCTCTCCCCTTGTAATCATCCACATACATAAACTGCATTTGTTTGCAGTATCAGCCTTATATTTCATGGCCTTTTCAAAACCAATCCATATTAGCAGTTTCACCAAATGCGCAATACAATTAAACTTGGTAATAAAATCAATTGTACACTGACGTTAATGACCGCTCGGATGGATGGAAAGCGCCTAATTTATTACACTACATTACCATCTCTGTGGCTCTGCTGTAAATCGTGGTAAAAGTTCGATCGATACCGGGATTAAATTAAATTAAATGTATAATATTAATGTATCTATAGGTAAATGATTGTCACTTGTCGACAGTCGCGGAGGCTGTGGGGATTGAACAGTCGCCAGCAATCAACTTCCTATGATTGAAACCAACGCGTCATCCAGTTCGAGACTGAAAAACCTTAGTGAATAACGCTGCTGTATCTATGCCTGTCGTCAACCCCGTGGTCTGCTTAATCTGCCCGCAGCACGCTCTGACTTCACCAAAACTATGTCCTTATACACTATTGATACAACAAAGAGTCATTGTGGCCGTGAGGTTCGCTCGGTCGCCGAGCGACGCAAATTCGAATCCCAGCGGCCTGCACCAATGATTTCAAACCACGTGCTTTACGGTAAAAGAAAAAATCGTGAGGAAACCTGCATATGTCTGAGAAGTAACTCAAGGACGTATGTAAAGTGCTTGAGACAGCGATGGACTCACCTTTTGTCTCGTTGACACTTAATCATGATCGGTGAAATGTGGGTGTCGTTATTAGAACACCTCTGCCTACCCCTTCGGGGACTACAGGCGTGAGCATAATACATATATGAATTAAGTAAATGTATTTACATCGTGATTCCTGGTGTTAGATACGATCAGTAAGGACCCAGATCTTTACAGACCCTTCTATATCCGTGGGCGTTTCGGTTCGTTTTCCTGCCAAAGAATAAATGACCCATCAAAGAGTAAATATTACATGATGCTGAAGCCTTGCACAAAGCCTTGTGTCGATTTCGAAATGAACAATCCAATACTATTTGTGCAGACAAACCAAAACAAACCGACGGCACAAAATATATAACTACAGAGAGTTGGCTCCCATCATTAGTACATACAGTGCCATACACATACTGACTAGCGATTTGTTATAAAAATAGGTACTAACACAACCACTTCGCATTATAAATCATGGGTGCCGACGTAACTGAGTGACCCCATCGCTATCTCAGGCGTTGTAATACTTCTTGAATTTCTTCTGAGATTAAAATATATTAAAAGCTTATCTCAGGAACTACTGGTTTGAACTGAAATGTTATGGATAGTTCATTAATCCAGGAAAGTTTCAGGCTTTATAACATCACACTGCGACCAATAGGAGCGAAGCATCAATGGAAAATGTTACAAAAGCGGGGAAAATTAACACTAAGTAACATAGTGTTTATTGTTAAACCTACGCGGGTAAAACCGCAAGGTACGACTAGTTAAAAAGAGCAACTGAGGTGCCACGGCTATAAAGCTACTTATAACTTTAGCCCGACTTGATCTGAGATTTTCATCTGACCGCGGATTTGCGAATCCAGTTGCGTTTTGTAGGTCGGCTTTCTATAACCACTCTGTTCAATGGCTTGGAGTGAACCGGTTTTGATCAGCGCGTATTTCCTCACAATATTGTAAGCATTTGTATTGAGTTGGAAGGAAGTTGCATGCTTCCTGTTGATAATGATACTTTTACAAGTACTGGAAATTTACAGGTAATGTCTGCAAGCCAAGTGATTTTGACTTGCGATTCATTTAATGAATTGGCGTTTGCATGACATGCACGTGTCCCATAATATTTTTTTAGTAGTAGTGCTAATAGTAAGTACACTACTCCTAGTAAGGTTGTTAAAATATATAATAACTAGTTATGCCCCGCGGCACCCTTTTTTTTTATTGACGATGGGGAAATCTTCAAAAGATCCCCGACCGCCCTGGGAGACGCACTAAAACCTTCCCGGTGGCCATCCTCAGTGCTCAGGGGGGACTCCGGGTACTCTGATAGATCGCACCGGTGTCCCTCCACACTTTGCCGGGGCACATCCCCGGGCAGCTGTGTCGCCGCCCCTGGAGACCTCGCTGTGACCTTCCCGGGCCCACGGCTCGGTGGTCAAAGCTCCCACCACGACCGCCGCCAGCAGGCCCTCCGGCCCCCTTTTAGTCGCCTCTTACGACAGGCAGGGGATACCATAGCCAAATTCTTAGACCCTGGCTATTGGGTGGGGCCCGCGGTACCCTGTGGTATGCGGTATTTAATACTAGATATTTAATAGCACTATTTGGTTAACACATCTTCTTGATGTGTACGTTGTTCAAAGCTTTGCCTCATCTACGGTGATTGTTCTTTGGTTTGATATAGTCCAGTGCCGGTAAATAGGTCACGCCTATCGCGGGCCCACGCAAATAAATTATGTCTTAAATTCGTTCTAGCGCCCCACTTGGCAACGTCGGGAAATCTTTTTATTAAAACGAAATTAATGGATTCAGCTTTGCAGTTTGTTTGAGTTTTTATGGTTGAGTTATTTTGTTATTTTATAAATAATTTTACTGTTCAATCATCGTTCATTGAGACATACTGTGTGGGTACAATCTTTTACAAATACGACGTTTAACATATTATTTTTACTTTTTCCTTTTTCTTTGCGGAACCCATTTTTTTTCAATTAGTAGTGATCTACGTTACTCCTTGTAACATTAGCTATCAGTCAGTGAAAGTCCCGTTAAAATCTGGCCAGCCGTTTTGGAGATTAGCCGGGACAAACAGACAGAGAAAATTTTGTAAAATTGGTTATTCAATGTCAATACCGTGTATACTTTCATACGCATTTAGTCAAAAGGTGTAATTTTGGAATTACAAACAGACACTTCAATTGTATTTGTCTGTATAGATGTATTGGAAAAGGAGGAAATGGGTCCGTGGACATAGTCGCGGGTAAAAGCTAGTAGCTTATATTAAAACCATTTATTTTATATTTCACGACAAGGAAGGTGAGAAAACAGGAATTGACCGTGAATTTATTATTGGATAATGTAAAGTGCTTTTTCAAGAGGAAGTCAATAGGGAAGAATTCTAGTAATGTCACTTTGCTATTTCTATTTCGCATATCAATGTCACTGTAACAGTGACATAAAAAATAAAATCGTAATACAAGGCCAGACTCCTAATGCTTGAAAATGTATGCAGGCCTACATTTACATATTTTCTGAGAAGAACCTTGTAAGAAACTAGGAAATTTCTCCATTGGAAAATATTTAGCAATTTATGATACAGATAAAACAGTCCAACGCACAATCTATATAGAAATATTGAAGTGTCTGTTTGTTATTCCTAATTAACAGCTTTTCACTAAATGCATATGAAAGTATATATACGGTATTTAAATAAAATACATATTTAATCTGTCTGTTGGTTTGATCCAGCAAATCTCTATGACGGCTGGACCGATTTTAACGGGACTTTCACTGGCAAATAGCTGATTGTTTAAGAAGTAACTACTAGCAAGCTACTTTTAAGAAACATACCTACGCGAGGCTCTGTTAGTTTAGTATAAATCCACCAGTACCTATATATGTATATGTATACGAACCAAAATAATATTATATCTCGAGATGACCAGCCCCAAGCAGCACCTGTTCACAAGTATGACGTGAATACTAGCCATTGATCTCCTCAAACGTAATAGAGGGAAGTGGACAACCCGTCATCCAGACGCCGCCGCATTTTAGTGAGCATGACAACTCAAGCCAGTCGAAACAAAGATCGAATATTCCAACAATTTTGTATATTTACAGCATTACATAACTGCAGCATAAAAAATATCAATATTTTCTTTCGTAAGTTGTAATACAATGATATATTTATATCCCAACGGTGAACGAATGTGTGGTGAAGTGTTTCCTAGAATGCTCAAATCGTACGACAGTGCAATAATTCAGTGACACTTGTCACTTCCGGGCGATTTGTTTCTTTGGCACTTCATTTAACTTTTTCTTATTTTGCAAGCAGCCTGTATATTATATTGGCTTGATGTTGAAATGAGCAGGAGATTATTTATCAATAGGATTTATTGTGATCAACGAAACACTGATAAATCGCGCTGGAATACAATGCCTAAATTACCACTCAGATATTTTTTATTTAGATTTTGACTAACTTGTTTTCGCAAACTGGAAAATAGGTCGTTTTTATTAACATATATTTATGTAAAACGTAATGCAAATCGTATATCAAACGTCAATATGTATATGAACTCGGACAATATTCAAAATATCGTAACACAACACATCCAGCCACGTTCGACGAACGAAAATCAAACGTAAGTAGTTCCAGTATCGATTTGAATTTTACTAAAGTTAGTTTAGAATATAAAACCTTTAATGAATTTTCGGAAACCACGTTCGGATGTAATTTTAAAACGAATAAGAACCGTGGTAGGACCTCGCGTTGCGTTGCACTCGACGTCGAGTGTCGGTTTGAAAGATGTGAAATTGGACTTTATTGCTGGATTTTGACGCTGATAATCCTTACAGAATATCTATTGTATTGATGTTTGTCAAGTTTTAGTTCCCTACATCAAAGCTTGAAACACTGTACATAATTATACAAATATTAATGCTTTGAGAAAAACAAGAATTATACTTCGTATAATTATGATAGAACTTCACTTCCAGATAAGTTCGTTTAATCTATTCATCTGTCTATACAGATAAATAAAATTGTTGTGTCTGGTTTTAATTCCTTAAGTATACTGACAAACAAAAATCTATTTAAAATGTTTTTCTCTATCTGTCCGTCTGTGTGTCTGTCTGGCCGGCCGGCTAATCTCCGAAAAGGCTGGGCCGATCTCAACGGAACTTTCACTGGCGGACAGCTAATGTTACAAGAAGTAACATAGGCTACATATATATAAAAAAAAAACATTAGCGTTCCGCTGGTCAACCATGAAATTAACTCTACGCGGGTAAAACCGCGGGGCACAGCCATAGTTATAAATAAAAAAGGTTTCTTAATAACTACCACTCCTGGATAATGTCTCACCAGTAACGTCTTAGCAGGCCCAGCCAGGGTAAAAAACATGTTAATAGTAAATGAATAATAATGTATTCGTAAGTGAACCCGCGTTGCACAACTAGTGCCCCAATCAGTCGCACTCTGTTAACAAAACAACTGAGTTAACCACCTTCACAGTATTATTTGCATCCAACCATTACTGCAACACACCGCGGCCAGCCATCACGCATTTTATTACTTCACTGAGACAGACTGCAGTCAAGACAGATGGATTTCAAACGCCGAGGTTCCGTACGAAAATTAATCTTACTTTTGCACTCCCATATAATTATATACAAATTTTAATAACAGGAAAAATACGAACACGAGGCAGGACTCGAACATAAGAACTCTGCAAACCATGCAGTTGCTCTGCCAACGGAGCTACGAGTGATCATACCTCAGGCGTAAAATTTTTCCGTCCCTTGTTTTTGCGGTTTTAAATGGAACTCCTCAACGATATACAGCAACGAGTTCGGCTGTCTTTCGGCTCCATCATCAGGTCTCATCTCTCCATCTCAACACCTTCATTGAATAGTAGTGCTTATATAAATAAATATATGCTCACGCCATCCCAGAAGGGTCCCCGAAGGGGTAAGCAGAGGTGTTGTAACAACAACACCCACATTTCACCGAATATGATCAAGTGCCAACGTGACAAAGGCTGAGTCCATCGCCGTCTCAGGCACTATACATACGTCTTTGAATTACTTCTCAGACATATGCAGGTTTCCTCACGTTTTCCTTCACCGTAAAGCACGTGGTGTGAAATAATCACGTAAGTTTTTTAGAAAAACTCATTGTTACAGGCCCCGCTGGGATTCGAACTTGCGTCGCTTGCGTAGCAGGGGACTGCTCTAACCCCAAGGCCACCACGGCTTTTAGTAGTGCTTCAAATACCTAATAAAAAAAAATTAGAAACGCAGTAGTCGGTAGTCGCCAGTAAAATTTTCGAAGGTTGCCGTCGATTTCTCATGGATGCCATCATCAGAACTGAACCAAATTAAAATGGGACCACTTGGGAAGCATCACCTTTCAAACATAATAAGAATCATCGAAATCGGTTCACTTAATCATCGGTTCATACAGTCGATTTGATCCATCTCATTATTTCACGTTCATGATGATGGTTCTGACCACAATTCATGCCTCCTAATTAACCTGAGTAGTATTGTAATTCGTTCCAAATTAAGCATGTTTAGGAACAAACATTTATTTCTTACTAATACTGCCGTTCCAAAGAATTCGTAGCGTTTTTCTCACCACGTTTCCAGTACAGACCTCTAAAACTCGAGTGAAATTGTAAATGTTCCTAGTTCTAGTAACGACTTGACGCGACACGAAGAGGTGACTAATTTATTTGTCTGTTTGTAGAACTGTATTTTCCGGATGTTTTTAATAGAGAATCACATGATTTTATGTTATTTCTGTAACTTTATAAATTTTCGAATGAAAATGAAAATGATTTGTTCTGATTAGGCCCTGGTAAGACACTTATGAATGTCGAAAAATTTACCACCAGTTCGGAAACTAGCCTTCTGAGAAGAACCGTCAAGAAACTCTGAAAGAGTCACCATTAACACATAACCAGTCCACCACAAAGTTATTGCCTCAAGCAAATTTTTCATTTCAATTCTATTTTCATGTCTAATTGGATTTCAAGATAAACCAAAACCTGTGTTTGAGTTTCTTGCTGGGTTTCTCTGAGTAAAGGCAACCTTCCGAAAGCCGTGGTAACATTTATAATCCTGTAAAGTGTAATTTTTCCTGCAAGGAGTTTTTAATTTTTACTTTGTAAGGAGTTTTATCAAATAATTATATTTAGAATTTTGAATTATTTACTTAGTATGTAAAAACAATATAAATAATATATAAATATTATAAGAAAGTTTATCATCAGTTTTGTGTTACATTCTTAAAAGTGATGAAATATAGTTGTATTAAAGAAAAAAATATGCATTAAAAAATTATTATTATATATAAAAGCAAAAAATGGCGCTTTCTTTATTTGAATACAATTTATCGTAATTTTATGGTTTTCATTTTATTTTTAAGGTTCATGAGACAGACGGCCAGCGCAGTCTTAGTAATAGGTAAAAATTGCTATAGGGGGTACCATGTTTGGTAATACAAAATATTGCTCTAACTAGTTGAGCATTGGGTACATCAGAATGTTTAGCCACTGCTCAACTGAATAGTTGAGAAATATCCAGTTGAGCAGGGGATATTACCCGTTGCTCAACTTGCTGCAGTTGAGCAATTTGAGTTGAGCAGTGGAGAAATAGCGATATACATTTCATGATTCCAATTTTTGGTTCTTAAAAGAATATCTCAAAACTACAACCAGAATGGTAACTGGGTAACGTTACGTGATGCTTCTGAAAACTGAATAATTAATAATTAAAATTCAATATATATATTTAAATAACCCCCGGGGCGAAGTCCGAAAATGGGTCACCTTGTTCCAAATAAAAACAATGAAAATTTGTTGGATGACCTCATTATAATATTCTTGTTATAAAAGCTAATATTAATGCGTATTATAGCTCTTAAATAAAAATGTTATATATTTTAAGAGGAAAATGTTTCCAAGCGCCCATTAAATCTTACCCGAGATATTTTTATAATACTTTATCGAATAAATTAACTCGATACTATTTCGCAAAATGTTATTAGCAGCTGATTCGAGAAATTCTCTGAGCGCCTGTAAATATTTCAATATAAATACGTGGGTATATTTTTATATGAATCGCTTGTGAAAATAACAGTTCATTCAACTAAAGCAAGCGCCTCCGATAGGTCTGGCGGATAAGCGACATGCCTTCTACGGTCAGAATAGCGGGCTCGAACCTTGATCGATGTATATTTGTAAGCAAACAAAGGCTCATAAGTGTAATACTGTGCACAAAGTGCTTAAAATCGGCCAAGTGCGATAAAAACGGCACGAAGTTTTGTTGTAAAGGCCCCGCCCCTTAAATATTTATTTTATTCTGTTTTTAGTATTAGTTGTTAAGGCGGTAACAGAAATACATAATCTGTGAAAATTTCAACAGTCGAGCGGTAACGCGGTTCATGTGACAGCTCGTGACAGACGGAGAGACAGACAGATAGACAACGGAGTCTTAGTAATAGGGTCCCATTTGTCCCATATTATAATATAGCATTTTTATAATGGCTAGCTAAAATACTAATTCATAGCTGCGATAACATAATAGAAAACTATCCTACTTTATATTTCACACTGCGTATTTCCTGTTCTCGTGGGAGTACCGGGATAAAATAGCCTATGTTACTCGCTGATGATGTAGCTATCCATTGCTGAAATAATTTTCAAGATCGGTGCAGTACTTTTTGAGTTAATTCGACACAAACATACTTACATACAAATCTTTCCTCTTTACAATATTAGAATTGATTTAACTTCTACTCCCTATCCCTAAATGGAACACTGGCGACCATACTCACCGCAGGAACACATCACTACTCTAAGGCATTATTTTTTGGCAGCGATATTCTGCATGATTGCGTTATGCCGTCCCCACTTAAGTTTCGTCATCATCATATTCAGCCCACATGCCCCCACTGTTGGGTATAAGCCTCCCCTGTGACACGCCACTGCTCTAGGTCCCGAGCTAGTCTCCATCACAGTGTCCCAGCTGTCTGCGTCACTGAGCAGGTGGTCTGCACGTTGGTCTTCGCCCTAGTCTCGGCCATCATTCGGTTACCACCTTGGTCCACCGACTTTCCGCCTGATCAATTGTCACTAAAGTTTGCTTAGAGATATTTAGAACGAAATTAAAATTACATTTAATAATCATATAAAAACTAATAAAGCGGATGGGCCCATTAATTATCGATCGGTGAACTTCCTGTTTACAAGTGAAATAGTTATTTATTATAGATTTTAATTAAAAAGTACCGGAGATCGCCGTTCTGTGATGTACCATCCAGTAAGTATAGGTCTTGCCATGCCGCGGTGAATTTTATAAAATTGATTCGCCCATTAAAATTATTCGGCCAATAAATTATACATGGAAAAGTTCTTTAACAGCTTCCGTTAACTTTATTAAGTTATTTGGTAAGTGTAACTTGGTAAAATAGTTATAAGTTGAAATATATGTATTAATTAGGAGATAGAAAATAAAGAGGCTTTATTATTATTATTATTAACTTGGTAAAAGCTGTACTTACCTATTTGAGAGGATCAGGTTAGGGAATGAACGAGGTAGCGCAGCCAGATTGCTGGGCACCATTCCCGCAGGCACACATATAATTTCTATATGGAATTATTTTATTTTTAAGTCCATCTTAAAAAATCTATTCTTGGTTCCAGAATGGTGTACTAATTCTACCGATGGTGGTACGTACAGGGAGCGGAACACGTGTTGCATCAAAAAAAAATGCTCACGTCACCCCAGAAGGGTCCCCGAAGAGGTAAGCAGAGGTGTTGTAACAACAACACTCACATTTCACCACATATGATTAAGTGCCAACGTGACAGAGGGTGAGTCTATCGCTGTCTCAGGCACTGTACATACGTCCTTGAATTACTTCTCAGACATATGCAGGTTTCCTTACGATGTTTTCCTTCACAGTTAAGCACGTGGTGTAATCACTGCATTTAACTCATTGGTGCCGGCCGCTGGGATTCGAATTTACGTCGCTCGCGTAGTAGGCGACCGATCAAACCTCACGGCCACAATAGCTCTTTGTTGGATCAATAGAGTATATATATTAAGGACATAGTGTTGCTGAAGTCAGAGCGTGCTGCGGGCAGATTAAGCAGACCACGGGGTTGAAGACAGGCATAGATATAGCAGCGTTATTCACTAAGGTTTCTTAGCGTCGAATTCGACAATGAGCTTTGGTTTCAAGCATAGGAAATTGATACATAAAACATAAAGGATAAGGTTCAACTTATTTTCTTTAACTAAACTGGCACTCGACGACGAGTGCAACGCTGAGAAACCTTAGGGAATAACGTGGCTGGAATTCAAAAGTAAGTCGAATTATAATAGTTTTCATACTTGCCTGACAATCTTGAAATTATCATTAAAATATTTCCTCTTTATGTCACATTTTACTTGAAAACTTGTGAACTGAAATAATAAGATTAACGACATAACTTTTAATGGTTTTCAGGAATTTTTCAGGTGTATTTTATGTTTCAGTAAGTTGTCGAACAATGTAACGACAACACTTCGGAATAAATTATATGAATTTGGGTCCGTTTTATTGCCTATATCATAAACTTAGTTATTTTGACTTATTTAAATAGATAATGCTATTTTTTATCATAAGTAAGTAATCATATCAATAAAGGTTTATTTTAAAATAATTACCGTATCATAAGTAAATCGTACCAATATGTTATTCGCAGTCTTCAATAGCATTTGTATAATTCTCGACCTACACAATACATAGCTGCTAGTCTGTATAATATTTTTTTTGCTCATATTTTCAAAGGTTATATGCGCCAGATGTTATGAAAAATTAAAAAGATTTATTGAGTTTGGGCCCTGATAAGGCACTTGTTTATGAATGTCGAAAAATTTACCACCGGTTCGGAAACTAGCGTTCTGGGAGGATTCGGCAAGAAACTCGGCTGGCATTATGGCCGTCCTGGGAGAGGCAGGTCGGGGTATGTGGGATTCTTACCGCACTAAAACCCCCTCGGTGGCCGTTCTCAGTGCTCAGGGGGGGTCCTCCCACACTTTGCCGGGGCACATCCCCGGGGCAGCTGTGATGCCGCCCCTAGACACCTCGCTGTGCAAGGCAGCGCGAGCCACATCGCGCTGCCACCTTCCCGGGCCCGCGGCTCGGTGGTCAAAGCTCCCACCCCGACCACCGCCAGCAGGCCCTCCGGTCCCCTTTTAGTCGCCTCTTACGACAGGCAGGGGATACCATAGCCATATTCTTAGACCCTAGCTATTGGGTGCAATAGCCAGGGTCTAAGAATATGGCTATGAATATGGTTATCACAACACCCACTTTTCACCGAATTTGATTAAGTGCCAACGTGACAGATGGTGACTCTATCGCCGTCTCAGGCACTATACATACGTCTTTGAATTACTTCTCAGAAATATGCAGGATTCCTCACGATGTTTTCCTGCAACATGAGCTCTTATTGCCATGATAGTATTACTCTTATTATGAGACAAATGTATATGACGTGTACCAGTATATACGTCAAATACTGACGTCACTGTCACACAACTGAACTATCATTGCAATAAGAGCTCATGGTCAGGCCCCTGTTGTAAAGTAGCTAAAGTTTTAACAATAAATAATGTTTTGACATTTAAATCATTGGACGTGCTAAGTGCACATTATTCGTCGCGTAAGTGTCTCTTTATAGAAAGTAAAATAAAACTGTCCGCACATTTGTTGGTAATTGTGTACGTCATTAGCGTAATAACCGGGTCAGTGACTCGCGGGTGACGTCTCAGCCACAACACTCACCCCCACTCGTCATTATTGTGCACACTTGTAGAATAAACTTGTCTGTGAATAATAATGGCACAACAAATACAGAATACAGCCGTGGTGGCCTCGGGGTTTGAGTACTCGCCTGCTACGCAAGCGACGCAAGTTCGAATCCCAGCGGGGCCTGTACCAATGAGTTTTTCTTAAATAGTTATGTACAGCGATTTCACACCACGTGCTTTACGGTGAAGGAACACATCGTGAGGACACCTGCATATTTCTGAGAAGTAATTCAATGACGTATGTAAAGTGTCTGAGACGGCGATGCACCATCTGTCACGATGGCACTTAATCATCTTCGGTGAAGAGTGGGTGTTGTGATTACAACACCTCTGTCTACCCCTTCGGGGAATACAGGCGTGAGCATATGTATGTATGAGTTTTTATTAAATTTAAGTTACTTCCAAAACTTTTATCAACATTTGTGCATTGGAACTGTGTCCATGGGCTTACATTTCTTAAGTGATTTATTGGGTATTTTAAAATTGTATAATATTTTTCAAAAGAGTAATTATTGTGTTTCCTGCCAGGTTCTTCTCAGTAAAAGCAACCTTCCGAACCTGGCGGTAGCATGTAAAATCCTGTATAATTACGTAATTCTGACTGAATTTGAAAGTACAAGTAAGGTCACCAGTCATGGACAGTATAAGCAATTTTTTTTCATATTTGCTCTGTAATTTCTTTATTTTGACATACATTTTCAGGGATTTGGAGGTAAATTAAGAGCTCTTTTCTTAATCAGAATTTAATGTTTAATTTCAGTTTAGTACTTAATACAATGAAATAAACATCACTGCTTAGACACCATTAATGGACAGTAGAAATACAGTGTTGTGTTTCCAGTGGGCTAAAATGATAATTTATAGTATGGGTAATGGGTAAATCATTAAATAATAATAATTTCAACAACGACGATACACCAGACACAAAATAAAATGATAAGTGTACCTACATCGCGATTCTTGCAAGAAATTACGATTCCCGACACCAAATGACACCGCGAAACTTACAACCTTTATGGACGCAATCAAAATGGGTCAAAAATCAAAAATCAAAAACATTTGTGATGACAGCTGAAATACTGGCACAACTGATGGGTATTGACATTTGAAAAAAAATACTGCGCGTTTGCTTAATTTTGGTACAAAAAATGTCCATCACTGGTCCGCGTCCAACATAGGTGCCGTTACCTTACTTTGTTAAAAGTCTAATCCTATAAAGATATTTTTGAGTTGAGTTGAATACTAAATTATTTACACATGTTATTCCTTTTACTAATGGCCCTCGCAACATCACAGTGTAAATACGTTCATTTGTATTTTTAGATTAATTCGTTTATTGACTGTGCACATACCGCGGTAAGTACTTCGTAACCTCATTTTCACAATCGTAGAATAAATATATTATATCTGAAAAGAGCTTAATCTAATTAACACCATTTCTACTACATCAAACAGTAAAAAAATGTATAAATCCAAAAGGGCGAAATAACGCTACTACATCGTAAATAATCTCCTAAAAAAAGTTGACACACATATTACGAGTTCTATAAACTGCAGTCAGTGAAAACCAACACATCTTGAAACTGACTAGCACCTTAAGTACTAGAGAATAAGGTTTAGTTTCGTAGTGTAGTGAGGAACCGAGGATCAAGCAACGTTCGTCTAAGTATAGAGTGCTGTAGAGAAACCGGTCCGATCTGGTTTTTGTATACGTTTGACGTTTGCCAACAGTCAGTTTTCTAGCAACTTGTTGTAAAAAGTGTACGAGAAATTTATTTGGGTTCCGTACTGAGATTAGATTAATAAAACCCTTTTAAAATTTTCTGTGCTTCGCGGTTTTAACGACACAATTTAAAAAGGTTAACGATAAAAACTATGCTACTATGATTATATTTGTGTCTCTAAATTATCTACTTCCTATCTATCACGGCTGGAGACATTTTAATGGTACTTTCACTGACAGAGAGCTGATGTTACAAGGAGTTATTTTGGATATTTTTATTTAAAAAACTCAGGGTTCCGCGAAATAAAGATACCTAGAGATGAAATTATTAAACTCTACGCGCGGGACACATATTCAATGTATGGTTGTCCGACTGTCTGTTGTCTATTTACGGATAGCTTGATCGAATTTCTAAAATTAGGTATAGTAATAGTTTTGACACCTAGGAGATGGGTGAACTTAAAAATATGTAACAAAATCACGGTTAAAAGCTAGCTATAGTAACAATTTTACTTCTTGATAATCTATTCTTATATACTAATAAAGAAAGCTGGAGTTTGTTTTATTTGTTAGCTTGAACGCGCTCAATCTCAAGAATCTCAGGAACTCCTAGTACGATTTGAAAAATTATTACAGTGTTGGATATCCTCAATATATGTATCGAGGAATGGTATAGTCTCTATATCATCACGTTAAGATCAATTGCGAGTTAAAGTTATCGTTAGCCCAATGTAACTATTCACATTCTATTCTCTTCTATTCTATCTCTAACATTCTATTCTATATTCGTGCAACATATTATCCATACATCTATACAGATAAATAAAATTGAAGTGTCTGTTTGTAATTCCAAAACTACACCATTTGATTAAATGCATATGAAAGTATACACGGCAATGAATTTTTCACTGTTAGTTTGTCTGTTTGTTCCGGCTAATCTTCGAAACGGCTGGACAGATTTTAACGAGACTTTTATTGGCTGATAGCTAATGCTACGAGGAGTAACTAAGAATACGATTAATTTAAAAAATAGGGTTCTGCGGGCCAGACATGAAATTAAGTCTACGCGGGTGAGTCACGTCTGTATTCCCCAAAGGGGTAATTTTTTCGCCTGTTATGTTTCAGTAGACTTAAGTAAGTAGACTTAATTTGTATTACATGAGTGTAATACAAATTAAGTCTAAGCGAAATAGTAAATATAAGTTTTCGAACGGTGGTCTCTGCCTACCCCCATGGGATACAGGCGTGAGCATATGTATGTATGTATGTTTTCGAAATAAATTGTAACATTTCTGATATAAATATAAATTTACGATACTTTCAAGGCAGCCGTGATTACGCCTGTTTTATTCCAGAATTAAAATCTCAATATCGCGGTTTAATTTACCATAATCCGAGTTTAACTGGAGACCAGCCCGCCCCATAATTTAAACCAAATTATAATACACCGGTTTAAAATTGAACCCAAGAGTACTTAATGATTTAAAAATTTCGCACGTGGATGGTAGGGTATGTTTAATATTGCATTGTACGGTGAGGAGTGACAGGGCTGCCCCATCGTTAAATATTCATATTTGTGGTGAGATGTGTGCGATTATGTTAGGAAACATTCGTAGCTTAATCTTGCGTCATTGGGAGATTACAGACATGATACATGTATTATTAAGCGTATCTACGATTAAAAATAAAATTCAAAATTCAACACATCTTTATTTGATTAGACTTCTTACAAAGTACTTTCAAATCGTCAGAAGGACACAAAATACATTATACATGATTATAAATGTTACCACCGGGTTCGGAAGGTTGATTTTGTTGACAAGAACCATCTAAAAATCATCTACATCTGTGACCTCTCTTTGAATCCATAGCACAGAGAGAGATGGAGTTACTTTCAAAAGCAAGGACTCTTATTCTATGTTTTGTAAAAAAGGATTTGATATTGAATAACGAAATGTACTTAAGCCGTGGTAGCCTTGAGGTTAGAGCAGTCGCCTGCTACGCTAGCGACGCAAGTTCGAATCCCAGCGGGGCCTGTACCAATGAGTTTTTCTAAAAAAACTTATGTACAGTGATTTCAAACCACGTGCTTTACGGTGAAGGAAACATCGCGAGGAAACCTGCATATTTCTGAGAAGTAATTCAATGACGTATGTAAAGTGTCTGAGACGGACTCACCATCTGTCACGTTGGCACTTAATCATCTTCGGCGAAAAGTGGGTGTTGTGATTACAACACCTCTGCCTACCCCTTCGGGGAATACAGGCGTGAGCATATGTATGTATGTATGTACTTAAGTACCTATTCAATTCGCGTACATCATCGGCTCACATCCAAGACGAGAGACCCTACAGCGGGACTGATTAGGGATGATATTGAATAGTCATTATAAAGTAATTACATAGATGTTTATCACAGGAGAAGCAAACATGGCCACAAAAAGCATGTACAATTCGCTCGGTACGTGGTGTATTACGACCTTTCCGATCGTGAGGCGAGCTCGTCGAGTCAAACGGCAAGTAATTGTTTTTATACACTTCATTTAGCTGCGGTGCTCAAAGTTATGGTCTTGATGGTAAGTTCAAAAACTGATTCTAAATATTAACCCATCAATATGCTATATGCCATTGCAGAAAGTCCCCAAAAGAGTCAGTTTTTATTTATAGGTTTAAAATTAAATTCCTCTGATAAGTTAAAACCTTCTTACAAACTAGCAGTAAGCTCAACAACACCCAATTCACACCGAAGATGATTATGCCAAAGTGATGGTGAGTGCATCGCCGTCTCACACACTATACATCTTTGAATTACTTCTCAGATATATGCAGGTTTCCTCACGATGTTTTTTTCTTGGTGTGAAAGATATCTTAGTAAAAACTACAGTACCATCCAAAAAAATTAAGTCATAGCAAAAATGTTCGAAGGTTGACGCGAAAAAGCATTTGGTGACTGTGGGGGCTGCCGATACTCTTTTTTTATATTACTAAGGTGTCAAACAAACTTTGAAGTAACCTGAGTTGACAAATATAAATTTATATATTTATACACACACACATACACAAAACATATAATAATAATAGTAAATACCTACCTTGTTCCTCTGGATGGGCGCAAGCAATTGCTTCACAGGTTTTTTAACTTTTGTAGTTATTTGCGATCTGTATTGTTATTAGACTTATGTTGTTATGGTATTAAAAATAAAAAAATCTTTAACAAGCGTACAATGCACCTGATGGTAAGCGGTTACTGCATGTAATGTATGTAACACCAAGTGTCACTCGCGCGTTGTATACCTTATAAAGAATGATAGCCCTGTAGTATGTCAACTATTGCCAGCGACTCCACTGCTACTCCTCCACTCCATGGAGCACTGATCTTACCCACCTAGGAACTGCACTGCAATCTTCTGTAAAATCGTAATCAAATATCGAACGAGAGATCCTGTTATCTCTTAAGTACCGGCAATTGGCACGTCGTCAATATGACATCTTCGTTGAAAAGTGGATAGAGAATTATTATTCATGGCGACTAATTCGTGACGAACATATCTTAGGTAGGCGTTGAAAGGTTAATTCTATGAATGTAGTATTCACCAAAAAAAAATTTTCGCATTGAACAGAAAACTGCTATCAAAAGCTAGAGGAAAAACTTTGAAAGGCTCTGGCCTACGATGTGGTCACGTCGAGCGCCCCGCTGTGCAACATGGGCCTTTACTTCACCATTCCGATGCAATTATTGTTAGAGGCTCGTTAATTTGGAAGTCACCCGTCGCAACCAAACTCATGGTCGCGCCATGGGCAGTCTCTGGCAAAAAAAAGCCCATTACAGCCCTACGAAACGCTGGCGTCAATAGAGCATAATAGAAAAATTATGTTCTTGTATCGTTACAATGATGTCGCAGAAAGATTTTCCTCATTTCTATTCCAAATTCATATTCACAACAATGTTCAAATTACTTAGTCAAAGTCAAAGTCAAAAGTATCTTTATTCGATTAGACCTTTTACAAAGTACTTTCAAATCGTCAGAATGACATAATTATACAGGATTATACATGCTACCGTCAGGTTCGGAAGGTTGCTTTTACTGAGAAGAACCTGGCAAGAAACTCAGTAATTACTCTTTTCAAAAATATTATACAATTTAAAGAACACAAAATAAATAATTTAAAAAACGTAAGCTCATGGACAATGTTCCAATGCACAAATGTCGATAAAAATTAACATAACTAAAAATCTAGTACATCTACTTATAACTAAATGCGTAGCTTGAGATGACCAGAATAAGAGTGTCATTTAATTGATTCGTTCTTAGTAGCAGAACGATCCTTAACATCTTCAGGGCACAAGCTCTACAAATGGCTATTGACTTCCCTTAAATGTCTTTAATCTTGGCTCGGACACAACAGATACACTGTTCTATTCTATCAATAGATATCTAGTATTATGTTTCGGTTAGGTGCAATACTGAATGAAGGATTGAAAACCAAACGTCCTCCTGGCCTGAGTCCATGATGGCGAATTATTCGAGGAAAGTCGCCTGCTAATCATGTTAGATCCTAGCAGTCTGCATCTAAAAGGTTTTCTGAAAACGTACGTGCTATTAAAACCACGGGGTTTACGGTGAGGGTAAACATCGTGAGGAAATCCCTTAATCATTTTCGGGAAAAACTGCTCTGGCTACCAAAAGATAGCCAAGGACCGACGGCTTAACGTGCTCTCCGAGACACGGAGGGATCTTGGACACCCAAACAACTACTGACTTTTGTCATCTGAGTAGTACGAAAAAATCCCCTGCCCACGTTCTTCCTACGGGATACATAGCTCATTCGTTATCACACATAAGAGTAACATAAAACAAAAATACCACGTGTGCAATAATAATTAAGATAATGGGTGGTTTCGTGAAAGGGTCATGATTTAGTGGTAACAGGCAGGCGATGCTATTAGCGGGGTGGGAAATGGTCGAGTGTTGCTGCATTTTTAATACAATGCGCCGCTGAAAATAATTACACTCGCGTTTCAGGGTTCGGAATTTATGGCAACGCGTTATTTTCATGGTCTGTTTTATGTGACACACGAGCTAGAAACCTTGTGTGGAATCTGGATTAAGTTAGCAAAGAATTTCTAAAATATTTAGGTATTTATAGTGAGTTAATGTTTTAATTATTACGCGAGTGAATACTGGAAGTTCAACTAGTAATCTATATTTTCTAAAACTATAACGATAATGAAAATTGAAGAGTCTGTTTATCATTCCAAATTAACAGTCAGATCTATCTGTTACTTCTGAATAATCGCTAAAACTCTTAGATCGAACCGATCGTGATCTTTATTAACAAATAAAAAAATGGTTCTGTGAAATACAGCTACCCATCAAAGTCAATGCGAGTGGATCCGAGGGGCACAGCTAGTGAATGAACACAACCGACTGTCCCAATTGTATGAAATCACTTTGATATTGTTAAAACGCCTTGGATTTAATCCTATTGTTATTTAATTGGTTTCAAGGTGAGAACACAAATTTTAACCTAAAAACACTTACAATACGATCCAATTTAACTGTTATAAGTAGGTACTCAAGTACCTACACTTGACCTGCAATATATTCCTGTATTCACCGAAGGGGTAGGCAGAGGTGTTGTAACAATAACACCCACTTTTCACCGAAGATGATGAAGTGCCAACGGTACAAAGTCAAAGTCAAAAGTAAAAAGTATCTTTATTCGATTAGACTTTTTACAAAGTACTTTCAAATCGTCAGAATGACATAATTATACAGGATTATACATGCTACCGCCAGGTTCGGAAGGTTGCTTTTACAGATGGTGAGACTATCGCCGTCTCAGGCACTATATTTCTATAATCTTTGAATTATTTATACAGGTTTCCTCACGATGTATGAAATCACTGCACATAAGTTTTTAGAAAAACTCATTGGTACAGACCCGTAATCATATTAGGTGAAATGTGGGTGTTTTTGTTACAATACCTCTGCTCACCCCTTCGGGGACTCTTCTGGCATGGCGTGAGCATATTTATTTTTCAAACTTACCAGTTTTTGTAGTTTATACCTATTATCAAACACCGAAGCGCAATGATCTGTGAATAGTATAGATATATAGCTATAAACCTTCGCGTAGCAACAGGCAGTGCGCGGGCGCAACGCGAATCTAGGTCAGTTCGATGACCCGTGCCGAGCGCGGCCGAACGCAACCGAGCGCGCCCGAATCACTAAATATAAGCTTACAGAAGGTCAGTTCTAGTACATCTTATACCTTTAAACGAGCAATTCTTGTAAGTATATAGAATTTGAGTCTCGGCTACAACGATTTTCATGAAATTTTATGTGTTTCAGGGGCAAAAAATAGATCTAGCTAAGTTACATTATTGGAAAAAATCGTTTTGACCATGTTTTCAGACTCTGAAGAACTCAAACAATATCGTTACAATACTTCTGTAAATTCCGCCGACATATGTCAAGTCATGGTAGCTCAGACGTGCGACTTCGAGCCTGCGGGGCGATAATGAAACTAGAGTACCCCGGTTCGAGACTGACGTTCACCAGTTAATTTTTTTTTTCTTTTCTTTATATACAGTATACATATATGAGAAAACGTTCTTAAAAAGAAACCGACACCCAGGTTCTTAGCAGTAATAAGAGCATGCACTTACTTGCACACATACTTGCTCTGAAGGAGCCCTGAGGTTATGCAATTTTTGACAATCAATTACATAGTAGCCGTGATTCGCGGTTTCACCTGACTTAATTTCATTGGTGGCTTATTTGACGAAATACAATTTTTTTTTAAAAAGCTGTAACATTGAATATCTGTCAGTAAGTCCAATTAAAATTGGCCCAGTCGTTTCAGAGATTATGCTGAACAAACACACAGAAAGAAGATTTGTTATTTTATGTGAGTACCGTATATACTTTAACCTATGCATTTAGTGAAAACCTGCTTATTTGGAATTACAAGCAGTCACTTCCATTTTATTTATCTGTATTTTTGTCTGTGGATCATACTTATACACACACAATTCAATTTCAATTCAATTCAAAATATCTTTATTTGATTAGACTTCTTACAAAGTACTTTCAAATCGTCAGGACACAAAATACATTGATTATAAATGTTACCACCGGGTTCGGAAGGTAGCTTTTGTTGAGAAGAACCCGGCAAGAAACTCAACAATTACTCTTTTAAAAAAATATATATTATACAATGTTTTTGGTTACAGTATTTATATCTCATGAATATAAGCCCATGGACACAGCACAAATGCTCAATTGTCAAATATAATAACTAAAATATTACAAATATTTGTGAGCATGGCAAATTCCAGCCAGTCAAAGCAAAGATCAAACTAAGATTAATTAATTGTAGCAAAAGTACACTGCCAATGGGATTATTTACAATAATTTTCCGACAAAGATACATCCCAGGGTTCCTTATCCACACACACTCATACACGCAAACGCATACACACACGCAAACTTCTGTCTCTCTGTCTGTTTGCTCCGGGTAATCTCTGAACATTTGGACCGATTTCCACGGGATTTTCACTAGCAGATAACTAATAAACTTTTATTTTAAAATATTTAGGGTTCGGGAATGAAATAAAATCTACACGGGTGAAACCGCAGGGCACAGATAGTAAGTAATTCATGTAAGCCGGTCTTTGTGTGTTTGAGAAAAATTGACGACCATTTACGAAAGCCGTCCTTCTATTGCATATATATTTCGTTGGTGAACCCGCCCACTGCCATCTAACACTTTTACACTGATTTATGACTCATTTATTTTAATTCCATTTAATGGCCCTGTTTTATTTATGCACGTAAAAAGTAGGATAGTAGAAAAACAGATTTATAAATAGAAATGAATTTAATATCCACATTGAAAAGCCGTGAGGGCAGAAATAAATAGGAGTAAAGAGACCGTGTACAGTCGGGTGGTATATTTTGATCTCACACGTGCTTTATGGTGAAGGAAAACATCGTGAGGAAACCTGCATATGTCTGAGAAGTAATTCAAAGACGTGTGTATAGTGCCTGACGACGATGGACTCATCCTCTGTCTCGTTGGCACTTAATCATATTCGGTGAAATGTGGGTGTTGTTCGAACATCTCTGCTTACCCCTTCGGGGACCCTTCTGGGATGACGTGAGCATATATATATTATTTATTTTATTGACACACCAACAGTTAATATAATATAATAAATAGCTACGAAAGTCATTTAACAATTTGTACGTTTGGTCTAGCCCAGTCACTAATGACAGATGTGCGACAGCTTTCACAAATAATGTTATTTTAAATATAATGAGGTTAGCATGATGGTTACAAGGAGAAAGGAAGATCTAAGAAACAGTGGATGGATTGTGTGAAAGATGATATGGATGAAATAGGAGTGAATACAGATATGACGGCTGATAGAGAGGAATGGAAGAGAATAACACATTGCGCCGACCATGAATAACATGGGATAAGGGCAGGTGGATGATGAATAATGGCAGCTATATTACAAATACTAGAATAGTTAAAATTTGCTGTAACGAGGTGACAATGCCAGACCCGGCTGCAGCAGCTTATGTGGGCTACTAAAAATGTCCAAACGATTGGATATATTCACAACATGTTCTAATCGCGTTAATATCCGGTCATTCGACTTATAAAACCGCATTTCTTAAGTAAGTATTGTATTTCCGTCGGTCACACGAAATTATTAAAATATGATTATTATGAATTAATTCAAAGAGCAAGCCGTGGAGGCCTTGGGGTTTGAGCAGTCGCCTGCTAAGCAAGCGACGTAAGTACGAATCCCAGCGAGACGACCAGTTTTCTAAAAACTCATGTGCAGTGATTTCACACCACGTGCTTTACGGTGAAAGAAAACATCGTAAGGCGACGTATGTATAGTGCCTGCGACGGCGATGGACTCACCATCTGTCACGTTAGCACATTCGGTAACAAGTGGGTGTTGTTACAACACCTCTGCCTACCCCTTCAGGGAATACAGACGTCAGCATATTTATGTAGGTATGAATTAATTTTCGAGACATGTTTATCGCGATGCTACTTGAAAAGTGATTAACGAAACGTAAACATATATATAAGAGATAAATATACATATTTATCAGTAATGTGTTTACTTGGCAGTGGTTAGTTATTCCAATCGACTTGTAAATAAGGCTAGTATAATATTTATGCAATAAATATAAGATTTATTATTATAAACGTCGGTAAACAATAGGTATTTGAATTTAATAATGTGCTGTTTACATACTGTTTGTAACAGTGTATTGGATTAAGGCAAAGAACAATGATTTAGAATCTTTATCAAAACTTTTGCACCGATTTCGTAATGTTTAGGGCTACACTTTACTATAAAATACCATAAGTATGACAAAACTAACATCTAAAGTTACGGGATTGTTCTTTTTATCTTCTAAACTATATTATCTATATAGTACTACCAGCTCTCTACTCTGTATTCATCGTCCCTGGCCTTATCCCATACAATGTTAGGGTCAGCACTTGATTCAACCCGATATGGCTCCATGTTAGTCACAATCAACTTATTAACTCCTTGTCCGCTATATGCGCCTGGTACTTTGTGTACCATATCATCATCGTCCCTGGCCTTATCTCATACATTGTTGGGGTCGGCACATGGTTCAACCTAATGTGGCTGATCACCTGAATTTTGTACGAAGCGACTGCCATCTAACCTTAAACTTGGGTTAAACCAGTTGTCAGACAATTTTAGGTCTTATAATGATTGCCATAGATGATAAATTGGAAACCGGGACCGACGGCTTAACGTGCTCTCCGAGGCACAGAGGGAACTCGGGCGGTCACCATCCAATTACCGACTAGGGTTAGGGTTGCTTTGATTCGCTGATCAAATGATATACGTAATAGCAATGAGCTCCTCTACCAGTCGATACTTTGCACCTAAAAAGTATCGACTTTGTAGTATTGTATATGTATCTGTGCTGTAAGTACGTCCCTGCCTACCCCATCAGCTAAAGAAGCAATTACACTCGTTATAGATACATATGGTATGATATTTTCACAGAACACAAATATTAGATTAAAATTACTTCTTATACTATGCTACTGGCATTGGAAACGAAAGGAAAAAGTACTATTACACTTATCAAATTGTAACCTACTATTGGACTGACACATGACGTACGTCTAATACCAAACTCACCCTTCGAGAAAACATTATACATAAATAATGAGGCTGGCTGTACTTTAATGTTGCGGAGGCGAAATGTCAGTGGATATTCTGACAGACAGACATACGTCGTGTTACATGTGTTCACCGCTCGCCTGTCCTAACGGGTTTGTGTGCCCTTTGTTGCTATATTATATTTATGTATAACTTCATAAATGTATGTACAATTTGTCAATGATCAGTGTGAATAGAAAAGTCTATTCGGAATTTCTGAATAGATGAGTTACTGGACCGATTTCAACGCTTACTTTCACTGGCAGATAGATGTTACAAAGAGTGACTTAGGATACTTTTAATATATTTTTTTTTACAAAAATGAATTTCTTAATTTTGATGTTGGTGTTTGACACCGAGTATGATGCTTTTTTTGTATTTTTTTTTATTTCTCTCTTTTCAGTGACTTGCACCTACACCAGTCAGAACCCATGTAGGTGTAATGTTCTCATCAATACCAATTAATCAAGCGCAAACACTAGGTACTTGCTGTAAATCGTTCAGGAGTTCCTTCGATTGTCTTTCTGCTTCATCATCAGATCGACTCCACACCTTCATTAAAATGTAGTGCTTCAAATACTTAATGACAATAATTAACAAACGCACTAGTCGCCAGTAAGATTTTCGAGAGTTCACCTCGATTTCTCATGGATTTCACGATCAGATCTGAACCAAATTAAAATGGCGCTACTTGGCATCACCTTACAAATAAAACAAAATCATCGAAATCAGTTCACTCAGTCAAAAGATCCGAGGTAATAAACTCTTTTTTTTGAAGTCGGCTAAATATAAACTACATGAAAGCCAAGGGATGATATGAATGTAAGGTAATGATTTATTCAGGCCCTAGGGCCTTACCATGACCCCTTATTGCTATGATAGTTTAACTCTTATTAAGAGACAGTTGTACATGACGTGTATACATCTGTCACTGTCACACACTGGAACTATGGTGGCAATAACAGGTTATGGGGGTAAGCTACTTATGAATGTCGAAGAATTCACCACAGGTTTGTTAATTCCAAATATAATATTAAAATACCTATAATATGGATATGCCAGATGCCAATTTCAGAAATGCCCTGGATATTGAAAAGTAAACATATTCGAACGAAACATAATAATATATTTTATTTAACGACCGGATGAACACTCCCGGATACGAACATTTTAATGGTCGCCATCTTAACACAATTCATATATTAACCTTATTTTTTACGGCCCCTGAAATATTACGTGTCTATTAATATTATTAATATGTGTAACATTATTATTAACTAATATTAATTTGAGAGCCATGTTTTTTAAACTAGCAATAAATAATAATTATTTCGTGCAGTCACTACGTTCGAATCCTAGAAGTATATACCAATGAGTTTTCCTAAAAAAACTTATCTGAAGTAATTACACCCTACGTGCATGTCAGAGAAGATGCAAATACGTAAGATGTATATAGTGCCTGAGACGGCGACGGACTCACCCTCTGTCACGTTGCACTTAATCATATTCGGTGAAATGTGGGTGCTGTTGTTACAACACCTCTGCTTACCCTTTGGGGGGCCATTCTGGGATGGCGTGAGTATATTTTATTATTTTGTGTACAACTACTATTATTGAAATATTTGTATTTTTGTGTGTATGCTTGTAAGGAATAAACTCAAAAAGTACTGTGCCGATTTCAGAAATTCTTTCACCATTGGACAGCTACGTCATCAGGGAGTAGCATAGGCTTTATTTTATCCCCTTACTCCCACGGGAACGGGAAATACACGGTCAAACCGCGTGACGTCCGCTAGTCTTTTCTAAAACTAATCTGAACTTAGAAAGTAACCACTACACTCCGTTTGCAGATTTCAAATCTTTTTCATTGCACTTAAGTTTTGAAAAAATCTCATAGCTGCAGACCGGTGGGCTAAGAACTTGCGTCGCTTACATAACAGGTAACTACTCAGCCAATATTCCTAGTGACATCGAAACACAGTAAGTATCTAGCAGTTTTTGCTCCTCCTATGATGGAGCAAAATAGCGTTATGTTTCTGTTGGCGACGATAACTGGCGTCGGAGCGGTACTGGCTACCGTTACAGACGAGTTCTGAATAGGGTACTAGGGCGTCTAGGATAGGCCGGGAATATAGTGCATTAAACCGAACACACGACCTCGTGTTCCAAGGTAGCGTTTGCGATCACTTAACCAACGGCAATCATTATTAGTGAAAAATAATAAGTTTGAAAACTAAAACCCGGCCGGAAATAGTACCTAATTATATTTATTCACATGAAATCTTGATCTTTACTAATATTATAAAGAAGAAAGATGTGTATGTTTTTAACGAATTGGCTCAAAAAGTACTGGACAGATTATAAAAATTCTTTCACCATTAGAATGATACATTATTACTGATTCATATAGGCTAAATGTTATCCCCGTACTCCCACGGGAACGGGAACTACGCGGGTCCGCGTGACGTCCACTAGCATGGTAAGTCACAAGAATCACATATTTCACCCAATTTTAGGCAGCTATAATTAGTTATCTACTTAGGTGCCTACAGCAGTTAGGTATACATTTTCACTGCATATGATTATTAAATATTGTATTTTTTTAAATAATAATACATACATTATATACATCTTTCTTTATTATTCATATATTGCACACTTGAAAATATACTATGTAAGTAATTACTAGAATGTATAATTCGTTTTCCAATTGTTCACATACTTCCCTATATTTGTATGATTGCGATACGCGAATATTCTACTTAAAATAACATCTTTTGTTAGAATAGTAATTAGTTCAGAACCTTCCTTTTTGCTTCGTCGGGTAAAAATTGTTTCTGAAAATGTTTCTAATCCCTCTCTTTACCTGTTCCTCAGGGGCCCTACCATGACCTCTTATTGCCATGATAATTTAACTGTTGTTATAAGCCAGATGTATGTGACGCGTATAGTAAGTTAGCAATAAGATGCTTATGGTAAGGCCCCAGATATTCTTTTGACAATAGAGACCAGAAGAACCCAAACTGGTCCTAAACAAGACATTATAGTTCGCAAGTAATAAGTCTAGATATAAAACTTATTTAGTCGGCCAGCAAAGACTAGTAGCAAGGTACCAACTTCACAAAAACTTTCATATGATTGGTACTGTGATTAGAAGAACGGGTCGCGACGACGGCGCCGGCGCCAACTTGCTTTCTAATGTGTACTCTTGTACAGATACGGACAATAGTGTTTAAGTTTATAAAACAAGTACCTGGTTGACTGAACTGAGCTCGGTTTCTTTTTATACAAAATAAAGATCTTGACGTTTAGCATGTGGCAAACAGTGGACCCTACCCCCATGGGATACAGGCGTGAGCATAAGTATGAATGTATGGATGTTGAAAAAAAAAAGAAAATAGGGAAAAATCGCACCGGTAATATTAGGACGGGATATTTATCTCGAAATTCGTATTGTAATGATATTGTTTATACTAGTTTTTCATAGCCTGAAAACATAGTCAAAGCGACGTTTTCTGAAATTGAAACCTAGCTAGATCAATTAGTTGTTTCCGAAACCCCCTACATACGAAATTTGATGAAAATCATTGGAGCCGTTTCCGAGATTCAGATTCAGATACAAGAATTGCTCGTTTAAAGGTACCACGGGCTTACAAAGAGGTTCAAATATATACAGATTAATCAAAAGTTTCCGTTTTAAAATTACAAACAGACACTTCAATATTATTTATCTGTTTAGATTTGTAACCTGGGAATCAAACCCAATGACCTAGACGACCGCAATGTCGCTAAATCACAAAAGCGATAACAGTTTTCTAATAGAATTAAATATCGGAAAGCTGTAGTTTATTAATTATATTGGCGAGTATACCTATACGAGACAAGTTTGCCTAGCAACACACCGGTTCCGTACCGACAAAAAACTCGACCACAAACTAACTGCAACGGCCCATTGCGACCAAAAGGTGAGTTTATAGCAAACGAGGTTCTTAAAACCATAAGTTCTACTGAGTGACAGATTTTAGACTTACATACATACATACATATGCTCACGCCTGTACTCCCCGAAGGGCTAGGCAGAGGTGTTGTAATAACAACACCCACTTTTCACCGCAGATGATTAAGTGCCAACGTGACAGATACTCAGACACTTTACATACGTCATTAAATTACTTCTCAGAAATATGCAGGTTTCCTCACGATGTTTTCCTTCACCGTAAAGCACGTGGTGTGAAATCACTGTATATAAGTTGTTTAGAAAAACTCATTGGTACAGGCCCCGCTGGGATTCGAACTTGCGTCGCTTGCGTAGCAGGTGACTGCTCAAACCTCAAGGCCACCACAGATTTACTTATCTAATAATACCTTTCATCATCAACCTACCTTAGTCCACTGCTGGATATAGGCATCCCCTAAAGAGCGCCATAGCACCCTGTCTTCAGCTTGTCGCATCCATCATCTGCCTGCAGTTCTTTCGCATTTGATTTGAATCTCGGAAACTAAAAAAAAAATTTTGTATTCAGGGGGTTTTGGGGGCGATAAATCGATCTAGTTAAGTGTCATAAGAAACGTCGAAAAAAGAATTAATATTTTTTAAATATCGGTATTGAAGCCGTGCAATATAAACAGACCTTTCGACTTTTCTAACGCCCAAAGCATTTAATGGAGTTAATTATAAGAGACGTTATATGGGCGCCAGCTTGGACTACTTCGAACCGCGATAGGAGACAGGGGATTAAAATTATAATGAGATTAGGTACCCACTAAATGAGAAAACAAATATTTGAACTACCGTTTGATTTCGATTTCTGATCAACATCTGTGTATTTGGAGCTATGGTGGCCGTGTTTGAGTCACCTGTTACGTAAGCGACGCAAGTTCGTCTCCAGGCCTGTACCAATGAGTTTATCTAACACTAAAGAGTACTGATTCACACTACAAGCTTCACGGTGAAGGAAAACATTGTGAGGAATTCTGCATATGTATGAAAAGACGTATATATAGGAAGTATAGAGCCTGAGACGGCGCGATGATCTCACCATGCTTACCTATTCGGGAAACCTTATGATTTTTAAAATTTTAGATCTTTGCCAACTTTGATTTGTTTTCTTTAGTTAAGTGAAGGTTGACCTTAAACGAAGTTGGTAGGATCTTCCGGTAAACATACTTTGCAGAAGATTACAGCCAAACTGTTAGTGAAGTAATAAATAATTTCTATATTTTTTTTTTTTTTTTTGAATTGTGACATGATTCAACATTGACATGAGCCTAAAGTACCTATATGTTTTGACAAGCTCAAATAGTTCGTTGTTTAACCTATGGACACAAGTAAGATTTCCATCTCAATAAATCCAACGTGTTCATAATTTACGTACAATTTATTGGCAAATACGATATTTTGTAAATCTTGTAATATTATACTTGAGGTCAGTGGACTCCGTTGAATTTATGGTCGCCAGACTCTTGTTCATTTAATTAAATGAATTTATCACTGTTCTTTACGTAAGCCGTACAGTTCATAAAGTGCATAATGGAATTATCTATAAATAAATCTACGCACATACATCAATAATTTATTACATAAAACATCGCTGTAAGTTAATATAATATGAAGTAGAAGCGAAGCCTATATTTATACATCTAAACAGATACATAACATTGTTGTGTCTGTTTGTAATTCCATAATAACAGCTTTTGACTAAATGCAGAGACTAAATGAAACAGAGAAACCGATTTTTTTTATTTTTCTCTGTCTGTTTGTTCCGACTATTCTCCGAAACGGCTGGACAGACTTTAGCGGAACTTTCACTGGCAGATAGCTAATGTAATAAGGCGTATCTTAGGCTATTTTTTTAAATTTATATACTGTTCAAAAATTCAATAATATTAATGCTCTGCGGGCTACCCATAAAATTAAGTCTACGCGGGTGGAACCGCGAGTATATATAAAAATCTAATACTGTTCGTTGGTCTTGCTAAAACTCGAGAACGGTTGGACTGATTTGGCTAATTTTGGGCTACAATTATTTGTGGAAGGTCAAGGGAAGGTTCAAAAGATAAAAATAAATAAACAAATATTCTCACGCCATCCCAGAAGGGTCCCCGGAGGGGTAAGCAGAGGTGTTGTAACAACGCCCACATTTCACCGAATATGATCAAGTGCCAACGTGACAGAGGGGTGAGTCCATCGCCGTCTCAGACACTATACATACGTCTTTGAATTACTTCTCAGACATATGCAGGGGTCCTCACTATGTTTTCCTGCACCGTAAAGCACGTGGTCTCAAAAGGTTACTTTAATATTAAAGAAATAAAAATTAAAAACAGCAGGCGGAAGCTTATATATAAATATACATTTGAAATGCAACTACGTGCACAAATTCGCGTGCGATACTTATGTATACATATCAAAACAAATCAACCAAGTACAAGTTGGACTCGCGTATAAAGGATTCCGTACCATTATATAAAATGGTCATCTCAAGCTACACAATTATACATAGTTTACTTTTAGTTTTAATAAAAAAAAATATTGGATTTTGTGCACTGGAACTGTGTCCATGGGCTTATACATATTTTTTTTATAATTTATATTGTAATACTCAAAATTGTTAAATAATATTTTTGAAAAGAGTATTACTGAGTTTCTTGCCAGGTTCTTCTCAGTAAAAGCAAGCTTCCGAGCCTGGCGGTAGAATGTATAATACTGTATAGTCTTGTCGTTCTGACGATTTAAAAATGCTATGTCAAAAGTCTTATCAAATAAAGATATTTTGAATTTTTTCAATTTTGGTGTAAATAATCAATCATTTCTATAACAAGCGTTTTTTTGAGAGCCACCGTAAATGTTCATTTAATGTCTAACTATCGCGGTTCATGAGATACAGTCTGGTGTCAGATGGACAGCGAATTCTCAGTAATATTGCCCCGTTTTTACCCTTTGGTTAGGGAACCTTAAAAAGAACTCTCTACCTACTTTATTTTATTAATACTAACTAAATAATATAATCATTAGGTACACGTTACAGTTACATCACGCAGCGGACGGCTGGTAGTCATTTCGAAAGTAGTCTAAAAACAAATTCGCGTCATTACACCATTCTGAAGTAGGCACCTTATTTTTCACATTGGGGTAGGTTCATGATACGGGTCGATGACTTCGTAAAGCACACAGTATAAATATATACATAACAAGCAGTAAGGAATCTAAGCCTATTTTTTTAAATAATAACTTTTGCCGATTGCTTTTGATTTCACGCTTTATGGTGAAAACATTATAAATAAACCTAATTGCATAATTTAATAAATAAGTATATAAATGTTTCCTATTGATTAGTAATAAATATAAGATAAATTGTATATATATTAATTAAGAAGTGCCTCTCAATTTGCTGTGCCCTAACAGGGTTGTTAGCTATATGTTAATACCACTATAGCTATGTTAATATTGTGTGTAATATGATACTAACTGGCAATAAATATATGAATATGAATATGAACATCGTGGGGAACCCTGCATATGTCTGAGAAGTAATTCAAAGACGGCGATAGCCTCACCATCTGTCACGTTGGCGCTTAATCATCTTCGGTGAACATTAGGTGTTGCTATTACAACATTTCTGCCTATACTTTCAGGGAATACAGGCGTGAGAAAATTATGTATGAACTTTTGCTCGATTGAGCTTATGTCTTTTATTCACTGTCAAAAATAAAGTAGATTTGTCGTTTTGTCGATCGACCACGACGTGAGAGCTCTTCATTACGCCTATTCTGCTTATTTTCTCGTAGGTGCGCATGTTTATGTGTGTAATTTCGAACGCTTTATTCCTATTTCCCTAACTGCTTGATAAGCTTATATTTATACTGTGACCGTCATTAATAACACTAAGAAGACGTAATTCAGGTCTTCGTGATACCTTATTCCAAAGCGATAAAGTCTAAGTTCGGATAACGAGGAGCAGTTCTAAATAAAAATGTAACGTTGCTGTGTCGTGATCGAATGCAATCTGCGCTAGTGTGCGTTAGTAAGATAGTCCCTAGTGTTGGGAAATATTGCGAAATGTTTCGTCGAATCGAATAGGGCATTGGTATCGAGATTCGGTCGCACTATGATTTGTTTTATAATTGAAAGGTAGGTACCGCAAAGGTTGTTGGTTTTGCAATTGGATCGCCTTAGATAATATATATTTTTAATTTAATTGATAAGTAGCTCGTGATTGACAATTAAAATTTGATAATTGTGTTAATGTTCGTGAAACTATTACTGCTGACATTTTGTAATCTATATCTATACAGATAAATTAAATTGAAGTGTCTGTTTGTAATTTCAGCATATAAAAAAAACTATTTAAAAACGTTTCCTCTGTCCGTCTGTCTATCTATTTGTCCCAGCTAATCTCCGAAACGGCTCGACTGATTTTAACGGGACATTCATTGAAAGATAGCTTATGTTAAAATGGTTTTTCAACAAATATATAAATAATAAATAAATAAATGTAACAAAGTACACCTTGTTTAAAACTTAATATCTTTATTTAAACAAAACATGAGGATTCCGCGGGCCACAGCTGGTAAAATTAAACAATTAAATTGTAGGTCACCTTATTGTGTGCCTACTAACAGTCAAATCCCAAATCACCACATCGATCATGATTATTATAATCTTAAAACTTTTGCTGTTATAAAATAGTTATATTCATTAGAAATACCACGTTATTAGAGAAGAACACAGACTCGCTTGTCAAGAAATTCTAAATTGTTTAATCACATTGACAAACAATATTTCAACTATTTTTTTTGACGGCAAACAACAATAATGTTTATGTCGAATTTGTAAACGCTCAAAGTACTCAAATAAATTATAAATGATCACCATGACAGCATCAATTTATTATTTATAGACTTAATGATTACCTCGGCGCATCACTACCGGCCAGTGCACTCACGCACACACGCTCACACTCTGGTTAGCAACTGAAGTCGTATTGAAACCATCGCAAAAGATTATTTCAAGCGATCGATTCATTGAGCGTTTTCAACGCATTTGCAGTAAGATTGTAGATGAAAAAAGGCAGTGGATGCCGAATTTTACAAGTAGTAGTTTTGCATGAAACTAGTGGTAATAGTTCACAGTAATATTCAGTATTCTAGGTTAGATGCAGTAGAGAAATAAAAACGACTCGCCGCGGACTTATATTTTAAATAGCGGATGCATTAGCCATCTAGGACAGTTGTAGGTTTCCTAATGGGGTTTAGAAAATGCATATAGTATATGTGGCCGAAAGAAAAAACCAACCAAGTACGAGTCCTATTCGCGCACCAAGGATTCCGTTCCATCTTCTCCCTCGCCTTATCCTATACATTGTTGGGGACGACACTTGATTCAACCCGATGTGGCTGATCACGTTTTATACGAAGCGACTATTAAAACACAATGGCGGCGGTTTGACAACAGAACGTTTATTTTTTAATTTTGTTACACCATAGACAACACACTCCCTTAACAAAATAACATACAACAGAATAGCACTAATAAAACAAAACAAGAACAAAATATACAATTAAATTTAGACTTCAGTAATGCCTAGCAACTTGAGGAATTTATAATGTTTGTTAGAACATAAGCTTTTAGTAAGCAAGTCTGCAGGCATATCAGAAGTAGGTACATACTCCACCTTTACCTTCCCATCCACAACACATTCCCTGACAAAATGGTGGCGCACATCTATGTGCTTTGTACGTTTGTGAAACAATGGATTTGCAGATAATTTAATTGAACTTTGGTTATCACTATATATACATATTGGTACATTGTTATCCAATACACCTATCTCATACATTATATTCTTAAGGTAAACAGCTTCCTTACAAGCTTCAGACAAAGCCATATATTCGGCTTCAGTGCTCGATAGTGCCACCGTCCTTTGCTTTCTAGACTCATAGCTAATTACACATCCTGACAAAATGAAACTGTATCCAGTATATGACCTCCTATCAATAGAGCATGATGCCCAGTCAGCATCTACATAACCATGTAACATTTTATCATTTTTCTTGAAAACTAAACCATAATTTTTAGTTTTCTGTAAGTATCTTAACAATCTTTTTAAGTGATTCCAATGAGTTTGATTATAACACATATTATATTGGCTCAAGAAACTGACACTAAAGGAAATATCCGGCCTTGTTAGAACAGATAAATACATTAAACAACCAACTAACTGCTGATATGGAAATCTCTCATCACATTCTTTGTTAACATCTTTATCCAACTTAAGGTTGGTTTCTAAAGGTGTGTCAATGGTTTTACAGTCACTCATATTAAATCTAGCCAATATGTGGTTCACAAATTGCTCTTGGTCAACAGTAATACAATCTTTACTTACATTGACATTCATGCCGAGACAATGTTTGATCTGACCTAAGTCTTTTATATTATATTCACATTCTAGAACATTTTTTAAGTTTTGATAAGAGTTATCACAATTATAGAAAACAAAAAAATCATCTACAAATAATGCTACATACACTTTAACATTTTTGTGACACTTGGTGAAAAGACATGGTTCATATTTAGATTTTAGATATCCTAGCTTTAACAATGTGTTTTCTGCCTTTGTATACCAGGCTCTAGCAGACTGTTTGAGCCCATACATTGCTCGGTTCAATTTTAGTACTTTATTATCACAGTTAACAAAATCTGAGTTTTCTGGAATTTCTATGTATACACATTCATCAATATGACCATTTAAGAAAGCTGTCGGTACATCTAAGTGATTCATTTTGAGATCAAATTGCACACTCAAAGCAAATAATAATCTCAATGTACAGTACCTTAACACAGGTGAGAAAGTTTCATTGAAGTCCACTCCCTTAACTTGAGTAAACCCCTTGGCCACAAGCCTTGCCCTGTAGCGCACTTCACCTTCACTATTGTACTTCTTTTTGAATACCCACTTGTTTTTCACCACTGTACCTACACTAGGTCTATCCACCAATTCCCATGTGTCATTGTCCCTGAAAGATTGCAATTCTTCCTTCATTGCCTTTTTCCAGTATTCCTTTTCAGGACCATTTAAAGCTTCACTTAGTGAAAGAGGTTCGCCAGCCATATCTTCCACACACATGTTGCTGAACCCGTAGTAGTTTGGCTTCCGACTAACTCGTTTTCCTAGTTGTACAACATCTTTCTGTGAAATCACGTTCAAGTCATCTGTTGTCAGGGGCTCATGGAAAACTTCTTCTGATTCACTGGAGGATCCGCTTGCAACATATGTCTCGTCATCTCCCGTCTTAGTCTGGTCGGTGTCATCTAGACTACTCGGGTGATCTTCTGTCGATTCCTCCCTTAATGTGCTTTGAAGAGTCTGTTTCTCTTCTAACATTATACTAGCTGTACAACTGTCACTACTAGTATTTTCCATGACTACAACATCTCTGGCCACAGTTACTGTTCGACTCTCTGTATTGTACAAACGATAACCTTTAATATTTTCTGAATATCCAACTAAGTACATCTTTTGAGCCTTCTTATCCCATTTTCTACGCCGTTCTTTTGGTATATGGACCATCACTGGACTACCAAACACTCGTAAGTGGCAGAGGTTTGGTTTGCTGCCCGTCCACACTTCATAAGGAGTAGTGTTCTTGTCTAGGCCAGCCACCGGAGTCCTATTCTTAAGATATACTGCTGTGTTCACAGCTTCAGCCCACAACTGTTTATCAAACTGAGCATCAAAAAGGAGACACCGTGCCTTTTCAACTATAGACCTGTTGTATCTCTCACACAACCCATTTTGCTCAGGCGAGTAAGCGTTACTTTTTTGATGAATAATGCCACTTTTCTTCAAGTAAGTTTCCATTTCTTTAGAACAAAACTCTCCACCATTATCAGATCTCAATATTTTGATTGTTGTAGATTGCTGGTTCTGTACTAGTTCCTTAAATTCTTTGAAGTATCTAAAAGTTTCATCTTTTGTTTTGAGAAAGTAAACAAAACACATTCGGCTGTAGTCGTCTACAAATAATAGGTAATATCGAGCCATACCAAGTGATTTGTTCTCCATTGGCCCACATAGGTCTGTGTGGACCAATTCCAGCACACTGCTAGTCTTACTTGAGCTGGGAGGGAACGGCAACCTTGTTTGTTTGCCCTCACAGCACACAACACAACTTGCCTTACTGGTATCACACTTGTTTTGATAAGTCACACCTTCTACAGCTCCGTGCTTCATCTTCTCAAGGTCAGTTCCATTCACATGACCTAATCTACGATGCCAAGTGGTACATGAAGTCTGTACTGCTGCTGCCAAAACTTGCTCCGACTTCACAATGTTTAATCTGTACACATCATTCTCCAAACTGGCTTCACCAATACAGTCATTCTGAGCGTTGTAAATGTAACATCCATGTTTGTTGAAGGATACTCTGTTACCTTTCTCAACTATTCTGCTCACTGATAGTAAATTTGTGGTAAGTTCGGGTACGCACAAAACATTGCCTACATCTATCTTGTACTCTGTCCCTTTAACTATGGTAGTAAGGTTTATATCTCCAGAGCACTTTACTTGTACACTTGTTTGATTCGCCACAATAATTTGTTTGGTTATCGGTTGATATGAAATATTGGTTAACATGTTTTCGCTGGAAACAAGGTGAGTGCTGGCACCGGAATCAATATACCAATCGTTCTGATCAAAATTTTTTGTGAGGAAAACTGCACTAAAAGCATTATTTGTCACTTTATCAGTCGTAGAGCATTGGTTTTTGTAATGACCAATTTTTTTACACTTGTAGCAACGAATAACCTTTTTTGACGTTTTGTTGACATTACTATTAGCGCCATTTGCATTACTCATTGATGGATGTATTCCGTTATTGCTCTGCTTTTTGCCGCGCTTTTGAGCAATAAAAGCACTTTCCGAATGACCTTCAAATTCCGAGCTCATATCCAGCAACTTAGTTTTAATGGCATCACAACTTATTTTCATGCCGGAATGCTCTATAGCCATTATCATCGGGCTAAATTTCTCAGGAAGCCCTGCCAGTAACAAGGAACCGATCCATTCATCATTTATTTCGAAACCGGTACCTTTTAATTTTTGTGCGGTTTCAACGAGTTGAGATACGTAACTGGTCATGGAGTCACTGGTTTCTAATCGGATGGATATCAAACTTCTTAGTAGGCTGATCTTTCGCGTAAAACCTGAATCGTCAAATAGAGATTTCAATTTCTTCCATAAACCTAGTACCGAGTCCTCGTTCTTGATATGAGTATAAAGAGACGGATCTATCGTCATAATCATTTTTGCTCTGGCTTTCCTGTCTTCAGCTACTGCTAATTCTGTTTTGTCATGCAAAACTACGCCTTCCAAGATCATGTAGTTTTCAACAGCAAACGCCCAATCGTCGTAGTTTTCGCGACCACGTAATTTAGGCACATTAACTGAGTAATTAGCTGACATTTTAGCACTGTTTGTTATATTTCTTCACCGATAATCAATTAACAATTGGGACTGGGCCCATAACCTATTAAAACACAATGGCGGCGGTTTGACAACAGAACGTTTATTTTTTAATTTTGTTACACCATAGACAACAGCGACTGTCATCTGACCTTCGTAACCCCTTTGACGAGAGAAATCGGTAATCTGGGTTAAGCTAGTTGTCAGACTCTCTTAGGTCTCCGAGAGACCTGTGAAGATTGCCAAAGATGTTAAATTGGCAACCGGGACCGACGGCTTAACGTGCTCTCCGAGGCATGGAGGGATTTCGGGCAACCCATGCAGCTACTGGTCTGGGCTAAGGTTGCTTAACTTCGCTGTGATCGAATGATATGCGGAATAGCAACTGTGCCATGAGCTCCTCGAAGGGTTTTGTAGCATACGATAAAAAAATAATATTCTTTTCTGTTTTTTAGTATTTGTTGTTGTCTAACTATCACGGTTTCATGTGATAACGTCTGGTGACGGACGGACAGACATCGACGTCTAAGTAACAGGATCCCGTTTTTACCCATTGGTTACGTAACCCTAAAAATCACGTTCTTAACAGATTTATATTACACGGTTTCTATTGCAAAGTGCATTTACATGAACAAATGGTGTTGGCTAATTTGCTGGATTGTAATAAATTTTTATTACACTTAAGTATTTTGCTAATTAATGGGTATAGTTTGCGGTTGGGTTAGTGAATTCGTCGTTTTTTAAGTGGAGTTTAAACACGTATTTCTAGATGGAACGAAAAGGTACACCTCTGGGTGTTAAAACACCTAGAATAAAATACCTAAATATGATTACAGATCATCATCGTCTGAACGTGTGAATTAGAATTTATGAACATATGAAAAACTATTTTCCAATCATACCTCATTCAATTACTATTCACCGAGGTATTCCCCAGGGGTAGGCAGAGGTGTTGGGATAATAACTTTTCACCGAATATTATTAAGTACCAACGTGACAGAGGATGATTCCATAGCCTTCTGAGGCACTATACATGCCAACGTCTTTGAATTACTTCTCAGACATATGCAGGTTACCTCACGATGTTTTTCTTCACCGTAAAGCACGTGGTGTGAAATCAGTGCACATGAGTTGTTTAGAAAAAACTCATTGGTACAGATCCCACTGGGATCTCTGCCTACTCCTTCGGGGAATGCGTGAGTGTGTATGTATATTTACAGAATAGAAATAATAAAAGGTAGGTATGGTCAATTGTCTAGCTGGAAGCAAGACATGGGAGATCTGTTGTACCCTACGTTTCTCAATGTAGGTTTATAGTTCGAACCACACGTGAATGAATGAATAATAAAGTAAGTATTTATAACCAAACTGCTTGTAATTAAGCAAGACTGGACGTAAATGTATCACCTGTTTTTCGCTAATTATATTTCGTGCCAAATGTATTATGTTCACAGATGTGGTCTGAATTAACTGTTGTCTTTTTAACCAAGGTTGGCGTGAAGGAAATTGTATTATTCAGATATGGGAAATAACTAAACATATGCAAATTTATAATTTTACTCCTTATAGCCATTATATATATATTAGCAAAGAAGGTGAGAAAAAATGACATATTTATGGAGCATCGCACTATATGGATGTGAGACGTGGACACTCACGCAAAGGGATAGGGAAAGGCTTCAGGCATTTGAAATGTGGTGCTGGAGAAGGATGGAGGATATAAGTTGGACAGAGATGGTCACAAACGACGAAGTATTAGAATGAGTAGAAGAAGAAATAATAATAATCCGGACAATAGAAAACAGGAGGGGCCAGATGATTGGACACCTTACGACATGACGCTTTCATCAAAAACATCATAGAAGGGAAGATGGAAGGAAGGCGTAGAAGAGGGAGACCAAGGATTAGTTATATACAACAGCTGAAGGAAAAAGTCAACGTCATGTCGTACAAGGAAGTTAAAGTGTTAGCGGACAATAGAGAGGGTTGGCGATTGCTTCACCAACAAGAGCCTAGCTCTTAAATAAATGATGATGATGAGCTATTTATTTTAATACCACTAAGGTGACAAACCAGATTACGGTATTTACCGCATGACCATTCGGTCTTGTCATCAATTCCAAAGAGCCGTAGAGTTTGAGCAGTCACCTTCTACGAAAACGACTCAAGTTCGAATCCCAGTGGTGCGTGGAGCAATGAGTTTTAAAAACTTATGTGATATGATTTCTCTGAGAAGTAATTCAAAGACATATGTATGGTGTCTGAGACGGCGATGAACTCACCCTCTGTCACGTTGGCACTTAGTAATATTCGGGGAAATGTGGGTGCTGTTGTTACAACACCTTTGCCTACCCCTTTGGGGAATAGAGGAGTGAGCATATGTATGTGTTAGTGTCAATTGTAAATTCTAATTGAGTAACAAATGATTAAGTGGTGCAATGTTAGTTCTTAGAATGATGTTATATGATATTGTTGAGGTTGGTCATGTATTCAGTGATCATATTCAACTTGTAAGCATTTATCAAATGCTACACGTTTAAAACAATGCAGTGTATGTCTATGCAAAATGATTGTGTTTCGCTTAGAGCACACTAAAAATAATTGACTGTCACACACTTGTCATTGAGCCTATCGCCGTCTCAGGCACCATACATACGTCTTTGAATAATTTGTTACACATGCAGGTTTACATTCCCCGTGGTGTAAAATCACTGTATATGTTTTTAGAAAAACTCATTGGGATTCTCGCTGGGATTCAAGCCTGCATCGCTTGAGTAGCAGGCGACTGCTCAAATCCTCGGCCACGACGTCTCTTTACAGGTGCTTACGACTATCTATCTCCTATTTCCTTTATGTGATGTAAATATATAAAAGTTTATTTTTATAACGATGATGTAAACACTATACAATGTTATAATGAAGCAGAACTCAAGAGATTTCACGCTTTCAGCTATTCTTGTGCCGTGGAAACTTAACGGCTTTATTTGTAAGTACCTACGTCACAATACATAACAAAACAATCATTATGTATTCGACTAATACATGATAATAAAGTTGGGTGTTATGTGGTTGTACCAAGATTGCTTGAAAATAAAGTATATCGTTCTTTAAGCATTTACTTTGATACTTATGCGTGTATGCAAGATGCAGAATACAGCAACATCACTTGTATTATTATTATAAAGAATTAAAAAAAATGTTGTCGTATAAACTTATTTTTTTTATATATACATGGAACAGCACTAAAAACTTATTACAATTAAAAAACTTGGTCCAATTCCGTGTCTCTGGGGTCGTGCAAAGAAGGCTGGCAGCATTGCCACATTGAATAGTAATGCTGATTCTCTGAGCAAGAAAAGGCCCAGCCCGCTTGTCACGAGAGGCTTCTACTAGAACACGTGCAAATTTTTTAAAAGTTGATGAGCATTCGGACCCCAAGGCCCCAGAGTTTTTTTTTAATATAGTTTAAATAATACATAGAAACGCTGTGTTTTATGCCTGCTTACAATAGTTACTATAGTTTTACCAAAAATTGTATATGATCAAAGTGTAAAAATTTCCTTTCAGGTGTGCCCTCTTTTTGTGACCTCAGTATAAAAATATAAGATCATAAGTGATATCGTCTCTCGAGATGGGCACTCGAATATTTTATTAAGTGTAAAGTTTATGCGTAGCCCGTGGTAGGGGCAATGCGTGTGTTTTACGAGCCAGCTGGTTTTATAGCGCCCCGCCTTTGCGTAGTACCACCGTGTAGTCCTCAGCCCTGGGAGCACCCAACCCTAGGGTTGAACCTCGGATCAAATTGGGACCATATCTATGGTAATTTTGAGGGTGAAAACCTTCAGTAGGGACACGACCGTGCTAGTGGGAGCAGCCGGGTTATGTGAGATTTCTCTGGATTGTGTGGAATAGGTTTGGGGGTGACCTGTCTCGCAAGCGACGCAGGTTCTAGTTCTAATCCCAGCGGTCTGTATCAATTAGTTTTTCTTACTTCGTGAATGTTGTAGCGCAATAGAGAGATTGAAATGTGTTGATCCGTCATCCTTGGAATGAAATCACACTTCGCCACTAAAAGATATATTAGATAAGACATTATAGTCACTTTACTACATACATACATATTATGCTCACGCGTGTATCCTATGGGGGTAGACAGAGAGTACTTGTTACATGCTACGATCCTTACATACACTTCTTTCGCTTCATCCACATTCATGCACCTCCAAATAAACATCCTTCGAATTTGACCTTTCTAAAAATATTATTAATTTGGTCATAGTAGTTGTTCCTTGGAAGCCCTCTACCGACACTTCCGCTCACATTCGCTCTATAAATATGTTTCGTTAATCGCCTTTCACTCGTCCTTTCGATATGTCCAAACCATCTCAACATATTTCTTTCAATTCTGGTCACCACATCATTCTTCAAGTTGCAACTGTCTCTTATCACACAATTTTTCATTCAATCTACAATGGTGACCACACGCATACTTCGTAGCGAACGCATTTTTACTGCATTCACTGTCAAACCCAACATTCACTTTCAAACATCGGAGTAGGTATTAGCACCCCGTTATGGGTGGCGCTTTTGTTACTGACACCTTAAAACCCATTCAATGCTTAGGACAATTTCAAGGCCCGTGCTGGGCAGCCCTAACAGCTGGTATGTTTACGCAACAAGGTGGTTTTTTAGTCCGTGTGCACTTTATAGCCAATTGAGGTACCCTCGTTATCGACAATTGAGACGTTTCATTTACGAGCATCGCTTACGTTACGCTACCGCTCGAAGTAGGTATTTATAATTATTGTATGGCCTTGTATGGAGGGATGACCGAAAATCAGAAATTGGTTTATCATAATTAGTGGGGAATTTCTTTGAAAAATTAAAAAAAATTGAAGAGAGTAATTAGTGAGTAACTTGCCTGATTATTTCCCAGTAAATCAGTAGTATTTATACTATATTCGAACTAAAGATCTACCTACCCCTAAAATATACCGATTGCAATTGAACCGTTTTAAAAAAACTCTATTAACATTCTCTTCGCAGAAAAATAAGAATTTTACCAGTCATGACGAAATATACATATTTTGTCAACAAAATAACTTAGCCTTGTACGCTCCATTTTGGAATATGTTGATAGGAATTTTCCATCTTATGTATCTTATTATACAACTTCACGCCGTCTCGTTATTGAAAATGTTATTACTGAAAATTGTTTATATCTCACCCAAATAAACCGGAAGGCTACCATCATCGGTTCAAGCAGAACGTATTAAGTACTTCTCAAGTTACACAATTGGCCGCTGACCATCATTAAGAAGTCGCGGTATTTCTAACAAATCTATACAATTTAAATCGAATTCCTTTTAACTTTTGAGATTATTCCTATTGCATATACAATATGTACCTGATAGATGGTGTATTTGATATGCGCCGGGACATGTCGCCGACGCAGGTGCTCCGCCTGCCGTGAACTCGCATTATAGATGCTGATGCTGAGGTTAGGCTGTGCCACCAAAATTATCGATACTCGATAAAATCCAGCGGCTGGAAGGTTTTACATTTTTAAACCACAAAACTGAAAATGAAAATGATTTATTCAATTTAGGCACTGGTAAGGTACTTATGAACTTCAAAGAATTGACTGCCGAGTCGGAAACTTCTGAAAAGAACCGACAAGAAACTCTAAATATGATGCACTCACGAATGGCATTAAAAAAAATTCAAAAATTAGAAAGTTCAGTAGATCCTAATTGTATTTACCAAAGCAGCATGAAATATAAATAGAAATAATATTTATTCACATGAAATATGGTACAAAGGGTAGGTGTTATTAAAGGTTACAAGTATCACATATTTCACCCAATTTTAGGGCATGTAAATATTAACTTAATTATCTAATTAAGTACTGCAGTTAAATTTTAACCACATATTAAACATATCAGCATTTATTTTTCATTATATACATCATTCTTTATTGCACACTTCAAAATATATTACGTAATTAAGTACTAGAATTTATAATTATTTTTCTGAATGTTCACATATATATACATATTATATCTGCACGAGATCGTCCATAAAATCATGTATTGTGTAAAAACATTTTTTAACTAGCCATTTAAACAATGTACTTCTAAATGTATTTGGGGGTATGATATATTATTTCTCAACTTGTTACACAACAGCGACATGGATAAAGGCGATATTGCCTTACTCCTTACGACTTGTGTGAGTGTCATTTTTAACTAATTACTCCTAGTTTCCTTACTATTTAAACGATTTATATTTAAACTGTGCCATGTGGTTCATACATAAAACATACAACCTGGTTGATCTGGTTGAAGCTAAACCCTTCTCACATAAGAAAGTAACTTGACGTTTTCTCATAAAAAAAAAGTTGAAACAATAAGAAAGGAAAAAAAAAACGAACCGGTGTCATTTGTATTCGAACCCGGGTATAGACTAATTTCGTTCTCACCCAAAAGGCTGGTAGCCTCTCGTCTGAGCTGTCATAACCTGAAGTCGGCTAAATTTACCTTCCTATTGTTATGATATTGTAGCAATTTTTCATGGTTAAAACGATGTTTTTGAAGATTTTTTTCTGAAGATCAATTATTTGCTCCTGAAACCGCCTACACACAAAATTTTATGAAAATCTTTGGAGCCGTTTCCGAGATTCAGATTCTATCAAATAATTGATCGTTTACCTTATAAGATAAAATATGTAAATGAAGTTCATGCATGATTCTTCATTAAGTTTTATATCGCGTATTTTAGTTTGTGAACTAGATTTAATATAGTTTTTGAACGCACGCCTAGATGTCATTAGTGTCATTGCTGTCAATACTATAGTTTGTCTCTAAGAACACGCGGTGCCATACTTGTTTAGTTTTTAACATAAGTAATTAATAAAAGTAGGAATAAATAAATAGCTTTAAATGTTGTTTCTTTCACAGGTTTGTAACATTTATAATAATTACTTTGATGGAACTACAGTGTCATGTAATTTATGGTTATTATAATAAAACATTTCTTTCACAGAGAAACGCAATTAAGTTTTTTATTCCTATACAATCATTGGTAGTGTGTTAATACACATTATAAATATAGTAATCATACCGACAGTGACCCATCCCTAGCCATTAGTATTCGTCCGGGGATGCACGTGTCCAGCGAGCTCGGCCATGGGCGCGTGACGAACACCACACTTGCATATGACGTGCATGCATATTGCATATGACATGCATATTGCACGTATATTGCATCATCCTTGCTTGTTGCTACACAGGTGGGCAAGGACTGCCTCGTTGGTCTTTTTGCCGCAAACGCTACACAAACACGAGGTCATAGGACATAGGACTTGGCGAAATGTAGGTGCATTCTAAACCTCTGCCTACCGACTGATTACCAACAGGCACTCAGGCCTACGCTTGCTTAGTGAGGGACGAAACTTTTTCTGAACAAGGTTTTCACTACTATAAAGACGGGAGACCAACATACCATTTTTGTTTTCGTTCGTCGATAACGGTCTATCATGAATAAAAATATATTATCAATTATTAAATCCCCGTGCTTTGGAGTTCGTGTGTTTCTGCTTGTTTGTTTGAATGAGCGACCCATTAAATTTTATTCCGCTACAACGTCGATACGTCATATTCAAAAAAGTTTTTTCAAGCAAATTTGCGGGCAACAGCTAGCTTTGATGTAAACTTCAAACATCACTGTATGTGCGGTATTCAATCATCATTAGCATTATAAATCGGAGCGAGGAGTATGCGTTGTGGGATCATTTCCATGGCCCAAAGGGGTGCAACACCCCAATTTACAAGTACTTCGAGAGGGTCGCTTTAGGGCTCAGTCAATATTGTCACTTAACGCAGGGCTGTCTAACAATGTTATCAATATCATTTTCTTACTTTAGGAGCTCGTGGCACAGTTGCTATTGCGCATATCATTCGATCAGTGAAGTTAAGCAACCCTAGCCCTAGCCAGTAATTGGATGGGTGACCGCCCGAGTTCCCTCCGTGCCTCGGAGAGCACGTTAAGCCGTCGGTCCCGGTTGCCAATTTATCATCTTTGGCAAGGTGACCAGCCACATCGGGTTGAATCAAGTGCCGACCCCAACAATGTATGGGATAAGACAGATGATGATTATTTTCTTACTTGCTTTGCGATACATATACAACAATAATATAGCCTATAGCTTGACCTACAGCCATGGTGGTCTTGAGGTTTGAGCAGTCGCCTGCTACGCAAGCGACGCAAGTTCGAATCCCAACGCGGCCTGTACCAATAAGTTTTTCTAAAAACTTATGTGCAGTGATTCACACCACGTGCTTTACGGTGAAGGAAAACATCGTGAGGAAACCTGCATATTTCTGAGAAGTAATTCAATGACGTATGTAAAATTTAAAGAGGTCTGTATAGTGCCTGAGACGGCGATGGACTCACCCTCTGTCACGATGGCACTTAATCATATTCGGTTAAACGGTGTTGTTGTCACGGTACCTCTGCTTACCCCTTCGGGGACCCTTCTGGGATGGCGTGGGCATATTTATATGTAGTTTGACCTAGTGATAATTATATTAGTTAAATGGTAAAAGTGCGCTCACCATTCCTGAAGGGTGGCCGAGGGGTAAGCAGAGGTGCTGCCACTTTTCACCGAAGATTTATTAGTAACGTGACAGATGGTGATTCCTTCGCCGTATCAGGAAATATAGTATTTGAATTACTTCTCAGACATATTAAGGTTTCGAAAAAATACCAAAAAAATATATACAGGAATCCTTATTATCTGTTGTTTAAAAAGATTTGGTAAAATCAGTGCGCGCCAGCCCTGTCCAGGATAATTCTTGTGCAATCAATCAGGAGGCGTGTCTGGAGACCGAGTGTCTCGTGGATCCATCACCGGGATCACCGCCTGTGCTTGGATACTATTGGATTTACAATTTATTGTTTTCCTCCAGCTATTGCTGGATATATTATTCAGATTTATGTTCGTTAGACGGAAGGCAGAAAAAAACCTGAATGAGATGCAGCCACAATAATTACATGTCATTAAGTAGCCTAACTAATGTATATAGAAATAATAATAGTGCCTCTCCAATTACTGTGCCCTAACGGGGTTGTTAGTTATAAGTTATACCTAAGCATTATAATTAAGTTTATATATCTATGTGTGTAAATGTAACCAACTTGTGCAATAAATATATGATTACATACATACATACATATGCTCACGCCTGTATCCCATGGGGGTAGGCAGAGACCACTGTTTGCCACATGCTACGATCCTTACATACTTCTTTCGCTTCATTCACATTCATGCATCTCTTCATACACTTTCTTCGGTTCGGTTACGAGTGCTCCGAATTTGACCTTTCTGAAAAATACTATTAATTTGGTCATAGTAGTTCTTCCTTGGACGCCCTCTACCGAAACTTCCGGTCACATTTGCTCTATAAATTTCTTTCGTTAATCGCCTTTCACTCATCCTTTCGATATGTCCAAACCATCTCAACATACTTTTTTCAATTCTGGTCACCACATCATTCTTCAACTTGCAACTGTCTCTTATCACACTATTTTTCATACGATCTACAATGGTGACCCCACACATACTTCGTAACGACCGCATTTCCACTGCATTCACTCTACTTTCATGTTTCCAACATTCACTTCCATACATCAGAATAGGTACTAGCACCCCGTTATGAATGGCCAGGCGTATATGATTATGAATAACTTATTTGACTTCTAGCTGTTTGGCTACCAGCTTAGACTGAAAATAAGTAGTATATTATACAGAATATATATATGCTCACGCTATCCCAGAAGAGTCCCCGAAGGGGTAAGCAGAAGTGTTGTAACATCAACACCCACATTTCACTAAATATGATTAAGTGCCAACGTGACAGAGGGTGAGTCTATCGCCGTCTCAGGCACTATAAATACGTCTTTGAATTACTTCTCAGACATATGCAGGTTTCCTCACGATGTTTTCCTTCGCCGTAAAGCACATGGTGTGAAATCACTTTACATACGTTTTTAGAAAACTCATTGGTACAGGCCCCGCTGGGATTCGAACTTGCTTCGCTTTCGTAGCAGGTGACTGCTCTAACCCCGAGGTCACCACGGCTCTTATACAGAATTTACAGAATACTTTTTACCATTATTCTACGAACTACTTACCTATCATACTTTTTACCTATCTTCACGGTTGATTTACATAAAAATGATGAAATTAGCTGATCTCCTACCGAATCTCAGTCACGGCTAATCTCAACGGGGATTAGCTATCCGCGCAGGAATACTTATAGTGTACAAGTGTTATTTTCGACACGACCCGGGAATCAAACCCTGGACCTCGTTATCGTTAGGCGAACTTAGTAACTCAGATGAACTTCGTAAATAATTAGCTGTGTAGATTTTGTTTCAACCTTTATTTCGCGGCACCCAGTTTTTTATTTATTTACCTAGGCTTAGGTAAAGTTACATCAAGCTATCAGTCAGTGACCAAGAGAAATAGGGATTCATATTTATTAATATATATACACACATAGGATCGAGGATATGTAATGTTATTTTTGTCTTGTAAAAAAATTCCTGAGGGATGTTGAAACAGCAGAAATAACCACCTCGACTCTACATGTTACATTGAAACAAACCGCTTATAACCAGCCGTCACCTGCTAGAGCCGGTGTCTCACGTGGCTGGTTCCTTGCTCCCGCTTATATTTGCAAATGAGCCGCATCACAATCGCTCCAGCTTCACTGTATAAACATAAAATGAAAGATAACCGAAGGTCGGCTTCCTACATTAGTCGGGTACACACACGCTGTTTATAATTCTAGATCAAGTCCTTATTCCAGCCGTATTAGAAGAATAATGAAGTAAAAAAAATGTTTAGTTTAAGTGATACTTGGAATACTTATTGAAGGACAATTTTTAAGCTAACTAAGGTAAATGTATTACTGTGCCGAATGCGGATTAAATGTATGAATAATCTGCATGGTAAGTCCACTAATACCTCGCTCGCTTACTGCACTCAACGCTCTCCTGGAGTCTTACCCTACTGTGGATGTGTTTGATGACAGATGGAACAAGCTATAATATTGTTAGAGTGCATAGTGTTCTGCGAGAAAGGATGAATATTTTTTTTCAAATTATTAAATAAATAAATGACCGCCAATAAATAGGACCTCTCATACTCTCTCTCGCTTGTGGTCCACTCAGATCCAGCTCCCTAGCTCATCCCCCAGCAACGCCCTAAGCCGAGGTCCGAGCCCCGCACCGGGGTGCCCATAGTTGTGTTGCTTAGTTTTTAAGTTAAAGCTCAGCTGGAGGCCCTTGGGTCTCGCCCTTTAGTCCGGTTAAGCAGTGGAGGTAACTCCCCCCTACCAACTACGAGAGACAATATCCAAAAAAAAAAAACTCGTTTGGAGTGCTTCAAATAGGCACGCTATGTATGTATATTTTTAATGACATTAAATGTGCAGTAGGCATTTGATGGGTCTGTCCGTCCGTATGGCGCTAGCTGAAAACTTTTTAACTGAATATGCACTTTTATTGGCTGAGTGTTCATAGCTCGTGACGGCACCTGCATAGCCAGTCGAATTTGTATAGAAGGTGAGTGGGGCAGACCTTCAGTATGTATTATGGCGTAACCATCATCAGATAATCCGCACTCAATAATGCATGAGTCGCAATGAGCAATCTGTCTGAATACATTTTTCATTGGCCGGTGTTGTGTCAAGCTATTTATTATCATAAATCACAAGTCAACAGTTTTTCTGATGTCGTTGTGAAAATGTCATTTAAATTTGTGAAAAGTCTAGATCGCTTGAGGTGACACCTGATTTGATTTCAATGTGGCTTCTTAGATAAAAATCATTGTACATAGTTCTATTACATACATACATACATATGCACACGCCTGTAATCCCCGAAGGGGTAGGCAGAGGTGTTGTAATAACAACACCCACATTTCATTGAAGATGATTAAGTGCCAACGTGACAGATGGTGAGTCCATCACCGTACATACGTCATTGAATTACTCCTCACGATGTTTTCCTTCACCGCAAACAACGTGGTGTGAAATCACTGTACGTAAGTTTTTTGGAAGAACTCATTGGTACAGGCCCCGCTGGGATTTGAACTTGCGTCGCTTGCGTAGCAGACGACTGCTCAACCAGAGCCACCGCGGCTTTTCTTCTTCTCCTTATAACATCAAAGAAATTACATTGAAGTGTCTGTTTGTACATCCTTATTAACAGCTTTTCACTAAATGCACATGAATATATGCGGTACATAGATACATATAAAAATCACTTTTTAAAATGTTTCTGTCTGTTTGTTCCTGCTAATTTGTGAAACGACTAGACCGATTTTAATTGGACAGATAGCTGATGTTTTCTTCTTCTTAGTCGTAACCTCATGACTGAGGGACGTGATCATGGCGCGACGTCTGCATTAACATTGCTTTCCAAGCCTCTCTATTTAGTGCCATCTGGATGGTAGCCTGAAGAGTAGTCCTCGTTGCAGCCTGGGTCGCATCCGTCCATCGTGTTGGCGAACGACCCCTGCTCCTCTTGCCCTCGACCTGTCCCGTAATTATCAGCCTTTCTAGGCTGTCTGGATCGCGTCGTGCTGTAAGATTTGTCACAATGAACCCGAAGAACTTGATGACTCTTTGTAGACACGTTGTTGATAGCCTCGTTGTAATGTTGAGCTGCCTGAGGATTGACTCATTTGTCCTGATGCTAAAAGCTTTAAGCTGATGTTAAAAAGAGTAAATTACGCAAATTTGATTTAAATAAATGGTTCTTCGCGTAGTGAAGGAACGCTCACAATTCACGCAGCATTTTTATATTCTTTAGATTATTGTTATTCAATTAAGGTATACATATTCCAACATAACTGTAAATCTCGCCATTACATAACAACATTACCTTCTCTGTAATTCAGTGTAACCGCAGCCGTCTGCGTTTCTGGGTGCTCACACCTGATTTGTTATCGTAACTCTGAAAACACGAAATAAATACTCCGCATTTCTCGCTAAAAGGCCCGTAATTTATAAACTAACAGATATTTGTATAAGCACTCATTATTTTTAATCCCAACTTGTGAAAGTCATCTATTTTCATGTGACTGGTGTGTTTATGCCAAAACTATAACTGAATTATTTTGGTATATCAACAACAGATTATGAAATGGATGATATTTGTTTTTGAATGTAATTTCCGATTGCGTGGCTGTCAAGATGTTTCTAGAAATATATTATCTGCGTAATGTAAATAATTTCCTGGTTGCCCAGGATGCGAATCCACTTGCAAATAAAAAATCTTATAGCTAAAGGGATAAAGTCATTGAGAAATAATTTTCAGAATCGCCTAAAAATTTCTAGGGATTATTTATGAGTAGAAAGTGTTGTATTATAAAACAACCGTGAAGGTAAAATAAGCAAAGAAAAATAATCTCAAATGCTGTTTCAAAACCCTAGGCTTATTTTCTGATGTTTTTCTTTCATCTGTTCTGTCCGCAGACTAGATTAGTAAACGGTTAATGGTAATAGACTCGTCCCCTATTACTTAAACATGACTGGCGAAATGTGGGTGTACTATTAGTACCCCTTCAGGGAATACAGGCGTGGGAATGTATATGTCATTACGTTCGACAAATACTATACTATGTTCTTTACACGTGCTGTATTACGATATAAGAGACACACGTGTATTGGATGTCTATTTTATTTTATTTATTCTTTATTTCATTTTATTATGAAATAGGAGCCGTGGTGGCCTTGGGGTTAGTGCAGTCGCCTGCTACGCAAGCGACGCAAGTTCGAATCTCAGCGGGGCCTGTACCAATGAGTTTTTCTAAAAAACTTATGTACAGAGATTTCACACCACGTGCTTTACGGTGAAGGAAAACATCGTGAGGAAACCTGCATATTTCTGAGAAGTAATTCAAAGACGTATGTAAAGTGTCTAAGACGGCGATGGACTCACCATCTGTCACGTTGGCACTTAATCATCTTCGGTGAAAAGTGGGTGTTGTGATTACAACACCTCTGCCTACCCCTTCGGGGAATACAGGCGTGAGCATATGTATGTATGTAAAATTTATATAATAATAAACAATATCACAATAGGCAAAACACGTCTGTCTAAATGTATTATTTAGCTGTGTGTGCTAATTTTGGAGACTATAATAATGTCATTAAATTATATATAGGAGACAGCATCTTCATATAATTGATTGTACATGGTTGGCCGAGCCACACTCGGTTTCATTTTTCACAAAAAACTAAATATTTCCCACAAAAGAACAAATTTTTACGTTTCCTGTTAAAAAAAAATTAAAAAAAACGGATTATACCAGACCGGTGCGACTTGACTCTTGACTCGAACCGGCGTATAGTCTAATTTCGTTATCACCCGATAGGCTGGAAGCCTCCCGTCTGAGCCACCGTAACTTGACAGATTTCGGCCAAATATACCTTCGTATTGTATTGATATTGTAGCAATTTTTCATTGCCTGAAACCATGGTCAAAACGATGTTTTCTGAAGATGAATCCTGGCTAGATCAATTTTTTGCCCCTGAAACTACACACAAGATTTTATGAAAATGTTGGAGCCGTTTCCAAGATTCAGATTCTATGAGGTAGACAGAGGTGTTGTAATAACTACACCCACTTTTCACCGAAGATGATTAAGTGCCAACGTGACATATTGTGAGTCCATCGCCGTCTCAGACACTTTACATACGTCATTGAATTACTTCTCAGAAATATGCAGGTTTCCTCACGATGTTTTCCTTCACCGTAAAGCACGTGGTGTGAAATCACTGTACATCAGTTTTTTAGAAAAACTAATTGGTACAGGCCACCACGGCTCTCAGATTGTATATACAAGAATTGCTCGTTACAAGGTATAAGATGTACTCTTACCTACCTGCTTCATTGCATTTCCTAAGATCCAACAGGATGTAACAAAACAATTATGAATATAAATAAATAAATACTTATAATATTTATCCAATTCTAATTGCGAAGAATTAAACAACATTAAGCTTATTCTGGAGTTAAGTTAACGGCACGGAAACAATTTAAGTGGAATAAACAAAGACGATTGATTCGTTAACTCAACAAACAAGCGGACCACACGAAGAACTTTCATCTATACATCTATACAGACAAATTTAATTGAAGTGTTTGTTTGTAATTTCAAAATAACAGCTTTTTACTAAAAGCATATGGAAGAATATACGGTACTGACATAAATAAAAATAATTAGATTTTTTTCTCCGACAGACCGATTTCAACGGGACTTTCACTGGCAGAAAGCTAATATTACAAGGAGTAACTAAAGCTACGTTCGTTTAAAAAAACATTAAGGTGAAGCGGGCCACCAATGTAAGTAAAACCGAGGGGCACAGTTAGTTGTAAGTAAAAAACACGTTAAGAAACTATTAATCGGGTATTAACTGATCGTAAATATAGGAGCTTGATGTTAAATTTAGACGTTGGACGGCGATGGACGCGAAACAGCACGCTGGCACCCAGCCACCGAATACTGGCTAATAACATGCAAAATTATATTACTTCTTTTGCTTACGTTATTAGCTAACTTGTTATTAGCTAACTTGTTATTGAGCGGTTTTGTTATATTGCTTTACTAGCTTTTGCCCGCGGCTTCGCGTTAAGAAGTTTATTAATTAGGTATAAGAAAAGCGCCGTGGTGAGAGAGCCGTGGTGCCTCGGGGTTAGAGCAGTCGCCTGCTACGCAAGAATCCCAGCGGGGCCATTACCAATGAGTCTTTCTAAAAAACTTATGTACATGATTTCACACCAGGTGCTTTACGGTGAAGGAATACATCGTGAGGAAGCCTGCCTATTTCTGAGAAGTAATTCAAAGACGTATGTATTGTGTCTGAGACGGCGATGGACTCACCATCTGTCACGTTGGCACTTAATCAAATTCGGTGAAAAGTGGGTGTTGTGATAACAACACCTATGCCTACCCCTTCGGGGAATACAGGCGTGAGCATATTCGTGAGCGGATTCGAACTTGCGTCACTTGCGTTGCAGGCGAATACTCAAACCCCAAGGCCACCACGGCTCTTTTTTACACTGAATAGTTATATATAGCCTGCATCTCAAAATCCTTTCTTAGAAAATGCCTACGATATAGTAGCTTCTTGCATGCAAATTCTCAGCCCGATCGGTTTAAAATTGACAAAGTTTAATCTCCTATTTTATCCCCTTGGGGGTAGAATTAATCAAACTCCTTTCTTAGCGGATGCCTACGTCATAACATCTACCTGCATGCCAAATTTCAGCCCGATCCGTCCAGTGGTTTGAGCTGTGCGTTGATAGATCACTATGTTAGTCAGTCAGTCATCTTTGAGTTATATATATTTAGATAGAAGATAGATTAGCGGACCTCACATTAGACCTGGGCTTTGAAGGCAATTGTGAAATTACTGTTTTACTCATTGATACAGACCCCGCTGGGATTCGAACTTGCGTCGCTTGCGTACGTAAGCGACGGCTCCTCGGCTTCCAATTTCTGTGGTAAAAATAATATTCACACCCTTAATAAAATAAAAATGCATTATGTACGGTGTTTCAGGAAGTGGTTCCCAAGGGGCTGATAAGACACGGCGTGACACTTGCCGTGCCATTGTTAATTTGGGAAGTGATGGAGGGTGGCCACCAACAATTTCTTCCTTCTGTTTGTAAGGAAGATACGACTTTTATTTCATACTAGCGACCGTTACTCAGTTTAGAGTATGTGGATAAAATATAGCCTGTGTTAATCAGTGTTAATGCAGCATTCAAATTTAAATTTGGAGGAGCTCGTGGCACAGTTGCTATTGCTATGGATGGGCGACCGCCCGAGTTCCCTCCGTGCCCCGGAGAGCACGTTAAGCCGTCGGTCCCGGTTGACAATTTATCATTGTTACAGGTCACTCGGAAGCCTAAAATAGTTTGATCACAGATTTTCCTCGTTAAAGGGGTTGCGAAGGTCAGATGGCAGTCGCTTCGTATAAAGATCAGGTGATCAGCCACATCAGGTTGTATCAAGTGCCGACCCCAACATTGTATGATGAGATGATTCAGTATTCAAATGGTGAAGGATTTTTTCAATTAATTTTTTTTCCGCTATTGGCCTCGCGCCACAGCGAATTAAGTCGAGTGGTGTTTGCTCGCTCGTTCTTCCATACACATAAATAAAATATGTATTTTGCTTTTATATCATTTTAGTTTACTTTACTTTTATGTCAGTGTAGGTACTTATAATTATAACATAATACATTGCAAATTATTCTTTTACATTCATATATATATTTATTTTTTCACATATAGTAACCATCACACGTACAAGTATATATACTTTTATTATATAAGTATCTTTTTATTTTTTGGCCGACGTCGTGCGCCACTCAGTGGGTCACACTGAAAATCAGCTCCGCTAGATTGAACTGGACTCCAGTTAGGTCTGCGGGTATAGTTGAGTTGTGGCCCTTTGATGACAATGTGCGGCAACACCCGATGTACTGGTGCGAACCACTTTGCACCATAAAAACACTTCTTATTTCTTTTGTGTATTCTTTTTTGTATATATTTTTTTGTATGAGTTTTATTTGTTTTGTTGCTGCTTATTGAAATCAATAAACGTTTTCTTATTATTATTATAATTAGGTCCTGAACTTTTGAACCAATTTGTTACAAACATACCTATATACAATATTTCCTCTTTATAGTATTAGTATGGAGTAGCTGTATCGGTTTTCCACAGAATTTCAAGGGTGGCCCGCGCAACCCTGTTTTTTTATATAGCGCTATTAGGCTTTTTGAAGAAATAACTAAAAGGTTAGTCGACATCACAGGAGACCGAAGAGCTGGCAGCTACCTCGGTCAAAGAATTAGTCTTGACATTCAAAGGGGGAATGCTGCCAGTATCTTCGGAACCTTGCCTACAGGAACTCCTTTTAATAATATATTTTAGTTATAGCATTATATTTTGTAAGGTTTTTAGTTACGTTAGTTCTATATATATATATATATATATATATATATATATGAGTATCCATTAGAGTTAGAGTCTTTTGAAGCAATAAATAAAGCCATAGTAGGCTAACTTATTCCTTGTAATATTAGCTATCTGCCAAAGTCCCCTTAAAATCGGTCCAGCCGTTTATTATCCGGACAAACAGAAAGACAGACATAGAAAAATAGATTTTTCTAAGTCAGTCTTTTTTTCTTACTCTCATATACATGTAGTGAAAATCTGTAATTTTGGAATTACAAACAGACACTTGGGAAATTAGACATTTTATTATTTTATTATTAAGTAACTAATAAGTAACTAAAAACTAATTACAAGTAGGAAACTTGTCCCAAATCGGTGTCTCTCGGGATCGTGCCAAGAAGGCTGGCAGCATTGCCACGTTGAATAGCAATGCTGATTCTCTGAGCGAGAAAAGCCCCAGCCCGCTTGTCACGAGAAGCTTCTACCAGACGACGTGCAACCTCTTTGAAAAGTTGATGAACAGACACTTAAATTGCATTTATCTGTATTAGGTGTGTCGTTTTTCCGTAGAATTTCTTTGGTGGCTCGCGGAACCCTAATGTTTTCTTTTAAATCATACTAGCCTATGTAGTTACTCCACATATGAAACATTAGCTATCTGCCAGTGAAAGTTCCGTTAAAATCGGTCCAGCCATTTATGAGAACAACCGGAACAAACAGACAGATAGAGAATATTTTATTAATTGGTGTTTTTGTATGAGTACTGTATATACTTTCATATACATTTAGTGGAAGGCTGTTGTTGTTGGACTTACAAACAGACTCTTAAATTGTATTTATCTGTATAGTATATTTATTATCTGTGTATATAAATGCATTTGTGTGGAATCCGTAACAAATGTGAACGCTCGGTCATTGCTATGCAAAGAAGCGCTAAAAATACGTACAGATAAATAAAGTTGACGTGTATGTTTGTAATTTCTAAATAAAAAAACTCTTCACTTAATGCATATAAAAGTAATTCACATTAAAAAAAACACTCTGTCTGTTTGTTCCGGCTAATCTCCAAAATGGATGGATTTTAACGGGCAGATAGCTAATGTTACAAGGACTTACTTACTTAGTAGTATGGGTACTTTTATTTAAAATAACATTTCTTGTCGGGTTCTTCTCAACAAAAGCTACCTTCCGAACCCGGTGGTAACATATATAATCATGTATAATGTATTTTGTGTCCTTCTGACGATGTATGACAAATGAGGCCTGGGAGCCAGGATCAGTCGGAGCAGACCTTGGTTGGTTGAATGAAATACCGTAACTTGGTATTTTGATTGATTCCACAACTACGTCAGGAAATGTGTGTGCTATATACGTTATGAAAGGAGACTTTCGACAGCGCGATCTAAAAAGATATAACGCCATCTTGTGTGAAATAGTTACACTAACTTGGTTAAGGATATTCTACGTTTAACAGACGATTTAAGAGTACTTTGTAAGAAGTCTAATCAAATAAAGATATTTTGAATTTTGAATTAGTGTTCCGCGAAATGAAATGAAGTCTACGCGGGTTCAACCGCGGGGCGCAGTTAGTATTCACAAAAATTATTACGATTCTGAAACGGAGCCAAATTTTTTTGCATGTGAATGCATCTTTATAACCAACACGTCCGATAAATCTTGAGATCGTTTTGTTTTCGTTTATAATCCGCAAAGGTGACACGTAGACTACTTTGAATTGACCTATGAATTATGTAGACAGTGTTTACCTGCTTGGATGATATCACTAAGATTATTCTCTCAAACTAATGTTACTATCTCGTAAAAGCTTACGTTCATAAAATTTTCTTTTATGTATAATATTTTAGCCGTGGTGGCCTCGGGGTTAGAGCAGTCGCCTGCTACGCAAGGGACGCAAGTTCGAATCCCAGCGGGGTCTGTACCAATGAGTTTTTCTAAAAAAACTTATGTACAGTGATTTCACACCACGTGCTTTACGGTGAAGGAAAACATCGTGAGGAAACCTGCATATTTCTGAGAAGTAATTCAAAGACGTATGTATAGTGTCTGAGACGGCGATAGACTCACCATCTGTCACGTTGGCACTTAATCATCTTCGGTGAAAAGTGGGTGTTGTGATTACAACACCTCTGCCTACCCCTTCGGGGAATACAGGCGTGAGCCGATGTATGTATGTATGTATAATATTTTATCGAGCCTTGCGGTTTGACCCGAGACTGCATCAAGCGTCTCAAAGTCCTTATTAAATCAGCTATTTTCTTCCCGTAAATCAAAACCAACAAATAGATGGTAAATTTTGTTTTATCATCTATATAGATAAATAAAATTGCAGTTTGTAATTCCAAAATAACAGCTTTTCACTAAATGCATATGAAAGTAAACGGTAATGACTTAAAAAAAATCTTAATGTTAATCTCTTTAATAATTTTTTTATCAAATTAGCCTACGTTACTTCTTGTAACATCAACTACCTGTCAGTGAAAGCCCCGTAGAAATCGGTCCAGACGTTTCAGAGTTTACCCGGAACAAACAGATTCGGAATATAGTATCTAATATCCTTCTCCTGGTTCTAAGCTACCTCCCCACCAATTTTCAGCCAAATCGGTTCAGCCGTTCTTGAGTTATAAATAGTAACTAACACGCCTTTCTTTTATATCTATATATATAGATTAGTGTAGATATTTTTACAGATAAGTATTAAACTTAAGTGCCTGCTTGAGAGAAGAAAAACCAGTACAATTTAACATATTTAAGACCTTACTTAAGACCGCAGATGATGTACATTCACGAAGTCGAAGAGACCCACACAGACTCGTATTAAATGAGATTCCAAACTCTACTAAATATAATAAAAGCTGTGTGGCTATGTGTGTCCGTGTATACAATAATTTACCTTGTTACCTTAAGGAACTTAAACAAGAATCATTTAAGTCAGAGCTGTACAAATTCTTGTATAGAAAAAATGTATACAGTGTACAGGAGTTTATGTGATGACGCCAGTCAAACATTCGCATGCTATAATATAAGTTAGCTAAACATGTATGTTCTATTATACCTCACACCACCTTTATACCATGTTTTTGGCGAATAAATTTATTATTTAAAGTATTGATATATTAGTTCACTTGTAAATTACAAAATAGCTTAACTCAGCAAACAAAACAAGTACAAATAATTATAAAGCATGCAATACATAAAATTAGTGCTGACACGACGACTGGAGCAGACTTCGTGACTCCAATGCAATCGAAATGTGTTTACACACATCGGAGCGTCACGGCCGATTGACGTGAAGAGTCAGACCATTAGTTGGGATGTTGGCGAGAATCCATGCGCGTGCGCCGGTTACATTTATACCAACACACGCACATAACGACACGTGGCGGGCTTACACGCGCTACCTCGATCGCACGAGATACAGAAATGATCCAATACCATAAACAAATACATTATTTATTTTTTAACAAGCAATAGTACGTTTTTTTCTTTTTTTTTGGGGACATCCCAAAGTATCTCTCCATGGCAGCATGAGACTAGAGTGACCTCGTCAACCAAGGTGACAGTCGTATAGTTTGGGAACCTTACGGCTATTTTTGCTGGGATATTCTGGAAGGTGGAGACAGTTAACCCTGGATCGAAAGGGGGGCACTTGGCCTGGATTGCAGTTTCATGAGATCGCCTAATAAATGAGACAAGAGTTTGAAATATCGAATAAGGGAATCTATTTCCTACAATCGACAAAATAGGATTTTATCGACTAATCGATTCTTAATATAACATGGTTGCAAAACGTGTTACGTGTGGCACTGCACTTCAGTTTTGAGAAAATCTCATTGGTGCAGGTTGTTGGGATTCGAACTTGTGTCGCTTGCGAAGCAGGCGATTTCTCGAACACCGCGCCCATCACGGCTCTAATGAAATAAGCATAGTATGAAGTAAACAAAATTGTGTCTACCGAAGGTCTTGACGTCACAGTGTGTTTACACATACGAATAGTTATAATGTCACCAAATCTGATTAATAATAAATCAAATATCATCGTCATGATAAATATTGCTAATTCAAATTTTCCAACATTAATATGATCTTCAGAATAACATAGTAGATACCTATCTCAAAAAGGTTACCTACGTTTAAGATCCCTTTTTTCAAATTAAAATTCGTTTGTGCCGTCACAAGCTATGAGCGCTGGCGTTGTATGCGCTAACATTATTTTCGCCCAAGCCTAAGACTCGTTGCGGCACCTATATTGTATTTTGATATAATAGTTAGTTCTTGTCACTATAAAAATAAAGTAATGGTTAATAATGTTTTCTATTAATATTGTATGCTCACGCCATCCTAGAAGGGTCCGCGAAGGGGTAAGTAGAGGTTTTGTAACAACAACACCTAAATATTATTAAGTGCCAAAGTGACAGACTCTATCGCCGTCTCAGGCACTATATATACGTATTTAAATTACTTCTCAGACACATATAACTTTCCTCACAATGTTTTTCTTCACCGTAAAGCACGTGGTGTGAAATTACTGCACTTAAGTTCAGAACACTCATTGGTGCAGACGGCTTGGATTCGAACTAGCGTCGCTTGCGTAGCATATCGCCGCTCAAACCCACGCGTCCATCACGGCTCTTACTAAATTATTAGTTAATCGAATTAAAACTACATTTAAAAAATCTTTAAAGTTGTTTTTGAGTTCACCAAATCACCTCCTTGCAACTAAACACATCCAAATTCCAATGAAGTGATGGGTCTGTCAAATAAATCGTATGTAATAAGCTTGTTATTTTCATAGTCCGGGAGCTGGTGTATAAGAAAATTTTCCGAAGTCGTATCGAATCAAATGCGTGCACACGCAGCCCGCGTGTTAGTTAAGGTTGGATCACATCGGCGCAGCCACGGGGATTATTTTGGTCTGTTAACCGTGCCCTTGAATTTATTATCGTCTATTCTCTTTTGAGAAACTTGTCGTAAAATGTTTGTGGAAATGTTTAATTCGGTTTAGGCCCTAGTAATGCACTTATGAATGTCGAAGAATTTACCACCGGTTCGGAAACTAGCCTCCTGAGAAGAACCGGCTAGTTAGTGTTATTGAAAGAGGTTATTTAGGTTAGTGAACATTTTTTCATCACATAATAAACATATATTGGCCACAATATGCAACACAAGTAGAAAAAAAAAATGCTCACGCCATCTCAGAAGGGTCCCCGAAGGGGTAAGCAGAGGCGTTGTAACAACATCACCTACATTTCATCGAATATGATTAAGTGCCAACGTGACAGAGGGTGAGTCCATCGCCGTCTCAGGCACTATACATACGTCTTTGAATTAATTCTCAGACAAATGCAGGTTTCCTCACGAGTTTTTCCTTCACCGTAAAGCACGTGGTGTGAATTCACTGCACATAAGTTTTTAGAAAAACTCATTGGTACAGGCCCCGCTGGGATTCGAACTTGCGTCACTTGCGTAGCAGGCGACTGTTCAAGCCCCGAGGCCATCACACCTCAAGTAGGTTAAAAAACAAGAGAGTTGTGCAAAAATTGGACTCCACACTGTGCACCAAAAATTGGTGCAAAGTGATTTGCTGCACCAATACAATATCTTGTCGTCACTACGTGGAAAAAAATTGTAAGATTTTCAAATGGTCTCCTATTTAATGTAACATATCCATTTAAGTTATGAGCAGCAATTTCTGTTAGTTTTTTTTTCTTTGTTTTCCTTTTTTATTTCAGTTTTGCTCCATGGTAACTAAGTCTTTACCCAAATGCGAGCACACGCGTATCACAATTTATGTGTTTACACCAACGCTTGATGTAATACGGAACGTTGCCGGCTCCTAGACACTAATCTTCGTACGGAATGCGTTGGACGTGTTTTACAGTCGATTTGAAAACCTCCCTAGTGAGCCGTGATGGCCGTGGGGTTCGACTCCCAGTGGAACCTGTATGAGTTATTTTATAAACGTATGTGCATTGATTTCACACCACGAGCTTTACGGTGAAGGAAGACGTATGTATAGTGCCTGAAACGGCGTTAGCATTATTCATATTCGGTGAAATGCTTCCCTGAAATGAAACTTACCCCTTCGGGGACCCTTCTGTGATGGCGTGAGGATATTTTTTTTATTAAAAACCTCCTTTTTCTGAAGTCGGTCAAAAAGTTTGTAATTGATTCTATCTATCTCTCTTATACAGTATTTACCAAAAATCTTAATACGGAACGTAAATAAAATGGTTATGTTCTTGTAATGTAATTTTTTTTATAATACACTAGCCGTTTCTCGCGGTTATACCCTCTTAGGATTAACAATAAAAACTATGATAACAATAAATAAAATTGAAGTGTCTGTTTGTAATTCCAAAATAACAGCTTTTCACTAAATGTATATGAAAGTATACACGACTGACTAACTGACATAGAAAACCAATTTTTAAATTATTTCTCTGTCTGTCTGTCTGTCTATTTGTTCCGGCTAATATTACATAATATTACAAGGAGTAACTTAGGCTACTTTTATTTATAAAAAAAACATTAGGGTCACCCATGAAATTAACTCACACCTATTAATTAATAAACTTAATATTTTCTTATTTCGTTTGAAAACTGAAGTGAAACTGTAATTACGAGTAATAGTCGACCATTATTGATGGCACTCCTTGCCTATGATTATACATAGTAAGCGGTTACCCTAGAATATGGACTCTTGCATAATTTGTTCTATCATGTTATATTCCAGTTCGCTGGCTTTGTCGTTTTTAATTAAATTCAGGGAAAAGTAAAGACAAAATATTCCGGCGCCAGCTTGTAATGTAGATTTGGAGAGGGATGCCCCATCACGCGCGCGTAATTTTTAAATAAAGTAAAATATATATTTTTCTTTTTCTCGCTTCTAATTAAAAGTATATTACTTTTGTTTCCTGTAGCAAAACATTTTTGTGCGGTGCTGAAAATGTTTGAAGGACGGAAAATCACGAAAACAAGGGCTGTCGATCACTGTTGCAGAGCTGAGCTGTGCCAAGCCAGCTTATCTAAGTAAAGTAAGACTTAACTAGAAATATGTTTCATGCACGTCAAGAACTATGAACAAAAAACTGCGGGGCAGACGTTTTTTATTTAAAAGATATTGAGAAGAATCTAGCAAGAAAAACAGAACTTTTTTTTTTACACTATTGACAAATAAATCACATCCTACTTTAATAAATATGCTCACGCCATCCCAGAAGGGTCCCCGAAGTGGTAAGCAGAGGTGTTGTAACAACAACACCCACATTTCACCGAATATGATTAAGTTGCCAACGTGACAGAGGGTGAGTCCATCGCCGTCTCAGGCACTATACATACGTCTTCGAATTACTTCTCAGATTAGCAGGTTTCCTCACGATGTTTTCCATCACCGTAAAGCACGTGGTGTGAAACAACTGCAAGTTTATAGAGAAACTTATTGGTACAGGCTCCGCTGGGATTCGAACTTGTGTCGCTTGCATTAACATTAGCTTAGCAGGCGACTGCTCTTACCCCAATGCCACCACGGCTCACTATCCTACTTAAACTGAAAATGAATTCAGTTGAGGCCCTGGTAAGGCACTTATAAATGTCGAAGAATTTACCACCAAGGGCCTTACCCTGATCTCTTATTGCCATGATACTTTAACTCTCATTATGAGACAGATGGACGTGTATACATCTGTCACTGTCACACAGCTGAACGATCATTGCAATAAGAGCTCTTGGTTGGGCCCCAGTTCGGAATATTGCATAATATACGCCAGTCACGTGTTTTACCGACATTTTTCAAATCATCAAATTTAACCTACATTATTATAAAAGAGTCAATTTTAACTTCTTTTTGATTGACAACCCTGACGCTCAATGGAGCAAACATTATTATTTCAAAATATAGGCCTAGATTCTTTAGTGTTTGTAGAGCTTATATTAAGAGTTATTCCGATCTGATCCCCTCATCTGGTCCACTCTTGATTATTCTTATGTTTTAATACAGTTATGATCCATTTTATATTTTGTCAATTAGGTCAGATCCACCTTCCTCTTACTCAAAATACTACCCCAATGTTTAATTCAGGAACATGAAGCAATTTTCCAGAATACGGGATACAAAATATAATCCCGTCCGGCCTACTTCCTGTACCTGTAATATATTATAGGTGTCCCAATAAGTTAGCCGCTGACAATACGAGACAAATAACCGTGTTTTCCCTCAGATAAATAAATCAGCTAATGTTTCCTGTCTACCTGACGGGATACAGTTACGAAAAATAGACGTGGTGGAAAGTCGGCTCTCAAGTTTGCGTGAGTCAATACACAGACTTACGTATGATATATATATTTTTTAATATCTTTAGTAAACACATTTCTTCATTGGTATAGTCGACGTAAAGCGCTGTTGTAGAACAATAGGTGTGCTAAATAATAAGGCTTGGGTTCGATCCCCGAGTCGGGCAAAGTGTTATAGAGTTTCCCATTTGTCTCCCAGTAGCAACCCGGAGTTTGAATAAGTGCCTGGCATTCATCAGCAGTGTTTTGTGACCACTAGATCAACGAGCCTTTTTCCGTTCTTATAAAACATACATTGATTCCATGCATATGGTCACACCTGTTCTCGTCGAAGGCGTAAGCAGAGGTGTTGTAATAACAACACCCACTTTTCACCGATGACGATTAAGTGCCAACGTGACAGATGGTGAGTCTATCGCCGTCTCAGGCACTATACATATATCTTGGAATGACTTCTCAGACATATACAGGTTTCCTCGCGGCATAACATAAGTTTCTAGAAAAACTAGCAGTGGTGGCCTTGGGGTTTGAGCTAGCAAGCGACGCAAGTTCGAATCCCAGCGGGGCCTGTACCAATGCGTTTTTCTAAAAAACTTATGTACAGTGATTTCACACCACGTCCTTTACGGTGAAGGAAAACATCGTGAGGAAACCTGAGAAGTTATTCAATGACGTATGTAAAGTGTCTGAGACAGCTATGGACTCACCATCTGTCACGTTGGCACTTAATCATCTTCGGTGAAAAGTGGGTGTTATGATCACAAAACCTCTGCCTACCCCTTCGGGGAATACAGGCGTGATCATATGTAGAATTATTACCGTATGTAAGAGTTGACTTTCTGTGACTATTTATTTTACGGTACAGTGTTTGTCAAGGGAACCCCTATCTTCCCTTCCCGGTCAGCTATTTCGCTAAAAACTGCAGGATATTGTTCGCTAAACTTTCATCCCCTTTCGACAAATATGTTGACTATATTTGGAAAATTCTCAAAAATATAAATAATACTGTTGCATTGCAATACAACATAGCCAGCCATTGCGACGATCAAAAATCTATAACTAATTATTAACTTCTATATCTATACAGATTATTAAAGTTGAAGTGTCTGTTAATATAGCTTTTCACCAAATGCATAAATCATTTCTGTCTGTCTGTTTGTGTGTTCCGGATAACCCTGAAACGGCTGGACCGATTTTCACAGGATTTTCACTAACAAATAGCTAAAGTAAGGTCTAATTTAGGGAACTATTATTTAAAAAAAAAACAATTGTGCTGCAGGCTACCCATGTAATTCATCATTCATCTTAATATATTATGGTCACGGGTAGGCAAAGGTTTACAAAACCCACTTTGCACCCAAGATGATCGAGTGCCAACATGACAAACGATCATTTCGCCGTCTCGCACTATACGTACGTATTTGAATTACTTCTCAGACACATGCATTCTTCACGATGTTTTCCTTCACCTTAAGTAAACCCATTTTGAGAATAAGAAAATAATCTGCACAACCTTTAACAATTTATTTTCTAAACGTCCCGAACGTTACCAATAAACTATGCGCTATCAAAATAACGAATAGGACACGAAAACGACATCAACTTCAACATAAATCGCTTTAGAAAAATGGTGGGTCCTGAACGCGTTGTTTTTTCACGTTAAGCTGCGTCTGCTTCCGCCGGATGTCGCGTCAATAGAGCCTATTTGTCGCCTTGAAAGGAAGTTACGTGCTACGTGCAACGGCCATTTTGTTTTGAATAGATGTCGGAATATTGTTGGTTATGACATTTATTTTTACTAATATTGCAGTCGGTCTTATGTCGTGTCATAATGGTAAGTTTTTGAAAATTAATTAGTGCAGCATGTTTATTTAGGACTAGCTTTTAATCCCGACTTCATCCGTGTTTCCACAAAATCGGCCGCAGCAGACAGACTCAATCTCAAATACAAAAATATCTTTATTTAATCAAACTTCTTACAAAGTATTTTATATCTTTAGAAGAACAAAATACACTGTACAGGATTATAAATGTTATCACCGGGTTCGGAAGGTTGCTTTTGCTGATAACCCACCAAGACACTCAACGGTCACTATTTTCAAGTTAATTCAATTACATTCAGACACCTTATTGACTCATACATTACTCGTACAATTATACATACAAAATGCTCACGCCTGTATTCCCCTAAGGGGGTAGACTTTTCACCGAACATATTTAAGTGCCAACGTGACAGATCGTAAGTCTATCGCCGTCTCACGCACTATACATGTCTTTTGAATTACTTCTCAGACATGCAGATTCCCTCGCGATGTTTTCCTTCACCGTGTTAGTAAGTTTTTCGGTCCCTTGGGACGACGACCACGGCTGGTATGATTTTTTTGAATCTATAAAATGCTCATAACTGACAGGGATGGAACAATTTTCCTATTTATAATATTAATGAAGGCAAGTTACCTGATCATAATAAAGCGTATTATTGAAATAAACGATGCAGAATAATGATGAGATGCAGTGGGTTGGAGGCTCGCGGCCGCCACCCGGCCGGAAACATCAGCCGCACAGGTAAGGAACAACTTGCGTACACACGCGGACACAATGCATACCATTTTTTTATATAAACACTAGCTGTGCCCTGCAGTTTCACCCTTGTAGACTTGATTTCGTGGGAGGCTTTATTACGCGAAAGACTAATTAAACAAAAATATCTGTTTCTCCTCGTAGCATCAGCTAAGTGCTAGTGAAAATTCCATTGAAATGGGTTCAGCCGTTTTAGATATAAGCCGGACAAACAGACTGTACCTCTGTTAGTACTACTTCTATATGCATTAAGTGAAAAGCTGTTAATTTTAAATTACAAATTGAGAACTAAAATGTATTTTTGATCTATATAAAATGTATATCTTAATATATAAAATTCTCGTGTCACAGTTTTCGTTGCCATACTCCTCCGAAACGGCTTGACCGATTTTGATGAAATTTTTTGTGCTTATCCGGTATCTTTGAGAATCGGCCAACATCTATTTTCATCATCCCCCTAAATCTTAGGGGTAGTCCACCCCAAAAAAATATATGGCAATACAACGTTTGCCGGGCACAGCTAGTAATTATATATAAAAGTAAAATTCCCGATTGAGTTATTGATCAACGCAACTAAATCGATGGTTATAGAGACATGAAATTTGATGGTTATGTTCTCTGTGAGGTCCTGTGAAAGGGTTTACCCAAATTTCCAGCCCAAACGACATGGTATAAAAGTTTGTATGCGAAATCTTATGGACTTCTTTAGTATGTCGTACCACATCAATCAATCAACCAATAAGATCAATAATAAAAACATACTATTAAAATACCCACTCAATGTATAATTAATGTTGAATCACAACCATTCACAATATAAAATAATCTTCACGCATCCATAACTTGAGTGAGGTAATCCAATTTGCAAATTCGCGTGCCTTTTTTGTATTTCTAATCAAAGTAATTAAAGTAACCTTTTTTATATGCTTTAATAATTATCCTGTCATTGTTAATTTCGCAACTTACCGTTTATATTTAAATAATTATTCTTAGATGACCCACTTACAGACCACACGGTTGGTTATTATTGCCGTAATTTAGATGACAGTATATTTTAATCAAATCTATACGATGCATTCAAAAAAGACTAGATACTCACACTTCAAAAACTTGATCCGATCCTTGATATCCTTAGGGATAGAGTTGAAGAGGCTGGCAGCATTCACAATTTTTTTTGTCGTATCGTGAAAGCGTTAGGTGCGAGATGGGATACAGTCACGTAAAGGAGGAATGTATGTATATCATACTATTCATTATACGTATATATATTTGTGTTTATATTTATGTATACATAAGCAAGTTTCAATACATTTACTATCAAGGCTGTACTAGGCTGTAACGTCTTTAATAAAAAAAATCGGTTATTTAACACTTCCTAGCTCGATTGTACAACAAAAAACCCAACATTTTCGGTCCGGCAGAGACCGGACCCTCAGTATCTTGGGACGAATTTACATTCTTCACTGTTGAAGGAAAATATCTTGCGAAAAATATATTTTATATTTCTCCTTTGCGGCTTAACTAGCCCGGAGTCCGGACCGCAGCTCGCATTATATTTGCGGCGACTTGAATGGAGAGATTTCGTATCTATACCATTTACTTTTTTTTGTATAAAATACATACATATATACTGACGGCTGTATTTACTGAAGTACCCTCTCGGCATAACTTAGTTCTATATAATAGGGGGCGAGTCTATTACCATTGACCACACAGTACACTGGAAAATTACTTATGGAGAAACTATAGTATAGAATGTGTTACAAAGGTCGTGACTACGCCTTCAAAACTGTCCGTCTATGTTATGGCAGCCTATGGACCAAGGAAGGCATGTGTTTATGTAATGATTTCAGCAGGCATCTCAAATAAAGGTTGTGCAAATTAATATAAAAGTTAGGTAAGTTTCATGGTGGCTTTGAGGTTTGAGCAGTCGCCTGCTACGCAAGCGACGCAAGTTCGAATCCCAGCGGGGCCTGTAAAATTGAGTTTTTCTAAAAAACTTATGTACAGTGATTTCACACCACGTGCTTTACGGTGAAGGAAAACATCGTGAGGAAACCTGCATATTTCTGAGAAGTAATTCAATGTATCTAAAGTGTCTGAGACGACGATGGACTCACCATCTGTCACGTTGGCACTTAATCATCTTCAGTTAAAAATGGGTGTTGTGATGACAACACTTCTGCCTACCCCTTCGGGGAACACAGGCGTGAGCATATGTATGTATGCATGCAAGTTTCATCACCGAGGAAAATCGTTGAGTGTGGTGGAAGATGTGTTGATCCACCATCTTAGAAATTCAACCACAACGCACCTTCGAAAGAGTATCAACATTTGTAGGACGCTAATACGCAACGACATTCGTCATCATTGAAATATGTCAAACTTTATTACATAGAGTGCTTGATAATAACTGGATGGCGCGTAGGGAATTCAGTGTCAAGCAAATACAAATAAAATTAGTTATAACAAAAATATACAATGCTTTATAACATTTTATATTTTTTCTATGTACCCATAGCCATGGACTACCGCAAATAAACTCTTGATTCTATTAAATATATTCAGTATTATATTTTTTGTTATATGAGAAGAGCAATAACGGCCTTGGTGTTTGAGCAGTCGCCTGCTACACAAGCGACGCAAGTTCGAACTCCAGCACAAAAGAGTTTTTGTAACTACGTGCTTTTTTGTGAAGGAATACATCGCGAGGAAACCTGCAAATGTCTGAGAAGTAATTCAAAGACGTATGTATAGCGCCTGAGACGGCGATAGACTCACCAACGTAATTTGGTACATAGTCATGTTCGTTGAAAAGTGGGTGTTGTTGTTACTATAACAATACTTCTGCATACCCCTTCGGGGAATACAGGCGTAAGCATAAGTTATGTATAATTTTGTAGTGTGTGGAACCCGTCAATATTATCCACACGTCTCCCGTGACCTATGGTTTATTATTCACAAACCTTGAGTACAAAAAGATCTAGGTCAGAATAATAATCAGAAAAAACACACACGTCCACTCTTTGTTCTATATCGGTTAATTGTAAACAATTCACTATAATAATGATTTAGTGTGCTCTTGGCACATCAACGCAGCTGTTTTTTCTAAAAGGATACATTTCACAATTACTCGGACGGTTCCAATCTGTGTATTAACACTATCTGTGCTCAAGGTTTCACCGGCATAGAACCCTCATTTATTTCTATGTAACTATGAGTTATTCTAAAAATGTATGTGCCGTGATTTTACACCACGTGCTTCCCGGTGAAGGAAAACATCGTGAGGAAACCTGCATATCGCACTCTCAAAATGATACGGTCTCAACTAAAAAATTTGCGAAAAATATTATGTTAAAATGTTTTTCTATCCGTAGTTCTTAAAAAATATTTTTTTTTCTTTGAATATTTATCGACAATGCATCATCATCATCATTAATTTAAGAGCTAGGCTCTTGTTGGTGAAGCAATCGCCAACCCTCTTTATTGTCCACCAAAACTTTAACTTCCTTGTACGACATGACGTTGACTTTTTCCTTCAGCTGTTGTATATAACTAATCCTTGGTCTCCCTCTTCTACGCCTTCCTTCTATCTTCCCTTTAATGATGTTTTTGATGAAAGCGTCATGTCGTAATAGGTGTCCAATCATCTTGCCCCTCCTGTTTTCTATTGTCCGGATTATCATTATTTCTTCTTCTACTCTTTCCAATACTTCGTCGTTTGTGACCATCTCTGTCCAACTTATACCCTCCATCCTTCTCCAGCACCACATTTCAAATGCCTGCAGCCTTTCCCTATCTCTTTGCGTGAGTGTCCACGTCTCACATCCATATAGAGCGATGCTCCATAAATATGTTTATATGAATCTTTTTCTCACCTTCTTTGCTATCTTGGATTTAAATATGTATTTATTATTATTAAATGCTTGTTTTGCCATAGCTATTCTTGTAATTATGTCTTGATCGACAATGCACAACCTAAAAATTTAAAACCTCAAAACTAACAATATAATAAATTACTGCCTAAGTAACAAATTCCAACTTAACGATCTTTGATTAAATTTTCCAAAATAAATTATATTTGAATTGAGCCCTTACCTGCCTGAGGTGCAATATGTCTGAGATGTAATCCAAAGACGTATGTATAGTGGTTGAGACGGCGATGGACTCACCAGTTGTCACGTTGGCACTTAATCATATGCAATGAAAGCCTGCTTAGCTCAATGTTTCTCCTTGTCGTCAGCTCTCTGACAGTACCTTTAAAAACGGGCCAGCTGTTTCGGAGATTAGCCGGAACAAACCAACAGAGGGATAGAGTTTTTTTTATTAACTTGTAACTAGCGGACGTCACGCTGTTTCAACCGCGTAGTTCCCGTTCCCGTGGAAGTAAGGGGATAAAATATAGCCTATGTTACTCGCTGATGATGTAGCTATCCATTTCTGAAAGAATTTTCAACATCGATCTAGTACTTTTTGAGCTAATTCGTTACAAACATACTTGCATAAAAATCTTTCCTCTTTATAATTTTAGTAGAGATTTTAAAGTTATTATATATTGGTTCATTTGACATTACAAACAGACACTTCAATATTATTTATCTGTATAGATTGGTGTGACGAGGTTTGAGTGTTTGTAATAAGTGTTTTCTATAGGCCCTTTAATTACATGTCGCTATATGTTGCGCAAATCAACCGCAATGACACGATTTCAATTATTCTTTTCTTTTTATGTAATTACATGAGAATAATTATTGCTTTGATTGAGGGGCCGAGGTGAAGAAATTTTAGTATTCTGTAGTCGTTACTTGATGTCAATGTATTTGATATACATATGCTCACGCCTGTATTCCCCGAAGGGGTAGGCCAGAGGTGTTATAATAACAACACCCAGTTATCACCGAAGATGGTTAAGTGCCAACGTGACAGATGGTGAGTCTATCGTCGCCTCAAGCACTATGCATACGTCTTTGAATTTCTACTCAGAAATATTTCATATGTCCATTAAGAAATCTCTTATAATTTCAATGAAATTTAAATAGCTATGTAGAGTGCTTAAAAATACATTTTATATTATATTTGCTCTCTGGCACAGCTCGTGGCAAAGTTGCTATTGCGCATATCATTCGATCAGCGAAGTTAACCAACCCTAAGCCTAGCTAGTAATAGGATGGGTGACCGCCCGAGTTCCCTCCGTGCCTCGGAGAGCACGTTAAACCGTCGTCCCGGTTGCCAATTTATCATCTTTGGCAATCGTTACAGGTCAGTCGGAGGCCTAAAATAGATAACTGGTTTAACCCAGATCACAGATTTTCCTCGTCAAAGGGGTTGCGAAGGTCAGATGGCAGTCGCTTCGTATAAAAATTGAGTGATCAGCCACATCGGGTTGAATCAAGTGCCGACCCCAACAATGTATGGGATAAGGCCAGGGAGATGATGATTATATTTGCTCTCTATGCTAAAAATTATCGACTAAAAAGTCAAGAGACCATATACACCCTATTACCATACCATAAATGCCCTAATCTCAGGAACTACTCCTACTACTCAAGCCACGCATTTAGTTATAAGTAGAACTACTAGATTTTTAGTTATGTTAATTTTTATCGACATTTGTGCATTGGAACTGTGTCCATGGCCTTACATTTCTTATGTGATAAATTTTGTATTTTTAAAATTGTACAATATTTTTGAAAAGACTTCTCAGTAAAAGCAACCTTGCGGTATCATGTATAATCCTGTATAATTATGTCATTCTGACGATTTGAAAGTACTTTGTAAAAAGTCTAATCGAATATAATATTTTTGACTTTGACTTCGACTTACTTGTCCTATTTGATAAATTATTTCAAAATCAAAATCAAAATATCTTTATTTGATTAGACTTCTTACAAAGTACTTTCAAATCGTCAGAAGGACACAAAATACATTATACATGATTATAAATGTTACCACCGGGTTCGGAAGGTAGCTTTTGTTGAGAAGAACCCGACAAGAAACTCAACAATTACTCTTTTAAAAAAATATATATTATACAATGTTTTTGGTAACAGTATTTATATCTCATGAATATAAAACCCATGGACACAGCACAAATGCTCAATTGTCAAATATAATAACTAAAAGATTACAAATATTTGTGAGCATGGCTCAGGTTAGATAGCCCATTTATTGAGGAATGCTATATATCATAATGAAAACGAAGTCGTGAGTTAATGTAAGCGTTAGTCCAAAGTAACAATTCCACGCGATAGAAGTGAAAATGAAAATGTAAACTAAAATATGAAATTCGAAAATTTACCACCGTAATATATCACACCGTTATAAGTCGCGAGCAGAAGCTAGTCTGTCCTAATTCTATTGATAACAATATCTAACTGCTCGTTTCCCAATAAACAAAACAACATATTACGTCTCAAACGTAAACCTTCTCTAGCTTTTCATGTATCGACCACTATATGAAGAACCACCCCGTCCTCAGTGTCCCGTTCACTTCCAACATCTCCCTAAGACCAAGATAAACTGGCTCCTAGCTGATGATAATCGCAAGGCAAACAGAAATGAATGAGAAAACAAGATATGATACAAGCAATATGTTGTAACTTTGTTAATGGAATTACAATTCATTCATGAATCGGAAAGTTTATTCACAACGTAGATGAAACATGTTACACATTACGTGCGTATTTTTTGTGTTTCTCATCGCAGAGGACGTAGCGTCTTGAACGGGAAACACCATGCTTCGATATCAAACGAGGAATACGTAAACATAAGCTTTATACCCCAACTCGCCTCTCCTAGGGCGGTCGGAGACCTTTTTCCACAAAAAAAAAAGTTCAAAAATAAATATTGGATTTATCTGTAAAGAAATTCACAATAAATGCCCGGACTTTGGAAGTTACCTATGTTTACACCCCCTGGCTCAGGGCGCACGTTGCACCGTTGGTCCTCCGCCTGATCTCTCTCCGGTCGTGTCTGATTGCCTCCCATCGGACTATGAGAGTGAGGGAATAAAGAGTGCACCTGTGTTTGCACACACTTGTGCACTATAATATCTCCTGCGCACATGACCGATCCCCGTTGAGATTAGCTGCTGTGACCGAAATTGGGTAGGAGACAATTAGGTATTAATATCGATACAGTCTTATGAGAGATGCCTGACGCAACAGCTAGTCAATTTCCATCAGTCTTTTTAATATAATTAAACAATAAGACCAACTTCATCTTTGTATTAATTAATCGATGTACACGCCACTGTATTGTTTTGGTTGATTGCTAATTACGTCGAGGTAACAGCAGAATTCGTTAACATATTTTATGGAAATTGTTACTTTGCTAGATAGTTTTTGCATGACACACATGTTTTCTTTTTAAATTCTTAAAAATGGTAAAAAAAAATACGAACACGAGGCGGGACACGAACCCACGACCTCTGCAACCAGTGCAGTTGCTCTGCCAACTGAGCTACTCGATACTACCTCATTCGTAATTTTTTTCCTTCCCTTGTTTGCGGTTTAGCGGCCGCCTTACGCCATCTGTTGGTTGGTGTATCCAAACTTGGTTGTAAGTAGGTTGCTGCTACTTTGTTATTATGTAGTAAAGGGTCATTGTCTATTAAAACATACAGTCGAATAACTTCCTCCTTTTTTTGAAGTCGGTTAAAAAGGAATGTTATGTATCGAATACGTCAAGCCAGTTTGATGCAATCTTTGGCAATCTTTAAGAGTCAGTTTGAAGTCTAACCAGAGTGGCATTAAGCGCCAACCCCAACAATGTATGGGATGAGGACAGGGAGGTGATGATGATGATGTCATATTAAAAATAGTCTCCTTTTGAATGTTATTGTCAACTAGCTGTGCCCCGTGGTTTCACCTGCGTAGATTTAGTTTCATTCTTAATATCGCGGACTGTTAATTAGGCTAAATACCATAGGCTTTCTAAATAAAAGCCTATGGTATTCCTTGAAATATCAGCTATCTGCCAGTGAAAGTCCCGTTTAAACAGACGGACAGATATTTTTTTTTTAATTAAATTGTTTATGTCAGTACCCTATATACTTTCATATTATAAATAAATCTGTCATATTTTATTAATAAGAAGCTAAAAACTAATTAGAAATAGAAAACTTGGCCCAAATCGGTGTCTCTCGGGATCGTGCCAAGAAGACTGGCAGCATTGAATGCCGATTCTCTGAGCGAGAAAAGCCCCAGCCCGCTTGTCACGAGAAGCTTCTACCAGACGACGTGCAACCTCTTTGAAAAGTTGATGAGCATCTGGACCCCAAGGCCCCAGAGTTTCAACCGCAAACGCAGAAAATATGTATCCTTGACCAATGCAAGCATATTTCCGGCACTTGAGGCACTTTCATATTAATTTAGTGAAAGATTGGATGACTGATTTTGGAAATACAAACAGACATTTCAGATTTATTTATCTGTACAGATTTATAGATTGATACACAGATGTATCACCAATGTGTAATATGTGTAAAAAATGTGGACCTAAATAGTCTCGACGGTCCGAGCCATTTTCACCACGCACAATACCGCTATGGGAAAACTTTGCCACGACGAATACGCATTATTTGCTTACACCCATTACACTTTAATTACTTTTATGTCCAAATCATTTTCATTTTTGATGGATATTACGGTGCGTTCGTGACAAGGAGCAATTATTACACCAGGAAGAGGAACAATATGAACTCTATCCGATGGACGATAAGGCTTATTTTCCTAAATATTAAGCGAAAGTCATTTTCCAACTCAATTTTTAAGATTACCTTATAATTAAATTCAGTTTGTTTGGATGACTAGCCTTGCAACGGTGGTTCGCTTTTATATTACTAGTTATGCCTCGCGGTTTTACTTGTTAGGGTTAACAATAAAAAAAAGGGTTAACTGTTATTTTTTTCATTCTGGAACATTTTCCTTTGATGCGCAATGTTCATCATCATCTCCCTGGCCTTATCCCATACATTGTTAGGGTTGGCACCCGATGTGGCTGATCATCTGATTTTTATACGAAGCTACTGCCATCTAACCGTATGTATGTTTTTATAATATTAGTTGGTTATTTCACGTGACTCCACCCTCATCGATTAATAATATTGGTCTCCTACCAAATTTCGGTTACAGCGGTTAATCTCAACGAGGATCAGACTTCTGCACTTTAATATCTCCTGCGCAGATGGCAGGAGATATTATAGTGCACTAGTGTGTGCAAACACAGGTGTACTCTTTATTCCCTCACTCTCATAGTCCCATGGGAGGCAATCAGACATGACTGGAGAGAGATCAGGCGGAGGACCAACAGTGCAACGTGCGCCCCGAGGCAGGGGGTGTAAACACCGCTAACTTCCAAACTCCGGTCATTTATTGTGAACTTCTTGACAGATAAACTCAATATCTATTATTGACCCGACGGTTCTCGTGATCGGCAGGCGAACATACTAACCACTAGACCAACGAGGCAGTTTCTCAAGATACAAGTTAACTCAAATTATTTCAGCGGCAACTAACGTACAGCCGAAGTTTTCCCTATTCGGTACAATGGATAACTTTAACAATGTTAGCGCAATAAGCTCCTAAGTAAACAATATTTGTTAGACAGTTGGCAAACCAGTTAGGCGTTCCCGAATATATTCCACATAATTACTTATTGCAAGAATAAGAGTGGCCTTGCTTCCCTGACCAACAAACTGTATCCCAACTTCCAACAACTTGGAACAATAAACGTAATTTATCACAAACATAGTGAAATACATCGCGTTGCACAAAAACGGGCCCCGACAGACCATGGAAGTTATTAACTAGGTACGGAAGTTGGTTGAAATTACAAGGTGGTGAGTCGCGTGCTCCCTGAACGTTACCGGGCTTGGAGGGGTGCACTCGAGGCCACGAAAACTGGACGCTACTTTCCCAACTGTAGTTTAAAGCTTACATAAATCAAATTAAGGTCAGTTAAATTTATAAAAAAACCAGCTGTGCTCGGAAAACATTGCATTGCTATATATTTGGGGTATGAAAAATTTATGATGGTCGATATGCACACAAAATTCCATAGAAATCGGTCTATATTATATTTACTATTCTTAACCGATTTATTGAAGAGGACTGGTCGTTGAGAGGAGTCGCGCTAGGAGGTTGTACATTTGTGAATGATTTTGAAAAAATAAAGTTATTGTTAAGTGCAAAAAAAACATTGAACTAAATGAACATTTGCTAATTATTAACTATTAACTATTTGTTTAAAATGTAATTTTGGGAAATGTACAATGTTCAACATCGATTTGCCCCCTCTTATAAGTGGTGAAAATTTGTATGAATGAAGTAGTAGTATCAAAATAGTAGATTTTTATGCATTTTTTGTTCCACATAAAAAGTTTATATTCTACACGTATATTATGCAAGCCGGCTCCTAACCGTAAAAACAAGGAAAGATACATTCGTACACAAAAGTGGCTCAGTTGGCAAAACGTTTTGCATTTTTATACGAAGCGACTGCCATCTGACCTTCGCAACCCCTTTGACGAGGAAAATCTGTGATCTAGATTAAACCAGTTGTTAGACTTATTTGGGCCACCAAATGATCTGTAACGATTGTCAGACGATAAATTGGCAACCGGGACCGACGGCTTACGAGGCAGGAAGGCAACTCGGCGGTCACCCATTCAAATTCTGGGTAGGATTAGGGTTGCTTAACTTTGCTGATCGAATGATATGCGCAATAGCACCTGTGCCACGAGCTCCTCCATACAAATTTAATAATTAATAACATGATCAGTTTTTTATCGCCATAAAAAGCGCTCCAATCATTTATTTACACTATACGCGGGTGAAAGCGCGAGGCTTAGTTAGTGTATTTATAAACTTACTTTCAAGGCCAAGGTCTCATAGCAACGGCAGTGTACTTGCAAATTAACTAGACTTTCAGCTCAGAACGGGTTTGTAATAGTATTCTTCAGACAAGCCATTGTTGGTCACTTTGCATGAATACAGCTCATTATTGCTTGGCGTAAATTGACTCCATGTTAGCATAATTGTACGTTTTTTGTATAATTTTGCCGGCGATTATGATCATTATAGGTGTTTACTATGCATAACATTAACAATGATCGTGTTGCGTAAGAGAGATTTTAATCACGTTTGATTATACGATGTCTAATTTAGCTTTTAATATGAGTGCACTAAGGTTAATTTCACAAATGCTTAAAGTACTGACTATAGTATTCTATTAAAATTGTGTTTTTGTATATATATAATTAAACTTGAATCTGCAGGCGGTGTCGCTTGCGTATAATAAAGTGCATACTTATTTCTTCCTTAACGTCTAATTTGAGTATTCATGAAATATATTTTGAAATGCATAGCAGTTTCGAAGAATACTACTTACATGTAAACTTGCAAACCTTACCTTGTTAAAACCCATTGAATTCGATGCTTAAAAATTTTCTATATTTATAGTATGTTCTTTGAGTTTATTGTATGTGTATTTGTACTGTATTTTAAAGATTAGGAAGATGTTATCTTACTTACTTAATAACAAGGAACAGTATTTAAAACTAATTACAAGTAGAACACTTGTCCCAATTCGGTGTCTCTCGGGATCGTGCCAAGAAGGCTGGCAGCAATGCCACGTTGAATAGCAATGCTGATTGTCTGAGCGAGAAAAGCCCCAGCCCGCTTGTCGCGAGTCACTTCTACCAGACGGCTTAAAAAGCTGATGAGAATCCGGACCCCAAGGCTCCAGAATTTCAAGCGCAAATGCAGAAAATATGTATCCCTGACCAATGCACATTTGTTCCAACGCAGGAATCGCTGTTTATTTTTTTAATACAACAATGTTTAATATCTAAGCAATGTTAGTTTAAACAGAGACGATAAAACAAACCACAGCCAAACACCTAAATAAAAAAATTAAATAAATTAATTCTCCCAACAAAATTGTCCCGGAGTGTAGCCGGCATGGCCACAGTAAACAATTCTTGGTATTCCGGCCACAGACAAATAGTGCCGGGACAGGAGCACATTTAACTTATAATTTACACTCGTCCACACACGTTACATAGGCCGCCCATTAGTGTACATACAATTGGGTTAGCCGCACAGGTTAACAGGCTATTTATGAAAATACTACAGTATCCGGGTTTATACATGCGCATACCTATAAATATGTTTTAGAATTTATTTACATTACTAGCTGAGGTCCGCGATTTTGCTCGCGTAGACTTGATTTGAATATATATATACATTTCGGAGCTTAGTCGGCAGAAACAGACAGACAAACAGACAGACAGATTGACATTTTTTTAAATTGTTTTCTGCATATAAGTACCGATTTAGTATATAGCTGTTAATATTAAATTATAAACAGACACTTAAATTTTATTTATCTTTATGTATAGATTAGTATAGATATTCGTATTGTTCAATCAAAAAGATAATTAATATTCCAAATAACTTGTATCACACAGTAGCAGCAAATAGTGTGACGTAACATACATTATTGCAACGTTTGGCACGTCGACTGACTGTAGTCCGAGATTATTAAGTTATAAGATACTAGAGGACGTCACGCGGTTTCATCCGCGTAGTTCTCGTTCCCTCAGGAGTACGGGAATAAAATATAGCCTATGTTACTCGCTGATAATGAAGCTATCGCTGAAAGAATTTTTCTAATCGGTCCAGTAATTTCGGAGCCTATTCAATACAAAAATACTTACAACAACAACTATTACGAAAATTACTATGGAAATTAAAATTAAAAGCATTTATTTTTAGCTTATTCCCAGACATCCATGATTTTATTACCTCCATCTCCACGGCTTGTGTGCAAATGAATTCTCACGTTATCCAAGAAAATTTATAGTCGTAAAGGTCGCAGGAATTATTATATAAAAGTTTATTATAAAAATCTATGGGCTGAGGATGTCTGGGAATAAGTAAAATTTTTTTTACATTGTTTTTTTATTAATTTTGAAAATACCTAAACGCTTATCTTGTAACTTGGGCCGCACAGTTACTTGATTACAATTTATAGCATGTTTACATCGACTTAGCGAACAATCGAGCCAATTTCGCATCCATCTACATTGCTAATGCCGTCGAACAATGGCTGCCACCATCTAACTGCACTACAATTATATTATTACACTCGCTGATTGATGGCAGTTGACTTAAACAGCTATTTAGCTATTTTGTGTTCATTTAAATTGAAATTACTTACTATCTTTTGTGTAAGTTTAAAAATAAATATGCTCACGCCATCCCCGAAGGGGTAAGGTGCAGAGGTAACAACAACTTCACCGGATTTGATTAAGGGCGAACGTGACAGATGGTGACTAAATCGCCTTCTCAGGAACTATACATACGTCTTTTGAATTACTTCTCAGACGTATGCAGGTTTCCTCACATGTTATCCTTCACCGTAAAGCACACATGCTGGGATTCGAACATGCGTCGCTTGCGTAACAGGCGACTCAAACACCGAGGCCACCACGGCTCTCTCAAAATAATAAACTCAGGAAAATCACTTCAAATTGTAGTTCATCTAAAGGCAGTAAAACAAATAGACTAATTTACATATATTTTAGTTAGTTCGTAAAATTATAGCGTGTTCCTCGATCTATAAATGACTCCTCTTCTGACAACAGACATGACACCTTTACCGTTTACAATTTTAATATGAATTAGGCGGTAGACCTTAGATACCGGTCAGACCTGTACTAGATTAGTAGAGATCGAATCCACACCTTCACTTTGAGACATTGTGGGATGTTTCAAAGTACACTTTCTCTACATTGTACTTTCCCCTACAGGGTATATATGAAAACAGGTCAAGTACGAGTCGGGCTCAAGCACGATGGGTTCCTAATCAATTCAGATCTCTATATCTATATAGATAAATAAAAATAAAGTGTCTGTTTGTAATTTCAAAATAACCGCTTTTCACTAAATGCATATGAAAGTATACACGATATTTTTCTGTCTTAATGTATATCCGTTTGTTCCGGCTATGCTCCGAAGTGGCTGGACCGATTGTAACGGGAATTTCACTGGTAAGTTGGGCTACTTTTAAAAATATTAAATTAACTCTACGCGAGTACAACGAAGCACGAGTAGTAAATAAATATCTTTCTTTATTTTTTCCAAAAATTTGGTGCTCACGAAACTATTCTGAAAAATAATGATTGCATTGCCCTGGTATGCCGGCTATCAGACGTGTCAGTTTGCAATGAATTGCACCGGTTGATAGCATTTGATTTCAATAGGAATGCAATTTGATTGCTACACAGGTAATGTAATTACTAATTAGCATTTACATGATAATATCAAGCCGTGGTGGCCTTGAGGTTTGAGCAGTCGCCTGCTACGCTAGCAGCGCAAGTTCGAATCCCAGCGGGGCCTGTACCAATGAGTTTTTCTAAAAAACTTATGTACAGTGATTTCACACCACGTGCTTTACGGTGAAGGAAACCATCGTGACGAAACCTGCATATTTCTGAGAAATAATTCAATGACGTATGTAAAGTGTCTGAGACGGCGATGGACTCACCATCTGTCACGTTGGCACTTAATCATCTTCGGTAAAAAGTGGGTGCTGTGATTACAACACCTCTGCCTACCCCTTCGGGGAATACAGGCGTGAGCATATGTATGTATGTATGTATGATAATATCAATGTCTATGTACCTGGTGTTGTTTATTCCTACGTATTTCTATAGTCATTTAAGAATTCACTTTCAATTTAGTTGCGTGGTAAGTGACTGCGAGACTTTGAAATATAATATTTTTTGCTTGTATTTAGGAAAGGATGAACGGAGGGGATTTTTTCCATGTGACACTCTTATTGCAATGGTAGTTCAGTTGTGTGACAGTGACATATGTATACACGTCAGATACATCTGTCTCATAATAAGAATTAAACTATCTTGGCAATAAGAGCTCATAGTAAGCCTGGACCTGTCGTCAATGTAACATTATCCTCATGCTTAGCTTATAGATGCGATACAAAATGTATGTGAATGACATATCACGTGATCGATTTATGTCAAAAAATGTTGTATATACAATATAAATCATATAAAAACATATAATATAAGCCCATGGACACAGTTCGAGTGCACCAAAGTCGATAAAAATTTTTAAACTACTAATAGATTTTTTTACGTGATACTTTCATAATGTTATGTGATATATAGATGTGCCGTTGGTTACAAGTAAATAAATATGTCTTTTTATATTAACTTTAAATTAAAAGGTAAAATTAAAAAAAGAGCCGTGATGGCCTTGAGGTTTGAGCAGTCGCCTTCTACGCAAGCGTCGCAAGTTCGAATCCCAACGGGGCCTGTACCAATGAGTTTTATGAGTATCACAGATATCAAACCACGTGCTTTACGGTGAAAGAAAACATCGTGAGGAAACCTGCATATTTCTGAGAAATAATTCAATGACGTATGTAAAGTGTCTGAGACGGCGATGGACTCACCATCTGTCACGTTAGCACTTAATCATCTTCGGTGAAAAGTGGGTGTTGTGATTACAACACCTCTGCCTACCCCTTCGGAGAATACAGGCATGAGTATATGTATTTATGTATGTTTAAATTAAAATATTTATTTAACTAGTATTGTAGCTGGTGTGTCATTTGACAAGCTCAAAACATCGCGTGTTACAGAGCACTATGTCACCGCGGTTTTGAGTACGAACTGCGGCAATGAACAGCACCATGTACCTACACCTCGGACATTATTTACAGCTCGTAAACATGTTACTAACACACCAACATACTGATTATTATATTATACACAATTTGTATGTTGGTTTCCGTAAAATTCTGTCACATTTGCGTTGTTATTTAACTTCATATCTTGTCTTGGTGTTGATGCATTTAGGTATATATTTCTATTGTGGATTTCAGCAATAAGGTCAGTCGTGAATTATGATAGACAGACAGACAAGTAAGACCCATAAGATCTATGATTGCGTTTACTTATTTACCTCGCTTGTCAACTGACGACAATTAAAAAAGTCCTACTCAAATTCGGATAACCACGTACTATGAGGAGCTCTAGGCACAGTTGCAATTGCGCATATCATTCGTGTCATCAGCGGTGTTAAGCAACCCTAACTCTAGCCAGTAATTGCATGGGTGACCGCCCGAGTGCCCTCCGTGTTAAACTCTCTGTTTATTATTACTACAAAAACACTCTTCAATTTTTTTTATTAAGAAACGAATGTAATCATTTATATAAATTGCACAAAAACGAAAATTAATTCAGATTTCAATTAAGATTGTCTTTATTTTAGTCTAGTCATGGATTTAGTTAAAGTATTATAGTAGTTCTTGTTTCATTTACACGAATTTATAAAAATAAACCTTAATTCTAATTTGTATGCAAATATGATATTTATCAAGAGCGTGCACTCACGTCTTCCCAAAATTGTACAATTCCATTCAATATCATTTTTTGATAAGGCTTTTGACAATGTACTTTCAAATCGTCAGAACGACAGGATTATACATGCTACTGAGAAGAACCTAGCAAGAAATTCAGTAATACAAACAAAATAATAATCTTAAGTACTTTATACAATATGAATCATAAAAAATAATATATTTAAACCCATGGGGACAGTTCCAGTGCACACAAGTCGATAAAAAAATATAAAAGCCAAAAGTAGGTACGACGTATAATTGTGTATCTTGAGATGACCAGCCCCCACAAGCACCTGTTCACGAGTATGACGAGAACATACGAGAGATGAGAGTTGAGTATGTTGTAAGTGGTATCAACGTGCACAATACCATAGCGTTAACGTTACCTCAAATTCTCAACTTAAAAACCTTACTCGCGGTAGGAACGAGGTTCTGTATCCAACTAGCTATGCTTAATGATTAACAATAAAAACTATGTTATTTAGTGATTTCTTCTATGTTATCAGTATTATGCGAAAAAATCAAAAATCATTGAGTAGATATCAGCTTAGGCAACTCACGGGTCATTATGGGACAATAGAATATTTTCATAAGATAAACAGACTTGAAGCTTGAAACGAAGATGGAATTTTATCATCATTGGTGAATATGTGTTTTGACGCCTTTGCGTACCCCTTCATGGACCCTAGAAAAGCGTGAGTTTACGTTGAAGAATTCAACTACAATTGGAATCAGTTTGCACGCACCTGCTCACAAAACTCCTAAATTAACCCAAAAATTCGAATTAATTACCTGCCCCGTCACGGCACGATACAGCCCGCCCTATCACCCTATCACACCATCCCCTCCGTGTTATCACGTAGTGCCCAAGTGACCCGAAATAAAGCCTGCCTTATCACTGCGCGCTATCACACGTTTTATCTTACAACACGTTCATTTGTTACTGCGATAGCTATCGTAATCTGTGTCCATGGACATACGATAATTTCTCACCGAATAAAATCTACATACATATATAACGCTCGCGATTCTATCCCCCGAAGGGGTAGGCAGAGAGAATTCACCTACAACCAATAATGTTTAAGTTATCTATACTAATATTAGAAAGAGTGTTATGTTTGTTACGAGTTGGCTCATAAAGTACTGGATCGAATTTAAAAATTCTTTCGGCCTTGGATAGCTATATTATTAGCAAGTAACATAGACTTTATGTTATCTCCGTACGCCCACGGGAACGGGAACCACGCGGGTGAAACCGCGTAACGTCCGCTATTAAGGAATAAAGGGCAGGCACTGATTCAGATTCCGGGCTATTACTGAGAAATTACAGGCGGACGAAGCCAATAATACTTTAATCAGCCCGGGGGTCAAACTCAAAACCTCGTGTTCCACAGTAGCATTTGCAACTAATAGACAAATGTGACTCAAATCAAGGGTGGCAAATAAGCATACGATCCAGCTGATGGTAAGTCATCCTATGATGATCAGAGAAATAAAGCAACTCCAACCCAGGCCAGTAATTGCATGGGTTGCCTCCATACCCAAGTTTCTTCCGTGCTTTAGAAATTTGAGTTGAACTGCATTGGCAATTGTTAGTTAAATCTATTTATGATGACTGCTTAAAACGGTCACAGTAGGGCCCAGGTCAATCACAAGACAACTGGGACACCCCGTTCTGGTCATGAAGATGAAGTTTTTATTTTATCGTCAGCCGTGTCACCTGTATAACTTTACCTCGTTGTACAACGGACACGCGAGGCAGGAGACACAGTCGGCTGGTCACTTTCCCGACGCCCTTTGTGCCGACCAACTGGGACGGTAAATTCAATTTATCGCACCACGGATCGTATGCTAATCATTTCACAAATTATTATCAACTCTTTTTAACTCAAATAGACCTATTGTTCGCTTTTTTAAGTGTAATTGGTTAAATGGAGAGCCGTGGTGGTCTCGGGGTTTGAGCAGTCGCCTGCTACGCAAGCGACGCAAGTTCGAATCCCAGCGGGGCCTGTACAAATGAGTTTTTCTAAAAAACTTGTGTACAGTGATTTCACACCACGAGGAAACCTGCATATTTCTGAGAAGTAATTCAAAGACCTATGTAGTGCCTGAGACGGCGATGGACTCACCCTCTGTCACGTTGGCGCTTAATCAAATTCGGTGAAAAGTGGGTGTTGTGATATCAATACCTCTGCCTACCCCTTCGGGGAATACAGGCGTGAGCATATGTATGTATGTATAATTGGTTATAGTAGACTAGCTTTGGTTAAACGGCCAATGAAAGCAGTAACGCGCTTTTGTTCTTGAATGCCTTGACCATCTTAGTTTATATGTATAATATGCTCAGTCTGTATGTCTCGAAGAGGTAGGCAGGAGTGTTCTTATATTACACCAGTCATGTTTAAGTCCTATGTAATTAGGGGCGAGCCTATTGCCACTACACACTAACCGCGCACTAATCCAGTGATGCAACTGGAAATTTACAGATATTTTTCCTCATCAGCCATCAATTTCACTTGCCTTTAGGTCTTCTGTCCCTTCATACAATTCCATCACATATGTTCAGCCATCTTCATTCATGCACAAAACTATAAACTCACAATTTGTGAGCAGACAATTTAACTTCATATCATCATCCCTGGCCTTATCCCATACATTGTTGGGGTCGGCACTTGATTCAAACCGATTTGACTGATCACCTGACGAGGAAAATCTGGGTTAAACCAGTTGTCAGACTACTTTAGGCCTCCGAATGACCTGTAACGATTGCCAAAGATGATAAATTGGCAACCGGAACCGAAGGCTTAACGTGTTCTCCAAGGCATGGAGGAAACCCATCCAATTACTGGCTAGGGTTAGAGTTTCTTAACTTCGCTGATCAATTGATATACGCAATAGCAACTGTGCCACGAGCTCCTCTTTCCTTTCATCAATTTTACTACATAATATATGAACAAAATCTCTTTTTGATTTCGTAAGCGCTTTTAACTATGCATCGCGAGAGATTTATAAAAACCATCAAAGTTTCTCACTCCGCCATTAATATCATCAAATCCCTTCACGAACGTGTCTACAGACGGACAAACCCATTCTATTTACATAACACAAGACTCCCGGGAGCTCGTTTCATAAATCTATCATTATCTTTAAAAAAATCTACATTTATTGCATACAAAAATACGCCGACGAAATAGCATAGTTCGAAGAAATTACTAAACAAAAGATCTACTTCGTATATTGATGCATTTTTATGACGGGATATGCGTCATTCTTGTCTATACCTAACAATTATATCCACATTTTAGAAACTGCTTCCTTTAGGCAAGTTATGTTAACCTAGTAAGACACTGGCCAGATGACGACAGGACCTACTGGGTAAGGCATATCCTAAACCAGAGGATTACCAACTCTTCCCCATGGGCAAGATCTGCCGGCTTGGTACGTAAGTCAAAGTCAAAAGTATCTTTATTAGATTAGACTTTTTACAAAGTACTTTCAAATCGTCAGAATGACATAATTATACAGGATTATACATGCTACCGCCAGGTTCGGAAGGTTGATTTTACTGAGAATAAACTGGTAAGAAACTCAGTAATTACTCTTTTCAAAAATATTATACAATTTAAGAAACGTAAGCTCATGGACAATGTTCCAATGCACAATGTCGATAAAAATTTACATAAAAATCTAGTACATCTACTTATAACTAAATGCGTAGCTTGAGATGACCAGCCCAGACAAGCAGCACCTGTTCACAAGTATGACGTGAATGCCAGCCATTGACCTCCTCAACCATCATACAGGGAAGTGGACAACCCGTCATCCAGAAGCCGCCGCAAGCAAAGGCATTCTAGTGAGCTTGACAACTCAAGCCAGTCAAACGAAGATCAAAACTAATAAATATTAAGAATTGTAACATAAGTACAGTGTCCAGGAGGGATATGTCAACATTGCCACTATATGATGTGTGTGTGTGAGCACGTTATCGTCGATGTCTGGAAGCAAACCATTTGTATATATTTTTTGTGTCTTAACGATCATAGCGGACCATCTTATTCCGGTACGGTTATAATGGTTTAGGAGTCGTAAAATTCAATGCTCATGGTATGGCGCCTAAGTTGAGAGTTATTATCGATATTAAGATGTTTATTAGTCGCTTATCTATGAGATGAATCGGTGATGCTACGATCATTGGTTAAATAGCTTTTGATGTTTTACTTCAAAGGTCTATATACCACTTGATAGAAACATAGGAAAATTATGTCAATTGGTTTTCGTACAAATGTTAAAGTTAGAGACGATGTTAACACCAAAAATTTTAATCGAAACCAAAAAATCTTTCATTAATTGAATGATATTATATTACTATATTTTTAATCAGGTTACTTTGGGGATAGCTGGAACAGTTGCGGATAAAATTGATAACAATATATCTATATAAACAAAATAATAATAAAAAATAAATGCATGTTATAAAAAGTATATAATCTAAAGCTACAAACTACAATCATAAAAAAATTGCCTGTCTTTTCGTCTGTTCGCTCCGGCTAATCTCTGCAACGTTTTTTATTAAAAACTAGCTGTGTCCCACGGTAGCCTAAGTAACATTAGCTATCTGCTAATAAATGTTCCGTTAAAATCGGTCCAGCAGTTTCGGAGATAAGCCGGAACAAACAGACAGAGAAATATGACAGACAGGCAGACGGAGAAAAATATTAAAAATAATTTTTGTTAAGTAGGTACCTCGTAAAATACTGTACCGTAGGTATATACTTTCATATGCATATAGTAAAAAGCTGTTATTTTGATATTCTAAACAGACACTTAAATTTTATTTATTTATAGATAATTAAAATGAATTGTGTGAAACACATTCGTACATATATTGCGCTAAATACAACTTCCTTGTTCCGATCAAATTAAACTATGACCCAAATAATATCAAGTTAACAACTAAACATAGTAATTTGACAAATTTTCGAGGCCTGCACAGGACCCAGATAGATGATAGACACGTCGCCTCTTAACTCCTTAATTAACCCAATTGGGGAGAACGGCTCCTACGGACGACATTACGCAAATTACAATTTATAGTTCGGAACTCGCTCTTTACGCTACATTTGCTTAACACTTCACTTATAATTGCTAAGTTATCTTCTTTGAGTTTAGTTTTAGTGAGGAGCTCGTGGTACAGTTGCTATTGCGCATATCATTCGATCAGCGAAGTTAAGCAACCCTAACCCTAGCCAGTAATTGGATGGGTGACCGCCCGAGTTCCCTCCGTTCCTCGGAGAGCACGTTAAGCCGTCGGTCCCGGTTGCCAATTTATCATCTTTGGCAATCGTTACAGGTCAGTCGGAGGCCAAAAATAGTCTGACAACTGGTTTAACCCAGATCACAGATTTTCCTCGTTCGCCGATTTGTATGTTTGAACCAAAAGTGTATTGTGTTAAGGAAGTTTCAAAAAGTTGTCCAATATTTTTTCTGGCGTGATCTGCCGGGTTATTCACTAAGGTTTATCAGCGTAGAACTCGACGACGAGCGTTGTTTTCAATCATAGGAAATTTACATTAACACAACAGATAAATAAAATAGAAGTGTCTGTTTGTAATTCCAAAATAACAGCTATTCACTAAATGTATATGAAATCATACACGATACTGATATTGAAAAAAAAATTTCTCTGTCTGTCTATCTATTTGTTCCGGCTAATCTCCGATTTTCCTGGACTTTCACTGATATGATAACTAATGTTGGAGAAAGGAAGACCTGTGAAACGATGGATGGATTGTGTGAAAGATGATATGGCTAAGATAGGAGTGAATACAGATATGACGGCTGATAGAGAGAAACGGAAGAGAAGAACACATTGCGCCGACCGCAAATAACATGGGAAAAGGGCAGGAGGATGATGATGATGATGGTGATAACTAATGTTATTATTCCTTTACTTTTATAAAATTGTGTTACTCCAAAGGTGGGCGTTGTCAGACGCAACATAGTTTTGAAACTTCTGCGACTGTTCCTCTGTATACTGTACTAAGAGTTATACGAAATAAACGTTATTATTATTATTTGTATAGTGATTCTTAAACACAATCCTAATCAATATTTGCTGTAAGCCCAGCCGATCCTAATGTACCTCAAACAACGTCACAAAACAGTATTATCGTCGTATAAATCAGCCAATTGCCAACTATCGGACCTTTAGCTCTAAATATAAAGTCAACAGAAAGTCGCCTGCTACGCGTACAAGTTCCAATCCCAGCGGGGCCTGTACCAATGAGTTTTTCTAAAAAAACTTATCTACAGTGGTATCACACCACGTGCTATACGGTGCAGGAAAAAATCGTGAGGAAACCTGCATATTTCTGCGAAGTAATTCAATGACGTATGTAAAGTGTCTGAGACGGCGATGGACTCACCATCTGTCACGTTGGCACTTAATCATCTTCAGTGAAAAGTGGGTGTTGTGATTACAACACCTCTGCATACCCCTTCGGGGAATACAGGCGTGAGCATATGTATGTACCAAATAAAGATCGCCCACATGTGATCGTCGAAAAAGCAGTGAGCCGACCTTCAGTGCCTATTTATCATATGCCAAATAGGAAGGTTCACTAATGCACTCGATAAGTTATCTGACACATTAGCCACAACTGCTCCCTAACGAATTTCTGATTAGAGCTGTAATTATGTTAGTTTTGACTGTTCGCCTCGGGATTAAACTTGCAGATGACCCAGTATGTCGGTAGCTTCGATAATTGAGTAACTTTAAACTTGTATACCGTGTCACGAGTCAATATAACAGTGCTTAGAAAAGCCTGCCATTTATAATGAGACAGATGTATATGACGAATATAAGTCTGTGACTGTCACACAGTGGAACTATAATGGCAATAAGAGCTTATGATAAGGCCCCAGATGTTAGGAGGTACACCAACTCCCTTATTACGAACACAGACTAACATAGTCCATAGTTTAATAGTAGCTCCGTCTCTTTCTGTTCTGATTGAAAAAGGGATAGACATATTTTTTTTTACTTTCGCACTCCTACACCTCTTAATATACATACATACATACATATGCTCACGCCGGTATCCCAAGGAGGTAGGCAGAGACCACCGTTTGCCACATGCTACGATCCTTACTTAATATGATCCTTTTAATATGTAATCAATGAAATTGTAGGTTGAAAATTTAATATCTAATCATATCCTTATTACTAACTATTTAGACTTTTTCCAGAAATATAGGTCTCACACATCTGTCTGCTCTTTCAGGAACTCTTTTGAGATGGAGTGATTCTTCTGTCCACTCCAATTTCTCACACACCAATTTCTCATTTTAAGAGTTTCTAAACGAAATTCATTCAAATGTATACTAATATTATAAAGAGGAAAGATTTGTATATAAGTATGTTTGTAACGCATTACCTCAAAAAGTACTGAACCGATTTAAAAATTGTTTCACCATTTGAATGCTACATTATCACTGATCAATATAGCCTATATTTTATCCCCGTACTCCAACGGGAACGGGACCTACGCGGGTGAAACCGCGTGACGTCCCCTAGTTTGTTATAATCATCAATAAGGCTTTGATAACCGCGTACTGCATGTTTACCTTATATGCCCTTTTCATACGCAATAACCCTTGGAACACAAACATCCGCTGTACTCAACTCGAGGCTAATGCGCCACAAAGGCAGGGCAAACGTGCGTATCTTTCGGCACATATACTACAATATCAATCATGTGAAAACTGCCTTATAGCTGCGAGTAGAGTACGTGGAGTTAGGCAGAGGGCATACCGAGGTGCAGCGAGACTGTGGAGTACTTGTGGCGTATGTGTGGTGTAGCGGTGGCGTATCTGTGTCTCAGCAAGGATGTGCGAAATGACAGATCTTTACCAAGAGATTTTTCGTGGGTGATTTTCCACCTGATAAGAGACAGTTGCAAGTTGAAGAATGATGTGGTGACCAGAATTGAGAAAAGTATGTTGATATGGTTTAGACATATCGAAAGAATGAGTGAAAGGCGATTAACGAAACAAATTTATAGAGCTAATGTGACCGTAAGTGTCGGTAGAGGGCGTCCAAGGAACAACTACTATGAACAAATTAATTGTATTTTTCAGAAAGGTCAAATTCGGAGCAATCGTAACCGAAGAAAGTGTATGAAGAGATGCATTAATGTGGATGAAGCGAAATAAGTATGTGAGGATCGTAGCATGTAGCAAACGGAGGTCTCTGCCTACCCCCATGGGATACAGGCGTGAGCATATGTATGTATTTACTACCTCCTGCCTTTATTCCATATATGGTCGGCTCAATATTGTGCTCTTCCCTTCCAGATGTCATATCTGTATTCATTCCCATTCTAGCCATATCATCTATCACACAATCCACCCATCGTTTCATAGGTCTTCCTCTCTCTCTGTAACCACATTCACATTTATATGCAAATAATTTTTACATTATCGTCATCCCTCTATCTATATTTCTTTTATCCATATCTATATTTAATAAAAATGTCAAAAATTATTTATGCCCTTGTAAATTTTGCTAAAAATTACAAATAGGTATATAAATCAAATATGTGGGTGATCTGCAATCTAATCGGCGATGCAAAAATGTAAATTAACTGATCCCATCGAATTAATTAATAAGACACGAGTTTGTAGGTAGAGTTAAATCCGATACTAATATTTCACAGAACCTTCATCTCTCACAGGATAATATGTAAGCAACCTTGTTACATTGTTGCATATTATATATGTAACCAACCTTGGGGTTTATACAAAGGGACGATTATAATCCCGCGACATCTTTTTTTACAATGTAATCTTTATCTTCAAGGATATGTGATATTTTCGAAGATGCATGTATCAAGATATTTATGGTACAACGATATTTCGAACATTGCCCGCAAATGCAAGAACAAAAAAGAACTCATTAATATTTTAAATTAAAAGGGTCCTGATACATAAGATAAGCATTTACAGATTAACAAAAACATAATAATTGTGCTATCATAGTTACGTTTGGAATCTTCATGTAAGTTAGGTTAGTAGTTGAGTTTTCATAAAATCGCTGCGACAAGTCATCGTGTTGACGTAAACGCAGATTTGTATTGGCTCACAATAGTGTCATCTTTAGGCCGACAGACGGCGCTGTTTCGATCCTATACAAATCTGCGTTTACGTCGACCCGCGGAACCCTAAATGTTTTTTTTTAATAAAAGTAGCCTTTACTCCTTATAACATTAGCTATCTGCCAGTGAAAGTCCTGTTGAAATCGGTCCAGCCGTTTCGGAGATTAGCCTGAACAAACAGATAGACAGAGACAAAAAATTGAAAATTTGTACCGTTGAAGTCAGTACCGTATATACTTTCATATGCATTTTAGTGTTATTATTTTGGAATTACAAACAGACACTTCATTTTTATTTATCTGTATGTATACATTTTTGAGATATAGTATCCCTTCCTTCTCCTGGTTTTAAGCTACCTCCCCACCAATTTTCAGCGAAATCTGTTCAGCAGTTCTTGAGTTATAAATAGTGTAACTAACACGACTTCCTTTTATATATATAGATAATACCTATTGAATCTAGAAGGGCACAAAGGAATACTCCATTCCATCTTCTATAATGTTACCCTGTGTATGACAAATTAGGCCTGGGAGTCAGGATCAGTCGGAGCATAACTTGGTTGGTTGAATGAAACGCCGCAACTTGGGCAGTCCTGGTATTTAATTATTAACAATGAATTTGCTATATACGATACGGAGAGAGACTTTCAACAGCGCGATCTAAAAGGATATAACGCCATCTTGTGATAAATAGTAAAACTAACTTGGTGACGGGTATTCTACGCGTTGATTTATGAATTAATGATTAGTTAAGTAGGTAATTATAAAGCAATTGAAACGGCTAAGCCCAGTGTGCCTCCAACATATATCTGCTCAATGTACTGGAAATAGCCCGGGAGCCATAGCACTGATTTATTGTGCCGGAGGAAGCGATATAATTTCCTTTAGGAACTACCAACCATGTACCATTAAGCACCGGCAAGATGCACAGACCAACATCTGTACTGAGGGCTCTGAATTAATATATATGTATATCAGTGATAACTTTGTTTATATGAAAAAATTGCTTTGAAATTTTACCAATTAATCGATGAAAATGTTTTTCAGTTCACTTTTATGAAGTTGGATAAAATTTACCATCAAGATCTAGCTTTCTGCGAGGAATGCAAAAAACTTGGCTAGACATCTTATACATCTATACAGATAAATAAAATTGAAGCGTCTGTTTGTAATTAAAAAATAACAGCTTTTACTAAATACATAATATGAAATGATAAAAGGTACTGGATTATGAGGCAATTTTTAATTTTTTTCTCTTTCTGTCTATCTGTCCGTCTGTAGAACGATTTAAACGAGACTCTCACAGGCAGGTAGCTGATGTTTTAAGGTATAACTTAGGCTACTTTTATTTATACAAAATATTAGGGTTCCGCAAAATGAAACATGAAACTTAATCTACGCACATCTAAATTTAATAAAAAATTATTTTAGTAAATATATCCTGGATCAGTTGACCAGGCGGCGAAAGTCTGACAATTTCATCATATCTCATCTGGGTACTAACATTAATTTGTTTCAAGACATGAATTCATATAAAAGGATTATACCTCACTCCCCACTATACCTCAATGCCCCCAGCCCTGCAATACGTGAGGAAAGTTCAGGGCAACCTTAGCCAAATGTCTCGCCCTACATTCAAAGGTTCGTTTAAAGTGTGACTTCAGAGTGACTCCGTTCTCCTGACCTTTTATACGTAATTTCTTTGATTTATTGCACTTGTTGTTAATATATATAATTTCTGTCTGTCAGTTTTCCACTGAATACAAAAAGGGAGTTCTAGAGAATGTTATCCACCAACAACCGCAAACGGAGGAATCATATTTCTCCGTTTGGGGTTGAGATTTTGAGGCCATGGGGGCTAAATTCTAAAGTCCTTTTTAATAATCTCTCAAAACGAATGATTGACGACTCTGGTGAACCTCGAGCTCAATGACCTCGGTCTGAGGACCAGTTTATCAATCCAGGTAACGCAGCCAGCTTGCTGGGGACCATTCCCGCAGACACACATATAAATTATATTTATATTTTTTATTTTATTTGCTTATGTGTGACTTCAGACCACGTGCTTTACGGTGAAGGAAAACATTGTGAGCAAACCTGCATATGTCTGAGAAGTAATTCAATGATATAGTGCCTGAGACGGCGCGGCGATGGACTCACACATCTGTCACGTTGGCACTTAATCATATTCGGTGAAATGTGGGTGTTGTTGTTACAACACCACAACTTACCCCTTCGGGGACCCTTCTGGGATGGCGTGAGCATATATATATATTTATAATTTTTATTTTCCTTTTATTTCTATTTTTCTCGTAGTTCTATTGTACTAAGTTAGTAATTATGTATACAAGAATGCTATGTAAAAAATACAGATAAATAAACCTTTGGGCCCCTGCTTTTAACATACTTATATATTTTTTTTATATTCTTCAGGTGTATTTATGTTTATAAGATAACAGTAATAAAAGTCACAATGGTCCATGTTTTATGCACGGAACCCTATTAACGAAAGCCTCCTTTTTATTGTGTTAATAAACAAGATAAGCGAAAGGTGCAAGCGGGACGAACAATAAATATTATTACGGCCGTGAACAGGCATCGAACTGGCACTATAGAAACTAAGGCATACATTGGAATATTATTCACATACTCACCATTTACTTATGCCAATAATATCTATATCTATATCTATACAGATAAATAAAATTAAAGTGTCTGTTTGTAATTCCAAATTAACAGCTTGTCACTCAATGCATTTGAAAGTATATACAATATTAGATTTTTTTCAATGTCTGACTGTGTGTTCGTCCATCTGTCTGTCTGTCTGACTGTCTGACTGTTTGTTCCGGCTAATCTCCGAAACGTCTGGACCAATCTGCCAACGTGACAGATGGTGAGTCTATCACTGTCTCAGGCCCTAAACGTATCTTTTTGAATTTTGTCTCTGTCATGTGATTCGGATTTCAAAAGGGATGGTTCTTGGTTTAAACCATGTTTTGTAATATAATTTTACCAGGTTCTACGTCACAGTTACTAACGGCTCTTTGTAAATGATCTGTTATTGAATGTATATAATTATGTAGTTTAAATGCCAAAATACTGGTTTATTTACGTCTCAATACCTAACCCGTCTGGTTATTTATAATTTGCTTATTAAATAATAATATGATATAATGAATAATAATATAAATTAAATGAGATCTATATAATTTTCTATACAATGTTGTAATATTAAATTAGTATGTAAAATTATAACACAATCAAAAAAACTTATTTGATACTGTATCTTATTTTAGTTAAACAAAGTAATTATTCAAAATAATATATTTTCATCTTTAAACAGTCGCCTGCTATGCAATCGACGCAACTTCGAATCCCATCAATGAGTTTTTCTAAAAACTTAAGTGCATTATTTTCACCCCACGTAAAGTGAAGGAAAACATCGTGAGGAAACTTGAAGACGTATGTATAGTGCCTGAGACGGCGATGGACTCACCCTCTGTCACGTTGACACATAATCATATTCGGTGAAATGTGGGTGTTGTTGTTACAACGCCTTATAGTAATTCCTCTTTTCAAAAAAAAATCTTTACAATTTTGAGTAAATTATATTAATATTATAAAGAGGAAAGATTTATATGTAAGTATGTTTATATTGCATAGACTCCGAAACTACTGGACCGATGAAAACAATTCTTTCAGCAATGGATAGCCACATTATCAGCGAGTAGCATAAGCTATATTTTATCCTCGTACTCCCACAGGAACGAGAACTACGCGGGTGAAACCACGTGACGTCCGCTAGTACATATCAAAATGTATATAAACCCACGGATATAGCTCCCTATCCTATAGTATCCTTCCCCCATTGTGGGAAACCTGCATACGTCTTAATAATGCCACGATTTTATATCTAACAGAAAATAACAGACTTGCCGTAATTATATCATGATGACGGTGAAATCGTCCTTTATTTATTAAAATTAAAAATTTAACATATTGTTACCAGCTAATAACAGCGACAGCTAGGACATTTCAATATTTATTGAACGTATGCAAATATAATTATCCTGACCTCTGACTCGGTCTCGAGGTTAGCACACTTAATTGAATTTTCACAATTTATTTATATTAAAATAACAGTTTAAAGAACCGTGGTGGCAGGTTTGACCAGTCGCCTGCTACGTAAGCGACGCGAGTTCGAATCTCAGCCGGAACAAGCAAACAGGCAGGCCGACAGACGGCTAGATATACAGAAAAAATAATCGTATGCATTTAGTGACAAGCTATTAATTTGGAATTACAAACAGACACTACAATTTCGTTATATGTAGAGACTTGTTGCGCCCCGCGGTTTCACCTGCGTGGACTTAATTTCATGGGTGACCCGCAGATCCCAATTTTTTTTAAAATTTAAATTATCTTTAGTAAAATTTAGCTATCTACCACTGTAAGTCCCGTTAAAATCGGTCCAGCCGTTAAGGAGATTAGCTGGAACAAACAGACAGACAGACAGAGACAAAATTTAATAATAGGTTTTTTTATTTTAAAAAGCTGTTATTATAAATATTAAAACACTTTTATTTATCCGTGTATGACGAGCAAGCTGCAATCGAATCTCGACACGAGCTCGACTTCTGGGGCTTTTTTAGTATACAGTGTAATGACAGTCAATTATACCAACTTATTATTTAACCCTTTAATCATGATGGTAAATGAAAAAAACTGCAAATCATGAAACTGTTTCGCCTTGAATCCGACACCGAATGTTGAACCCGACGTATTGCATCACGACTATTATGCTGAGTGGATGTATGCATCACTTATTATTTGATTATGTAATTATTGTTTGTGTAAACATCCTACATCTGGGTTTCAGATACCTAAACAATTAATTTACAATATAAGTAGGTTCCTACCTTACCTTTATGGACTGTCGTTCGGCTCCATCATCAGGTCGACTCCAACTTCATTAAATAAACATGGCAGAGGTGTTGTAATCACAACACCCACTTTTCACCGAAGATGATTAAGTGCCAACGTGACAGATGGTGAGTCCATCGCCGTCTCAGACACTTTACATACGTCATTGAATTACTTCTCAGACATATGCAGGTTCCCTCACGATGTTTTCCTTCACCGTAAAGCACGTGGTGTGAAATCACTGCACATAAGTTTTTTTAGAAAAACTAATTATTACGGGCCCCGCTGGGATTCGAACGTGGGTCGCTTGCGTAGCAGGCGACTGCTCTAACCCCGACGCCACCACGGCTCTCAATAAATAAAGATAATTAATAAACTCACTAGTCGCCAGTAAGATTTTCGAAGGTTTCCCTGGTAGTCTCATGGATGCCACCATCAGTACTGAATCAAAAAGTTATTAAACACTGAGTTTCTTGCCAGGTTCTTCTCAGTAAAAGCAACCTTCCGAACCCGGCGGTAGTATGTATAATCTTGTATAATTATGTCATTCTGACGATTTGTAAGTACTTTGCTATAAGTAAGTCTAATCGTATAATGATATTTTTGAGTTTGTGATTGATGTTGGTTTTCGTTCAAATTCGAATCATCCGCCGGTTTGGGCCGGTCATTACATTTAAAATTGACTTGATACTTATTGAGCTACATCGTAAAGTGCTTCTGTGGAACAGGAATTCCTGGGTTCGATGCCAAAAATATATAGGGTTTTGCATCTGAAATTTCTCAGTAGCTGCCCGTAGTCTCGATTAGTGACCGGGCTTATATAACAGGAAAAATATATAGATACTTACCACGTAATTCTGGACGTATAAGTTACCTGTGTGACAAACAAACATGTGTGTCAATTAAAAAAATAACCATGACACGACCGGAAGGGGAAATGTTTATGACATGTATTTATTTAGGGTTTTGCTAGTCACCTGGCAATTTACATCAATTATTTAAGTTTAATTATTCCAATACGTTTTTATGAATAAAGAAAGTGGACGTCGCTTTTGTTTAACATGAGAATGAACAAACTGACTTCATAATTTTACTGTATTCAAGTCATACTTCAATTAAATTATATGACTAGCTGTGCCCCGCTGTGTCACCCGGTAGATTTAGTTTTATATAACAATTATATCGATTTAAAAGTTCCATACAAACTTTCATCCCCTATTTTATCCCCTTGGGGGTAGAATTAATCAAAATCCTTTCTTAGCGGATGCCTACGTCATAACATCTACCTGCATACCAAATGACAGCCCGATCCGTCCAGTGGTTTGGGCTATGCGTTGATAGATCACTATGTCAGTCAGTCAGTCACATTTGAGTTATATTTATATTTAGATTAGTCATCTTTGGAGAAATTTTGATCATTAAAATTATTTGCACATCTTTTTAATCGAAAAAAAGGAGGTTTCTCTTTTTTTGGACCAAAACATTTGGTGTTTGACACCGAGTTTGAGGCTGCGTATGACACCAACTCCAACACTAATTTATTTTACATAATTTTAGCTTTCACTTTTCGAAGTGGGTTAACTTTTATCACAGAGGACTTTTAGTCGTACTAAAAATACTTAATGAAACATAATTGGCCTTGAGGTTTGAGCAGTCGCCTGCTACGCAAGTGACGCAAGTTCGAATCCCAGCGGGGCCTGTACCAATGAGATTTTCTAAAAAACTTATGTACAGTGATTTCACACCACGTGCTTTACGGTGAAGGAAAACATCGTGAGGAAACGTATGTAAAGTGTCTGAGACGGCGATGGACTCACCATCCGTCACGTTGGCACTTAATCATCTTCGGTGAAAAGTGGGTGTTGTGATTACAGCACCTCTGCCTACCCCTTCGGGGAATACAGGCGTGAGCATATGTATGTAATTACCGCACAATTTTCTAAGGTTTCCCTCGATTTCTCATGGATAGAACTGAAACAAATTAAAACTGGAATAACAAGTGACTTTTCAAACCACTCGGTCAACACATACATGCATATGTTCACGCCTGTATTCCCACCGGAGTTGTAATAACAACACCCACTTTTCTCCGAATATGATTAAGTGCCAACGTGACAGATGGTGAGTCTATCGCCGTCTCTATACAAACGTCTTTTGAATTACTTCTCGGACTTATGCAGGTCGATGTATCACGATGTTTTCCTTCACAGTAAAGCTCGCGCTGTGAAATCTCTGACCTTATGTTTTGACAAACATCAGACCCCGTCTCCTTTGTATTATAAACCGATGTATAATGTTGTGGTTAAAATTGAACGCTCATATAAGTCAGGAGCCACATAGGGAGCGCACAATACATTACGCGCCGACAACCGGAGCTGCAGGACGATTTATTGCTTCACGCGTCGGTGGATTGCATCCTTCAGTGCCGTATTATGAATAGTGGATTATTTACGTGAATTTGGTTACTTTATTTATGTTCAGAAAGGGTAGTTTATACTCACTTTGTATTGACTGAGGGAATAGTTGGAGTGCACAAATCCATTAAGTATAAGGTAAGCCACTTTGTCACTTATAGAATTTGAGACCTTCTCTGAGGAATGCCTGAAATGCTGGATAAAGAAAGATTTTTTTGTCGTAAAAGGGGCTAAGTCAGACATCCATAATTTCCATCATACAAAAAAGCTTCAGAACACCCAAGGTATTTCAGAACAGCCACATCGGGTTGAATCAGTGCCGACCCCAACAATGCGTGGGATAAGGCCAGGGTGATATTGACTTTAAGTGATAACTGGGTACACCTCCTTGAGGAATCCCTCTGAGAAGGCATCAGTTTCTGTCAATAAAATGAACCGCGAATTATTTTATATAGGTACTTTAATTAACCACATAAATAATTATAGGAAAGTATAATAACAACAGTACGAGATAAGCTTGTTTATTCAATTTCCTAACGAACGGAAGTCAGTGGTAATTACATGAAATATAACAATTAATAGTGTTCCCGCATCTGGGTCATGTAATATAATGTACTTTACAGAGTAAATATTTGATATTCTATGGTAGTACATTATGCTTTATATCGTACTAGCTATGCCCCACGGTTTCACTCGCATTTAACACACTAAAATTTAACGTAGTTTCTTTCTTCAAACGATTTATATTTTTTATGATTTTTTTTGTGACCAAACTATGATAGTTAGATACTCTCGCGGACTTTTTTGTATATCTTAATAAGACCTACAAGCCCGTAGTACATCATTTTGTTCTATTGTCAATAGTTTTTGCAGCGCACGCATAAATAGATTTTCGATTTTATACCTTGGGTTACAAAACGAAAAAAAAAAAATTTCGTACACATTCCAATTTTTTTTAAATTAAAGTATAGTCTGCAACTTTCCTCGATAGATGAACTATCCAACACAGTAAGATTTTTTGAAATCGGACTAGTAGTTTTTGTGATTAGCACGTTCAAACAAACTCTGCAGTTTTATAATATTATATAGTATAGATTCGCTGCGAATCTCCACGCCTGTTTGTTTTAACTGTAGGTATATACAATTGTAATGTGGCGTGAAATCTGATATAATATAATTTTATCGCACGTGTTTTTTTTGGGATTTGTAACGCGAGATTAAAATTGTTTAACTTTGAATATGAGAGTCGGTCGTCACTACAAATTTATTTCTACAACTTAAACAAAAATAAAAAATGGAACACTTTCATACAGTCTCCTGACAAAACTCTAAACATACCGACAATATATCTTTCCATTCATCCGCAAACAAATCACATTCAGGATGATTTTCCAGGAAAGCTTGGAATGCGGAGAGTGTGCGAGACAGGCGAGCGGGCCCGAGCGACTGTGCGGTGGGCACGTAGCTTTATTGAGCTTATCAACGACACCGGTTGATGGGTTCCATTCCCGTGTCAGGGCAAACATTTCATGCATTGAACATCTCCTCATCTATAGCACAAACTTGCTTGTTTTACTCCTTATTTACCAGCTGTCCCTCCTTTTAGTAGGTATCAGACAGACAGATTTTTTCATAATTAGATTTTATTATGCAAGTACTATTACACAGTGGAAAGCTGTTATTTTTGAATTACAAACAGACACTTCTGTTTTATTTATCTGTATTGATTAAATAATATACCCTTAGTACTTTTTCTTGTACCTTTAACGTATGTAACATTAAATTAAAATAATTAAGCAGTGGTTGCCGTGGGGTTTGAACTGTCGCCTGCTACGGCAGCACCGCGAACTCAATTCCCAGCGGGGCCTGAATCAATGAGGTTTTCTAAAATCGCATGTTCATTGATTTCACACCACGTGCTTTACGGTGAAGTTAAACATCGTGAGGAAACCTTTATATGTTGGAGAAGTAATTCAACGACATATGTATAGTGCCTCAGACAGCGATAGACCCACCATCTGTTACGTTGGCACTAAAACATCTTGTGTGTAAAGTGGGTGTTGTTGTTACAATAGGTACTCTGCTTACTTCGGGGAATACAGGCGTGAGCATATGTTTATATATAATTAAAAAGTTTTTCATAATGATTGTCGTAATATATATCCGCCGGTGTATATACACTATAATACGTAAGTGTTGGGTATATCACACACACTTGTGATATATCGCGCGTAATAAAACGAGTGGGCACATCGTATATTGCATTAACAATTGCAGTGTATTTTATTTATTGTTCCAGAAATAGCTACAGCCACTTATCTCTGTCAAGAAATATAAATAACACTCTTGTTTGCAAATAAAGGACATGGATATAGATTTAACTTATAATATGTAGAAAAACTTAAAAGACTGTACATAAATATTATTATGCTCACGCCTGTTGCCACATGCCACGATCCTTACATACTTCTTTCGCTTCATCCACATTCATGCATCTCCTCATACACTTTCTTCGGTTATGAGTGCTCCGAATTTGACCTTTATTTTGGTCATACGTCTCAAATTCAAATACGTATGTGAAGTTGTGCCCGTGATGGATTATTGTAAGCTTATATAGGCCTTACTCGGCCAATTTTCGCTTTGACAAAATCAAAATCAAAATATCTTTATTTGATTAGACTTCTTACAAAGTACTTTCAAATCGTCAGAAGGACACAAAATACATTCTACATGATTATAAATGTTACCACCGGATTCGGAAGGTAGCTTTTGTTGAGAAGAACCCGGCAAGAAACTCAACAATTACTCTTTTAAAAAAATATATAATATACAATGTTTTTGGTTACAGTATTTATATCTCATGAATATAAGCCCATGGAAATGAGTCATGTACTTTCTGTAAGCGATGCGCAGGCACTACAATTTTGTTTTTGTGCCTTGTGTTTATGTTATGCACATCACATTTCTTTTGAAACGATCCAATGTTTTGATGCACAAATAATAAGTTAGCTAAAAAAATATACTGTGAGTGACAACTAAACATATCTTCAACTAGCGAAGGTCACGCGGTTTCATCCGTAGTTCTCGTTCCCGTGGGAGTTAGGGGATAAAATATAGCCTATGTTACTTGCTGATAATGTAGCTATCCATTCCTGAAAGATTTTTTCGAATCTAAAGTAGTTTCAGAGCCTTCAATACAAACATAGTTATTTACATAGTTTTTTCGAAAAACTCATCGGTACAGGCCCCGCTGGCCACCACGGCAATCAATTACTGGGATATTCATGATGGAAAACCTTATTATACTTAATCCAAACCGGGACCGGGGGAAATTAGCGTTTTGCCAACACCAGATCAACGAGTCAGCCATAATAAATTTCTTTCTGAAAAGTGGTCTTCCTGCCAGAAACATTTGCATTAGCTTTCAACTCATAAAATCTGGACAGAATGGCCTTTTGCATTTCTAAATTCAACTCTATTTACTGGACATTATAACCCTATTTCAGATTAAGAAGTATGAATCGTTAATCTGTACGGCAGGATGTAGTGAACATTAGTTACAAATAGGAAAAACGGTTAGTTTACCTAATGTGTAATTAGTTCCGCTGGACGCTCGTAAGGCAAATTGTTGTATCAAAAGGTATTATTAAAAGTTAATTACGTTTTTCTGTGCACTATATTCCTTAAGTGTGTTTTTTGACTGCGTATGTACATTGCATAGGTACTTATTGAATGATTTATGCAAAGAGCCTAAACAACGGCGTACGCATTTGGAGCGGAGAGGAGCTCGTGGCATAGTTCCTATTGCGACCCGGTTGCCAATTTAACATCTTTGGCAATCGTTACAGGGTCTGACTAAGGGAGTCTCATAAAACAGGTTGCGAAGATCAGATGGCAGTCGCTTCGTATAATAATCAGGTGATTTGCCACATCGGGTTGACTCAAGTGCCGACCCCAACAATGTATGGGATAGTTATGGGGTAGTTTTGTAAAAAGAGCCGTGGTGGCCTTGAGGTTTGAAGAGTCGCCTGCTACGCAAGCGAGTCAAATTCGAATCCCAGCAGGGCCTGTACCAATTAGTTTTCTATAAAACTTATGAACAGTGATTTCACGCCACGTGCTTTACGGTGAAGGAAAACATCGTGAGGAAACCTACAAATGTCTGAGAAATAATTTTTCATACAAACATAATTACTTATTATTATTATTGTTAATTGTGCCTGAGACGGCGATAGACTCAACATCTGTCGCGTTGGCACTTAATCATGTTCGGTGAACAGTGGGTGTTGTGATTAGAACCTCTGCCTACCTCTTCGGGGAATACAGGCGTGAGCATATGTATTTCATTATAAATGTACTATCGATGTTTATGTACACTAATTTGATAAAGCTGCTAAGTTCTTCATCACTTTAGTCGGAAGAAGAAGTGCTCTAGTAGAAGGGCAGAAGTACTTCTTCTTCTGCTCGAGTAGTAGCTATTATAACGCAAGTTCAAATCCCACTGGTTTGTTCCAATAAGTGTTTAAAAAAAACGAAGTGTGGCGATGTCACACTACGAGTCTTACGTTGAAGGAAAACATCGTAACCCTGTAATATTATAACTGGGACGGTGATGGACTCATCATCTCATGATGATAAAGGCTCTTTATCGTGAAAATTGAGCGTTATAACAGTCTGCTTACCAGTTTTGCGGAAGACATCAACTTTATATGTGACCTGTACAAATTTTGAATATCTTTATTTGATGAGACTTTTAACAAAGTACTTTCAAATCGTCAGAACGTGATTATACAGGATTATACATGCTACCGCCATTCTTACACCCTACTTATCTAGTTCCAATTAGTTTAGGATAAGGTACCTATTGTCACTGTCTGTTTGTGCTTAATATTCCAGATTACTATTAAAATATTCCAGATGTAAACATTTTGCGATAAATATGAATGCTGTTGACCTGCCGCAACTCGCGTGCGCATACGCACGTACACATGCGATAATTACACCCCACGACGAACAAAGATTGCGGGATTGAGTTAAATGGAGCTGGAAACTCTTTAATAGCCTCAAAAAATATCTCCAATGCTGCAGATGGTCGTGGTGGTTTCTGGAAAACACTATAATGTCGTCGACATATGCATAGCAACAAACTTAGTCCCTTAATACGTCGTCCACAAACCTTTGGAATGTCTGTCCTACGTTATGCAACCCGAATGACATGTATGAGAACTCGAACATACCAAAAGGGGTTGTTATGACTGTTTTGGGAACATCCTCTGGATTAATTAGCATCTGGTTGTAAGCTTTTACTAAATTCAGCTTAGTGAAGAACTGGCATCCTGCTAGGCGATGAGAAAAGTCTATTATTTGCCTCACAGGGGATCGTCACCCCCACAAGGCCTCCAGCCGTTGTCACTCTTAGGTAGAAGACCAGGTTGAATCTGAGCGTCGAGCTGTTCCTTCTTGAACCATATCTGGTATCTGGAAAAAGAGTTTTCTTTCTACTTGAAGTCAGTTTCAAGTGCTCAAATTTACAGCCAACAGATAACTGGCAGTTGAAGTCACTGTGGGCCTATAATAGTTATATTTACATATTCTGACGTGATCCATCCTCTTTGTTCTGGTTAGGTAATAATAGTTCAATGACTTGTTGCAAAAGTGCGTTTGGCAAACTTCCAGCTTATACTGTTTAGTTCGACACAATAAGAGTTGAGAGAATACCACACAATTACTTTAAAGTCATTGATGGTAATATTTAATTACAGTTTCAATTCTCAGTCTGCTGCTCTCATGACAGAAATTCTAGCAGGTTAACTATACATCTTTACAGATAAATAAAATACTTTAATATGCATTTAGTGAAAAGCTGTTAATTTGGAATTACAAACAGACACTGCAATTTTATTTATCTGTATGTATGTATATAGATATTGATGAAGGTATATTCCGTGATAATGATAAACGTTAATAAATGGCACTAATTGATTGATAAGAATAATTAAACAAAACAATAATATACCTTTAAATCCCCGTACAATATGAAATGGCCTACGCTTCGATATATGCATATTGCATTTACAATATTGCAGCTCGGGTCGCTGACCTACCACAAGGTTTTCTAAGTACAATCATTTCCACTCGTCCAATGAAATAACCACTTTATTGCCAAGTTAAAACGAATCAGTTTGAGTTGTATAATGTTTTGTGATTAGAAACAGTATGATATGGCAAATTTAAATCCTTCAAACAAGTGCCTGCTGAATCCCATTCGTTACAGAATCGCTTGAGACATAATATGTTATATATAGTCCAATTTATAACACTACATACTCACCTTAACACTTATATACAGATATAAAAGATTGAAGTGTCTGTTTGTAATTCCTAATTAAAAGTTTCTCACTAAAAAGAAGTGGAATAGTGTCCAAGGGCTTGTGTTTCTTAAGTGATTTATTTTGTATTCTGAATATTTTTCAATTTTCGAGTTTCTTGTCAGGTTCTTCTCAGTAAAAGCAACCTTCCGAACCTGGCGGTAGCATGTATAATCCTGTGTAATTATGTCGTTCTGAGGATTTGAAAATACGATGTTAAAAGTCTAATCTTATAAAGATATTTTTGACTTTAACTATATATTTACATATGTAAAATATTAGAAAAATATTATCTTTCTGACTATATATCAGTCTGTCTGTTTTTAATAATATAGCTACTGTTACTACTAATTAAAAGAATAAAAATCTATCTAAACATATCAAAACCTAATCACAAATTTTCGAAAAAAATTTTTTTCCCCTGAATGAAGTCAACCCGGGTGAAATCGTGAGGCACGTCGTCAATAAAAAACACTATAACAACAGTACATAAGGTCGTTAATTAAAAAACATTGTTAGGTAAATAGGTATTATTGTAGTCTAGAGCCAGCTGACCTCAATCTATGTCACGGACGACCTGGTGTGTGTGTGTGTGTACCACGAATGCCTACCGAACTGCCAACTAATTATAGGTAGCAAATCTATACATCTATACTGATAAATAAAATAGCAGTGTCTCTTTGTAATTCCAAACTAATAGGTTTCACTAAATGCTTATGAATGACTAACTGTGCCCTGCGGTGGTACCCGCGTAGATTTAATTTAATTCCCTTGGTACCCTCAATGTTTTACAAACAAACAGACAGACAGATGGACAGACAGACGGTGAAAAAAAATATAAATGGTTTTTCTATGTCAATAGGTACCTTGCATACTTTCATTCAGTCTTTGCGTTTTTATATGGCTGGCTTTCACGTCATACTTGTGAACAGGTGCTGCTTGTGGGGGCTGGTCATCTCAAGCTACGCATTTAGTTATAAGTAGATGTACTAGATTTTTAGTTATGTAAATTTTTATCGACATTTGTTCATTGGAACATTGTCCATGAGCTTACGTTTCTTAAATTATTTATTTTGTATTCTTTAAAGTGTATAATATTTTTGAAAAGTGAAATTACTGAGTTTCTTGTCAGGTTCTTCTCAGTAAAAGCAACCTTCCGAACCTGGCGGTAGCATGTATAATACTGTATAATTATGTCATTCTGACGATTTGAAAGTACTTTGTAAAAAGTCTAATAGAATAAAGATATTTTTGACTATACTGGTGATAATTTCTCAACGAAATGTCCGATTGGAATAAAACAAAATGTAATATTCCTCGATCTGTGCAAAGTGGACTTACGTGTTACATATGGACGTATGTGTGAAAATTATCATATTTAATTATCCAGTCCAATTTCCGCATCGGGAGACTTTTCGCTAGTTATAATAAATTAATTTCGTATCAAATCAATTAAATTCACTTCAATATTTAATTAAGTACTTTGACATTTAACGTTAAACGGAAAAATACAGTTTGTAAAATGCTTTTAACATTTCGTAATATCGATCAACTCTTATTGCGCCGAGAAGTACACGGCGTAAGGGACAAATATTTATACCGTATATAACTCTGTCCAGAAGAGTTGGTGAGTTGTTGGTAGATTAAAACACTAACTAGCTAAGACGAATACAAAATGTATCCATTAACGGGTGCCAATTTGCAAATAATTTTCTTATGCGATGACTAATATTACCCAACTTCTAATTCATATATACACATGCTCACGCCTGTATTCCCCGAAAGGGTAGGCAGAGGAGTTGTAATATCAACACCCACTTTTCACCGAATATGATTAAGTGCCAACGTGACAGATGGTGAGTCTATCGCCGTCTCAGGCACTATAAATACTTCTTTGAATTGCTTCTTCACCGTAAAGGTGATGTGATGTTACTAAAGATAAATAAAAAAAAAACTCATTGATACAGATTCGAACTTGCGTCGCTTGCGTAGCAGTCGACTGCTCAAACCCCAAGGCCATCACGGCTCTATTTCTTCTACTTCTAATACCGAATTGTGATTTTGTTTAGTTCGTTTAAATTGCAATTATGAAGTAGGTAACCACTGCCTACATTATTATTATGTCAGATGACATCGTAGAAACCTGCTAAAGTCTAAGACGAAAATCAGCATTAGTTCCTGATTGAGGGCCATTAGTCGCATCATCATCTCCCTGGCCTTATCCCACCAGTTGGGGTCGGCATTTGATTCAACCCGGTGTGGCTGATCACCTGAATTGATCACCTTCGTAAGAGGAAAATCGGTAATCTGGGTTAAACTCTTCAGTGTTTTTAGAGACTATTTTAGGCCTCCAACTGACCTGTAACGATTGCCAAAAATGATAAACTGGCAACCAGAACGACGGTTTAGCGTGTTCTGCAAGGCAAGGTGGGAAATCCGGCGGTTACCCATCCAACTGGCTTGGGTCAACTGTGCCAAGAGCTCTTATAGGCCATTAGTCACATTAGCCCTAAAATTTTAGTGAAAAGTGAACCTAAGAGATTTGTGTTGGGTAAGGAAAAGCTATAAAGCCTTGTAATAAGTAACATCCTAATCCTGTAAGACTAATATTAGCAGGCCTGTAGACCCAGGTCTACGACCTGCCCCAAAGCTATCGCGCACGCACACGTCAGATAACCTAATGATTTATGTATGCGCCGGCGCAGTGCGTTGATATGGGTAGGCTAGGAGCAAGTGCTCTTATGCTTCAACGTAGCCTAAAGAAGTCTAGACAAATTAAAATACGATTTAGTTACAGACATTCGCATGTCAAATCCATGTTATCTATACAGATAAATAAAAGTATCTGTTTGCTATTCCAAAATAACAGCTTTTCACTAAATGCATATGAAAGTATACCTTACTCACATAAAACTCTGTGTCTGTCTGTTACACAGAGATAGCTAATATTACAAGGAGTAACAGAGACTACTTTTATTTTAAAAAAAGCAATAGGATTCCGCAGGCCACTCGTGAAATTAAGTCTATACGTTGGAAGTCGCAGGGCACATATCTATTTTGCTACCGCTTATACCTCCGGTTTAATAAGTCCTCGTACTCGGAGTACAGTGATGCGGGGGTACGATCATAAAAAGGGTTGAGGGAGGTGAGGGCACTAGTCGTAATACCTATACCCTATGTATGGGTTTGCTAATGTTCAAATGTCATCGCTGTCGGCGCGAAATGTGTTGATCCCGCCATCTTTGGCATTCAATCACACCTAGCCTCCGAAAAAGTATCAACACATTTTGAGCCATGCTTAAACGCAAGGTCAATGGACGACGTTAAAACATCAATACCTATATTATTGGGGCAGTTATCGTAACTTATATCGCTACGCAAGGGTCTCCTGGACTATAATTATCTAATTTCCATAATGTTGCAACTTGCAACTCACATAGGTAAATAATAAATTGCTGTATGTAATGGACGGGAGCGTTGCTTACGACTGTATCATAATTAATGCAAGACAGGCGAGGTCGTAGGCCTATCTATAGCTATTTATTACTTTTAATATGTCTGTTATATGCTAATTTGAGTGACTTCAATATCAATGTGGGATGGAACTTAATTGAGTAGAGTGTACTATTTACCAACTAGATAACTTTACTGTCTTGTTTACTTAGAAGCTTAGGAGGCGACTGCTCAAACTCCGAGGCATGTATAAGTCCCATATAATGGGGGGCGACTCAAATGCAGACACTGGGCTGCTACGGCGAAAATAAAAGTTGTGAAATGAGGAGACTAGTGTCAACTTGTAGAACGTTAATTATAGTACAATATTATAGTATACAAGTACTTTGAACACGTAAGGTGGAGTTGCAGAAAGGACAGTCTTAACGGTCACGGCCCTTGACACGGTCGAAAATACCTCGAAATGATTATATATAAAGGTAGATAATATTTCTTAAAATATAGAGTGTTTCCACAGACACTACTCTATATCGATAAATTGACATTGATCCACAGAGTTCCAAGGGGATATTCACAGATACTGGGGCAGTAGAGTTCTCAAGTGGAGACCACGTACCGGCAAACGCAGCGTAGGGCGTCCCCCCGCGAGATGGACGGACGATCTGGTCAAGGCCGCGGGGACCCGCTGGATGCAAACCGGTTCCAACCGGGTGAGGTGGAAATCATTGGGAGAGGCCTATGTTCAGCAGTGGACGTCCTATGGCTGATATGATGATGATGATGATGATTCACAGATAAACATAAACAAAAGTATTAGTTCCGTTTTGTATACTCTACTAGTATTAGAGTTAGGGGTGACCCGCAGAACCTTAAAGTCGTATTTTAAATAAAAGCCTAAGTTACTCCGTAACACTAATTACCCACCAGTGATAATCCCGTCATAATAGGTCCAACCGTTTCGGATATTAGCCGGAACAAACCGACAGATAGACAGATAGATAGAGAAAAAATTTAAAAGTGAACTATTTCAGAACCGTGTATAACTTCTATATGCATTTAGTGAACAGCTATTATTTAGGAATTACAAACAGACACTTCCATTTTGTTTATCTGTATATGTATAGATGTAACAGTAGTCATAGACCCTTGTAACAAATTATAGAGGCAATAATAGGTATATTATTAGTGCGGCCGCGGCCTTACAAGTGATCGCAACGTCCGCGAAGCTCGCTTACAATACCACTTATTAACGCAAAGCTGTTCAAACATTAAGTTGTATGACATTTGTATGAATAATAGTTTAAATGGTAAGCAGGAAAAGTTTCTGCACGGATTAGTCATGCTACCATTGTTATTTAGTTTACTTATGCTATGGAATGTAAAAGTAAAGACTTTGACCGACTTTATAATTAAAAAGGTGTATATATCTTCATACGTATGCTCACTCCTGTATTCCCCGAAGGGGTAGGCAATGGTGTTGTAATAACAACACCCACTTTACACTGACGATGATTAAGTGTCATGTTAAGTCTATCGCCGTCTCAAGTCTATACATGAGTCTTTGAATTGCTTCTCAGACATATATGCAGGTTTCCTCATGACTCATCACTGTAGATAAGTTTTTAGAAAACTCATTGGTACAGGCCCCGCTGGGATTCGAACTTGTGTCGCTTGTGTAGCAGGCGACTGCCCAAACCCCAAGGCCACCACATCTCTATGTATTTATTGAAAAGCTGTTGGAATGACACACAGACACTTCAATTGTATTTATCTGTATAGATTTAATTTATTATTAATCTACTGCAATAGTAATCCTCAAGTAGGTCAAACGTTTCTTGTTGTTTAAAAAACCACTAATAATTAGATCCTGAGTTGGGCATAAAAACTATATACATGTGAAACCTTGGCAGCTATTTATTTATTCCGTGTAATTGGACGATCCACCCACGGACGGATTGTACTATAATTATATAGCGTTATCATAATAGTGAATCTAATTTGCGTGGCCTCGTGTTTCGTTCGTTTTACCTCTAATATTGTTAATCTGTATGTTTGACGTGACTTGTTTAGATAACGTGTTGTTGTGTGATGTGTTATCTGGGGTCTGCCGGTTTATTCTACAAGGGTTCTCAGCGTCGAACTTGACGTCGAGCGTCGGTTTCAACCATAAGTAAATACGTCATCTCCCTGGCCTTATCCCATACATTGTTGGGGTCGGCACTTGATTCAACCCGATGTGGCTCCATGTTAGTCGCAATCAACTTATTAACTCCTTGTCCGTTATGTGCGCCTGGTACTTCGTGTACCATATCATCATCTCCCTGGCCTTATCCCATACATTGTTGTGGTCGGCACTTGATTCAACCCGATGTGGCTCCATGTTAGTCGCAATCAACTTATTAACTCCTTGTCCGTTATGTGCGCCTGGTACTTCGTGTACCATATCATCATCTCCCTGGCCTTATCCCATACATTGTTGGGGTCGGCACTTGATTCAACCCGATGTGGCTCCATGTTAGTCGCAATCAACTTATTAACTCCTTGTCCGTTATGTGCGCCTGGTACTTCGTGTACCATATCATCATCTCCCTGGTCTTATCCCATACATTGTTGTGGTCGGCACTTGATTCAACCCGATGTGGCTCCATGTTAGTCGCAATCAACTTATTAACTCCTTGTCCGTTATGTGCGCCTGGTACTTCGTGTACCATATCATCATCTCCCTGGCCTTATCCCATACATTGTTGGGGTCGGCACTTGATTCAACCCGATGTGGCTCCATGTTAGTCGCAATCAACTTATTAACTCCTTGTCCGTTATGTGCGCCTGGTACTTCGTGTACCATATCATCATCTCCCTGGCCTTATCCCATACATTGTTGTGGTCGGCACTTGATTCAACCCGATGTGGCTCCATGTTAGTCGCAATCAACTTATTAACTCCTTGTCCGTTATGTGCGCCTGGTACTTCGTGTACCATATCATCATCTCCCTGGCCTTATCCCATACATTGTTGGGGTCGGCACTTGATTCAACCCGATGAGACTGATCACCTGGTTTTTATACGAAGCGACTGCCATCTGACCTTCGCAATCACTTCGTCGAGGAAAATCTATTGTATGAGGAGCCTATTGATGATATCGTATTCATATATTAAAAATAAATATAATTATCTTCACGCATCCGTCCGTATGTAACACGTTAGTCTACTTTGAACTTATAATTGAGGAATATTATGAATGTAGTTAAAAAAGTAAATAGTTTTTTAAATATTTTATTTTTCAAATGCAACACTAGCGTTTACCCGCGGTATCGTTCGCATTATATGTATACCCATGTCTGTGTCGGTAGTGTAGTATTATTGATTCAACGGTTATGCCGTGAATGGAAACAGAGTGATTTTTCCATTTACAATATTATTATAGACTGGCTGGGCCCCAAGGTTTTACCAGCAATTTTATTTATCTGTATGTATTTCTATAGAAATTACGTGCCTCAATTTTTTGTGCGTAACGTAGGGTTAAATTTTTGTTAACAATGTATTTTTTTTAAAGAAAAATTTGCCTATTGTATTATTTTTCTATTCAGTCAAGTTTTACAAATCAGCACAAACAACAACTGTTGGAACAAACAGACAGACATACAGTCACAGAAATATTATATATATATTTTTTACACATTTTTATAAAAAGCTCCAAATTTGGAATTACTTAAATTGTATTTATCTCTATTGATACATACAGATTTATAGATGAGCATTTTTATATATAGTGACGTAATGTTAGTTATCAGTAATGGTAGGTAACACCCTCTTAGCAACCACAATTGAATCTATTTCTTACACACTCTTGATCAGTTTGACCCATTTATGCGTATCGCAATGAACTATTACGTGTTACGATTAGTATTGCTATCATGTTAAATCATATCATATCAAAATATCATCGACGCAACTTCCTCGTTGGTATAGATAGTGGTTTGATTCCCGGGTCGGAAAAGTACTTACTATTAAGCTTACCATCTGTAATTTCCCAGTCGCAGTGGTACAAGTACCTCTGCCTACTCAAAAATATGTCAATGTATAATTGTAAGTAAAATTTGAATTATTTACATCACAAGGTAGAATATATTTCCACAAAACTTGAACATTTTTATTACAAGGCTATTTTCGTTTAATTATTATTCTATCAATAAATTATTCAGATTCCAGGGACTTTTAGACTAACACTATTTCATTGTTAAATTAAGTGCCGTATATAATTATTTTTCAAGTCCCGTCACGAGTAAAGAGCGCGCAATGAAAAATTGTGAGGCTACTTGGTTTTTTCGCCTCCCACCATTTATATAGACAGAGACAGACTCATAAAATGATATCTGCTTATTCATGGTACGCGCAAGTCAAAATTAAACTTAATTATTAGTTCGAACCTTGTAAATGTGGAGAAAATAACCACTGTACTGCCTCATAAGACTTATATAACTTGTGGCTAAAAGGTTAGCATGTGAAAATTTTCATTCAATCTCTAACTCAAAAATATATATATTTGATCTTTTAACAAAGTGCTTTCATCATCAGAATAACAAGATTATATACTGCCAGGTAAGGTTGCTTTTACTGAGAAGAATCTGGCAAGATACAAAATAAATACTATTTTCAAAAATATTATGCACAAATGTCGATAAAATGTAACATAAAAAAAAAGTCTAATACTTGTACTAATATTTAAACGTGTAGCTTGATAAGCCCAGCCCCCACAAACAGTCACTAGCAAACAATACCAAAATCATTGTTTGATCACTACATAACTAGGTACTTAAAATCATTGTAAATCCCATCGCTCCCATTTCAAATTACGAACACATAATTTTGAAGCATTTAATTTCGTTGTTCTCAACCTAGATTCCTTGCCAACCGCGTGACTGTTGGCGACGAAATTGCTATTAAAACACGTAATAGGACCTCGTGTGGTCGAAACTAGTTCAATCTAGTTGTATCAACCTACTTCATTATCTTCCTTTTTGCAAATCGCTCGCGATATCAACCTGTACATTGCTCCAAATGTTTGCACTCTATGTATAACGTAATAAAGTCGTGTTTCCTTTGCGTTGAGGATTAGCTGTTGGGATGTTTCGCAAGCAATGATTAATTTATTCAAATATTATATTTAGTTATAACGATAAGTAAATGCAAAATGGAGGTCGATATTATCTTAAGTGTGTGTATATTGTTTTGTATTAATATAATTTCGAGTGTAACATTAAAACGATGGTATTAGGTACCTATGAAATCCAGAGTGAATCGATCTAAAATTACGACCGAGGTCGATTCTTAATAACTTGGAGCCTTGGAGGTTACGACGCTGTATGTAATTCACTTTGAACATTCAATGTTATATAAAAGTAATATTTAAATAAAATCTTATTCAATTCAAAAAATCTTTATTTTGCTTTAACAAAGTGCTTTCAAATCGTCAGAATGGCATAATTATACAGGATTATACATGCTACCGCCAGGTTCAGAAGGGTGCTTTTACTGAGAAGAACCTGGCAAGAAACTCAGTAATTATGGTATATGTATATGGGGTAGAAGACATATTTACTGCAAATTACAACTACTAGAAATTACTAGTAATTGGGGAAAGATGGTAAGTAATTTAAACCAGAATTGAAAAAAGTATGTTGAGATGGTTTGAACATATCGAAAGGATGAGTGAAAGGCGATTAACGAAACATATTTATAGAGCGAATGTGACCGGAAGTGTCGGTAGAGGGTATCCAAGGAACAACTACTATGACCAAATTAATAGTATTTTTCAGAAAGGTCAAATTCGGAGCACTCGTAACCGAAGAAAGTGTATGAAGAGATGCATGAATATGGATGAAGCGAAAGAAGTATGTAAGGATCGTAGCATGTGGCAAACGGAGGTCACTGCCTACCCCCATGGGATACAGGCGTGAGCATATGTATGTTAAGTAATTGGGGACGAATGGTATGTTTTTGAAGTCTTGTCGACAAACAAACAGGTCGACTAGTGAAATTCCTTTTTTCCTCGTTTAAAACAGTCAGAAGTATGAACACGTTCAATAAATAAAATATGTACAGGAATGTCTAGTGACAGTTCTCTTGAGATAATAAATTCGTTAAACCTAATAGTGAATACTAGATAAAGTATCTCCGTTCGAGGTGTTGACGTCAGCGCCGACATTGGTGGCGCGGGAAATGAAAAAATATGCAAATTCTAGATAGAAGCGACCTAAAAACAAAAGTGGTACAAGAATTGCAAATATTCAGAGGACATTTTAGAATTAATAGTCGAAAATTTGACAAACGGTTATTTGGCTTTATGACTTCACAGAATTATGAGCAAACTATTATTTTTTTTCAAATTCAAATATTACTTTATTTGATTAGACTTTTAACAACATACTTTCGAATCGTTAGAACGACATAATTATACAGGATTATACATGCTACCGCCGGGTTCGGAAGGTTGCATTTACTGAGAAGAACCTGGTAAACAACTCGGAAATTACTCTTTTCAAAAATATTATACAATTTTAAAAATACAAAAACAAGCGCCTGGTAAATGTAAACCCGTGGTCAAATATTAGACAAATCACTTGAGTTTTGCTTACAATCGAAAAATTATACCTCGATATCATCGATATCTCGATACCTCGGCATTCTAGACACTGAGGAGTCAAACTGATATGAAAGACTAACTATAACTTGCGCCTTCCGTGTATCGCCATGGTCTGGACTTTGGCCGAAGGGAACTTCAGCCAGTTTCGTTGTAAATATGGTTCAATTTCAGTAATTCTATTAATAAACCATCCGCGCCGATTACGCCGCCGCCGCCGACGAATTTTGTCTAAACGGCATCGGCGCACATATCTACTGCCTGCCCATGGGATACAGGCGTGAGCATTATGTATATATATATGAGAACGGCACAGCTAATAAGTTTTTTTTGCTGATATATAGCATATTCCTCGATGAATGGACTATCTAACAGTGAAATATTCTTTCAATCGGACGGTGGTTCCTGAGATTAGCGCATTTAAGCAAACTAAGAAACCACCAACCTCTTCAGCTTTAAACATTATAGATGGAATCCTTGTGTTAACATTTTCTAGCACAGCAACGCCGTGCCTACTCCTCCCTACCAAGGAACACTGGCGACTTTACTCACCTTGTGAACACTACTTAAAGGTAGCATTCTTTGGCTGCGATATCCTGTAATGTGGAGGTAAAATCCCCAGTAGGCAGCTCCGTATATCGAACAGAAGATCCTGTCATGCCCTACCTCTAGCTTAAGTTATGCTTAAAACGTTCATAGTTGACCTAAAGGTCATAGGAGTGATGCAACAAGTCACGGTATGTTGTATGTATGTGAACACTGTTTCTATTTGCCGAGTGTCGGGATAGAACCTCAAAGAGACGTTTTATCAGGCCGACGTGACTTAGAGTTGATAGTATTGTAGGGTGAGAATGGTTCTGTGTTGAAATCAGGCTTATTTATCCTTATATGCTCACGCCATCCCAGAAGAGCCCCTGAAGGGGTAAGCAGAGGTGCAACGACAATGCCCACATTTCACCGAATATGATTAAGTGCGGTGAATCCATCGCCGCACTATACATACGTCTTTAAATTACTTCTCAGACATATGCAGGTGTAAAATCACTGCACAAAAGTTTTCAGAAAAACTCGTTTGTTATATGGTGCAACATAGGCTACTATAAATTGAAAATTGTATCAGGGTTCCGCGGGCACAGCTAGTATTTAAATATAAGCGATAGAATCGTTTTGCCATCATAGTGAGAGATGAAAGACCTGATAACTAGCTAATCGTTTCACCCAATCCCCATGGGTGTAGGGTGCAGACAGCCTCTTCCCGCCTGCCTAGTGCCTACCCCTCTTGTTAAAAAAGTCAATATATAAATAAAAATAATGTAAAAACCTGGATTATGTAAATCATGGTCACCGCATGTTCCCATATCCGTGTGTTTGCGCTGCATGAGTTTGTCCGCTTTGGACACAAACTTTCTACGGAACGTTGTTTTGTCTTCAAAGTAATCATATCACCTAATATAGGCTATGTAAGGCTTTTGTTATCACTGTGTATAATAAGTACTTACTCACGGCTTAATAGCACACAGTACCCCTATCACGGGTTTGCCACCGTTTTCGTAATCTATACTCGCTAGCGTCTCCGACGAATATTATTATGAGAAATTGTGCAGCGACTCCCAGCGGTGACGTGAAGAACTAAAATATCTCATACTGGGCCAAGTTTTCTACTTGTAATTAGTTTTTAGTTACCTATTTATTATTAATATAATAAATAATTGAGTTATTATAGCCGAGTGTCTCATACTAATATTGCGAGCGACAGATTTCATGTTGCTGTAAGTTTTCCGAAGTGGGAGTTGGAAATCTCCTTCTTGTCATGCGTCTGTATTCCCCAAAGGGGTAGACAAAAGTGCTGTACTAGCAACACCCAATTTTCACCGTAGATGGTTAAGTGTCAACGTGACAGACGGACAGTCTATCGCCGTTTAGGCACTATACATGCGTCTTTTCAACTACCACACATACGCTGGGTTCCGATGTTTTCCTTCACCGTAAAGCACGTGGTGTGGAATTACTGCACTAAAGATTTTAAAAAAAATTATAGGTACATGCCCCGCTGGAATTGGAAAGTACGTCGCTTGTGAAAAAGGTGACTGCTATTATTTTCATGTCGGAATAGTTATGATCTTCCTCAAGGCCTATTCCTCTTAATTTCTACTCGGCACTGGTCATCCTTGATTTGAGATCGCAAACACATTATTAACTTTCTATAGTATGCTGCGATGCGTTACGCACTGCGATTGGTATCGTACAATGAAGCAATTATTATGAGCACCATTTCCTTATTAATATGGATCTTTCACATACGCGCGACTATGACGCAGATATAATAAAACGTTGCTGCCTACCCTGCAGCAGAACCTATCAGCCTTATAGAAGATCGCAGCAAAATACTTCGCTTCTTACTCTCATCTTTCATATGGTGTGTCATTACATTGCACGAGGCTATTGGGATCAAATCTCAAGAAATCATGAGACAGAGAAATAATTAATTTAATAGCAAATATTGTCAGTGTATCCCATGGAATTTCCTCCATTTGTCTTTGTCCTGTGGCATCTTTTAAACAGACAACATCTCTTCAACTTGTCTCATGTATGTAAACCTTGGTCTTCCTCTCCCTCTCTTCCCTTCTACCTTTCCTTCTAGAATATTCATACAGAAATCCTTATGACATAAAAAAAAATTTTCTTCGTCGGTTTTATGCTGACACAAATTATTACATTCCTGGGAGCTTACAGCAGAGCTAAATAAATATACTGTTTAAGTATAGCTTCTTAGCTTTGGTAAAATTAAACGTCAAAGCTAAAAAGTTCTTAATTCGCTGTGCTTAAGCAATCATAGTTGGCCCCTTGGTAATCTTTAGTACCTGCTTACTATCCGGGAGACAGCGTTTGGCACCTTTGTTTAACTTAAAAATACTACTGGTAGTGCGAGTGCATTATTTAGCGCCATACATACAACATAAGTACACTCTTAAAACGACTACAGTACATACAAGGTCAGCGCTCAAAGCTGGTGACGGCACAGGTAAAGTATTGTACAAGTGGTGCACGTCAAAACCCAATCGCACATTGTAATCGTTTCGATGTGACTGGAGCTTTACCTTTACTTAACTCCCGTTCTTATCATAAATAACGGAAATTGCATCAGTTTCCGCTAAGGGCAGAACTTGATTTGTAAGTTAATTAATAAAATAATGTTAATTTCAGAGTGAGTCACGATTACAGGCGGAATACGTAATCAATTTTATTTAGTCGACTTTCTACCGACGGTATCATTTTTGGCGTTCGCCCATTCAGGGTTCTCGAAGGGGTGAGTGACGAACTACCCACCTCTGACTAGAGGTTTTATACCTATTTTCATCGACGTTACTTGGGTGCCAACGAGACATATTTCTAACCAAATAGTCTGACGTGTAAAGTTGGCGATTTCGTTAACAATAGCGTGGTTGGTTCTTATTCGGAGGCAAGCTGTGTTTGAAGGATAAGATAGAAAAAAAAGAATATAAATAAATGTATCATTGGTTGATCATAACAGTAGATTATTACGAGTTGGTTCCAACTCAGCATAATCTAGAAAAAAATACGGATCAACATATCGCCTCTTCAGAACGATAGAGGATCAACTCGAAATTTTGAGAAAACGAATTAAGATCATAGGCATTTTAAAAAAATCTGTTTTTTTTTTTATTCACAAATATGCGATATTTCCAGCCATCCAATACCTACTAAAACCTCAACCTTGAGCTACGTCAAAACCTATATTTGAGACATATATCTATCGCCATCTCTCCTATTCACTATCTGCTGATAATCAAGTGAGGCTAATTACCTTGAAAATTATTTTGCGCAACTCTTCAGAGACTCTCAAAATAGGAGTGAGGGTAAAGAAGATATGGCATTTCTGTCAGCGCAAGGAATAAAAGCAACCAACCTCAACATATTATCAATCAAGCAACAGCTTATATTAGCATAAAATTTGGGCCAAACCTAGATTTGTTCAATAAACATTTATTTAACCTTGCGCAAAAAGTGCTTGCGCGATAGCAGCCGGGTCTCAAACCTGTGACCCTATTGTATGCTAAACACCAATGAGTCACAACAGCCCTGCAGTGAATTCAACAAAAGTGTAATTTTAAATACTTCATTCGCGTCGCTTAATCCATTTAATTTATTGAAAAACCCAGCGGTCCAGAATTACATTTTCTATACAAAAAAATTCAACAGGTTGAAGGAAATAGGTCCCGTCACAAGATAAGAACATTTGAATACGGAGTATTCATTTTATGAGCCTGCTTGTTTTATTCTTGACGGGCCATACATTTAAATCTGAAAAGAAATACAAAACCTATGTATATTTCCTGAGATGGTCTCGCAATCTATCACGTGGTAGTTAATGATCTTTGGTGAAAAATTGGTGTTATACCATCACATTGCTTCAGGAAGTAATATCTCAAAAGCACTCACCAAGCCGACCATTGTTCCGTCCTCGCTGTGAGGTTCGTCGCGAACTCTACGTCATCGTCTCCCATTCCTTGCTAGCCTTTAACATGTCCCTAAATAATACCACTGAGATCCAGCTCCCTTGTTCATCCCCCAGCAACGCCCTAAGCCGAGGTCGGAGCCCCGAACGCCCTTAGCTGTGTTGCTTAATTTTTAAGTTTAAGCTCGACTGGAGGCCCTTGGGTCTTGCCCCTTAGTCCGGTTAAGCAGTAGAGGTAACTCCCCCCTACAAACTGCGAGAGATCATATAAAAAAAACCTATCTATCACTTCGGGGATCTTGTAGATTTTCATTCGTCCACGTTTTACAACGTTGTTAAAGGTGTGAGGGTGTGAGTTGCTTACAATTTTCTCTCAAGTTATATCACAAGACGAATACATAAGCAATACATAATATTAGTTGCATAAAACTCGCAAGTAGCAGTAGAGTTCTCGAGTGGAGACCACGTACCGGCAAGCGCAGCGTAGGGCGCCCCCCGCGAGATGGACGGACGATCTGGTCAAGGCCGCGGGGACCCGCTGGATGCAGGCCGCTTCCAACCGGGTGAGGTGGAAATCATTGGGAGAGGCCTATGTTCAGCAGTGAGCGTCTTTTTTTTTTTTGAACCCATATATTTTTTAAATGAAAGTAGCCTAAATTAGCTTAGGTTGGAGCAGTCACCAGCTACGCAAGTTCGAATCCCCGCGAGGCCTGTACCAATGCACGTGCTTTACGGTGAAGGAAAACATCGCGAGGAAATGTATACGTCTGAGAATTCATTCAAAGATTTTAAGTGGCTGAGATGGCGATACACTCACCATCTGTCACGTTAGTACTTAATCATCATCGGAAAAAAGTGTATGTTGTTATTACAACACCTCAGCCTACCCCTTCGGGAAATACATGACAGACAGACGGACGGAAAGACAGAGAAAACATTTTTAAATTGGTTCTTTTATTTGAGTATCGTGTATACTTTCATATGTATATAGCGAAAAGCTGTTAATTTGGAATTACAAACAGACATTTACATTTTATTTATATGTATAGATATCAGTACATATGTGTATACGGCGAGCGCAAGACGCGGAAGACGAGCGTATATTAAGAATATCTACTAATAAATCAGTTAGTTTTTCACATCCGTTCGGAGCGTTCACCTCGGCCGCTTCCCATTACACGGCCAAATCTTGGCACGTATTAGCAACGTGTAAAATGCACTAAATGATAGGACAAACACGCTGGGAAAACTATGTACCACGCCAAGAGTGACACTTGGCTCCATATATACATTTATATGTATGCGTGAAGGTGCGACCATTTTCTAGGAGATAGGAAGTATTTTTACCTCTCGTGCTTGTGAGGAGCTCGTGGCACAGTTGCTGTTGCATATCAGTCGATCAGCAAAGTTAAGCAGGCAGAAAAATTATAAATAGTTTTTTTTTTCATTTCAGTGCGTTATACAGAATGTTGGGAAAATAGTACAGCTGTTAAAATATGTAATAGGGTATCATTTTAGGATGCAAATATAATTAATGTTTTCGAGTAATTGACGTTCAAAGTTGACCATATTAAGACCTTATTATTTTCGCATAAAAATCAGCGGTAACGTAGAGTTATTCACGGGAAATCTAACTACGTTTTTATTTTATTTCTCACACTACCGACCGAAATAATCCCGTAAAACTATTTTTCGAAACCATTATCCGTACGTAATGTAGGTAAACGCGGCCGCGCGTTCATTCAATCGCTTAAGGCCGCGAGCTCTTGGGCCCTTAGCAACCATAGCCTATAACTACGTTATCGTTGGAGCTAGATATTTTACGACTTCAACATAGTGATATATTCATAAAACCCTACAACTTCTAGAAGACAACTGTTCCTTTTTCTCCGACATCCTGCGTACAGACATTCATATGAATTTGATAAAGAAGCTTCTAGAAATGCAGCTACTTAGAATATTTTCAACTATTTTCACGAGTGTAACCTTGATTCATGCTTTCTATCCGCACATTGAAAAACAAACTCTATTTATATCTACGTAAGTGTTTTTGGGTGTGTGTCGAATAAATGCAATGTTTAAAACATGTTTACGATTACTGTGTTACGTAATCGTATTTTTTTCATTCATCCTTGAGATACGTTATCACACAGTGTGCATATTGTGCTCACTCCATCTTCCTATTTGATGTTAAACAGAGTATATTTGAGCTTACTTAAATATTTAGCCGTTATATACTGTCTTCTATGTAAATACTATAATCTATACCTCATATTAGCTGTAGAGTTTGTTTGTCCGATTTCAAAAATCTTTCAATGTTGGATAGTTCATTTATCGAGGAAGTATATTAAAGGCTATATTTTATTTAAAAAAAAAATAGGGATCCCTAAGAAAATTGCGGATCGTTTCCCAGAATTTCCTTTATTTATACAACGTCATAGTACTGTAGGTATGCAATCTTGTATAATCACATATAATAGTCATATTATAAATATATGTATACAGATAAAGACAATTGAAGTGTCTGTTTGTAATTCTAAATTAACAGCTTTTCACTAAATGAATATAAAAGTATACGGTTCTGATTTAAAAAAAAAATTGAAAATTTTTCTCTGTCAGCCTGTCTGTCTGTTTGTTCCGGGTAATCTCAGAAACCGTTGAACCGATTTTAACAGGACTTTCACTGACAGATAGCTAATGTTACCGGCTACTTTTTCTTAAAAAACATAGGATTAAGCGGGTATTAAATAAAAACTACGCGGGTGAAACAGCAGAGCACAGCTAGTATGTATTTATAATCTAATATGGAAGCATAAAAATATACACAAGTAGGTAAGCCAGGCCTAAGAATCATATAATCCGACTTTTCTCTGTGATTTTATCAAACTGACGTGTGTTTTTCTAGATCTTTCTATATTACATAACTTACGATTGACAGCCGGCAGTGGACGCATGCTTGCCGAACTATAGATCTAAAAAGGCCACTTTGGGAGAATCATAATGTGATCCGAATATGATCCATCATCGAAATGGCAAAATGATCACTTAGGTGCAATTCATATTTCGCAATTCACCTGTTTCCTATGAAGATTCCCAAAATGATCCACAAAATATGAATTGCTTTTGCTACAAATAGCATCATAAAAAGTTAGTTAGGGACTAACATCTACAATTATTGTAATCATTCATGAATTGCACCTAAGTGACCATTTTGTCATTTCAATGATGAATCATATTCGGATCGCATTATGATTCTCTCAAAGTGGCCTTTTTAGACCTACTGATATGTTGGCAACCGTTGTGCTATCTATTTGAATTTGCTGAATTAAACATTATTCTGATAATGGTGTCGAAGGTCACTTCCTTCATAACAAGCCTGTTGACGTCTGTCCCACCTTATTTAGGTACACATTACATTATTAATGTTTAATTTTTCGATATCTTGTTCAGTATAATTATAATTTGGTTTGTATTTGAATGTAGGGTTGTCGCTTTTTGGAAATACAGTAAAATAAAATAAATAAATATGCTCTCACCGAAGGGGTAAGCAGATGTGTTGTAACAACAACACCCACATTTCACCGAATATGATTAAGTGCCAACGTGGCAGGGTGAATCCATCTCCGTCTCAGGCACTATACATCACGATGTTTTCCTTCACCGTAAGTTTTATTTAGAAAAAATCATTGGTACAGGATCGCTGGGATTCGAACTTGCGTAATAAATAGGTATACCTAGTCAGTGTCACAGAAAGCCAGTATAGTCAAAATAGAATCTTATTTCTCGTCTAACACGGTACATAAAAAGTTGCTTCACCAAACATCACCTTTCAAAATGGGTCATCGATGACACCCAAAATGTTTTTCATCGGTAGGCACTGCATTATGTCAAAGAGATTTACATAATCACCACAATCGTGTGCCTGTGTGCGTGCGCTCACTAAATCACATCGCTGTATTCGTGTCAAGGTCTTGTGTGAATGAACCTTGCCGTGTGTGTGTGTGCGCGCGTGTACGTGTGTACACTCCCTTGCATAACTGCTTGGATTTTGTTTTCTCTGCAAATATAAGCTAAAAATGGCATTGCATAATTATCGCAGGAGCCATCTTTTAAAAACCTACCTATTATTAATGACTGATTTATTTAAAAAATAATCTAAGACAGACCTCACACGCGTAGATAACGTACATGTTATTAAAAATAGTTACAGAGATAAACAGTGTTATAAAAAAATAAAACAGATTCGTGAAGGGCAGAAAGCAGTTATTATGTGATAAACACTGGTTATAAACAGCTTCATCCGGTTAGATTACACGTTGGTCCAGAAAAATGTTTGGAAAGGCGATAGTATGAAATAAAATACTTATTGGGACATTGCCTTCTGTCGCCATCTGTACAAACATTTTAGAACATTGATATCATGAATTTGTACACTTTATCTGGTTACTAGACCGGGCTGGCCCTCAAAGCTCCTACGGCAGTTCCATTCCGAATATTACTTACTGTTAATTATTCAATTCAATTCAAATATATCTTTGAGACGTATAACATGCTACCGGCGGCTCGGAAGGTTGCTTTTACTGTGAAGAATAAGTAGATAAGAAAAAAATTAATGAGTCGAATCATAAGTACCTTACTAGCCTAAACTGAATAAAACATTTTCATTTTCAATCCGGCAAGATACTCAGTAATTACTCTATTCAAAAAATTTTAAATTTTCACTAAAATATTTGTTCGTATCATGAAATAGAAAAATATATAACTATCACGAGCTTAACGGTGAAGGAAAACAAACGTGAGGAACTTCAAGACGAAAAACGGCGAGAACATGTTTTGACTGAAAATATTTTATCTATGACTCCAAGGAAATATTGTACGTTTTTTTAATAATAATGATAAATATAATTTTTGCTTTTGGCAAATTGCCTTCTTAAGGTAACAGTCTTACCTTACCAAAATTCTTGCCTTGTTCTGATGCAGGCAGATGTGAAAATATTAATATTTTCATACACGTCTGCTCCACATTAACTCTTAAATGTGGTTACAATTCACACAATAAACTGTGTAAAATATCTACGTCCTGCTTTCCTTACCTCCTTAACTCACCGAAAATATAATTACACTAACTTTTCCCCGCGGTTTCACCCGACTTGATTTTTTGCGTGACTTCATTTCGCAGAACTGTAATTTTTATCTACCAGTGTAAATTTCTTTAAAATCGGCCCAGCCGTTTCAGAGATTAGCCGGAAGACAGACGGTATAATATTTGAAAATAGTTTTTTACGTAAGTACCTGTAAGTAAGAGGAGCTCGTGGCACAGTTGCTATTGCGCATATCAGTCGATCAGCGATGTTAAGCAACCCTATCCCTAGCCAGTAATTGGATGGGTGACCGCCCGAGTTCCCTCCGTGCCTCGGAGAGCACGTTAAGCCGTCGGTCCCGGTTGCCAATTTATCATCTTTGGCAATCGTTACAGGTCAGTCGGAGGCCTAAAATAATCTGACAACTGGTTTAGCCCAGATCACAGATTTTCGTCGTTAAAGGGGTTGCGAAGGTCAGATGGCAGTCGTTTCGTTTAAAAATCAGGTGATCAGGACATCGGGTTGAATCAAGTGCCGACCCCAACAATGTATGGGATAAGGCCAGGGAGATGATACCGTGTATGCTTTCATATGCATTTAGTGAAAAGCTATTAATTTAGTTTTACAAACAGACACTCCGATTTTATTTATCTGTATATTATCTTTCACTGTGTGAGTGTGTATATATGTACACTGCACTCCTGCCAAGTTCTATTTGTGCGCGGGATCAGGCGATCAATCAAATCGTCGTGATTTCTCATCATTTACATATGGTAGGTAGGAATATTATATTAAACCTATTGCATTATACAATACTCGATTATAATGTATAATAGTACTTATAGCTTTATATAAACTGGCCAGACGCCATGGCTGCACTATTTTACGTCAACCACTGGTGATGATAACTGCCATCGGTGTCAGGCTGTTTAAAACTCTCGTATTAATTATTGTTAACAATTCACTATAGACAAACATTATATATATATTGGGGAATGTTTAGAAATTCTTGCCGTTTCTCAGAAGGCTAGTTTCCGAACCGGTGATCAATTCATCGACGTTCATATGTGGTTTTTCTAGAATAAATAATTTCACTGCGACGAAAATCTAAGATGTGTACGCAAATTATGTTATAGTCCCGGAAAAAAATTCTTTGATAATAGTTAAAACTGAATACTTAAAAATGGGTGGAGTATTGAAACTGAATTTTAAATAAGCTATCATTAACCGTTTCAACTAAAATTTTTGATGAGCATGATCTACGTGACGTCATTCTATATACAATATGGCGGATCATCCAAGATGGCGGACTAGTACATTTAATAGGGGAGCTCGTAGCGCAGTTGCTATTTGCGCATATCATTAAGTTAAGCAGCCTTAACCCTAGCCAGTAATCGGATGGGTGACCGTCGGTCCCGGTTGCCAATTTACCAGCTTTGGCCTTACAGGTTAGTCGGAGGCCTGAAGAGGTCTAACAACTGGTTTAACCCGGATCAAAGATTTTCCTCGTTAAAGGGGTTACGAAGGTCAGATGGCAGTCGCTTCGTATAAAAACAGGTGATCAGCCACATCGGGTTGAACCAAGTACGGTCGGCACTTGGTTCCAACAGTGTATGAGATAAGGCCAGGGATATGAATGATTTTATTTAAAATGTCATGGAAGTCCAGGGTGTAACTAATGTATGAGAGTTCATTTTTCAAGGACAATGGATTGTGGTTGCCTGGATACAGAGGTTGGCAACTATTCGCTAAAATCAACCAGAGCTCCGAATCACGAACGTTAGATTCCAAAGTAACAACAATGTTTCGTATCATCCCGACATATCCACCCATCCAATCCAATCCATTGGCACGTTATTAATGGCTCCATCCAGTAGCTGCGTGCACTTGTCCTGTCCGTACATGTTAGTTAAATTGACACAATTGGCCCCCAGAGTGCAGCGGTGATTATTTTCGTACCCGGAACATTTATTACTTACATGCGCTACCAATTACATGGCGCCCCACTTTGTATTACATGATGTTGCGTAACACACGGCGTTACAGAATTGTTGTAACACTTTGTGACTCTTATTGAAGTCTTAAGGTGCGTTCATATTGAGGAAGTTGCCACAAATACAAAGATTTTGAGGCTGGACAAAAAATTTATGGAATTTGCCAAAAATTTCACCGATCCTCGAAGGAAGTAGAGGTTTTATCAGAAAATACTTTACTACTTTAGTTGCAAACGTTATAGGTGAAGAGTCTTTCATCTTCTCTCTGACACATTTCAAGATTAGATGATAATTTTGATCAGCAGATAATGAGGGCTAGACCCTTACCATAAGCTCTTATTGCATAAGTGGGCAGTGATAGACTTACATAGCTTAATGACGTTCTCAAAAGATAGCCACAAAGTAGCACTAAAAATTCGGAATTTATTCTAGCGGGCCAAAGGGGATCTTTACGAGTTTCTTGCCAGGTTCTTCTCAGTAAAAGCAACCTTCCGAACCTAGCGGTAGCATGTATAATCCTATGTAATCGTGTCTTTCTGACGATTTGAAAGTACTTTGTAAAAAGTCTAATCGAATAAAGATATTTTGAATTGTGTCCTGAAAACTGGGTCCTGTTTACACCGTGGCCGTTTAATATTTTTTTTAATTTTTTGATGCCCGGATGGTTGAACCTGTTGTGGCTCATAATCCAATTCGTTTTGTATACCCGGCTGTTACTTCAACTTCTCGTTATCACTGTTAATTAAATCAAAGGATGCATTACTCTAATTATTTCAATAAAATTTCGTAATAATAATCATCTTCTTCTGAGTGTCAGCTAAGGCGGCTAATCTCAACGGGGATCAGCCATGTGCGCAGGAGATATTATAGTGTGTGTGCAAACACAGGTGCACTCTTTATTACCTCACTCTCATAGTCCGATGGGAGGCAATCAGACACCACCGGAGAGAGATCAGGCGTAGGACCAACGGCTTAACGTACTTTCCAAACATGTTGTGAATTTCTTGTCAGAAAACCCAATATCTATTTTTGACTTGACCCGAGAATCTAACCCAAGACCTCGTATAATCCGTCTGTATTTGAACACTGCACATGAACAGAAGACCTACCATCATCGATTTAAGCAGAAATTATTAATAACTTCTGAGCTTTGACGTTTTATGTTTTTACCGTAAAATTAAATAAAGCTAAGAAGTTCTTAATACGCGCTGCTTAAACGATCATAGTTGGGCACTGTTCGCAAGTCCAATGAGAAAACATCCATACAAGCGTACATGCAAAGATATACAAGGTTCTATTAATAGCACCACTAACTAAGGGCCACTTAAGGACCTCACAAATATCTACTGCAGCTGAGAAGTTGTTATTTAACCTTTATTTCTAAAGTGTTAAGGGTTATTATGAAGTTTGGAGACCGCACGAATGTTTATGTGTATGAATTTTATTAAACTCCGCTAATATATCTGTTTGTTGGTGTGACCCTGCTGTCATGACTGTGTTGTTTTAGATGTATTTATGTGTGTGTTGTCTATGTATATTAGGGATGCCACGCTTCCGGAATAAATGCTACATTTAGATCGTTGAAACAAAGTAGATGTTAACAAAATATGATTTGTGATTCACTCGCTTCGGAAACTACATTCAAAATATCTTCACTTGATTTGATTTCTTACAAAGTACTTTCAAATCGTGAGAGGGCTTTATCGGGTGGAGCTGTAGACCATTCTGAAACCAAGCCTCAGAGTATAGACTATACTCATGTAGCAATATTACAAATTAAAGCTAACATACGATTAGATTTATATTAATGAATATTAGGTAAAAAAATAAATATCATCTTTGTATAAATAGAGCAGAGAAGATAAGGCCCAATTGGTTTTACAGTTGGACAAATTTAGGCTAATTAGTAGCAAAGGGCCCTGATAAGGAACTAGGCTGCAAACAATATCGTACGATTGTATTGACTCACGCTATATCTATGTTTACATAGATATATTCTTTTATTGGTAGTATATATCTATAGAAACCACTTAATATTATAGAGACTAGCTTCTACTAACCCTTACCAGCGATGGATCTTAGCGTGATGATATAGCCTATAGCTTTCCTCGAGAAATAGGCTATCTAGAACTGAAATATTTTTTCAAATCCGACCTGGGGGTCAACTACGGTCGTTTAAGGAGCGTTCATTGAGAACTTTGATATTGACGCGAATTTTGCGGTACCAAAATGAAACGTGAAAGCTCAGAAGTTTTTAATTCGCTCTGCTTAAACCGATGGTAAGCCCCTAGTAGTTCCCGAGATTAAGCAAACAATGAAACTCGCTGTATATATTATAGATTTATAGATTGGAACTGTACTTGGGAACTGGTTCCATCACGAGTTAGCGATGACCTTAAATACGTAGTAGTCACGAAGACGCGAATAAAAAAATGCGCCCACTATTTTCGCTGAGCGCTCATAGCTCATGACGGCATCTGTACTTGAGTAAATCTGATACCATGTATAAATCCAAAGTATATTAACTAAGCTATTATGTAACGTGTATTGCTAACAATTTTCGGATTGAAGCAGTTTCCATCATACGAATAAGCAAATTGCCGCTTACATGGCAACCGCGTCTATATGTGTTCGCGCACAAACTCATCTACGCGCTTAAAAACATACATTTGCCGCTGTGAATTCAACTTTGTGCCCTTCTGAATAAGGACGAGGAGCTGCCTCTGTGTCAGCAGTTGGAATGATCTCAGTCAATTGAAGCAACGGGCCTTAATAGTGTTGTTTACCGCAACCAACTGACAGGTCTGGATTTGCTCCACAGCCCGGTACTGAGACCAAAGCCCTATTTCTAACAACGACAATCCGCTGCTCAGCGCCTTCCATCGACGCGTCGGTGCTAAAGTGTTTTAGTTTTGCCTGTAGAATAACGTCAATGGATATCGTTTGTAGTAACGGAAAGGCATCGTAGTCTAGAGGTGAACATTGCGTTAGAGTTTGCTTATGCATTTATTCTCAATTCCATGGAGGGCTGTAGCGGAAATTTTTCAGAGAATATTTTCACATGTTTTCACCAGTTTACAGAGGTACAAGTGGTAAAACACCCATATTTCACCCTAAAATATTTAAGTCCAAATGTGATACGTCACGAGCTTTACGGTAAAGGATAGTGAAGATGCTATGCTGGCAATATTTATTATGTTCAAAGACCTTAGCTTCACTATTCGCTTACCATCAGACCCCAGCTTGCCATCTCAGTAGTACACATATAGGAAAGTCATCTGAGAAGAAATTTAAATACGTGTACGCAATGATTGACCATTTGTCTCGATTCCAAAATGAATGTTTAAACATTACAGACGACCTTATTTGAAGAATACATAGCTTTCACCAGTGACTTTGCCTGCATGGTGATGAAAAGTCCTTTTCTGTACCCCTGACAACGTATGTGCATTCGTGATGGTTGGTTGACATCATAAACAACAAACAAATTGACATTCACATCTATAATATTAAGTAAGGATCGATAAAGTCTTCCAAATACATAATGACTAGCAGACGTCAGTGGTTACACCCGCGTAATTCGTGATCCCGTGGGAAGTTGGAGGTTCAAAATACAGCCTATCCATTGCTGAAAGATTTTTCTAATCGCTCCAGTTGTTTCGGAGCCTATTCAATATAAACATACCAATCTTTCCTCTTTATACTTAATATTAGTATAGATATATGATCTACGAACATCTAAGAAGTTATTCAAAGGCGTATGTATTGTGTCTGAGACGGCGATGGACTCACCACGTTGGCACTAAATCATCTTCGGTGAAATGTGTGTGTTTTTATTACAATACCGCTGCTTACCCCTTCGGAGACCCTTCTGGGATGGCAATTAGCAAACGTAGCTACAATTCAAGATTCACAACAACTGAAGCATATTGTAACGGCCGTGTACTATTGCGATTGATATAACAGCAGTCATTGAGGTCGAGCACATTTGGGCCCTAATGTGCCGTTAGAAACACATTAAAATGAAATAATGAACGAACAGTTCGATGGAAAACTTCGTACACGTGACCACAAACAATAAAAGCTAATACTAGGCCTATAGTCATAAATCCAGCATTAGAGCTAATGAGTTTTGTCGATGGTCAGAATGGAAGATGACACAATGGAGGGATTGTGTGGAAGATATGGATAAGGTAGTGAATGCATAAAAACCAAACTCAGTCCAACTTTAAATAATTTAAAAAAATGCTGAGGAGCTCGTGGCACCCATTAAGCAACCCTTACTCAAGCCAGTAGTTCGATGGGTGACCATCCGAGTTCCCTCCGTGCCTTGGAGATCACGTTAAGTTGTCGATATCCCGGTAGCTAATTAATCTTTGGCAATGAATGACATTTCAGTCGGAGGCCTAAGAAAGTCTGACAACTGGTTTATCCCAGATTACCGATTATTTTCTCATAGAAAATCAGGTGATCAGCCACATCGAGTTGAATCGAGTGCCGACCCCAACAATGTATGGGATAAGGCCAGGGAGATGATGAATAATTATTATAAGAAGATAGCGGTTTGCAAAAGTCCTTAAGCGGTGACCACTTACCATCAGGGCGGTGTGCTTGTTTACCACCCTCGTGGTTTAAATGCGAAGTATATACATTGCGTCATGATATCACTATCAATTTGCAAATAGCCGTGGGAATTATCATTGTGTTTGTAAGTTACTTTATATTTTTAACTAGGTGTGCCCCGCAGTTTCTCTCGCGCAGACTTACTTTCATAGGTTAATTTTATTAAGAACCATATTTGTAACATCTGCCATTGAAAGTCCAGATGTTTCAGAGATTAGCCGGAACAAACAGACCGATTTTTTTAAAATAGTTTTATTATGCAAGTACCGTATATACTTTCGTAAGCATTTAGTGAAAAGCTGTCAATACGAAATTACAAACAGACAGTTCAATTTTATTTACCTTTATATAGATATATATTACCTTAGTTAGAGGTAAGTCAATCATTAATTTGCAGAAGGTCAACACGAACCAATTGGATGATTGTTGATGGTTCAACGACCTGATGATCACTTAATGACGGTATCATGAACGCGAGGAACCACATCATTTTGTAATGAACGATTTGTGTCGATTCATGGTCATACACGGTGGACTTTGACGGTTTAACTCCGAAAATATTTGATGAAAAACTAAGACAAACGGATAAACGAAAAATAATATCTCTTATACATTATCCACGAAGGAGAAAGCGGGGATGTTGTAATAACAACACCCACTTTTAACCGAAGATGATTAAGTGTCAACGTGACAGATGGTAAGTCTATCGCTGTGTCAACCACTGTACATACTTCTTTGAATTACTTCTCAGACATATGCAGGTGTTCTCACGATGTTTTCCTTCACCGTATAGCAAGTGACGTGAAATCACTGCATATAAGTTTATTAGAATAACTCATTGGTAAAGGCCCCGCTGGGATTCGAACTTGCGCCGCTTGCGTAGCAGGCGACTGCTCAAACCCCACGGGCACTACGGCTCATTAACCGGACTGAAATATGACTGAAAAATTTGAGTGCACTAAAAATATACCTCTGCCTGCCTACCTTTTTGGAGAATACAGGCATATGCTCACTCAAGCCTGTATCCCATGGGAGTAGGCAGAGACCACCGTTCGCCACATGCTACGATCCTCTACATACTTCTTTCGCTCCATCCACATTCATTCATCTTCATAGACTTCCTTCGGTTATGAGTGCTCCGAATATAAACTTTCTGAAAAATATTATTAATTTGGTCATAGTAGTTCTTCCTTGGATACCCTCTAGCGACACTTCCGCTCACATTCGCTCTATAAATATGTTTCGTTAATCGCCTTTCACTCATCTTTTCGGTATGGCCAAACCATCTCAACATATTTCTTTCAATTCTGGTCAAGATGTTAAGGTGTTCCCCATACATTAGGGTGGGAAATTGTCACCATTTATTAACACAGTATTTTCTTCTGGTTACTCACGATGACCACGTAGAGTAATAAATTGAATATAAATATGATAAAAGGGCTCAAGACGAAAGCCCTTTTGTGTGCAACACGCGTGCGCTCGGGTGCAATCACCTGTTATCAGCCGGGCGTTATCAGTGAGCTGTGATAACACGCTGGCGGTGATAACACACCAAAAATCTGACTTTACATTTTCCAAAATTGTTGCTTTAAAATTATAAAGGGAAGTTGCATAATTTTTTTGCAATGTCGATATCGATAATAATTTTATCGAAGAATAGTTGTAGATTTATCAGGATGGGTTTCTTTGAATGTTTTTAACCGACTTTGACAAAAGATGGGTGTATTATGTACATAATTGTAACTAAAATTGTAATCTATGATATGCTCACACTGCCATAAATAGTTCGGCCTTAGTTCCATTTGAGTCAATATTGGTTTAGTTGGATAAATAGCTGAATATCTTGCCGGCAGATAGCAGACACTGTCATCCGAAATTACACTTTAACTTTTCGGTAATATAGCACAATATTGTCTGCACCCACACTTGTTTACCACTAGCCCGAAACGAACATTTCACTTAGCAACAATATTTAACTATTTCAGCGTACAAAATATATGTAATCAAATAACGGAATAGCAAGGTGCGGTGTGAAATGAAAACAACGTTTTTCTGTGCGCTAGTTTCGCTAGTGGCTCGAAAGATGGCGCTAAGTGTATCGAAATTGAACTATTTCGTAACAGCGAACTAAAGTACGCTCATAGCAACATAAAGATGATTAATTTTACCTTCGACGTTAATATTCGTAGGTAATTGTTTCGTGCCGTTTGGGATTTAGACCGAGTTTATACTTGAAGTACTTTTTGTGCTTTGTGCGAAGTCAAGGTTCAATGGACTTTGTTATGAATTATATGGATAGTTTAGATACCCCTACTATTTTTGCTGACCGCTCATTACTCGTAGCGGCACCTGCATCTATAATATGCGCATGTTGCCCACAAACCAATGCTTCATGTATTTCACCGTCTACCCAATATCAATTTTGTATAACTAGTGATGGGCAAGCCTCTAAGTGAATCGCGTATCGATTTATTCCACTAACTACGCGTTCACTTAATATTGAAGTCGCCGTGTTTGCAACCTATATCTACGTTTGCTGTATTAAACATTGACACATAAAGAATTTAAATATCAAAGTCTGTGTTAAATAAATTGACAATGTTAATAATATTGAAATGTATTACTTTTGAATCGATTACTGATTTTGTTGTTGAATTCTAATTCAGAATATACTAAGCAAATTGATTTCCAATTTGAAATTCGTTTCCATATGAAGCATACCTACATAGGACGTCGTTTCGGATTTTTAAGCCGAACGCTAACGCGATAATTTAGCCGCGCTTCCAAAAGTCCCAGTTACATTTAGTTAAGAGCCTTGTGCACGCAATTTTCGCTTCTAACTATCAGCAATAATGGCTTAATTCGTATGAATGTACCTCAAATTCGTGTTACTATGTACACTTGCTTTAATTTCCGCATAGGATTGCCTCCGATCGTAAATCGGAATTAACAGCTGAACGAATTTGGGTTTTATCGACAAAAACATTTTTCGTGTATAGAAAATGTATACTTATTCCGTCATTTTAGTTTGGTTCCTACGTTATTAACTGTTATTTGTAAAATATTACCACATTCAGTTTGTAGGTATTTAAAAAAATTACCACTACTTAATTGAGAAGTTCTTAGGAGAAGAAATTAGGAACTTTATTTAGGAACTCAAAAATCTTTTTAATATTACAGCCAACCTACTACCCTTTGTGCCAAAAGGCGGTGGCAGAGTCGCCATCTGTCTCGTTGGCACCTAATTGACAACGTTGACAGTATATACTTACTTCTTACCTCGGGAATACTTGCAAGCTGTATTCACATGTATCAGCTTTAGTGTAGGAAACTGTATAAACTCAGAAACTTAACCAGGACGAGGGTTGCACTAATCTCTAGGTGGGGAACCGGTCGCAACAACCAGTTCATACCGGTTCCGACCGGTCGTACTTAAAATTTATCGTCTCCACTCTCAGCTAGGTTAACTTTATGATAATAAATGGTAATGCCACTCCATGTTTTCTTTGTTTTTCTGCCAATATCGCCTGCATTTAATATTAAACTTCTTGTAAGTCCAACAATTTATTAGCGCTTAGTGCTTTATTTCCACCCTGTATTTTCGTCTCATCATCATTATGTTGTGTTGGGAATAAGGATGGTCGATTGAAACAATTTGAGTCAATTATTGAAACTATGTATTTTTTTCTTCAATAATTTCTACATTGTATGTTTTACTGTCTATCAAACAAATATCAATTATAAACAATTGATACATTCATTATTATTGTTAGTTGTGTATATGTCGACATTTAAAATTTTGAAGTAAAATGTTTTTGTTGCATTTTCAAATGTTTTATTATTACTGATGAAAGTGACCTCTAGTACTATGATATTGTGCGTTTTAAAACACTGGACCCTACGAACATTTAGATTTCTTTTAAAAACTGTTAGTCTATTGATTTACATTAAATGTAGAATTTACACTGGATGAAATAATTGCATTCAAGTGCAATACATAATTAACATCTCGTCAATATAATGTACTGTTAGTACAACATCTCTCGTCACCACTGGACTACAGAACTCTACTTCGCACGGCGATAGAAAACAATCTTACAAAAAAGTACAATCTTTTATATTAACTTAAATAACTTAATACTTTTATAACTATAATAATAATATATCCTGAGATCTTTGCAGTATATTGCGGCCGGCGGGCGCGAGTCCCGCTGGCCGCCTCTCTATTGCCTCCTACTCTCCGGCACTTTACTATCCTCTATCTGCATGCGTGTTCTCTCATTCATTATAAAGTATATATTTTTTTCATCGTTTAAAATTTATACATTACAAAAGTAGTATCACAAACAAATGTACGACCTAGTACAATTACGAAAAACGTACACATATTGGATCTCCGGCTCAGCGGTGATCGTCTCTAATAAATACAGTTACGATACATGAAAATACGAACTCTACGCAACTTCAGAATAGAATCGAACTCGAAACAAAAAATAATACCTACGTCTAAATCAATCAAGGTATCAGTATCACTCGCGCGGCGGCGGCTGAGATCAGAGGAGCGCACCATGCCCCGCCGCGCCACTCACGCTACCAACCAGCACTCACAATCATTAAAATATCCAATAATAAAATACGAACAATGATCATACAATGATTAACATAAGTACAGGCGGCGCGGGGGGGCGGGTGCAGCGGTGGGCAGGGGACGAGAGGGAGGGGGCGGGGCGAGATCGACGCCCGCCGCCGCGCGCCGCCGCACGCTCCGCCGCCGGCCGGCCGCTCGCGAACATCGACACTTTGTATCGACAAAGCGCTCTTCGCATCACTAGCCGGCTCGGCGACGACACGCACACAACTAAACACTGCGCTTGTCGCGCGCTTACACTACTACTATACATTACATATCACGCTGTGCTTTTTTTCTCTTATTAAAAATATATAATAATTAATATACATATAATAATATTGATATTTGTTAAAAATAACGATACGTAGATATCGAGGAGGGCAGTCAGTCGGCTCGCTCGCATCACGCGCTATCACAGGCTCGTTCACTCCGCCTGGCTCCTGAACAGTTTCTTCTTCTCTATCGTGAACTGGGGGCTGATGATGATGGTGCCGCCTCGCGTCAAGTTTCTGTACAACAATACAAACACTACCATTAGTGATATTACATTTGAGATTTTTTTTAAAAGAGGGAGATTATCGATCTCGTTACCATGAATTAACAATCTAAGTATTTCCATCAATTCAAACTCATTTGTAATTATGTTGTCAAGAAGTGTTGGTAAAGATACTCACTTTAAGAATTGCGGCAACAGGCTGGTCCAGTTCGTAGCATCATGTTCCAGATGCAAGTGTATTTCGTGCGTGGTTAGCGTGTTAGGATCTATTTTGAAAGCTGCAAGCCGTCTGCCGGCGACGTCGACGATGACCGCGGCGCCTCGGGAGCCGCAGGGCTCGCCCTCGGCCAGTGCTAGAGTCTGCCTCGAAGCGCGTGCCAGCAGTTCCGCCGGCACCAGTACCTCTGCTGTGGCGAGTTCGCTTGCGCTCTTCGCCGCACGCAATTCCCGCTCCAGTCTTTGAGCCAACGCCGCTTCCGTCGGCATCGGCATCGCCGCCTCCCGCCATGTTGGCCCATTCCAAGCTATAACAATACAAAAGAAAAATCAAAATATGTTCCTAAAACATATTTTTCGAAAATTTTTAAACTCTGCCAAAATCATGAAGATCTCAACTAACTCTAAATCCTTTGTTTGTAAGTGTTCTACATTAAACTGCCCATGTTCCCGTTACTACAATAAAGAAGAAATATGAAAGGGAAACTTAATGACATAGTTAGTTCGGCCAAGGGCAAGGGAGCGCATCGGAGCGCCGCCGGCTCAAGGCACAGCTGACGTGTCAGCTGGCGCTGACGTCTCGCCGGCCGGCAGCGCTCGGTGGTCCCGCCGGCCGAGCGCAAGGCTCCCAGAGCGCACTCGAGGCCGCTGTGGCGCATGCCGCATAGCAACTATCGCTCAATTAGAAAGCAGCTTCCACCACTCCACACAACAGAATAGAAAGTCAACTCACCTTTTTCACTGTTGAATCCGACGTTAAACTGATTCGTGACCGGCAGGATCTCCATGTTTTCCAAATCTTTACTTATATTGTACACTTTTAATACGACAAATTAAAGCGTTCCGTATCGGAACTTAATATTCTAGAAAAATATCACAAGTCTCTTTTGTACTGCGAATGCGCACTGAACCAACCGGCTTCCGGACCGGCGACTAGTTATCGTGAGGAGATCGATGGAAAATTGAAATAAAAAATGTCCGAAGCTCACGACTGCATCAGATCTGATCTCGTAACCATAGGGCTTCGTCACTCGCCCTCGGCTCACTGTTTGACCCACCCGACCTTGTCGCTCTCTGTGACGGACTGACGATACTGGGAAGCACTCTCCAGTTTTATAGAGGCCCGCGGCGGGGGTGCGGGGGGTCGCTCCGCGGGCGGCGGCGGGGCCCCCGCGCGCCAGTTTCGCCTTGCTGCCGTACGTGACGGTCGTCTCCGCGTCGTTCGGCTTCGCTCGAGCCGGCCGGCTTCTTTGTTCGATCCCCGGGGACACGAACCGAAATCAAAGTGCTCATATATTTTGTGCGTGTATTTGAATGTTAATTGTAATTCGTTTAATGACTGGTATCTTAGAAATAGCTAGAATAAATGTTGTTGAATCAATATGTTTAACTTAGATGTGTCGCTATCAGGCGTCGTGTCGGCTAGCCGAACCGAACCGTCTGTATTATTAAGATAGCGGTTATAATATATCTGATTAGCAAACTGTATTCACTATTGTAAGTATTTAAGAGTATTGTGTTTATTTATAAGATATTTTTCGCTAAGTTTGTACCTATTGTTGGGTAAGTAACAAAGCATATTGCAGAAAGCTAAAATATTCAGGATAGTTAAGATCAAAATCGATAATTCACTTATGTTTTTTCCCTAATCAGAATTACTTAAATATTTAATTGAACATTACAGAAATTTTAAGATTTTTTTCTTAAACAAAAGGTCGAAGAAATTAAGAATAAATTGAGCAAAACGTAAACAGCGATAAAAATCTGCCCACGTAAGAAGAGCTACGTAAAAATAGAACGCGTAGAAAAAATACCTCAATAGATAAATATAATAAATTCACTTCAGAAACTAGGTTTTGAAGTCACATAATGAAAACTAGATTTGAGAAAACTCCTTAGCAACACGAGCAGCTTTGGCAATATTTCAGAATTTCTCGCGAACTTCAATCATCGCTTGAAATTACCGTAACTTTTTAAATTACTGAAATAACTTCCATTGTTCTGAAAAAAAGCGAAAGTTACGTTTCAATGTAAGACGATAATGATTAAATTATTTAACAAATTAACTCAGCTCTTGGAGCATAAAGTACTATTAACGATACCATCTTCGAACAAAAACAATTGCAATACAGGAGCCAGACTTTCTAGATAAGTATTGAAAGATAACACAAAAAACATAACATCAAAAATCTGCAAGCGTTAAATGACTTTATTAGATTTTGTTCACTTCAGAAAAAAACAAAGTCTTTCTACAAATCTTTCGCTGGCCCAGTAACCAGACATCAGCATTGCATCAGCCGTCTCGAATGTTCTACTGGAGACACTCTAGTTCACTTTAGAAAATAATATAGTTAAGTTACAGTGGCGACGCAATCGTATTGAATATTTAGAGTAATTTCAAGAACCATCTCGATTTTAGCACTAGGCTTGAAAAAAATGTTTACACCTAACTTGGAAATTACCCCAGATTAAATTATTAGTAGGCGAAACTGTTTAAGTAGAACTTAAAGTAATACCAGACAAAACTAGATCTAAGTGCAATAACTTTGCCATTGCCGCTAAATAACATCCGAGAAACAGTAGTCGATTGCTTGGAAATGATTAACTGCAGAAGCAATCATACGAAAAGAGAAATGAAAAAATGAACGGTTGCTACGCTGAGCCGGCCGGCGGATCGGCCTTGGAGAGCCGTGAGTCATATTCGACAAGCGACTCGAATCGAATAACACGGCTTCGATACATCGTGACGAATAACTATCGATACACTGTAACGTTTTGAATGTATGAATCTGAAATTTGTTTGATGTATATTCCAAGTTCGCAGGTGAGGCGTGGCTTGTTATTATAATATTGTTTTTATTAACTTGTTTATCGCAAAACTTGTTTTCGTCGATGTTGTTCTGATGAAATATCATTTAATTCATGATTGAAGCGAAATCAAAGGTGAAATAGTATTAAATTTATCAATTTGTGAAATAATAAAGATATCACCAAATTTCAAAGATTACGGATAATAAAAAGATTGTTCAGTTACAGTTTCTTCTATTTGGAGAACATAAGATAATTTCTGGTTTCAAGCGAATATTTGCTCGCAACTATATTGCTGACGTGTGTTTTTCATTTACGTCACATAAGGAAGGATACAATGTCAAAGTTGCTCTTCCGTATCTCCCTGCTTTATAAAAACGGCAAACAAAGATTAATCCATACATTTCGGTAAATATAATTTTTATTCTATATCTTTAAGCACCCGTGGAAAAGGTACCTACATCTCTCAAAACTCAGAGAAATTGTGTGTTGCTAAACCGCATCAGTTCTATGTTAAGGTTCAAAGTCGTTAATCAATTTTATTGCAACGACTATGCCTAGACGTAATGGTTCCCCGGATGTTTATATGGACTAGTACGGCGATAAAATGCTCAAACTGGAGACCTTGAATATTATAGTCTTGTTGTTTTCTTTTAACTGCTTCGAACGTTGTTAAGAACCGAATTATTTGAACTAAACTGGAATTTATCGCTTCCGTAACATCAATTTCAGAATCTTCCTTTTTGTTACAAATACATTTTATGCAAAACTTGGTTAAAAGATTTCTTTGCGTTCTCAAAAAGTACTTAAGACAAAAGCTAGCTACATTGTTAGCTTATAATATTAACACTATTATAGTCAATATAACACAGCATAGATTATGTCTATAGTAATAGATAGATGTTCTAATAGCATTGTGAATAATCTTATTGATTCCCAATGAAAAAACTAAGTAGATTATAAAAGCAAGGTTTTTAATTTAAAAGCGTATCTTAAACCCGTCGATAATAAATGGCTGGTTAACAAAGGGATCTTTAAGAACCACACGTTTACGTTCAATAGAATTGTTAACAATAGCCCGGGGGCTAGCAACCTACGTGCATACGATCGCATCCTCATCCCGACTTGTCCCAACCTGTTCTAAGATGTCCCAACCTGTTTCGATGTTCCCGACCATAAGCACTGGTCAATAGATATATTATTCAAAGCGTTTCATTCGTTCCGGCAATAAATTTCATGTGTGTTTGTAAATTACGATGATCATTTTGAAAATATCACAATATTTTTGGTAAAAAAAGTTGCTATTGGATTTATGCTTGTTACAGACCTTGATGATACTTGGGATTAACTAACAAATTTATTGACTGGAAGCTGTAACATGAACATTGTTAAATAATAACCTACCGTAAGTCTTATAGAAATTCAACATTCAGGTTCATGAAAATTTTAAAAATCCTCATAATTATGTTTATAATTGTACCATCGCTAGCCACTTCAGAATTCAGAATTAAAAAATCCGTAGTGACACTGTGGTTCAAGAACTTGCCTGTTACGCTAGCGCTGAAAGTTGCAATCTCACTTGTGAATACATCGTGAGGAAACCTACATATATTGAATAATTCAAATACGTAGTCATAGCGAATAATATAGCAATACATTATAAAGAATATCAACTGAACTTAATTAGACGGCGTGCAATATTAATTAGCCAACTCCATAATGCATTGCTTACTTCACAGTCTCGTGTGTTTGTTCATGTTTTGTGCAAACAAAGCCACGTTATATTGTTATTTAAATGTTGTATTATCAAGCCAGCTTTTATGATCGTGTAATCTTTGTCCACCCAACATTAATTAACATGTATGTATGAAAAATTAACATACTGTAAAACATTGTATGAGCATCCTTTTCAGTTGAAATCTTTGTAATAAACTAAATGAAAGAATTATATTACTATCTTCAGTATCTATGCGTTTATTATTCCAGCCAAGTGGTCTATTCCACAGAATTCCTTTGTTTCGTTTGGTATCATTATTGATTGGTATCTCTGAACAATGGTCTAAGCCCTTGTCGTTAAGTTTTAAGGTAATGTTATGTAACTGCGTTTAACTATAGATAATGTATTCACGAAGCACAATGCTGATAATTACAAAACCCGTAATTGTATAATTTGTGTGGTATACTCGCGTGCGTCTCAACTCGGCCGGTTTGTACGGCCAATATTTGTGGTAATGTTGGTTATTTGTATTCCGAGTGAGCTCAAACATTGTGCTAAGTTTAGGCAAACGCTCATTAGTAATTTTAACAACGCTTTGTTTACATCGAGTTGGGACACGTGTCGGTCTATTGTTCAATAATGACTGCCTATGTACTTCAAACGGCTTGAATCTTATGTATATTACTTTATAGCTGTGACATATTTGTATTGTTATAAATAATGCTATTATGTATCCGATTAACGCTGATATGAATGTATTAAAAGCAATGATACTTAATAAACCATTTTATATTTTACTGGCGTCTTTGATTTATTGAAACCCCCACATAGTGCTTCGGTCTTGATTAATGCTCGTTTTAATAATAAACTATATTAAGTAGGTCATCTCTGAATAGTTATCAGTGGGTCGTGTAACTTTTAAATACATTGACATAGTATTTAGATAAATAACAATATATTGCGATAGTACAAGTATTCTGATAAAACACTGCAAAACCTGGTTTTGCGATAAGCATTGACATTTGACCTGTAAGATTACATCGAATTTGATTTACATTTATGGATAATATTGTTATGAATAAAACATAATTTTACATGAATTATTCATGTTCCATTATCTCTGTCGGATGTTCCATAATTAAATTCTGAACACATTTTTTTGAGAAAAATCTTGGGCCTCTGAAAAAAAATGTCAAGACTTTGGTAAAGCACTTGATACGAACTGGTTTGCAAACTAGCTTTCTTGAAAGATATGGCAAGAAACTGAAGCAAGGGACTAGATCATATTGATACTTGAAAGCATGTACTTTAGACCCCCTAGTTACTTTTGCAATGATGATTCCATAGCCAGAATCAGTAAACATTTAGAAAGATGCCGGAATATCGGAGATCGAGACTGCTGATAACACTCGATGGCTGCAGTAAGCAAATGATGTCATGGTTTGTGGATAAGGCAGGTTGAAGAATCAATGATGAGATAAATGCAAAATACTTTGGGACACTGAATGAGTTATAATATATTGGTGGTATCAATTGATTTTTTTTTTCAAGTAGGGTGTGAAGAGATATTTACAAGGTTGGCAATGTGCGCTCATATTGCAAGCAACCATATGCTGTAATCTACATTACCTACTATTATAAAGAGGAAAGATTTGTATTTTTGTGTGTATGTTAATGAATAAACTCAATAATCACTATGCCGATTTCAATAATTCTTTCACCATCGAATAGCTACATTATCAGCGAGTAACATAAGCCTTATTTTATCCCCGTACTCCCACGGGAACGGGAACTTCGCGGGTGAAACCGCGTAACGTCAGAATAATACTACCTTATTACTTTAGTACCAGAACTTCTTTTATGACACTCGTAATCTTAAGTGAGTACATATTACCCGTAAATCTAAATTATACAAGCCTGTATTTATTGACCAAGCCGTATACCAACGCAAACAGCCAACGCCAATATTATGTTAATGCTCGAGAAGCAAAACAATTCATGTATTCAGACCACGAGCATTAAACAATGGCTTACGATCTGTTTGTCGTGTGTTCGACTTCGAATCGTTCAATATTACTTCTAATACTGCTTGAAATACCTACGTTTCTAAAACATTGGAAATGTTTCAATGATTCATTCCGTATTCGGACGACGTAAGTTCGTCCCATACAAATAAAAACCGCTTTCGTCCCACATTATATTCCGCTTTCAACAATAAACACAGTTTGATAACTTTTTCTGGTCTTTTGCATCATTCGCTGTTCCTTTTTGTCCCATAGGGTTTGTCATGTGGCCATGCCAACGATTTTCGTTATGTTTCAGTAATATATTGTAACATATCTAATCCGGTACACTTAAATAAGAAGCTGCTTGCAAGAATGAAGGTTCTCCAATTGAAAAATATTGAAATTTCTTAATTCAATCAAATATTTTTTATAAAGAGAGAGCCGTGGTGGCCTCGGGGTTAGAGCAGTCGCCTGCTACGCAAGCGACGCAAGTTCGAATCCCAGCGGGGCCTGTACCAATGAGTTTTTCTAAAAAAACTTACGTACAGTGATTTCACACCACGTGCTTTACGGTGAAGGAAAACATCGTGAGGAAACCTGCATATGTCTGAGAAGTAATTCAATGATGTATGTATAGTGTCTGAGACGGCGATAGACTCACCATCTGTCACGTTGGCACTTAATCAAATTCGGTGAAAAGTGGGTGTTGTGATAACAACACCTCTGCCTACCCCTTCGGGGAATACAGGCGTGAGCATATGTATGTATAGTTTTCCAAGGTCTTGTTAGCAAGCCTGTTACATTTCCCCGTTCCAAAAATGATTACCTTTTGTTTCGGGAAACAAAAACAATAGCTACCCCAATTTACATTAGGGGTTTTATGGTGCGTAGAATGGAAATTACTAATATTTTGGGCCATTTGGTGTGATTTATGGCGCTAAAGGTAGCCAAGCGCCATTACCGGGGGCGGTTAATAAACTATTTATAATAGAGGCCTATGTAGGTAGCCGATGACATATGCCCTTTAATCATTTAACACATTAAAAACGAATGGAAGTATTTTATAATATCATATAAGGAGCCGTGGTGGCCCTGAGGTTTGAACAGTCGCCTGCCACGCAAGCGACGCAAGTTCGAATCCCAGCGGAGACAGTAACAATAAGTTTTTCTAAAAAAAAACTTATCTACTGTGATTTCACACCACGCGCTTTACGGTGAAGGAAAACATCGTGAGGAAACCTGCATATATCTGAGAAGTAACTCACCATCTGTCACGTTGGCACTTAATCATCTTCGGTGAAAAGTGGGTGTTGTTATTACAACACCTCTGCCTTCCCGTTCGGGGAATACAGGCGTGAGCATATGGAAGTATTTTATCACTTACTAGAGTACTCGGTGAAATACATATTATCACCATTTTATTTTCATATTCACTGCTTAAATCTTCACTTTTACGAAAAATTTTCACAAGATCAAAAGTACCCTAATTCTCAAGTTTTAGAGTGACCAACGAACAGCAATTCATGTTTGTCTATATAGATTTTGGATAACGTCAATTGTTATTTTATATCAAACCAATCATCTCAATAATTTTAATAAGAGACTTGTCCTTAATCTTCGTATATCTGTCTGGGGGTAAGTTTTATATTTTTTATAACTTGCAATATTTTATGAAGCAAGGAACATCAGCTTTTGATGTGAGTACCGTATATACTTTAATATGAGTACCGTATATACTTTTAATATGAGTACCGTATATACTTTAATATGCACTTTGTGAAAAGCTGTTAATTTGAAATTACAGACACATATATACTAGCAGTGCCCGCGATTTCACCCGAGTAGACTTAATTTTGTGGGTGGCCCGCGGAAACTAATATTTTTGAAATTAATAGTAGTCTCAGTTTCTCCTTATAAAATTTAGCTATCCGCCAGTGAAAGTCCCGTTGAAATCGGTCCAGCCGTTTCGGAGATTACCCGGAACAAATAGAGAGACAGAAAAAAATAATTGGATCTTCTAAGTCAGTACCGTGTATACCTTCATATTCATTTAGTCAAAATGCATACTTTTGGAATTACAAACAGACACTTCAATTTTATTTATCTGTATAGATGTATGTATAGATAAGAGACACTTGGACAACTAATTGAAAGTTATTTTAAAATATAACTCAACTTAAAATTCACTACAAATAATGTATGAAGAAGTACATACATACATATGCTCACGCCTGTATTACCCGAAGGGGTAGGCAGAGGTGTTGTAATATCAACACCCACTTTTCACCGAATTTGATTAAGTGCCAACGTAACAGTTGGTGAGTCTATCGCCGTCTCAGGCACTATACATACGTCTTTTGAATTACTTCTCAGACATATGCAGGTTTCCTCACGATGTTTTCGTTCACCGTAAAGCACGTGGTGTGAAGTCACTGTACGTAAGTCTTTTAGAAAAACTCATTGGTACAGGCCTCGCTGGGATTCGAACTTGCGTCGCTTGCGTAGCAGGCGACTGCTCTAGCCCCGTATGAAGAAGTATTTAATTAAATGCTGTATTGTAATGCAATGACCTACAATATAAAGCGGTGATTCATTTGAACATACAATGACAATGTTCGAGTACTAAAGGCCTCTTTGTTACAGAAATATGAAAGGCTTTTGATTACTTTTCAGCTTTCCAGCAAATTATTTTCCCTTTTCAAGGCAGCTTTTCTTTATAAATACATTCGTAAGCCACTAGGTACATGCGACTTCGCCTGAAATAACCTAATTCAAATTCAAAAAGTCACGTGGACTTAATTTCAAGGACGAACCGCGGAACCCTAAAGTTTTTTTAAATAAATGTAGCCCTAGTTACTCCTTGTAGCATTAGCTATCTGCAAGTGAAAGTCCCGTTAAAATCGATCCAGTCGTTTCAGAGATTACCCGGAACAAACAGGCAGATGTTTAAAAAATTGGTTTTTGTATATCAGTACCTTGTACACTTCCATAATATGTTTAGTCAAAAGGTGTCATTTTGGAATTCAATTCAATTCAATTAAATTCTAACTATCTTTATTCGATTAGACTTTTTACAAAGTACTTTCAAATCGTCGGAAAGACACCATTACACAGTATTATACATGCTACCGCCAGGTTCGGAAGGTTGCTTTTACTGAGAAGAACCTGGCAAGAAACTCAGTAATTACTCTTTAAAAAAAAATTTAAAAACTAAAAATAAGAATTACGAATAATTGTGTAGCTTGATATGACCAGCCCCCACTTGCAGACATTAGACAATTACTAACAGACACTTATTATCTGTATGTATGTGTATGGACTAGCTGTGCCCCGCGGTTACTCTCAATCCAAATACTACTCACATAACTTCATGGATGACTTTATATTACGAAACACATTTTTTTCAATTTATAGAGGACTTTTTGCTAGTGAAAGTCCAACATGGAATAAAAACTGGCCAATTGCGAGTCGGATTCACGCACGAAGGGTTCCGTACCTACCGTTTTATATAAAAACGGCAAAAAAATCACGTCTTTTGTATGGGGGCCCCCTGAAATATTTATTTTATCCTATTTTGTTATTAGCAGCACATCATGGTAAAAAATCAACTGCCTATCTATCACGGTTCACGAGATACAGTCAGATGACAGACGGACAGTTCTCCCCACTTTCTACTGATCGCTCAAAGCTCATGACGGTAACTAGGTTTAGTCCCCAAATCGGGCAGCTCTGAATTTGAACTATGCCATACTTCACTCGGGTGTAGATGCAACGTTTTGCCGAAATAATAATAATTCACCAATCACATGTCGAGTGACTAGCGAGTCCCCCTCAACAACAGGGACCCTACGGACAGATGTATACTTCTATTCTATTCACGGTACGTGTGATTGTAGTGTTGTAATATTTACTTGTATATATTTTGTTATAGAGCCGTGGTGTCCGTGGGGTTTGAGCAATCGCCTGCGACGCAAGTTTGAATCCCAGCGGGGCCTGTACCTATGAGTTTTTCAAAAAACTTATGTACATTGATTTCACACCACGAGCTTTACGGTGAAGGAAAACATCGTGAGGAAACCTGCATATGCTTTTGAAGATATGTATAGTGCCTGAGATGGCGATGGACTCACCCTCTGTCACGTTGGCACTTAATCATATTTGGTTAAATGTGGGTGTTGTTGTTACAACACCTCTATGTGTATGTATATTTTGTTTATTTTTGCCGTTCATAGTGTGAGGCCTTTATCCATACATAATTACTTAATAATATTATAACGAGGTAGTTTTTTGTATGTAAGTATGTTTGTAACGAATTAGCTTAAAAAGTAGTGGACCGATTTTTAAAATTCTTTCAGCAATGGATAGCTACATCATCAGCGAGTAACATAGGCTATATTTTATCCCCGTCCTCCCACGGGAACGGGAACTAAGCGGGTGAAACCGCGTGACGTAATATAAAAGACGTTAGTAAATATGTAAATTATATAACCTTAAGATTTGTATTTATTTCTAAAGTGTGTAGGACTCACGGGTGTTTAAAATATTGTTATAGATGGAAAATATGTTTGTTCCCAGCTTATACTTTTCGAATCTCCCAATAAACGCTGGCAACCATTCATATAAAAAGTATAATCTACTGCGGTATCATTTTATGACTCGATGAACTCTTATTTTTTGGTATAAAAATCTTGTTTAACAGTTTCTTTCTAAAAATAAAACGTTCTGTTTGTGATATGATGCAAATAAGAATGGAAACAAGTTTTTTATGAATACTTATTAACATGAAGTATTTCTATAGAGGGAAATACATTAACAAAATATTATTAACAACGTATTTCGTTGGTTCTTGTAAGTTTTCGGATAGTCAAAAATAGAATTAAAATTAGTTTGACTTCAACTGTAATTACGTAACCTTCATAATTATATTTATAAAGATAACTCGTATAGCAGGTAGGTCCATTGCGATAATATTTGCATAGATTACAATTGTATGACAAGCAGACAAACGATTTATTCTAAGATAATATTTTTATACTATATTTGGTATGATTATAGTGTGTTGTCAGATACAGCTTAAGTAGAAACACAATATTATATAATTAAAAATATCTTTATTTGATTAGACTTTTAACAAAGTGCTTTCTAATCATCAGAACGACATGATTACATAGGATTATACATGCTATCACCAGGTTCGGAAGGTTGCTTTTACTGATAAGAACCTGGCAAGAAACTCAGTATATACTCATTTCAAATATATTACAAATACAAAATAAATCACTTAAGAAACATAAGCCCATGGACACAGTTTCAGTGCATAAAAGTAGGTACTACGTATAATTGTGTAGCTTGAGTTGACCATAAGTACTAGTTTCTGCCTGCGACTTTGTCCGCATGGAATAGTCACATTGCTAACGAAACATTAACCTCCAATAGGTCTTAGAGTGATGTTATATATCCTATAACCTTCCTCGATAGATGGGCTATCAAACACTGAAATATCTTTTCAAATCGGGCCTATAGTTCCTGTAATTAGCGAGGTCAAGCAAACCAATAAATTTTTCACCCTTATAAATATTAGTGTTGATTTTATTCTTGTTTCTTCTTCTTTCTTCTTCTGTGGTTAGTCAGGTCGCCAGTGCTCCTTGGGGAGAGGATGCTCCTTGGATTCACTGTCCTAGTTTTAGTGGAATTTGGTCATAATATACAATATATGTAGTCCTCGAGTGTCACTCTGGTGTCCGTAAAGTTCATAAGCTGTAGTACCCGCTTATCATTCGGACTGCACGTGCTGCGTGCTTATCAGCTGTCCCCGATGGCAATCGCTTCGTATAAAAATCAGGTGATCAGCCACATCGGGTTGAATCAAGTGCCGACCCCAACAATGTATGGGATAAGGCCAGGGACGATGATGATGATACTTACCGATGGTAAGCGGCTATAGAAACGTTTAAATTTTTAAGTTTGAGTACATATTTGGTTTGGTTCTCAAGGTGTTGATCTTCCATCTTGGGAATTAAACCACAAACCACGTACGAATAAGTATCAACACATTAAAAGCTAAGCTAAAGAAATCATGTCAAAACTTGGAGTACTAACTCAATAAATATAAAACAAAAAGTTATGTAAATAGCCAGTATTTTAGATAATAAAAAAAGGTTAATCTAGAAACTCCATTAAGCACTTTATGTGACGTAACTGACAAGTGTCTGAGAGTGGTGACAATTGGATGCAGATAAGCAATAATGTGTCAACCCGCATAAACTTGGTTTTGAGTAAATGGCGTCTTAAGATGATTGTATACGTGATTTAAGATTTGTTTTATGACATAAATCCATTTTTTACGTACTTTTATGTTTCAGATGACATGAAACACTTTTTTAGAATGTTAAATACGTGATGCATTATCAAAATATATCAAAACCTTTGAATTTGACTTTTTGTGGGTTGACACATTATTGCTTATCAGCATCCAATTGGCGTATAATGTGATTATTACGTGATGATAACTAACTAATGTGTTTCCCCACAAATTGCCACTTTCGCCAAAAGTCAACTTTTCAGCTCGTTAGACCAGCTCAGACTATTTCATAACCAACAGAAGCCTGAGAATAACCAACGCTAGTTTAGTACTGTGGCACAGTATAAACATAACGTTTACTAGAAGTAAGAAATCTAGATCATTTAAGTAATACGTTTGCATTTATCTTAAATATTTTATTTATTTATTTACTATATATGTCACACCGATAATACACATATGACAACATACAAAAGAATATAGTAACAATTTACACAAACCAACACAGTTTTAGACTAATCCAGTAACTTCATAAATAAATGTTTATATATGAATATTTTTTATATACTAACACGGTCTGGAGTAGATACAGATTGATCGACGGCATACATTATGTACAAGATTTTTATTAAGTGTGTTTCTAAATGCCTTTTTAAATTGGGTCGGTGGTCCCTGAAGGAATAGCGAGAGGTGTCGGAACACCCACTTTTCACCGCCAGTGTGATTGTTGGTGCCAATACAGGAACTTCTGCCCAGTACCTCTCATAATAAAATAGGAAAATTGTGTACACTCTCAAAATTTTAATTGTAATAAAATATCCTCTTACTTAAATATAAACAAAATGAGCGCAATGCTACCCTGTTTTAGGAAATGGCAACGCCATCTTGTCATGTGGATTTGAACCCAACACTCTTCCACCTCCTAAGTGAGTATTCACTTTGCATAGATACTTCACACATTGTGTAAGATTATCATATTGTGTGATGTAAGTAGCTCGCGGATTGCCGGCTAGGAAGGTTGCGGTAATCCTTCGGTAATTTTCTAAGGGCTTCCATAGACGAACGACAAAAATCGTAAGTAGGAAACATTTGGAAGATGATAAACTAATAAAATTATCACGATAAAATACTTATTTTTACTCCCTCGGCCACTGATCTCATTTTGACTGAGATTTTCTGTAAAAGGTATTAGCCGGAACAAACAGACAGACTAACGATAATTTTATGAAATAGATTTTTTATGTAAGTACCGTATAAAACATATGTATTTGAAGATAAAAACGGACATTTCACTTATATTCACTAATTTCCGTTCCGCTACACTAATGTTTTTTTGTAAATGAAAGTAGCATAAGTTACACCTTGTGACATTAGCTATCCGCCAGTGAAAGTCCCGTTTAAATCGGTCCAGCCGTTTCGACGATTTTTTTTATATTTGTTTTCTATATATCTGTACCATGTATATCATATGCATTTATTGAATAGCTCTTAATTTGGAATTACAAACAGACACTTCAATTTTATTTATTTGTATAGAAGATATAGAAGCCTCACACTGGCGCTTTGTCGTTCAACTACAACTTGCATATGCAAGATATATTCTAAACAGTAGTTGAACAGTAGTTGGTGATTTCACACCACGTGCTTTACGGTGAAGGAAAACATCGCGAGGAAACCTGCATATTTCTGAGAAGTAATTCAGTGACGTATGTAAAGTGTCTGAGACGGCGATGGACTCACAATCTGTCACGTTGGCACTTAAACATCTTCGGTGAAAAGTGGGTGTTGTGATAACAACAGCTCTGCCTACCCCTTCGGGGAATACAGGCGTGAGCATATGTATGTATGTAGTTGAACGACAAAGCACCTGTGTACGGCCAGCCTAGCCTACCGGCGCATTAACTATAATTAAGTAAGTGTGTATTCGAGCGATGTTGCTGACTGCCTGTGTTGCTGCGAAGGTCACCGACGGGGTTTCTATGTATTCACTAAGCACATAAACCTTTTAAACTAATTTTGTCAAACGATGCGAGTGGGGATTATATCAGTTGACATTGTTTTGGTGGGTTTGTCAATTAGTAAACACTATCTTTGCCCCGCGATTCTACGTAGATTCCCGCGTAGGCTTAATATCATGGGCATACATACAAGTAGCCTAAATAACTCCTTGTAATATCAGCTATCTGCCTGTGAAAGTCCCGTTAAATCGGTCCAGGTGTTTCAGAGATTAGCCGAATCAAACAGACAGACAGATAATCTTTAAAACTGTACAAAAGAAGTTCAAATTTAATTGTAGGTAGCTGGTGGTTACATACTAATTTATGTATAAACACCTATTTTTACAAACATGTGAAAATTACTCAAATTTGTTTTTTTTTTCAATGAATCGCCCTTTTTATTAGAAAGGCTACACTTCTATTCCTAAGTCAAAGTATTTTTAATAAGTACATTAAAATCGTCAGAATAACATAAATTATACAGTATTATACATGCTACCGCCAGGTTCGGAAGGTTGCTTATACTGAGAAGAACTTGGCAAGAAACTCAGTAAGTAATTGCTCTTTATAAAATATATTATACAATTTTACAAATACAAAATTAATCACTTAAGACACAAGTCCATGGACACAGTTCCAATGCACAAATGTCGATGAAAATTAACTTTTATTTAAGTCTAGTAGTTCTACTTATATCTAAATGCGTAGCTTGAGATGACCAGCCTCCACAAGCAGCACCTGTTCACAAGTATGACGCGAATGCCGGCCACTGACCTCCTTAATCAACCCGTAAATATCTTAGTTAAGTCCAAGCATACAACTCCAATAATATAGCACGAGCACCCATACATACAAGGGGCATCCATTTCCAACTTCATACAACTTACATAACTTAAGTTGAGGTCATCACTCCCAACAGATTACATAGTAACTTAACGCTAATTCCTAGGTTGCGTGGGCGCGCATCGTTTGTATGGCGGTTCGAATATCATTTGAAAACCAGACCGATATATACGAATAGTGATTTACATTTTGATCATGTATTTATATATTTACTAGTTGTACCCCACGGTGGATTTTTTCACGGAACCCTAACTTAAAAAAAAGTATCCTTAGCTACTCCTTGTAACATCAACTACCTGTCAGTGAAAATCCCGTAGAAATCGGTCCAGACGTTTCAGAGTTTACCCGGAACAAACTGATAGATAGACAGAGAAAATATTAAAAAAAAATATTTTTATGAACATTCTTAAAATTATTTTTTTATGATATAAGATACATATCTTTCTCTTAATTCATATGAAAGTATATACTTTCATATGAATTAAGAGAAAAGCTGTTAATTTGAAATTACAAACAGACACTTCATTTTTATTTATCTGTATTTATAGGGATATAGTATTATACCCTATGTGCTTCTCCTGGTTTTAAGCTACCTCCCCACCAATTTTCAGCCAAATCGGTTCAGCCGTTCTTGAGTTATAAATAGTGTAACTAACACGATTTTGAGGCTTCAGTTGCCTAAGCTACTACGTATAATATCAGCTATCTTTCTGTGAAAGGTCCCTCAAAATCAGCACATCGATTTCAAGGATTGGTCAGAATAAACAAAAAAAACCGACAAATACATATCGTTTTTCCTTTTAATGTGACAAACTTGTCAACTTTATAATTATTAAGATAGAAGAGCAGTCACGGCCGTGTGGTTTGTGAGGAATCCTATTATACCCAACACAGATGTTCCTATTTTTTACCAATACTTAGTATTTATTGCAATGATGAAATGTACATGATGCTTGGCTGAGTTTCTTGCCGGTTCTTCTCAGAAGGCTACTTTCTGCGTCAAAGGTAAATTTTCGAAATTCATAAGTGCCTTACCTGGAACCAAAGTGATTTTTTTTTTCATTTTTAGGGCCATAAGCTACAGAGTCTTCTCTATGGTGGAGGTACAGTCCACAATCAGGCAGTATTTTCGAAGGGGTGATCCCATCATGCTGACATTATCTTTAAGTAGTTATAGTATCTCTGGCTGGAGATCAAAGTAATCTCTTTCTTCTGGCTCCTGTCCAAACTGGCGAGTGTGTGTTCTAACCCAGCATTACGTTACAATATTTATCGCGACCACCGTTTAATATAGCGAGTATTTTCTTAGAAAACCAATAATTGTAAACGTTTGTGCCAAGTGTTTAATGTTGACGGTCATGTGTGTAAAATATTATAAAAATAATAAATAAATATGCCCTCGCCATCCCAGAAGAGTGCCCGAATGGGTAAGCAGAGGTGTTCTAACAACAACACCCACATATCACCGAATATGATTAACGTGCCAGCGTGACGGAGGGTGAGACTATCGCCGTCTCAGGCACTCTCGTCTCCTTCACCGTAAAGCACGTGGTGTGAAATCACTGCACTTAAGTTTAGCAAAAAATCATTGCTACAGGTCGAACTTGCGTCGCTTACGTAGCAGGCGACTGCTCTAACCCCGAGGCCACCACGGCTCATATTTATTTTATTTATCTTTATAGATGTATAAAAACATTTTATTCGTAGTGGGCGTAACCACGTGTCTCAGTTAGTATGTTCATAAAAATGTAAGCCTTTAAAATGTTTCATAACAACACACTCAGATCTAGATGTGAAACAGGCTGTCCATGTCTCATGATATGAAAAATCTAGCCATTGTAAGCAAGAGTGACGCAAGTTGTTGCTAAGTGCAAATAGTCACGTCTCACACGTCGAGATTCAAACCGCAACCACTAAAATATATAATAACACAACGACAGCTCTTGACAATTGTTCAACAATTATCTCACATACCAATTTGGTTATCTCTTATTTTTTGGAAAACCCTTTGAATTGAAGCTTTTAGATCGAGTTTATTAACGCATCTTCTTGATGGGGGGCCAGATATTATTAATACTTTGTAATATTATTTTTTTCAATAAAATCATTTTTTTCGTTAATCCTGTGAATGGGATTTGAAACATGATTGAATCCCGCACATAACGAGCAAGTTATTATCCTATAGCTAATATCCTAAATAGCTAATTATATATATATATATATATATATATAATTAGCTATTTATGTATCTATCATGTCGCCGTGGTGGTCTCGGTAAGGGACGCAAGTTCGAATCCCAGCGAGGCCTGCACCAATGACTTTTTCTTAAAATTTATTTCACATCACGTGCTTTACGGTGAAGGAAAATATCTTGAGGAAACCTGCATGTCTGAGAAGTAATTTGAAGACATACCTGTGCATAATTCCTGAAAAGGTGATAGACACACCATCTGTCAAAACTGGGTGTTGTTATTACAACCCCTCTGCCTACCCCTTCGGGGAATACAGGCGTGAGCATATGTATCTGTCACATCCAATTTACGAAGCCGCACTTGTGCTAACTTTATATTCCGTCTGAGTCATAGATTGTTATCGCTGTTACCAAGCCGTCATGATGAAATTGGAAAATTTGTTGCGATTATTTTAATGAGAGTTAACTCTAGCTTTATAGTTCGTTTATTTCAGCATTAACTTTTACCCGCGGCTTAGTCTGCGTTTATTTTTCTATTTATGTGGAGACAAGCTAATTTCAAAACAGAAGGAATTTCTAATCTGTACAATGACTCAATCAACGCAGAGCCTAATTTGGAAGGCGGGTTCTTTGCGAGATGTATACTAAAAATAAATAAAACAAATATGCTTACACCATCCCAGAAGGGTCCCCGAAGGGAAAAGTGTCAACGTGACTGATGAGAGTCTATCGCCGTCTCAGACACTATACACATGCATCGGTAGCATTGTGGCAGTTTCAACTACAATGTAATCCCCTTAGGAGTGGAATTTTGATAAACACTTTCTTAGTACTACAATGGCCTGCATCCGCCCCGCTGGGATTCGAACTCTGCTCAAACCCCATGGCCACCACGGCTATATTTCATTTGTAAATCTATATATATATAAATTTTATATTGGTTTTTGGCTTCAAAAACTCAAAAAGTTCTTCACCGATCGAGCTGAAATTTTAGCATGATATATAATCCGCATCAAGGATTGTTTGTATCTATTTTTTTTCATCTATATATATAAAAATGTTATGTTGGGTTGTGTACGCTTCAAAATGTACTTTCAATCACAATGCATGACTGCGGATGAGCGAAAGAAGTGTGTAAGGATCGTAGCTTGTGGCGAAAGGTCTCTGCCTACCGCCATGGGATACAAGTAGGTATAAGTATGGATATTGTCATCAGAATTAATCAGCTTTCAGAACAAAGAACCGAAGCAAAGCAATATTATACGAAAACGAACCATATTATTGAGAACACGGGTGTAGTCACGTAGTCACACAAATTATCACTTTGTTTAATGGTTACCGCCATTAATATTATAATAACGATGCTGCCATTCGTATCGTTAATGAGGCCAGGCTAATTACCATTGATAATTAAACTTCTTAAAGGTTTTGATCCCCAATTCGGGCAAAACGATATTTCTCAAGAGCCCGAGTCTGGATTAGGATCCGGGAATAGGGCCACCCTATTACATCTTATACCTTTTAACGAGCAATTTTTATATATAGAATCTGAATCTGAGACTGTCATGAAATTTTGTGTGTAGGGGGTTTCAGGGAAATAGATCTAGCTAGGTTTTATTTGTGGAAAACATTTTTGACCAGGTTTTCAGGCACTGAAAAACTCATACAATAATATTACATTACAATACGACACTAAATTTCGCCGACATCTGTCAAGTTATGGTAGCTCAGACGTGAGGCTTCCAGCTTCGGGGCGACTACGAGAGTACCCTCGATACTGATGGTCACCGGTTACTTTTTCTTTTTTTTCAGGATACATATATGAGTCGGTCAATCAGATTCTGGGACTTTAAATTTGTTAAATGAAATACAGTCCCCAGTTGCGAAAAACCAAATTTTTAAAGAGAGAGCCAATGAAGTTGATTCTTTAAGACTTCGTAGATTACGTTACGGAGCTTACCCGGAACAAACAAATAGATAGACAGACGGACAGACAGAAAGCGTTGTTTTTTAAGTTAGTATTTATATACTTTCATATGGATTTAGTTTAATGCTTTTAATTTGGAATTACAAACAGACACTTAAATTTTATTTATCTGTATAGAAGATTTAGACAAATCATCAAACAACTCCTTAGTCATAATATAATATAATATACAGATAAAGGGTCTGTTTGGTATTCCAAATTTGCAGCTTTTTAAAATTTTTTAAAAATAAACAGTGATTTTTATTTCTCCGTCTGCTTGTTCCGGCTGATGTTACAAGGAGTAACTTAGGCTACTATTATTTTGGAGGAAATTTTTATTATTAATCATACGCGGGTAAAACCGCGGGGCACATCTAATTTTATAATAACTTTAACTAAAAAGTCTACGTACCTAATCTATGTAGTTTTCTTACAAATTAGATACATAACACTATGGGTCACAAATAATTATGTAGTAATTAGCGTACTAATTAAAATAGTATTGATTTACACGACGTACGATGTGTACGTGATTCACCACATGTGTGGTCTGATCCACGTGCCTGAGACCTCAACACAAAATATAGATACAGACTTGTCACGTCACATCAATTCAATTCAACAATATCATTATTTGACTAGACTTTTTACAAAGTACTTTAAAGTCGTCAGAATGACATAATTATACAGGATTATACATGCTAGGTTTGGAAGGTCTTTACTGAGAAGCACCTGGCAAGAAACTCAACAATTACTCTTTTGAAATAAAATATTATACAATATAAATCAGACATCGGTCAGAGGATTAGCTTAGGGATCCAGCGAGGTAACGCAGCCAGCTTACTGGGCACTAATTTAAATTCCGTGTTTTATTTATAATTTTTATTTTTATTATATTTTTCTTTTTCATTATAAAAATCATAAAAAAAATAAAAACTAAATTTAGGTACTACGTATAATTGTGTAGCTTGAGATGACCAGCCTCCACTAGCAGCACCTGTTCACAAGTATGACGAGAATGCCAGCCATCGCCCTCCTCAACCATTATAGAGGGAAGTGAGGTAATCATCTGACGCAATGATAAGTAAAATACGTCATCATAACTTTACGTGCTTAACGAGAACTTTTTTTATCGTCATTATAGACTATGTTCATTTATGATGACCCGTGGTGAAATACATACTTGTATTGCGTCAATTTGCAAATTATATCCGCGCCTTTGAAATGGGAATAATATATTTACTACCTTGAGATTTATGAACTTATCGAAACTTGAACTCTCTTATATAAAATAAAATTCTCGTCACAATGTTACTTATCGAAGCGGCTGGACCGATTTGTATGAGTTTTTGCGACCAACATCTATATTTCATACTCTTATGTGATCCACCACTAAAAATATATGGCAATACTACATTTGCCGGGCACAGGTAATCTATATGTTTAATATAATAAAGAGGAAATAATTATTTGTTTGTTTTTTACTATAATCATTTTTATTATTTGTTAATCATGTGAAATCTTAATGCAGGCGAAGATGCAATATTATTATAAGCTAAGTAATTACTTGAATAATTGTACCCATTAATAAAATCACGAATACTATCGATCATTTAACACGAATTAAGTAATAAAATATTTGAACGCATGTTGTTTAAAATGTTCGTTATTACGTCATTATTCCGATCAACTCGATATACATAAAAAATATCTGAATAAAATGTGAACGGCCAACGAACTTGCGTCTGTGAGTCATACGACTTATTCAACGGATTCATAATTTCATCATACTTATATACATCACGTGTATATGACGAGTAGGTATGTGTGAGTGATTCAGGGGCTGTGTAACAAAAGCAATTTTCTGTATGTAATTATGATATATTTTTTCTGTATGTAATTATGATATATTTAGTGAGAGTGAAGTCTTTTGTATTCATGACACAGTTTACATATATCATTTGATTAAATCAAAACTGAAATATCTTTCTTTGATTAGACCTTTTAAAAATCTTCAAAAAAATGAAAAAGAAACTACATTATACAGGGTTTGGAAGGTGGCTTTTACCAAGTACTGACTGAGTGACTTTTAAATCATGCACAGTCTAATCTGGTCCAAGAGTCACCCATGGAATTAAGTTTACACCGTTAAACCGTTAATGATATATATGTTTCGACTGAAAACATGTCATTCCGGACACTTATAAGCATATCAGCGCATATTTCTTGCAAGCTAGGTAGTGAACAGTGAGTGGTTGGCAACTGAAGCCGTTCTTGGAACAATTGTTTGGTAAACTACGGCTAATTGCGACGGACGGACGGATATTACATGTAAACTTGCCGTTGCTATGTGGCTGTTCCTAACTCTGCTGGTGAACAATATTATTGAACACGCATTTAAGGTAAGAGAGTATGATAATGATATGGCAAAGAGGTTCAGAAGGTATCCAAACTCGTGGTAATATTTCGATGATCGTAATTGCCTCACCAGGGCCAGACATACATATTTTTAAACGAAATTAAAATCGCGTTAAATAAAACGGTCAGACAGAATACTTTCATAGTATGTTTTAAGTGACAAGCTGTTAATTTGTAATTGCAAAACGAGCACTGCTATTTTATTTATCTATATACATTATATAAAGTCGTGCACCGCGGTTTCACCCGCGTTTTAATAAACAAAAATCTAGGTATCTTTAACGTTTGATTCTGAATATTTTTTCTGACTCGAAATCACGTAAATTATATCTAAAAGTCATATATAATAATGTTGTTTAGTGCCGTTCATGCAATATTATGTGCATGTACTAGGCTAGCAGCACAGAGAAAGCGGCTCAGTCCTGCTTATCTAGTTTTTATGCAGTATTTCGTCTGAGCTACACTGGTCACCCTGAAATAGAAAGTACGAGATGAAATATGTGTTAATCTTTACACACATATATATATATATATATATATATATATATATATCATCACTAAAAACACATAAAAGTATATAGGTACGGTATATAAATAAAAAATAAAATTTTCTCATTCTGTCCGTCTGTTTGTCTCGCCTAAACTCTGACCACTGGGCCGATTTTTACAGGATTTCACTGGTAGCTGATTTAATAAGTATTAGAATTACCACATAAATACTCGTACATTGTTTTATAAGAAAATATCAATAGATAAGCTTTTTTCGAAAAATGATTCGCGAGAAAAACCACGTGCAGAGCTAGTTTCATCTAAGGAACTATGCATGCACTTCTTTCGTTGTAATTTTGGACTGCAAATTAATTAAACCTCATAAAGTTACTATTCTGTGATTAATTAATTAGAGTTTAAATTAAAGACTACCTTATCCGGCGGCTAATTAAATTCAGTGAGCACCAACCACGGTCATAAAATAGTTATGTCTGTACTCTGAAGGAATGCTTGCCCTCATTGTCGCTCAGGAGAAATGCGTTCATATTATCCGGGTATGACTCGGCATGCGGCGGTGTTACATCACTCCACCCGGGGGATGGACCACGCAGACGAGCGGGAATTTATTCAAGTGGAAATATGTAATCTTTATTCACCTCAGTTGGGGTTGGTCGTGTTATTTGAGTTGTTTCTCAAAGTTCCAGTCCCACCAGTCTGTAGAAATCCGTAACGATGTCATAGCAACTCAGTCGTTGATAGCGTTTTAGTATTAATTATATCATAGACTAGAGGACGTCACGTGATTGCTCGAGCATAGTTCCTGTTTCCGTGGGAGTACGTGGATAAAATATAGCCTATATTAATCAGTTATAATGTAGCATTCAAATAGTGAAAGAATTTTTAAAATCGGTCGAGTATTTTTTAAGCCAATTGGTTACATACATACATACAAACCTTACCGGCGGCGGTAGACTCACCATCTGTCACGTCGGCACTTAATCCTAATGTGGGTATTGTTTTATATACAACACCTCTGCCTACCCCTTTGGGGAATACAGGCGCGAGCGTTTGTATATATGAGAAATATAAAGACATTTGCATGGTACTTTCGACCCGATTATCTTCATTCAAAAGTGGGTGCAGTAACTGAATATCTCTGCGTTAAAAAAGTTTCAAAGAACCGCTCGTCTACAAAGGCTATGACAATCACACGCATGATCCGCGGATTTCCTACCAGGTGCCGTCAACGTGTTATTACGTCACACATTCCCCAGCCCCCTGTATATGACATACTGAACCCGCCCGCTGTTTAATTAACATGCTTTATGACTGCTCTTTATGAACCGTAAACTCATGTTAATAAGGACTGATATTCCACTTTAAAAGGTTGTCTAATGAACTTATATTGTTTCAAGGCAAGGTAGTTAAAGGGCTTTTTTATAGTCGTCATAATATGTTACGTTTAATAAAGTACTCCGTGTTGTTTTCCTTATTCCCTGTTTTCAATCAAAAATATCCCAGAGAGGAAATTTTGGGCGACTGGCTATATTACCTACTTTCTTTGTAAAAAGTGATCAGCATCGGATTGAATCAAGTACAGACCCCAACAATATAATGGGATAAGGCCAGGGAGATTATGATATGATAAACGAAGTACCAGGCGCACATAATGGACACAGAGTTAGTAACTTGATTGTGACTAACTTGGAGCCACATTGGGTTAGATTGTGTCCGAACCCCAACATGTATGGGATAAGGCCAGGGAGATGATGATATGGTACGCGAAGTACCAGGCGCACATAACGGACAAAGAGTTTAATAAGTTGATTGTGACTAACATGGAGCCACAACGGGTTAGATTGCGTCCGAACCCCAACATCGTATAGGATAAGGCCAGGGAGATGTTGATGATATGGTACGCGAAGTACCAGGCGCACATAAGAGTTAATAAGTTGATTGTGTCTTGGTCTGACGCTGTCATAATAAAGGAAGGATTAAGCTTCAGTAGTTTCATTACATTGGAGATCCATTATCCTGAAACAATAGGTAATTCAGTTGAATAAGGGTTTTCAGTTCCCGTTTCCTTTAAAGGAAGGACTCATACTAATGAATCACGCACACGCAATAAATACGCTTACTTGCACTATACTAAAGCGGTATTGGTCATTATGAACAGGCACCGACAGGTCTGGCACGTTCACGAAGAGACGTCATCACACGTCATTCCATTTCGAGTTATATATCAACCGTCATACGTAATGCAGATTAAATGTTGCATTACATACGTCTTTATCATTATTTGTACTGTATAGGATAAATTAATATATATTACAATTTAAGTGTCTGTCAGTTTTCAAATTAACAGCTTTACACTAAATGCACTAGTATTATCAAAATATATAGATATATTCACACAAAAAACCAATTAAATTTTTCCTTTGTCTGTCGGTCTGATTGTTCTGGCTGATTTCCGAAACAGCTGGGCCGGTTTTTAGAGAATTTTCACTTGCAGGTCTCAGTAGTCTATAATTATCAAATGCACAGTCCTAACTGCCGGACTAATATACCAACGCACCGAATAAACAACTAGATATTACATTTGTACAGTGTGTTCTTCGTGAGGTGTAGGTATCTACATAGACCACATGGTTCAGGTCTTTTCGGTATAATGTGGGTATTGTTACACCAACCCTTCACTAAAATGAGTCTTATCATGATATTTGAGTATGTTGAGTCATGCATCATCTACTTTCTTATCATTAAAATGAGCGATCGTTTCATTAATGACTCATAGTTCTTTGCTTAATTGTATGTTAGTATTATGACATCGAATCTACTTACGAAGTTTTGAAAATCATAGTCACTTCCATTTATATGTGTATTCTTCTATGTAATATAATACTGACTTAAAGGTAAGTCCTAAATTCACTGCCGAATGTCTGGGGGCCGGATATCATCGGTTTAAGTGTAACTTTTTATTCTGATACCGTAAAATTAAAAGTCAAAGCTAAATTCTTAATACGCCCTGTACTCAAGAATGCGTGTATGACATCGCTGCTTGACCTTGCAGTTTCACGTGGCTCAATATGTGTTGAAGGTTTTTCGGTGGCTGGCTGTGGAATAATTTTGTAGACGTTGGATCAACAAATTTCAAGTCACACCAATCACCACCATCGCCAGATACGCCATTGAAGTCGACATCATTATGTACACGCGTATACTTGGGATGGCGAAGAATATTTTAGCTATTGCTGGCCGCTTATGCTGTTGGTATCCTGCAAGCGCTCCTACGCTATAGATGTGGCTTACCATATTGGAACCTGAATTCTTATTTGTTGCTTAAAACAGCAAAGAACCGTGGTGGCCTTGGTTTGGAGCAGTCGCCTGCTGCGCATGCGACGCACCAATGAGTTTTTTTCTAAAAACTTATGAGCAGTGATTTCACACCACGTGCTTTACAGTGAAGGAAAACATCGTGAGGAACCCGTATATGTCTGAGAATTAATTCAAAGACTTATGTATTTGTATGTATGCTATCCATAATACGGATGTATGAGAGCTGGCATAGATGACTAAAGAATGAGTGGACCGATAAGGCTGGTTGTAGGAAACATACCTACAATTTCCCGTAACTTATCGGTTGCAACTCGTACGATGATAAATGCTGATAACACTTAGCTGTTGTAACCTGCTTCACGTCATGCACTCCGGAACCATACCACAATGTATCTCGTTGATCTAGTAAAGAAACTCTACAGCGAAACACGAGGTCCTGAGTTTGATCTCTGGGTCAGACAAAGTATTAATGGGTTTTTCTATCCGTAATATCTCAGCAGCTCGGAGTCTCGATTAGTGCCCGGTTACTGGCAATAGGCTCGCCCCTATTACTCGAGACTTGATGAAACTGGTGAAATGTGGATAGCTTAAAAAAGCACCATGGCTTACCCCTTAGGGGAATACAGTCTTCAGGATAATATAAGTATAATTTCCAAAGGTTCCTCTCGGACGGTCAAGCTCTGGAATGAGCTATGATTGATATGATTTTCCTTTGATTGACGTGATTTTCCCAAATAAGTACAGCATGCAGTCCTTTAAGAAGAGTGTGAGGAGGTAAATAATTTAACCCCTGTTAACCTCTTAACTTTCGGTGATCATTTTCCGATGCTTATGAGTTCTTCAGACTATTACCTTCTCAGACCTCAAGCACTATACGTGTTTGATGTTCTTCTCAGACATTTTTTATGCTGATTCCCTCACGATGTATTTCTTCATCGTAGAGCTTGTGTGTGCATCACAAAACTCATTGGTATTAATATTAGGTGAGGTGGATATTCAAACCTCCCAGTCACCACGACTTTTATTTGCTAAGATTTTCTTTTATTAGCATTAACAATACGGATGTTGTTTATATAAAAACCAAGTTTCCTTATGGAAAACCCAGCGTTTGAGAGGTGAGCAATTACTTTAACAATATAAGCGAAAGGTTAGGGTGATGCTTATGAATAAGTGACGCGGATTTCGTTTACATATACTATAGAATAAAATATAATATTTTACCTAATGTTTAATTATATTTTTTTCATATAACAACGGTGGCAGACAAGCTTACAGTCCGCCTGATGGTAAGCGACCACAGAAGCTTATGAACATGACCAACAGCGACAAATAATGAATAGAACCGCTGTGCCAACATTTTACAAGGAGTTTCACTATTACCAGCACAGCGACTCCACTCTCCTCCACCGCATGGAGCACTGGCGACCTTACTCACCGCAAGAACACAAGAAGAGGAACACCGTGGAGTTTAGTCGGTGCGAGACCGCCATAACCCTTCCGCTATCATCGCGACCCTACGTAAAAAAGGGAGAAATTTAAGAACTGATTTTACATATAAAGCAGCTGATACAGGCTTCACCCGGGTGATGAAACGTCGACTGAAACCGTCGCGTAATCTTCACCATCTCGATATATATATCGAGGTTGGATCCTAAGACGACAGGGGAGGAGATCATACGATTCGTAAAAGAAAGGACCAAGTTCTGGTATAAAGACCCGCCACCGATGCAGTTGCAGAGACTTGAGTCGACGAGGGAAACGAATTTCAAGTCCTACGGCCTCAAGGTGCCTGCAACGTATCGCGACATGTTCTTCCAGTCGGATTTCTGGCCGACAGGAATAGTTTATCGGCGTTATAGGGATGCGCGCAGGATCGCCAAACCCTAATTATATTATATTATTATTGTTATTATTATATTATTGTTATACCGTTATCTGGTACCCATAGTACAAGCTTTGCTTAGTTTGGGATTAGATGGCGATATGATATGTTATGTAATTATATTATTAATAAATTGATTTGATTTGATTTCATTTGATTTGATAGACGGACGCCCAATCCGTTACGTTGAAGTCAATACCTGAAAATTTCCACAAAAAGTGGGTGTCGCTACACCTAGCTCTGCTTACCTATACCATCCTTCACAGAAGACGTAACACGTACAATTTAAGATATATTAATTTAAAAAGTCAAGGTGCCCGATGAAAATCATTTTCCTGTTCCTCTGAAAACAAAATAAACTGAACAAGCAGATATTACTGAGAAGTTAACAATATATCACTCAGGTATGTGACACGATGGAGCGACAGGTGACGTCACAGCTCTAGCATAAAATTACTCACAGAATGCCGGCCCTCGTACATTAACAGAATATAGACATGAATTTTAAAAGAAGGTGCTGTAACGTAAGCCATACACCGCAACTTGCCAGTTGAATTTAACTTGCTTAAACAAACTTTAATGTTTTTTCCTTGTAACAAACTTTTGTGTGCCCCAAGTTTAGGTTTTGACATATTCAGATGTCGTCGCTTGACCTTGAGTTTACCCTTTTTTTTTTGGTGATGTAAAACTTCCTACACTCGCCGCTTGGGGCGCTTTTAACGTTGCCACACGAAATGACGAAATTACGCAGGCGTTATTGTCAAAGTAAAAACATGTACTGTACCCCTATCACGGGTTTGCCACCGTTTTCTTAATCTATACTTGCTAGCGTCTCCGACGAATATTTGTATGAGAAATTGTGCAGCCTAGCGGTGACGTGAGGAACGAAAAATATCTCATAAAAATATTACGAGTGACGCTAGCGAGTATAGATTTCGAAAACGGTGGCAAACCCGTGATAGGGGTACAGTATATACGGTAAGTACTGAAATAAAACAATCTATCTGAATATTTATTTCCGTCTGTCTATCCGTCTACTTGTCCCGGCTAATTTTAACGCAACTTTCATCGACTTTTTATTAAAAAACCATTAGGGGCCCGCGGGTCACCCATGAAATTTAGTCAAGTATTGAATGAAAAGATTTAATTTGGTGGACGCCGTCCTCCAGTTGTATTTCTATTTGGTGGTTGTGTTGAGTGCCAGTTGGCAGAGAGTGGTGCCGGATAGTCTGCCAGGCTCGTGATATATGCATGTCGCTGATAACATGTCTCACGATACCATTGTTACACTTTGCAGCGACTGAATATTTCGTAACTACTTATTTTAGGTGTCTTACCTCAGCTCTTGTCATTTCACATATATGTGAGATGTATTTGAAACAATTTAAATTGAAGTAATCACAGCAATCTTTATTTATTTCGTAAACACAAAATCTTACATCTTAAAAACATTTCTCACCACTTTTTTTCTAATCACATCTATCTTTCAAAATCACTGACACTTGACATTTACATTCATACAGACATAGACAATTCATAGACATAGACTTTCATAGATAACTCATATTCAAAATAGTTCAGACACAAATTAAACCTACTTATTCCTAAAAATGTTGAAACATAAAAAAAACAAACTTAAACGTAATAAATTATTCCACATATATATTATAAAAAAGTTGACCAAATTTAAAAGCGCTTTCACCATTTGAATGCTACATTATTATTAAGCCGTGGTGGCCTTGAGGTTGCCTGAGCCTGCTACGCAAGCGACGCAAGTTCGAATACCAGCGGGGCCTGTACCTATGAGTATTTCTAAAAAAACTTATGTACAGTGATTTCACACCACGTGCTTTACGGTAAAGGAAAACATCGTGAGGAAACCTGCATATTTATGAGAAGTAATTCAATGAAATATATAAAGTGTCTGAGACGGCGATGGACACCATGATGGATCACCATGGGCGTGTGAGATGTAGTACAATATTATAGTATACAAGTATTTTGAACACGTAAGGTGGAGTTGCACAAAGGGATTGCACCCACAGTCGTAACGGTCACGGCCCTTGACACGGTCGAAAATACCTCGAAATGATTATATATAAAGGTAGACAATATTTCTTAAAATGTTGTTTAATTCCACACACACTACTCTATGTCGATAAATTCACATTGATCCACAGATTTCCAACGGGATATCCACAGATAAATAAAAATACATCAATTCGTTCTACTCTGTAATGCAAAAACGAATATACCTATGTAATATCTACATTAAATTATTTTTTTTCTATAAGTGATTAAATTTCCGGGTGTAATACGTGACATCCGGTGGATTCAGGCGATTTGAAAGCACTTTCATGTTTCATGATAACCAATCTAAATGATAATTTTGAATTTGATTTTCGCATAGGACACTTCCTGTGATACCTACATAATAGAATTTTATGTATCTACCTTATGTAATACTGTCAATGGTTCCTGTGTTTGTGTTACTAGCCGAATGATTATTTATAATTAAATATATTATATATTATTATTATGTCTTTATAAGAAGGTATAATACTCATGCCAGATAACAAGACAAGTTATTTATAGGTTTAGTTGATAGGTTGAAACAATTCCACTTATGATTAAGTGCCACCGTGACAGAGGGTTTGTCCATCGCCGTCTCAGACACTATACATACGTCTTTTAATTACTTCTCAGACATATGCAGGTTTCCTCACGATGTTTTCCTTCACCGTAAAGCACGCGATGTGAAATCTCCGCACATAAGTTTTTAGAGACTCATTGGTACAGGCCTCGCTGGGTTTCGGTCCTGCGTCGCTTACGTAGCAGGCGACTGCTCAAACCCCACAGCTAAGTCTATACTAATATTATATAGCTGAAAAGTTTGTTTGTATGTATGGTTGAAATAATCTCAGGAGCTACTAGTTACAATTGAACAATTTGTGTTACGAAATTAGGCTTCCGGTTTTATAATATCATACTGCGACCAATAGGAGCGAAGCATCTATGGAACATGTTAGAAAAACGGGAATAACTACAACTAATAATAGTTAATCCTACGCGAGTAAAACCGCAATGCATAGCTAGTAAAAAATACATAAATACCATAAAATTACATAAAGAATACTGATGGGGGACCATCATAGGTTTAAGCTTTGTATTAAGTAGTTTTGACGTTTATATTGGTACCGTAAAATTAAGTAAAGCTAAAAATTTCTATCACGTGATGCTTCAACGATCATATCCCATCTTCCAACCCACGCTCGACCACTCTGTGCGAGTTTTCATAAAATCACCATCACAAGTCATCGCGTTGACGTTAACGCAGATTTGTATGGGCTCACAATAGTGGCTTTAGGCCGACAGGCGGCGCTGTTTCGATCCTTTATAAATATACGTTTATGAAAACTCACATAGCCGTACGCTGTTCACGCGCAGGCAGGCAACGGCGCGTATCACAAAGGTTAGCGTGAGTGGCGTGAGTGAGTACGGCCGGTGCAAGGTGCGCGTGCGGCGCGACGCGCGGCGGTGAGCCCGCCCCGCCACGCCTCGCTCGCCTCAGTCGATACCGCGCCGCCACGCCGCCCTGACCGTACACTATGACAAAACGAGACATGGACCACATCCTCCGCATCAGCGAGGAAAACACCATCAAACTCATCGACCTGTACTCCAAGGAGGATTGTCTCTGGAACACTTACAAAGAGGAATACACTCAAAAGACCAAGCGCGCCGAAGCCGCGCAGCGTATCGCTAGAGCACTGAACATCCCGCGCTTTGAAGCGAAACACGTGATGATCAAATTCAAAAACTTACGCAATTCATATTGTCAGGAGTTGAAGAAGATAGCGTACAGTGTGACCAATCCCAGTGAAACGCGTCGATTGCACATTCCTCGTGTGTTTTGGTTCTCCAAGATGGACTCGTTCCTGCGACCGCATCTGCAGAAGGCGCGCGAGAATGCCACCATGGCGGCCATTTTGACCGGGGGCAAGATTTCCGAGCCAATCGTAAGTACTTACCACCTTCTAATGCGAGTGTGTTTCTAGTTGCCTACTTAACGACTTTTCAATTTCAAATGTGTTCGTTCGAAACGCTGACCGCGTCCATCGCTGTGATTGGTCCGCACTGCGCTCTCCACCAATCAGAACGCATTCTCTTGCGTGACACGGTTAAATAAAAAAAAACAAAACCTATTGGATAAGACAATATAAATGTAAAGGTTATTGACACATGATAAAATAACTTTAATTGCCTACAATATCTAACATTACCAATTTTACTTTTCTACAGACAGAAGAGGAAGAGAACTTTCTAAAGAAGGGGCCTAGAATTGAAGATGTGGAAGAATGGATCCAAATGACGAACCCTGAGGACGTAGAACCTGAGCGTATACCATCTGCTGACTCTGGCAGCGAAGCCGAGGAGATACCTCCAGAGGTCCGAGCTCCTAAACGAAAGCAAACCCCCACAAAACCTAGACCTTCAAAGAAGAAGCCTGCAGAAAAGATGGAGACGGAATTTGAAGATAAGCTCCTCTACCACACGATAAAAGACCTTTCATCACAAATGCACCTACTAGCGTCCAGGTATAACGACCAGTTTGAGAGCTTCGGCAGCTACGTAGCCTCGATGCTGAGGTCTTTGCCGCAGCAGAAAGCCATGATGCTGCAGCCGAAGATCGTAGACTTAATCGCTTCGACGGCCAATCAGGATACTGAAGATTGTGTGAGCCAATCACACACCAGTAACAAATAAAAAAAATGGTGATCTCAATTTAAATGCTTTAAAAATTAAAAGTAAATACTTTTTACATTCGAATTGAATTTCGAATTAATTTTAAACTTTGCGATGGGAGATGCATTTATTTTTGTTTTATCTGTGACAATGGAAAGAGGACTTTACTGAGAAGGTAACAAAAGTTGTTTTTCAACGTTTCTATTATTTGATTTGTTTTCGGTTTGATAATTTTGACATTCCAATAAAAACTGTCATTTATATATGTGTGTTTTTTTTTTACTTAATTAATCATGATTGACTCAGGAAGTTTTCAGTTGCCAAGTTGCGTACGTGACGATCGTCAGTGATGTGACAGAGAGAGGATATACCAGTTGCTTGTGAGTGAAAGAGACAATGCTCAAGGGTGAATGGCCATGTGGGGTGATTATACAGTTACTGTTTGCGAGCAGTAGTATAAACTGCAAAAGATTAAATGAAAATTTTAATGAAAAGATAAATACCTCTTAATAAAAAACGTGTTTTAGTCCGAGTTTGGTCTCGGTTTAAACTATGTTTTGTAAAAAAAGTTTTTTTTAAAAGCAATAGACATTTCAGTAATGACTACTAATCAATTACTATGTAATATGTAATGGCCTCATTAATATCCCACAATTTTCGATTTAGATCAAACAATGACCACGAAAATAGCTTAGTATCTGTTATTCTGATGTATAAGCTATATTATTGTAAATAAATATAAAATTTTTGTTAAGCTACTGTTTGTTCCCTGCACTACGTAAACATGTGACTGCGACTACCTGACATTCGTACACCATTAAAAAATAAGATTTATGTAATTTTTTTATATCGGTTTAATGGTCCAGAAAGCCACTTCCAAAATACTTTTTTTTTAATATTCATAGCACCCTGGGATATGAGGTTTTTGGTCATTTGAAATGAAATCCTTAATTGGACTGATGTGTTTTTAAATAATTAATTTTTATATCTGCCTTTGTGAATCATGTTATAATCGTAAATTTTGTGAGGTTGTAAAATATTCTCATCGGGTTATTATTAACAAAAAATACAGAAAAGAGATAGCAATATTTTTAAAAGGTTAATGGTGAGTATGAGGTGTGAAATAAGTCAGAAGCACTTAAATCATTTGGGTGTAATTTGGGCATCATCACACCCCTCAGTATACCTATGTTAATATAAAAAGATATACTTACTATACTTACCAATTATTTTATTATACCACCATAGCAAACAAGTATACGGCCCATCTTATGGTAAGTGGTTACCATCCTTCTTTAAGAAGCACGGGGAAGCTATACTAGCTTGTAAAACACCTCCACGATGATATCACAAAGCTAAAGAGTTTGTTTCGCGCTAATCTCAAGAACTACTACGAACAAAAAAATATATATTTATAAATGAGCATTTCTGTTTTCCTTGTGTCTGGGAGGTTCATAATATAAGTATGTATATTTAAAAAAAATAACAAAAAAATTAACCGCATTCTAAAGGAGAAAAATTAACGTATGTGAAATAAATTGCTTACTTTTGAAGGCACCAACTTCACAAAATCGGTTCAGCAGTCAAAAGTTCTGACGTAACAAACATAGTCGAATTTATAACCGCCTACTTTAAAGTCGGTAAAACAGTCTAATACCGTCCGTTGACTGTTGACCGCTCGAACATTATTTATTAGGTCCCGTCACCAATACCCAGTAGGTCATTTATAAGTTTCTCTGTCGAATAAAATCATGGGCACTGTACCTACTATTTTCGCTGAGCGCTCATAAATTCTGATGGAACCTGTTCGTGCAATAAGGTTGTCATTCCTAAAGCAATCCTCCCTTAACCACCCTTAATAGTTGAATACCAATGCCATGACATATATTGTTAAAAAGCATCGTGTGTACGTGCGTTTACACCACGCGGCTCGAGTGCCTTGAAAATATATTATTATCATCAGGTTTATTTTTAAACATGATTTCATCACACAAAAGTAAATAAGTAGGTAATGCTCTCTTGTATTTATCTTTGATTGTTTAACATTTAATGCTTTTTTTATATTTTTCGACAATTCACCGAATATGATGAAGTGCCAACGTACAGAGGTGAGTCCATTGCCGTCACTATACATACGTCTTTGAATTACTTCTCAGACATAACCAAGTTTCCTCACGATGTTTTCCTTCACCGTAAAGCACGTGGTGTGAAATCAGTGCGTATAAGTTATTTTAGAAAACTCATTGGTACAGCCCCCGCTAGGATTCGAACTTGCGTCACTTGCGTAGCAAGCTATTGCTCAAACCCCGAGGCCACCGCGGAAAGGCTTTTTTCCCTGTCTGGACCATTTCATCTCCATTGCCGCTATCAATTACGAACCGATATATACTTGCTACCTACTATATACATATAAACTACTATACACACACTGTCGGAGTATTATTGTGTTAGATTAATCGAGAAAGGCTTTAGGCTTTATAACATCACACTGCGACCAATAGGAGCGAAGCATCTATGGAACATGTTAGAAATACGGGAAAAAATATTATCATTAAGAAACAGGTTTTATGGTTAATCCTATGTGGGTAACAGATAGTCTGACACATGCATCGCAATATACTGTCTGTAGGTCCATAACATTATGATAATGTCACACTACGAGCTTTACAAATATGATATTGTATTATGTATGACATGACACCTAATCATATTTGGTGAGTAGTGGGTGTAAATGATCGAGAATCCTTTTGAGAAAATTTTGAGCGTAAGCAATTTCTGGATTCGCATACGGTAAAATTAAAATATTTCGAAATAATTGTTCTTTATACAATTTTTATTTACGCTTTCTGAATGAGTAACCATACATGATATTGCTTCACAGTAAAGGGTAACAAATGGGACATCTTATCTGATTTCAAAAACCATTGCAGCCACATTCAAAGGAGAACATAATTTATAACAACCCGTTATGTGTGATCAAATAGTTCTTGTGATCAAAGGGCAGGTCCCTGTGATCAACAAAGAACAATTTCTTTGTAACAATATTTTCGTCGCAAAATTGCGAAGAGACAAACTCTTGGATTTTGTAATTATGACAACAGAAGTAACACGAGCAAACAACAATGATGTTAACATCAAAAGATATTTGTCTTAAGATCCCTGTCGTTCCAAACGTGTTGTTTTCCTATTAATGTCAGTAACAATTAGAAGATAAAGGGACAAGGAACATATGCTGCAGCTGTACCATGGTCTAGAGAATATATTATTAAAACGCCACGAGGTTTAGCAAACATTCTAAATGTTAAAAGCATTTCGGGTAAACGCCATGTTATCAATGATATTAAAAGTATAGATACGGTCACAAAATAAAGAAACATTGTTCCTTATGCAGTTTCTCACTCATAAAATGACTATATGAATACGCAGTAGTATTCAAGATATTCGTCCTTAGCTCTTGCCGGGACATGAGGCCTTATCATGACCTCTTATTGCCATGATAGTTTTACTCTTATTATGAGACAGATGTATTTCATGTGTATACATCTGTCACTGTCACACAGCTGTACTATCATTGCAATAAGAGCTCATGGTCAGGCCCCTGTACTCCCATGCTATTCAAATTCTATTCCGAAGAGGCAAGGTTGTCTTCAGTAGCAAGTTTGTAGTTACCGCATTGATTAGCGTTATTTAATTTGAATTTAATCTAAATCATCTTTCTATTATCTATTTAGGTGAGGATTATTAACTTCACGATAGCGTTAATTGTTCGTCTCTCAAAACGAAGAAATCTTTCAATAGTAGCAATTGAGGTCGCCATTTAAAAAATATTAAGTAGGTATCATTCTTCTAGACTACGGAAGGGGTTTCTACCAAGTTGAACTCCGACGGATATATAGCCTAATTACATTTAAAGATAGTAGAGAAGTTATAGTGAAGCAAAGTGAGGGCATTTAGAAAGATCAGAGAAAGAAAAGAAGATACAGGTAATACAGGTAAATAAAATTGAAGTGTCTGTTTGTAATTCCAAAATAACAGCTTTTCTGTACTGGCATAAAATACATTTCTTAAATTTTTTCTCTTTCTGTCTGTTTGTTCCGGCTAATCTCGGAAACGGCAGGACTGATCTTAACGGAATTTTCACTGGCAGATAGCTAATACTACAAGCATTTAGGTTCCCCGGGCCACCTTTTAAATTAAGTCGACGCGGGTGAAACCACAGGGCACAGCTAGTACTAAATATAATTCCAACATAAACCGCATAGGACAACATACATATGGTCACGCCTGTATCCCATGGGGCTAGGCAGAGACCACCGTTTGCCATATCCTTACATACTTCTTTCGCTTCGTCCACATTAATGCATCTCATACACTAAAAAAGGATAACTCCGCGATAAGTAGGATATCTACAGTGGACCAGAAGTGGGATATTTAAGGAAGCATTTCGCCAAATATAATTGGCATAAGTATTGATAAGTGAAGATTAGGCAAGTTAAGTAAGTCACAGTAACACATCCTGCTGATAACGCAACAATATCAGATGACGTCGCAGAGTGCTCGAGGTCGCGGCTTATCGACGCCAACTGAACCTTACCCAGTTGTAATAAGACTCACAAATGATGTACTAGACTTCACTTACGTAACATAATTATTTTTAGTATGGCGACAATATGTCTGCCTCGTATGTATTGGAGCACTACTGTGCATTTGCAGTGTAAATAGGAGGAATTTTAATACGCCGTGATCAATGAAGCGCGATCAATTGAGGATTCAGGCGACTGGGACCGCTAGCTACCTGGAACCGCGTCCTCAGATGCTTGATTCGTTTTTATTTATTTTACTATCAGGCGGGTGGGACCATTCGTAATTTTATTAGCCTTGTAGCCTCTTTGATCACATACAATCCTGTGTGATACATTGAAGCTAATAAGGTATGTGGTCCCAGTCGACCGATTCGAAAATGCTATCAGGCGACTGGGACCGTGGTTCTAGTTCTTAGTGGTTCCAGTCACATACCAGTCAAGAACACTGGCTCTTGTGAATTTAACTGAGAATACATTCAGAGATTAGTGCATTTATAAGTGGCTGAGACAGCGATGGACTCACCGTCTGTCACGTTGACACTTAATTAGCTGCTATGTTATGTCCTCTACCACCACTTCTGCCTACCCCTTTGGAAACTTCTTATCCTATTTCTACAATTACTTAAAGCAATGCCAACACAACTTATTTTAAGATCAAAGAAAAAACTCAACCTCACGTACAAACACATCGAAATGTAAAATGTCGGAATACAAAATATCTGGCAAAGAGCTAGTATAACCTAGCCTAGCTATACCAAGACTGTATTCCTGTATTCCATTTTCCAAATCCAATTTAAATTCCTCAATAATGTTTACAAATCCCGTCGTGTTCCAGAATCTAAGCCAGTGGACGTCGAAATTTGCGTATTTACTCCAACAGATTGATGGATCTAGGCCTCAGGTCAAATAAACACTATTTTCATTCGTTTAGGTCGAATCATACTTTCACTAATTGATTCGCCAAGGTTCGTTTACAGGAGTAACACAAGTTTCTGCGTTCACCCCAGTATGAAAATATTTTCATGGATATAATCATACATATTTACATGTATTCCCAGGGGTTGGCAGATTTGTATTTATAGTTTACCCAGGCGAGATTGTTACAATTAACCGTGCAATAATCCAGAATACGGGTTGCTACTGGGAAATTATAGATTGAAAAGCTTTTCCCGGGTATCGAACCAAAGACCACGTTTTCCGCAGCAGCGCTTACGGCCACTACGTCAATGAGATTGTATTAATGATCTAATCATTAATAATGGGTATGAAGCCTATATAACATTCAACAACAGTCCAATAGGAAATATAACTAGTAATCTCGCCAGTAATAACTTCACGTAAGGTCCAATTTGCCAGTAATCATATAAATACAACGTTATATAAATTGTTATATATTTTCCGGACTCTGTTTCTGTTAAATGTAAGTGCTAGGTAAGCGGATTTTCCTCAAACTAGTACCAAATAGTGTTCTCTTACATGCAAAGCACTGCGGTCAATGATAATATCATGATCATGTACCATGATGCAATATACTGTCTAGAAGTCAAGAGAAAGTTTTAGCACTGTCTGTGTATTATATGAGCTAATACTTTTTCAAAATCAGTTGCGCAATTAGTGTTTGCTAATTAAAGTAATATTTTATGTGCACTAATTGTTGCCGCAGAAAGTAGGTACCTTGAACAGAAATTTCAAATTAATTTTGTGATATTTAAAAATCTTGGAAATAATAATGTGTGTAAGTATAATTATTAATAAGTGTAAGTATTATTGATAGCCAAAACAATACTAATAATAATGTTCAATCGTTTGGGGATTACAATTATAAGAACTTTGTTTTAGAATTACTGAGTTAAATAATCAATCCTTATACCAACGTGAAACGAAGTTTGTGTAAAGATGTGATATTTATAATAATTCCTGCACAAGATCATAAAGCAAGTACGAATGAACGCCAAGAATGTAAATAAACAGTATCCATGATATTCTCCAGAAATAAAGCCTGAGATATCACACAAAGGATATCAAAAATAATTTTATAAATTTACCGAAATATTAAGTAACATCAACCGACTGATAGCTTGTTCAATAATCACCAAAGTCATCATTTACGACAAAATATAGTGACATTGATACCGAAATAGCATTAAATATTACATTAAGTGTCAAAATACATGACTGTATAGATACATTATTGTCTTTTGAAATGATCAAAAGAATTATCGTAATTTAATACCATTAAACGGAGCACGATGCAGTAAAAACTGCACACGTGAAATGACGTAGAGTGGCGTGATCTAGACCATGCACAACAGCGAGGAACTGCGACAAAATCTACTATAAGTGAATACATTGCTGCTAAACTACATAATTTACCTCAACACAAAGAAGCTAACGAATCAATGGACGTTAGATAAGAAATCAATGTCAATATAGAAGACTCTAGATAGGACTCAGACAAACAACTGGGTAATGAAGTAGAAAACACCCGATAACCAGTTTACATTTCCATTGAAGATTTAGTAGAAGCTATAGCTAATGCTGATAATGTATATCGAGTTATTGACGTGGATCGAATTGTAAATGTAGATAATGGCGGCAATTAGAGTAATTTGCTAGTAGAGGTTGGCTGACGATCGTGTGCTCGGGCACGTAGCTCGCTCTAGATGTTGATGGATGTAAAAATATTGCAGAAAAAAATATACCGGTTATTTGTAAGTTAATGCAATTTTTTACGATAATTGTGTTTTCAATGGAAACACAGTCTCTGATTAATCCCACAGTTTTCCTTGTACTGGCTTTTTATTTATCGATTGAGTATACATCTTTCATTCGACACCATTAAAATATAAGTGGGCTCACAGTTTGGTAATTATTGGTGATGAGGAATCCTACTGTAGAATTATTTATAATTGTAGGGATAGATAAAACTATATATGAACTTAATGAAACGTTATGGGAAAAATGAAGCGACGAAGTTTTTTGAGGAAATAATAGACAAAAATAGATAACCTGTTTTTATTTGACACATTTTCCATGTAGTACCTTCATGAAAAAATATCCATTGGAAGTGAAGTAAGTAACAAATATGGATTTTTTCAAAACAACAATTTCTCTTTCACATACTAACAAAACAAATTGACTTTACGCTTTGGTCGAAGCACCGACCGACCGCTAACATCAAATCAAAACAAGACCAAGCTACTACCCTTTTGAAATCCGTATCACAAAAAGAGATTTTAAAATCTAGGATTACCTTATGCTGGTGCAATTCCCATGATTAGATCAACCATTTTATATTATGGTGAATTTTTTTTGACGTGTATTATAAAGAAGTATTTACAAAATAATAACATACATATTTTATCAGATTTCTAGTACCTATTTCTAATAGCTTTTCTTAAATTGGCACTAGAAGGCTCTTAATTATTCCGTGAGACAGTCAATATATGTCGAGCAAAATCGTCGACTTCAATTCGTAAGTCAACCAAGTATTGATACCTGGTCGGAACGGAAACGTATGACTAGAATTTTCACCAGTTCTGTTTGAGACTGGAATGCCTCTAAGATGTTTAGGGAAATGGGTTTTATTCTAGCATCACCTTTAAGGACCCTTTTAGAGTTTAGATGATGTGTTTACTTATCATCATCATGGACCAAAAGAGGATTCTCATCTATACTAGACAGAACAACATACTGTCCTGTATTATTGTATTTTTTCATCTCCTGTTCGAAAAGTATATTGTTAATCGCTTGTTTGATCATAGACTGCGTTCGTTGATCATGTTTCCTTAATGAAACCGCAATGTATTCGCCAAAACTGTCACATTCATCTTTCTTCCTGGACAAATCTGACCTTCTAAGGATCTTTAATGTCTCCAGGAGTCTCGTGTCCAGTTGACTTGCTATTGTGGCCTCTTTTACAATTCGCCTCCTCGGTTGTGGTCGGGTTCTTGTATTCTCTGTGTTCTGTACGTACATTAACTTTCGTGATTTGAATTTCTTGACTTGCGGTTCTTGTTTGACGACTATTGTCTCTTCCCTGTGGTCATCGCCAGAGGAGGAGTCTTCAGATTGTTCTCCGTTGCTACTTTCTTCTGGCTGGGTCTGTCAAGGAAAATAGGTTGGGTTAGCTATGACTTGAGAATTCGGCTTACACAATACACGCAATAGAGATAAACTCTGTGTCCCTGTAACTAGACTGCACAAAACTGGTAACTCTTTTGTGTGACAAAGAATACGCTTATTAAATAAACTAACCATTAAACATTTGTGCGCTACAATTTTTAAGTTTCAAGGCAATCATCAAACAGAAACATTGTGAAGCATATTATAGTGTAACTGAGTATATTGATGATAGCCAGCATGGCAATGAGTTGGTCACTCTTCCATTGAATTGTACTAAACCAACCCTATGTATAAAGAAGGGACACATGTAACAGCCGGGGAGTTTGTTTCCCCGTTTGTTCTCCTGACAGTCTTACATTTGTAAACGGTAGTAAATTAACCAAAGTTATCGTAAGATAAATGACGTTCAATTAGTGTTCTAAGTGTCCCTCAATGGTACGGGGACTTCATGAGCTCCTATTGCAATGATAGTCCCACTGTGTGACAGTGACAGATGTATACACGTCATATACATTGCCTTATAATATGAGTCAAACTATCATGGTAATAAGAGCTCATGGGTCTCAGGCCGGTGAGGTTGAATTCGCATCCTTTGCGTTGCTGAGTAACAGCCACCATGCCTGGAGAATTAAATAAGATTATTAGATTTTGAAACAATGTTTACCTAAACAAATTATTATCGAAACATTTATAAGTAAATGTTTTTATTTCAGCAACTAATTTAAATTATGCAAATACCAGAAACTGCGCAGTAACCGCAATTTAACCAAACCACCATAATTCTATTGTGTGACCTAAATATTTAATTATACCTAAGTAATATTGTTATAATCCCACCGCCATGAGCTCATGCTATCGAATATACAATACAAATAACTTATTAATTAATCGGTATGGTTATTGCGCTTTATTTTACATGATATGGCATTTGGTCTCTGGGAGGCAATTGTGATTGTTTAAGCAGCGCTAATTAAGAACTTCTTTTAATTTTACGGTACCAAAATGAAACGTCAAAGCTAAGAAGTTCTTAATTAGCGCTGCTTAAGCCGATGATGGTAGACTCCCATACATTGACGACACAATATTGAAGAAAGTGGCCGTGCGATTTAAGCGGTTGCCCAACCCGGACATCGAACCCAGGATCTCGTTTACCGTAGCAGTAACTGTGAACACTAGGCCAACGAGGTAGTAGTTACAAACAAACTTATAGGTGGTACCGAATAAATAAGCTTTCTACATGCAGTATGGAATCTAGGAACAAATGTTTCGAGACACACTCACACAGACGCATTCATCTACGAGATACGTCGTCATGGCCGATCGCGTGTAAATTCAAAGTCAAAGTCAAAAATATCTTTATTCGATTATACTTTTAACAAAGTACTTTCAAATCGTCAGAATGACATAATTATACTGGATTATTCATGCTACCGCCAGCTTTGGCACCTGTTCACCCAACCAGTACGTTTTTAGGGACTTATTTCTGAACTTTAAATTGACAAATTAACATTACTTTGACGGTAAAGTTAAAGTTTAATTTTTAAAACTTTATGTTGAGACAACCCTCACATTCGAAAAAGAGAATTTTTTAATTTAAAAAAAATAGTTTATATTTCTATCTGCTTAGAATGCTTATATTTATATTGTGTAGGTACTAGACAAAGAATAAAGGCTCCAGGTGTGTACTAGGTATATAGGATAATATATAATAGGTAGTTATATAGGGCAGTGTAACCAAGGCTACAATAACAGTGAGTCACAATCATTGCCAAGGTCGCGCCAATCAGTTGTTGATGGAAACGTTACTGTGTTACATAAACTATTATTGTGTTATGTTCAGCCTTGTTCACTTGTTTGTGGAAAAACAAATCTACAGCCATTTCTTGAAGATTTTCCATCAGCGGTCCATAGCAAACGGTTATCCACGCCTGTGCACACTTGTAAACTGAATTAAAATAAAAATAGATCCCATAATACCTAAGTGTGTACCCTTTTATAATACTCACAGAGAGCTTATTACATCGTATAGGGCCTGTAGCCATAGGAAAATTCAACCCGATGTGGCTGATCACCTGATTTTTATACGAAGCGCTTGCCATCTGACCTTCGCAAGCCCTTTAACGAGGACAATCTGTGATATGGGTTAAACCAGTTGTCAGAATATCTTAGGCCTCCGACTGACCTTTAACAACTACCAAAGATGGTAAATTGGCAACGATACTAAATGTATGGGAATTATATGTTACGTGACAAATCTATATCATTCCCATAGGTACATTCTGAATCGTTTCAATTAGCGCAAACGCGAGAGAATGTTACTTTGTCTAGGCATACAGGTGTCGTCACGATTTATAAGCGCTTAGCGAATATAGTGGGGATACTGCGTACGTATATATTTTATTCGCGTTGCGCCATATAGACAGACAGGTTACTCATTCAAGATCAGCGGTCATAACTCATGACAGACCTGTAACATGCTTGTGGAGAACAGAGATTTGCTTACCTGCAAAGGTACCTACTTACCTAGTAACTACAATACTCAAATATTTAGTGCTACTCATTCAAAGTAAGCGCTTATCTATATCTATACAGATAAATAAAATTGAAGTGTCTGTTTGTAATTTCAAAATAACAACTTTTCGCAAAGTACATAACATGGAAGTATATACGTTACTGTATGGAAAAAAAACAATGTATATAGGTATAGGGCCGGAGAGTGACATCTCTTAAACATATGGTATATGTACCTACTTACCTAATATATATCTAATTAGATAGGTATATCAATATGTTACCTAATTTCTAAGTGTGTTAGCACCCAAAGAACCAACTGATGTTATCTATACGATATGATTACGACTGTTATCGGAAGGATTATTACAAAATAACATAATCTTTAGTCTGTAACCTAACCTATTCGGTTTAAAAACACTTGTGAGTGTCAGACAGCTGTCAAAATGACAACATTCAATTGAGAAGTGTCAAAAATATTTTTTTCTAAGCGCATAATGTATCGGCCATATCTTTTTACTATTAAATTCAAGCAAAGCTAAATCTAAACAATACACGAAACGAATATCAATTTGTATAAGAATTAAATTAATCAAAGAGCCGTGGTGGCTGTGGAGTTCGAGCAGTCGCCTGTTACGCTAGCGACACAAGTTTGAAACCCAGCGGCCTGCACCAATAGGTCTTTCTAAAAATCAATGTGCATTAATATCACCCCACTTGCTTTACGGTGAATGAAAGCATTGTGAGGAAACCTGCATAACTTTGGTCTGGTATGAGAAGTAATTCAATCATGTGTATAGTGCCTGAGACGGTAATTGATCGCTCTCTGTCATAAATTCGGTGAAATGTGGGTCACAACACCTCTGCTTACCCCTTCTGGGACTTTTCTTGGGTGGCGTGAGCATATTTTAATTAAATTAAATCAATATACGCTGTATAATCGAATCGGAACTGCTAATGGTGCAATTTGTTAATTTGAACTAGGGTTTGAGTTATTTACCATAACTTCAACATGATTGCTGTTATCAAGATGTGTGGGAAGGAACTTCATGTAGTTATAGAGGAACCAGGTGCTGCGGCCACCGGCGCGCACTTTGGCCTTCTCGCGGCGATGTGACGCGAATATAGAATTCAATTTCTTCCTCAAATCCGCTATGTCGCAGTCGAATACTCGCGATAACGCCGACCACGCCTCGTACTTGGCAGTCTGCACCCGATACATGTCGTGAGCCGGGTTCCACAGCTCGGGCTTGTCCTTGTATTCCTGTATCAAGCGAATGGCCATTTCATTCGTCCATTCCACCTCCATTATAATTATAAGTTAATTAATATTTCACAATCACGTAGGAAGTTTAATCAGGCACATTAAATTCGGAGCGCGAATTCGGCATTCGTTCGCGGTCGTGCGCCAAGCGGTACTGCGCGGGGATGGGTCGGTTCGGCCCCGTTCGGCTTCGCTCGGGTTGTGTTCGGGACGCTCGCTCGCTTCAATGCGCTCGGCTCGGCATTCCGCGTTCGATACGTCTCTCTGTGTGCGAACTATGTTGTAGTGTGTATAGGCTCCGTGGAAACCTTGCAAATACATTTTACTTACTGTTTAAGTTGATTGAGTAACAATTAGGTCTACAGGATGTCCTCGATACTAATACAAGTAAAATTTAATTAATTTCATCGAAAACACGGGATTCGATGTCGTGATTCATATTTTACATAACTACCCTTTGTTTATCGTATTCTATCTTTTTTTTTTATTTACGTATGTAGTGAATACGATGAAGAATTTTAATTAAAATTTTACCATTAAAGGTCTTTCTCTGCAAATATATTTTAGGTACTTCATGAAGTAATATCCCAAGCAGTGTTCGTCATAACAATAAAACATGAAACCTCTCCGGGGAGCACGCTCTGAAAGTCAACTGAAAACTTAACACAAAGAAATGCCTACAAATTATTGACCAGTATTAAAGACCCCTTCAATTCATCTAAATGGCTTACCTCAGAGCTCAACTGATATAAGACTGAAGCGGCGACCGGCCAGTGTAATGAGGTCTTTACGGGTCTTGGAAGAGTCTTTATACTAGGAACATGAAGAGAGGTCCTTGTAACCTGGTGAATTGTACTCATTCACAAAGAGGTAAAGCCGAGGGCGCCCCACCCTCTAAGCGGTGTGTTGCGGCAGGACAGGGTATGATTAAATTAATTAAATTGTTACTGTTTGTTTGTTAGCATCCTCCTGATTTATGCCTGCTTCCAGTAATTGTGTCGGAAGCGCTATTTATTACCATTATCATAAGAACATTGGGAATTAATTTAACAACATTGACACATAACTTCTCAATTTGTGTAGTAATTAATGGTTTAGAAGGTATTTAGTTAGTAACTAGCCGTGCCCCGCAGTTTCACCCGCGTAGACTTAAGTACATGGGCTTTATTTCGGCCGTTTCAATAATTAGCCGGAACTAATATATAGACAGACAGGCAGTACCCTAGATATATATTTTCATATTATTATCTATACCAATATTAAAAGAGGAATGGTTTGTTTGCAATGAATTTGCTCGAAAAGTATTGGATTGATTTTAAAAATTCTTTCACCATTTGAAAGCTACATTATCACTGATTAATATAGGCTTCATTTTATCCTCGTACTCCCACGGGAACGGGAACTATTCGGGTGAAACTGTCCTTCGCTAGGGCATTGTTCATTTCAAAACTCAAACAGATGCTTCAATTCTATATATCTGTGATGTACAGAAAATGTTAAAAAATATTCGCTGTTGTAAAAATTCGCCCTTACATTATGATTAATATAAAGTACAAAATGTCGCATCTACGTAAAAATTACCTTCTCCAAAAGTATTAGATATATTCACAGAGTGTCCCTAAAATATAAAAATCATCGGCGTGTTATTCCGAGTGAATATAAGTTAGATTAGTTCCAAGGTTTTCCGGGCCATTGTCCAAAACTGTCATAACTTGAAAACAATATGGGATGCGAGGGAACGAAGATTATGCCAAATACGCACGTAGGGCGGCCCTTCGGATGGGTTCATGTCGATATTCCATCGATATTGTAGATTATTTGTTATATTTTCAAAGTGAAAAACAAAAAAATGTCTCTGACCTGACATGATAATGATAAATAAGGACTTATCCTAGTTATCCTCATCCATATTAAAGTGAGCGTTAACCCATAGAAACTATTTCACGCGGACGAAATCGCGGGCAGAAGCTACTTAGGTAATCTACTATATAAAAATAAGTCGGGTTTTCCTTCCTGACGCTATAACTCCAGAACGCACGAACCGATTTGGCTAATTTTGGTCTTGAATTATTCGTGGAAGTCTAGGGAAGGTTTGTACGTAGAGAAAATTTAAAAAAAGTCTTGAAAAAGTGTAAAATAAACATTTTTCTATACTCCCATATACAAACAATTTGTACTAATACTTAAAAGCCAATTTGAACCTTAATACCATACTGTAAAGTTCAAGTAGGTATTAGTGAAGAGATTTCGGGAAGGCAAAACAATCGAAGACAAAAGAAGTGACGATAGTTCTGTCAAACACATTCAATGTCATCATATGTCATTTCATTTTAGCAGCGATAAGTATTGTTTTGTGTTTATCTATCAATTTAAAATATTTTTTTGATTGAATAAATGAACTTAATAATATTTTTTTTATTACTATGTCTTATACGTAGCGAAGCACGTACCGGGCCGCTAGTTACATATAAAGAAAATGTATGTAATAAATATTTTTTTTTTTTCCACTATGTGCAGCCTCACTCACCTAATTGTCATGAAACTTAAACATAGGTATAAAGAAACTGGGGGGCAGTTATCTCGCTAGATTAAAATCTTTTGATCCAAGTATCGACTTAAAACAATACAACCCTAAAGCAAATGTATATGACGAGAGGAACTTATCGAGCAGTGAGATTACTGAGGGGTACCGTGGGGTTCCGTGGGGTACGGGCATGGTACCCCAGCTATCTGCTTCCGACCAACAATGAGACGCATTTGTGACGCGAAATTTACGAGGCACTTTTACGAGTGCAAAATAGGTGGGACCCGTTTTACGACCCACCCTGTATAATAAGGGAGCATACAGTATAAGCGACGTATTTTGTGAGCTCTGTGATGAATTCAAAGGATTCTTTGTGTTGGTTTGATGGTCCCTTACACAATCATGTTCACTGGGTTTTGGGTCCTTAAACGTGTCCTATTCCCAAACACCGCCATCATTTAAATAAAAAAAATAGTAATTTACGAGACGCTTCTTCGGAACTAATGTAGGTAAAAATGTATGTCTAATGGAGCCGTGGTGGCCTTGAGGTTTGAGCAGTCGCCTGCTACGCAAGCGACGCAAGTTCGAATCCCAGCGAGGCCTGTAGCCTAAGTTACTCCTTGTAACATTAGCTATCTGCCAATGAAACTCCCGTTAAAATCGGTCCAGCCGTTTCGGAGATTAGTCAGAACAAACAGACAGAAAGACGGTACGGTTTTTATGTCAGTACCATATATACTTTCTTATGCATTTAGTTAAAAGTTGTTTATTTTGGAATTAAAAACTGACACTCCAGTTTTATTTATCTGTATAGATTTTAGATATAGATTAATATATTATAAGGGGCAGCACTGAAAATCAGCTTCACCAATATGGGCCTGGTCTGGGGTCACAGTTGAGTGCTGGCCTACTGATGAAGTACACATCAACACCCGACCCGGCGACACCTTGTTAGTTGTTACCAATATGCGTGTGTATACTTAATAACTATTATTTTTTTTAATAATTATGACTGTAATTGTGTATATTTTTATTTAATACTTCTGTGTGATGTCGTGTCACCAATAAATATAATTTACTATTATTAATAATAGTCTGAAACATCAACATTTTCCCGTATACTACAAGGTATAAAAGCAAGACTCCTGTCAAGAGGGGCCCACGGTATAAGAGATCCGACACGGTCTGTACTTATTGCTGCTTGCAACTGTTACGTATTAACGATCGCATATATTAATTTGGACGGCGAGGGGCTGAAAGGCCTTATTAAAATACCTGAAGGCAGTAATCATCTTACTAAAATATCACCCCTAATACAACGCCTTAAAGTCTTACTTTCAACCAACGTTTTCTGGTAAGTTTAATAGCCTATAAGTTAATTTTCCGAATATTTTTCGTAGATTTTCGCTGGCTTTTGTAATATTTGGTGCTCAGTATTAATTATCAGTAAATGAAGGCTTTGTATGATGCCTATAGATAGTCGTATCTTTCTTTGTAAATTTTTGATTGTTTTTCGACTAAGTAATTATTTTTTTTATTGTTAAAATTCAGCAACATAACTTCAGCTGCTTAGCGGAAAAGTAACTTGTTATTTAATTCATTTACCTACAAGATACCACACGTCAGTGAGATCTTACAACAATTACGTTTTCAAATCTGTCAATTCTCCATTCAGCTGACAACTGACAACACTTTCCCCATTTATATATATAAATATATACTAGTATTGCCATATATTTGAGGTGCGTCACTCTTCATCATTTAGGGGTACGAAAAATAAATGTTGGCTGATTTTCAGACCAAAATTTCATACATATTGCTGCAGCGGTCTGCCTTGCTTTCATGTTCCGTGCCTCGGAGAGCACGTTAAGCCGTCGGTCCCGGTTGCCAATTTATCATCTTTGGCAATCTTTACAGGTCAGTTGGAGGCCTAAAATAGTCTGACAACTGGTTAAACACTGATTTTCCTCATCAAAGGGGTTGCGAAGGTCAGATGGTAGTCGCTTTGTAGGTATAAAAATCAGGTGATCAGCCACATCAGGTTGAATCAAGTGCCGACCACAACAATGTATGGGATAAGGCCAGGGACGATGATGATATACTTACTTGCATATGTATTTAGTGAAAAGCTGTTAATTTGTAATTATAAACAGACACTTCAAGTTTACTTTTCTGTATGTATGTATTACATAGTATAGCAGTTGACACGAGAACATAAACTACATTAAAGCTATAAAGATTACTGCAAAATTGATAAATGATTTGAACAAAGCAGTTAAAAAGCGGTTGTAGCGTTAGTTTACAGCGCAACAGACACCAGTAAAAACCATTTGTGAACAATGTCTTTGTTGGGGCCGGAGCGAATACACTAACAATGGGCGCTCGCATGGCAACAGACACAGTGCACCCACCGTTACACTGGCAGTACTACAACTCGCTTTTAACTATGCATTAATAGATTTTTTTTATTGCAACCGAATTTTAGATTGTTTATATTCTAAACTAGCTGTGTCTTGTAGCTTCACCCGCGTAGATTTAATTTCATGGGTGGCTCGTGGAACCTTAAATGTAACCGTGGAACCTTTTAAATAAAAGAAGCCTAAGTAATTCCTTGTAACATTACCTATCTTCCAGTGTAAGTCCTGTTAAAATTGCTCCAGAGCTTTTTTTTAAATTGGTTTTTTTATTTGAGTACCGTATATACTTTCATATGCATTGAGTGAAAAGCTGTTAATTTGGAATTAAAAACAGACACTTCCATTTCATTCATCTAAATATGTATATATATCTCTTGTCTGTCTGTACCTACCATTCAAATATGTCTGGTACTTTCGATTAGTTAACGATTACGATGATATACAATATTATATGCATCTGTATAAAAGGTTATCCACGTAACTTTAACCAGAGTATGGAGGTGATACTAAATTATTGTGTATGAACGTGGATGGTTACAAGGGGAGAGGAAAACCTAGGAAATTGATTGATTGATTGAATTGAATAGAATGTGTGAAAGATGATATTTCTACGAGTGAACACAAATAGGACGACTGATAGAGAGAAATGGTAGAGAAGAACACATTGCACCGACCACAAATAACATGGGATAAGGGCAGGAGGACGAATGCCCACAGAATATACCTACGATACTAAAAATATTGCTTTATTTCGCTCTATGTCATAGGAAAGCTAGAATATAAGCACTTAAGCCATCACCTCCCCGTGTACAATTGACAATATGAGTGTTAGCAAGTATTTTTCTCTCTTACGATCATAATGTATATCACCTAGCATTAATGTTACTAGAAAAGGTTATGTTTAGTCAAAAGAAAGTCTTCATTGTTTTAATAATTCTTATGAATATTAAATAACTGCATTATTAAGTACGTAATTTAGATTTTTTTGTGTCGTAGGTAAGTGTAAAAATCGGATTTGCTAAATGGCAGTCAAATTATGAAATCTCTCCGACAATGCTCGATGTAAGTTCTAATCTAAGTAAGCGGTCTACGAGTTGCTCTTCAAACTTAACTGCAGAGATATCATTCAAGTCACGAACTTTACGTTAGAGGAAAACACCCTGATGAAACCTGCGTAATTTAGGTGTGAGAAAAAATGTAAGACTTACTTATGAATCAGTCCAGGGCCTTCTGTGAACGCCTGAAGATAATGAAGAATAAATTCAGCGGCTACTGACTGAACGTGACAATGTCATAAATAATGGAATTACTTTCCAAAGTACATAGTCAAAATGCAGATTCGTTTGTTTTCCACATGGTAACTGTGCAACAATTGTGTAACACTATCGCTTACAGCATGAGGTTAATTATCACTTCGGAGAGGCGCGGCCTAAACCGTGAAGCGACATGGTTGACCCCACACAATGGACTCTGTCATCGCAACCTTGATGGTTCAACTGTCTGACAGTGACAGATGTATACACGTCAAATACATCCGTCTCATACATTGAGTTGAACTACAGCAATAAGAGCGAATACAGACTGCGCAATTTAATTGTAATTAATCAAATACATTGCGTTCGTTCTTAGAAACATTATAAGAGCACCGTAGCGTATCGAATCAATTAATTATTCGCAGAGAAATATCATAGAGATTAATCAAAGCCGCCTAATTGCGATCACAGTTCACCAGTCAAACATTACTTTGAAGTTTTAAGTTATAAGTTCAATGAATAGTACACCGATGAACCTAGACACAACTTCAAAGTACTTAAAACTTAATGAAAGGTATATAGCGGGATTTAGCGGAATCTCTTGTTCGAAACTTGTCGCTACTTGACTGCAGACTAATACATACATATTTCCCAAATGTGTAGTCATAGATGTCTTTATAAAACACCAACGTTTCGCCAGCAATATCAAAGTCTCATGTAATATGGGGCGAGCCTATTGTCACTAAACGGGCACTTCCAGACTCCAGGTTGTGACTGGGAAATTACAGATGGTAAAACCCAATAAGGCCCGACCCAGAGATCGTATATAGGACCGCGTCGCCAACGAGTCACTCAAATGAATTATATAGTCTTACACTTCACACTGTTAAGAGATAAACCAAACATTGGTATGTTTTAAAAATCCAAGGCTGGTTTCCGATCCGCTGGTGAATTCTTCGACGTTCATAAGAATTTATCTATACAACTATACAGATAAATAAAATTGAAGTTTTTGTTTGTAATTCCGAAACAAGAGCTTTTCACTAAATACATATAAAAGTGTACACGGTACAGAGATAGAAAAAACTACTTTAAAAATAAATTCTCTGTCTGTCTGTCTGTTTGTTCCAGCTAATCTCCAAAGTCGCTGGACCGATTTAAACGGGGCTTTCACTGGCGGATAGTTAATGTTACAAGGAGTAACTAAAGCCACTTTTAATTTCAAAAAATAATTAGGGTTCCGCGGGCCACCCATGAAGTTAAGTCTACGCGGGGATAGTTCTGAAAATTATATTATATTGTGTTTCAAGCCTGTAACACAAGTAAAGTAAGTACTAAACCAATTATGAGGCCGTCTGATCACTTGGTACCAGGCTTCCTGCACCTGCATCGCTTTGTGTGTCTGTTATTGGATTATAGGTGCCGGTGTCGACGTACCTGGTGGTGCTACCCCAATTTGAACCGTAAATATTCATCAATTAGCGTTATTTTTAAACATGCACACATTCGTATGATCATTTGTCGCGTCTCCATGTCGAATTGCATCAATGAATACTTCGATGTCTTTGAATTAATTAAGTAGAAGTACTCGTATTAGCAACTAGCGGACGTCACGCGGTTTCACCTGCGTAGTTCCCGTTCCCGTGGGAATACGGGCATAAAATATAGTTTATATTAATCAGTGATACTGTTTAGTATAGATACAAGATTACCACTATACGCCCTCCTTACTCACCTCAGGAATCAACACTACTCTAAGGTAGGAGGTAATATTTGCCTGCGATTTTCTGTAAGATTTCGGGCAGCTCCAAATTTCGAAGGGGACACTGTAGGAGTGTATTTATCACCCAGTCATTAATTTCTCCAGATGTCACACATAAAGCTGACTAGAACTTATATTAAAACGTGACTTAAAAGAGCTGATACTCATAACAATTATAATGTAGTCCAAACACGATTCGAGTCAGCTGTACAATGCTGATCGATTGATTAATCACATTTGTCTATCGTATGCTCTATTAAGAGTTCGATCTATACATATACATGACTGACTGAAATAACACAGGGTATACCACTAGTCCAAATGTCTCTATTTGGGGTTATGCCCATGGGGTCATCCTATAACATCATCCCGTCAACATTTTTATATACTTTTATTTGTGTAATCAAATAATACATTTTAAATTGTACAATAGAACTAGGAGAAAAAATATCCTATTTACCTTTTATTGCTAATATATTATATAGGTTTTGGTTGAGTGGGGAATTTGGGTTAATCTAAGAATAAATATTAAAAATTATTCATGGGTTCAATAGTATTATTTTTAATATTCGTATTAATAATAAAACATTTATTTTTTTAGCAGTCCTATGCAATTTGGGAACAAGAAAAAAATACACAGGATGACGCGTCATAGGATAAGTCAACCAGAAATGTGAAGTGTGTTCTTGGTAAGGTGTATATATACCGAGTAAGAGGTTTTCAAAATTCGACCTCTAAGGACATGGGGGTTGAAAGTGTGAGTAATCTAGCTGTTAAGCACAAGCTGCAAGTACCTACCATAATTATATAGTCGATGTAACTAAACAGATGACGTCACATAATTTAGAAAACATCGTATAAGTACGTGTTTTTAATGTACTATCAATCACTCTCCTGCAGGCATTGAAGAGATAGCAGGCTAGCAACCAACAGTATTGTCCAATTGTGTTGTTAACCCTATGATAACTCGGTGGGTAAATATTTTGCACTTCACCTTAGCGGCGCTTACGTGTTCTCGTAGGGTTGACGCGAGGATATATTTTTTGGTCGAAACCAAGACTCTCTTCTTCACATTCTACAAGAAAAGTCTTTTCATAATATTTTGTAAAAACGTTGATAGAGTGAAATATATATCAAAACATAAATTTTCCCTTAAATTTGTCGTAATATAAAAAGGGCAAGTGTGAGTCGGAATCGTACAAATCTGATGTAACAAAAAAATGATGCTGCAATTTTTCCTTTATCTGTGCTATAAGACGTTGCTACGTACCAAATTTTAAGATTGTAATATTAAGTTTTGATTCTCTTAAGAGAGTATGCTTGTAGAGAGTAGGCTGTATGATTGCGTTGACTTAGAAGTTTGATTTTTTCACAGCTTCAAGTAGACTTGAGTATTTGATATGAATTTCACTGTGATACCTCCACGCATTCTTGAAAATAAGTGTATTGACGAATAGACGGACGGACAATATAGTGATCCTATAAAGATTCCGTTTTCTCCTTTTGAGATACTATGTTTTTAATAACAAAACCTTGTCCACCAAAGATTTTTTTATTTATATTTTAATTTTTTGATAATTTTAGTGAATGAAAAGAAAGCGTAACTTGCTCTGTACCAACCCTAGCTCTGAGTCCACATGGTAACACGTGTTTGCGTGGATATTTTTAAAACTGCAAAGTTTTAATGCTTGCAATAACAATTTGTGGTGCGTCGACAAAACAAGAATTCTGCAAAAATTCCCATTTCGATAGTTTTCAGAGATGCCTTTATATAAAATAGTTTTGTAAGCAGATGCTGTTTGCCGGTGTAATGACCGACTTCTATACGCATAGAAGTAAATTAACTATGTTAAACTAATATGCTGTACATCATGAGCCCCGGCTTCGCCCGTTTACACATAATTTGCATAAATGGGAAAAGTGTAAAGCCCAAAGATGGCCATAGGTTTAGAGGTCTTTTTCAATTCGTATTTAAAGTTAATTTGTCAATTCAAAAATATCCTTATTCGATTAGACTTTTAACAAAGTACCTTCTTTCAAATCGTCAGAACGACATGATTGTATAGAATTATACATGCTATAGCTTTATGAGTATCGACTTATTGAATATTTTTTATTAACTCGTTAAATAATTTTCAATCAGTTTTTATTTGTAGGATTTTTTGTATTGTATTATATTTACTTTTAAAATAATATGTTTCCATTTAAATAAGTTCAGGCAGAGGAGCTAAGAGTTGATATCAATGTATCACATCACATCAGTTATAGATCTTTGCTCAGTGACGCGTGCGGTACAAAAAGTGACTCCGTCATGGTTGCCTTGTAATATAATAGCATTATTAAGAACGTGTATAGCACATGCTATCATATCTATGCGATACATGGATAGATGCATATGAGGCACTTCGTATAAATAAATTATTGATACATACATATACTAACGCCTGTATTCTCCGAAGGGGTAGGCAGAAGTGTCTTTTTCACCGAATATGATTAAGTGCCAACGTGACAGTTGGTGAGTCCATCGCCGTCTCAGGCACTCTACATATGTCTTTGAATTACTTCTCAGACATGCAGGTTTCCTCACGATGTTTTCCTTCACCGAAAAGCACATGGAGTGTAAATCACTGTACATAAGTTATTTAGAAAAACTCATTGGTACAGGCCCCGCTGGGATTCGAACTCGCCTCGCTTGCGACTGCTCAAACCCGAAGTCCACCACGGCACGGCAAATAATTATATGTCATTCGATCGGAAGCCTCGCTCAATGGCATTTACGTGATCCGAAGAGTTCGATATGACTTCAACTCAACAGTATGTTTGCACGACGACGATTGAGTTAAGTATTCCGTTTTTTCTTTGATCATTTGTCTATTAAGCTCCAAGTAATAGGGGTGAGTCTATTGCCATTTACTGGGCACTCATTCCGACTCCAGGCTACTACTGGGAAATGGGAAAACTCATAACACTTTGCCCGACTCGTTACCCCTCGGAATCTACTCAGGACTGCGTGTTATGTATTCACGCTTGCTAACGAGGTGGCAGTTGTGATACTTTATAGCTTTGATAGCGCAGCATTAAGAATGGAAGGTGGTCCTGAGTGGAAAAGTCAATTAAGTATTCATGGCGTTACCTGACGGCTGCTTTGATCGAACCATGAGCGACTCCGGCGCACTGAATCATGTGTATTTGAGCAATTATGTCTCTCGCTTAGGGCTGACATACATCCGTTGTTTAAGGCCGGAATTGTTACTCATTGTCCAGAAAGTTGGGAGATCTTAAAGTTAGTTCTGAATAGCAACAGAAAAGGAGGTGAAATAATTTATATTTAACATGTAAAAGTCTTGAAATCATAACAACGGTAAATAATTTCTGTTAGTACCAACATATTTCAACAAATGTTCAGGTTTTCTTCCGGAACAATTTATATTGATCTGGCAACCCTAGTCGCTGCACTTGTCGGTATCTTGCCGTTAGTTGCATTTTTCTCAGAGTAAAGATTAAATGATACGTGGTTGTATCCTACTGCAAAACATGTTTCCGAATACCTGTCTAACAATTTATGACTTTACATTTTTTTTTAACATGGAAAAATACCTATGGAATATTTCCTGACGGGGTTTTATTTCAAGGCACAAGGGATCATGACAAAAATGGAACTATGATGATAAAATTTGTCACTATTGTGAGTAGAATACCTAGATGGCTGGCATGCTCGTCATATTTGTGAACAGGTGCTGCTGGTGGGGGCTGGTCATCTCTCATACTTTTACATTGTTTTTAAAAAAAAAATTATTGGCTCAAAAAGTGGTGGAACGATTTGAAAAATTCTATCAGCAATAGATAGCTACATTATCAGCGAGAAATATAGGCTATATTTTATTCCCGTACTCGGGTAATACGCGGGTGAAACCACGTGACTTCTGCTAATACTACATAAAATATGTTTATTGTTTTAATAAAATATACGAAATGCCTGATTGAGTTTCTTGCTTCTTCTCAAAAGGGCTTTACCAGGACCCAAACTTAATAAATATAAAAATTAATAAATGATTAACATTAATTAATTTTCATATTTGAAGTATGGTGGATTCCGTTTAGATTCGGTCGATATTTTGATCGAGGAATTGGGTTTGATAGCGATCCTCTAGACCTCTAGACCTCTCTTACTCACCATCATTCGGGGTCATCATCATCAGACGGACAACAAAGTGAAGCTGTTTCTCTTCTATGATATATGCAACCCTAAAAATCATTGTATATGTATATAATACATAGTAACCGCGTGCCCTTTAATGGATCGTCCCACTGTTCATACAATGACGCAACGTGTTATCATGAAAAACTGAAAACATCGTTCCAGTCACATGCTGTTTACGAGAAGTGGCTAACAAACACCAAATTCGTGTCGTGAGTTATAGCCCTAATAGGTCACACAACCTTGTTGTTATATCATATGTTTTTAGCTTACTATTTTCCATCCATCAACACTTGTTATTTTTCAGGAAAGAAGAACACACTGCCAAAAGGTTGTATAGGACCGTAGGGCACACTAGAATATCAGCAATATTATGCCCTACAATGCTCCCTAGCCTGCATTCCTCTCTAGGCACATAATACTTATGAACGACGATGAAATGATCGGTACGAGAGCTATATAGCATTCTAAGAAGACGCTCTAAGAAACTCGGCTGACATCTTGTATCAGCATCCATTTGTAAAAAATAATTATCAAAAACGAAAAACAATACCAAAAAGAAGTACAAAATTTTTCACACCATGTCATTGGCAGGAGCTGAAAAGTGATCCTGAAGAATGCACTAAAGATGGAAAGACATGGAATCCGGGTACCTCCCTAGAATCTCCAACTCCCTGTCGGGATTTATTTAAACGTATAAAAAATGCTAGGTACACGATTTCTTTCAATAGTTTAGTCACCAATTTTAATTTAAAAATACCTAACATCTACATGTCAAATGTCAATGTGAGAACAACAGACCTTGGTATTAATTACATGTAATTACATTATGTATATGCAGTAAACAGTTCGGTAGCAAAGTTCTGAGTCACGCCGAGAGGTCGGCTTGCGTATAATTTTGTATATGCATTTAATGTAAATGTTCACAATATCGTATGATGTCTGTGACACACCCCCGGTGACGTTGGTTATTGTTTTGATACAACTGGAAATTTGATCTAGGTCCAAAGGATGATAGTTAGGTTAGGTTAAGCAGGTAAGTAACTATGATGATGCCGGGATGGGCGGGTGATGCAATATCATTAATGATTGATATGAGAATGATATGATTGAATGTTCATATTAGAAGCGTTGCTGTTGATGATCATAGTAAAATAACTTAATTTTTTTTTCTATGACGACACGATAATGTGGTCAAATAGGGAGCTCGCTTGCCTTTGAAATTTATATCCCAGTTATAAATTTCAGGGAACACATACGAGGAAAGACACAATTCCAATCCTCAGCCGTGCGTAGAAAGGAAGGATGCGTTTCAAGGGGGGCGGAATATGTACTTCTATAATATGGGGTTCCTGAGCACACTCACCATAGTGTATCAGATAGAAAATAAATAGGTTTTGTACCTATAGTGACGTATCTGTCATGATTCATTAATTGTGTTTTGTCATCATTATATAATTTAAGTTTTTATTAACATTCGTCCATTATATTTTCTTTGTGATATATTATTGTAACGATCAACAATTTTATTTTTGAAAAGCATAATTGCTTCTTACCGGATTGTCCTCAATGAGAGCATTCTCCCGAACCCGGTAACATTTATAACTATAGTTACTTACGATTCCCTCAAAGATGTTAGCAGGAACTCCTTACCCATAAAAAACTGGGAATAATAAATAAATAAGGATCAGCTGGCTCCACATTTGGTGGCAAACGTGTGTTCTCGCAAACGGAAGCCAAACAAACACATGTGATTCTATTATTAGCACACCCATTGGTAATACTCGTATATTGTTGCTGTATTTGCTGTCAGATAAAGTATGCCGAAGTCAAGTTTGCGAATTGAGCGTTTAGATTCACCACGAAGTAATGGCGGAGTTTAATTACTAGAATAATTTTACTAAGAGCAATAAATAAGCGCCATAATATGTATTAGTATAAAAAAAAATTCTTGAATAATATTTAATTTTAAATATGTGGAGGCCTTGAGGTTTGAACCAATGAGTGTTTCTAAAAAAAACTTATGTACAGTGATTTCACACCACGTGCTTTACGGTGAAGGAAAACATCGTGAGGAAACTCACTTGAATAAAATTTCATGTTAGTTCGTAGGTATATGTCTGCAAATAAATAATCAAATATATAAAAACTCCATTTCATAGTGCTTGTAACAAAACTCGACCAAATCAAACCAAATTTTATGGAATTGTTTGTATATAGTATACAGTAGGTCTGAGAATAGGGCTACTATTGTATTTCTTACCCCTAAGTGATAAGTACTTTGCTTTTTATCGTTCTCAATAAAACTCAAAATATGAATATTTTTTTCATAACTTTTCTAAACGCAAAGGAAAAATTAACGAGCAACAACGCAGGGCATGGCTAGTTTTTGCTTTTCGCCAACATCATTATATCCTGACAAGAAGGTATAATTTGGAGCCGTTTAAATATCACTAAGTTATATAAGCCACATTTAGCGATCAGGATATTATCGAAACAAGCGATAAGGAACTCATTGAGCACTGTAACAGCACCATAAAATGCTCATTTAACTCTCTGTCAAATAACCTTACAATAACACAAAACCATTTAGGTACATGAAGGTTCATGGGACATTGGACTTGCGAAAAGAGCTTAAATGCGAAAATAAACAAATTTACCAAACCTAAATGTGTTCAACAAAACATGATCCGAGGTGGAAAAATGTCGGTTTGATTATCATCGTGTTTCCTTTATTTATTTACCGAGCTCGGTTGTTGTTCAAACTGAGCGTTGTGCTTGCAAAACAGTTGACAACGTGTCCGCTGAAGTCCGACGTTTCAGGTTCCTGAAATTTAAATACCCAAAGGCCATTTTCTAAAACCTTAACTGGAAAAAACGGTGGCAGACTATGCCAAGTACATGTCCAATAATATTAATTATGTTTACGGAAGGTTAGTCTAGTGGTCGCGTGCGCTACTGCGGAACAATATGTTCCAGGTTCGATGCACTGGTTGGGCAAAATGTGATCGTGGGTGTCCGGTTAATTGCAATAGGTTCGCCCTTATAATAATATAACTAGCGAAATGTGGGTGTACTATAAGTATATATCTGCTTTCCCTTTACGGAATACAAGCGTATGTATGAATTTATGGAAGTGGCGCTGTGCTAGCTATAGTAGGACCTTTAAGGCATAAAGCAGGGTTTGACTGTTTGAGTGATACTTTGGTGCAGCGCGTATTAAGAACTTCTTAGCTTTGACGTTTAATTTAACGGCACCAAAATGAAACGTGAAAGCACAGAAGTTCCTAATACGCTCTGCTTAAACCGATGATGGTAGGCCCTCAGTAGTGATCTATACTCTGGAAAACTGTACGTTTGTTTGGCAACTTTGTAGTTTACAAAATATAGTATGTGATCAAGAAGTAATCTTAGATTAGATTTTATAATTACATCACAAAGGTAGATGACACAGGAGCCCCAAGCACGGCCAATCATCACAAGGAGTGATTGATCATGTTACAATACACAGGGCAGGCAATAACACTGTCTTCTCCGGCTGTTATCTGATAATGAACCTAAGATTACAGTTTAAAATCTCTCCGAAAACATCACGTCATTTAATTTTCAATTAGGTCGGTTTTGCATTAACACATGTATCGTGGATTTGACAATCTACCTACATACGTAATAGGCTCACGTTTGTATTCCCTTAAGGGGTATGCTGAGGAGTACTTATAGAACACCAACATTTCGTCAGTATTTTTTTAGTCTCATGTAATAAGGGGCCAGTCTATGGCAAGAACCACTTTACCCCGACCCGGGGTATGAGCTCAGTACCTCGTGTGCCATAGTAACGTTTACGACCACTAGACCAGCGAAGCAATCTATGTAAATTCCAAAAAAAATATCATTGGATTTTAATCCGGTGCATCATTAAACAGTTGTATATTTTGGCAGGGGTAATGATTATGAGAGTTAAACTCGACCCCTTCTAAGACCCCAAACAAACCACTACATGCGTAAGAGTGAGAATTCTGATGCAACACCAGCCGTGCCTCGAATCATGTGGACATTTCCACAACAATGTGCGAAAACACGATATGTACAGGAAAATTGTTGGATGATGAAACACGGCTTGATTGGATACACGTGAACTTGCTCGTTATTTCGATGAATAATATCTTATCGGCCATGTAATGTTATCATGATTAATGTGAAAAAATCCTATGCATACTTGGTTATTTGCCGTGGTGGCCTCGAGGTTTGAGCAGTCGCCTGCTACGCAAGCGACGCAAGTTCGAATCCCAGCGGGGCCTGTACCAATGAGTTTTTCTAAAAAGCTTATGTACAGTGATTTCACACCAAGTGCTTTACGGTGAAGGAAAACATCGTGAGGAAACCTGCATATTTCTGAGAAATAATTCAATGACGTATGTAAAGTGTCTGAGACGGCGATGGACTCACCAACTGTCACGTTGGCACTTAATCATGTTCGGTGAAAAGTGGGTGTTGTGATTACAACACCTCTGCCTACCCCTTCGGGGAATACAGGCGTGAGCATATGTATGTATGTACTTGAAAAAAAAACGCCTCAAATGTTGTTTTCTGTTTTGAACTTCAGAATAACATCTTTCGAAATATTTCTTCCATTATCTGTCTCCTTGTTACGGTTAACAGCTAGACTGCTTTTGACGGGAATTTCACTGACAAATAGCAAATGTAAAGAGGGATAACTAAGACTACTATTATTTTGGACAAAAAATGTGTCCAGCAGAGTTCCCACAGTTAACTTAATGCTAGCAGTCAAATCCTGCCTGTATTGAATTATTTATCATTTTTGTGCATGTATCTTTACAGATAAATAAAATTGAAGTGACTGTTTGTAATTAAAACTTAAAAGTTCACTAAATGCGTTTATAGGTCACTTATAAAAAAAAAAGTATTTTTAAAATCTCTCTGTCAGTTTGTTCCGGCTTATCTTTGAAACAAATGGACCGATATTAACGGGACTTCGGTAAATAGCGGAGGTTACAAGGAGTAATTAAGGCTCATTTCATTTAAAAATAAATTAGGATGATGAACTTAAATATAAAATATGTCACCGATGAAACCGGATGGCAGAACTAGTATACTTCCAGTTACTTAGCAGAAAAATAACATTAAGTAATAAATTAAGGTATACCTTTGTAAGTTATTTTACAATAATATACATAATGTTATTGTAAATTGAGCCGGTTCTAGCCGGTTATGGCCGGTGCTATAACATGCCTACCACAATCTAACCACTCGTGATTACCATTCGTTTGATAAATTATTTGGTTATAGGCTCAGAGCTCGGTCAACATAACACAGTCTAATGAATTAATGGTATTTTGACTGTACGTCCAAATTTGTACGTTAAGAGGCAATGTTTGTATGTTTGTTTGGAAGTGTATTAAATAATTAAAAAAAAATGATTAAAAAAAAATATCAATATTAATAATATTCAGAGTCAACATTGGGTAATGTATATACTATGGGCGAGGTCGCGGACAGATAGCAATATGTAATAAATTATATGAGTAAAAACGTCACAAGCGAGCAAATCAAAAAATATGCACAGTGCCTGAAACAGCGATCGCCTCACCATCTATCACGTTGACACTTAATCATATTCGGTGAAAAGTGAGCACATTTATTTATTTTCCTGCATAACATAAACACAAGGCACAAAAACAAAATTGTAGTGCCTGCGCATCGCTTACAGAAAGTACATGGCTCATTTTTAGGACAGTGCACACAGTGCTTCTATAATAAATTACCAACAGAAATTGTAAACTTGCCCTTCAATAAATTTAAAGAGACCATCAAAGCAGTTTTGCTCAAAAAAGGATATTATACTGTAAGTGATTATATTTGTGATAAGGAACCCTGGGATGTATCTTTGTCGAAAAATTATTGTAAATAATCCCATTGGCACTGTACTTTTGCTACAATTAATTAATCTTAGTTTGATCTTTGCTTTGACTGGCTGGAATTTGCCATGCTCACAAATATTTGTAATATTTTAGTTATTATATTTGACAATTGAGCATTTGTGCTGTGTCCATGGGCTTATATTCATGAGATATAAATACTGTAACCAAAAACATTGTATAATATATATTTTTTTAAAAGAGTAATTGTTGAGTTTCTTGCCGGGTTCTTCTCAACAAAAGCTACCTTCCGAACCCGGTGGTAACATTTATAATCATGTATAATGTGTTTTGTGTCCTTCTGACGATTTGAAAGTACTTTGTAAGAAGTCTAATCAAATAAAGATATTTTGAGTTTGAGTTTGAGTTCCATTATATTTTATGTTAATACCACTGGCTCTTAAACTATAAACAGGTAGGTAATACATTATGACCTAGTTATAAAGTTGTTGTTCAATATTTAAGCATCAGTATAATAATTTATTTACAAAAACTATTTTTAAATGTTAGTATGGTACATGAAGAGATGTTGTACTATTACATACTGACTGTGCCCCGTGGATTCACCCGCGTAGACTTAAATAAAAGTACTGTAAGTAATGCTCAAGTTACACTTTGTAACATCAGCTATATGGCAGTGAAGGTCTCATTAAAATCGGTCAAGCCGTTTCTGATATAAGCCGGAACAAACAGACAGACGAACAGGCAGACAAAGAATACATTTAAAAAATGTTTTTTTATGTACTTTCATTATAATTATATTATGCATTTAGTGAAAAGCTGTTAATTTGGAATTAAAAACAGACCTTTAAATTTTAATTATAGATAGTTCTACTATCACGTATAAACTGATGTACCATTCTTGTAGTTCTTAATGACACAGTTATCTAATGTTATTTAAATATAAATAGCCCGCGTATCAATGTGGTCGGCAGCAACAGACAAACAAACATATCAATAAATATTAATGAGTTATTCTTATCGTTGTTTTTTCTTATCATTATCGTTGAAATAATATTTGTACTTCACATTCGGGAAGTGTGGGATAGAAATTGAAGCTACTAGCTGTGCCCCGCGGCTTCACCCGCGTAGGCTTAATTTCATGTGTGGCCCGCGGAACACTAATATTTTTTGTAATAAATGTATCCTAAGTTACTCCTTGTAACATTCGCTATCTTCCAGTGAAAGTCCCGTTAGAATCGTGACTTTTTAATTTAGTGTTACTGAGTTTCTTGCCGGTTCTTCTCAAAAGGCTAGTTTCCGAACCCGGGGCCACAAAACGGAACATTTTTTTTTAATTTTTATTTTATTTTAACTTTAAATTATCGATCGAGTTCAAAAGCAGCGGATGTCATTTCAATATTCCCAAGCAAACCGGGCGTGTTGTCATAAAACTGCATTTGAATGAAACCCGCAATTAGTGTCAAATGGTAATAAACGGTGACGTTACACCCAAACAATGCCAAGAAAGTAACGAGACACTGCTTGCGACAAACGGACGAACAGACAAAGGTACAATGGATTTTATTATTGGCCAATAGCGGTGGGAATTGTTCCTGCGGCGATGAGCCATCAAGCTTACTTACTATAAATATAATTCAACTGTACGTGTGTATGTCACTGAACTCTAAAAGGCTGGACCGACTTGAATGATTTTTTTTAATGCGTTTGCGTGGCGCTATGGATGGCTTAGATTCACAAATTAGCCTGGCAGATGGCGCTGCAATCGGTATACAGAATTAAGCCAATTTATCATCTTTGGCAATCGTCGCAGGTCAATCGTAGGTCTAAAATTGTCTGAAAACTGGTTTAACCCAGATTTTCCTCGTTAAAAGGGTTGCGAAGGTCAGATGGCAGTCGCTTCGTATAAAAATCATGTGATCAGCCACATCGGGTTGAATCAAGTGCCGACCCCAACTATGTATGGGATAAGGCCAGGGACGATGATGGTCAGTCTTATTATGTCACTCCTTATATAACTGTATGTCGGTTCGTTTTATCGCTGATGTGATATTTGTCTAAAAGAATTGCGAAATATGAGTGTACTATAAATACACCTCTTCCTACCCTTACGGGGAATACAGGCGTGAGCATTAAGTGTGTATGATATCCTAAGGAACTTATTGACTAGTGCCAGTTAAATTGAATGTGTGAATCATCCAATATCTATTTAAAACTTACAGCTGTATAATTATTTAAACATATTTCTTTTGGGTAAATAACATCCGAGTTGTGTACTTGGGTTTGATATTAAGCTGAAGTTTGTTTCATAACACGCGCTAAACTCAGGAACTGTTGATTACAATTGATTTTTCTTCAGTTTATTTTTCGAGGAAGGTTTTGGCATCACACTGCGACCAATAGGAGCGAGGGATCAATGGAAAATTTGGCGAAAATGGGGAATTATTAAGTAACTAAGTGCGAGGATCAGCTAGTTAATGTATATATTTCCTAGATATACATACATACATACACATATCAGCATTGGATTTTCTGAGGGATAAGCATAAAATAAGTAGGTAGGTAGGTTATGTACATACCAATGTGGCGCGTAGGAACATATGTTTTGTTATAGAAACACATGACACGAGTGTATTCGTTACAAATGGTAACCACTGCTTATCTGCTTATATACAATGCACGTCCTTGATACATACAGACAAATAAAATTGAAGTGTCTGTTTGTAATTTCCGTAAGTAATAAGCCGTCGGTCCCGGTTGACAATTTATCATCTTTGGCAGTCGTTACACACACTATGTCGTCTCACAGCCCCTGTAGGGGAGCTGGGGAGACCGTTTCGGGGCTTTTGGCCCCCTGACGGTGGTGTCAATCGCCGCGCGGTGATCCGCGCGGGGCGTTGGGATGATGCGCCTGCACCCGGAGGAGTGCTGGCCGATGACGTCGCCTTGACACTGGGCAACCAGTGAGTGTGGCACGCGTGAGAGGTCCTCTTCACGCCGCCCTCAGCGCGGTACAAGCCAGCCGGGTGAGACCCCGTGGGGGGAGGCCCAGCTAACGACCAGCGAGCAGGCGGCGACTAGGTGTTCTCACGGTGTCGCGTGGAAGTCGTCGTCCTAGGAGTCGTCCTGCGCGCGAAGGAGCTCGCGCGCGTAGGGCCGGCCTTCCGGTGGTCGCGCGTGCAGAGGCGCGAGGTCCCGCAGGTGCGGGTGCTGCGACCGGTCTGCCCGCGCGAACATGTTGGAGGCCAGGCGGCGGATGAAGTCGTCCAGGCTCTCGACCTTGAGGTCCCGTGCGATCGTCGCGTTCCTCACGTACCGAGGCGCGCCCACGATGGTACGCAGGGCGGCGGACTGTTGACGTTGGAGTGAGGTCTTGGCTGTCTCGCTCGCCAAGGCGTACCAGGCGGGCGCTGCGTACGTGAGGCGAGACCGCACGTAGGCCTTATAGACCCCCAGTTTGGTCCTGAGGGGGAGGCGGGACGAGAGCACTGGACGTAGTAGTGCCCTTGTGACTCTTGCGTTGGCGACGACTCCCTTCACGTGGTTGCTCATGTTCAGGCGACGGTCGATGGTTACCCCGAGGTACTTCGCGGTCTTCGACCATTCGATCTCCTGTCCTTGCATCTTCAGCTTCGGCGGGTTGATCAGTGCAGAACCGACGAACAACGCTTGCGTTTTCGCTACGTTCACCGACAACCTCCATTTGGCCAGCCATTCTGGCAGGCCATCCAGGTTGCGCTGCATCTTGGACGCGGCGTGGGTCTTGTTCATCGAGGATGTGTAGTACGCCGCGTCGTCAGCGTACAGGGCCAGATGGCAGTCCTCCGCCACTGGGATGTCGTCGGTGTAACGCGCGTAACACACAGGGGAGAGACAACTCCCCTGCGGTACTCCCGCTTCTATGCGTCGTTCGTCGGAGTGCGCTCCCTCTACCGACACGAAGAATCTCCGGTCTAGCAGGAAGGATGCAAGGACTTTGACGACTCGGCGAGGAATGGTCGACGTCGAAAGCTTGTACAGCAGACCGTTGTGCCAGACGCGATCAAACGCCTTCTCCATGTCGAGGAATACTGCAACCGCCTTCTCGCGCTTGTTGCGTGATGCGGTGAGTGAGTGCAGTACCCTCGACAGCTGGAGCGTCGTAGAGTGTTCGGCCCGAAACCCATGTTGCTCAGGTCGAGGTGGGATGTGAGGCACGATGTGTTGCAGCAGGAGCTTCTCGAACACCTTCGAGAGCGTGATCAGCAACGAGATCGGCCGGTAGCTAGTCGACAGCCGCAGGTTCTTCCCGGGCTCAGGCAGCATAATCACCTTTCCCACCTTCCACGGTGTTGGGAAGTGGCCCAGGCGCAGAATGCCGTTGAACAGGCGCGTCACCGCCGCCAGAGCTCGGGGCGGGAGGTGACGCAGCGCTGTATTGGTGATTCCGTCTGCGCCTGGGGCTTTCTTCAAGGGGCTGCGAAGTAGGGTCTTTCGTATCAGCCCGGGAGAGAAGACGACTGGGTCCTCTCCGTTAGCTACCGGCTGTGCGAAGTACTCTCGGAGGTGTTGCTCGACTGCTGCAATGTGGTCCAGCTGGTCGGTGGGGTTGGGCCGGAACTGACGCTCCAGGGATTGGGCGAAGATGTTGGCACGGTCTGCTGCGCGACATCTCGGGGTTCCATCTTCGGCCAGCAATGGTCGCACCGGTTCGGAAACGCCGGCAACTCTGCGGCACAGGCGGTGCACGCTACCTTCCAGCCTTCCTCACTCACAGACTGGATGTGACGTTCCCAATTCTCGGCGGCCTGGGCGGAGAGCGCCTTCTTGACCCTCTCCGAGATTAGATTTAGCTGGCCCTTGAGTGTGGGGCAGCGTGTTTGCTGCCACTGCTTCCGAAGGCGCCTTTTTGTCGCAAGAAGTACCTTGACACCGCCCGGGAGTGGCTCACGCCGTTTCCGGGTCGGTGTGGTGTGCGAGGATGACTCTAAGGCGCCTTGCATTCTCTCCGTCACCTCAAGGGCCAGGCGGTCGATGTCCTCCGGGTTGCAGATTGGGAACGTCGACCAGAGGTCCGCCTGTAGGTGTTCCGCGAACCTCCTCCAGTCTGTGCATCGACGTGGTGCAGGTGGATGAATTGTGTCGGGATTTGCCGTCAGGAGCAAAAGCACCGGCATGTGGTCCGAGCCTAGGTCGTCCAAAAGGACTTCCTGGGTGAGCTGGCAGTTTAGGCCCGAATGGACTGCGATGTCCAGAACGTCAGGAAGCTGACTGGCTGAAGGCGGGTAATGGGTAGGGACCTCAGGCCCACTGACCACATAACCCGCCCTCTCCGCGTCGTTGAACAGCTTCCTGCCGTTCCGACAGATGCTTGCTGAGTTCCATCCTGTGTGTTTGCAGTTGAAGTCGCCCGCGATGAGAGTCGGCACGCGGCCGTCCATGAGACCACGGACGTCCTCCACGTGTAGACTCCCACCCGGCGGGCGGTACGCGGCGTAGATGTGCAATGGGTTTGAATCACCCATATACACCTCCACGCCGAGCACGTACATCGACTGCAAACGCACAGGTGGAAGCGGCTGGTGCAGGATTCTTCGTCGGACCAGAACTGCCAGCCCCCTATAGGCCCGGCCTTCGTCCGTGATTTCGTCCTGACGGTAAATCACGTAATTTGGAATTTTGAATTTGGAATTTGGCCGCAAAAAGGTCTCTGAAATTAGCACCACGTCGGGAGCCTGTTCCACGAGGAAGGCTTTGAGGAGGCCGGTCTTCCGCGTTAAGCTGCCGGCGTTCCAGTGGACCGCCCGGAACGGTCTACTCCCCGTCGCCAGCTCTTTTAGATGTTAATAAGAGTCTGGTGAGACCGCTCAGGACGGCCGGAAGCGGGTCGGAACCGGTGCGTATAGCGACCAGCACCTCTTGCAGGACCTCCAGGGCGATGTCTATCGCCCCCGTCCTGTCCCTGTCTGTCGACGCCTTGCCCCTTCTGGCGGAAGGTCGGGGGCCGGCGTCTGTGCCAAGAGGTGCTGCCGCTCCTCCGGGTGCAGGTTTCCTCTTCTGCGAGGCTTGCTTCGGTGCAGGGGGCGTAGCGGTTGCCGCCTCCGCAGTGGTCACCGCCGCCTTCTTCCGGCGCCGCCTCCGCTTCTTCTCGCCGTGGCGGAAAGTCGGCGCGTTTGCCGGGGCCATCAGTGTGGTGGTGGTGGTGGTCTTGGCCGCCACCTGCGGCTTCTGGCTCGCGCCGTCTGTGGGGCCCGTCGTGCGAGCTACGGGGCCTGCCTTCTTGTTCCTGGCCTCCCGACGGAGGACAGGGTAGGCCACGCTGTTGGCTGGGTGGGCCCCCTTACAGTTGACGCAGGTGGCGGGCTCCTCCCGGGGACGTGTGCAGTCGCGCGCGGCGTGTTCCTCGCCGCACGCATGCGAGGGGGCGGTGGCAGGCGTGCGACGAGTGCCGGAACTGCTGGCACCTGTGGCACTGCGCCGGCCCCCGCTTCCCCCGCCAGACTTCAATCTTGACCCCGGGCATGCACAGGAGCTCGGTGACATCGTAGATGCCCGGGGTGGTGGTGGCGGTGCGCTGAGGCTGCGCAAAGAAAATGCAGCCTGGGCGTCCCTGACGTGCGCGGATCTGGCGCACGTATTCCGGCTCAAAGCCCAGGCTGCGTAGGTCTTCCTGGATTTCCTCGGGAGGAGTGTCCGCTGGTAGGCCCCGGATGGCCACCTTCAGGCTCTTCTCCGCCGGGAGGGAGTAGGAGAACCAGGAGATCCGGTCAGTCTTCTCCAGCGCGGTGAGGTAGCGCTGGATCTGCCGGTACTCCTGGTCGTCACGTGGTGTGAACCGCACCCCCTTGCCGAATGGGCGTGCGTTCGGTGCATGGCCGAGCTGGGTCTTGAGCGCCCTGAAGTGGGCCGCCCAGTTCGGCAAGTGTTCCACGATGAGCGGGGGGTACTTGGGGCGCGGGGGGTCCTTGCGCGCCCCTTGGGGTGCGGCTCCGTCTGCAGTGGTGCCGGCGGTGTCAGTGGTGGCGGTGGCCGTTGGTGGCGGCGGTGTGCTTACCCGAGTGCGGGGTGACGGCGGTGGTGAGCGGCGCACGGCGTCCGCAAAGGAGGTGCTGGGCTGCGGCGATGAGGGGGGCGGCGGGGGACGGGTCCCCGCCTCTGTCCTTGGTCGCACCCTGGGGTCCCGTTGTGGCAGGGGTGCAGATGCGGGTGGAGGCTTGGCGCTCCTGGGGGTATCCCCCAGGTTGGGGCGCTTGACGCCCCTGTTGGGGTTGTCCTCCTCATCGGAGCTGGTGAGGCGGCGGCGGGAGGCGGTGGCGGTGGCGTGAGTGGCAGGGGGTGCCAGTTCCTTCCTCGCTTCTTCCTTCCTCGCCTCGAAGTACGGGGTCAGGTACCGGAATAGTTCCTCCGATATCTCCCCACTCTGCCGGAGCCGGACGATTGTCATTGCGTCCGAAACAGTGTGGGTACCGGAGGGGTTCCGCGAAGTACCCGGCCCGGCATCCGAGGCGGGGAGGGCGGGTGGGGGCACCGGCGCTGAGGTGCGCTTCGGTGCTGGTGGGGCCGGCATGTACCCCTGGAAGGGCGGCGCCGACGGCGGGATTAAAATTGCCGGCGAACGGCGTCGCGGCGGAGATGCGGCGGGGCGCATTAGGGGCGCCGATGACGGGCGCTCTGGTTGCATGGCGGTGGTGGTGCGCGTGGTGGTAGTGCGTGCGGCAGTGGGCACTGGGGCAGGGGTTGCCGGTGCGGCAAAAATTGTAGCTGGTGCCCTCGTTGTCGCTGGTGTCCTCTCGGCGGTGGTACGCGGCAGAGGGATGCCTGAGCGGCGAGGTGGGCTTGTTGTTGGTGCGGGTGGAGTGCGCGAGCGGCTGCTGCGCTGGTGCGGCGCTGGGGCGTCGCGACACTGCGTTGTCGCGGCGGCGGTAGGCACGCTCGAACGGGTGGGGGAGCCTCGCGCGGAGGACCTACCCGACAGGGTTACTGACATAGTGTCAGAAACCCCATCATCGCTGACGCCGGAGTGAACCCCCGACATCGCGATTGGTAGGTCGACTCGACGCGCGGGCAACCGGTGCGAGGGTGTGGGGCGTGTAGTCACGCCGCTGGTCCTAAGGCGCGCAGCGGCCAAGAGCCGGGCCTAGAACCCCCGGACCCCGGCTGGGGCGGGGGGGGTTTCGGCCGGGGACGGCGCTGCGGCTGCCGGATGCCGGTCAGGGGCGGATTTCCACGCCTCACGAGTACGGGGTGAGGGGGCTACTCGGCCAAGCTTTTGCTCGGCAAAGGCGACCGAGTTCGCGCGCGTGTGCTCCGGAGCACAGGACTGGACCACGAGCGACGACCGACTGTGGCAGTCCCAGTCGTTACAGGTCAGTCGGAGGCCTAAAATAGTCTGACAACTGGTTTAATCCAGTTCACAGATTTTCCTCGTTAAGGGGTTACGAAGGTCAGATGGCAGTAGCTTCGTATAAAAATCAAGTGATCAGCCACATCGGGTTGAATCAAGTGCCGACCCAAACAATGTATGGGATAAGGCCAGGGAGATGAGATGAGCTTTTCACTAAATGCATATTAAAGTAAGTATATACAGTACTAACAAGGCATTTCAAATTTAAATATATCTGTGTCTGTCTGTCTGTTCCGGGTAATCTCAAGGAGTAACTTAATTTTGTTTAAAAAATGATAAGGGGTCAGCTAGTTAATAAAATTTTGGTTTGAGAAACACAAATTACAATTGATTTTAAAAATTATACTAGCCTAATACTGATAATTATTATCACTATGAATTTATATAATTGTAAAATAAGTGCTTTTAAAATATAATATTCAGTACGTATTGTAAGCAGATACATTTGGTTCGATGATGTCATTACGACCTTCGACTTGTTTTTCAGGTTTGGTACTTATCAACCAAGAATAATTTAATCTCATTCATTCATACAATAAAAGTATTGTTATAATAACATACTTTGAAACGGTATTTAAAATTAAACGATAATGTCGAGTCTAAGCGAAATAAGCTAGTATTATTTTTCTTGAAAACCATGAACAATGCTTACAATTAATCATCATAAGAAATGTGTATTGTCGGCTGTCTCATCTGAAAACAGACACGAATAAAGAAAGCTGTGAATCAAAATGACGTAGGATTAAGATTAATACGGGCAAAGTCGAAGGTAAAAGTTGTTAGTTATCTATATTAGTATTTACTTTATACTAGCTGTGGCCCGCGATTTCACTCGCATAGACTCAAATGCATAGGTGGCTTTATTCCATGTAATCCAACAATATTAAATAATTAAAAACACACAGTAGAAAAAAAAATTGTTTTTTTTTTTTGTATATAAATTGTAAAAGCTGTTAATTTACAATTACAAACAAACACTTTAATTTTATTTTATTAGCTTATTATTAAGAATATATTAATAGTATGCACCTACCGCCATCTGTCGACTAAAACCCATAACTAAAGGTTTAGATAAACTTCCTCAGTGGTGGCACGCAGCAGGCAACCTTAGTGCTTCCTAAATCGTAACCTAGAGTAGGAAGTGCGGGTTCCAATCCGGCTCAGGAAGTCGAACGATAAATACTTACTTAGTGAGTATACATTATACGCTTAGGAGCTCGTCAACTACCGGTTAAGGGGAAGATTGCACTTATGATATATCTATTTATATAGTATATGAAATGTATATAGTGTATGAAAATATTTTATAATTTAAAATCGGTCATAGTTTTTACTATTGCATAAACCTGTGACTTGGTCGGCGTAGAATGGTGACTTTTGAGTAGCATTTTTAATATAAAGTATATATAATACATTTTCATATAATACATTCATCCCCCATTTTATCCTCCTTCAAGGTAAAATTTTAAAAACATTTGAATGTCATATTTATTTATACATAATCAATAGCCTAAAATTGTTTCAAGCTGCAAGCTTTGAAAATGCCAATACGTCCATACAACTATTCGTCCCCCTTTCAAACCTTTTAATTTAAAAACTAGGATATGATCTTTCTCAGTTCTAGATTGGAATATAGTTATAGTACTAACTATAACTAATGTACCAAATTTCATTCAAATCGGTACATTAGATTTGGCGTGCAAGCTCAACAGACAGACGGGCAGAGTTAATTTTCTATTTATAATATTATTAATAATGTAAGGATTTATTAAACACAGTGATGCTTGTAAGACTTGAATAGAAGTTGGTAAATATTAATTTGGTAGATATGTAAAAAATTGTTTATTCTATCCATTATGGAATATTTTTATAATCTGTAAAGACATATTAATCATATTATCATCTGTGCGGCAGCGCAGATAATAATTAAGCTACAAATCCTTATTTATTTGATTATTATTCAAATGACAAAATATTATATTTAATATCTGCACAAAATAAATTGAGTATAATATTATACAATAAATGTGAAACGGAACTTGTATGATGCAGTAAATAAATTTTCCATAATCTTAACGTGATTCGAATTCATACGAAAATTAATAGTATGGAGAAATCATTAACACCTTCGCACTTGTTAAGCACCAGAGATTTTACTTTGTTTACGAAATTAGCAAATATTGGAACATAATATATTTGATTAAAATGCTTACAATAGCATTTTTATAAATATTAATATTAGTTATGATAAAGGCCATCGTGCGTCCTCATGAATTTATTGACAAATTAATAAACGATTGTCATAAAATATTATCACGAAACTAGCTGAGCCCCGCGCTTTTACCCACGTAGATTTAATTTCATGTGTGACCCGTGGAAACATAATGCTATTTTTTAAATATAGCGATCTTAAATAATAATAAATACCCTTAACGCCATGGCTAACGATATTTATATTTTTCACCAGAGAATGCCGAAACTCGCAGAAACAGTAAAAAAACTTAATTAAAATTAGTAATAAGTTGTAATGTATTTATGTTTAATTGCGTAGTATATAGTATATAGTTCGTTAGTTATATGTATTTAAATATTCAGATAAATGATTTTTCTAGTTTCCTTCAACGTCAACTTAGTTATAATACGGTTTTTCAGTAAATAAAAAAAAATCAGTCCAGCCGATTCGCTATAGATTAGGATCTGTCATGTGCTGTCCTCTCCTTAATACGTACACTCAGTGCAGTACAGACGCATTGTCTAGTGTTCGTGGCATCGCCAATCAGCTCAGTAATCAATGCCCTTATGATACTGACACTCAATGCAAGCACATCACCCATCCAGAAACAGGGGTGTCACTCGCTCCAATCGTATGATAAAACAGTTGACAGATTGATTAATTTCACACCACGTGCTATACGATGAAGGAAAACACATAACATGGTGAGGAAACCTGCATATGTGTGAGAAGTAATTCAAACACGTATGTAACTGAAACGGCGATGGAATCACCATCAGGAACGTAGGCACTTTTAATCACGCCTGGCAACCCTAAACGCAATGTCGGTTATTGTAGTGTTACAAGTCTCGATTATTCTAAGTGGTCTGGTAAATACAATTCATTATCACCAGCGACTGAGTGACTTATCAAGCCACTTATAAGACGAGTGCACGTCTATACTTTTATGTGTAAAATATGGAGGTTTCAATGACACACGTGTCTTTCACGTCAATTATTAAGTAATCTTATATAACTATTATGATATCTTCGTACCATATAATATGTTCTTGTTGTTTCCCCGAAGTGGAAGACAAAGGTATACTTATGGTAAACTCACATTTCGCGAGCTATTAGATGTCGTATCAGGATCGAGTAAGAATAAAAATTAAGAATTTCTTGAGTAATAAATAGTTTATTTCATAAAACTGATATACGAACAACACAAATACACAAAGACAGGTCAAGATCACAAAACGGGATATAAGTTAAAAAAAATATTTTTTTACTCCGTCGATCTATCTGTTTGTTCCGGCTAATCTATGTAAAAATTGGACCGATTTTAACGGGATTTTCACTGACAGATAGCGAGTGTAACAAGGAGTGACTTAGACTACGATTATTTGAAAAATACTTAGGGTTCCTGGAAATAAAGCCACCTATTCAATTAAGTCAACGCGGAGCACAGCTAGTATTGAATACAGTAAGATGATATAAGGCATTTCATTAACAAGAAAGTACCCTGGCCCTTGGCGCTGGCATTGATCCCATCTCCCCACTAGTAAAGTAATCAGCGAATCTCAAATGGACCAAATTCCCGGAGTTTATTGCTCCAACTTAAACGTTTGCTATAAAATATCCCGGGCACCAATCATGTTTGAAGAAAATAATTCGGTTCCTTTGTTCTATTTCCTGGAGACACCGAGCTATGTAGTAGATGCGCGAGTCTGTGTGAGTGCGTAATTTTCTACGATTTGTACGTAGATTCCGCACTGCTTGTTATTACATATTAGGTACTAGATGGACGGGATAGACGGGATAAACTGCGGTTTATCCCGCGTAGAGTTAGCTATCTGCCAGTAGAAGTCCCGTTAAAATCGGTTCAGCCGTTTAGGAGTTTTGCCGGAACAAACGGACAGACAGACAGAAAAAATAAAAATTGCTTTTTTTTTAATCAGTACCGTACATACTTTCATATGAAAAGCTGTTATTTTGAAATTACAAACAGACACTTCAATTTTATTTATCTGTATAGAATATAGATGTATACTGTAATGATTTTACTAATATACTAGTACACTTAATACTTATTTTAACGGAAATTTCAATAAGTATTACGAACATAACAATATAATATTATACCTACTAAAATATATTATTATAATATACCTGCTCAGTTTATTACAGTCCCAAAACTTTGTTAAGCGATGACTACACTATTACAGCACGGTAGGATCAGGACGGCATAGAAAATCATTATTAATTAAAATTGATCCCCCGGTGGATCAGAAATGGGGATCAGAACGGCATAACTCGTCACGTCGTAGCATATACCTCATTTATTACGTGTTTTACAGAGGATACATGCGGCTGGGACCACTAAGAACTAGAACCGCGGTCCCAATCGTCTAATAGCATTTTTGAATCGTTCGACTGGGACCACATACCTATTTAGCTTCAATGTACGGACATTTTTCAATACTTCATTCAGACAAATATATTCTTCTTCTAGCCTTGCTAACATCCCTTAACAGTATATAAAAAAAATTATAGTATCAACCTTCACGCTCAATAGAGCAAACCTCATTATATAACATTGGTTTAGATTCTACATTGAGAATCTAGTGGAGGAGCTCGTGGCACAGTTGCTATTGCGCATATCATTTGATATAATGAACACTAACCCTAGCCAGTAATTGGATGGGTGACCGCCCGAGGTCCCTCCGTGCCTCGGAGAGCACGTTAAGCAACGGATAATGATAAATTGGTTGCCAATTTATCATCTATGGCAATCGTTATAGGTCGGTCAGAGGCCTAAAAAAAAGTCTGACAACTGGTTTAAACCAGATCATAGATTTTCCTCGTTTAAGGGGTTGCGAAGGTCAGATAGCAGTCGCTTCGTATAAAAATCAGCCACATCGGGTTGAATCAAGTGCCGACCCCAACAATGCTTGGTAAGCTAGCTTTTATTTATGTTGTGTCTGTATGGAAGTCGGTGAAGTCGGAATAATACGTAAAATAAATGTAGGGAGAGCTGAAATGGTCGGATAACTCAATGAAGGAGATAAACATGTTGATAACGTTATTGTGTAACATCAGCAATATGATATTACGTCTGGTCGTGGCCGATGGGTCTCGGAGTTACAGGAACTATGAGGAAATATAATTTTTCTACAGTCGCGGGTATAGCTGAGGATATAAGAAAGGGGAAGAAAAATAAACACAGATATAATTGTTTATTTTTAGACATAATTTAAGAAACGTAAGCTCTTTAACTGGTGTGTCTTATATTTATCTATACATACATACAGATAAATAAAATAGAAGTGTCTGTTTGTAATTCCAAAATAACAGCTTTTCACTAAATGTATATGAAAGTATATACGGAACTGACATACCTAAAAACTAATTCGTGAATCACAATATGAATTGGACCTATGCTATCATTTTGTCATTTCGATGATGAATCATATTTGGATCACATTATAATTCTCCGATTATAGGAGATTTCGATATGTGAAGTTAATTGCAAACCACTCTATAGGTAATTAACTGCTTTTTTAACTAACCATATATAAAATACTCCACAATTTATATAGTCTTAAATCAACAGACTAGCAACTTCGTTTTGCACACAAACTAGTCATTATGTGTTATTTTGTATATTTTCAGTCGGCCATGATTATAACTTTCTATGTGAAGGCGAACTGTCCGCCACAAGTCAAGTCGCTTTTAATAAACTTTTCTTTGAGTTCATAACAATGGGCTCACCAACCAGCAATCATAGCCAAAACTGTAATATACACACAAAAGAACTTCACTGATAATGTGAAAATACTTTACCAACCACGTTTTTAATGCAGCTCAGTCCATACATTCAAGGTAATGTAAGCCTTATTTTGCCCCCCAAAGATCCAACAATCCAGTTGAAGATCTCTGTACACAACAACACGGAAAAGGTTTCACTTGTCAGTCAAATATAACTTTAGTTTTAATATTGCTAACACCTACATAATGGTATACTTCAATGAATATTTTAGGGGCCGAGGTGGCCGTGGGGCTTGAGCAGCTGCCTGCTACGCAAGCAAAGCAAATTCGAATTCCAGCGAGGCCTGAACCAATGAGTTTTTCTAAAATTTAAAATTCTATGTACAGTGATTTCACATCACGTGCTTTACGATGAAGGAAAACATCGTGAGGAAACCTGCATATTTCTGAGAAGTAATTCAATGACGTATGTAAAGTGTCTGGAACGGCGATGGACTCACCATCTGTCACGTTGGCACTTAATCATCTTCGGTGAAAAGTGGTTGTTGTGATTACAACACCTCTGCCTACCCCTTCGGGGAATACAGGCGTGAGCATATGTGTGTATAGTACCTGAAGCGGCGATGGATTCGTCCTGTATCACGTTGGCACTGAATCATATTCGGAGAAATGTAGGTGTTGTTGTTACAGCAACTCTGCTTATTCTTTCGTGAACCCTATTGGGATGCGTGAGCATATTATTTTTACAGTAATAGGAAGCAAATAAGAATAGAATAAAAAAAATAAGTTCTTACTTTTTCGCGTAGTAATTGACTCAGTTTTTCCGTTATTTAAAGTTTTCTTTGTTTCCTAGTATTGTATCCTATAGGAACACATCTTGGAACAGCCGTTCCTTAATTTCTGGTCACCCGGTTCAGACTGTCCTAAGCCAAGGGCAATTTGGCAAACCTTTTTAAATCCCAGTATATCAAGGAGCCAACTTACATTGCGCGCTGTCAGTTAATTTTATAGGGTTCTAAAAGGTCCTGGTTAATGGCAGCCGTAACAATTAAGGCTTTGAGTGGTCTTGGTGGAGCTGTTCCAGACTCACTGTTTAACGTTTTGGTGTACTTTGTACCGCGATCAAGTTGGTGAAAGCTTCTCGTAAAATTTATACAACTTGGGCTTTACTACTCAGCTTATAGCTTCATCTGTGTATCTTGGAACACTCTACAATTTAATACTCGTAAACTGTATTGTTTCATCACTAAGAACAGGATCTGGTAATGAACGGATGAGATAGTTGTTTCATAAGCAGTGTAAGCAGAGATGAAGGCCTTTAATAAAATTCAGATTGCGCACGTTCAGGATATTCGGCACAGAGAATGACTTTCGTGTAATCATGGCATATTATATTAAAACGGGATGGCATTTACGCCATTATTGACAACAGGTGCTGCTTGTGGGGACTGATCATCTCAATTATATATGTTTTTAGACATTTGTGTATTGAAATTGTATCTACGAGCATATTTTTTGTTTTATATTAAACAAAATTTTTATATATGTTTGAAAAGAATAATTAGTGAGGTTCTTGCCAGGCTCTTCTCAGTAAAAGCAATGATCCAAACCTGGCGGTAGCATGTATAATCCTGTGTTATCATGTCGTTTGACGATTTGCTAACGATGTGTTCTTCTCCATCATTTCTCACTATCATCTGTCATATCTGTCTCCACATTCTAGCCATACCATCTTTCAAATAATCCAACCATAGTTTCATAGGTCTTTCATCATTCGTAATACTTAAATTGACTTAAGTATCACGGATTTATTGTCATTAGCTGCAAAATTATTATCGCAGAAAATTATTCCCTTTCAGCGTAAACTTCAGAGGAGTACTTTAGTAAGTAACCAGAACTAATCCTGAGCTCCGCCCATTGCTTCCAAGAGCCCTTGGGAGGGCGGAGGCGCCTTCACCATTAATTCCTTTGTGTAACTTTTCTGTAAACTTCACTGTAAGTATGCCTCATTCCCCTGTCTTTGTATCGCACAGGGAACCAACAATTCCATACACCAAGTACTTATAACATATTTTACCATTGTATTAGTGTCTCGAAACGTGTTGATACTTTATTTGTGGTTCAATTCCAATCTAAATAGACTAGGATATACCATGCTCTAAATTAGCTCCGTCTCATTCTGTGATATGTATTTAAAAGGGATGGACATAGTTTTAGTCCGAGTTTGGTCTAGTTTTGTAATAAGGGAGGTTTAGTCTGTATATTTATTGCTAGCTGTGCCCCGCGGTTTTACCCGCGTAGATCTAATTTCATGGGACCCTTATGTTTATTTTTAATAAAAGTAGCTTATGTTACTCCTTCTAACATTTGCTATGTGCCAATAAAAGCCCTGTTAAAATCAGAGAGAAAAAAGGGCACTTTACATACGTTTGTATTACTTCTCAGACACATGAAGGTTTCTTCACGATGTTTTCCTTCTGTCAAGCACGTGGGATGAAATTACTGCGCATAAGTTTTTATAAAAATTCATTGGTGCCGTCCGCTGGGATTCGAACTTGCGTCGCTTGTGTAGACTCATGGCCACCACGTCCTGTACTATACTGTCCCCTGTAGGTTGCCCATGAGGTACAACCCTCGCACGGCAGCTGCGTTTAGTTGTGTATATTATTGGGCGAGCATTGTGCCTGGTATCAGATATAAAGGGGGCTTATCTTCAATGTGTCCATGCTTGGTAAACTTTGACAATAGACTTCATATTTTTATGAGCGCTCAGAAACGTTTATTGCCGAAAAAGCTTGTTTGTTTTAGGATATTTTTGCCATAAAACTGGCACGGTTTGATGACATCATAAATAACTAAATCATGGCTTGGCTTACTTTACTATATTCATATACATTAATATTGTGATGGGAAATTGTCATATAGTACATAATATGATGCATTTAAAGGTCAGTCCTGGTTGACTGACTTGTTAGGTTGTTATGTAATTTAATTACAAATCTCTTGTACAGAGCTCCTATTCAATGCACATAATCAAGGCTAAATTATAAAAAATACCCGCAGAAAATATTTACTGAGTAATTTTAATGATATACCGATGTATATTCTAATTTGAATTATTATTTCAGTGAATTCTCTATTTTTTAATGATCGTATATCAGGGTTGATATTTGCAAATAACACAAAAGGACATGACATTTTTATAAATAAACTCAGGTTTAAAAATTATGCAATTATTCAAAAAATATATTGTTTCGAAGTGAAATAAAAAAGGAGCGAATAATAGCTATGTGTCATATGAATATACCACGAGGAGCTCGTGGCACAGTTCAAATCGTTCGATCAGCGAAGTTAAGCAACCTTAACCCTAGCCAATAGTTGGATGGGTGATCGCCCGAGTTCCCTCCGTCCCAACTTCTATCCAATTAAGTTGTGTGGTCGGAGAACCCTGACAAATTGAGGTTGTATTCTTTGTGAGGTGATTCTTCCCAAAAGGCGGTGAAAAAGTTAAGAAAGTTAGCATTTGAAATCTTTTTGCCATGGAGACGAAGCTGCTGGCAGGAGTATATTTATATTACTTACTTACTACCCGACCTTATCCCATACATTGTTGGAGTCGGCACCTGATATACGAAGCGACTGCCATCTGACCTTCGCAACCTCTTCTACGAGGGAAATTGGTAATCTGGGTTAAGCCATTTATCACACTTTCTCAGGCCTCCGACTGACTTGCAACGATTGCGTAACCCTTAACGTTCTCTCCGAGGCACGGAGGGAACTCGGCCGGTCACCCATCCAACTACTGGCTAGGGTTAAGCTTGCTTAACTTCGATGATCGAATAATTTGCGCAATAGCAACTGTGCCACGAGCTCCTCGTGGTATATTCATATGACACATAGTTATTATTCGCTTCTTTTCATATTTCATTTCCAAACAATATATTTTTTGAATAATTGCGTAATTTTTAAACCTGAGTTTATTTATAAAAATGTCATGTCCTTTTGTGGTATCAAATATCAACCCTGATATACGATCAGAACCCAAAAGCCCCATAGCCTCTCACCTCCCGTATATTGGCCGTGGGTTCCCAATTACACGAATTTATGGACGATAAAATATCACGGTTAAAAGATAACATCCATTTTTGGGCGTCATCAGAAAAAGTCAATGGTTACAACCGGGCGCTGGAAATTAAATAATAAAATTTTTGAATATTATTAATTTTGCACTGGAGGGTTATAGGCGAAGGGTGATACCGATTTTATTATTGGTAATATTTTCTGCTAATGGGGTGCAGGGTTTATTGCTCTAATTTAATTCAGACATTTTCTTTCATTTCGGCTCCGAGGCGTCAATTATTACAAAACCAACAACATATCTGAGGTAAATAAGTACTGGGAGCTAACTATGATCGTTTTACAAGCACCTATTAAGAACTTCTGAGCTCTGACGTTTAATTTTACGGTATCAATATGAAACGTCGAAGCATAGAATTTCCTTGTAAGCTCTGCTTAAGATGATAATGATAAGATTATATTTCCAGAAGAAAATTAAAAAAATATTTATTTAATTTCGGCCCTCGTAATGTACTTATTATTTTTGAGAACAGGCGAGAAACTCAGCTCGATAAAAATACTGTACACGTACAAATAGATAAATTGCTGTATCTATTCAGTGTTATTTTAGCGAATTTATTAGAGAATATTATACCACAATTTTTACTCATTTTTATTTCAATATGTCATCAGAGACCGCATCATAAACCACTTATTTCAATCCTCGTTAGATGCGACTTGTTCAGTCAACCGCACAGCCCTACAGCCACAGTATAAATAACTATATGTTACCAACTGTTTATCAGCTCGGCTGTGGCGTCAGTATGCCGCGCGCCGATACCATGTTTTTGTTTATATAATGTATAGGACATAACGCTTTGTGGTGAATACGTGTAATGTACGGAAGCTCTTAGCCCCTGTGGGGACAAGTTTATGATGTGGAAGTGTCGACCTTTTGTGTTACGAACAAAAGATCATATTCATTTTACATCATTACCTTCTGAAATAGGAAAAAAAAGATATTTTGAATTATTACGCTAACTATTACTCTTATTGCAAATTACCTACTTTTAAAAACAGTGTCTTGAAGTTTTAAAAATGGTTAAGAAAAATACGAACACGAACCGACGACCTCTAATCGTCTAGCTGCTCTGCCAGCTGAGCTTCTCATGATCACACTTCATGTCAATTTTTTCAAGCGGTTTAGGAGTTTGAACTTAGGGACTGGCGTTAAGAAACGCTTTATCAGAATTTACATGTAACTGAAATACAAGCAAATATAACTTAGCGACAAACGAAACAAATTTATAGAGTGAATGTGAGCGGAAGTGTTGGTAGAGGGCATCCAAGGAAGAACTACCATGACCAAATTAATACCAAATATTTTTCATAAAGGTCAAATTCGGAGCACTCTTAACCGCAAGAAGTGTATGAGGAGATGCATGAATGTGGATGATGCGAAAGAAGTATGTAAGGATCGTAGCATGTGGCGAACGGTGGCATACGTATGTGTGTTCTTAAACACATGCTCATTTTGGTCGGTGGCAGAAATATCATTTTGCATTTGAAAATACAATTCCGAATAACCAAATTAATAAATGACCGGACGGATGTCGGAATTAAAATATGCAAAAAAAACCTTTCAAAAGCAACCGCGGACATTTTTCAAATGTGCCTGACATCCACACAATTAGAACACGACCAGTGCGGCAAACTTTTTACTTAGATACAAAAAGTGGGGAGTTATTTTGCTCGAATTATGCACACACGGAGGCCTGGATCTGTTAGACAATGGACGCTGGCTGAATTTCAATGATGGCTATTTGGAGATGCCCACAGGTCACAGCTACATACAGCCTTGGAGCTTTAACACACTTGAAGAAAGTATATTTGAAAGTGCATCTTATGGAGGCGTCATTGTGCTAAGTAAGTTTTATAATGGAGACTTTATTTATAAAAAAAATTAATAATTTTTCTTTCGTTTTATCCAGTGTTACTGCGGAACCCGGACCCGAGTCAGGCAAAGTGTTATCGTGATCAGCCACATCGGGTTGAATCAAATGGCGACCCCGACAATGTATGGAATAAGGCCAAGGAGATGTGTGAAGAGTCGTGTTGAGAACCTCCTTTTTTCTAAGTCCGTTTAAAATTATCTACGATATATAATTCCTTTTACTTTACTATAGGTATTGCAATCTTTGCACACTCGTTATACGCCAGACACTTCATATTACAATTTTTCTTCATATTATAATTTCATACAAATTTTTTCCCGTATTTTATCCCCTTGGGGGTAGAATCTTTTCTTAGCGGATGCCTACGTTATAACAGCTACCTGCATGCCAAATTTCAGCCCGATCCGTCCAGTGGTTTGGGCTGTGCGTTGATAGATCACTATGTCAGCTAGTCGGTCACCTTTGAGTTATATATATTTAGACTAATATGCTCTATAATACTTTTAAATTGTGCCATCTCTTTTTCTGATAGGGATTCCAAAAGGGATGGAGATACTCTAAGCTTATACTCTAAGTTATTATTAGTCACTCTCTTCCTCTCTTGCAAAAAAACGTTGTAAGATTTTATAATCTATAAAATTTTCTTCAGAAATTCTCTTTGTCCAGTTAATTTAGAAGCTGCATGAAGGCTGTGTCAGCAAGTTGTATACAAAGCAAGGTAATTCATGCTAATGTCTCCCGTTCACAAGTGACCCTACGTAAGTGTCCCCCACGAGCGGGGGCCGAATTAGTGCACTTCACTGTCCACTGCCCGAATGACCGAATGCCATTTGTTTTTTGTTATACTCACTCACTCGTTTAACGAAAGAGATGGACGGAATATTTAATTAAGGGATTTTGCAACAGCTGGCGAGTCAAGTGTTTGTTTGTGGGAGAGTCGACTAGTTGATAGGTAAGACGATTTTTTTTGCTGTGTCTATAGAAAAAACTAGCTCTGTTCCGCGGGTCACCCATGAAATGAAATCTACGCGGGTAATACCGCGGGGCACAGCTAGTCGCTATATATTATCGATTTGAAATTAAAGTTCTTTTTGTTGTAGCCAAAAAATATACAAACTAAATAATTTTCCCTACATACGAAAGACTAACAATATTTTCTGGTTTGTTCACGTAGAGTGCTGGGTCACAGCTTTATTGGAACTGTGTCCATGGGCTTATATATTTTTTATGATTTATATTGTATTACTCAATATTGTAAAATAACTTTTTTTTAAAAGAGTAATTACTGAGTTTCTTGCCAGGTTCTTCTCAGTAAAAGCAACCTTCCGAACCTGACGGTAGCATGTATAATACTGTGTAATCGTGTCGATCTGACGATTTGAAAGTACATGGTTAAAAGTCTAATCAAATAAAAATATTTTGAATTTGAATTTATTGTTATAAGATGCGATTGTCAGTTTGTTTGTAGCTATCGTCAAAACGTTCTCTAAATATAATTTTCATTATGAATCATTCAAATTGTCTTCGAGTATTAATACAGTAATCATCATAGATTATTCAGTAGTGATCGGGCTCATAGAAAATATAGAGGGACGTATTAAATCTTAAAAATAAGTGAAAAAACAAAAGCCCCTCTAACCAACCTTTTTCCCTCGACTTAATCAATAGTATCATCACATAAAAGAAGATAAATCTCATTTTTTCTCGCGAGCCCGTCGCGTATCGCCTATAAGTCGTGTGTCCATCGTAAAATTTAGCGATCCAAGTGACCCCTGAGGTCGGTTGGCGAGGGCTGCCAGCCGTAAATAAACGGCCCAATCGTATCTTGACATTATTACTCGGCGAGCTGTGGGATGCGGTATAATGATTTCTCTCTCGGTATTATTTTAAAAGATGCACTAATCTCACACTATGTTGTTTACAAAATAAATCATCAATCATATTTTTATCTCGGTATCGTATTTCTAGCGAGTTATCTCGAATGACTTCAGAGTACTTTTGTTGGAACACACGAAAAATACTAATATACGGAAAATCAGAAAAACAATAATATAGAATTACGTTGCATTAATTCAAGAAAGTGTAGAGAATTGCATACATAACTATACAAGAATACAATATTTTTGGTAAACAGGAAAATAAATGCGATATATAGATTTCATATCAACTGTCTATCTATTTATGAAGATAAAATGACGTAAGTATTTAGAGAGCCGTGCTGGCCATGGGGTTTGAGCAGTCGCCTGCTATGCAAGCGATGCTAGTTCGAATCCCATCGGGAAAAAAACTTATGCGCAGTGATTTACGGTGAAGGAACCCTGCATACGTCTGAGAAGTTATTGAAATATGTATGTTAAGTGTCTGAGACTTACTATCTGTCACGTGAATACTTCTGGGAATACAGGCGTGAGCATTGTGTATGTCAAGAAAAGAAACAATGACACAAACAACGCACGGTTTGCTAGATATTTTAAACACAATTAGAAATCCTTTGTCGTTTAATCACATAATGCAATCCATTAAATGTTAAAAACAACGTCAGATACGAACATTTGCATAAATCCAGCTTGGCAGCAAGTTAGTAAGGGGACAGGTCCCTTATGTAAGCTCATTGTCCGAGCTACTCCCAGAGATGTTTTAATTTATTCCGCACTCGTCGCCGGAAGGGTTCATTTTGATCTGTTGCTATTTTAAATTATTTAGAAAGAGTCATCTTGTTTTGGATGTTTTGTAAACAACTTCAAATCTATACAGATAAATAAAATTTAAGTGTCTGTTTGTAATTCCAAAATAACAACTTCTCACTATATGCATGTGAAAGTATATACGGTATTGACGTAAAAAACAATTTATAAAAAAATATCTGGCTGTCCCCGGCTAATGGCTGGACCGATTTTAACGGGTCTTTCACTGGTAGATAGCTTATTTTACGAGGAAAAACTTAGGCTTGTTTAAATTAAAACCCAGGGACACAGCTAGTGTTAAATACGATAATACTTACAAAAAATTCATTTATATCGATACAGATAAATAAATAGAAGTGTGAGTTTGTACTTTCAAAGTAAACAGCTTTTATCATTGCGAATGTATATACCGTATTTATATATATAAAAAAGATTTGAATGTTCTCAACTCTATATTTTTGTCAGTCTGTCTGTTTCTTCCAGGTAAACTAAATCCGCTAGAAAATCTGAAACACCTTTTTTTTCAAATAGTTTTCGCGAAATGATTCCAAACATTATATGAAGTCAGGGGTGAAACCGGGAGGCACAGGTAGTGTTATTATCATTGATAGGTTCACAGCAGGTAATCCGATAAGTTGTGGAAATTTTGTTCAATTAGTATGCGCGGCGCTATCATATCAGGGAACAGCAGATGATAATGATTGCAATCGTCAGGTACCGACACTATTACGTAACTGGTTGCTATTGATAGTTGTCGATACGATGTAGGTCAAAAGGTATAAATAACCGCTTATCGGGTATCTAGCTAGACTGATAACAAGTCACTGAACAAATCTTTTAAGCTACTAATAAATAACATTCTCCAAATAACAAAGACCATTATTGTCTGTATGTAGTGAAGCACCATGATTATTAATCTCTTTTGGTTGTTTTCACGATCATTAAGATCTTGTTAATATTTTAATAATATTGTCACTGAAGATGATTAAGTGCCAACGTGACAGTTCGTAAGTATATCGCCGTCTCAGGCACTATACGTCTTCGAATTACTTCTCAGATATCCTCACAATGTTTTCCTTCACCGTAAAGCACGTGATGTGAAGTCACTACACATAAGTTTTTGGAAAACTCATTGGTACAGACCACGCGACTGCTCAAACCCCACAGCTACCACGGCTCTAGTATAGTCCGTCTGTTGGTAAGCGGGTACTGCAGCCTATGAATGTATGTAACACCAAGGGTCACTCGCGCGTTGTATACCTTATATATAATGATAGCTCTGTTCTAGCGTGACAACTATTGCTAGCACAGAGACTCCACTGCTACTCCTGCCATCCATGGTGTCCTGTGGACCCTACCCCCTTTGCGAACACAAAACCACCCAGATATAGCATTTGTTTCGTAAGATGCAGGTATGAATTTTTCAGTCGAGCGACTTCAAATTTCGCACGAGTCAAAGTCAAAAGTATCTTTATTCGATTAGACTTTTACAAAGTACTTTCAAATCGTCAGAATGACAGGATTTTACATGATACAGCCAGGTTCGGAAGGTTGCTTTTACTGAGAAGAAGAGTAATTATGTTGTTACCTATTCAAAAATCTCACACCATCTGTTAATTCCAGAAGATTAAGAAGATTCCCAGGTCGGGCCAAAATTTGATATTGGATTTTTCTATTAATAAATTCACAATAAATGCCCGGAGTTTGGAAGTTGGCGGTGTTTACACCATCGTGCCTAAGCACGCTGCACAAAGCACGTTGGTCCTCCGCCTGATCTCTCTCCAGTCGCGTCTGATTGCCTCCCATCGGACTATGAGAGTGAGGGAATAAAGAGTGAACCTGTGTTTACACACACTTGTGCACTATAATATCTCCTGCGCACATGGCTGATCCTCGTTGAGATTAGCCGCCGTAACCGAAATTCAGTAGGAGACCATAATTATACATATGCTCACGCTATCCCAGAAGGGTCCCCGAAGGGCTAAGCAGAGCACATTTCACCGAATATGATTAAGTGCCAACGTGACACATACATACGTCATTGAATTACTTCTCAGACATATGCAGGTTTCCTCACGATGTTGTCCTTCACTGTAAAGCACGTGGTGTGAAATATTGCACACAAGTTTTTAGAAAAACTCATTGGTACAGGCCCCGCTAGGATTCGAACTTGCGTCGCTTGCGCAGCAGGCGAATGCTCTAACCCCGAGGCCACCACGGTTCTTTTACCATTATTATTAATTCCCGAACGTTCCAGACTTCCAGGAGAGGATTGAGAGTGCTCTTGTGTATTCAAATGTTGATGACAGAGAGGAAAGGACAAAGCCAATGCTAAAGTACGAGGATTAATGGAAAGTGAGCCCCAGTTCGATATAAAGTACAGGCACGTACATAAACTGTTCAGTGCGCATGCATACATGCACTGTTTGTGAGTGTACGTGAGGAGAGCTCGCTTGTCATCTCCTGGCTAAGGAGTCCCCTCCACTTTTCACCCTTGGCTTATCCCACCCTATGTCTCTCTTGGGTACCACATACATTTTATTTAGGTGAGATTTTTCTCCAAGATTACTTCTTATACCTCAACATACAAACGCACGAATTTAACCACTTTAAAATAGTAAGTATGGATTTGATACGCTCAGCTGTACACCAAACTATAATTATTTCTTCTCACAGATAAAAAATTAAGTGACTATTTGTTATTCGAAGTTAACACATTTTCACTAAATGCATATGAAAGTATTTACGGTACTGACACAAAATAAAAGAATGGAAATAAAATATATGTATCTCCATCTTTTTGTTGCGGCTAATCGCTGAAACGGCTGGACCAATTTTAACGGGACTTACACTGGATGAAGCAGTCCAGAATAATCGTAATCTGAATTTGAAGGTATTTGAGTTTTCAATTAGACAATAACCGAGCTGTTATAGGCTCTTGGGCCAGGAATGATGAGAGCACTTCCCACAAGACACCCACACCACACAAGCCTTCCTTTATTCAACCTGACAGAAATAACCGTTAAAACTTTAAGACATTCAAATAATACTACATGATCACGCCATCCTAGAAGGGCCCAGAAGAAGTAAGCAGAGCTGTTGTACCTAACAACAACACACAAATCTCACCACAGGTGTTTAGGTCACGTTGGCGACAGAGGGTGAGTCCATCGCCGTCTCAGGCACTGTATATTCATCACAATGTCTTCCTTCAGCGTAAAGCGCATGGGGTGAATTACTGCACTTTTTGAAGAACTTATTGGTAAAAGCCGAACTAGCGTCGCTAGCGAAGCAGGCGACAGCTAAAACTACTATCTCTTAGATCTTAACGTACAATATTAATTAAACCATTGATATGTTTCCATTGTGTTCTAAAAACTATTCCACTTTCTATACTAACTGGAGAACAAGTAACATATTAAGGTCGCAATATCTGGTGTTAAGTGGAACACACCAAACGCCCGTAGCAACCGGCGCCCTTGCTATAAGCACCCTAGTTTGCATACAATCCTTCCACTATCCACCCCTACACACTCCAATAACAACCCAAAACTCTTATCAGTATGGTTCAAAATAAGTTGCAACGTTTTCGTCAATCTCGGCAATAGAATTCACGCATAACTCCTAGCTGTGAAGGTTGAGTTTCCATTGTCGCAGATTTTGAATGCATCAATGTCAATTTTATAGCGCAACTGCACGTTTGATTTTCTGTTCCGTAACCTGTGGAATAGGGTTTAAATTCAATTGTATCGATTGCGTGCATTTTAGGCAATACACCCACATACAGGTACGTGTTTAGAAATACAAAAAAGTATGGAAAAAGTCAAGTTTGGAGTTTTTATTTACGACACTATCGTCGAGTGAGTCTTTTCTTTATATATATCGTGGCTTTAGAGATATTTGTTTCGTTTGCTACATGGATTTAGAGTTTTAAAAATCAATATTTTATTTCTCATCACCCATTTGCAAAGAATAATACATTGAATAGAATCAGGTGCTACTTTACGGAAGTTCATGTTTATGGTTATAAAATTGTATAAAATTATACAATGTTTTATTCCGCTATTATAAGTATATAAATGGCATAGTTATCGTAGTGAAGTGCAGTCCAGTATGTGCTGGGGGTCCACCAGCCTGCGGACGTCCGTCTGGTCTGCCTGCAGCACGCCCTTGCTGTCTTCACCACGTGGAGGCTATAATTATTGTACACAGTGTCGTCATTATTCAATATATTCAATCAATATGCGTTTTTGAATTCTAAACGACAGATAAACCAATCATATTTTCATCTGTTATTAAATAATTCTAGGATTAAAACTAAGTTCATGTCCAGCAATTTAAGGTAGATTTAGTATTTCTTAACTAGTTAACATCATTGCATTACTTTTTGCTGTATAGATGTTTATTTATTAATTTATTAGCATGTATGTATAATCTATTAGGTATGCGCGTCTGTGTGAGTGTGTGATTTGGAACGTTTTGATCCTAGATTCATCACTGCTTGTGGAGCAGAGCGTATATTCTGTGACTACGTAGATCCCAGGGGAAGGCGTATCGACTCCAGGAACTTTTAAAACATTTATCATAACGCTCCGAGCCAGAAACGGCCGGAAATACGGAAACTTTCTCTGAGAGGTGGTGTTTCGGAAAATCAAAGGGTCTGTTAGAGTCCAGGACGCGCCAAAGGAAGCGTTCAGGCGTGAAGGCTCCTTCATTTGAAGTTCAATGGAGTTTACTATTGTTGTATACGCCAGGATGTTGTACTTTCAAGGTTTTTTTAAAAGTCGCAAAGAGAAGGAAAAATCAAAAATATATGTTACTATATTATTTATTGAAGAATTTTTTTAATTGAATTGTATTTTTGTAGTTATTATAATTGTGTCTTATCTGTCAAACGCCCACCTTTGATAAAGCTAAATATTACGTGTTGGGCTCTATACATACATATATAGGGTAATGTATCAAGCTACGCATTTAGATATAAGTAATTTTATAATATTTAATATTTTTTTAAAGAGTAATTACTGAGTTTCTTGCCAGGTTCTTCTCTGTAAAAGCAACCTTCCGAACCTGGCGGTATCATGTATGATCCTGTATAATTATGGCATTCTGACGATTTGAAAGTACTTTGTAAAAAGTCTAATCGAATAAAGATATTTTTGACTTTGACTTTGAGATGTTTGTGTATATGCTATGTGGAGGGCTTAAGTACCTTGATAATTGTTATATTTTAACCAGTTTAAGCATTTTAATTTACAGATAGTTAAAATAGCTTGACTTTAAGCAAACTCCTAGGTGATGATCGTGTCTCAGGTTCATTAAGTAATGATCACGGCGTGTTACCATCCATTCGCAAAATAATAGCTCGTCTAAAGACCTATTCAGATTAAATGGCCCAAAAAATGTTCCCAAAATACACCGACTGGGAACAAAGAACTCCAGTACTTTTCCATGTTTGGAAAAGGACAGGCGGATCTTCCATCCCTGTCTACTAAAAAGGGGCTAAATTATGACGTAATCATAGCCCCAGCACCCCTGCAGGCTAACAAAGATGCATTCACTCGATGGCCTTTATTACTGAGCGGGAAAGGTCATTTTTGATTGCAATTGCAGTAACGGGCTGATGATGAAATCGTAGGGCGATTGTAGGTTAGGAGCTATGGTATATTCGGCTATTTATAAAAATTTAAACATTTATTTGTTTAGTAACAAAAAAATACCAGAATATGAAGATACTATAAAAAATATATATTTGTTAGTTCTAATAAAATTTTATGTAATTCAAAATTATTTTAACAAAATAAAAATTTACAAAAAATATATACTGAATAACACAAATCAATCAAGCGTTTGCAAAAATATTGTTAAATTAAAACCGATTTTCAAAAAAACACTAAATCCGCAAATTATTTTTAACTGCTATTACTAAATCAAAGCAATCGTCTTTAAATCCGTGTTCTTTTAAAACTAACTGGTGTGACGTCACACGGACGCAAGAGAGATGTTATGTAAATACATAACGTTAATCGTCCGCGGATCCGTATTCTTGCAGTTTCGTAATCCACGAGCGAGCCAATAAAACATAATTATACCTTCACAGTTGGATTCATACTTGATGTTTGTTTTTCGTTCTTTACAACTATCATATTAATATATTTTACTCGTTTTAGTAATAAAATTTTATGAGGATTTTTGTTTTATTTTATACAATGTAAATAAGCCTTGCTCTTTAAACTTTCCCGAATGGTTCTTTAAGGAGAAGAAAAAACAATTCACAGTCAGGCATAGATCCTTCAGGCACATTTAAGATTCATAATCCTGTACAATGTATTTTGACTGTGTTCTAACGATTTAAAAGTACGGTGTAAGACGTCTATTCAAATAATGATATTTTTGACTCAGTTTGATTTGACCTTAGATAATATTTGGGATTTACTGTTCTCTTAATAAACGAAATAATAAAAATTCAAGAAATTTTCTTAAAAAAATTTCACCCAAATTAAAAAAAATATACTCTGACTATATCTATGCCACGTCTAATCAAATTATATTTCGGGCCTTAATGTTGTCTTCATATAAGACATAATGCTAAGTCACTTAAATTTTCTGTCAAAATTAACAAGTTTTTTTAAATACTTTGTGTATTAATAACTCTATACCAGAAGGCCTCTGGCTCCTAGACAAGCCTACACTTTCTAACCCTTTACCTTTGAACAAAACTAGATATTCTGCCGTCTCTTTCCCCCGCGAGGACGTGGGCCGAACACACACAAACTTTTATTACTAGATAACAGGCTTAGTGTACGTATTTTATTTTGGTTATAAATTAGGTGGGCGGTGATAGATTCCCGATTAAGAATGTTAAACAGCTATGTGCCTTTAGAAAAAAAAGAAATGGTTCCCTAATCTTTATATATATATACTCAAATGATTCTTTTTTGGAACTCTCTTGTTTATGGTTATTGCACTGTTGAATATGAATTCTGTTTGTCCGTGTGGTTGCTTTCTTTTTGTATAACAGTTTTCTTGAGACAATATTGACGACCTAATCTTAAAGATGCTGCATATGTCTGAGATGTAATCCAAAGACGTATGTATAGTGCCTGAGACGGCGATAGACTCACCCACTGTCACGTTGGCCCTTAATCATATTCGGTGAAATGTGGATGTTGTTATTAGACACTGGCTTACCCTATCGGGGAATACAGTCATGGGCATGTGTATATATGTTCTACCAAAGATATTTAATGCATCTCTAAAAATTTTTTAAATTTTCTGAGCAAATTTCACTTGCTTACAAACAGCAGGTACCAACGTACAGTTTCAGATATAGGTATGATTAATTCGCAATAATGTTGCCTCCCCCTGAAATTACCAGCGAACATAATATACCCAGAGGAAGAAACAGGCATAAACCAAATAACCCAATAATCAAATAAAATTAAACCTGTAATTGTGTTCACAAAGGGAAGGCAGGAATAAGGAAAAGGGAAAAAAACTTGGTCACGCGTCAGCAATAGGGATGTGGGGAGCGGGGCTTGCGAAACTACCTGCGATGACATTACAGGATGACGGACAGGTCGGGCAGGTTGTATTCTACCTATATACAAAAATATACATCTATGCATCAGTACTGAAGAAACATTGAAGTGTCTGTTTGTAATTCCCAATTAACAGATTTTCACTAAATGCATATGAAAGTGTAGGTATAAGTACGTTACTCACGTATAAAATAAATTTAATATATCTGTCTGTCTGTCTGTTTCTGACCGATTTTAACGGGGCTTTTACTGGCAGATAGCTAGTGTTACAATGAATAACTTGATTTCAAAAATCATTACTGTTTCACGGGCCGCCCATGAGAATTTGTCTAGGCGGGTTAAGCCGTAGGGTTAAGCTAATTATAATTAAAATTGCTGGCAGAGGATCGCAGGTTCGAATCTTACAACGATGCTTTGTAAAATTTTGCACGACACTTTGATTATGAAATAAGAAAGTGTTTTTCGGTTTTTGGAGTGACCATCTTTGATTCTGTGATGGCATAGACTAAACAATTATCGCCCACTTATTTCCATACATAATCACAGATTTTAGGAACTAATTTGGTTAAAAAGTAGTTCCATCTCATTCTGTGATACAGATTTAAAAAGGGATGGATTTAGTCCGAGTTTGGTCTTGTAATAAGCAGATAAAATATAGATTATATTAATCAGCACTTTTTGGGCCAATTTGTTACAAACACAAATAAATCTTTCATCTTTATAATATTAGTATAGAATATTTTGCTAGGCAACATATTAGACTAGTAGAATAATTTTAAGTGCAAATAGGTAAAGACCCTTATTACTATTTCCGTTAACAAACGTTCCTAGTAATAAGCTGTTAGGAACAGCTGATTCGATCAGCTGTTCGTCCCTTCAGAACATTGTTGAACAATGGTTTTCCAATTTTAACCTCTAAATGGTGAGTATTAAAGACTATTTTAGTGTTAATACGATGTTTATAACCTGAAATAAAATATAGAAGCTAACCTAGTAGGTGAACCAGAGATGGTAACTTTCACAACGATCAATCGTGCGCGCTCGGTCGGAGTCGGGGCCGCTCGGCTCCCCCCGGCACAGCTGACGCGATCTGTTGCTATGTGCGCTACACTGCACCTCAACGGACATCCACGTCACCTTCAACTTATCTGAGGGAAGATTTCTTCTTCCACGCAATGGCGTCTGCAACAACTTGCAATCAAGTAGGAGATGGATTTATTGAGCTCTAAATGCAGTTTTTTATTTCAGACAAAACTTGCGATTTTCGATCTTAGCTCACGGGCAATAGACAGAAACTTCCTTAAAGATAAAGGCAACGTGTTTAAAGTAGGAGAAAATATTGCTGATTATCGGGAATGTAATCATAAATGTGTAAACAGAACAAAGGACTACCAAAACAGTCCGCTTAGCTGCCGTGCACACCCGGCTTCGGAGCCTACGTGACCAAACCGATGTACCGACGCACACACGCGCAGTGTTCTTCACGGACGCGCGCATACACGCACACTCGCGCACGCGCGGTTTACTTTCGCCTCATAACCGTAACAGCTTAACCGACTTCGACCTTCACAAAGAACTTAACACATCCGTCGACCTTATAGCTAGTGAGATAAGGCTTAAAATAATAATTTGTAACTAAAGCCGGTTGTTTCATATCGGCGGTGAGTTAGCTAATAGCCCCGTTGCGCTAGCGAGTGCATTTATGGCGGAGTGCACGTATTGCCAACATTTATTTTCCATTTTTTTTAATGAAAATAACTGTTGTCTTTTAAATAATAGGTTTTATGTTATACTGATAACTGGTGACGTGAATCTATTTAATATATTGATTAATTTCAGTTGTGTTATTTACGTAAAACAGTTGGTAATTAAAAACGTTACCAAAATATAATTACTAAGGCTTTTCTTCCGTAACAAACTCACTCGGAACTCGAATAATCCATCCCCTTTCATCTGAACAAAAAACAAAATAATTTTCTCGGAAACGACTTTACTTTTGAGGTCAAAGTGGAACAAGTACACGTAATAAACCCCGTGTTAGGTCCTAGGAGGAATATAATAAGTTTGTAGAGAAATAGTCCAGGAGAAATGAAGGTGAAAGTTCGAGAAGGTTGTTCTAGAAAAAGGTTGTCGATCCCCTGGCTCGTCCGCGGGCGCTTGGCAACAACCGAATGAAAGCATTCGACCCACGACACACCACTTACTACCCTATTACTTGGGAAATAAGGTCGGTTTTGGTTTGCGAACTAAACGTTATTGATCGCAACTTATGCGAAAAACTTTAGTACTTATCGCCTACAACGAACGATACATGTTACTATTTTATTAATTGGCTTAAAATTACATAGTTCAATAGTCACCCCTAATGTTTGGTGCGTAGAGTTGAATATCGTATGGAGTTTTGGTCGTTTTTTCAATAGATTCCCACAAAGGATGTAAGGACAAAGGAAAGTTAAGAAGCTACCTATTTGAGTAATAATTTTAATTAATATTACCGTACGTTTATATTATCAATTCTTGTTGCCTTCACGAACTTAATATTCAATTAATGTTTCAATAGCTTTTATATTTGATGTTTATTAATTGTAGTTGGGCTTTGGGGTAGGTTAGGTAATATGTAGTATTACCATATGTATATATTTATTGCAAGTTACAATATATCTAAACTCAATTATTTATAGTGGTAATATATATATATCTTTATCTATACAGATAAATAAAATTGAAATGTCTGTTTAAAATTCCAAAATATAATACAGTGTGCTCTGCGGTTTCACTTGCGAAGATTTAATTTCATTCCCGAACCCTAAATGATTTTTTAAATAAAAGTATTCTTGTTACTCCTTGTAATATAAGCTATCTGCCAGTAAAGTCCCGTTAAAATCGATTCAGCCGTTTTAGAGATTACCAACAAAAATTGTAAACTTGCCCTTCAATAAATTTAAAGAGACCATCAAAGCAGTTTTGCTCAAAAAAGGATATTATACTGTAAGTGATTATATTTGTGATAAGGAACCCTGGGATGTATCTTTGTCGGAAAATTATTGTAAATAATCCCATTGGCACTGTACTTTTGCTACAATTAATTAATCTTAGTTTGATCTTTGCTTTGACTGGCTGGAATTTGCCATGCTCACAAATATTTGTAATATTTTAGTTATTATATTTGACAATTGAGCATTTGTGCTGTGTCCATGGGCTTATATTCATGAGATATAAATACTGTAACCAAAAACATTGTATAATATATATTTTTTTAAAAGAGTAATTGTTGAGTTTCTTGCCGGGTTCTTCTCAACAAATGCAACCTTCCGAACCCGGTGGTAACATTTATAATCATGTATAATGTATTTTGTGTCCTTCTGACGATTTGAATGTACTTTGTAAGAAGTCTAATCAAATAAAGATATTTTGAATTGAATTGAATACCCTGAGCAAACAGACAGACAGAGAAAATTGCTTTACGGTGAAGGAAAACATCGTGAGGAAGCCTGCATATCTTTGAGAAGTAATTCAATGACGTATGTATAGTGTCTGAGACGGCGATGGACTCACCCTCTGTCACGTTGGCACTTAATCATACTCGGTGAAATGTGGCTGTTGTTGTTACAACACCTCTGGTTACCCCTTCGGGACCCTTCTGTGGAATGGCGTGAGTATATTTATTTTATTGATTTAACACCTTACATTCGCTAGTTTTGTTTAAGTCCCATATAATAGAGGTTGAGTCTATTAATACCACATAAATTTGCCCGACCCAGGAATCGAACCACTAAACCAACGAGGCCGTCAATTTAAAACCGTCTGATAATTGTTCAGCGGAACACAAAGGTTTGTGTGTTGTGTTAAGCCATGGTTTTGCCTAAATAAAGTGTGCATAGGTTTGGTAATAATAGCTCGGAGCTCCCCGGGACAGGTTCAAATTTCAACAAAAAATTAGGGTTGCCGAGGCGGGTTCCGTGGAGTTTTTGTGTTCAAATCTACTTGAATCTCACAGAGACGTACATCACACATTGTGCCTACCTCCTTGGCATTAAGGTTTGCTTTCGTTTGCCAAATAATCAGAGTTACTTATTTGCTTTGTAGGACTGTTGACAATACAATTTATTTCAAAGTTTTTTTTAACTGACAATAAGGGATTTATCGCACTACAAGATTTACAGTGAAGGAAAATGATGGAAAACATCGTGAAGGAACTTGCATATGTCTGGAAAGTTAGGATGTATAACTAATGGGTAAACAACCTTGCCAAAATAAGATGATATCACGTTGATGTAGCAAAAATTACACCAACCAAGTATCCCTAATCCACCTCAAAAGCCAGTAACTCTACTGGGTAGCAACGCTTACATGTTTTTTGTCGCCAATGCGTGGGGAGTGGGGAGCATAGTCCCCGTTTATTACGGATTACCTCGAGCCACTGAATTATGCATCCCAATAGTACCGGGGTCTAATTGATTGCGAGGGACGTTTCACATGACAACGAACGACCAATGTTCTCATTCTAATCTTTAAGCATTGACATGCTATAGATCAAATATTACACAAGTTAAGAGCATACATCAAAGAAGTACCTAGATGACCTAATAATACCTTTAAACGAGCGATTCTTGTATATATATAATCTGAATCTCGTAAACGGCTATAACGATCTCGATTTACATGAAATGTTGTGTGTAGGGGTTTCAGGGGCAAAAAATAGATCTACCTTGGTTTCATTTTTGGAAGGCATACAATATCATTACAATACGACAGTAAATTTCGCCGACATCTGTCAAGTTATGGTAGCTCAGACGTGAGGCTTCCAGCTTACGGGGCGATAACGATACTAGAGTACCACGGGACGAGACTGACGTTCACCTATGAATTTTTTTCTTTTTTTTTAGCATACATATATGAGAAAAAGTCATTGAAAAGAAACCGAGGACAGCTCGGTCAACCAGGTTCTTATTATAACGATAAGAAGTTCCCTTCGCAACATGTGGGTATATTCTGGAGTAAGTAGGTTACGCCAGGCTGTCCTATAAATCTGTCGTAAGTAAAACCAGAGCCATTTATTTCCACTCCAAGTAACTGCGCCACATCTTGAAACGTTTGGAAGATGTATCGACTGAAATATTTAGGAGCCCTCGTGGCCTAATGGTTTTTATAGGTGCCGACACGCGTTATAAGCGCTGACCTTGAATTCACTAGTAATTGGATGGGTGACCGCCCGAGTTCCCTCCGTGTCTCGGAGAGCACGTTAAGCCGTCGGTCCCGGTTGCCAATTTGTCATCTTTGACAATCGTTACAGGTTGGTCGGACGCCAAAAAATTGTCTGTCAACTAGTTTAGCCCAGATCACAGATTCTCGTTAAAGGGGTTGCGAAGGTCAGATGGCAGTCGCTTCGTATAAAAATTAGGTGATCAGCCACATCGGGTTGAATCAAGTGCCGATCCCAACAATGTATGAGATAAGGCCAGGGAGATGATGTTATCTTCTTATTTATGATTAAAAAATGATGTATTCTATTCTATTCTAAATATTTACATACGCAGTTACTCCCAGTATTTTCGCTGATCGTCAAGCACAAGCTAACGTTTGTTTCCTTACGAACAGACGGACGAATGAGCATTGTGGATTCAATATCAGAGGCACCCTTAAACGTTACGCAATATATACGTAGGTACTATGAGTTTTCTAGCGATAGCGTTCATTTTATCTAGCTGAATGAACACAGCTCCCTGCCAACTCGCCCTTTACTTAAGTACGAGTAAAAATAACTTGGGCAATCTTACATTACTGTTTTTCCAAAAGTGTTATACAATGTCTGTTGGGGGTTCGAAGCAATGGACGTGGTGTGAGCGTGTTATACCATCGCAGCCCCCAAGCCACCCCAGCGGGTCGTAAACACACACCGTTCAATTTTATTTTTATGTAACACTCTTATGGACGTCGTCAAAAGCCGAGCTTGAAATTGGCAGCTGTCGCTCGGCGATAAATTCAATCCGATTTATGGTTAGTTTGAATTTTGATGGCTTGATAACGTCGGGGAGCCGGGGGAAGTAATATCAAATAAGAAATCGTATTTATAAGACGTGGTTCAAAATGAATTTTGAATGTATATATACGTACCTACCTTTATATAAATTAGAATTCAGTTAGCAGAATCTCCGTATAGAAACACGAGTCACGTTGGGATAAAAAAGTTAGAAAAAAATATGATTATTTACCTTACGTTTTAATTTAATTCTTAATTCTAAATGTTATTATTGTAGAGTAGACTATTTAGACAATTATTGCTTCATAAATACAAAATCACAAAATATGTACTTATGTTACTACTATGAAATCATCATAATGTCATGGTTTAACAGAGCTGTGTTTGTTTCATAGGTGGATTTATTATACGGAATCCAATTTTTTTTTAATAAAATTTAACCTATGTACTCATAATTCAAAAAAAATTTAATGTTTAATCGTAGGAGTAAGCAATCAAATCATAATAAATATTTAAATATATAAATATAAAATAATAATTATAAATTTAAATTTTATTACCTATTTATATATATAAAAATATATATATAAATAGGTAATAAAATTTAAAATAAAAAATATTTTAAATTTTATTACCTCACCTGCGTGCGTTTTGAGGAACACCCCGATGAAATCTGAGAAAAATAATGGTGAAGAAAAAATATGATAATTTCCGTTTGAATTCCACATACACACATAATGTAAGTGGGATCTCGACAAACCAACACCCACGAGCCAATCAACATAAACGTATTATACCATAACTCAGTAACGCAATGGTGTTTTATCCAAACATATGGGTAGACTGACCCCCGGGTATCTTGAATACTATTAACGTGGAATTTATGGGCCTTCAAATGATTTAAGCTAGCTTATTTTCTAAGCCGCTGAAACTGTTTATCGTCATAAACTACATAATCTATATCTAAACAGATAAATAAATGTGTGTTTGTAATTCCAAATTAACTATATGCATATTATGATATTTCTTATATGAAAAATCTATTTCATACATTTTTGTAGGTCGGTCTGTCTGTTTATATGTCCCGGATAAACTCTGAAAAATATATAAAAAATTGATACGGACACTGCAGCAAGTCCCCTACAGAATTGCCTTTGTTGTAAGAGACGTATAGTTAATTCCTCAAACAATACGCCAGTCCATCCGTTTGTCATATAAGTATAGGTCTCCAGCGACAATGTTAACCACCAGTTTACGATCCCACCCACAGTTAACGACTTACAAAGATCGGATACCGGTTAGTTTACTGCGTTTCCGTTTTCTAGCACTTGTACAGTAGGACTAAAAAGGCCACTTTGGCAGAATCATAGTGTGATCCAATTCATATTATGATTCACGAATGATAAATTTTTCGCAATTCACCTGTTTCACACTTTCCTATGAAGATTCCTAAAATGGTCCACAAAATATGAAATGCTTTTGTGATAAATAGCATCATAAAAAGTTAGTTAGGGACTACAATTATTGTAATAATTCGTAAATCATAATATGAATTGCACCTAAGTGACCATTTTGTCATTTCAATGATTAATCATATTCGGATCACATTATGATTCTCCCAAAGTGGCCTTTTTAGATTTACAGTTCATTCGTAACACAGTAAGTAAGGCACTACGCTTTATTAAAACACTAACTATGCCTCGCGGTTTTACCCGCGAAGTATTAACAATAAAAATTATGTTACTTATTTATATATTTCCTGTTTTTATAACATTTTCCATCAATACTTCGCTCCTATTGGTCGCAGCGTTGTTATAAAGCCTTATGGGTGTTCCACATTTCGTGTATTATTTATCTATGAAGTATTTTGTAAATAGTTTACATTCTTACTTTTCTCTTTGAGCATCTATCTGGTTGGTTGCTAGGTGACGTGTTATTAACATATGAATATGGAGTAAAAGATTTCTCTGTAAAAATATATAATTTTATTACCTATTCGCTGCTACATTCTGGTGACCCCGAAGAAGTGAACATCGCACCAACGCTGAAACTCTGGAGGAAAACTGAAGTGATCCCACGAGGTTGGACCATATCACCTCATCACCATCAATTTTCTAGAACTTTCCCCAGCAGCTCAAACGAACTGATCATGAATACACAAATTCAAATGATGGCGAAGCAAATCGAAAAACTGACACTTGAAATGGCGGAATTAAAACAAGAAAGACAGAGCCAATGTTATCGCACTCCTCATCTTTACCGCTCGCGATCGAAATCAGTGAATAGGCACAGCTACTACAATAATAACAGCTAAATAAATAAATAAGCCTAAAGCCTATCAATTAATGAACTAACCAATACAACTAGAGTTTTTCCATTCAAATTAAAAGTTCCTGAGCGTTCAACCAAAAAAACAAAGCTTAATATATTAGTATAGATACGTAGAACACAATTCTTAGTTTCTTGTCGGTTCTTCTCAGAAGTCTTGTTTGCGAATCCGTGATCATTCTAGTTTCCTCGAAGTCCATAAACTTTACTCAAAATATATTAAATAATTGATAGGAGGTTATTGTTCTTAGGAGTAGGGCATTACAGTAAACTAAGTAACATTTTGGGCGATTAAAAATGTATGTAAATGACATACATCGGTCGCGTAAAATATGAAATTCTCGACATTCATAAGTGCCTTAGAGCCTGAATAAATATTTTCATTACTAGCGAAGCCTGAGGATTATGTTATTGTATCTACAAGCCCAGGATTTTTTCAACAAAACGTCAAATTATTAATAATTCTAGTAGACTTTAAATGAATGGTGACGCGGCCTTGTTAACAAAAAAGGCATTGAACAACAATCAAAGGGCAATAACGAGGCAAGGCTTCGCCAAAAACAAATTACAGAAGCAATTATTACAAACACTCACCCCAAATTACGAAATCGCTTAGCCAACAGCTGATTCCTCCATTCCGGCCACCCTTAGCAACACCCCTGAGCGAGCCATTATAAATCGTAACACAAACACTTTAGATTGCTTTTTGCTTAGTATGCCTCCTGTATGTATTCCTCTTGTTATAACAAAATCAACCGTATTGCAACGTGTTAAAGTTGATTTCAGAATGTGGGTAGGTAAGGGTGGTTCAGTCAGCTGACTGCCACATTTAAATTGAGAACGAAAATACGTTAAAGCATAAAGTAATATACAGTAACATTCGACTGCTGGAATCCAATTTAGATTGTATCACAAGGTAGCAGCGTTGAAAATTCATTGAACGAACACGACCTTATTGGTTGACTGAATCTATAAAAAGTTCTGAATGGATACAAAATTGATTTTACTTGTAAGCTTTCCTTTCAAGAACATAATTACGAATTTGGCCAAATGTACACTCACAGTTTATATCAATATGCATTTGTACTGTTTCAGAGGGAGGCTCGTGACGTAATCATGTCTAGTGGGGTTCGCAACTTACAGGCAATATACGGTAGGGCAATATTCTTATGATTAAGAATTATGTTACGTAGGACCAAAATAACTTAGAAACTATTACTACAACGGTTAGTTAGGAATCAAATGGCGTATCCTAACGACCAACGTATAAATCCAGTATCATTCCAATAAATTTTTTTTCTGCGTCCATCCCGCCTGATAGAAATCCATTGCATATGAACACCAGAATCTCACAGACGCATTGCCTAAACTTTCATCGCCTGTTTTATCCCCTTGGGGGTAGAATTAATCAAAATCCTTTTATTAATTCTTAGTTACCTGCATGCCAAATTTCAGCCCGATCCGTCCAGTGGTTTGGGCTGTGCGTTGATAGATCACTATGTCAGTCAGTCACCTTTGAGTTATATATATTTAGATAAAAGAGACGTTATCTGGCTGTGATCTACTGTAATGTGGGGGTACAGTCCCCAGTCGGGCACACTGAGAATATATATGGTAGATATACTTTACAAACAAACCCAAAATTTTAAAAAATCTAGTTGTTAATTGGTCTACTTAAAAAATAGGGTTCCGAGAAATTTTGCCACCCGTGACATTAATTCACGGTGAAATAAATAAATGAATCGATATGACCACAAATGTAGCATACATTACTCTGTTATATATCAGCTATATTCTAAACACATATATATTATTATGTTCCGTGCTCCTCGGCGACCATACAAAGTTTAATTGCATAGAGAGTAATCCACAAGGCTCTTTTTAGGCATAATCATATCTTTATTCCTTTAGCTCCCCTCGCAGTGACATTAATTGACATTTGAAGTGCAGTCCCCCCCGGTGGGAGGGGGGAGTGACAGTTAACTTACACACGCACCTAACTACGGCATGCAGATTATGGTTGGGAGCGTTTAGTGATATATTGCGTTGGATTTGTTGATATCGATATATCGATATCTAGCTGGGTTTCAACCGAGTTGACTTTATTTCATTGGTAACATTAATTCGCGGAACCCTTGCGTATGTTACTCCTTGTGACATCAGCTATCTGTCAGTGACAGTACCGTTAAAATTGATCAAGCCGTTTCAGAGATAAGCCGAAACATACAAGAGCTAGATAGAGTAAAAAATTACTACTTTATGAATTTAGTGACAAAGTGTACAACAGACACTTTATTTCTATTTATATATATATATATTATACATACATATATAGATTAAATCTGTTTTTGGAAAAACATTTAGATTGGTTTTGTACTTGGAATGTACGCTGATTATGTTGGAATGTGTTTAGTTTTGTGAGCATGAAGTTGTGATATACTAGCTTGCAGAATGATAATTCTTATTCTATTTCACCCACTTAGGGTCCTAATTCCTAAAAACCCTTTCTTGGATCTACACTCCACCCACATACACCAAACTTCATGTCTTTAGGATCAGCGGTTAAGGAGAATTTTATATGTATGGATTGGTGTCTTCAGCTACGCCACTGTTCATGATAGGTATAGTACCTATTACATAATATTCTCTTATTTATATATTCCGCAGCTCACGCTGTAAAAATACACACTTCTTGGAGAGCCCCATGTTGTAATCGACTGTGAAAACAACGTCAGGGGATCCAATTAATATTTTTCGTATGGAAGCTGTCTTGGAATTGCATTGTATGACTGTGTATGTATGAAATGATGGAAGAATAATTACTTTATCGACATGTTGTTGGACAACACTACTTTTAATCTAAGCTCAAAGTGTGTTACCACCCGCCGCTGCGCGCCGAGGGACGATATTAGTCGAGGCACATGATGGATACATATTATATGCAATTATTGACATCGAACGCTGTTTTGTTTGTCTATAAATACATAGCTTACGTTATATATAGGGTCTAGACTTGTTAGGAGAACATTTTTGCCACAGAGCTTGGGTGTACCTGACATTGCAATTTAAAAAAGATTTTTTTTTTATTTAAAAAATAAAACAATAACCGTGGTGGCCATGCAGTTAGAGCAGTCGCCTGCTACGCAAGCGACGCAAGTGCGAATCCCAGCGGGACTTGTACCAATTAGTTTTTCTAATTAACTTATGTGCAGTTATTTCACACCACGTGCTTTATGGTGAAGGAAAACATCGTGAGGAAACCTGCATATGTACAGACCCCGCTGGGATTCGAACTTGCGTCGCTTGCGTAGCAGGCAACTGCTCAAACCCCGAGGCCACCACGACTTTTTTTGAGATTAAATGACTAAAAAAATATATGATGTACCATACGAAGCAAACTTCCATCGAAGATTGGTTTGAACGAGATCTAGTTAGTACTTTTTAATACGTCATGAATCGTAAGCCACTACGGAACCCTTCATGGGCGAATTCGACTCGGACTTGCCCCTTTTTTTTGTATTTGTACCACCTACCGATGCCTAGTGCTGAATATAACCTAATTATTCTAAGCCCTGTATATTTCACACTTGATTGATAAAACTTTTTAAAATGCTGCAACAGATTCAACAAATATCTAGTCTGTATAATTATGTTCTTAGCTCAGCAGACGCGTTGAGTAGATGCTGGTTTCCTTCAAAAGTCCCATTTAACCGTCTTAGTATTCAAGTAGCAAAGTTGTCTATACCGAAAACCTTGACGCTTGAGCTCACAGCCCCCAAGTTACAGAGCTACCCTCGACGGATAACGCTTCCTTGTTTCAATGACTACATCATTCTGCTGCGTTATACGTATGTACATGTCCCTATGCTTACAGCCTTAAGGTTGGTTTTCCCCTAACATAATTCATAGGAAGAGCCAAATTTTCAAGAGGTTTCCACGCAATCTTACGCTCGATGTCTCTTTATCGTTATAATGAAGATTGAGTGCGAGCGAGACAGGTGTACATGTCAGAGGGAGACGTAGTTGATGAAATTCATGAAGTGGCCAAGTTATTAGTTTGAGCTGTAGAATTTGTCGGTTGTATGAACTCCCATGAATATGGGGGCTTCTACGTTAATGTTATAACTCTGTTTGTTTAGGCAGCTTTGTATGCGACTGCACGGAATACAATTTTGTTAAAAATCTTTGTGGTTTCTTGAAGTAAGGGAACTTATATCTAGCATTATGAGGGGAAGTCTGCCTTCCACCTTTACTAATATTATAAAGCAGAGTTTGTTTGTTTGTACGCGCTAATCTCAGGAGCTACTATACCGATTTAAAAAAATCTTTCATTGTTGGATAGTCCATTTATCGAGGAAGTTTATAGGCTATATTAATTTTCATAAAAAAATAGGGATTCGTAAGAAAATTGAAATTTTGTAACCCTAGGTGTAAAATCGAAAACCTATTTATGCGTTGCGCTGCAAAAACTATTGACAACAGAACAAAATGATGTACTACAGTTTTGTAGGTCTTATTAAGATCTACAAAAAAAACCGCGAGAGCACATATCCATCACAGTTTAGTTACAAAAACCGCTTTTATGTTCATAAAATATGATAAATCGTCTGAAGAAAGAAACAAGGTTAAATGAGTATCGTAATATGAATTAATATTATATAAAACTAAATGTACGCGAGTGAAACCGTGGGGCACGGCTAGTAGATATATAACGTTATCAGAGGGAGGTATGGCTTCCATTGAGCAATGAACACCAAGATATGTAAAGTATGTAGATATGGCTTTACTTAGTAAACATTTAGATAATGAGAATGTAAATTAATTACAAATTACTTATTCAAGACAATATCTTCACTATTTCCCCTAGTTCGACTATTTACTTACTTAAGTATGATTCCCACAGGAATGGATATATACCTCCCTACTAAATATAGACTAAGATAATCCTTGGTTTTAAAATAGATCCATCTCTATCTGTGATATGGATTTAAATAGGTGTGGACATAGCTGTAGTCCGAGTTTAATCTAGTCTTGGTTTGTAATAAAGGGGAACATGTTCGAGGTATTGATTCATAATATTTTTATTAAAAATTTTTTTTATTATAGATACAACAGTAGTTAAAACTAACTAATTACAAGTAGAAAACTTGTCCCATATCGGTGTCTCTCGGGATCGTGCCAAGAAGGCTGGCAGCATTGCCACGTTGAATAGCAATGCTGATTCTCTGAGCTAATCTAAAGTAATTAACCTAAAGAGTATACACAATGATGGTAGCCTAGTTACCTAGTATGAACTGACCACAGGTGTGTTAAATAGGTGTAAGGTCAATTTAACACACCTGTGGTCAGTTCTATACAGCTTATAAAGCTTATAAAGCTATATAAAGCTTACACATTCACAAAGAGGTAGATACACTAATAGTGACATTCCCATTTCAGGCCGTCTGTCTTCAGATTTCTTCTCAGACATACCTATTCAATCCTTTAACTAGTTTAGCAAAACTCATTGGTACAGTGCCCCGATTTAAGTAAATCAAAAAATATGCTCACGCCATCCCAGAAGTATCCCCGAAGGGGTAAGCAGAGGTGTTGTAATTACAACACCCACAGTTGACCGATTATAACGTGACAGACGGTGAGTCCATCGCCGACTCAGGCATTATACATACGTCTGAATTACTTCTCAGATTGTATGCAGTTTTCCTCACTATGTTTTCCTTCACCGTAAAGTACGTGTGAAATCACTACACATAAGTTTTTTAGAAAACTCATTGGTATAGGCCTCGCTGGGATTCAAACTTGTGTCGTATGTGTATTTATATATATACTAGCTGTGCCCGGCAAACGTTGTATTGCCATATATTTTTTTGGGGTGGACTACCCCTAACATTTAGGGGGATGAAAAATAGATGTTGGCCGATTCTCATAGATACCGGATAAGCACAAAAAAATTCATCAAAATCGGTCAAGCCGTTTCGGAGGAGTATGGCAACGAAAACTGTGACACGAGAATTTTATATATTACATTATTATATTTTTTATCTCTCCTGAAAAGTTGATAATATGTCCTTCCCATATATGCACTTTGTTTACAGGCCCTGTTTTCATAACGTGAATTGGGCTACAGATCGTTGCCTTAACAAAAGTTTATGGTTCGCTTTTACTCTTCACCTAATAAATATGAAGCGTAGCTAAGATGGCGTTCATATCTAATCTCAAAAGCACTGGAGCGCTCAGCTTTCGACCCCAAAAATATAAGTAACAGCGTTCAAGAATTAGGGTTCCGTAACGAGACGCATGTGTAATGGCCTGTGAGTCCGGTGGTGCCGTATGATTTGTCTATCCAAATACAAACGCTTGGGAGCTGAAATAAACCAATCCGCCACTCACACCGTTGCGTAACATCGCATACCTTAATAAGTGTGTTACAAAAAAGTCACTCGTTGTACGTGTTAATAATTACTATGGATCCGACATGTGCTTAAGTCGCTTCTATATAATCTAAATTAATAAAGTTGATAATTATTTTGGATATATTAAGTTCTCTATTAACATTTTAAATCCTAAACCATTTTTTGTAATCCTACTAAATATGATATAAAACAATCGAAAAACATATATGTTCGTTTAATTGCATCAGTGAGTTAAGTATCATTTTAGCATTCTAGTATTTTGATTCCACACATACATACAAACATACACATCAATAGCGAGCGACAATAAAGATAAGAATTAAGTATTGCTTTTGCTCCGGCATTGGTCCGTTGGGATTCGTCTGATTCAACACAGTGTAAGCAGCTGGTTTACCTTTAAATATTGTACCCAAATATCCATTATTTACTGTCAAACACTGCTAACAGAACGAAAAGGTAAATGTCATTGTCACAAAAAAAATTCAAGTGTCAACTCTGAGTTGGAAACAAACGCATTAATGCAAACGGCATCAAAACTAACTTTTATCAACATCTGTCAATACTTCGAGAACAGTAATAAGACCGTATTTTGTTTTCTAATATGAATCAATTATTTTAAGAGAGGTAGGACATGACAGATTCTCCCGTACGATATTTGGAGTTGTCCTTCAGGACACTGGGCACCTTACAGATCGCATCCAAAAGCTAGTGGTCGGGTCGCTAGTGCTCTATGAAGGGAAGGATTAGGAGTGGAGTCGCTGTGAAGCTATATTTGCCATTATGTTAGCACAGGGATTTCTTTCTTTATAAGGTAGACACATAGTGTTACAAGCATTCATAGGCTGTAGTAGCCGCTTACATATAAATATTTATACCTGATATCGAATTAGATGTAATTTTTGTATGATGATTTCAAATAAATTATATTGTTTCGATGAAATGTACATTATGCCTGGCTGCATTTATCATCAGGCGAACTACGTAACTACTTGTATGTCGCCTTAGCACTATAAATAAAAAAGTCTAATTCGTTCCGGTGCAAACGAATCCTAGTTTAATGGTCGATAAAACAAAATTGAGTGCACAAGTAATTGTCGGACTCACGGGATGGGGCATTAACATGGTTGCCGGATGTCACCGCTTCACCACCGGGATCATTTGAAATCGGTGTGACTTCACGTCACATACATTGCCAACGTCGTCTTTGAGATGCAAACTGGTTAACCCAACCTGGGGTCTTACCATGACCTCTTATTGCCATGATAGTTTCACTCTTATTATGTGTATACATCTGTCACTGTCACTCAGATGAACTACCATTGCAATAAGAGCTCATGCTAAGCTAAGTTATATTAATTAGTTGCGTATGGGCACTCTATAAATACAAACAGTATGGAATTTTGAACAAAAGTTAGAAATGACACGCTCACGAGATAATAAGCGTCCTTGCCGTAATGTCAGAAAGGGTTTTACACATTTTTTTCTAAGGTAAGGATATTTTAAATCTTTAAGTGACAACTTTGACGCTCTATTTAGCAAATGTTTTTCAAAAACTTGGTCCTTTTACCATACTGTTTTTAGTAAGCTTATGTTTATACTAGCTGTGCCCCGCGGTTTCACCCGCGTTGATTTAGTTTTATATAATACTAGCTGTGCCCGGCAAACATTGTATTGCCATATTTTTTTTTGGGGGGGACTACCCCTAACATTTAGGGGGATGAAAAATAGATGTTGGCCGATTCTCATAGATACCGGATAAGCACAAAAAATTTAATCAAAATCGGTCTAGCCGTTTCGGAGGAGTATGGCAACGAAAACTGTGACACGAGAATTTTATATATTAGATATCGGTTTAAAATTGACAAACTATCATCCCCTATTTTATCCCCTTGGGGGTAGAGTTAATCAACATCCTTTCTTAGCGGATCCCTACGTTATAACATGTACCTGCATGCCAAATGTCAGCCCGATCCGTCCAGTGGTTTGGACTGTGCGTTGATAGATCACTATGTCAGTCAGTCAGTCACCTTTGAGTTATATATATTTAGATGGTCGTATTGGTATGGCTTTTAATGTGTTACTTTTTCAGGTTGCGGTTGAACTGCAAAGATGGCAGATCACGCAGATCTTAACTTAAGATTAACATACACATTACAGTTGTTAGGCATAGTTATGACCCCCATGAAAGGAAGAAGTCTTTTTGAAAAGAGTAATTACTGAGTTTCTTGCGAGGTTCTGCTCAGTAAAAGCAAACTTCCGAACCTGGCGGTAACATTAATATATAATCCTGGACAGTTGAATTATTCCTGTGCCCTTCTGTCGTTTTAAAAGTACTTATAATCAAAGAAGAATATTCAGATATTTTTGTATTATAAAGTATATAAATAAAAACAACGCTTTGAAGGTCCCATTAAGTTAAGAGCCAGAAATCATGGGCACATCAGGCAAGGGCCGTAAGGGTCCATGTTGTAGTCCCTTTGTTACCGGCGTTGGGGTTATTTTTTTCACTTTATATTTATTGGGTATTAAGGGGCGATTGTTAAATTTCGTCAGTTTTTACGGCTTATATTTTTATGGTCTTATTGGGATGGTTTCTGCGGATATAAAACCCCAATTTAAATACGGAAATATACGGTGAAATAATAGCTTTATTTATCTTAGAACATAAATTGTGAAGGCTGCTCTATTATCCAGACTTTAACAAGCAAACAAAGCCATATTTCAGCTGTTATTTTTAACACAAAGAACGAGACAAGTGTCTATATACCTACGGAAATTATTTTTGTTACAAACCGTTCGGTTCAGTATTTATATCCATTACCAAAAAACATTTTGAACAATGATCAATTTATATAAGAAAAACGTAAACTAAATCGAAAACGTTTCGTAATATCTTGAACATAACAAAAACTTGTCTTGTGCGTCTCTTTCTTTCGTTTCTGTTAGACAAGGAGGGAGATATAAACTATAGTGGCCTTGTGAGTGGTCACGTAATGATATTATGGTTAAAATAAAACGTCTGAATTAGCCATTTGTGGCTCGAGTGGGCCACAGTAGATATAGAACAGGTTGTGATGCCGCGTTGGGGGACATACGCTGGGAGGTCACCTGCGGTGTGGGCTTATACTAACAACATTGCTTTAAGAAGTTTAAGATTGACTATATTTCACTGAATGCATATGAAAGTATATACGGTATTTATATTAAAAAAACATTCTGTCATTCATTTGTACGTCAGTTAATTCCGGCTAATCTCTGAAGCGGCTGCACTTTTAACGGGATAAACTGATGTTACAAGGAGAAAAACATAGCCTTGAAATGAATTCTACGCTATATAATAACGAAGGTGAGTAGTATTTTAATCGCTGGAAGGATTGCGAAAGATGATAAGGCTAAAGGGAATATATGTCGGTCAATACAAAGAAATGGATGAGGAATACACATTTCGCCGATCACAAATAACATGGGTTCAGGCCTGGAAGATGATGAGAACCTATGAACCTAAATAAATGTTGTTCTATTCTCCGTATTCTGGACACCACGCCTTGTCAAAATAAGACTTGGGGCCAACTATGTCGGTGCTGGTAGGCCCCCTGATTGCTGGATCTGTCCTAAGAAAATCTTGACCAGTAGTAAAATGTTTTACGAGTCAACCATTGCTATAAGCATCCCTACTAATAAAGAATACTAAAGCAATTCTGTTCGTTGTTACATTTCGAGCATTTTCCCGACAAACCCAGAACCAATTATTGTGTAGAGGGGATGGTTATACTTTGAGATAGGTTGGTTTTGTCATGTCAAGAAAAATAATAACATGAAAGAAATCTTGGACTAGCTAGAGTCATATAATTTATCTTCCAATTATTTTTTACTTCATACGGCATTCCCCCAAACCTTTGTAAATCAACCAGAATTACATTTCTTTCATGGAAGCGTGCGCCCATTGTTAGTTTAAAGAAACCATTTCAGTAATACAAGAACTTTTTTCACGTTTGCTTTCCAATTTCACAAATATAATTACAGTGACACAGCCTTATGGAACAAACCATGGTAAGCAGCTGGTTGCTTACAATGCGCTCGGAGATTGCAAGCTACGGATCTGAGCGAAATTTATTCGCGACCTTATGTTTCAAAATAAGATTGATCAGTTGTAGCAAAAATACAGTGCCATTGGATTGTTAAAATTTATCAGACAAAAACACATCCCACGATAAATGAGTTATCACAAATATCCTTTTTTAAACAACAAATTAATGGTCTGTTTATATTTGTCGAAGGGCAAGATTACCGGTCGGTGTCACATCACGTGGAACTACTGGATGAATTTAGATGAAATTTGTACGTTACTAGCTTATTAAGTGAGTCAATATTTAAAACAACTTTTTATCGTGTGATGATATGCCCTACATAAACTACGAGCAGAAAGGCAACAGCTTCATAGTACAAAGCCAAGCGTTTTTATCAAATTTTTCAACTCAACATTATATTTTGTTGTTTTTTCTACGTTTATAAACGCATATACCTCTAAACAAATAGTTGGAGCCTGTGGGATATTGTGTCGGGTAAAAGATGTAATCAGAACTAGTTCCCTGGCCTTGGGCTTGGTTTGGAAGCAAAAACCGGTCCGACTTGTGTGTTTTTATATGATAATGTTTATGTAAGCTTATTGTTAACCGCCACCTGATATTGCGTCAGTTATTTTAATGTGCTCGCAGTTAAATACAATTAATGACTGACATGAAATATAGGTCACGCTTTATTAAAGTCAGCTTCGTTTATAAGTTTACAGTTGATTTATACGGGTTCCTTGGGGCTAATGGAAATAAATGTATCCTGAATTAATAACTTAGAAATGCATTCTTTTTTTGTTATTTTTAATATCTATAAAATAAAATGGCTTTGACCAAAGTGCGGTTCAATGGAACTTTCATCACGATCATAAGATTTTTCAAAAAGGCTTACAGGGTTGGCAATGTGAAACGAAAGCTTGCTAATCTTATTGGTATGTAAATATGTAGTCCAAACCAGTATTATTATACATAATGAATATAAATATTCTCCTGTGCACTAGGTTTTGACACCCTGGAACGACGTCGCTTGACCTTGCGTTTTGCGCTTTTTGTTTATGGAGACTTATCTTCTTTTTAATAGGTACAAAATGAGAAAAATACGCAGTCGATAAAACATGCTGAAATCTATATATCATAGGGCACTGTATACCTAATGATACGGAATATTTAAGCTTGAATCTAACTCGCACGTGACCGCTGTGCTTATTAAACAGAGACCGGAAATTAATGAAGTCCAATTATTTCAGTTTAGCTAGACCAGATTGAGTTCAGGGTGACATGACGCTCCCATACGACCACTTGGCAGACATATATTGCTATTTAATGGGATATTTAGACTAGAACTGTGGAATTTGGATTAATTGTCCTATGACATCACATGAGCCGTGAGCCGTCGAATATGAACAGTCGCCTGCTACGCAACCGACGCAAGTTCGGATCCCGGGGGGGGCTGTGAGTTTTTCTAAAAACTTATGTGCAGTGATTTTATACCACGTGCTTCACGGTGAAGGAAAACATCGTTCAAAAACCTGCATATGTCTAACAAATAATTGAAAGACGTGTGTATAGTGCCTGAGACGGCGAAAGATTCACCATCAATGTTGGCACTCAATCATCTTCGGTGAAAAGTCGGTTCGGTTTTGGTCCAGTAGTTAGATATTTCGTGCGTTTCGTCAATAATTTGTATTTTTTAACTGGAAACGGATTTGCAAACAAAAAATTCAAAATATCTTTATTTTGGTTAGAATCAACCAAATTTGTTTAAAATTGAACAGGGGTGAACTGCGTATTAAGAACTTCTTAGCTTTGTCGTTTAATATTACGGTACCAAAATAAACCTCAGAAGTCAAAGCTCAGAAGTTCTTAAAACGTTCTGCTTATATCGCTGATGGTAGGCCCCCACCCCTGCTCTTTGTATATATTATAATAAAATTATAATTCAATAAATTTAAAGTCACGAAGCCGGACTCAGAAGGATGATTTTACTGAGATTTTTTTATTAACTAGCTGTTTTATCAATGCCGGTTTCTATCGATATCCGATTTTAAGATTTCCTGTTTCCAGATTACCGGTTTTAATCGATTTCAGGTTTTTGTAGATGTCCAGTGTCGAAAGATTTCCGGTTTTTGTAGATTACTGGATTTATAGATATCCGGCTTTCATATGTTTCCGGTTTTAATCGATTTCGGGCTTTCGTCGATTACCTGTTTTTATAGGTCACCGGTTTAATAGTTTTCCAGTTTTTGTCGATATCCGGTTGTTTTTATAGATTACCGGTTTTATAGATTACCAGTTTTCATCGATTACCGGTTAACATCTATTTCCGGATACAAAATATTTCCGGATTTCATATTATTACCGGTTATTATCGATATTTTGTTTTAATCAATTTGGGATTAAGATTACCGGTTGTGAAAATAACCGGTTTTATAAAATCGATTACCGGTTTTTATCGGTTACCGATCTGTTGTTTTATAGCTTTTTGTCTTTATCGATTTCTGGTTTTTATTAATGTCTGGTTTTTATAAAGTTCCAGTTTTTATAGAATATCGATATAGAGTAGATTTACGGTTTTTATATCTTCAATGTCCGGTTCATAAATTTCGTAATCTTAAACTTTACCTACGGGGCTATTAATTATTCACTGTGCATTATTTAAGATGAACTTCAACCAAGTAAGCGTTTATAGGTAAGTACGTAGGTAATAAATAAAAAAGTTGTGCGTGCAGTAAATCCGTTGTTATCTAACAATACAATGAACAGCGGACAAACAAACGTAAATAAACATAAATTAACTTAAAGTTTATCAGCATGAGCGCCAGGGCCATACAATAGAATGTGATCGCACGAGTTTCTTATAGGGCAAGGGTGTCGTTGTCTCACGCCGGCGCTCGGGTTGGAAAGAGATCAATATTACTGCCGAATTACGCGGTCGATCGACGTTACGAGTCATTGGGTTAAGTTGAAATTTTATTTAAAAAAAACGTATGTTAATACGTATGATTATTTATTACCTATACATCTGTATATATACATAAAAACAATTGAGGTGTCTGTTTGTAATTACAACAGCTTTTCACTAAATATACTGCACTTTAATGGGACATAATAATTTTGTGTGGGAATGGTGAGTTTCAATTATAATATTTAAGCATTAAGCATAGCCTAATTTGAGCCTATACAATTCCTCACGAAATCTGGCTATGATATTGACAATTTTAAAATCCAATAGGTATTTCCAGCCAGCAGGCGTATCCTCGCGCTTGCGTTTATAGAAGCTATACAAAATGTATGGAAATCACATTAATCAGTCAAGTGACGATGTCATTCCCCAAATGTTACTTTATCTAAGCCTAATCTCTGGCACATTTGGTCAACTTTATCGCATCACAAAAGATCCTCTCTAACTTAAGCTTTGGACGGGGGTAACTTTAGACAATTAAGAGCGACCAAGACAATGAAAAAAAACATTTTCTTTTAACGACGATAATAATATCCTCTTCAAAATTTGTCCTCTTCCGTAATCACGAAAACCACATTAATTAAGTATACTTCCACTTTGAATGTGTTTATATTAAAATGGTGTTATTAAATTAAATAATAAATATATACAAAATTATGCGTTGTAGCGGTCACAAAGCTTCTCCAGCTTTCGCTTCGTAACACTCATTAATATTGAACGGGACTATAAATCAGGCTGAAATAACTTTGCTTTCGTAGTAATTTCGTGTATTTTAATATTAAAATTACCTCTGTGTTAAGCCGTTGTTTTCTAGATAAAGTGTATCTTGGAGAATTGGTAGCGATAATTCGTTTAAATAGCCTGAGACTGGGTTGGTTCGAAGATTATAAGTAATGTTATAGTCTAAAAGATTATCTACTCAATCAAGCATATATTGTGTTATATTGATGCTGAGCTACTAATGTCTGGTAATATACATACATACATACGTATGCTCACGCCTGTATTCCCCGAAGGGGTAGGCAGAGGTGTTGTAATAACAACACTCACTTTTCACCAAATATGATTAAATTCCAACGTGAGCGCCGTCTTAGACACTATACATACGTCTTTGAGTGACTTCCCAGAAATATGCAGGTTTCCTTAGCCGTTATTTATTGCAAAATATTCAATATACTCGTGCCATAAAAAGTATATAAATCTAATTTCATAATGATTTGAAACACCGATAATAGTCATCTTAATTAAACTACACTAAAAAAGTATTTCGAGAAAAATAATATTTGGTGAAAAGCTTTGACTCTGATCACGGAATGAGAAGTAATCATGGTATCGAGTAACTCCCATAATTAAGAAGTTAATACATTTGAAGTCGTTAATGAACAGAAGATATATAAGTGCAGATAAGTGTCAGTCACCCACGGGACAGTGTAGGTAGATTACCAGCCAGTCAAGGAGAACGATCGTAGATCCGAGACGCGAAGCCTATCAAATTACAAGTTGCGGCGCTACATCGAAGCGCGCTTCGAATCAATCATACTGAAACTCGACGAAAGCCGGCCAGCCTAGCCAGACACCTGCCAATCAAGGATAAGCTTCGATCCAGTCACAAACGGTAGCCAGCGAGGAGGGTGACGGAGGTCTACCTTCCCTGGTTATGCTGAATCAAGGCTTCCACCAATTTTCCGCCAGGGCAGTGCTATTCAAACGGTGATGTTTGAAGCATGGTGTTCGTAAGGAAACATTAATTTCGGGTGCGGAAGTACTCTGCCTTTAAGTGTCAATTTCAATGGTTATTGGTTTTTGAAAGTGAGTTATGGGCTTTACAAATATGTGTTGTAATGGTTTCATTCTATTCGTGAGGGCTAGCTTTATTAGCTCACATGAGGATCAGAGCAATACACGTACAGGCTGATTTATCACGTTAGCTTGCTTGCTGGATGAGTCTACTAAAAATGATTACTATCCGGAATTCAAAATGGGATCCATTTTCTGACAAAGTGTTAATTACTGTAAATAATTTGCATAATTATAATTTATTCTGTATTTTTCTTGCCTTTTCTGAGAAGGCTAGTTTTTCGACGTTCATAGGTGCCTTACCAGGGCCTTAACGCAATAAATCATATTAATTTACACCGAATATCAAAAAAAATTATCGGCAATGCAAACTCCGGCCTGCGATTGGAAAATTACAGGTGGGAAAAGTATAGAATAACACAAGCACACTTTGCTCGACCGGAGATCAAACATCGCTTACGACCACTAGACCAAAGGCAAACAACAGGGAATTATCACCAAAAATAAGATTAGTACGTAATCATCAACAACAAACGTAGCTGGCTATCTGAGATATAATGGATATCCGTACCAAATATGTTTACCTCAATGAAGTAAGCGCTTGACCGACCGCTAGTAAAGTGACATTCACGCCCGCGCTTATCATCGTGATAACTGGAAAACAATGATAATGGCTTGGCAACAGAGCACTATGCTTACTTTACCAGTGTGAGCCGGTGCGATGGTTGGGTGTGTCTTTACCTTTTATACTATGAGATTAACAACTAACTCCATCTATATCAATTACTAGTATTTTACTGGAAAATGTCTCTGTCTGTCTGCTACCATTTCATGTCCAGACGCTGGACCCATATAACTAAAATATCCCATAGCTTTAGATCCTCTTTGAAAGTGGAGAATACATTGAATATGCATCCATTAAAGTCAACGGTATTCCTGCAGGATTTGTATATGGCATATAATCTTTGGCAACGACCATTGACATAAAACTTGTGACTCGCAGAGATGCACTCTATCCTTACTACTGATAATATATATATGATCACGCCATCCCAAAAGGGTCCCCGATGGAGTAAGCAGAGGTGTTGTTACAATAACATGATTAAGTGCCAACGTGACAGAGAGTCCATCGCCGTCTCAGGCACTATACATACGTCTTTATATTACTTCTCAGACATATGCATGTTTCCCCACGATGTTTTCCTTCACCGTAAAGCACTTGGTGTGAAATTATTGTACATAAGTTTTAAGAAAAACTCATTGGTACAGGCCCCGCTTGCGTAGCAGGCGACTGCTCAAACCCCAAGGCTACCTATTCTATACTAAGGTACTAATTCTATACTAAGTCACCAGTCATGGACAGTATAAGCGATTTTTTTTCATATTTGCTCTGTAATTTCTTTATTTTTCAACATACATTCTTAAGGATTTGGAGGTAAATTAAAAGCTCTTTTCTTAATCAGGAATTTAATGTTTAATTTCAGTTTAGTACTAAGTACAAAGAAATAATATAAATAAACAATACTCCTACTTAGACACCATCAATGGACACTAAAAATCCAGTGTTGTTTTTTAGGGCTAAAATTATAATTTATAGTATGGGTTATATTATAAAATGTATGCATTTCTATTGATAAATCATTAAAGAATATTAATTTCAACATCGACGATACACCAGACACAAAATAAGATGATAAGTGTACCTTGCATCGCGAGTCCAGTAAGAAATTACTATTCCTGACACCAAATGACACCGCGAAACTAACAACCGTTATGGCCGCAATCAAAGTGGGTGTCAGTTCTCAAAAACAGTTGTTATGACAGCTATAATACTGCCACAACTGATCGGTATTGACATTTGAAAAATAATACTGCGCATTTCCTTAATTTTGGAAACAAACACAAATTATTATTATGTTACTGAATAAATATATTATTATTATTATTTTTTTATATTTTCTTTTTCTCAGCCGAGGCCGGTAATAAATGATACTCACGGGTCAAGACCAAGTGAATATCATTGGGATGGATTGTGTCTGGTATTAGTTGGGTCTTCTATTTCGGTTAAATCCATGAACTTTCTGACAATCCTGCATGTATTTAGGATAGAGGCCTTTTGCATGTTTATGTATGCTGATGGTGGGAGGTCCAGTAGTTTTAGTGAATGATGTAGATGATTGGGGATGACACCAGTTGTGGATAAAACTATTGGTACTATATAAACTTTATCCTGTCTCCATATTCGAGCTACTTCATCTTTCAGGTCGGAATATTTATGAACTTTTTCAGTGATTGTTTTAGTTAAGTTATGAGTGTTCGGTACTGCAATATCTATAAGGTAAGTTATTTTATTTGTTTTATCTTGTAGTGTTATATCTGGTCTGTTATAGTGTATAGTTCTGTCTGTTAGTATGCTGCGGTCATAATACAATTTGTGCGTGTTGTTTTCCAAAACTGGTTCTGGCGTGTACTTGTAGTATGGTGTACGTTTGTGTGATGTTTGCAAGAGGTTGTGTTTGAGTGCTAATTTCTGATGGATGATGTTAGCTATTTGATTGTGTCTGTGTGTGTAATCTGTTTGTGTGAGATTTGGGCATGCCCCAGTTATATGTTGTATGGTTTCAGAATGTATGTGGCATTTACGACATCTATCATCAGTCATATTAGGGTCTTTAATAATATATTTTTTATAATTCTTTGTGTTTATGACCTGGTCTTGGATAGCTATAGCAAATCCTTCTGTTTCTGGGAAAAGTGCACCAATTTTAAGCCACCTGTTTGAGGCTTCGGCGTCGATGTGTGGTTGTTGCAAATCGTGTGGGTGTCGACCATGCAGGACTTTTTTCTTCCATTCCTCTATTTTGCTTTTTTCGTGATCTGTATTTATTGTGTCCAGTGTTTCTGTATGTCTGTCACTTAAGTTAAGGGGTGTATAGTTAGTGTCATTGTATGCTATTGCATTGTGTATGTTACTAGTTTGAGATTTTCTGTAAAAAAAATTCTTTAAGGTTTGTATTTGTTTCTTCCAAAGAGCGTGTATGTTAATAAGACCCCGGCCGCCATTTTGGCGCTTTATAACCATTCTTTCGATGGCTGACTTAGGGTGTAAATGGTTGTGCTTAGTTAATGTGGTTCTAGTCAGGCGTTCTATTTTGGTTATGTTAGATTTAGACCACTTGATTACACCGAATGAATATGTAAGTATTGGAATGCAATATGTATTTAAGGCTTTTATTAGGTTTTTTCCCGTTAGCTGGCTTTTAACTATTTTAGTGACCCTTCTTTTGTATTCTTTCTGTAGCGTCTTCTTGATTTCAGTGTGATCTATGCCTTTTAGTTGATAGTATCCCAGGTATTTGTACAGATCATTTGGCTCCATTGATTCAATTGTTTCTGTTTCACTTAGCGCGTACCCGCCGGATCGGATTTTGCCTTTAACTATATGTAATGTTTTACATTTGTCGAGTCCGAAGTGCATATTTATATCTTTACTAAAATTTGCAGTAGTCTCTATTAATGTATTGATTTCTTTTTCAGTTCTGGCATACAGCTTTATGTCATCCATATATATTAAGTGTGAAATAAGTGTTTCAGACAATATCCGGCCCGTCGGGCATTGAGCAAGTGTGATAACGGGTTTAGGGCTAGACAAAACCATAAGGGGCTAAGTGAATCTCCTTGATATATTCCCTTTTTAATGGAAATTTCTCTAGTAATTAGAGTATTCTGATGATTCGATAGGTGGAGGGTAGTTTTCCATTGCGACATGGTTTTTTCTAGAAATGAAATAATGTGCGGGTCTATTTTGTATATTTTTAAGATATGTATTAACCAGGAATGAGGTATGCTATCGAAGGCATTTTTATAATCAATGTAAGTACAGTGTAGGTTTCTTTTTCTTGATGCTGCTTGTTTGTGTATAGTGGAGTCTATTATAAGTTGTTCCTTACATCTCATATGCCCTTTCTTACACCCTTTTTGTTCTTCTGCCAGAATGTTGTTTTGATCTATGTGTATATTTATTTTAGATGTGATGACTGCAGTTAAAATTTTATATATAGTGGGCAAACAAGTGATTGGTCTGTATTGTGATGATTGTCGTGTGTATGCTCCTTTTGGTATCATATAAGTTAACCCTTTTGTTATGAACTCTGGTATATTCTGTTTGCCATGTAAAATGTCTGTGATATTATTTGCAAATGTTCTATGAAGTATGTAAAGCTTTTTAAACCAAAAATTATGAATTTTATCGACTCCTGGTGATTTCCAGTTATGCAACCTAGCCGTTATATTTTGAATGTCCATCACCGTTACCTCCCCTAGTTCCATTTCTTTCAATCCACTCCATCTATGTTCTTCTTCTGCTATCCATTCTGCTTCACCGTTATGTTGGGCATCGGTTTCCCATATTGATGACCAAAAACTCTCTAGCTCTTCTTTGGTGGGTATTTCTGAATTGTCGCTATGCGGGTTTGCATTTTCTGAGCCCAAATTTCTATAGAATGTTTTTTCACTTGTTTTAAATACAATGTTGTCTTGCTTTCTTTTGAGTGATTTATTATATCTGGCTAGCCTATTGACTTTGAGAGCTAATCTCTGTTTTAATGTGTCTAAAAAGTCTTCCGGTTTTTTATTATCGTCATATTTAGTGTGTTTACTCATGTTCTTAAAAATATCTTCTACGTGTTTGACCACATTCTCCGATCTGTTGTTATTTATGTATTGCGTGAGTCTACCTATATCTGCCCTAAGCGTTGTGATATCCTTCTCTAATCGAATCTGTCAAGATGGCTTTCCACGCTTCTTGTAAGCAGAAAATTCTGAGTTATGATGTAATATTTTATATCCCATTTCTAGCGAGATTGTAAGTGCGGTGCAATATATAAGTGTATGAGTGTCTGCTAATTGTAAGTCATCAGAGATAAATCGGTTTAGTACTTTTTCATTAAATATATGTAGAAGTCTAGACAGATCTTTATTATACTTTAGTTTTGGTAGTTTTGGTCTAACTGAGGGATCGATTCCCCTGTATTGCGATAGAGCTGATAGTAATTTATCATACATTTGTTGCGCTATTGTATCATTATTTTCAGCAGGTACATCGAGACATTCAACTTCATTTTCTACGAGATTAATAGTATTTTGTGTTTGCGTGGACATGTGCGACTTCTGAATAGAATCTTCCTGTGTGAGTGTTAATGGGTCATTTTCGTGCTGACTTTGCAGGCGGTTAATTTGTGACGGTGTTAATTGTGCTATTAATGTGTCAGGTATCATAGTTAGATTATTTGTCATGGGATATGTATGGTTTTGTTCATTATTATGTTCCTGCTCAAGTTCTTTTCTTGCATCCTCCTTTAGTTCGTTTAGTTCCGATTCTGAAAGATACTTATTTCTTATGATCGCTCTTCTTTGATCAGAAACCCTTTGTTCTGAGACATTTACATCAAGATATTTTTGACAAAAAAGTTCATGGAGTTTCTTTCTATAAATGGTCATGTCTGTTTCAATTTTTGTTATGTAGAAATATGTACGTATGATGAATTTGTTCACATCTTGACTCCATTTCATACGTACTCTTGCTTTTCCCGCTTTAGTGGACGCAGGTAATAGGGGGTTTCCCTCCTGCGTAACATCCAAGTTGGGAGTTGATAGGTCTTCATCCACAGTAGCTAATGATGGGGTGTACGATACCGTACTGGGACTAAAGGGTTCTTGTATATCAGAAGTGGATGGTGAAGGACTTCTATATCTATTATGGGTTATTCTACTACTTCTCCTAATTGGATTTGTATTTGTTGGTTCGTCTGTCTGTCCGATGGAGTTCTGTGGATGATCTATGGATATTTCTTGAGTCGATGACTCGGCTACAACAGCTTGAGACTGGGTAGGTTTTTTTTATTTTTAAACGATTCATATAGTTCCCACGAGCAGCTAGGGACGCTAAGTCCACCATGGCAGAGCCCTGCGTTCACCATGGTAAGGGTACTTAAAACTGGATGTCCCCTGGTATCCAGAGTTCGCATACTGACGACTATGCTCTCCCATAGCCACGCAGCCCTCGGCATATGCTGTTCCACCTTGACTTTGGCTAGCCAGTAGTGCTCCGTTGGTCACGTAAGTTTTGATTGTACGCGTCCGCCTCTCACGTGTGCTTAGATGTTCAGCCTGGACGTGGAGTTGGTCTTTGAGAGGCTTATTATTATTATTATTAATGTTCATGATTGGTCCGCGTCCAACATAGGTGCCATTACCTTATTCAATAGGCATAGCTGCTACTTGTGCATGTGTTTCTTAGAACAATATGGAAGGGAGAAAAGTGCTGACTAAATGCTCGTGTTATTTGTTTTAGTGACGACACTATGTTGATCTCCAACCACTGCAAGTGTGCCGGAGTCACCCCCGAGGCGCGTGTCTGATAACAAAACAAATAAAAAACACCTTTTATCACCAACAATAACTACATCCATCAGATGTTATCACGGATATAACAACACGGTAATTTAAACTGTACTGCCATTGTAATAGCATTGTATTTATTTATGAACGTGTTATCATCGTATCGTAATTATGTGAAGTTAAGAACCGGTTGAAGCCGGTTATTTGGCAGTGTTGTAATGGACTGTTGCCCGGAGCTCAATTATCACTACATTGGACTATCACGGAACAAACAATATACATTCATATTTATTTTGTTGGTTTTATGGAAATTGGGATATGATAATGATTTATTCAGCTTGGCCCTGGTAAGGCGATTATGAACGTCGAAGAACTGACCGGTTCGGAGACCAGCCTTCTGTGAGGAACCAGGAAGAAATTCAGCTGGCATCATTTTAATGCAAATTTAGAATTTGCCTGGAACATTTTCTCGACGGTTCTTCTCAGAAGCTAGTTTTCGAAACGGTGGTAATTTACTAGACAATTATTGAGCTTTCTGAAATCTAAACTGAAATGAATTATCCACATTTTCAATGGAAATGTTGTCTCTGACTAGACCAACCTGACGTAATTGCGATCTGTCGCCGGGCAGAAGGTCTTTTTAACCGACTTCAAAAAAGGAGGAGGTTATCAATTCGACTGTAAGCGATAAATTAAATTATGTGAAATAAATTACGGGGTAAGGGTTGCTTAACTTCGCTGATCGAATGATATGCGCAATAGCAACTGTCGTGCATATAATTTTTTCGTTTTTTTATGGTTGATAATATGTGGAACAGTGCTTATATTTGTTGAAAAATTATATTCGAAAAACTATAATGCCAATTATAAAAAAAATATCAGCGAAATATGGTACCACCAACATATTATGCTTTGTGACAACAATTTTTTCATATAAAGTCTAGACCCTATATACTTGTAGATGTACATAGAAACATTATAATAAAAGAACGCAGAATAACAAAAAATTGTGTTAAAAATTACTTCCAAGATATTATTATTCCTAATTAGTAAAATGTAAGTTGTTGGAGTACGGTGTCACTCCATCCAGCATTATTGGGCTAATGACGTAATGCCTTTGTCCTCGCGCCGCGGCTCTCAGCCTCAATTAATGTTACACTATTAGCGAACTGTCACGTGAACGACTCTTCCATAAATAACATTGGGTTCTGTACAATTACTTATTATTAAGCGGGGCTTGTGCCAATGGGTTTTTCTAAAAAGGCCCAGTTAAGCTCTTTTACAACAATAGCGAGGACTAAGAAATGCATGGTATAGAGGTAATAACAGCTCTATGATAGGATGCAGCGTTAAAAACTATTGTTTCTGGAAATTAAAAAAAATCTTTAAATCAACATTTATATGTCTCTGTCCAGTGCCATCTCCTTGACCTCCCTATACGTCATGACAGACACATTTTCCTTAACTTGTCTCATGTATGTTAACCTTGGTCTTCCTGTCCCTCTCTTTCCATCTACCTTCTATTATGTTTTAAAAAATACTGTAATGTCGTACAAGGTGGCCATACGTGGTGGTGACTTTACATGTTCATACGAATAATAAATAAATGGCCCAAAACTTATTATTTTACCACAGTAATTGGCTTTCCTTTTAAGATAAAATATAATAAATTAAAAAGCATAAACTGCAGAGCGTCAAATTGATATGTTTGACAATCTCGATACTTAATCAAACTGAGGGTCGTCATTTTCAGAATTGTCATTAAGGAAATGGTTTCGTCCTTAGCATTATGAGATACGGACCCCTAAATCGTAACTTCGCTAATGATAATAAATGAGTTGACGCCATTTTGTCGCTCCTGTGTATCCGGTTCCGCTTTGTGAGGAACTTTTTAATTTAATAAAGGTGGCTATGATTTATTTGATAAATTTTATAATTTTTCTGCCCATTTGTATGCGAGGTGTTGCAATTTTTGTTCATTTATCTCGAACTCTATAATATTTTAGGAGTAATGTGACGTATTTCCGGGGGTGCATTTTATAGCTTATATAGTGACGGAGATGGAAATGGCCTACCATCTGCCGCATTGGCCTTTATCATCTTGGTGAAGGGTGGATTTTGTAAATCTGAATATGTGCTAATGAGTCAAACATAACGTTTTATGAGTTATGAGCGCTGGCAGATGACAGGTAGATGCTGGATGCAGCAAGCTGAAGACAGGGCGCTATGGTGCTCATTAGGGGAAGCCTATGGCCAGCAGTGGACTAATATAGGTTGATGATGATGAGCGCTGACAATGATGCCCAGTAGTAATTTTATGAGTCTCTCTCTCTTTGTCTGTCTGGAGCGACGATAGTAAAATACATCCCCACTACTTTCGCTACGCGCTCTTTACTCGTGACAGCGATTTATTAAAATTCAAAAATATATAATTTGCATTATATTTAAGTTTCATAAAAACAATTCGCTTTCAATTATATGTAGGTATTTTCACTCTACTTATTTTAAAAATCGTAAGAAATTTGTTATTCAAAATTAAAATTAAGTATGGTCACGCCGACCCAGAAGGGTCCCGAAGGGGTTTCAGTAACGATGATTAAGTGCCAACGTGACAGAGTAACCTACTTCTCAGACTCATATGCAGGTGTCCCAAGGATGTTTTCCTTCACTGTAAAGCACTTGGAGTGTAATAACGGGTTTCGAACTTGCGTCGCTTGTGTAGCAGACCACTGCTAACCCCACGGATACCACGGCTCTCTTGTTAGATATCATTTGTAAGTACTTTTTACTTAGTAGCAACTATCCTTTGTTATTGTAGTGTTGAATCACAAGTTGCACAAAAATACGCGAATAACAAGAAAATAATGTTTTACTGCAGATAAATAAAGCTGGCTATTAGTTTTGTCGCGGTAATGACTGCAACCATTGACGCCCGCTGACACCATGGTACTAATGAGTGCAGTGTCCCAAAGTCGCGGAGATGTCTCTTAAGTCAAGTTTTATAATCTTGTATAGTATTTCTAGGTGTTTTGTATATAATGTTAATTATTTTAATTGGTTTAACCGTTATAGTTAACAATAAATAAATAAATGTCTATGACGTATATGTTAAAATCTTTACATCTATACAGATGGCACTCGTGCACCGAGGATTCCTTCGAAGCCAGATGTATCTAAAAATGTATGCTATTCGCAATTATTCTTTATGTGTGCTATAACTTTGCTTGCTGTAGGTATGCTAGTAGGTTTGCGAGTGTTGAAAATTTTGCAGCATAAACGGCTGTATTTTTTGATTGAAAAGCTGTTATTTTGAAATTACAAATAGACACTTTTTATCACATTTCATTTATCAGTATAGATTGTTTTCTCTTCGAGTTAGTTTACTGCACAGATGTGTGTACTGTGGCAATGAAACAGTATCTCTGAATCACTCATCGGGTGATAACGGCCATAACATGTGTTAAGACCTCCTTAAACATACTCCGCGCCACCATCACGAGGGAAAACCAACCATATAACGCAAACCATACGGCACAAAATAGAATGATCCCCAATTTCTATATTAAGAGCTGAAAGACAAGTGGATCCTCTTATTAAAGTGCACGCATTAATTAAAATGAAATTAGAACTTGGTGTTTTAAGATCTTCGTCCAATTTTAAATCGTATTACGTTACCTATAAAACTTAATTTAGTACGAGACAGTTAGAGATAATAAAGAAATATGAAAAGTGATTTAATATGGAGTTAATTCGGAGCAAGTGTGGAGTTTATGATGTAATGAATCATAATGTTTATACGAGCCATGTGGAAGGGTTACATTACATGAGTTCGTCTTTATTTAGACGCGCATTAGCGTCGCGCCGTGATCCTTGCGTTCAATCATAGGGCTGGTTTCTGTCAGACTAACTTGACAAGGTGCTGTAGGCGTGGGACTTAATAATAGGTCTCAATCTGGCGTCATTACAGGTAGGGCATAACAGGAACTCCTGTTTGTTATATGGAGCTACCCGACTGGGGTCTGTACCTCCATCTTACTCGCATACAAATAAAGTCAAAAGTCAAAAACATCTTTATTCTATTAGACTTTTTACAAAGTATTTTCAAATTGTCAGAATAACATAATTATTCAGGATTATACATGCTACCGCCAGGTTCGGAAGGTTGCTTTTACTGAGAAGAACCTGGCAAGAAACTCAGTAATTACTCTTTTCAAAAATATTATACAATTTAAAGAATACAAAATAAATAATTTAAGAAACGTAAGCTCATGGACAATGTTCCAATGCACAAATGTCGATAAAAATTAACATAACAAAAAATCTAGTACATCTACTTATAACTAAATGTGTAGCTTGAGATGACCAGCCCCCACAAGCAGCACCTGTTCACAAGTATGACGTGAATGCCAGCCTTTGACCTCCTCAATCATCATAGAGGGAAGTGGACAAGCCGTCATCCACACGCCGCCGCAAGCAGAGGCATTTTAGTAATACTCATGTGGTGAGGAGGGTTGCCAGTCCTCCATGGAGGAGAGGAGTAGGAGTTGACTCGCTGTGCCAGCAATAGTTGTCACTATCATCATCGTCTCGGCCTTATCCTATATATTGTTGGGGTCACCTGCTTTTTATACGAAGGAAGCGACGAGGAAAATCTGTGATCTGGGTTAAACCAGTTGTCAGACTATTTTAGGCTTTCGACTGACATTTAACGATTGCCAATGATGATAAATTGGCAATCGGGACCGACGGCTTGCTCTCTGAGGCACGGAGGGAACTCGGGCGGTCACCCATCCAACTACTGGCTTAACTTCACTGATCGAATGATATGCGCAATAGCAACTGTGCCACGAGCTCCTCCAATATTTGTCATAACGTTAGCATAAAAAAGCTGAGATTATGTACAATTTGACAAAATCTGATACATATTTGAATGCAATAAATTTTCCTTAATTTCGTTATAAGTTTAAAGATATAGCCCGACTCAATGAACTTGACTCTTGTGTCACTTAACTATACTTAAATACTTTAAGCTTTAGTTGCTCTGAGCTCAGCATTATTTATGGTCGCTGTCGTAAACTAATCCAGAATAGTTTAGAAGGCGATATCAGTGTATTTCATGAGTTACATACATTACACAAGCTGATCCTCAGATAAAGAAGCGTATTACATTATCAAGTACCTCTATTTGTTGCATCATGATCAGTGCCCTAAGTATAGGTTAAGACCAGTGCCGTAAATAGGGCGGAGCCACGGGTGCCCAGGCACAGGGCGCAAGAATTGCCAGACCAGGCAGGACCGTTATTTTTCGAAATATTAGATACTTAATTACATAAAATGACAGCTGAGCATTTAATGCCAGCGCTTATAGGCGGTGAAAGCGTCTTATATTGCGGTAACAATAATGAAGTACTTATAGCGATAATCTTCCTGTTTCTCCGATTTAATCTCAAAGTAGATAGTTCAAGGTATTAACGTACGTAGGTATATGTTTGTATACAAACAGCTAAAGTAAAGAGCATTATCAGGAAGTACTAAAGTCAGTGGCAGCCTCGTCGGTCACTGACACGACGCTGTAACGCTGGTGGACTACCATTATCGATCATTACCACTGATTATATTAATAACTATTTACAATATCATCAACACATTAATACAATAAGAAAGGGTTTGCATAACTAAGGGGATAAAATAGGAGTTGATAGTTTGTGTGTCAAACTCAAACTCATAAATATCTTTCTTTGATTAGACTTACAGAGTACTTTCATATCGTCAGAATAACATAATTACACAGGATTATACATACTACCGCCAGGTTCGGAGAGTTGATTTTACTAAGAAGAACCTGGCAAGAAACTCAGTAATTACTCTTTTAAAAAATGTTATACAATTTTAAGAATACAAAATAAATCACTAAATAAATATAAGCCCATGGACACAGTTCCAATGAACAAAATATGTCGATAAAAATTAACATAAAGTACAACTCTAGTAGTTCTACTTATAACTAAATGCGTAGCTTGAGAAGACCAGCTCCCACAAGCAGCACCTGTTCATAAGTATGACGTGAAGTCTGACTACCACGTAGGTAAACCCTTGGTAAATACTAGTATATTCTAAATTCATATTTTGTCAGGAAAATCATTCCCGAAGCAAGGAAAACGTGGGGTTCGTAGTCACCTAATGAGGACACAAAGGGCTGCCCACGGGCGGTAGTGGAGCGTAATTTAATTAGTGCTTTTGTACGAACGAACTACAAAGTCGGGAACAGTAAGGTTTAATTTCTTTTGACATTATTACAAGTAATTACTTCATAATGCTCAATTTGCCGCCGACTGCGCGCACACAAATTACGCCCTTTGTAGGGAAAAGGTCACTTTTTCTATTGGTATTCGGTTGCTATGACATATTGGCCTTACGTGGAGGATTTACAGAATCGTTTTCAGTTTCGTTGTGAATAGTTTCAAACATTAGTATTTATAAAAAAATATGCTAACGCCATCCCAGAAGGGTCCCCGAAGCTGTAACCAGAGGTGTTGTAACAACAACACCCACATTTCACCGAATATGATTAAGTGCCAACGTGACAGAGGGCGAGTCCATCGCCGTCTCAGGCACTTTCTTTTTCTTAGCATTTATTTTAAGGAATTACATAATTAAATTCCAATCGTAAATTATTTAGATGTATCATGTATCTCTGTAGTTACAGAGAAAAGGGATGTAAATTAAATTGATTTTTAAGTTATTAATGTCGAAAAAATATCACCGGTGCGGAATCTAGCCTTCTGAGAAGATACCTAAATATAATACTGCTGTAGCCAGTATTACGATTAATGTAACCTTTTGCATATTTCAGATACTTTTTTAACCAGTTGTTAGGTGTTAGTACCTTCAAGCGAGTATTTTTAATCAGTAATTTTTTTTTCTGATGAACACATATAAAATTCATATAACACTTTGAACTTGTTTCCTCAAAAGGTATATATTCCTGAAAACGATCTCAGTAAGTCAATATAAAAATTTTCTTCGAAAAATATTATCTTATTTGGTATTCGAGTAAAAATTACTAATATGATAACATTCGACGTAGGTACATACTTACTTTCCATGTACCGTGATGTCGGAATGTAACCCCATTCCCAGCGTATCTCACCGTCATCTTATCAGCCACTGGACTTTGGCAGTAATACAGCACGTACACCAAACAAATAAGTTGGTTCTTCATAACCGACTTCAAAAAGGAGGTTCTCAATTCAACCGTTAGACTTCTTTATAATGCTTTATGAGATAACTAGTTACCTCCATATTTATGCGTCTTCGCCTGTTTTATTATTTGAGGATACGCAGGTAAAACCGCAAAGCACAGCTATCTTTAATTAAGGATTCAAGATTTTAATAGCATCCCTAAAATTATCATAGCATTGTTACTTAAAACTCTTTGGATTTATTAATGAAATCTCACCAAAATGTAAAGTGAACCTTATTAAGGGAAAATGATATTTATGTCGTCGATAATAAGCATCGCATTGCACTGTTACGGCCGGCCGGGGAGCAATAACCGTAAACCAGGTCTAACAAGCCAAACCCTATAAAATTGCACTCCGGTCCAATTGAACACTTTATTTTTATTAATTTGCTTGGTAAAGGGCAAAATAGAAAAATAAATGAGTCATTTGTTCCTTCCATAATTCCAACCTTCAAATCTTATTCGTAAGTTTCAGAACTCCATCACAGTTTCCATCATTGTACTTATCTTTTATGCTCGTGAGTTTGCAGCAAAGTTAAGCGACAAAAAAGGCAGTAGTTGGATGGGTGACCGCCCGAGTTCCCTCCGTGCCTCGGAGAGCACGTTAAGCCGTCGGTCCCGGTTGACAATTCATCATCTATGGCAATCGTTGCAAGTCAGTCGGAGGCCTAAGAAAGTCTGACAACTGATTTTGAAGGTCGCTTTGTGTTAATCAGGTGATCAGCCACATCGAGTTGAATCAAGCGCCGACCACAACAATGTATGGGATAAGGCCAGGGAGATGATGGTTTACACAAAAATGGTTGTAAAATTTACAGCTAAGACTAATTACGATGGCAATTGGCTAATTTTGGTCTAAATGTCATTTTGTGAGAAGTTGAGACTCTGGCAAGTAAAAGTTATGACGTCACCCGTCGAATTTGGAAATGGCGCAATCATGTTTTTTAATAAATATTTTTATATATAAAGCTGAAGAGGTTGTTTGTTTGCTTGAACGCGCTGAAGTAAGGAACTACTGTTGGTCCTATTTTAAATATATAACAAATGTATCGAGGAAGGCGATATAATCATCACGCTAAACCCAGTTGCAGTTTAATTTATCTTTAGCCTAAAGTAATCATTCCACGCAGATTAAGTCGCAGGCAGAAGCTAGATAAAAAAATTTAATTTTCAAAGTGTATGAAATGACGCATGAATATGGAAGAAGATAAAGAAGTATGTTGAAGTGTATAATATTGTTATGTGTACATATATGTATATAATAAACGTCTGTCTGTTTGTGTGTAGTGTGAGTGCGAGCGGCACCCACATTATACCTACAAAAAATATAATTAGTGCGAAGCAAACAGAATTGTTAAAAATAATGATCGCGAACAAACCAATGATTCAGTTCACTTGACAGTGATTGATCATTACAAACGACCGCAATGATTAGTGTATGATGTGTGTGTGTGTATGGTGTTGGATGGCGTCACTCTGTCTAGATTCTAATAGTTTTCAAATGCCAATTCTAATCTGTTTAAGAAATCTATGCGACGTTTAGCAAAGTCAATTTTAAAGCAATGTGCGTGTATATTTTACGAAATGCATCCCCAAGTATGTAATATTAACGTAGTCTTTTGAATAGGTTCCTTTGGCATCGACCGAGTGTAATGACGGATCAAAGTGATCATTTACTGAGAAAAATACCAGAAGAGTTACTTTTAACTGATCATTAGCGAAGACACACGCCTTCAATTGGCAGGACTAAATAAAATGCTGGGAGTATTTATATTGGCAATCATTTATATTACGTCCGAGGTCATATTATCTATACAGATAAATATAATTGAAGTGTCTGTTTGTAATTCCAAAATAACCGCGTTTCAATAAAGGCATATAAAAATATATACAGTACTGAATTAAAAAACAAATTTTCTAATTTTTTCTCTGCCTGTCTGTCTGCTATTTTGTTTGTTCCGGGTAATCTCTGAATGAAATTAAATCTACGCGGGTGAAACCGCAGGGCACAGCTAGTATCTATATAAATATATTATGTTGCAATATCTTGTTATAGGTATATTTTACAATGATTCGTTTTAGTGAAAGCATAATCTATACAAGTATACAGATTATTGAAGAGTCTGTTTGTAATTCCAAATCAACAGCTGTTCATTAAAAGAATATTATATTCTATAGGTACTTAGATTAAAAAAATATCTGTCTACCTGTACTTCTGTCATTTTGTTTCCGCTAATCTCTGGCTCTCTGAAACGTCTATGCGGGTGAAATCATGCGGCACAGCTAGTGAATAAATAAAAGTCTAGATCCAATCTGTAATGACCCTCTAAATACCCAATATATTCTTATCTCGATCACGAGACTTGAATGACACGTGAGAACCGGTGACCTATCGTCTAGAGCCGACATTTAGACCACTGGACCGGTCAACCTGTCAGTTATAATGACACCCATCCGTGCCACTCACGTACTCACGCACATACAATTGTACTTTTTATTCGAAGCCGTCGTATTATGATGTGATGTGTGAGTGAAAAAGTTTTGCCTACGTTATGTTGACTCCATAGGGCTGTCAATATCTTAAATTTAATAAACTTTTTCCTTTTTAAGAATACGAGGCTCGGGGCTCGATGCCCGGGTCAGGTAAACTGCTATTGAGTGTTTCTATATTATTATATAGTAAGAATTAATAATGCCCGGTCAAATTCAATACGCTCGCCCCCTATTACATCGTAATTGAACATGACTAATTATAACTGGCAAAATGTGAAAATTCTCAGAACGGGTAGGCAGAGATATGATAAGTAACCTCTGCCTACTCCTTTGGTGAACTGGCGTGAGCGTAATATATGTATGTAGAGCTGTGAAATAGACGAAATTTCATAGAGATTACTGTTTTTCCAAAATAAAAGTAGTCTAAGTGTTTTTTTATATTTACTTTCATGTGTAAGTCCCGACAAAATACACTGAGATAATGAGTTAATATTGACAACGTAACATTATTTATTTGTTGATTTATAGGTATCTCTTATTGATAATATTCATGGCTTCAAGCAGAATAATCATTTGTACATATCATTGTCATGATTAATTAAACTAATACTAGCTATACATAACGTATTAGTGACAGCCCTGCATGATTCCAATGCGGAAAGCAAAAAGTACGGCTTCAAATCACCCCGATCGGCAAATAGAATTATCGTTTAAAAATATGCTGTGTATTTACATGCCAAAGTTATAGTACACATTCATTCAGTATCCAGACTATATATACTTTTATTTTTTCTTTTTCTATACTATAAACATTTTTTTTGCACAGAATGCACTCCACTCTTATTGGTAACACAGATTAAACGAACGAACTAAAAAACTCTTAACAAAAATAAAGCACAAGATCAATGTCTACGTTTGATAACCCTTTGCACCGTGGCATACAACATTCAAGCATCCACCGAGCTGGGGCGTATAGACTACATTGCAATGCAAGTACCGGTATCGGATAGAACTAGCCCCTTCAAGGCAAGTTTGCTTCTGTCAGCTACCAGATTATATTCTATATAAAAGTGCATATTAGTATAAGTAAATACGTACATGTGCTCATGCCTGTATTCCCCGAAGGGGTAGGCAGAGGTGTTGTTATCACAACACCCACTTTCCACCGAATTTGATTAAGTACCAACGTGACAGATGGTAAGTCTATCGCCGTCTCAGACACTATACATACGTCTTTGAATTACTTCTCAGAAATATGCAGGTTTCCTCACGATGTTTTCCTTCACCGTAAAGCACGTGGTGTGAAATCACTGTACATAAGTTTTTTTGAAAAACTCATTGGTACAGGCCCAGCTGGGATTCGAACTTGCGTCGCTAGCGAAGCAGGTGACTGCTCAAACCCCGAAGCCACCACATATTAGTATAAGTGGTTTATATAATGTTCTTCCCTTTGCATAACTAATACTTAAATTTAAACAAATTCAAAAGCACAGCTTTATTGAATGGTGATTCTGAAGTTAATTAGTTTTACTATAACAATAAATAAATAAATAATTATCTTAACACGTACAGCACATCACGAAAGTTCCATCATAATCGATAGATGTGTGTGCTTTTTGTTATAATTTGGAATGCCGATAAATTCTATACGTTAAAAGTCTCCAGTCATCTCACAACGGGATAAGGTGATAATTGTAGTGTTTTTATGATTATGAGAGTTTTCCTACACTTTAACCACTGTATGATCACACAACGAAGTAAAGAAACCAAGGTTTTTTTATGACTTTATTCCGACTTTGCCTACTGTGTTGATTGCATGCTATGTGCGGTGCCCACGCGCACGCCACGCGGCGCGCCACGCCGTCTCTACGTGTTCCTACTTGTATCTAATCATTGCTGTCTCATTGCTGCCTCGTTACTATGGGGAAATGTAACATGCGTATATTGAAATACTATACATTGAAGTTACATTTCATATTAAATCATGTTTGTTTGAAGGCGTCGTTCTTCTAAAACTATGTTACGGATATTGAGATGATAGAGTAGAGTCACTAGATGTCAAATAAAGAGAGAAATATGCAATTTACCCGTAAGGAATTGACGGATAAAATATTATTTCAATAGTGACAAACAGTCGAATCGATAGGAGAGAGGCAAAAAAATTAACTTTATGGTATTACAAAGGATTGGTAAGTATAGACCAAGATTCCAATCCAAATATTGATCTACCTAATATTTTTACAGGAAAACCAATCAATTTGGACCCGACCCGGGAATCAAGCCCGGGACCTCGTCATCGGCAGGCAAACTGACTTACTACTAGTCCAATCCAAATCAAGGAGAATCCAAATATCCACATATTGTGGACGAGTAAATAGTCCCATTTTGTAATGTTATGTTTGGCATCATAACCATCGCCTCGTCAGGTATTCCTGTAAGCAAAGCGTCCCATATTATCTGTGCTACCTATGATAGAAGCTTTTAGTATTGTTTCCAAATATTTAGTTGAGACGGCCATGTTGCTTGCGGTTATGCCGTGACACAGAATAAATATAGGCAGTTAGGAATCTACGAACACATAGTTTGAAATGACGCACTCAGATAGACGTGCGCATCTACAAGATAATAAACGGACCAGGTGGCCAACTATGATCGTTTAAGCAGCTGGTATTAAGAACTTCTTAGCTTTGACGTTAGATTTTACGGTACCAAAATGAAACGCCAAAGCTCAGAAGTTCTTAATATGCTCGCCTCTGTCTAAACCGATGGTAGTTCGCCTCCAAGGTCTGTACACAATGTATGAGAATGACATAAATCAGGCACGGGACATATGACATTGTGTCATTCCCATACATTTTGTATCGTTCCTATAAGAAGGCGTGAGGATAATGCTACTTTGTCTGAGCCCATGGGCGTCATTTCGTAGTAACCTATGGTGCGTATGTAATTAACGTATTTTGCAGTTATTTTTGAAATCTACAAAATCTTTAAGAGTGACAAGCCTCACGCTCAATTGAGCTAACGCTCTTATTTAAAAAAATAGGCATTGATTCCTTACTGCTCCTAAAGCATATATTTATACTGTGGCTGGAGTTTGTACGTAAACACTGCGTCAATCAAATTATTTAAGACATTGAAAGCATCCGTCAGCCTTTCACCATTGATTTTGTTCACAGATTTTACTCCAATTGTTTGTTTTTAATAATGCGTATACATCGCTCACTGTTCAAAGACTAATTTGTGCCCGGTTTTACTCGCGTTTACTTAATTAATTACATACATCAGACTTGTGGAGAGATATAACATAATACTTTTAAGTAGCTTTATCGAACCGGGTTGAACGTCAGACTCGAACCGGGGTACTCTAAATTAATTATCCGCCGCAGCTGGCAGCCTCACTCTGAGCTATCGTATCTTGACAGAAGTCGGCGTAATTTACTGTGGTATTGTAATGTGGTTTTTCAGTGCCTGAAAATATGATCAAAACGATGTTTTCCGAAAATGAAACCTAGCTAGATACATTTTTTGCCCCTGTGTAGGGGGGGTACACACAAAATTTCATGAAAATCGTTGGAGCCGTTTCCGAGATTCAGATTCTATAAATTGCTCGTTTAAAGGTTTATTAATGTTTCAAGAACGCCAAAACTATAACAAGATGTTATTAACTACATGCACTCGTGGCCAATATTGCAAATCCCAAAACGAAGGGCCCGAAACTTTTAGCACAATTAACTATTCCAGTGGTAGGGCCATCCCGCGGGATGAGCGCACATCTCGGGACAACACTACTTCCTTAGCATTAATGATTATGTTTTGGACCCAGGCAAGTTCCCCACTTGGGAAATTTCAAAAGTTCTCGCGGTAAAACACTCTCCGTGGACCGGACCAACCGCTTTTGGAACATATTTTGGCAATTGATTTGATACACACATGCATACAATATATATGGTCACGCCTGTATTCCCCGAAGGAGTAGCAGAGGTTGTAATAACAACACCCACTTTTCACCGAATATCAGTAAGTGTCAACGTTACAGATGGTGAGTCTATCGCCGTTTCAGGCACTATAAAATTAAAATCAAAAAATCTTTACTTGATTAGATTTCTTACAAAAAGTACTTACAAAACGTCAGAAGGACACAAAAAATGTCACTGTACAGGATTATATATGTTACGATATGTCATGTACCTTATTTATCACATACGTAAGTAATTATACTTCTTTGAATTGCTTCTCAGATACAAGCTGGAGGCTTGAAACATTGTGAGAGCTCACGATGTTCTCCTTCACCATAGTGCACGTGGTGTGAATATACTGCACATACGTTTTTTGGAAAAACTCATAAATAGATGAGGCTTGCGTTGCAGGTTACTCAAACCACACGACCACCACGGCACATTACTTTGATGACATCGATGTAACTGTGCCATCACTATACAAGTATAATGGTAAAAGCCTTGTTTCCATTCCTCCCGGCAACTAGATACAATAGGTACGAGCGTCCGTGGTTGTTATCGAAGCAAAACAAACGCGGAACGGATAACAGGGTCAATATTTGTTCGAGTTGCTACGATATTTGCTTCGTGTATCAGTTTGACGATTTACTTAGTAACACACCTGGGCTCGCTCGCTGTTTGTGCACTATGTACTCACTATGTACTCACACGCTATGTGGAGTGGCCTTGTCTCATACAAGCTCATCTATGTCTATGCAGATAAATAAATTAATAGCTTGTCACTAAATTTACTTATGAAAGTTAAATTCTCAAAAATATAAAAACAAAAATTCTCCGTCCGTCTGCCTCTCTTTCTGTCTGTTTGTTTATACCGGCTAATCTCTGAAACGAGCTTGAGTTTAAGTTTTTTTTTATTTTCAATAATAAAAAGATTTCCCATGATCCATATGAATAGCTAAATATGAATAGGAAAAGTATTCAACGGTTCAAAACATATTTCTATATTAGAGGAATCAATATAAAATACCCTCAAATTCAGCTGAAAGGCGCGCCAAAATAGGCCGGATATCTCTAAAACTCGACCTGTCATAAGAAGGCGAATTCCTTATACATCTAAAACATGATTGGTCTGGCACAAAGGGCGGCTTACGAGGATCGAGGGCTTAGGGCGCCCACACCGGAAGGGACCCGCCGAGGGAAATTGAAAACACCCTGGCTGATATTAGACATGACTGCTTCATTTGCCATTTATAAATACCTACTTAATACTTACTTACCTCAGTATTTGGATAAGGAAATAACATTGGGGCACAGTATGAAAATAGCCTGTGTAGGAAGGAATCCATGGTGGTGCTTCGAATTTGACCTTTCTGAAAAATACTATTAATTTGGTCATAGTAGTTCTTCCTTGGACGCCCTCTACCGACACTTCCGGTCACATTCGCTCTATAAATTTCTTTCGTTAATCGCCTTTCACTCATACTTTCGATTTAGTTAAATTAAGTTCGATTTGGTTAAGTTATTATTAAATATGTCTTCACAATGATATCATGAAAGTATACATGCAATTCCTTTACGTCTATGCCCCGTTGTGTCTATTGTACACCAAATTCTATGCAAATATACATAATATATATTCTACTCCGCATGCTAAATATACAACCATTATATAACAATAACGATGATTTCATTCATACAAACGACATTGACTGGTACAAAATAGTTATGCTTCGACCTGAAAGAATTTCACGATTTTCCGATATCGTGCACATTTTTGTGCTGCGAGTCATACTGCGATCGTTTAATAGCCTGCTTTTATGACATAATGGGACTAGTATTTACCAGTATAGAGGTGCCGACACAAGTTTTGAGCATTCAGCGAAAGTAGTAGGGATGACTGCATATGTTCGTGTCGCTCAGACAGACGGACGGACCGACAAACCGACGGATAGGGAAGCTCGAGCGTGCCAATGACTTTTCTAAAAAACGTATGTGTAATGATTACACACCACGTGCTTTGCGGTGAAGGAAAACATCCTGAAAAATGTCAAAGACGTATGTATAGTGCCTGAGACGGCGATGGACTCACCATCTGTCACGTTGGCATATATTATTACAACACCTTTGCCTACCCTATCGGAGAATACAGGCGTGAGCATATAATATATACATTTGTTAAAGTGAACATTACAGAATCTACTAAATAAATGGACAAAGTTCAAAGTTTTCATTCTTTCCTCATATATATATTCAAATGTTTTTGATCATAAACATGTTTCCTCCACATCCCTGAAGGCAAAGTGCAATCCAATTTTCATTAAATTTAGGATACCAACGTACTCAAAGCGTTGCCACAAATTGTCTTTATTACTCTTCGGTGTGAACAGTTTCCTTCACCGCCTTCATCACTTCATCACCGTATAGGTTTCGGTGTGTGTGTTATCTGTTTCCTCGGCCGGTGGCGGTGACACCATCACGCAATAAAGTGTCACCAGCTGTGTCCACCGCCGTGTTTGCACAACTGAACGCTGCCAATAGCAATAACCAATTTTAAGCGTTATTCAGGTGAAGTGAAGTGACTACCTATATGTACATACATATTCCGAACAACTTTCGTCCCCGACGTCGTCTGCTTTTTTATGCTACAGAGATTTTTGCGACGCAGTGATAATGTATTTCTATTATATAAAGATTTTAATCAATTTTGTAATTAAAAAAAAAATATAATAGTGTACATGACTGCTATGAGAATTATCTGATAGTGAACTATTTCAATTTACATAATCATGTATATATATAATAAATAATATAATCGTGTATACCACATTTCAGATCAATCGGTTAAACTTGACTGATTTAAAATTCACTTACACAATTAGTTAATGAAAAGCTTGTATAAGAAGGATATTCCACTTTACAATATAAAACAAAAGATATTGGTAATGAATAGTTATATACGGTGAGACTTACCATCTATGTATATCAAAATACCTGCATACCTTCTCTATATTTGTTTAATATACTAAAATAGTCTGATTCTTCTAAACATTTGCATCAAAGATTAACTGTAATTAATTCGAAGGACATAATAAAAAAAATATATAAGCAGGACTTTTTAATATCTCTCTCATATTTCAGCAATTCAATGAAACCTTATTTCTAACAGCTTTTGTCTGTACTTACATAAAAGGTTCGTCGGGACAAAGATTAAGTTCCAAGTACCGACCCTTCAAAGAATTGAAAAACATTTTTTATTTCAATGAAAAGTTTTCATGAATTTTTCACGAGTCTTAGAATTATTTTTTAAATGTCAGCCTAGAGTGGTGTTATTACTGAATAATTAAAACTTTTTCGTTTATCTTTACTAACAAGTACCATTGAATGTGTCTACATATCAGTACAGTACTAATACAAAACACTAGCGGATGTCACGCGGTTTCACCCGCGTAGTTCCCGTTCCCGTGGGAGTACGGGGATAAAACATAGCCTATATTAATCGTTGATAATGTAACATTCTAATGGTGAAAGAATTTTTTAAATCGGTTCAGTACTTTTTGAGCCAATTCGTTACAAACATACTTACAAATCTTTCCTTTTTATAATATTAGTATTGATAACGTGGAGGTTGTTGGATACGAACCCAAGTTATCTAAGTAGTGTTAAGTACCCGGTAAGATAAATATAAGTGGCAATAGTGGGAGCACTTTTCACTTTGAATTGTCGTCTTAATGTTTATGAGTGTTTGTTATGTAACAACGAACATTGTCTATGTGAATGTTATCGCTATCAGTCTGAGTGCCGTCTGGTTACATATCGTTATCATGCGAGTGTCCGCCTTTAATCTAATACTCTACTGAAGTCTACTCATCATATTTATCTAGCAATTAATAATAGGCATTATGCAACTTTGGTCACTTAAGAAATAGAACCTGGTTTGTCAAAAAAACTTTGAAAACAGAAAAAAAATGAAAAAATCGAACCAGTGAACGTAAGGCTCGAACCGGGGTGTTAATTCGTTATCGCTCCGTAAGCTGGCAGCCTCACGTCTGAGCTAACATGATTTGATAGGTGTTGAAATTGGACGTCGTATTGTATGAGTTTTTCAGGGCCTGAAATCATGGTCTAAACGATGTTGCTCTAGCTAGATCAATTTTTTGCCCCTGAAACACACAAAATTTCATGAAAATCGTTGGAGCCGTTTCCGAGATTCAGTTTATACATATATGAATTACTCGTTTAAAGGTATAAGATGATGCAATTTTTTTATATCACATCAAAACCGTATCGATGTCTGATGTATGTTTTCGTAATCAGTACTAACTGTGCCCTGAGGTTTCACCGTGGACTTAATTTCATGGATGGCCCTCGGAGCCCTAATTATTCTTTTAACTTGTAACATTAGTTGTGAAAGCCAGTGAAAGTCCCGTTAAAATAGGTCCAGCCGTTTCGGAGATTAGCCGGAACAAACAGACTGACACACAGTTTTTTTTTATAGATGTATAGATACATATCAAAGAAAAAACGGAACAGCTCAGACGTACATCGCGAAAACGTTCCATTGATTTGAACTCCGATCGAACTACGACTTCAGATCACGTGAATACCACATTGGGAGAGAATTACGATCGAATTACTTTAGTCGTTCAACGATAATTCCACTGGTAACCACTTACCATCAGTGTGAGGCACTGCATCTTTATGTGAATTGGGGAACTGATTAAGGTTACCTCTTACAATACCTTCTATATTGCCTTATATTCAATACCTTGATTTTATTGTATGAGTGATTGAAAGCGTAACCTCTCTTGAATTAACCTTGACGATTTTTTCAGTAATAACATGTCTCAAATCCAATCTTAGATACTTCAGTCACAATAACTTCCATATCAATTTTGTGTGAATAAACTTAAATGTAACGTTAAATAGTTGTAATTGGGTCACAGCTGGCGTGATAAGCGTTTACATACTTACGTAACCGCGGACAGACGCCCGTTGTTATCAATATTGACTGTGCACATGTGGTTGTGTGCACATGTGTCCGCGGTACCCATACATAAGTAGTTATAATGTTAATACATTTATTTTTGCCGATAGACTTTGAGGCGCGGCGATAGCCCGTCTCGTCTACTGCGCAGATTATACGCTGAAACTGTAACAGGCTTTTTGGTTTGCCAATAGATGTACTAACATCTAAAAGATCGTGGCCGTAGGGCTTCAGCAGTCGTCTGCCTGCGGTCTATCAGTACCTATGAGTTTATCAAAAAAACTTAAGTGCACCCAATTTCACACTACGTGCTTTACAGTGACCGACAACATCGTGAAGAAACCTGCGTATGTCTGAGAAGTAATTTAAACGCGTATGTATAGTGCCTGAGACGGCGATGGATTCACCATCTGTCACGTTGGCAATTAATCATCCTCGGTGAAATAGGGGTGTTGTTATTACAACACCTTTCCGTAACCTTTCGGGGACCCTTGGATCTAGTTAGAGAGCTGCTTGGTGAAAACACTTCTATATGAAGATTGTTGTAGTAGTAAGGTCAAAGTAACTACTGTGCCTTCAAGGTCAGCGCTTACAGGTCGTGACGGCACCTACCTTGGCGTGATCACGGCGCCCGCGCATGATCGACGACGTGCAGTGGGCACTAATTACAGCTTCCAAACATTAGTATTGAACCAATGTTTGACTAACGCGAGTGTGACATCACCCACACATGGATGTTTGACTATCATGTAATTCTGTAGGTCACACTATTTATGGAACACTATTAAAACACACGATGTATTCGAAGGACGTATAGATATATTATTGAACATATTTTTGCGTTCAAATACATATTAAACAGCTTTTCACTAAGTGTGTTTAAATGCTAGCTGTTGAGTCCGACATGTCTGTGCAGGATTTGTTATATCTTTATATTTTGGACAATTCACACAATATATATATACATACATACACTCACGCTCACTTCCGCGAAGAGATAGACGGAGGTGTTGTAACAACACCCACATTTAACCGAAGATGAAACTGTGTCCATGGGCTTATATATATATTTTTTATTTTATATTGTACTAGGTACTCAAAGATGTAATATATTTTTTAAAAGAGTTATTACTGACTTTCTTGCCAGGCTCTTCTCATTAAAAGCAACCTTCCGAATCTGGCGGTAGCATGTATAATCCTGTGTAATCGTGTCTTTCTGACGATTTGAAAGTACTTTGTAAAAAGTCTAATCGAATAAAGATATTTTGAATTTTGATGATTAAATGCCTCCGTGACAGATGGTAAGTCTTCGGGGACCCTCCGGAATGGTGTGGAGCATATTTATAGTTTAAATAAAATCCAGTGAGTAACTTTTGCGTGAAACAGTAACAGACCATCCATACATTAGTTTATATTAGTAGAATGAAAGCCACGATCGCCCAACACCAATCTCCAAGACTCCGACCAGCTGATAAAAAACAACCAAAACGAGATCTCACGTGTGTATCCTAAAAAACAAGGGTTAAGTTCTGCCCACGCCGACCGGTTTAATGATGGGTGTTGAGTGTAGGGCTGTCACCTACTACACATTTAATCAAATTTAGTAAAAGCTCGACCCACCAAATTACCATCGAATATTGGAGTGCGCCATCATTTAAAAAAAGCAGAATGGTCCTCTCAATCATACTCAATGCACTCTTTAAAGTGAGAGAAACCATTCTGTGTATTTTTAATTCGTCATGTCATACACATACAGCGTTTCCTCGCGACTGCGTCCGCATCATATTATTTTTTTAATGCCTTGGTCCGTCTTTGGAATCAAATATATATTCCTTATTCCTCATACAAATTGGTTGACAGACACTCATTCGTACTAATTTCATATAATACTAGCTGTGCCCCGCGGCTTCACCCGCGTAGACTTAATTTAACGGGTAGCCCGCGAAACCATAAGGGCTTTTTTTAAAATAAAAGTAGCCTAAATTACTCTTTGTAAAATTAGCTATCTGCCAGTGAAAGTCCCTTTAAAATCGGTCCAGCAAATTCGATATCAGTATCTTGTATATTTTCATATACATTTAATGAAAAGCTGTTATTTTGGAATCACAAACAAACACTTCAATTTTATTTATCTGTATAGAATATACATTGTTTAGTTAATAGGTGGCAGCCCTAGCAGCGCGGCCCTGAAGAACTGGCTCTGCTACTAGTTTGGTTTCTTTATTTGTGCCCGTAGGTTTGTTGGTTCAAGCCCTTTGGACCCACGATCTAACTTCACGTCCCTTCTACCTACTTACACGGAGGAATATATATACTACCTATATACTACTAGTTGTATATATACACAGATAAATAAAATTAAAGTGTCTGTTTGTAATTCCAAAATAACAGCTTTTCACTAAATGCATATGAAAGTATACACGATACCGAAATTGAAAAACCAATTTTTAAAACGTTTCTCTGTATGTCTGTTTGTCCCGGCTAATCTTCAAAATGGCTGGACCGATTTTAACGGGACTTTCACTGGCAGATAGCTAATTTGACTAGGAGTAACTTAGCCTCCTTGTAACACCAGCTGACATCCGACAGTGAAAGTCGCCCTTTCGGAAATTGGCCGGAACAAACAACCAGACAATATACACTTTCATATGCATTTGGTGACAACATATTTATATGGAATTACATCAATTTTACCTTTATATATGTATAGATCATTTATTTAATTAATTAGACATGAGAATTACAAAGGTACGTAAGTGCTACAATAATACATTGTTTGAATATTTCCATACCTAATAATTGTTTTCAAAATGTATGTCCTGGGATTCAACTTGACAAAGGTTTTCTAGGATTTATAAAACTGAAAAAGAATAAAATAATCTTCACTTTAATTTCATCAATTGATGAACTTGTCCAATATGGTCGAATGGACAAATGAAATTAACAACAAAGAAATTACTGGGTACCATGTGACCTCAAACTTATTCTGAATCATGACTCATTGCATACGAAACAATACAATTATTATAATCATTTCCCCCATCAATTGGTACGATGCCTTCTTAAGAGGTTTGTATAGATCGATAGTTTACAAATTCAAATTCATAATATCTTTATTTGATTAGACTTTTAACAGGGAACTTTCTTATCGACTGCACAGGTTATACATGCTACCGCCGGGTTTGGAAGGTTGTTTTTATTGAGAAGAAACCTGGCAGGAAACTCAATAATTATGTTTTTAACAAAAATACCCAAAGCCCCTAACACAGTACCAAAAAATTAAAAGTAAGTATTACGTATAATTGTGTAGCTTAAGGTGACCAGCCCCCACAAGCAGCACTTGTTCACAAGTATGACGCTTGCAATACCATGAGGCTGATCCCGCATGAATATAGGCTTAAGAATAAGTGTAGTATTTTTTACCAGTCATATGTGTTACTGATCCACGTCGAAAGGAATTGCTGTGAAGCATAAGAGCTGACATCATCATCGTTAACAGGTTTCAGGGCTACAATTTCAACAATAACAACAAATAAAATATAAATTAAAATATAAAATGAAACAGCAGGGATATTTACAAGGTCGTCAATGAGTGATACTCCTGATATTGCAAGCGACCACAGCCTGCGGTAACCACTTACCATCAGGTGGACCTGCTTGTTTGACACATTAGTGGAAAAAAAACAGCATTATACTTTAATTCTATAATTGGTTTTTAAACTGATCGCAATAAAAAAGGCATAGCGACTCTGGACACCAATTAAACAAGTAATTAATCTTATTCAAATGGGTCTTATCTTCGTGGATAAAAAATATTAAATATTCTCATTAAAAAATATAATTTCGAACACGCCCAGATAGTTTTACGGCTGTTTTATAGCCTAGTGAGACTATTACCATAAAACCGACGCACACGCAATGTTTTTGCTCGTATGGTTATAAACGAGTTAACTATTTAAGCCAAAGTAAATTTGATAAATCATATTACTTCTCTAAGGTGGGCAGTCTACGGCGAATAAATTACTAACCAACGAGGTTTTTATTTGACTATCATTGCTATAACTGCTCGGATATTATTATGTGGCTGTTTCGTAACCCATCATAGTGACTAGCTTTGTAGTTCAGCGGTTAAAGCGGCGTTTGCAAATCACGGCTTCAATCTTCTTTGGGACCTATAATGTTGTCAATTGTCAAATACTTTTTGGTGAGCAACCTTCCAAAAAAAGACGGTAGCACTAACATATTTTGAACTTGTGAGAGCAAATTTCTTAATTTTAATTTGCTAACATCTTTAGTTATTGGAGAAAATAATCAGTGTATACTTTACAAGATATATTATGTGAGGAGTTTCATAGAGACAAGGGAACAATTAAGACACTGTCAAATTGCAATAATTTGATAACAAAGTTAAAGCTTAGAAAATTATGTTTTAATTTCCATTTCAAAAGCAAGTCCTCTATAGCGGAAATATAAAACAGACAATATTAAACTGACATTTAAGTTCTGAAGCACTGCCAATAAATACAGTATAATAACGACTACTTCAGTATATAATACAGGAGATATTCAATGATTTGTTACGCACCTTCGGTAATATAAACCGCAACATAATTATAAGAACATTCCGTTCGTAATGATGCTGAGACTCATAATTTGAATACATTATACTCGTATTATAATAATAACACTTTGAATAAAAAACGTTTGTATAATCACATAAGTGAGCATTGTTTTATGGGATATTCAGAAGAGAGATAGACAAGCTGAATTGTAAATGGTCCATAATGAAAAACAATGGTCCAAACAATTTAATGGACAAAATCATCAAAAAAAATGAATGATTGTTTGCAGTGCCCCAAGTGGTTTTGACTCGTTGAAACGTCGATGCCTGACCAGTGATTTTAGCGTGGTTCAAAATGTGTTGATATTTTTCGGTAGCGAGTAATGATTGAATGCCAAAGATGGCGAATGAACTCATTTTGACCCAAGGTCTTAAGACCTATACTGATCTCCACTAAGTTTTTGAGCAGTAAACAATAGTTCGAATTGTGTCTGCCCTCCTCTTACCCATGCCGTCCCTTAAGGGTCTCTAAGATATCCTTAAGGGATGACGTGAGAGTATCTCCACCAGTATATTTGAGTCACATATAATAGGGGGAGCCATTAACAGCCATCCGGGCACTAATTCTGACTCGGAACTGCTCCTAGTACAGCTAGTAGCGTTTGCGACCACTAGACCATCCAGGCATTCGTATTTAACTTTTGAACGAGTTGAGGCTCCAAGTAGGTTTTATTATATCAAAATTGGTTAGCAACACCTATTACGTAATTGCTAATGTTAAATTAATGTTTAATGCAAAAAATAGTGGATACCAATACACTTGTTGAGAAGTGAGTATTCTCTCTTTATGTACCTATTTTTCAAGTTTCAATTGTGAAAACTGGCTCTGACAGCTGTTTAGAGCTGGACAGACACATATTATTATCACTAGTCAGAGGAGGATGGGTGTAGTCCTTTCCTTTTTATGGAGAAATGTGACTAGACCAAAGTGGCTGCAATGAGACGTGAAAGCTATTCCAGTGGATTAAGGTTGGTATTAGCGTATGGAGGTTTTGGACAAAGGACGTACAAATCCTCCAGTTGACGGCAAGAAACTTGTATAACCGGTCGTGTTTGGAGGCTTGCCTCTCCATTCAGGGTCATCAACTACGAGATAAAATGTATTTTCATGACTGCGCCTCAATTGGCACGCTTTACTAAAATTTTGGCACTTCCTTGTATGTTTGCCTACGGTACAACTGGTCCTATTACAATATCAAACGTGTGTCATATAATTTATACAATAATTAGAAGATGAAAATAATCGTTTGCATTTAATGAATAAATTCATATAAATATTTAATTGGTCGTGTTCATTAAAATCGTCGCGAATATAATAAAGTAGAGATTTTTATTTATCAAACTTGTTTGCGATAGTAATATATGTAGTTGAAGATAAACGTTTATCAACGTTTGCTAGATTATGAATACATTAGTTTAATTACTAACAAAGTAGTATTATTCATATAGACTTATCTGAGTGCCAAGCGCTGATTTGTATGGGATCTGTTGCGATCCCATACTATATATGGCATTTATGTCAACGCGCTGGTACAACTCAGATCAATCATAATTGCACTGAATCTTAAGTGAAAATTGGGTGTGTTTAAATCCATTACAATGTACTTGTACCTATTCCAACATCAATTATTTTTTGTATTGATGTGAAATGTACAAGATGCCCGGCTGATTTGTTTGCCTTGAATCACAGAAGGCTAGTTTCTGAACCAGTGGTATTTTTTCGGCGTTCATAACTAAAACGTATTAATAAATTAAAAAAAAATCTCCGAAAATCGTTGTGACAAACCCTGAAGAAAAACGTTGACATGAATACTAAACATTGAATATATTAAGCATAATTCGTTCTTTAATAATCAATATTTACTCACGTGGACACGTGAGATATGTTTACATTTTCGAGACATGTAGGCTGATATTGAGGAAGCACGTTTGTACACCATTGATAGTAGGTAGTTCGTGTGATAAATTACTCGTTAACTACAAATTGTTGATTCGATACCCAAATAATCTGATACAGAAACCGACCTAGCCTGCCTAGTTACCAATGCGCACGAAGCGATTGGTATTACGCTGTGCTTCGCTAAATCAAAAATATCTTTTATTTGATTAGACTTCTTGCAAAGTACTTTCAAATCGTCACAACAAAATTACACTGTACTGGATTTCACCAGCGGGTTCAGAAGGTTGCTTTGACTGACAAGAATTCAAATTCATCTTTACATAACATAGGCAAGTAAGTATCTCACTTTCTTTTTTGATAGTTGTCAGATCTGCAGCCATTGCCGATGATATTTAATTGACCACTAGGAACGGCAACTTGCTCCAATAGGCACATTATCAAACTGCGTAGCTATCCAACTATTACCAATGACCTCTGTCTCGGTACCCCAATCAGAGGTGAGTCCATCATGAAGACTTTTGATTAATTTAAAAAAAGAGTAGTGGCAACCCTATGCGGCTGTTTAGCTACTGACTTACGCTTCTTCTCTGTATATGGCAGCTCAGTGTGGACTTGTATTGGGTATGTATTTAACGTGTACATACAAACACCTACACTTACATACTATGTATATGAACAGTACATAGCACAACATATTGAATGTTGCCCCGTCGGTTTAGTTGTTACAAACGCTACTGCGGAACATTAGGTTCTTAGTTCGATCCCAGTTGAAAAGCAATAGGCTCGCCTCTTTAACATTTCGATGTATCTCGGTAAACGTTGTGTATTGCCATATATTTTTTTGGGGTGGATTACCCGTAATGGAATATCCAGCCGTTTCTGTGGAGTTTGGTAACAAACACCGCGACATTACAATTTTATATATCAGAATATTATTTCTAAAAACAGAGGTCCAATATTGATTATTTTACCAAAAGTAACTTTGTACATTCAGGCGAGCCTTCTAGTATACTGAACTGCCTCCACCCCGGAGGCGAGCAAACCAGGTCAAGGTGCATAGTGTTCCGGGCTGCGTCCCCGGGAGAAGCTCTATACTTCAAGGTCTACGCGTCGACCTACTGTGGCCTTGATATGGAATTATAGTCTCTATTTCAATTTCAATTATGTACAACACAAATAACTGTCGAATTAGGGAAGTAAAAGCAATCCTTACTAATATTTTAAATACGATAGCAACTCTGACAGTCAGGCTTTCACGCCATTACTACAGACCGATGTACATTACATTTGGTACTCGAGGTAGCGTAAAGAATACAAACAAATCATATATAAAAAGGAAAGATTATGTAAGTATGTTTATATTGAATAGGTTCCGAAGCTACTGGGTGGATTAGAAAAAATCTTTCAGCAATGGATAGCTACAATATCAGCGAGTAACACAGAGTATATTTCATGACTGCACTCCCACGGGAACGAGAACTACGCGAGTGAAACCCAATGAAATATAATTTAAGTATAAACTTTATGCTGGATTCAGCCCAACACTAACAAGACTCACTCATAAGACTTTGCTTTGTTACGATCAAAAATTAACAGCTTTGAAAAAACCTGTATGTAAGTGGTTATATATTTTATTGCTGCCCGAGCCGAATCGTCAATAGTGGCCGATCGTGGTTTATATATAAAATAATAACTATAACAGTATAAGAACGAGATGTTATTCCGAAACAAGAAGCCGGACCGGTTACATTATACTACGAAGCGGTCCGATTTGATGCCGTATCTCATGTTATCACGATACATAACTGTTTGGTCAGGCGCCACAAGTCGCACTTAGGAAGACATGTATGTACCAAAACAGAATTCGCCCTATCACAAAACCTGGCTTAAATCCGTATTACAGAAGATAGGGTTACTTTTAAACCAAGGATTAGGTTATGTATTGTTAAAACCCAAAGACAGTTAACAACCCAAATGTTATCAAGATTATGGTGATCACATCTTTACATGACTGTGGCCCTATCGTTCTGGCCTCAACGAAAACGAAAAATATTGAATTAAGTCCACAATGGGACTTACTTTTCGAGTCACAGCGTAAAGCATCCATAAAATTCGTCCTGACTGACTGACTTGGGACCGGGACCGCGGTCCCCAATGCCACCTTGAAATTAATAATGATTATTGAGGGGGCAAATGGAACTCTTACAGGATTTATTCTTTGTGAGGTGTAGAAGAAAGGATTTTCCGAAATTCCACCCTTAAGGTTCAATGAGGGTTGTATTTTTATGTGAAATCTAACTAGATACTACTTTATACTAATCATCAGCATAGAATGCCATCCCCAACAATGTACTTAAGGGATTAAGCCAAGGATAATTATATGCATTGGTCTATAAATGAAAAGCAATAATTGTCGGATCACGGCACACAATACAGTGGGAACATGCGACTCGCTTCCCATAGAACACAGCATGAAACACATTAGACGCATTCACTAAGCCCCATTCAAGTATCCATACATAATTACCATCGCCACATCCATTCCACACAACAATAGCGCGAAGGAGCATGTTTCAAGTTTTATCGCTACTCCAGCAACAAAGGAGCTACGAGTTACTTCACCCTTTGATTTCAATTTAATCAAAAGATGAAGGAAGGAAATGACTGGCAGCACAAAGGGCCGACCAAGGATTGCGATTTAGCCCAAGAACTTGCTACATAACCATAATATATATACACAAAACAGTAGGCAAGTGATCTGGGTGCGTTTATTGTCTGTGTGCGCTTCCTGCTTGCGGTCGGTTCAGTTATAAGCTTTATCTGATCCAAATGTTACTGTGACATCGTCTGTTGTCCGTCTTCGGTAACTTTAATAAAAAGTTATAAATATCTCCAAAGCTCAGTAGTACTAAGTGAGAGGAAGTACTGAGTCAGTACTAAAGTGAGAGATATTAGCGTCGATCTATAAGGGTTTGGGAAAAAAATTGTTTTAAAAGTGACGTACGTTTACACTGATTCCACCCTTCATAAGTGTTGGAGTGACACTGACTCTCTTGATCTTGGGAACATCAGAAAGACTATAGGTATGCTTGTTATATACAGCTATCAGTTTGAAATTAATCTTACTATTTACATTTGCCCTAAAAAATATCCTTTGCATAAGTTTAGTATTCAATTCAGTATTATCAAATGAAGTCAGATGCTAAGCCTAATCATTTTGATATATTTTTAAGTTCACCATACCATGAGTCATCATTTATGAGCCATATCATAAACGAATCATTGACCTCCCTATTCCTGTGACTCGGCTTATCTTCTTCTAACTTCACCAACTTAGGATCTTATCGACCACGCCTCGCCCATCAAAACTATAACTTAATATCTTCATTCCATTTTATCGCTTATTACAAGGCATTAGACACCCTTTTCTCATTAACAAACTGTGTAATAGGGTATTACTGGTAATTATGTCATGAGCCCATCATGTTTAAATTGCACGTTATGTACCATATTCGCTGTCAAGATGCGATGCTGTAGGTTTTTATGTGTTCATTACAGTAGTTGGGTGATTAGATAATGTAAGGGCGTAGTCAGGACTTGTTACAGTATTGACTTGGTCTGAGAGCTCTTGGGACCAACTATAATCGTTAAGAAATCTTAGCTTTGACGTTTAATTTTACGGTACAAAAATGAAACGTCAAAGCTCAGAAGTTCTTAATACGCTCTGATTAAAGGGATGATGCAAGAGCCCTCTTGTTCTTGTTCGTATTATAGACATCGTTGATTCTTAAGTTACCTACTATAAAAAAAAAAGTATACAAAATATTTTTCCAAATTATTGTTTATCAAATATATATTATAATATTGTTTGTCTTTCAGTTATCTCAAATCGCTTACTACGGAACACTAGGTCCTGGGGTCGATCTTCGGGTTGGGCAATAATTTTATTGGGTTCTTCCATCTGTAATGGCCTGGAATGATTCCCGGTTGCAATAGAGTCGGCCCTAGTACGTGGGTCCTATCCGTAACTGGTGAAATGTGGGTGTACACCTCTGCCTACCTTTCCTGGGATAACAGGCGTGGGTATAGTGTGTATGTATATATTGGTGGTACGGTAAAAGGCCATTATCACATCCATCAGAGCGGTCATATCGGTGATGAGGAGAAGAGCTAAGTGTGAAACTCAATCAACTGTCTTGGTATAAAGTTTCCTAGAGGTCCGCTGACGGCCCAACCCCTAATGTTGGTTCACCCCAGCTCACTAAACTAAGTATACTCTATACACATAGTTGTAGACATACAGTCGATATGATCGAGGTAATTACTGCTAATAGCTGCGTAATAGTTAGGGTCGGATGTTAGTCGTGCAAGTTGCTCGTCTAAGTTGAAAGTTGGCGCAAGTTAAACTAGTTAAGTTGGGAACGGCCCTGGGCGCCTATCTTCGGAATTCCTTCATTGTTTTTTGTTGAAGGGTTGCTTCGGACATTGTTCGGGAAAGTGAATAACTATTGATCGGTTATACAGTTCTACGTGTACGCTTTCGCGATTACGAATTAGTCGTGGTATGGACATGATAGGAGGAGGGATGAGTATAATGTTGGAAAAAAGATTTGTTTCTTCATAAATCTAAGAAATGATGCATGGGTTGTGTGAAAGATGATATGGCTAGAATGGGAGTGAATACAGATATGACGGCTGATAGAGAGAAATGAAACAGTATGATAATGAACTCTAGGTAAGTAATATTTAAAACACGCCAGATTATTGCTTGGATAGATAGGTAATATGATCATGAATTCCCTCGGGAGGAACTTCTCCCAATGTACTGGGGGGCCTACCGCCATGGGTTTAAGCAGACCGTATTGAGAACTTCTGAGCTTTGATGTTCCATTTTTATACCTTGTAAATTCAAACTTCGAAGCTAAGAAGTTCTTAATACGTGCTGCTTAAACGATGATTGTTGGCTCCCTGCTACGCAATATCTAATTAAGTCCATTTTAATGATGTTGAGGGCAAACGTGTTGTATAATGACAGTGAATTTGGTACTCGAAGATGTCACAACGTATTTATATCTCGATATGTTGCCATTACAAGATTCTCAAATGTATCCTTTACTGTTTTTATCAGCAATGTTTAGTTCAGGAAATAGGTATTATTTGCACCAATTCATTTTATCAGCTTATTTTTGTAGAACAATAAGATAATAGCAATACAGGAGTTTCAGTTTTGATGTGTTTTGTGACTCGGCACATTAGTATTGTTACAATATACTTGAGCCGTATTAGTGTAGTTCACGAGATTACTAACGATGTAATTCAAATAAGTATTATGTCTTGAAGACTTGAAAATCTACTAGTTGTCGCGTATAAATTAACAAATTACCATAGCATTGGGAACGCTATTGGCTGTTATCCTGTTAACAATGGTCACAGGCCATCTATTGTCTTGAGGACCAATCCTCAAAGCAACACAAGTATCAGCTAGCATTCGGGTTCGTTATTAGTTCCACCGCTGTAGAGCTCCACAAAGGGCCAAGGGCTGAGGGTCTGACCCCACTCCATCGCGAGGACTCCCTGGACCGTGAATTGAGAACGTAAATACGTTGTTTGGCTGTAATCATTCCCTTTTTATGGTTAGTTACACATTGTATTAGGATCGCGTTCCGAACGCTTGTTACAGCCGCGTCTGTGAGGGCTGCCACTCTCACCTGCAAACTATGGTGGTCATCCTTGACTTCTCGTTACCAAATATGTTCTAATGATATTTTGAAAGATATTTATTACTAAAATTTAAAAATTAGCAAGGATATTGGTCGATAGAAAACTGCGGAAGCAATATATCCACAAAAAATTCCGTACAAATGGTACACCTTAAATTTTTTTCAAGCTTAGCGATGGTATTATATTTCATCATTAGTGATGTTTTCAGGGTTACTAGACTAACAGACATACCTAGGTGTCTGCTTATATTTTGTATTATTGTGTGGATAAATTTTGAAGGTTCAATCTCGACCCTAAAATCTAGTATTTTATACATTGTCCATAAGTCCAACTAAGATGGTATGAAGCAGCGCGTATTTGATACTTATAAGCTATGACGTTTAATTTTGTGTCATGAAATGAAACTTAATATCTAATTCATAATAAACGCTGCTTAAAACGATCATAGTATGTCGCCAGTTCCGTGATTGGCCTGTATTTTTACACGACTCATTCTGATCCGAATGAGATCTCTGTTCAAACCATTGGTACATACATACATACCATTGGTTATATCATAATAGAAGACAAAAGAGCTCCATGAAACACCACACTACCTTATTTACTCCAGGAACTCAACACGACTATATGTTAACATCATTTGCATGAGATCTTCTGTAAGATGGAGGTGCAGTCCCCGATTTTAAAGAGTTTATTAGAGACAGGAATCTGGCACCTTGATTACATGTTCGGTGTAATGTGGATATAACCTTTTTCCACTTCGGAAGCTCTTCATAGGGATAAGAACCCAAGGGTTACTTTACAATACGTATTTTGATAAATGCACGTAATCAGATTACGTATATTTGTACGAGGCATGACACAACAAACAAGTAATAAGCCCAAAGCTGGCAATGTGAACATTTGTTGTTGATACAAGTGAAAACATAATAAGGTTATTAAAAAGGGTTCACAATAGGATTGTTTGTATCAACATAGAAATAGGATGGAAATTTAATATCCGTAGAACAGGCTCTCCATAAACAAGATGTCGTAAAGAATCGAATTAATTGGCCCATCACACAAAAAGGGTGAAGCAAACAATGGTTCCATTTGGGGGTTGAAACAAAAACATAATTCTTTCAAACTGGAACCGAGATACAACCTTGTCGTTCTAAATACCCAAGAACAAAGCGTGTAATCTCCCGAAGGACTCGCTGGACCACTGTCGCCTTCTCTATCACACTTGTTGGGGGGAAGAAGGATGGCGTGCACCGGTTAGGGTCAGTTGGACATGTACATAAATGGTGATGTTTTGTGTGGTTCTTTTGTATGTTTTGGGACAACATAATATAATGTTATTGTTTGAGCTTTGAAATACAAGCGCGTACGTCCAAACGGGGATTATAGAAAGATGAGACGTGAGTAGACATCGGACACTCGGCATACATCAAATGACACCTCGCAAAGAGCGATTTAATAAGTCTCTCACTTTAAGGTCCGTGGAATATCTAAATATCGGGACGAAATGAATGCCGTACCATAAGATCTTAGTGCCTTGATATTATCGTCTGTGTGACAGTGACAGGCATATGCATGTCATATACATCTTTTTCATACGATGAGCAGAACTTTCATATAAATAAAAGCACAGAAGAGTCAGTGACTGACGACGGTATCTTTACGCCTTACTTGAAATTTGGTAGGCCCCTGCATCTAGAGAGGAGTTAGCCCTTCAGGGCTGACAGCAGGCGAGTGCAGCATGGAAATTTGGGAAGACCTCTTCACGCAATCCTCAGCGCATGAGCTAGACCTGGGAGCCAACTTTGTCGTTTAAGCAGCGCGTATTAAGCTTCTCGTTTCATGTTTGTACCTTATAATTTAAAGTCAAAGCAAGAAGTTCTTAATAAGCCCTGCTTAAGCCGATGATGGTAGGCACCTGGTAGATACAAGTACGGCCATATTATGGAGGTGAGTGTCTAGCTGTGTAGCGGCCATAAAGAAGAGCATTAACACATGTAGGCTTCAATAACTCTCAGGCCGTACATGGGGTATAAATAAGGTGAATAAAGGCTGCATTTATTTATCGGAGCCTCCGTAACGAGCACTAGACCTTGTTTACGAGTGCCCCCTCCCGATGAGATACTGTTATATCCTCAAACCATTCGCTCAAGTGGGACACACAATTTGTGTATCCACTGACGTTCCTAGCGAACTATTACTTACTGATGACATAGAGTGCTTAAACTGTCACAATACATCTCGAACTACTATGGTAATAAGAGCTCGCGGTCTACTAAAGTTTTATACATACATACAATACATACGTATGTACATACAGATAGTAGGTTGGGTAGGGTCATCAGTTGTGTTTATGTCTCATGCAAGGGCGAGCCTATTGCCATTAACCATGCACTGATCCAGACTCCGGGCCGTTACTGGGAATTTGCTTACTACTAATATACAAACTATTATAATAAACTTTGACATCCACTGAGTACAGCTGACAGCAGCCCTGCCCGCGAAACTGATGGTTGCGGTTTCAATGCCCCGGAGACCGGAGACATCTACGTATAAAATTACTTACATCTTTATAATAGCGTTCCTTTGCTTAGAACTAGGTAAATAAAAGAATTTGTTCCAACCCTTTTAGATGCATACATATACATATACATATGCTCACGCCTGTATTCCCCGAAGGGGTAGGCAGAGGTGTTGTAATAACAACACCTAGTTTTCACCGAAGATGATTAAGTGCCAGCGTGACAGATGGTGAGTCCATCGCCGTCTCAGACACTTTACATACGTCATTGAATTACTTCTCAGAAATATGCAGGTTTTTTTCGCGATGTTTTCCTTCACCGTAAAGCACGTGGTGTGAATCACTGTACATAAGTTTTTTAGAAAAACTCATCGGTACAGGCCCCGCTGGGATTCGAGCTTGCGTCGCTTGCGTAGCAGGCGACTGTTCAAACCTCAAGGCCACCACGGCTCTTCCCCTTTAGATGCTTGGATATATTAATAAGGTAGGGACAGACAGACACTCCCATTAGTTACTATTAATGACATGTATCCCAGTGTGTTATAATGAAGCCTACATTGTGTATTATAACCGGATGGAGTGCGGACGGCAGGAAACTGACAACAACAAAAAAATATACATACACATCTTGTAATATATTGTTAAGGCGCATAACGCCTGTGTTTAAGAAAGGCCAGCGAACCTACTGCAGAGTTATTTACACGCAACGTCACCAGTTATGAGTGCTCAGCGAAAATAGTGGGAATACTGGGCATGTTTTATTCGCCTCGCGCCATACATATAGACAGAGACACCCGGTATAGACGTAAATATTGATGAGATGTACAAAACAGTTGAGTTTGCCGGTTCTATTCAGAAGGCTAGTTTCCGAACCGGTGGTCAGTTCTTCGACGATCATAAGTACCTTGCCAGGGCTTAAACCGAATAAATCATTTTCATACAGCCTACACTCATGTTCTGCCTATTCAAGGCACGCGCTCATAGCTTGTGACGGCACCTCTAGTACATCTCTTTTTGCCATATGAAATGAAAAAAGTGATGGACATCATTTAGTCGGGTTTATTCAAGTCTGAGACTGGTCTGGACTCCGCCTCGCTGTGATGATGTCATCGCCACAAACACCTGGTAAGGAGAAGTTATCAGGTATTCAGGAATCAGTTATCGAACTTAAAAAGAGTTTGTTTGGAAAAACGCGCGTATCTCAGGAATTACTGATCCGATTTGAAAAATTATTTCAGTGTAAGATAGACCATTTATCACGATCCGTAAACGAAGTAGCGAACTAAAATAAGCGTTAGTCCAACGTAACTATTCCAAGCGGACAAAATCGACTGAAGAGTTTGGTTGTACGCATTTTTTCAGGAACTACTACTGCAGGTTTGAATTAAAAAAATATATTTTCGTGCTGAATAGTTCATTCATCGAGGAATGCTTATAAAACCACACTGCGACCAATGGAAGCGAAGCAAAGGAAAATGTTGCAAAACGGGAATCACTAAGTAGCATAGTTTAATATAGTCGCTCCCACGCGGGTAAAACCGCGACGCACAGCTAGCTGATAGTGTTATTACAGATTTCAAGATGGTAACGATGGATTCCCCTTAACCCGCGCCCAGTAGCCAGTAGCGAACCGGTTAGGTGTCTTTACTTTTCTTCCAGTTTTTGTGAGCTCCTCTCGATAGAGGCGAGTGAAGCTCTGTCGAATTAATAGCCGTGGCTTTATCGTTTATCTTACTGCTAAAGGCTTGGGTTATACACGCTATGTCATTAAATATTAAACGGTTGAAACGCGTATCTGAAATTGAAAAGTGTCGAGCTATCCCGTTATATTATCGTAACCATTCTAAGGTCACTTACAAAATGGTTTAAATCTTTTTTGAAGTAAGTGTCCATTCTTAGTCAAAAGAGGTATACTGAAATATTTGTTATACGGAATGAAAATCAATGTATTCAATACCAAGCTATAATGTCTTCTTAGTTAACCCTTCATATCTGCAAGAGCCGCGGTGGCCTTGGGGTTTGAGTAGTAACATGCTACGCAAGCGACCTACGTTCGAATCCCAGTGGCCTGCAGTAATGAGTTTTTTTAAAAACTTACTGCAGTGATTTCGCGCCACGAGCTTTAAATTAAAGACAACCATCGTAAGGTAACCTGCATATGTCTGAGAAATAATTCAAAGACGTATGTATGAGACGGCGATGGACTCACCATCTGTCACTGTCTTCGGTAAGAATTGGGCGTTGTTGTTACAGCACCTGTGAAATGGGGATATGGCGTGAGCACACTTCATCCCATTATGTAATCTGCATCTATAATATTCAAGCCAGGTAAATATTTATGTTCCCGATGTAAGGTTCTACTCAATAAACTAAACTAAATTCTGTATATAGTGTGTGGGCGCCTTAACCGCTCAGCCACGAGCTTACAACATTTGGAGCCTCCATCAATTTTAATTCGAAAGCTTGTTTTAGGGTTCCTTGCTAAGTGACTTAAATTTATTTCAGCTTTTGGAAACATCCTAGGAACTATTTTCCATAGACAATAGTAACGCGTGTGTTACTAAATAGGAGCGTTTTGCAATCGCTAATAACAGTCATTAGTTTGTAGGAGATGATGCTATTAGTAATGAATATATTACTAGTCGTAAAATCAAAACATTGTTTCGGTTGGCCATGACTGAATTAATAATCAACACCCGACTACGGCGAAGCAAAAAGCAGGGTTATTATTTTGGCCGGTATGTATGTATGTAAGTGAATCTGTTCCTCCAGAACTCCAAAACTACTCATCTTATTTCTTTGTGGCTTGGTTACTTACGACCATTTGACCATTTACACTGTGCATAGGTTACATAGGAGTTTAGTTGGGTAGAGAAATCCCAACATACCTTTTTTGTATTTAAAATAGTTTTGAACATAGATTATCAATATATCTGATAGGATGGATGGCAGAACGGAAAACTAAATAACTACGATATTCAACTCTCTGAAATATTACTCTTTGGCTATGTAAAGATTATGAATGGATTAACGTATAGCGTCCAATACTAAACAAGTGGAAGGGTTTTTGTAATTCATCAATAACAATATACCTATAAAGATATGCGGAACCTATAAACCAGATGCTTATACGAATCTGTTGTGTTGTAAAATAATAACCTGTTCGGTAAATAAATAGTCGTTAAACAGCGTGTCGCCGGCCATCAGCAATTATGTGGCGCTCACCGTCTCCGCGTGGAACACACGTGCAATTTACTTGACAGACCTTTTACATATACATATACAGCTTATGAGATGCAATGGAAGATGTTACGAGAGTTAGGGTTTAATTTAATCAAGACTATACCAAACTGAAACTGGCTCGCATTTTTTTTTTTAATTCTTATCATTAAATGTCATAGAACTACTTTTAAACCAAGAATTATCTTGGGAGATGTTACCATTATTGTAATAAGTGGGTTCAAAAATATGGTTTATAGGTTACCGGTCGTTTTCAATATTCTATCCATCTGCCATGTAGGTTACTACTTAGAGATGTTCAAATCTATCATTTTGTCCTTACTTTCATTGCAATAACTTATCGCTTGTTTACATTATAATGAAACTGAAGGTTGTATACCTTCAGTTTCGTAATAATATAGATCATATCTAACAGATAATTGGGGATAGCAATCTATATATCGTTAACGGATTGATACATTTTATATGTAGCAACTAGTAATGATTTTTCCATGGCTTATTACTCTTTACCAAAAGGATGGGATTAACTTTCAATGTAATGGCGGAAATCCTAAGATCACGGACTCGTGTGATATAAGGGGTCTAGGAGTTAAAATGCTTTCGATTAGTTTCGATGACTGTTGCTGAGTGCCTCTGGTTTGCAATGATGATAATATATGTTTATCTGTTTAGTACGTATAGCTTCAGAAGGTAACAAAGACATGAACCAGCCCGGGTAAGCACGGAGTGTCACCATAGCATCGCTCAGTGTAAATCCGATCGTTTCCGTCTGGCTTAACTCACTGAATGTATAATGCAAATCACAAGCCTACCGCTAAGACTAACGAGAGAAATAAACTGCCTTGCCTCCGCTAGATAAAACCCTAATCCGGTTGTAACCGGAATTATCCAGTTCGCGGCGGTGCCGACTTAGTGAAATTACACTCCAGAGATCGAGCCTCTCGTTCTAACATGCAGGGTTAGACAGGGAGGTGTCCCATTGTGAATACTCAGTCATCAATTCGGTGCTGAATGTTTGGGACTTAATTATGTTATAAGCGGACATGGAGGCGTGCCTAAACTAACAACACACTCAAATTATCACATACATACTGAACGCCAGGATGAGGCCACTATACCTGGTCCAATGTTTGAATTCGTAACCACTTCATCCGCACACGATGATTCGCGGCCTCGTAACATGCTCATCCAAATAAACCAATTCGTTGAAACATCACGAGTGCTGACTTTCATGAGGACCGATCGATTTTGAAAAGAAAAACATCCAAAGCTTCTGTTTCTAATAACTTTTCAAGGCTTTAGTATTGCAATCAGATGTAATAAGACCTTGATGTTCATATGTGACAAACTGAATAAATCATTATCATTTCCATTTCTATAATCCCTGTGATCGGTGCTGCGTGGCCCTCATCAGCAACACCAACTATTATGTAGATACCTCTAGTGAATACCTTTAGGGTTAAGCTTTTTAAGGATAGATAGCTAGCGTTACAAGGAGTAGCATAGGCTACTTTTACTATAGAAGATATTCTACGCTGGTCAAACCGCGGGGCAGTAGTTGGAAAGGTAACGAAACCCTAATGGCATCGTTTACCTACATTTTGTTAAGAACATTCTTGCTTTTCAACATGTGACATGACAATACTTATTAGCATGTTACATACATAATATATGATGATGCTAATTATATGATCTTTTGTATATAATTTATGACTGTGTGAGTGAATCATTTTCCAGTTTTAATAAAGAAATAGATTTCACACTCAATAATATAGAACACCTCAAAACACGCGTTAATTTGCGACTTAACGTCATATGTATAAGGTTGAAAATACTTATTTATGTAACACACCTTTGTTAACCGCGTTAGTGACTCACAAACAAACAATGATACACGTGCATTATGGAAGTAGGTAATTAAGTTATGTACATCGAATACATCTCCATTAATCCTTATCCGTATGGAAATAAGGTTCAAAGTGTATTTCGATAAATAGTAAACAGTATAACAGAATGAAATGTGTGGTAAAACTATACTATATAAAACAATAGATTTAATAATAGTAACACACAGGTACATAATATTACATAAGCGCCATAGACACATACATAGCCCCATTGTTTCATCATTGTCATCTGTCACCTTTAACTGCTTAGGCTGCAAAGCTCCAGTGACATGTATTTGCTATATATATAAAAATGTATATCTTAATGGAAAACGAGGCTATAGAGGAATAAAAGTTCCTACATATTTACAAGTTTTATTTCTCAACAACCACTTTTCATTAACGGAATAGGCAATATAAATAAAAAAACATGTTTTCAATAATCCTTCAATAGTTGCTGTCCCAAACCCTGAGGAGTATTATGTGGCGCCGATGAACTGGAGCACGACTCTGGACGAGTTGAACCTATGAAGGATTGCTAGAGGAGGTGCCGGAGACCAAGGCCAGATTTGATTTGACTATTGATATCACAATGTTTGTTGTTAAGTATGTTAACTGATAATATTTACATACATATGCTCACGCCTGTATTCCCCGATGGGGTAGGCAGAGGTGTTGTAATAACAACACCCACTTTTCACCGAAGATGATTAAGTGCCAACGTGACAGATGGTGAGTCCATCGCCGTCATTTACAATTAATTAATAGTTGAACAAACGAGGACCTACGATTTTAATTGGTCAAAATTGTTGATCATTTTAGTATTGAAGGTATATTACTGGGCGCGTTAATGGTGTGGTACCAAACTACCTATGTAACGACAACACCCACGAGTAATACAATATTAGATATGTATGTTAATGAAGTGAGTCGATCACAGCGAGCATTAGTGGCCGATTCAATGGGCACATTGGATTGAGAAAAAATATATTCATTAGTCGTGAAGGTGTTAGGTTTTTGCTTGTTTTTTTTTGTTCGCACCAATGACATCAGCCGGCCACGTTTTGAATACATTATCGCACAATGGCGGGCAAAAACGCGATCGCTGTGATAGCTTTTATGTCGGTTAGAACATAAAAACGTTGTATCGGCTCTTACTGTATTAGAGTTATATTCAGTCGACGTGATCGGTGCTGTTGGGACCTTTGATCCTTTGACCTCGACATTAGATCTATCTCCGCTCGCAGAGTCAAAACATAATACCTATCGGTACCTGCCTTGCTTACTTATTACGGATCACTTGGTAAATATATGTATAAAACCACACCTACTTACTAACTGCAACATCACACACAATTCACAAATATATTTTGCTTACATACTTTTCACGCATTTGGAATTGAGGTAAGTTATCGCTCATCATCACCATTACGATTTTAAGAGTAATATATAGTAACTCTTGTCGGTGTAGCCGATGCCACTTTTTCCATTGTCTCTGTTCAGTGTCATCTCTTTGACCTTCTTATTCGGCATGACTGACACATTTTCCATATATTTTCTTTATTATATTTCCTTGGCTAATACCTTGACCTTGAATAACCATGGCCTTCCTCTTCCTCCAAGTTAAAGGGAAGACCTTTCAACCTTTCCTTCTATTATGTTTTTAAATAAGTTTTCACATCACACAAGTTTGCCAATCATCTTTACCCTTTGGGTCGTTCTCCATAAATCTCATTTCTCCTTAACACTTGAGTAGGTACATCTTTCTTTAACGCTAACAGTGAACGCTACTTGACCAAACATTCGGTTTCAGTCACTACGGAATATCCTAACACCCAGTTGAGTCAGCGACAGGTGCACCTAATCTCAGATAATTAAATTGCATAAAAAGTTGACCAGACGTTTCCGTAATAGTTGGATCTGAACGCCAACTAAGCAACCCAAGAGTGCAGTGCTGAAATTTAAGTGGTGTGAGGACATACATACGGTCGCGAATATGTACTCTACAGACATTGCTTCTAACAATTTAAATTTAACAGTAGGTCATTGACGCAATACCATTCGCAGTTACCGTGAAAATCAGAATGAAAAAAACCAGTTGATTTTACAACCCGAGTGTCTCAAGATGCTCCTCTGTTACGATGGCGAGAAGCGAGGAGACGAAAGATGGTAAAAGGACGAATTTAGATGTCCATTATCTACTTTGTAAGTTCTCATCGAAGCACTTTGACTTGATTCGTGCGCAGACGCATCACTGTAAACTGCAATTAAGTGGGTATTCGCCAAGTAGTCTCCGCTCGGTAGCCCACATCCTGCCTCAGGATGGTGTAATTGGTGTCCACTTCCCCCACGCGTGGGAACTTTACGATGGAGGGTAAACAACATACAGATGTGGAGGTGTGGGTATTTAACCCCGATTTCCAACACGTTGTGTTTGTTATGATTGGCGTGATTCTGAAGTCATTGATAGATGCAGGAGATCTATCTTAAAGAGTAGACATCCTTTTTCTGAATTAATTAATTAATGTTGAATTTATAATGATTTGAATTGATCAGATGATTTGTATTCTGCAAAGTTATACTAACTACCAGTCTAAGCAAAGCCTAAAAATGGATAATAACTTAAGATAATAATTCTAGAAATAAGCATACCATAAGCAAGGCTATGGTCAACTGTGTATAATCTGTGACCCGATAGAAAACATATCCTAAATACCTTAGCAAAAGTCATATTTGATTTATCTTAGCTCACGGCAAACATAAAAACACGCTTTCTTTTACAAAGAAGTCGGTAGTGATTTCCATGAATAAAATGATCCTTAAATTAGCAGTTTCAGACGAGATCGCCTGTTCTAAATTGGAGCTGCCTTTCTGGACAGTATACCTTAAAAGATCGCAGCCAACAAATGTTGAGGATTATTGTTGTGTCACTACGTAAGGTAAGCGGTCTTCTAATTCTGTTTGATGAAGAGTAAAATCCAGTTATGAGTCCTCATGGTGATGTCTTAATAGCCTCGCTGGCAGTGTGGCTGCGACTCAAGTGGCCCTCAACACGTGTCTATTCGAGACTTGTTTACGCTCTATGTTGCTGCGTCTGCTCTCCCAGAACTTATGTCTATCATATTTAAAGCACATTTTTGCGTCTTAGTACCAGTCCACAGAGATGAGTTTGGTTCGTGCTGCGTTGGTGATTGAAGCGTTATTACACGACGACGGTGTGTAGTGTGCCTATTTGTCAGGTCTCTGCGATAGCACACAATACAAAAATATAGTCAAAGTACCAAAAGACAAAAAGGTCAATGAATTTTTTTCAGTACATATGTAATTTGACAGTCAGTCAAATAGAGTAAGGAAAACTACGAAATGATTCACACTATATTATCGAAATCTGAAATCTTCCAATTTTAATCCATACAGCAACACGCTTCTATTGCTGAGATGAACGCATCACAGCAAACTTGTACCTTGTCACCCTGAATTAGGGAACTTTTTCTAATTGAGGACCTTTCATGTGGATCATCGTGTCTAATATTCCCTACTATAGCCAGCACAGCGCTGAAGGCACACACCACAATAATACAACAAGATAATCCTCAATCGTAGCATAATTTGACCGCGCAAGGCAGAGTTAGTCACATCAACCGCTTTTTGTTACCATTATCGGGAACCATAATACCTAGACTAATGCTACCGTAGAATACTGTCTGTAGCTGTATTGTGGCGAGTGCTCCTATTATTGCAACCCGCTTCGCTCGCCCCGCTGTTGGTTAAGAGGCGCTGCATACATATTCCATACATCCTTTGCTGCTGTTGTATTTATTTTGTTATTTGCTAATAGAAAATGCTCGTTGGCAGCACGGTGACTTGTGTTAGAACTGAAAAAGGTTCGGTTAAGTTCAGGGTTCTTCAAGAAGGTTGAAATAGATCTAGGATCCAGCCGACAGATGCCGGCTCTTTAATACGGTAAATAAGGAAAGGAAAATTGGACACATGAGACGAGGGCATACTTTGCTCAAATCGCATTTGCAGGAGGTTGCGGAGGTCGTGGGCAAGCCTTATGTTCGTATATTTTTAAATGGTTCAAGAAGAATTTATAAAGATAATAACATGATAATCAGCTACTACAACACTCTGTCAAAGCAACTGCTAGGTCCTTCACAAACATATTGACATCGGAGGTAAAAGTCATCTCTCAGATATCTCCATTCTGGTACAAGTTCTTATTAATGTATATGTAATAGTGTCATACATAATAACTCCCAGCATAATATACCAAGTAAATATAAATCATTATGTATAACTAGTTTTAGTTGACGACTCCTTTTTAATTCTAAATAACAGAGCATCGACAAAAAACAGTGATTATTATTAAAGAGTAGGAAATGTACCATCATTACATCCCGGAGAGAAAAACATTCACAGTGGTTTTTAGATCGAGCAAAAAATGTGCACGCATTCGATACATCTGTCCACCTGACACTTGCACCTTAACGACTTCCAAGTAGAGTTTAAAATCGCTCGGCAATTATTTTGATTGGTGGTAATATACAACTGGCAAATAATAATACTGGTTGTAGTCAGTACCCATGACATAACACAGCAAAAACAGTCGAGTCAAGGATTTTGCGAGATAGTCGAGCGCAAAAACTGTTGCCATGGCAACGATGCTAGAGGCATGACGTAAGAAAGGTGCCAGATTTCAAGCACTAAGGATTGGTGATACTGAAGATGTAATGATAGTTAATTATGACAATGGTAGGAAAGGAGAGGATATCACAAACAATTATACTTTTGAAATTGGTACTTATTTATAAAATGAGGCTCATAAGTTAGGGGGTTTAAAAGCGAAACTTCGCAATTAACGAAAATCAAATGTTGTTTCAGTATAATTTTGTTTCTGTGTATGTATATTTTTGGTTCCAGAATTAATTTAACTAAAATAGATTTAGAAATAATTTTCTTGCGGACCACAATCGATAATTCCAGTACGAATAAGAAGGAAGGAACTTTGCGAAGTATACCCTAGTCCGGAATTAAGAACTGATGAAACAATATCAGAATAAACAATTTGCGTCATTATAAAAACATTGAGAATCTCAATATTGTAATTTCAAACTGTTTAGAAAATGACCCGTACTGAACTGACAAACGAGCGCATTCATTAAGAAAGACGAGAATATAATCTATTAACTAACACAAGCCTGAAGCCAATACTGATATTAGTGAGTATCTGACCACTTCGGCCACAGCGCCCGCTTTAGTACCAGCGTCAGTATACTCTTACATGAAAAAGAAAATGGTTTAGCTTGCCCCGGCTTGGGTCCGGTAAGGTTCCGTAAGAAACTCAGTCAGGTATCTTATACATTTCATCAGTACAATAATGCCAAACGTGGCTTTAGTATCCAATTTAAGCCTGGAGATTTTACTCCATCTTTGTAAACCCCTGTCCTCAACAAGATTAACCCACATAGCTTTATTTCTTCTATATTGTGATGTTTGTGTATCCAAGGTTCAAGGCTTATAAAGGAATCACGATTTAAAAGTGTGTGAGCCGAGATTGAATAATATGTTAAGTATTCTGTTGGGACCGTGGTAGAAAATGAAAATAAAGCAGAGGCTATTGGTATTAATAGAAGACGTGTTTAGAAAATCTGAACGTGCACAGATTCACAATATTATGTTGATTAGTAATCTATAGAGCTCACATTAATCTCGGAGTTTAGTGGCAATACAAATATCCTTGAAGTGACTGGAATCACAAGTGGTGTCAGGAGGAAACTTACTTGGAACACATACAACAATAACTCTTTGAAGCCACACGATAATCGTACTTGTAATTTAAATGCGAAAGTGTGTGTGCTTGAGAATGCCTGCCTGTTGTAAGATAGATTTAGATTAAGGAATTATATATGAAAAAATACTTTTTCTGGTAGTCTCAAAAATATGTGGTAACAGCGCTGGGCGAAAAGGCTTTGGATCTTTAAATCAAATCAAATCATAAATACCTATCTTTATTTGATTATACTTCTTACTTTCAAGTCGTCAGAAGGACACTAACAATTCCACTGCACAGGATTATAAAGGCCACCGAGTTCGAAAGATTACTTTTGCTGAGAAGAACCCGGCAAGAAACTCAATAAATTTCTCTTTTCAAAAATAATAATATTGTATTTTTCTTGGTGAGACAATTATATGGTGTATGGTCTCATTGTAAATGATGATGACGTCAGAGCCTCAAATCAAAGGACTTGAAGAGTTGAAGAGAAATAATTCGTACAACCAGTAGGTATGTTTCGAATAATCGTCGGAGCGCTGAGGCCCGACAAGGCGGCGGTGCTGTCGCGCCCGAAGAACTGAGGCGCGAGCGGCAGCAAGCACACGAGCAAGCACTGGGAAAGTGGCAGGAACGGCTCGCGGAGCCGGAGGCCGGGCGTCTGACTATAGAGGCCATTCGCCCGGTCCTCAAGGAATGGATGAGCCGCCGGCACGGGGCGCTAACCTATCGCCTCGTGCAGGTACTGTCCGGACACGGTTGTTTCGGGAAGTACCTGCATGGGGTGGCACAGAGGGAAGCGACCCCAAGGTGCCACGAGTGCGGCTGCGACGTGGACTCCGCCCAGCACACGCTGGAGCGATGTCCAGCTTGGACTGTGCAACGCGGTGTCCTCGTCGCCCAAACCGGAGGGGACATTTCGCTGCCGACGCTGGTTCATGCCATGGTCGGCAGCCCCCAGGCATGGGATGCGGTCGTGTCCTTCTGTGACGATGTAATGTCGTCCAAAGAAACGGCGGAGCGGGTCCGAGAGGCAGACCCTCTGTCTGACCCAATCCGCCGTAGAAGGACCGGCCGACGGAGGCGGGCCGAAGAGCGGCTGATGCCTCCGTAATGAGGGCCGCGGGCGCCGGGACGGGGGTCTTGGCGCCGACGCTTGGCCCTCGCGGTTGAAGGGCGCGTTCGTGTTCTGACGCGCCCTCTCATAGTGTAAAAGCCGGGTTCAGCCTGGTAACGTAAGGAGGGGTCTGACAGGCCAGTCGCTGGGGGGGTCACGGCGAAGCATGTGAAGACGTATCACGTGCACCCCCCTACTTAGCGACTTGGAGGAACACCGTGGAGTTTAGTCGGTGTGAGTCCGACATAACCCTTCCGCTGCCCCCGCGACGGTTGGTGTATCCATAACGGATTCTCCACGATAAAAAAAAAAAAAAAAAAAGGTATGTTTCGAATAAAATGTTAGTTGAAGTAGTTTCTTATACGAATTGTTAATTTCGCTATTTCACGACGAGTGACGGTGACGCATAGGTTTTTGTGTAAATTTTCAACGAAACCTTTTTGCGCACACATGTTCAAATAGAATGTAAATTATTTAGCTATCTCCTCATATAGATAGGTAACCCTTCCAGTACATAACAGCGATGGATTTGTATCAATAGAGATCGCAGTGCAGATATAGCCAACAATAGCGATCGTGGCTAGAATACTTACATTACTTGCCTTGTCTACTTGATCAATAAAGATGGATATCATAGGTTTCTTAGAAGCTAAAAGACGTGTAAGTAGGTATATTGCGTTTCTACTCATACTTTGGCATCAAATGATCGGAGCCTGGTGATGACATTGTTGGTGATAAGTGAACACATCTCATCTAATGCAGCTCCAACAATTAGTCTATTTATTTCTTCATTCATCAGCCAACATTATAAATATGCTTTCTTCTTCTCTCTAACCACCATCATGTGTATAGACTCCTTTTCTTTAAAGCCTCTTGAACATTCACAGACCAACTCTTCTGACAGATTGTTCTTAAAGACCAAAGTCCTTTAGTAATTCCACCAGAAAGCAGTTTGAGCCTGACGATGTGAGTCTCTGTTCAATTGTCATTAATTAATACGCAGAAGTCAGCGCAAAAACGGTAATAGCAAAGCTGCTAATAGCATGAAATAAACACATACAGAAGACCAGCCTCTGCACATTAACAGTAATGATTTGAGCAGTAGCCCACTAATCTATGCACTTTACTAACAAATTTAAGTGCAGTAATTTCACCCATGTCCAAAACATCAAAAGGAATACGCACGTGAAAGACTGAGACGGCGATGGACTCACCCTCTGTCATATTGGCCTTAATCATATCTGGTACATACCTAAAATGTAGGTGTTGTTGTTAAATCACCTCTGGTTACCCTTTCGGAGATGTCGTGAGCATATTTATTTATCTTTAGACGCGCATATCCACTACATTATTCACGTTTATCAAGTTACAACTGTATCCGATCCAAGGAAAGGAATTCTTCGACATGTAACATGACAAAACCTGGAAGCCTTGGAAGCCTGGCTTCTGTTATTTATTAATATTTAGTAGCTGTGAGTTCATGACCTTTTCAGCCCAATTACAGCCAACTACAACAGGAGTTAATTATTGGTGTCAGTGACCTCGGAGCCTACAGTAATATTTTCTGGGAAGAGGCTCAAATAAGTTATCTACTTGGAAAAGCTTTTAGAGGATATTTTCTTAATTATCCTTCAGGTATAACTTCTTGAGTGGAATTATATTAATGTTCGTGGAGGCAAACACCCTGCTTTTAGGACTTGGTATGTGAGTTACGGATTTGATAATGGCGCACACTTCTTCGAAGTGGGTAGGTGTACAGGTTATTGATTTAACTAAGTAAAGCCTAGTAAAGTTATATCATAAAGTAAAAATCTAACGACAACAAAGAGGGAAGATTCGGAACGGGAAACCAAGGAGAATTTTAAAAGCAGTCATAAGGTATTTTGAGAAGATATCACTAAACCAAGGTTCCTGATTGCCATTGAGTCAAGCTACACTCTTCACAAGCCGGTTATCAATAACCCTTCAAAGTAACGTATACTGTAATCTATAAGTTTCAAATGAAGTTGTGTCTGTTATAATGATTGCAGTATGGTCGAAGCTGTTCTCGAACATCATTAATTAAAAAGTTTTTAATTACAAAACCGTAGTACTAGGCTCCCATAAAAGGTCGGTTAAAGAGGACCCAATCAGTATAAGTTACTCGGAGTAGACTAACGATGGTCATACGATACGATAAGATCACCCGCTAATTGGAACACGGCTCTCATCGGCTGTTATTTATCCTGCTACTATGGATGTTGCATCTCTCAACAGGAAATATTGAGGGTTCTAAAACCCTTGAGTGCTTGATTAGTTTGTGATGCACCAGAATAATTGAGATTCTTTTAAGCAACATTTGATATATATATATAGATATCATTGGAGTGTCTGTTTCTAAATCCAAACTAACAGCTTCAGCAATTATATACACACTACTGACATCAAAAAATTATTAATCTTCGTTACGGCTAAAATCTGAAACGGCTGGACCGATTTTAACGCAGCTTTCAATGGCAGATAGGTGTAAAGAAGTAACTTTACTATTGTCAATAAATAAGCTTTCGCGCAATAAGGCTACCCATGAAATAAAGTATAAGCAGGTGAAACCGCGGCGTACAACAAGAATATTATTCAAAACCCTATTATTTTCCTATGTTGCAAACTTTGCCTCCATCTTTACCATCCAAAAGAATATGAAAAACACAAACCATTTTCTACTTGAGTAACATAGTTATAGCTATATAATCTAGTACAATGTGAAGTGGGTACTGTAATCATGATCAGAAACAAAAACTTTCCAGGCTGCGATGTCTCCCATGGGCGAGCGAAGTCGCCAGTATGGCACCCATTGTCCGCTAACGAACGCTATCATACCATCCGATCTTGTACAATCATCTGATTATTCAGGCAATACAACATTGATTGATCAACGAATGTTTTTTGGAACCGGATTTGTTAACTTAAACAATCGTCTCTAGACTTCAATTTAAAACGCGTTCTTCGATTGGGTTTCTTTACAAAAACAAGTCACATGAAACTTCCATATAAGATTACTCACAATGGTTGTAGCATTCATAGTTACAGGTATCGGCGGCGCGTGATTCGTTCGATGTGGTTCGTCGAGCGGGAGAAATGCGATAACGCCAAGGTTGAGGTTACGCTGTGATTGCTGATACCACCACGGTCACGGCCAGTGTTCGCGTCACACCAACTACCTGCATACCTTATAATACATCGGAAACTTCACCAAGTTTAACTATTATCATCTGCGTGCCCTATATTCAAATTCAAATTCAACAATATCTTTATTTGACTAAACTTTTAACGAAGTACTTTCAAATAGTCAGAACGACAAGATTCGGAAGGTTGCTTTTACTGAGAATTATTTGGAGCTGAAGCAATAGCCTCTTCTATTCCATTTCTCTCTATAACCTCAATATGTATTCACTTCCTTCCTAGCTATATCATCTATCACACAGTCCATCCAACCCATAATCCATCCACATCAAAAACAGAATATGGGAAGCAACATTGTGTTGACAAATGTTTATCATTCAAACTTAGTCACCAGTGCCACATTTCCGAATATTTCATGTTGTGAGAGCTGAAACGCTGTGAGCTGAAGCTAAATAACATTCCAGACACAACTTAGAACACATAAGAACTATCTTTTGTATACAGATGCAAATACTTTTTTCGAAAGCGGAACCTCTCAGCAAGATATTTTATTGTGTATCAGTCTCCATCTTTTTGCCCCGCTATCATGCAATAATTTTAATTTGGATTCGTTAGCAACTGCAATTGCTAGTGGTTCCCACACAAAAACAATTGCTTCATTGTGTCGAGTCTCCATTGTAGGTGTGCGGCAACACGAATTGAATATCATTTGAAGTTTTTCAGCCAGTCATTGTGTTACTGCGCCCGCGCCTGTTGCTGGGGAGAAGCGGCTTCCATTACTTTATTGCTTGCTCTCAATTCTTGATTGGAGTTCATACAACATTCATGTTTTGTCACAAATAATGAACCAAATGGTGCAGCTCATCATGACTTTTAGCTGAACGATTAGTCGATGTTTCTTATAAACGCTCATATACGTGCCATCACGAGTTTTCAGGGCTAGCCTTGAAGTAGTCATTATTTGGGTTTTAACACCCTACTGCTGAGTGGTCAAAAGTCATGACGACACTTGTATCTAAAAGTGATCTGGAAAGTTTTGTATTAGTACTTACTAATGAGGGTAATGACGGTTACATTTAATTCAATGCAATTGTTTTCCTTTTTGCAAAGACTGGTAACACCAGGTATTGGAAAACAAAAAATTAACAACAAAAAGCGTACATTCTCGAAACTGTTCGTTCTTGCGTCGATATCGACAATCGAGAATGGGCGCAGCGCGTAATCGATTAAGTACGCGATAAGTCGATAGCGTTATGTCACCGAGTTAATTGAAGGGGACAACCGTGAATGTGAGATCTGCACCAGGAAGTCATCTGACAACGCCGGCAATGTTTTAGATAAATTATAATCTTGGGTTCATTAGATATTCATTGTTTTGTGCGTGACTTGTCTTTTTGTTTCAAAAGTAACTTAAGGGTTCAATTAAGAGTTTTTGAGGATCGCTAATGTAGGTTATGCTGAGTAAGGAAAGGGCACAGCCGTTCCGTATGGAAACTGCTCGATTGGTGCAGCCTTAGCCCTATGAGGGAGTCATCTCAAAATCAGTTTGATCAAATATTTCTCCTAGCTTACATATTTGTTAGCCCCATATCAAGTATCGATCAAGTCCTAGACGTTGCAATTGTTCATAGACAGTAAGCGCTGTTTACCACTTTTGTAGCATAAAAAATACCTTTAATCACACTGCCCGCACGTTCGTTTCAATACAAATGTATTAGTATGTGACTCGTCATGAAGGCTGTATCAAAGGAAGTGCCTCCTCTCCTCGTGGCTTGAAGTCTCTACCTGATGCATTTACAATCATCTTCTGATTTACAATTTGAAAATGTTTCTGATCTTTCTGTTGTGTTGTATGTGTTCACGCCATAACAAGGATATTTTTAGTGCCTGAAACAACGCGGGATTCACCAGCAGTTAATTTTCGGTGAAATGTGTTTATAACTCTGATTACCCTTTCTGGGACTGGGATCTGGGACCCTTTTGGGATGGTGTGAGATTTTTTTTTAATGTATGTGTTATTATTTTCATCGAATATCTCTTACTTCTTTGAAAGAATTCAGTATCCTGATTGTTATATTTAATATTAAAACTTATTGCATATTTTTTGCACGTACCTGATAGGTCTGTGCGATGATGTCAGTCTTGTTGCATTGCTACAAATAGTATCGCAGTTAATGATCACAATTGCTACCTGTTCTTATAGAAACGGGCAAAAAGTGCAGTTTTGTTTGGCGGAGTCATTCGGCTGGAATAATATCTACAATCTACATGTATGATCTGTCACGACTTGTAGTTTAACATTCGTTTTATGTTGCTCCTGCAGTATGTTGATGAGAGTGACTCACTCACTCATTAACGCTGTTCGAACAACTCCATGTATAATTATCACCACTAATAGCTTTGAAAATATTAAACAACAAAATATACTAAACATCAGACAATTCGTGTCATCATTTTCTTTTATTGCAAACGGTAATAATGTATCGAACAATGTGCTTAACGTTGTTTTATTTCCAGATTGGATTGAACTTGTTTTCTAGTGTTTCATATTCATATTAGAACTATTTTTATTTATTTATTTAATAATTAGAACAGCATACAATACCAATTATACATATTAGTCACAGGTATTTCTTAAAGATATAAAAATATAACATTATAAAAGAGCCCCAGTGTGGGAGATGGGTGCATATGGAAAGATGGTGAGTATATCGCGATCCTATCCAACGGGCAAATCTGAAAACCTGCCCGTCACCTCACAGATTTTTGTAGATTTGATAAAATCGGGACCTAATGCCACAGTCGAGATTTGAAGCTGTTTTGATATTATTTTGCCCTGAGTAATGAGGCCCACAGACATACAACTTAGCAGCAGAAAGTGTCTGTGGTCAGGAGATTGGGAAGAGAAGAAAGAAAGAAAATTTATTTCTTCTCTTCCCGATTGTAATTCTAATATTGAACGCTCCAAGTAGGTAGGATCACCATCCTACCTACTTGGAGCGATGTTGTTCTAACATTATGATTCAGCGTGCAGCGCGTGCGATACATTTCGTCCTTCAAACCGATGTGTTAATTTATTTCTTGCTGTTGTTTTTGTCGGCGACTGTCCCTGCATCCCCCCGTGTCCACCTGCGTCCCCGCGTGTACCCGCGGACAGAGAGTCACCTTTGTTACACTGTACCCGATAATTGACATTGTAATAATCATTTTAATAAACATGTTTGGTTCGTTTTATTGCTGTATTTATAATTGATAATATTTCAATAGATTTTTTCCTTTTCGGAATAGTGTTGGTATAAGGTACTTGTTCATATGACATTAGGAGCATCCCATAGGTACGTAGTTATAACTAAGTATGTGATGGTTCGCGTCAAGTCCAGCTCTGTATTATCACTTATTATATTAAGAACCTGGTTGACCGAGCTGGGCTCGGTTTCTTTTCGATGACGTTTTCTCATTGATGTATGCTGAAAAAAAGGAATAAAAAGAAAACAAAATAAAAGATGTTAACTCAAGGTGTATACAAAGGATTCCCTAAATGGTCGATATCGACTCATTTTGGTCTATTTCTGTTTCCAAGATAACCTCGGGAAACTTAGCCTATATGTAAACAAAACCTGATTTAGGGGCTGGTGAGGTCAGACCTGCTACTGCGTTAAGCACAATGTGTTCTACGTAATTTGTATTATTAATTATGTACACTTAACAGAAAATTACAATGTTTTTTTCAGTTTGGGCCCTAGTAAATTTGTGAACGTCGAAAAATTACCACCTGTTCAGAATGTAGCCCTCAGAGAAGAATCAAAGTCTGAGCAAGAAACCCAGTCAGGCATCATGAATAGGTAGATGTAAATAGGTACAATTAGTTTTGGTTGAGTACCAAGCTGACTCCCATCAGATTCAAGTGGAACCACTCGGCACTTCCCCGCAGCCTGACTATAAGACACCTTTACCCATTTGCCTTTTTAAGTTTTTCAGGAAGTCGTTGTTAAAAGCTGACCAACAAATAATGAGACACGTAGCGTATTGTGACATGCAAGTATTGTAACTGTACAATCTAACCAAACAACTCACTTAAATGAAAATAATACAATAATCATAGTACCTGTAATATTTTTATTATTATACTAAAGCAGTCATTGAAAAAAATACTATTATGTCGAACACAACAACTTCCTTACTGTGGCACAACAACTAAAAGCATAAACTACAATTTGCATGCAATACAATAACCAGAAGCGGTGTCAAATAAACTTGACACACAACAAGTTTGAAACCTTTGCGAAAAAAACGGAAAATTCTAGGAAATTATCGAGTTCAGTGAGAAATTACCTTTGGATGATGTCATGCTCGCTCGGCGACAGCCTGTCTACCGGCGACGCCGACGGAGACGACCATACCACAACCCTGCGAGTTAGACAAGGACAAAGACCGTATAGCAACAGTTTACGTCATTTTACACCGTCCATCTCGTTCTATCACGTGCTGTGCAACGGGTGGAAAGAGACGGAACATTACCGTTGTAGTGATGTCCTTCAAACGCCTTCATACTCCGATACAACAGTGGTAGGCAATTACATGTAATTATGGCAGAAAAAGTAACATACGATGAAAAACTACATGACCATTGTGGGAGTACTAAAGACTGCCATTCACTGGTAGATAGCGAGCTGCGGATTTGCGACGCTATGCGGAATCGTAAACAGTACTACAATCATACTATGTAAGCAGGTGCGTGTGTCATGATATAATTTAGTAAGTGATCTCTCTCGAATCTATAATAAGATCAGAAGTTGCCCGATGCTCTTTCCTATAACATAATATAACTAATACCATAAATGTTGTTAATCCTAGCAACCACCAGTTCAATAAATAAAGAGTATTACCGTAACGCACGACCGAACAACAAATGCCTTTGTGCAGCCCCGAGCCCCCCGCGAGTATGTATTATGGCTGTTTTTGCTCCCCGTCCTTGGTCCCACCTCGCCGTTCCACTAAACACCACGTTACAGATAATCGGTGCTAATGCATTTTGCTGGTATCTGGTATAATTCGCAAAAAAGGTCATCTGAAAAAACTCTAACTCTACTTGAAACCGTTGAAAAGTTAAGGCACGTTTTCGGAATTTAAGCTACGATATATTTCTAGTTATTCTTACATCAAATGGTTCTTAATTTTTCTTGTTATAGGATTGAAATCGTCTGCTTGGTGAAACATTTGATGTCTAGCTTCCTCGGGTTGAATTGGGTGCCGACGACCCCAAAAAAACTACTGTAGGTTAAAGCCAGTTAGATGATTATTAATGACTAATACCCACTTGCACAAATATATAATAGAATCGGGATGATTTTAAAGCTAAAATCTGACCATTGCTTAATTCATCTTGCATGTTCACCGCATAGTTTTAATGCTATTATATATTAATAAAACTAGAGTGATGTATAAATTCAGTTTATTTTCCACTTAACTAAGATAATTCCAATTTCTGCAAGTGACCCTTAATTCTTCCCTAAGCTTTGAATAGAACGAAATAGCTCCGATCAATTGATCCGCAAACTCAATAGCGATCTTTATCGTGATCCTTACCTATGTGGTAAGTAGGCCTTTAACTTGAAACGTATGAATATACCACCTGCTAGGGTTTGCCCTACTGCTTCCTTACGAGGTAACGGTCAAGGCATCACCACTATTACTGTAATTGCGACAGTAATACACATAGAATAACGCCCAAAATCGCGTTTCGCAATGAATCAGCTGATTTCATTGTACCTTTTATTCCACCTTGCACATTTTCAATTTCACAGGTAATTCTATTCCCTCGGGATATAAATGCTACGTGTTGGCAATATTACACTGTTTCTCATTAAGTTAAAGTAGTATTTTGTTTGCAGGTTTTGGTCTTTATGGCAGGTTCTTAAGAAGTAACAGTTTTTTCATCGATTCCCAATGTGCCTTGGCTGTTATTGATTGAAGTCGTTGAAGAAAAAAGTATAATAGTCACAATTAATAACTATGGACGTGTTTGGTGCCCGTCGTTATGGGCTTATGTTTTTATAGCCACCGCTGGGTCCGACCTCTCCGTCCTACCCTTGACACCATCAGCTGACTATATTTATTACTTACTATTATTGCTTGAATTACGATATTTAAGTTCCAGAGTATTTAACAAAGTTAGGTATAGCATGGATTAGAGACCTTTTTAATGGGACGCTGGGTTGAAAATAACTTCCACTTCACTTTCAACAACAGACAGGACAGGACATAAAGGGATCCATCGTTCGAAATTGGGTGCAGCTCGTCTGGGGACTGTTCCTCCACCTTACTCCCTCACTGGCAAAATAACGAGTAAAGTGAGGTTGCAAGAAGCATGCCAGCTATAGTGGGATGCATTCGTAAAGATCAAGTTTGACTGTAGGAAAGAGAAAAACTGGGTTTACCTTATAGGATTTGCACATAGCTTTGTGCCTATCTACTAATCCTAAGCTTACACTACCCACCCACTCAGCTGGACTATCTGAACAGCTGGAGATATAGATCTTATTTAATCCAGCTCAATCAAAATAGGCATTGAAAAGGTAAGAAATTTTCAGCTTCAGCTTCCAAAGTCCCACACAAACCTACCATATTCGTAAACATGGTACAATAAACAGTGAGTGCGAGAGTGACGGTGTATAGGGTAGTGTGTGCGTGCGAGCGGGAGGGGTGATGTGGTGCGCGGGCGCTGTTGTTTCAGGTCACGGGTTCAGTGGTCGAGGAACGAGGTGCCGACTATTTGTGGCCATCCCGGCTGGTAACTGCCCGTGCCCACCGTACAAGGGAGCGAATATGATATCTACATCCTAACCTTCTAGTTCAGTTTATTTCTACACCCTTATTACCAAACCCCTAAATAGCCCTTGCTTTAAAAGTATCTCTTTCTGTGATACGGGTTTCAAAAGGGATGGACATACTTCTAGAGTTTAATTTTCCATGTTTTGTAATAAGGGGGCCACTGACACATAGACCAATTTCAAAGCCCCTTCAGCGACCACGGACTCATCACCAACCACATTAGTAGGTACCTACCGCATCTATGTCTAGTTGTTGTCGGAGAATAATGGGTGCTGTGACTCCATAGTCCATAGCCTATACTTTGCAGCAAGAGATGCATATGTACAACAAGATGGTACTCATAACGATAACCAATACCAACTGGTTGGGCTTTTTTATTTATTTTTTGTTTTGATTTTTTTTAATAAGTTTGAAAAGAGTAATTACTGATTTTCTTGCCAGGTTCTTTTCATTAAAAGCAACCTTCCAAACCTGACGGTAGCATGTATAATCCTGTGCAATCATGTCATTCTGATGATTTGAAAGTACTTTGTAAAAATACCAAAAAATAAAGATATTTTTGAGTTTGAATTTGGGTGCGGAAGTATTCATAAATTATCTAATGTAATGTTGCAGCTATAAGAAAACCTCAGTGTCGCGTCACCTTGGGTCGGTTCCTTTCAATATAACAGTCGATTACAGTTTTTGCTGCGATATTAGCAACAGGTGCACCCGTTACCTATTCTGTTCACCAGCCTTAAATAGTGATTCCTATCGTTGTTGCTGACCACGTACGCCTTTGTCACCGAGTAAGCGTTTACGGTTAATTTAATACAGGGTGGGTAAGGTAATGTACCTAAACAAAGCATCAATTTCCAACGCTAAAACTTAGTGTATGGTTTTTGTCCGTTGCTATTTCACTTTCTATAACTTTGGAATGATAATGTAATGTATGACGTGAAAAGACTAAAGTAAATCTATTAGATCACAAAGTGCCACCAATCTGCCACAAGAACATTTTGCTCCAAAGAGCATGAGTAGTAGAAAGTTTTTGAAATTTACTAATAAAGAAATATCAATTTGGCATTTATTAAGAAAAAAATCTGTAATTCACGTAAATGACATATCGGCCACGACGCGACACCCTTACTGATAGTATACCGAGATTGCTTATAATCTCGTAGATGTGCGCGTCTGTGTGTCACTTTGTACAATTCGTTCCTAGATTCCGTTCTGCTTGTAGTAACCTCACTATGTATACTGTGGTAATGATTTGCTAACTCATCCCCAGAGATGAGACAATGGGTTGTTAAAGGAATGACGTAAATGTCAATTTTGGTTTGCGAGCTAATAACGTTGTTGTAACACTGAGAGCATTGTGGCGAGTGATCGACCGCGAACATGGCCGATGACAGATGGTACTGAGGTTGAGTTGCTCCAATATCGTGCCCTCAGCTGTTTATATAGGTTCTATTAAGAGGACTCATTGTTTGGATACTTCATGCAATGATCAGAGATTCCCAATCTTCAATGTTCTACTTTACCTACTTGCATCCAATTTGGTGTACCTATTTTATACCAATACCTACATATTGTAATGCAACGTAATGTAGGTGCAATGTACATGATGCCTAGCAGTTTCTTGCCGGTTCTTCTCAGAAGGCTACTTCCCAGGGCCCAAACTGAATATATCATTTAATTTTTCATTGTTCATTTTAACCACATATTTTGAAATCACTTCAGTGTTTTTATCTTAAAATATAACAGTCGATAGACTGCCTCTGATATCATCCTCTCACGTGCAAAGTCCTCAAAATGTCCTAAAACAATCCATTAAAGTATTATTTACTCATGAGCAGGTTACGTCAGCAAGTTGCTGTAGAAGTGACCGCTGGACTAAATATACCTACAATGTTTGCTCTGACTGGTCTAGGTGACCGGCGCGCCTCAAGGTTGCACTTAGGTAAGGAGCACAACCCATTTGGACATGTGGACATTGAACAATCATTACGATTTGCAGAACGTGATGAAGGGTTGGAGGTCCGAAGGGGAGAGGTGGAAAGTGTATGTTATGAAAAGAAATCATTCAATAATTCCCGTGAACAAAGGATAGAAGAAATTCTGTACGAATACATCATCAATACATATATTTTAAGGATGTGGTAGTCAACGCAATACGGCAATCGGCATCTCAAAATGATCCTCTAGACCAGTTAATTAATTCTAAAGCAAAATGCTGGACGTCGTGATCAAAAGTCTTCCTTCTCCAGTATACTCAGCTAGTGTTTTGAGTGGAAGCTTCCACCGCTTGTGTGCTAGGTTTAAGTTTGTTTACCGTCAAACACGGTCGGTACTGGCGCGTCATGCCCCCAGCCGCGCCTGGCGCAACAATCGATAGGTTAGCTCGATTGCTTACCCTAAAGGTCATCGCAGGTCACCTTCACCTTACCTTTTATGTTGCTGTTGTTATGCTGAAGTTACGTTCTTTGATTGTGTGTGTGGACGATTGATCGGAGGCAATTTACATCTTATTACAGTGAGTTTAAGGTGACTTCTGATGTATAAATTAAGACATATCATATGTTTTTTGGTTTGCATATATATCTTGATGTAACTCTCGTACTATCTGAGTACTATCAATGCAATATGGTGCTCAACTCCAAACTGACCCCTATACAAGACATAGTGTTATCCAACACATAAAGAAATCGATAAATTAAACTGGTAGGTAAGTAAACAAAATCATTAGACAGCTCACGCATGCGAAGGGCGGGCGGCGCCAGGCAACGGCGCCCTACTCGTAATTCCACTCGGAATTGCGTTCCGAATGGCGTATCAATCATTATTATGTCAACATCTTGACGTGTGAATCCAATTACATCTGGTACCAGATATCTGGCAATAATGCCTTGTTATCTGCTGTGTTGAACACGCGTGAACTCATGATGACGCTTCAACTAATACAATTATGTCAAGATCACAATTAGCGAGTAGTTTCAACAATGCCTACTGCGCGCCTTATACGGCCTATTGACAAAACGCACTATACAAGGATACACTCTTTGAGCATTCGAGTATTCTCATTATAACTTCACGATTTGAGACCGTAAGCTATAAATAATTCCTGGCTTTACTCTGCTGCCATTACCGATGATCTGTATAATTGTTTAGGCTCTTTCGAGTCTTACATCATGTCCTTCGGAGTCATCGATGGTGTGGTAGAGACAGATTTTCGAATTTGATGCCAACAAACAACTAAAGAAAGAAGCGGATTAGGGCAATCAGTAAAGATCACACGCTCATAAGTATGCAAAGACATTATCTTCACCATCGTGATCAATATTGAGTGTAATCGAGTTGAAACATCAACACTAACTGATTTGTATGCAAATTACACTATCTTTCTCAGATATTTAAAAGTAAACAAGGCTTGTATGGTAAGACTTAGATATTAGTATATATTTTGTACGGTACCCCAAGTATAGATTTTGACATAACGTGTCAAAGCTGTCGTTGGCATGTTTGGTATTATTGGTGTGGTTCGAAAAATTCTGACCCGTCTTTGGAGTTCAACCTCCTAAAACACATTTCGAGCCACACCAATGCTCCAACGAGAGGGGTTTGCAATAGTGTTGGTCTGTACCAAGTCCCAGTAGTCCGTCCTTGAACATTGTATGCATTGCCGAAGTTACTTGCGCCAATCATATCGATTCAATTCACTTACTGTCGCACGAACAAAAACCAAATGAAAATAGTAATAATATTTTACCAAACTTTACTCGATAGGGAGGATTCCAGTAGCAGCTAAGGTCATTCCAACAAGCTGAAATAGAGGCTATTTTAGTAACAGTAAGAGTCAAATGAAGTGCATCAATAATTCTGTTCAAAACCATGCTCCTTTTCATAACGACATTGTTACCATTTGCGTTTATGCCAAGACAAAAACACCCTTATTTCTTTCAGGTAGGGATGTCATAGCATAAGTTGGTAAGTAAAATATTCGATTTGGTTCGTTATTTCCGTTCCGTGAGCGGGCCCGTGCAAATCGCCTTTTTGCCGGAACTTCGGTTTATTTATAGACTCAGCCAAATGGCTGCCACTGAGCCTGGCTACCTGGCTGTGGTGATGTCTCACCACTGGCATTACTTCATGTTTCTATATCACACGATTCACAATCTCAGCTTCATTAGAATTTGTATGTATCTTACATAAAACATTCAGGTTTGACACTAAGCTGATTTTAAAAAAGGTGTTAAGGCTCCCCTGTATTTCGCCACTAAGATCCTATTCCAATGTTTATTACAATCTTACTGTATTTATGCAAGACCCTATAGTACATCTTTAATAGGCAATTAAGTGTTAGCATCAGGTGTGTTTCTATCAATCGGTAGTCATGTATTACGAACGATACTAAAATAACGCCCCTGAATGGAATATTATTTATAATCATGTTGCTAACGGGGCCTCCATTCTCCTGGGTTCGCGCATGCGCAGTTGTCGTTGTGAAAATGTTGGGAAAATGTCCCTTATAGCACCATTATCCGGCAGTGAGGCGCGCGCAGTCAGCCCGGTCGAACCATGCCACACTGCATCATTAAAAGCTGCAAAAATTACACCAAAAAAATTACCAAAAAAGATGGCATCTCGTACTTTAGGTAAGCGCATTCTCCTACAAGTGATTGTTGTATGTGCTGTGGTTTGTATGATCATCCCGGTAGGTTGCAACACACGGCGATCGATTTATGAAGGTAACTGTATCAAATCATAACTCAAACATAGCAAATTCATTGAATAACGTCCGTAAACTAGTGTAAGAAGTTTTTTCATGACATAAGATGTTATATGAAACAAAGACCGGCGGCCCCGTGTTGGGTGCCAATCAATAGTTCATTTTGTACTCACGACCTTGAACGGGCTAACCTAGAAATGCTTTCGACAAACAACCTTGACAAATTGCATGAAATGGACCTGAAATTACATTGATATATTTTTTGGTAAATTGTCTTATATGTTGTCAGGTTTCCGAAGGAACACGCGCAGTTGGAGGAATGGAGCCGGCTGGTGCGCCTCGCGAGGCATGACATGGAGTGGAAGGCCTGACCCAGCCACCGGATCTGTTCTGCACACTTCGACCACAACGACTTCATCACCACCGCCAAGGGATACAGGAAGATGAAGAGGTCCGCCGTGCCGCAGATACAAATCGAAGAGGATTTTATAGTAATACTTCATTTCAGCAGTACTTTTTATATTTAATGTTCATTTTTATGTCAATTCCAGTTACGTTAACAACATCCATATGCAATAACTCCATCGGACAAGTTGACAGAGAGTATTTTGAGATTCCAGAGTTTCTTCTGAATCACCTACGTAACTTGTCTGTCTGTCTGTTTGACCTTTTCATAAATGTATCGAGTTTTGTTGTATTGCAAAAAATAGAGGCCCCCAATTGCCCCCAATTGCCTAAGGTGGACCATAAACTTTGATATATTTTTTAATTTTTAAAGGCGAACTTAGAAGGTAAGATATTTTTTAAAATAAAAGTAAGGATAATTTTATTAAACAGATAATTCAAAATAATAAAAGTTTGATATCTCCCAGGATGAAAACGACGAAGACCTGATGGAGGCATTCGACTTTGACGAGAACCTTAACAACCTGAATGAGGACGAGTCCCTCGCAGATGTAAACATCAACGACATATCGGAGATCTTCTCCGGCAGCTTGGAGGAGAAGCTGCGTAGTAAGATCAAGAGGCTGCAGGAGTTGCGCAAGAGTCACATGCGCAAGATATGTACCCTGCAGAGGCTCATTGGACGTCTCAAGAAGAGGAACACCACACTCTTGGAGACTGTCAACGTCAGGAAGAAGGCCAAGAAGGATGTCGCCGTTAACACCACGGACGATGTCTTCTTTCTACTTTAAACTAGGAAAGGTTGAAAGAGAATGTATTTTTCATGAGTTAGGTATGCCTCGCCATATGCTCTAATTGCCATCATAGCTCCACTGTGTGACAGTGACAGACTTATACACGTCATATAGATTTGTCTCATAATCATGGAGGCAGTATGTGGTCTAGTGAAGGGATATTTGTTTTATATACTTATGTATGTTTACTGTGTAGTCATTAGGTACTCTGTTCATGAACTGTATATAAAAAATTCCTGTCAGCCATTTCTTTGTAAGTGTTATAATTCTATATTAATACAGTTGTTTAGTTAGAACGAAAAACGAAAATGCAAAAGTGTCTAGGAAATGTTATCAAGTTATTTTTTTATTCTAGTTTGTATATACTTTATGTTTTAAATAATAAAAGGGTTGCCAAAACTATGACTTAATGAAGAAGATATATTTTGGATATAAACGCATACATATTTATGTATAAAGATTATCTTTGTAAGAACCTAATTCGTTTTGTCACAATTCGTATAACTGTTTTATTTTATTGTCTTCGTGATGTTTCAAATAAATCACTTATAGCTAACCTATTCATTATGGACCATGTCCGTATATAGGAAAGACAATTTAATGATTATATAAATATGCATGATACTTCCATAGTATGAAAACTATGATATGTTGATAAACATCAAACATTTTGAAATAAAGTTTCACCGAGAAGGTTTAAGATTGTACATGTTTCATTCAACAGTTAATTCTCTTACAGTTGAACTCTTTGGTGTGACGTCGTGTCGTGACTGAGAGGTCGTGAGTTCGACATCCGTTGTCCATTGTATGGATTGAAGATAGTTTATTTTTTAAGATTATGAGCTTCAATCGGATTATGAATCGTCGACTAAAAGATTTTCTCGGCGAATACCTCTTGGTTCTTTTGCACAATTTTTAGCCGACTTCAAAAAAAGAAGGAGGTTATCAATTGAATTGTATTTCTTATTTCACAAAATACTTATACCTAGCTATTTATTTCCTTAGTTCTTTGTGAGGTTAGTCTGAGTAATCTCTTAAATAAATATTTAATTAATAGCTTTCTAAATCAAGTTTCTCGCAAATAGATAAAGTGCCTACTACACTAACTGGATTTGGAAATTACTTTCTGTTATATCCACAGAAAATGGTCTTCAAACTTGTTCCTAGGATCAATATTTAATTTTTCACACAACGAACAAACACCTATATTATGATCTCATACCGTGTTTAGTGTATGTCAAGCGAGCAGCGATGCTGTGTGCTAGCGGATTGAAGCGGGCTGGCAACGTCGCGGGCCACGAACACCACTGCCATAACACTACAAAGATTACTCGATTGCGTAGACGGTGCATACCATTACAATGTAGGCATTTGTTCGACTAACTACCTGCCGAGTGCAGAGCCTCTCGTCAGGGAGGTAGAACTGAGAAAATAATACTGAAACAAAACGTACACCGCATCACCAATCCAGTCATATAGAGATTTTACATGCATGTTATAGATCTTAGGTCATTATCGTAACTTACATTATCTATCTTCTAATGACGATATTTATTATATTTATTATTCCAATCAATTATTAAAAGTTTTTTATTCAAATAACTATATATAAAATACACGGCCACAATCAATGCAATATCCCCTCTGCACCGCGCGTTGTTCGATGCTAAGCCACGGCGCACACCGAGTGCGATGAGCGATACGGACGGGTGATGCGAGGCGAGAGCGGCAACGTCGCCTCGCCTCGCTCCCTCTCGCTCAGTATCGCTCGAGCGTCGCTTCGTGTGGCCGCCATTATGAACACTAGCCGATACCGGGAACGGTTGATAGACGAAGTGAAGAAATACCCCGTGCTATACGACACGCGACACGAGAACCATCGCGACATCGACGTCAGGGACCACTGCTGGGTCGAGATCTCCGAGCGACTCGGCGCTAACAGTAAGATTACTATTCCTACGTACAGGGACCTTACTATATGCTCTTATTTCCATCATAGTTCCACTGGTGACAGTGACAGACGTCATAATAACAGTTAAACTATAATGGCAATAAGCGGTCATGGTGAGCGCTGATCTTCAAGGAGCATTTAATGAGTCTATCTCTGTCAGTTTGTATGAGACAGATGTATATGTCGTGTATAAGTCTGTCACTGTCACAGGCAAACTATCCTAAGCAATAAGGTTGATATTTCCGTAGTTGTAACAACGGGCGTTCTTACATTATCCCGTTCATAGTATAAAACAGATGTTGTTTGTTTCGCATCTACCGGCCACAGTTGTGTGCAAACATTGCGAGCGACCTAATACACGTGTGTACCCGTTGGACTGTTCTGGAGCTGGCTGCTTGCGTGTCATTATCACCATTCCAAACTTTAATAGGTTGGTAATAGAAGGTACTATAGTTGGAACTAGTGAGGTATTATATGAGGAGGAATATAATGAGGATGGTGAAACATTTTAGAAAGTATTAACAAATTTTTAAGCCCTACCTACTTTACATTAAATGTGGTAAATTTGTTATTTTTAATAATAACAAAAAAAAAGTTTTTTTTACTAATAACTAAGATGTTTATACGATAACCTGTCATTACTCTTTCAAAATACGTAGATACTAACTACTGCAGCAATACCGGTGAGAAAATAGGTATTTTACGCCCCATACATATGTTTATAGACACACTCATGAAAATACTACAGCACATTCAAGTTACGCGCTCCTAATTCGTGACGGCACCTGTTACAGCTGTACAACTGTAGGCCAGATACCCAGAGCGAATGTTATACCTGAACTTTTATCTCGCACCTCCTTAATCATGTAAGGCTATTAAAAATTCAACACACAAGTAAGTCAACTGGAGGGAGCAACTGCGCGAGTTCGAATCCCTTGTGTTCGTATTTTCCAAACCATTTTTAAGACACAAAGCACAGTGTGTACATTTATTAAAATACTAGCTGTGCCCTGTGGTTTCACCCGCGTAGACTTATGTTCATTGGTGGAGGTGGAATTAAATGTTTTTTAAATAAAATTAGCCTATCTTACTCCTTGTAAAATTTGCTATGTACCAGTGAAAGTCCTGTTAAAATCGATCCAGCCGTTATGGAGATTAGCCGGAACAAACAGTCAGACAGAGAGACAGAAAAATTAAAAAAAAAACATTTCTTTATCTCAGTACAGTATATGCTTACTTGCTATCATATGCATTTCGTGAAAAGCTGTTATTTTGGAATTGCAATTGTATTTATGTGTATAGATTTATTGATTGTTGTATCTAGGTGAGGTGCTGAAGCGAGAATGGAAGATCCTGCGCGACTCGATGCGTCAGGCGCTGAAGCGCAGCCGGCACGGGACCACCACCAAGGCGGGGCTGCCCTGCAAGAAGTGGCGCTTCCAGAACAGAATGGCCTTCGTACTGCCCTACATGACTGTCAGGAGGTACGCTGTTAAACGCTTATTGTCGTGTGTATATATTGTAGGCGACTACTCTAGCATCACTAATAGGGCTTGTAAGTACCAGTGCATCCATAACCACGACCGCTCTGGCAAGAGCGACCGACTAACATGAAGAACTTAAGCCACTCGGCCACCGTGTTGTTGTGACTCATGTTTTGTAAAGCGGCTGTTACAGCCAATGAATAAACCCTTGTAAGTAATGCCAATCACACGAGGCTAATGTTATAATTAATAATAGGTGTTTAAATATACTTTTTACTTACTAAGAATGTACTTCTTTTTTCCAGAAACACGAGGCAAATGAAAGAGGAAGTCAAAGCAGTCGACTCGGAGGTCCACTCGGAGCCGGAGCCGGAGCCCGAGGTGGAAGCATGGGAGCCTACGAGCTCTGACCACGAAGCCCTGGAGCTGTTCTTCGCCAGCGTGTGCCAGAGCACCAAGCGGCTCTCCAAGAAGTACCAGGCGCTCATGAAGAGGCAGGTGCTCGACGCACTGCTCAGGATCGAGGAGGAAGCCGACAATGACCCAGGAGAGACCAAAGAGGTCATTAAGAACTTCTAGTCTCTTTAGAATGCTACTCTACTAATTTTAAGGTCAGATAAACTGTTTATGGTCTCAACATTTAGGATAATTTAGGTAAGTTTTTAACTTATTTAAGTTTATACCGACGTTATTGTCGACGGCAATAATTGTGACTTCATCAGCGCCCAATTGTTTGCAAGTAATTTGATGACCAAATTATATATTTACACTTGAAAAGCTATTGCGTTAATACAAAATTTTATTTGTTAATGTTAAATATCTTTACAAATACAATGAATGTTAATAAGTGGACTCGATACTGAAGAATAAATTCGTATGTAAAGTCCTATCATAGTATATCCACGACAAGCTCAGGTAAGCAATATTTCTAGGCTAAAGTATTTAAGAATCGAGACGTAAGTATTTAAATTAAGGATAACGTAATTAATCGCAATTAAAATATTAAGTATAAAACATGATTAATTGTGTTTAAATACCAATCAACTGTACGGCTGCAAGGATCCTCCGAGCTCTGTCCTAATAAATATCACAACAATGGCGGACACCATTCCTGACAGAGCGCCGATTTATGACGCATGTCAGCCATTGTCCACGCCGCCACAATTTCCCAAGCAATAAATAACACGACACGCGCCGCAGCATCCTGCTGTCCTGCCCGCTGCCTGCTGCCCTCCTGCCTCCTGCCTCTCGCCTCCTGCCGCTCTTGGGAACAATGAAACCTTTTGATCGAAATTGCGCCGCTTTATGAATCCCGAATTGTGAGTGCGATAAATCTGGAAGCTAGTTGCTTGTTGTTGAGGGAAGTGGTTGGCAATATAAAGTTATAATATTGTTTTACTTATCATCAAAAGTATAACTACGCCAATACAACGCCTATCGCCTCTCCTGTAGAGGAAAACAAAATATTATATACTTTGTTAGAACAAGTGCTAGAGCAGTATTGGCGAGGTGATCTCCAAAGAAATGGCTTATGGATTTCTTGAATATACATACATACATATGCTCTCACCTGTATTCCCCGAAAGAGTAGACGGAGGTGTTGACAGCACACCTGCTATTATCACTTACACAGATAACCGTTAATACGTGGCAGGGTGGATCAGAGCGGCATAGAAAATAATTATCAAAATGGCATAATTCCATGGTACGCTTCCTCCCACGCAACACGCAACGCAAATTCATTGACATTTAAACCTAGGATATATTTATAAATAATTTTACATAGTAATAACATAACAACCACATCCAAGCGGCGACCTTGTATAGCGGTTAAGTAGATTAACCAATTCGACAACATATGTCTTGCTGGTCAAATTGATAGACAGACATAATATGTCTTATTATTATTTTAATAATATACTTATTTTAATAAAGATTAAATGATAGCCGTATTCGATAGGTTGTATCCCAGAAATGTTCACATACCAAGACATTTCCATCAAGCCCCGTCCCGTTACCTGGCCAGCCCATTTCCATCAAGCCCCGTCCCGTTACCTGGCCAGCCCATTTCCATCAAGCCCCGTCCCGTTACCTGGCCAGCCCATTTCCATCAAGCCCCGTCCCGTTACCTGGCCAGCCCATTTCCATCAAGCCCCGTCCCGTTACCTGGCCAGCCCATTTCCATCAAGCCCCGTCCCGTTACCTGGCCAGCCCATTTCGGCATTTTAGCAGCAATTAAATTCGCAATGTCTCATTTAAATCGCCCTCTCGTCAATTAATAAAGGTATAAATCAATAAGACAGGCCCTCGCTGCAGCCGACGCGGACATAATTGGAGCCGTCGGGGCCCTGCCAATCCTACAGCTGACAGCCTCAACGCCACCAGACGACTGCCCCTCAACTATTTGACGAACATTTACAAATTGATAAAGGGTTTTAACTGTGGACGACATTTGAAGGGGCTTACATTAACAACCTGCTGTATTCTGTTCTTAAGGCATGATTATGCACCTAACATAATATTGGCCGACAAATGTGAATGCACAGTAGTAATTTTATGAGTCTGTCTGTATGTATGGCGTGATGCAAAAAAATTTAATAACCTATTATAAATAAACCTAATTGCATAATTTAATAAATAAGTATATAAATGTTTCCTATTGATTAGTAATAAATATAAGATAAATTGTATATATATTAATTAAGAAGTGCCTCTCAAATTGCTGTGCCCTAACAGGGTTGTTAGCTATATGTTAATACCACTATAGCTATGTTAATATTGTGTGTAATATGATACTAACTGGCAATACATATATGAATATGAATATGAATATGATGCAAACGGAATAAAAGTGCAGTTACCCCCACCATTTTCGCTGAACGCTCATAGCTCGTGACGACACCTGTAACAATAATCCTTTCTGGTAGCAGTATCTCAAAATTCATTCAAAGTTCCCATAAAAAGCCCAACAAAAACAGTCTCTGTTGGATTACTTCCAGAAATAAGAAACATATCTTCGTTGAAAAGTGGATGTTGTTGATGTAACACCTCGGCTTACCCCTTCGGAGACCCTTCTAGGATGATTTGAGCATAGTCATTGTATTCAATTAAACCAATATCTCTTGTGAACACACACACAGTGATCAGCCCCTGGCGAGTGCGAGGAGCACACGTGCGCAACCTGACTCCGCGAGATGATATCGCATGCATGTGGATTGTGGCATTACATCACGTTGTTATATCCCCACATGTGGCGGGGTAGGTATCAATGCACCAAGCCACTTACACCGACCAATCATAACCTATTTATAGTCCAAGTGCATTTAAACTAATATACTTCCATCCAGTAATTCCCTATAAATGAACACAAGGACCCATTCAACCATTTAACCCTCAACAGCTCATGACAACGTCTCCTAGCGAAAATTAAAAATAAATCTCTTTCCTGTTGGGCCCCGTCCCCCGCGGCCCCCGCCCCGTGGTCCCCCACCCCCGGCCCCCCAGGTGGTGGCATCGATCGCAGCGCGCTCGGCAACTAGCGGCCTGCCCCTATATCTAGTGCTTACATATTTCATTGTGTCACATCGCTATAAGCTTTGGAAGCTATTCACTGGCCGTATAATAGGTTGCTGGATCGATTGCCTCGTGCGCTGCTATTACTACTATACATACCATACCAGCTCATAACTGGAACTACATTACGTGTTATGTTTAATTGATGAAATTGAAAAATTGTTTATTCAGTTTATGCCGTGGTATAGGCTGTTATGGACGTCGAAGAACTAACCACTGGCAAGAAATTCAGCTGGCAGTTATTAATTATAATCAAATTCATAATATAGAATAAATTCTTAACAATAGTGAAAATGATATCAGCATGCAAAGTAATAACAACACCAAATGGGTTTACATAATCCGTCTATCCGTCTCATTTGCTTACGAGAATATGAGTAAGAAAGCATCTTGTTACTAAAATATCAATTTCAATCGTCAGTCATAAAGTACCCCTAGGGTTAACTTTGAAAGTGTCGAAAACAATTATCATATTCTCCGTGGAGTTTTGACCAATCAACGTTGATAAAATAGGTAATACATTATCACGTAATACTCATCCACCCTAATACAGTGTTAATAAATGAAATCTATCGCAAACGAGTAACTTCCCATTACGTATGCAATTATATATTTAGTTTAGAAGACTTTCAAATGTTAGACCCGCTTGCAATAAACGTTACTAATCCAAATTAAGCTTAAACCTCGACTTAGCTCAAATCTCGTTATGCTCGTCTCGTATTTCCATCTTTGCAGTTTTAGCATTTACCTAAATCTTGATTCAGCAATCATGAGAATTTCTCCAAGCACTCGACTACAACGAATTACTTTTTCGGGCTATGAAGTTTTGCTGCTTACCATCAGCGGCAAAAATGTTATCAAATTTATCAACTGCATACCCAAATATAAGGAATCACAAATATGTACTAGTTTACGCAAATACACATCATAAAGCTATCATTGTTCTTCTAAGTGAACATTTGACTATGACCAAAAGTTAATATTTTGAAAATAACGTGCATCGACGTTTCGATTGGGTTACACCAATCGTGCAGACCTGCTCGCGACCACGATTGGTGTATTATCGTGATAAGTCCCGAGTACCTTTAAATACGTTTATGTTCCTCTGAAAAATGTACGAAAGTATGGTAACCAACATACCTACTAGATGTAATCAGTTAGTGGCAGTATTACCTAGACCTCTGGCAGGCAACAGTAAGTAGTGTACCTAGTTACTTATATTGCTTTATAAATAGCCGACCTCTCTCACTGCCAAGGTCGGGACGATCGATGCAAGCGGCCCCCCGACCCCCACCCCTCGACGACCCACCCGCGGCCCCCGGGGGTTGCAAGGGGTAGGCTCACACTGCGCTACAAATGAACCCCGTTGTATAACTTGTGTAACTGTCAGTATTATTATTATACATGTTGATGCACTGTGTGATGTAAGCTGACTTCAACGTGCTAATTGATGTAGGCAATGAGAACAGGCATATATTTGATGACATTATGCTTCCCTGATGATTATGCCATACGAGCCTATGCTAATAATATAAATGATAAACTGTCGGTCTTGAATAGATACCTTCTGACTGAGTGCTAATCTAAGCTCTCTGTCTGACTATATGGCGTGAGGCTCATAAAAAAAGGCGCAGTATTTTGCTGACCGCTCGTAACTTGTGACGGCAACTGTACCAATGCACAATTACTTAGTAAGAAAGTTCCCAAGGGATCAACATGATATTTTCCATAGAGCTACATAAAAGGCCGCAGGGATATTGGGTATCCGGCAAAAAATACGGTTCCAGCGGGATAGTAACATGAAGGAAACCGCGGGCGAGACGCTTACTAATAATATTACCTAGCTTGCAGAATCATAATACGAGGCAGTACTAGTAGCCTGAAAACAGAACCAGTACAACATAACGCCATGTAAAGAGTATAATGAGTAAAGATTAACGAGACCAATGTATTTGTTGTGAGACAATCCCTGGTGGGTATACCTACCTAACTGTCACTGTCGATGTCAATCAGACAGGATGACACGCCGAGGACATTAAAGGTATCAATTTCACTCCAACCAAAGCAATATACGACAAAAACATGAAGGTTGATGTATCGGGAACAAGAGAATTAACACCCCCTCGAGTTTATTGATGCGTGATCGCACAATGTATCCATACAGAACAAAGGATCTTGCCATAAAATAAAAGGGCTCCCGTCAGCTGATCTCATGCTAGGACACACAAAAATCATCCACCGACCAGTCCAACGATTCAACCGAAGAGCGAAGTATCGTCGGACGATCTATCGACGGACTAGTCCTTCGCTACTGCGCATGATAGCTGTATTGACTCCGAGCCCTGAAGACTCCTCAATGCAAATCGAGCTCTAACACTGAGAATTTAAGGTCGAAATAAAGTAGCCCATAATTGTAATCTACCTTCAATAACTCTGCTATACGAAAATAAACTGTATTCGATAGCAGTAGGCGTCGCTAAGCCCCCAGCTGGTTGCCAAGGCTTCCCTCTAATTATAAAGCGATGTACCAAAGCGGTAATTGATAAGAATCCGCCCGATATAGTCGGTATCTACTCGAGCCGAGCCTAGCAACTGGGAACATAGCTATAATACTACTATGATTGTATACTGAAAATGAAAATGATTTATTCGGTTTAGGCCCCGATTTCTTCGATTTTCATAAGTGCCTTACTTATGAAAATCGAAGACTTGTTTTACGATTTCAATTGGATTACGGTATTTAGCCGTCTAAGTAGTTCTAGTTCCGCTAATTATAAAACAGGTTATACTTAATTATGGATGATGTTATTTGATCACTTACAAACAAAGCCTTTTACAATCTGAAGGTGATGTCGAGTTTGGAAGCAAACATCCTTTAGCATCGTCTTGCTTAAAGAGGGGGAAGGAAATTCCAATTAAAATATTGAATTCATATTGCATGCACTACATTCATAATATGAATAGTTGTTCGGTAGCTGAAGTACAAAGCACATAATACTTAAGCTGAAGTCCCCCATGTATCATGGGGCACCAATGAAAGTTCGCCAATTGGAGTGCAACAATGTGGAGGCTAAATTGGTTTCGGCCACATCTGCACACCTAATGTACACTCGCATAAATAATACGCGAACACCTTCCGTTCTTACGCAAATCTAATACAATGTTGCTGACGGGACTCAAATTTAACCTTATTCCAGAAGCAATAAACTTAATTTTCCTTGACAAAGTATTTCGTACAATTGCAACTACAGCAAGGGAAATGTTACTGTAACACGTCCGTGGGAAGGTAAAGAATGGATTGACAGTGTTTGGGACAATATTGCAAAGTAGTAAAACACACATTTCAAAAGTAATTTGACAAATGACATAGTGTCGTGTGTGTAGTGTGGATGTGTGTGTGGATGTTGGGTCGACACCAGTTGGTCGGTGTCTCGAGACTCGAGAGCGCAGCCAGACATGTCGTTCCTAATTATAACTAGATTAGACAAGAAGATGTCTAAATTAAAATGTCAATGCATGCAGACAGTCCAGTTAGAGAAGCCACAAAAACTTAAATCTCAAACTAATATCAAAATGTTTATCATTACGTTTAAAAAGATTTGCAAATTATCAAAACAGAATATATAGATAACAGTCATTTAATTTTATCTATTTAACATTGCAATAAGGCTAATGCTCGCAATATCATAACATCAAGAACAGTCCCAGCACACAGATTCAGCCATAATAGAAAATGATAATGAATTGTTGACAAAGTTGACAATTAATGTAAACAGGCAGTTGAATGATGTAATATAATGAAAATAATTAAACAATAAATAACTTGATATGACATGTAATGTTGTTGGCCGAACGCTACGCGCAGACGCGGTGGTGCAATAAATCGCGGTAAAATTAATTTGTCCAGTCCGCGCCATACTGTAATTTGTACGAAATAATCACTCACTTTTATTTGAGCAGACTTTCGGATGCATTATCACTGCGAGCGATAAACAGTTGTAGGAACTAATACAATGGTCACCTTGGCCTTTTACTTAAAGATCATCTAAGACAATTTGTTTCTTGACGCTACCTCTATTCTTTTGCTGCCAAGAGTTCATAGCACAGTCAATTGGAGATACAATTTTACATTCGATTCTCGGCTATAAATAGGAAAACTTACTTATATCTAACTCTGGCGTATCTTCCCATATTACAAGAACATACTGCTCATTATTTCTGGGTACCCAAAGAAGAACACAATTTAAATAAAGCGATCTAAATGTATTGAATTAGATTGGAATACCCGTTTCACTTGGACTTGAACCAAACTTGGCTCTCCAGCGCGCCTCCCTCCGCTCGCACAGCGATCCCATCCTTACTCATTTTATAGGTGTGTTTAGTGCGGCTTTTTGTTCTGAGACTTAAAAGCGGTGCTGTGTTTAATTGTTAACAACATAAATCAATTCAAGCGCGATTTTATCGCTGTCCGTAAAATGTGTTACAGGCTGTGGCCCTGTGTGGGTATAATTAGATGATCAACACGGTCCAATGTGATCAAATGGCTGTTAAAACTGATCTATGGATGTAGGCAAGGGCTATCATCTGTTTCTGATTACGACTTCGGTAAAAACAACATTTTATAGATTGCGTAGTAACGAGAATCATAATGAAGCTGTGTATAACGGCGCGGTGACGTCCCTGGCGACATTGCCCTGACCGTGAACCTGTCAGCTGTCACTGTCACCTGTCACCGCGGCTCGCCGCCCATTTCGCGGAAATGCTAAATATACTGTGGTATTGTCTTGTTGCCAACTTGTACTAAAAGCTATGTCTAACGAGGTGTGGACAGGATCGAGATTATAAGAGGGCCGCCGATGAGGCAACCTTTGTTGTGTAACGCTACGGCCCTTCGCGAGGGCTCTCGCCTTCACTTGTTGAAAGATCATTATATTTTAAATGACACGATTCACACTGGCAGGTGACTGACGTGACGAACTGGCGAGCAAAAAGAAAAAAAGAAAATGTTATTACGGTGGTACTGTACAGTATTGGGCGTTATGACGGGGGACATATTATTTCAAAACTAGGTAGGTGGAAGTAGCTAATTTTCACAGTAGCGGCCTGTACTTACGTGATGATTAATGTGAAATTAAAAAATTTAAAGCAAAACCTATATACAATGTTTTTGGATATAATATCCAATTCCTTATTAAGCGACATTGGCCAATTCGAGCCTTCACTTTACTCATACATGACTTGAATTTGAAACTCTCAGAAGAAGGGTTTATCTAAATATATTTATAAATAGAAAAAAGTAATGAACTCTTCAGTTCCCTCATAGAATAAGCGAAGAGGACTTCCTAAAGGACGTGTGGTTTGTTTCTGGAAGCTAACACATTTCTGGATCATTTAGTTTTGTATTCCACGAGTGCGTGGTATCAGGTCCCGAGCAGCTCGGTACAATGTTAACGGTCGAGTGCGCGGAAACAAAGCGCAACAATAAAGCTTATTGCAGCTGGCACCGCGCCACTGCACTGCTGGATTATATAGCACCACGCGCCCAGAGCTGCTCTCTGGAGCTAATAGCAGTAATCATATCAACAAAGGCATAAAAGTTTAGTAGGAAAAATCAGGAGCTGTAATTTTCAGAGGACTTTTACAGAAATTACAAAGTATTGAGAATTCAATAAGAAGATACCAAAACATAGTGAAAATTATATTTGGCATTATGTCTTTACGACATCTTTACATCATTAACTGAATATTATACCTACCGAGCTATTGCCGTCAGCATAGTACATTATGTGGTACAAAATATGAATAAGTGTGACGTCAATGATGCCTGAGGTAGGTATTCACAAAAGTAATACTGTACGTCGACGGGTTGCGGTCATTTGCGTAGGTCCTGTTTCGGGTAATGTATTATCTAGAATATGAGCCGGCAGCGACGTCAAACATGGACCCAATATTACTGTCCTTTACAAACAACCCTCACAAAATAAGGAGTGCTCCAGTTTTTGGTTCATCTTCGTACAGTAATCATCCATCAGGTTAATGTCAAAAGCCACACTCATACCTAATGGTGGTAGGCCCGGCAACCCTACAATTATGCAAATATCACCCTTAACTCCGCGCGCTCCTGTCCCGGGATATGGCTCTAAATTAGAAGGAGATTAGATAAGGCAATGTGGTAGTAAAGCGGAATTATCTACAACATTAATCCACAGTTTAATAGGGCCGGCGAAACTTGTTGATAATAAAACCGGCGTGGTGTTATTTGGGACTTCAAAAGAGTTTCTGAGAAATTACACGTTGGCAACGGAGGCAGTGCCGTGAATAGAGGCAGGCTAATGAGGGCTGCGCTCGAAGCCGTGAACTTAGCCGGCGGTGGCCGCGCGCCAGCGCCGCACAGTCTGGCGACACACACCTTTACACCACACCACACACTCTATACATTGCGTCATACATTGTATAATAACCCTTACTTCACTAATAAGAACTAAAAAAAACATGGAAAAAAAATCGGGTTTCTAAATTAAGTAGTATTCAGAAGGATGCTAAATGAAGGCAATCATTATAATTAATGTACCAATAACGTCCAACCAACAGGCGACACTGAAAATATAGCTCTGTAAATCTACGGCATCTGTATAGTGAAACGCAGTATTTTTACTGAGAAGTTAAAAAATAGCCGCGCTCTCGAACAAATATAAATGCCTGTTTAGGACTTTTAACAGGAAATTAATTACGGCAATAAAATTAACAAACAAAACGAGAGTGTGGAACGAGCTTTGGTCTTTGAAGATGATGGAGTTGGTGTTGCTGAGGTAGTTTGAGCTTTAAGTGGAGATGTGTAGGGTAGGGTTCGTGTTGGTGTAGTTGTATGATGCAAGCGACTGTAATACGGGCGGTGTTGGCAGCACACGTGTGCTCGCCGACGTGACAGACACCGCGCGGACGTAATTACACTGTATTAGTGGCACTCGTTGGATAATTCCTGCGATGACTTAATTGCTCTGTGAAGATCATCGCAGAAACGAGACGATACACCGATTACAGACACAGACATTTGTATTGGAGGAACGCTCCAATACAAATATATATTGGAGAGCTTGCCGAAATAGTACGACAGAATATCACAATTGTTTTTACATTCTTTAATTAAATACACAAACTAAGATTTGAGAATATATTGTGCGCACTTCTGTTCTTCAGCCAATTACCATACACAAGTTTGCACTGAAATTTGGCAATTCTGAAACTGTTCCCGCGGGAAGCGTTAATAATCGTTAAATCCGATGCCATCCGAGAGCAATCTCGGTAATACATGTCGGGAATATTCTAGCGTCGCGTTTTATGACCGACACTGCTGCCAGCTTGGATTGATGCTGCTTACATTACGGATCCAATGTGACTTAAGTGTTGCATAAAAGAGCCAATTTGGTAACCTTACTAAAAGGTTACCAAATTGTATATTAATGATTAAGAACTGCCTCGTTGGTTCAATGGTCGCAAAAGCTACTGCGGAACCCGAGGTCCTGAGGTCGATCAACGGATCGGGGATAGTGTTATTAGATTTTTCATTTGTAATCCCTAGTTAAAAGCTTTAGAATTAGGTGCATTATACTAACAGCTAAAGTATTCCACAATGAAGGTAATGATGTATGTATCCATGGATACGGGTACAATATAATATTTGTGTCGGCGTGGTGCCGGCGGCGGTGCGTTGACAGACTAAACACACGCCGCATTTATACAACTCTGGCGAGATCTCTACAAAAGCCACGTTTTCTTTGTTCGCGTTTTCGCAGCATTTTGTGTCATATTTTAATTTGAAAAAGGACCGAATACAGACACTAGGTATTTAGTGATTTATTATTTATGGCACCATATTTGTCTAATTATATTTTTGTAACACAAATTGTCTGTAGATTATCTAAAATCATACATCGTACGGTCCGCCTTTTAGTAAGTGTTTTCCATAGCTCTAATCGGACATAGACGCTTGGGACACCAGCTGTAGGTATTACGTGAGGTACTCGTCCCCCGAGATTCGCACCCTGTGCCCATTCGCCCTGATGTATCTAAAGTACTAGGGCGTCAGAAGTTTAAAGAGGTACTTCGCTTCAATTATTTTCGACTATATGTCCGTATCAGAACGTAACATCTATACCAGGAGACGTTTGGTTACCTTGAAATATATAAATAATTGACTGTTCTCCTCCCGGGGGACCAATGGGCACATATATAGGGGCCGAATCTACAACTTTTATTCTAAGGTACAAATATTGGGGGCCCAGTGGGTCTTGACCCATTACGTGGTTGCCAGCCCTTTAGAATCTCTTTACATTCACTTTGCCGAACCCCATGGAAATACTCGCTAGTGGGAAGACCACATCGCAGAAATCATTCCACGGCGACGTGTGATGAAATCATTTTGATTTCTATAATATATATAGAATATTACATGTGTTCAAATTAGTTCCCTAAAACAGTTACATCATACGATCTAAAGGACATTATGGACAGACATGGAAACACGTCTATTTTAATTACGTACAACATTTGGTCGTTTCATTTACAATTTGTTCTTTCAATCAGCTCCAAAGTTTCCAGAACATTCCCAATCAAAGCGCAAAAACAGTAAGACAATCTGTCATGTTTATATTGGCGTAACGTGTTGTGAGGAGTGCCCAGAGTGGGAACACAGCCGCTCTGTGTGTGAAGTCATTGCTATCTGCGGAGTGAGGGAGTGAGGGAGTGAGGGAGTGAGGTAATGAGGTGGTTGGTCGCATGCATCATCATTAGTTACCGTCAGCTTTGTCTTGTCTGTTGCACTCATTTGTATTGTGAGCAGAGAATATAATTATTCAGCTCATTCGCTTTAAATTAAGCTGCGGGACTGTATTTAAATACCAAATCTCAATGCAAATGTTATTAGCATGGTTGTTCATGAAAAGCAGATGCTCATGTTTATTGCCTCTTGGTTCCATATTGAATTTAATAACTTTGTTTGACATAGCTATAGCTATACATCTGACGATATGAATGTACTTTGTTGAACTCTAATTAAATAAAGATATTTTGAAATGTGTACCTACCGTGAACTATGAACGATTAAGTAGCGCGTATCAAGGACTACTTTGCTTTGACGTTTAATTTGACGGTACAAAAATGAAACGTCAAAGATCAGAAGTTCTTAATACGCTCTGCTTAAATCGACAATGGTAAGCCTCCGGTCCACACGTCAGTTCCCATGTCAGGGCAAACATTTCACACGAGCATTTTGTATTTGCCACATGTTTCCAGCTGATTGGTATGTATTAAAAAAGAGAGATCTTTAGCACTATACTATTTTATTGGGACTAGATAGCGCTGTGTGATAATTATTTATATATTGATGTTAATTTCAAAACTTTTGGCTATTCCATTGATTCATGCGACTACTAAATGTACTACGTTCATATATTCTTATTTATTTACCTCGACTCCCTTATGTACTTTATATAACAGAGATACCGGTTTATTTTATTAATTACACCATATTTTAGTTTAAGCCTTTCGGAGCCCGCTGGTCAATGCCAAGGCAGTGACGCACGGCGCGACTGAGTAGGCACCCATCCAAATGCCTACCGCAATGCGCGAGTCTTGACCAACCAACTACATTTCTTCTGTCAAATTATTTATCAAAATGCAAAACGTTACATTTGTCAGAATGCTCATCTATATAGATAAATAAAATTGGAGATTCTGTTTTTATTTCCAAACTTAAAGCTTTTCACTGAATGCTCATGAAAGTATACGGTACTGACATAAAAAAACAAAATGAATACTTGTTTTTTTAATGTTTTCTGTCCGTCTGGCTGTTTGTTGGGGCTAATCTTCGAAACAGCTAGACCGAGTTCATCGGGACTTTCACATGCAGGTAAAGTAACTGATGTTATATGGAAAATCTAAGGCTCCTTATGTTAAAAAAAATCGGCAAATAAATTGATCGCGGGTGATACCGCGGGGCACAGCTAGTTAGTTCATAAACGAGTGAAGTATAAATAGATCACTGTGCAAGTGGGGTTAGAGCCGGGGTCAGGGCTGTGGGTTCTATTCCCGGCGTGTGCGTGTGGCAATCTGTACGTAAGGGCTTTATTCCTATATAAGCTCCCTTCTCTGACAGATGTAGGTTTGCATATGTAAGTATTTTATTGCTTACTAATAATGACAGATCATAAATATCCCTTGAGACTGTTATATCTATACAGATATAAATAAAATTGAAGTTTCTGTTGGTAATTAAAAAAACTTTACTACTTTCAAATACATGCAATGAAAAACAAACAGCCTTTCACTGCATGTATATGAAAGTACGAGTATATACGACTAGCGGACTTGTAGTTTTGTTTAATTTATTAGTTTGTGGCAAATAAACGTTTTATCTATCCATCGTGTTACAAGTAGGTAAGTGCAGTAACTTAGTTACGTTTATTTAAACCATGGAAATATTAGGTCGACGCGGGTGAAACTGCGAGGCGCAGCTAGTCTCGTTCCTACCTTATATAATGATATATAATGATATATGATGCATTGAGCACCTAACATAAACTCTAACTCTAAAATATCTTGATTTGATATTACACACTTCTCACAAAGAGCTTTCAAATCGTCGGACACAATACGAATTACAAATGTTACCACTGGGTTTGGGAGGTTGCTTTTGCTGAGAACCTGGCAAGAAACTCAGCAATTACTCTTTTCAAACCAATCCGTACTTATACATATTATCAGCAATAATAATCACACGTAACAATACTGCACGAGTAGATAGGTAGGTATTATAAGTACATATAACCAGTTGCGTACTATACATTATTGTTTTAGTACCAGTTTGATCGATGTGGATTGTATTTATATGTTTGATGGACGCAGTCAGTTCGCGTCGGTGGGTGAACTGAAGTTCTGCAGCCGGACCCGGATCTGACAGAGGTTGATCCCAGTTCTGAGGTTGGTATCTTTTCTTAGTGAGGTAGACCCCGGTTCTGACTGAGGTTGGTTATCATCAGACATAACTTATCACTTCATAATCGACATATCATATCACAGTAAGATTCAAAGCATTATTTTTACTCCCTGACTTATTACAAAGTGTTAGTATGTCGATGGTAACAGTCTCGCGTTGCCTGCCATATATATCATTGAATCGGTGTGCAATACATACCTATATATTATTGCAAACACATCAACCCACCTGTCCATACATATTGGAGACTTGGTACTCAAAGGTAACATTATTTTTCTTCGCTTTTCTGTAAGCTGGAAGTGCAATCCCCCATTCGGGCTCCAAATCGAATGGGAGATCACGCCCTATGTTGATGGCTTAATCAGCTGCAGTGATTTCTTAAACTTCAAACCCGTTGAAATCTTCAGATTCTTGTGGTATATTTATAATTTACCAAGAAAGTTTTATTTAAGCTATATTTCCATAATGGCTCGCTGTGCCAAGGAGTAAATAGCCGGTGCTCCACGGCAACAGCCCGCCACGGGCCGCCGTGACTTGCGTCAGACGCGCGCCGCCCAGTCTGCCACGAGTCAACTCTTACTTGGACCAGCTTCAACTACAACCACGCGCTAATTTACACCTTAAGCTCTTAACAACAAGGCCTAGTCTCACTCAGCAGAACTGCGAAAAGATTATGCTTTTGTGAATTTGAATTTTACAGCAAGAATCTAAGGTGCGAATTTGTTTGTAAGTCTCTTGCGTGCGTCTACGCCGTAAATATATAATGACGTAAGATAGCAATTTAAGGATGGCACCCAATGTACATAATAATCTATTATTGAAATTATACAGGGAGTCTATGAAAAGGCACAGTTGTCTTCTAGTTATAGAGTTTTATAAACATGTTTTATGGGATTATTTCAAGAAGTATTAAAAGGACATAAAACATAATATTCAGATCAATGCGAAATTATAGCATCTAAATAGGGACTACTTTGAAAGTCACATATCTATACTTACTAATTATATGAGGTGTAATGCTTTCTCGGTAGTGCATCAATTTGTTCCAAAGAGCATTTATAAACATTTGAATGATTGCATATTATTATTATGTAGCAATTGATTCAACTCTTCTGCCAATGACACGCAATAAATAGAGGACAATAGCCCCGAGCGTGCAGTAACTCAACTACTGATAAGATCCCAAATTAATCCGACCCCGACCCGTGCCTGAGTGACCCTCCACTAAGTATCACTTGGAGAACTCCGCAGATACCTTACTAAATTTGTTGGATTAGTCCTGGTCGAGATCTTAACTACGGCTGTTAGAAAATGAATCTTAGCCAGTTTAATTATAAGGTTCAGTTTTATTGAGCCAGTTTTAGACAACCCTACGGTCCAGCGGGTGGTAAAGTTCGTCGTAAAGTTGCGGTCAGTTTATATCGCTTATTAATAGATTGATTAATAACTCTTTTACCGTACCTGACCCTAGTAATACTTTACTATAATAGTTTTCATAAACCGGCATTTTGAAGCATTAAGTTCTTTCGGTCACAGTAATTGTACTCTTTCAAGATATTGAAACTGTATTCTTCTTCAACGATGTGTCAGGTTATTGCGGAACGATTTGATGTTTGGTTCATTTGATTTGATGTTTGGTTCATAAGAAGTCCTCTGTGTACTGCGCTTTGCAATGAACCACTGGATTTAAACACATTATCTGGAATTCATTACTTAGGTAGGTATTTTTGAAGTTGGTGCCAAATGCAGCATCAAATTCGGTATCGAATAACAACTCCAAAAGTAATGAATTCCGTAATATAATTTTTCCAATAACCCGTAATCTATACGTCCATCTTAGACCACGTCTACGAGTGTCAAATTAAAAATACACTCACGCATTTTGTCTTTATGATAGTAATTTGATCGATAAACGGGGATGTAGGTACCGAGACATGTGCCATATGGTAATGTTTATAAAAAGCGGCCAAGTATAAGTCCAACTCGCCCATGAAGGGTTCCGTTTACGATTTATGACGTATTAAACGTTCATATAGTTAGAAGAAACCTAGAAAAGCTAGTGATTCAATGGAAAATATTTGCATTACGAGTGACCAACAAGTATCCATAGATATCTGTAGGTAGTTCTACATTATAATTCTCGTCTGGTGCAGGAATTCTATTTGCCAAACGTCGGTTCCTTTGCAGACCACTTGGAGCGCTCTGAAGGCTTTCCTATTGACAGTTACATTTCACTGGCATTGTTACCAGCTAACGTTCAATTGAACGCTATTTCTTTGGCTTCCCGCGGAAAATTGATTTTATCGTCAAGGTGGGGTCTGTGAGTGTAATTCGTTTGATGTGCTTTAGAAGTCATCAATTATTTACCTCAAGGGAATAGCTGGATATCAGGAATCGGCAGATATATAGTAAAAACCTCACTTAGCTTATAATCACCGGCGCTTACACATTAAAATGTTCGCACCCTCAGAACGATGGGGGCTCAACTCAAAAATTTACGAAAATAATTATGTTAAGATCATAAAATGTGTTTCTACACGTAGTTTTTAAAGAAGAGTTAAATAAATACCTTCTACCTTAAAAAAAAGATGCATTGTATTCAAATGGTAAAATGATTACTGCCGAAACTATAAATTCTAACTCGCCGAGCTTTGGCTACGATTTCGAAAAAATACAGATTTTTTTATTAAGCACCGATTGTTCTTAGGGTGCGTTGTCTCGAAAGGAACGCTTTATGTAACTAACGAATACTTACATATTAACATGTTGTTCTTAATGTATATACTCAAGACTTCAGATACTCAAGAACATACTTACGTAGATAACTATACGAGTGATTAGGTGCTATGGAAGCATCTAATTCCGAATGTTGTTCATTCGCGTGTTCTTTGACTATTTAAACATCTGAGGATCAGATCAAGGCGGCGGAATAGCTGTTGTTTCATAACTCTCCGGTAAGTTTATAAATATTTCGGTAAGTGCTGTAAACACAATTTTACATACCACAAAAGAAATGTTCTGGGAAATTGCCACAAATGTAAGGTCCATTGTTTTATGTCCATAATAAGCGCTTACTTGGTGCACCGCAACATCGTCAGTAATTTTAATTTAATATTACAGTAATTTTGCGCCTATTCGGGGGATACTAAAATTCTTGCCGAAATTTCTTAAATCATAAAACGCGGAGTATAATGAAGGCAGTACTTATCTCATTAGACGAGCTCGGCATTATCTTGCGCAACTCGCACCAAAATGATATTAAACCAACATTATAACGATGTGGGATTTTTATGATTAAGTTAAAAGCAGGGCTGATGCACACGAAATGAGCCCTCGATAACATAAGGATGGGATGAACACGTTTAAAGCTATCGATAAATTGTTTTCTATCACGTGAGTATCGTCACCATTATGCCGTATCGCCGGGATATCATGAGCTATATTTACACAAGGCATTTCATTTGAATTAATTCATCTAGTCGTTGTAAGCCGTTTGTAATTTTTACATTGATTACAATAGAAGAATAGCAAAGCTTCAGAGCACCCTTTGTAATCAAACCTCGAGAAAATGAGAAGGGATTTTGTTTTCAGTAAACACCCCTATAACCCCTTTATATAAAACATGGTTTAAACAAAGACTAGATGAAACTTGGGCCAAAGCCAAATATGTCCATCCCATTTATAATACGGATCACAAAAAGTGATGGCACTACTTTTAAATCATAGAATAATTTAGGCGATGTTTTGTTTGTATACGTACATACATAATAACATTAAAGTGTCTGCTTCTAATCTCAAATTAAGAGCTTTTCACGAAATTATTCATATCATATTGCTTAAAGTATGAATGTCATGAAATTAAGCTAACGCGGGTAAACCCACGGGGCACAACTAATTTAGTATATAAATAAAACCTAACGTACCTCAACTTTACAGTACTTTACAGTTCAACTTATGTCACAGTGTGGTGGGTCACAAGATTAGCCGTCGAGCCGCCAGCTCAAGGAATTACAAAAACGATTATCTTAACTTCTTGTTGAAATAACAAACATTAACCAAAATAGATCCAACTAGTCGAGCACAAGGGCAATGTCTCGGAGAGATCATCTCGTTGATAACAAGCATATTTTCTTGGAAACAACACACGTAACATGTGCAAAAACATTTACACGTTTTTAAATCTATCTGACACGCGTCAGTCCGCACATCCCAAACCGTAACTTCTTGACATTTATGTAATATAAACCTTAAATTATACAACATAAGAGTGATTTTATATTTTGCTAGCATTGACCACTTGCGTCAGTCCATCAAGAGGTGACAGATGTGATATTATAAGCTTGTCACAAGTTGTGCCAGAATGCTCTCCTTGAACTTGGTATCGCTGGTCCCCGGCTCCCCGCCACTCCCCAGGTGACAACTATCACCAAAATACAAGGTAACACATCATTAAGACATAGCATTAATCTCTGAAGCGCTTCCTTGTCCTAAACATGAAATCCCACTTTAGGTCGACGCAGACTTATATTGCGGAAAACTTGGGATTATTTATTTTCAGGTCTCTTGGGCCTACTGCGGTGTTACGTGTCTACAGGAGCAATGTTTTACAATATAACTTGTTTTAGCGAGCCCAGCTCGGTGTTATCGACGGAAACAAAGGAAACAGAGGAAAAGGAAGAGCCAGTTATATATGAGACAAGTCAAGGAAAAGGTGTCTGTCATGACGTGAGGTCAAACAGATGGCACTGGACAGAGACGAATGGAGGAAATTGCATCGGTTACACTGAAGAGTCACACTCTTATATTTATGACGATGGTTCTATACTGTAAGTTGTCTATTTACCGACTTCATCTGAAAGTTGAGCAAAAAGCACGTTAGAGCACGTTTTAAGATTACATGAACTGGTGGTGACTACAGGAATTCAGTACCTAAATAATATTAGCTACCTGTGCAGTGATCAATTACAGGTGTCGAGTGAAGGAGATGGCCGGCTGCCAGCAGTGCTGTAATCCCGTGACGTCACACACATACCACTACACGCAATGTCAATAGCATTCTTCATCCCTGGATCATGCATCGGACATTTAATTAATTTCATATGCTCTCAACAATCTCTGTATCTTTGCACTAATGTAAATTACAAACTTTTTTCGGATAAGATTTTCATGAAAGGAAGGGAGAGGCACGTAGAGGGAATAAACATATTTGTAATTTCTAAATGTTATTTTACATCTAAGATACATTTATTACATCAAAATTATAGAATAAACAGCTGGTTACACTGTGTGCTGTCACGAGTTATGAACTCTCAATTTGAATGCGCAGTTAAAAAAATATGAGTATTTCTTTGTCTGTGTATATGACGCGACGCAAACAAATTCATGGGCAGTTATCGCCATTAAGTATTTTCGCTGAATGCTGTTTTTAAGTATTGAATGTGTTTGAAGTAAGAGCTAATATATGTCCCCGCGGTACCTGTATACAGCATCCTATCAATCAGCAGCAAGTGATCAATGTGTGCCATCCCTGCGCTCGGTCGTGCGATCAACCGCGGATCAACCACTCCCTGATTGAGATCTAACGCACACTCTTTCACAACAGTATCCCGGCTGCCTGCTGGTAAGCCAGCTTTGTTCGTATCAGGATCAATGGTTTTATTATCAACTGTGTGTGGCAGGAGTGTACGAGTATTTGTCAACGGTAAAAGATTTATGCTTGTCATACTTCAAGAATTGAATTTGCTATTGAGTCTCAGAAACTACATCAGAATTAAAACGTCAAGTCAAGATAGGTAGAGCATACCAATTCAGAGCTGCCCAACTGGGGACTGGACCTCCAGCTTACAGAAGATTGATCTTCATAGGCTGTAGTAGCCGATTACCATCGGGATCCACGCTTGTTTGCCACCTCCACGGTATCAAATAAACATATACCTAATGTGTAATTAAAGCATGATATCTTCCTTGGTCATTATTTCGGCTTACTTCTGTTTTTTTCCTGTCTCTCCCAATATAATTAAGGGACCGCCCTCCTCATGTTTTCATTCATCCATGTCGCTATTCGGCTCCGTCTTTTTTATATGTAACTTTTAAAGATTTGTTGCTTTGAAGTTGCTTTGGTGAATATAGGCAATGATGCAAATTTGTGAAGCGGGCAACGTAATCAGTGTTGCCAGGCTCGTAGCCCTGTAGGTGGTGACGTCACGTATGCATTAGCCGCTTCGTGTCGGCTACGGCTCCGGCACCCGTCGGTAATAGAATTACATCTGCCCTGGATAGATTGGTCCACTATTCTGCAACACCAGTTAGAAAACCACATTACTATGCTACTGAGTCCTGAGACACTGATTCAAGATTAAGGGATCAAGTTATCATCAACTGTTTTTGCAATAGTTAATATTTTTTTTAGATGACGTCAAACATCTGTCCCTGACAATGAGTCTGGCATGTAATCGTAAATGTGAAGTAAATGTTGCTCCACGTTTTGCTCGGTACAGATTCCTTTTCGAGAAGGCATGATAGCAAAACACATACAGTAAAATAGTAGGTAGGTAACAAAGTTGAAATACCCATTGAGTGACATTGAACGAACGATGGCGGCAATCAACTGGCAATAAAAATCTTGAATTCCACTTGCAAAAAGGAAAACTTCTAATCGAAACAATAAAAGCCCGAGTAGTAAATCGGCAGATAAGAATACCTTACAAACGAAATCCGGGGCTTAATCGAATGAAATCGCTCCGGTTTTACGAGGACTCCCTACTTTCCGCTCAGTTCCAGATCCGCTGTGAAACGCATTCCTTATCAATGTGCGTTTTATTAGGGTGCGTCTAAAGATACGGGCCGTAAACCGCGCGTCCCCGCGGCCGTGGCCCGGCGCACGCGCTTATCCGCGCCTCATCACACCTCTCGCCAGTAAATTGAATGATCGCGCGCCTCGCTGATATATTGGCTATCAATGCTTCCAGGGCCACTACTCGCATATAAAGCGTTTGTAATGCAATTACCATCCTGCTTCTGTATTCTATTTGGTACCCGCCATCTTCTTATGATAATGTAACTAGTGTCAGGCTTCCAACTCATTACACAGGTGTTTTAGTTTAACAACGGGCAGTGTGATCGACCACTGTTTTCTTAAACCATTTTAGTATTGGAGTTCCCTAATTGTATAATTTTTATACATTCTGACGCCTTTTATTTAGTTCGTCCCATTTGTACGACTTATTTAAAATGGCTAAATAGCATACCTTCCAATTTACTTCACTGCATCGTGTAATTTAAAGATTTAAGATTTCAGCAATACAGATTACACAACTCGACACGCGTCACAGGGGCGTCGTATTACTAAGAAATTTAATTTGTGTCCCATTGTGGAGCAGTTTGTCTAATATCCGGGAACAATCCCAGTCGGCTCCATCCCCCGGGTCGGCTCGCGGCTCACTGGAGTGCGTCACCGGGATACTCAATGCGAGGTTGTTTACTCCCTAATAAATAGATGACGGTATTTACTTAATTCGAATTGATTGGATACATTCAACTGCTCCCAATGGCGGTTGAATTGATTAAGTAAAATTACGCCGACGATTTCAATTACACTCCAATATTTAGAGAGAACCAAACGAAGCTAGTAAAAAAATATAACTGCAGAGAATTTTAATTCCTTTCGCATATTTGTGGATGTTGGAAAGTGGCTGTGGGATGATGTTTGGACAGGTCAATGACAGCGGAGGGCTGGCCCGGCTCCAGCTGCTCGGTGCTCTGACGCGACGGAGTCGGCCTGTCTCCGGTTATTATGGATTACTGACAAATTGACAGGCTGCACTCCGCGGACATATGTAGGTGATGGACACTGCTTGATAATCATACATTGCGCTCTCAATTGCATTCCTTGGTGATACAACAATTGCTAGACAGCCACAGAGGAAGGCAGGTGAGGCTGCGTGATAGATAGATATTGGACAGGTCATTAACGGCACAAATCTCTCCACAATAAAATCGGAAAATCTTTTGTGTCGGCCTCACCTGATAAATGCCCGTTAATACAAAAAGCTTAATGTGCAATCCGTATGTCATCGAGATAAATTCGTGGCACTGGCCACCCCCACGGCGGGCGGCGCGGGTGGCTCCATGATGGATGGCGGAGGAAATTGGCCGGGCTTCGGAAATGGACGCGATCGCGCGCCGATAATTCATTTATGTTCGAATCGCTGGGATTACTCATTTTTATTCATAGTCTGATAGCATGGGCCTCGTCAGCGATCGGTTATTGCTTACCTTCATACATGACACTGCAAATATAGCTGCAATAATAGCCCGTGCTCCCCGGCGAGCGAGACTATTACAGTTAGGCGCACCATTGATATCCCTATTGAATATAATGCAGTTACTATTTGCCATTAAGTTGTTGATTTCTACTCGTCTATATAATGAATTGAACGAAGCCGATAGCTTTCGTTTCTAATGCTGGTTTTTTTCAATGTTTAGTATCCAATCATCCCCCGTCACCCCGGTGATGTAATCTTACACCTTAATATGGAACATGCCTCGGGGTGAGTCAATCATCCCTTGAACATGCAATCTGTTATATGATTTGCATGACACACATGTTTATGTTACTCAATTCTAAAAAAATGCATAGGAAAAATACGAAGAAGAGGTGGGACCCGAACCCACGACCTCTGCAAACCGTGCAGATGCACTGCCAACTGAGCTAATAGTGATCATGGGTCAAGTGGCCATTTACAAACCTTATTTTTAGAAAGAAACCCACATTTTACCGAATACGATTAATGGAGACCAACGTGACAGATGGTGAGTCTATCGCCGTCTCAGGCACTATACATACTTCTTTGAATTATTTCTCAGACACATGCAGGCTTCCTCACGATGTTTTCCTTCGTATTTCAGATGAAATTACTGCACTTAAGTTTTTAGAAAAACTAATTTGTGCATGTCGCTAGGAATTTAAGCTTGTGTCGCTTGCCTAGCAGGCAAGTGCTCGAACTCTTAAAATTCTTATATCATTTATTATTCAGGTATGAAACTTGTGCAGCGAAAATGTTGTGGGACAAATGAGTATCTACTCGATAGGTACCCGGAGGCTGCTGTAACATTTGATATCCTTACATCATTATTTTATCTCACGTACACTTTGATATATGATACATTGAAATGTTTATGGTCGTGACCTACTTAAAGTAAAACAGTGCCTATCAAATATATGTTAATGTTTCGTGTTATATGTGTCTGATATACGCAATGCTCTAATAACATTTGGGTTTATAAGACTGTAAACTATCTAATGGAAATGTGAGTGGCTGTGACGTCAGTGGCGAGGAGACCTACTTCTGTTTTCATCTAAGTGACATGAAGCATCCGTGAAGTAACAGATGCAGATGGAAATACATTAGCTCCTATCATCGTAACCTTCAACATATTATGGGCCCGCGTGTTAGTGTGCCGCGAACTAATATTATTCATATTAGATACGTAATGCAACACATACTTCGTTTCGCCGAGATATAATACCTCTACAAAAATATTGAAATATTTTCTAGAGTTCCGTACCTCAAAAGATAAATAAATAACGCTTATATTCACTCTTTTGTCCGTGTGTCACCACCCAGCAAGACAAATTGAAATGTACCTATACCAGATACTTACTGAGGTCTATAATTCTTATCTGTTACGGAAACTATCTTGCCCAAGTCCGACTCGCACTTGGCCACTTTTTTACAACCGTTCCTTATCATTAAAAATGACCGGCAATTTTTTACAAAACTCTTATAGTTTTAATGAAAGCCAATGACATATTAGTATACGTCATATACGATGGGTGGTAGTATCATATCATGAGCTCATGGTAAGACCCTGGTTCAGGCGCACTCCAGGGTGCCCCGGGCTGGGCAGCCGTGACGTCACCCCTCCAACCCCACTCTTGCTTGGAAGGCCATTGACCTGGATTTGAGGGTAGTTGTTTACACGCGCTGTACCTCCGTCCTACTTTACATCAGTTTCGATGAAAATTTTATTTTTGTTGAGGAAATTATTTTACAATTGCAATAACCTAAGTACTTGGGAATAAACAAGTATATTGATAGCTTATTTGCCACTCATTCTAAAGATTTTTTTCATGCATCTCCATTTGTCTCATTTGGTGTCGGAAATGGACAAACAAACCCAATTGCTTACACTTACTTGGACGCAAATACAATTTGTCACTGTTTATTACATATGTTGTCACCTAGCATCGTATTAGATTATTGGATGATGCACCTACCTGCAACCAATTTGGTGTAAATATTTTATACATTTACTCAATATTTTTAGTGCTGTATTGAAGAAATGAAAGAAAAGTTTCTGGCAGGTTATTGTCAGAAGGCCAATTTCCGAACCAGGGCCCAAAACTGAATAAATATTTTTCATTTTCAACGTGAAATAATGTGAAATCGTATTTTCAAGTCACACACAACTCATCTACATTGAAATGAACAAACTTGTGCGCGCGCCGGCCCACCCTGTGTCATACCAATGTCATCAGTCAGTGTATCACAGCACACATCACAGCGAACCATCCAATCAGCTCAGAAATGGAGGACGATAAAGATCACCTCTTTAACGTTATAATAATAGCGATTTGAAGTAACATGCAATAACACACACACATTGTTGATGATGATGAATGTCAGAAAGTTCGCTGTTACAAATTGATTGCCTGACTGTGATGTACGAGCTGTGCCTGACTGTACCTTCTAACTAAATGTGTGTGCGACTAGCTCAGCCACGCAGTTTCACCTGCGCTCATTTAAAAATTCATGGCTGACTTTATTTCTCTGAATCACATTTTTTGAAAATAAAAGTAGCCTTAGTTAGGTACTTCTTTTCAGAGACAAGCCTAGTTTTTTTATATCAGTTTTATATGCATTTAGTGAAAAGTTGTTAATTTCGAATTACATACAAACACTCCAAATGTATTTATCTGTATAGAGTTTAGATGTAGTAAGATATAGGTATAATATGGATGTGTGAATGATCGTGTGGAGAGATTAACTCAGTGCAACGCTTGCTTGCTCTATATAGATCTTTAACGACATGAATAGGAACATTTACCATTTGATTTAGCAACGCCCATTACTCTATACTATCTTTAAAATATATACCGACTTGTTCCGAGTACAAGTGATTGTTGTAACACTGTAATACAGTGTGATTGTCGCGACGTGTTGCAGAATATCTTGCAGTTGGGGTCATCGGCCCCACACCACATGTCACGGCCTCTCCACTTATTACCGAAAACATTTTCTATTCATTCACACTTCACCAAATCCTATACACCTTCTTCCAAAGTTAATAAGAGCCATTTTCCAATATACAGCCAGTCGCCGAAGTTAACCACAGTTTAACCGCACCATTCGATGTTCGACTCTTCAACGCCGCTTCGAAAATTGCTTTTCCTTACCAATTTTAATTTTAAAATTGAGTAATAGAGTTCAAACTGACTTTTCTTTGTTGCGAAAATTGGTTCAACTTTCGACTTTAGTGGGTTTGAAATTGGCTTTATTTTAGTTGGAGATTTAGTGATGCCCCGGGGCTCTACACTCGGGCCTTTTTTCTTTCTTAGAGGAACAAAGTTGAAACCGGGTATTGAAGACAAAAGCTTGATCTAATGAGCTGAGGTGGTGTGTGTGTGCGCGAGTGATTGGCGAGTGTGTCGGTGAGGTCGTTGCTCCGGGACTTGGCTCTGTGCTGTTGCTAAGCGGTTCATAACCTACGTACTACTTACATTGGAGGTACTTTACCAGTGTGCGCTTGTCATCTGCATGCACACTTATTTGAAAGAAACTTTTAGCTCCAAGACATAATAACAGCGGACAATGGTGAAGCAGACCATAAAAGGAGGAGAACTAAGTTACCTGAAGAACGAACAGTGTGCTACCGAACACTTTAGCTACATACATTTTCGAGTTTACACAAATTTACCAGGATGATGCCGATGCGTGATGCCTCTGGTATTACGTCCATAGGCTGCGGTAACCACTTGCCATCAGGTGGGTCGCATCCTTGTTTACACCTGAAATTCCATTTAAATATAAGTATATGACGGAAGATTTTGGGCAATTTTTTCGGAATGTTCCTTGTGGTGAAGTGACAGCGTGTGACCGAGTTTCAGTGATAGTTTTAAGAATCCTTTTGTGAGTTTTCCGCAGACATGACGATAGTGGCTGACACTTAACCTAGTTTTAGAAGTAGGGTGTAAGTAAGGTGGCAATTATGTGCAGCCGTAGGCATCAGTCGCCGATCGGACGAACACAGTCGTCAACTAACATCGCGACGTCACAACAATCATGAGAGACAAAAGGATCAAACTAAAGATAAAAAAGGAGAAGGTTTCTCAATTCGATTTTGTTTTGTGTTCACGGATAATTCTTAATTTATTAACCGATTTTGAATAATTCGGTTCATAAACTTTTTTCGAAATGTGATAACCCTATCATGATAAGGAAACCAGAATCTGGTGATGGCTTCCCAAAGAAATTGAGGGGAACCTTCGAAGAACGCATTTGCGGCTAGTGTTTCCGGTAAAAAAATGTCTTTTTCATGGCGGTTTCCTTTTTTGTGCATGAATAGTGTTACTACTGAGCACAGAACTTTCACTCCTCTCCCCCACCCCATGCACGGTCGACCTCACTCACCACAGGAACTCAACGCAACACTACTCTCCTTCAGAGGTCCCAGTGCGAGTTTTCCATTGCTACCATGACTTGTGACGGTGATTTTTAGAAAACTCACTCTAGGCACTCTGTATGGGAGTCCCGTTCGATCAAGATCCCGTTAGTATGCCGACCTCACTTTATTATAGTGATCAATGTTATCATGCGACATCACGAGTGTATGTATGGGTGAGTCTATCATCCACATACACTCATTGTTGCAATCTCGGTCTAATACAACTAAGATACAGATAGGTAAATAAAATTGAAGTGTCTGTTTGTAATTCCAAATTTAAAGCTTTTCACTAAATACATATGAAAATGTGATTGCCTATCTGTATGTCTGTATGTCTGTATGTCTGTCTGTCTGTCTTTCAATCTGGCTGTTTGTTCCGGCTAATCTCCAAAATGGCTGGACCGATTTTAACGTGACTAAACTGGTAGATAGCTGATGTTGCAATTAGTAAATTAGGATACGCTTATTAAAACAAATAGGGCTCCACGAAATGAAGCCACTCATAAAATTATGTTTACGTGGGTGATTAACAAGGTAGTAATCATTCATAACGACCTCCGATTCATAGGTATATAGACGTAGGTAAGTACATAATATTATTAGCACACAGTGTTCATTAGAAGTGAGTTGATTGAATCCAGCGGGGCTAATGATGTAATGACCAATCGTGACCAATATCCAACCAATGTACTCACAGCTCCGTCTCGGTGGTAAAGGCTCCTGAGTTACGCTCAATGTTGCCACGAACCTCCGTTTGATACTGCTAGCGACATCTCTTGACATAACATGGAACTTTTATGATATTTTATGAACTTTTATGATATACAAAACGGAACAAAAATTTTATTGTGTTTTAAAATTAAATGTTTTAAAAAACTTCATCTTCGGATAATAAGTAGAATGGGATGGGGAATATTCAATGATCTAATATTCAAATTTCCGCGGTGTTTTATTTTGTATATATAATAATTATAATAATATATTATTATAATAACATTATTAAGTAAGTACGTTAACTTAATAATGTTATTATATTCTTACAGAATTTAATATTAGACGTTCGCGCGCTTCCTATCTAATAACGAGCGGAATCGCTGTGCCAACATATTTACTTGCAGGTAACCTTGTTTCTATGTGATCTTCCGGAGATACAGTCCCCCGTAGAATAGGTACTATAAAATTGTCCTTCATATAGCAAGGATAGTAAAACTTGATAATGAGCGCTCAGCGAACATAGTGGTGATAGCTACACATGGATCTCACATCGCTCCATACAGACAGACAAAGACAGACCCACAAAATGTCTGTGCAATCAAGGTCAGCGCGCATAACTAATGACGGGACCTGTACTGTAAATACAGAAGCATACAAGGTAAGGTAACCAACGTACATTGTGTAATGAAAAGATTCCTAATGTGGGCCGCGGGGGGGTTTGGGGCGGGGTGCGGGGAGGTCGGGGGTGTACCCGTCAAATTACTGAGCAAATCATCTTCCAGCCACGTGTGAGGAGAGGGCCCTGGCGGGTGCCGGTGGGAGGAGGCCGGGGGGGGGGGGGGGGGGGGGAGGGTGGTAGTGCCGATATTTATTCTATCACGGATACACGTCCACGTACGGCTCGCTTTTTTCAGGTGTAATTATTATCGATAATAAAATAATAGTTAAAATAGCAAATAACAGGTAAATATCTCAAAAATCACTTAACTTTTTTATGAGATCAATTAACCGAACGAAGAATTTGGTTCAAAAAATACTACTTAAATAGATACTTAGGAGATCTATAGTAACAAGAATCACTCACGAAATATTGTCAATTTCTGATATCGGAGGTAGAGTTTTCTGTGCCTTTATGCAGAGTGCACCCCGAGTCATTGGCATTGTGGTCACTGGTAAGGAGTGTTGCCACTAACTCTACCAGGTAATTGGAATGCGTGTTCTAGCAGCCTACTCTGGTATTCATTACAGCATCCCAATCAACATAACTAACTAAGGTGGCCTGCAAGTGCCGCCACGAACATTGAGCGCTAGTCACAAATGCGAAGCTGTTTTTTGGGTGTTGTTTGCGAGCGTGTACAAATATACTCTCTTTTTTTTTTTTTGCTGAGAGCTCAAAACTTGTGATGGCATCTGTACCTACTTAAAATATAGTTTTTCAAAATTGTGCAAGAAGTTCAGGAACCATATGTTTGTGCACATGTTGCACACTTTGAAGCACACCTTGTTTGGAAGCCGATCCTCCGTTCTTCGGACCCATGATAGTCCCAATTATTAAGTAATGTACGTAACGTACCGTAACCAAATGTTATTTCTATAGATATCACCGCACACTCGTTAAGTACCAGTCACGCTGTAAATATTGTAATGACAGCCATCCAACTGTTTGTGCCGCAGTCAGCTGGCTAACAGCTGATCGTGACGGGCCCTACGTCACGGGACTAGCTCCCGACACATCCGTCCCTTAATAATTAACGAATGCCGACGACGCAGGTAACAAAGGGTATCCCACGGACCCCATTACATCTTTGAGGAACGTTAAGTGATCTCTTAAGTGATGCGGCACATATTGGCTAGCGATACTGGAGTTTGATTCAAATTCTGCAATCTAGATGAGTGGAAATAATTGACCTTAAGTTAAGTAGAGCTGAATATTAATGTAGAAAGTAGATCTCTCGTGACCTAATGATGAGCTCAGTGAGTCGTTATGAATCTGGCCCAAACATATTTCAGCCTTCACCGGGAAGGAGGATATATATTATTGCCCTTACGTCTATTTTCGGAAGGAAATCGAACTAAATTACCGTTAAAATAATAGCGCGAGGGTACACACTTCCGTTACAGTGTTCACTGCAAACGAATGGTAGCCTTACCCTCAATGAATAGAACACCAAATGAATTAACAAATAACTTAAAGGGTCCTATATTGAAGTTTGAACTCTATGATATGTGTATAGAGTGTACTTTGGGAGGTCGTGTTGATTGAGAAAGTTGCCCTTAGTTCTGAATTAGAACCGGTGACCTGTGCGATGTTATGTAGCAAACACAGATAGCAAACATTAATGCTATGTATGATGTATGCCAGGCCAATATCTGAACGGTTGCATGTGTATCTCAAAAATATCCCAACATGTCAAGCCATCTGAGTTTCTTGCCGATTATTCTCAGAAGGCTTCCCAAAAGTTTCCGGTGGTCAGTTAAACTACGATCATAAGGGCCTCACCAGGGACTTTTTGTTTTTTTTTGGATATGGTCTCTCGCAGTTGGTAGGGGGGAGTTACCTCCACTGCTTAACCGGACTAAAGGGCGAGACCCAAGGGCCTCCAGCCGAGCTAATACTTAAAAACTAAGCAACACAGCTAAGGGCACCCCGGTGCGGGGCTCGGACCTCGCCTCACCTCTTATAGCAACGATAGTTCCACTGTGTGACATATGGACTCACCTCATCTGTGTCATAACATGAGTCAAACTATGACGACAATAAGAGCCCATGGTAAGGCCAGGACCTAAACTGAATAAATCATTTTCATGTTCAAATTTGACGATGCCGTATTAGCACGACTGGAAATACGAACGAAATTCGTACAAGTTGAAATATGTTAAAGGTCTATACGCACTTGGTGTACATGTCCCAGCGAGTGGCGAGTGGCGTGGCGTCGAGCAATTTGTGTAATGTCTCCATTTCCAGGCACATTACCATTGTGTAAATATGGCCCTAACAGCGCTCACATCCATTCACAATTCAACTTAACAGCCTCTAAGTATACGTCTCCGACACACACCTTATTGCTGTTTTAGATCATTTGTGAAGCATCGGGCTCGCTGCGCACAGGTAATGGCGTTTTTGTAAGTTTCGGGCAAGTTTTTCTGTAATTATTTGCATTAAGGGCGATGTAATAAAATTTGATGAGCCGTCGTGGAGCGAGTGCGCCTGTAACGTGGAGCCACACTCAGTACATGTACCATATAATACGCAACATCTGTACGACATGCCGTATCTTGGAGTTTTTATATTACTTAGCACTAACTCCCACCGCGACTTCGTCCGCGTGGTATAGTTACTTTGGGGTGACGTAACATAACCCCATGATTGGTGTTAGCGTAATGACATATAGCCCTCCATGATACATGGGCTATCTAACACTGCTCTCGGAACAGATTTCTTCAAATCGGACGAGTAGTTCCTGAGATCCATGGACTCTTCAGCTTTCTACAATAGTGTAATATTTTGAAGTGTGAGTGAACTTTCAGTGTAGTGAGCCATATTTGGTTCATCAGTCATAATAAGAATGTAGCGTATGAGTAATATTCGTTGCCGTCAGCACAACACTGACGTGTATTATAATAAATAATGTTGTGTTGTGTTGTGTGTGAGCCTACGATGCTTGTTCCCGGCTCTGCGCCGGTAGTAGTCGTCGATCTTCATTAATTAGGGCGCATTCAAACGATATCTCACAAATTCACCTCACCCATTAGTATTTCGCGCCCCTAATGTCCTAATAAAACACACGTTCACCTTGCCATTATTATCTATGGTGCGACATGTGGCTATCATCCGAATATAATTTTAAAACCTTAAATAGTGCAATTGTCACTGTGACGATTTCAATCCACATTGTGAAAAATTTAATCAATTAACGATATTATATAACACCAAAAGTTTAATAAGCGTTTTGTGGATTAGCTTACGATGGTTATGTATTGTATGTACCCTAATGGAGAGTGCACTCCGCGCCATGTTGGGCCGCAGAACACATCACCATGAGCGTTAGGACCGCATTACCATACGCACATGGCTGGAGCACGCTTTCCAACGGCAGGGAAATCTACCACGCGTTTGGTAAAAAACACATTTGAAACCCAATATGGTAAGACTAGGTACTACTTCTCTACTAAAAATAAATTATACAAATGATGACCCCGAGGCCGAGAGATGGTCGTATTCTTTATTGGGTTTCTAAATGCGTCTGCGATGATAATACTTACTAATCGCTATCTCAAAACCACCCTGTACACAACACACTACACTTTGTTATTAATTGTCAAGAGCTTGTGTTCATTTTGAATAGGATGGATGTCTACTATGGATGTGTCACTACCTGCCTATCTGCGCCGTCGAACAGTCTCCTTTTCTCCATTTCTTGGGCAACAGAACACAACAGTCATATCGTGATGCTGCCCGCTTTATTCCTATATTTCTGTAGCTCTTTGTAGTCAGTCCAAATGATCCGCAACCATTCAGGTACCCAATGAATGTGAGGTATCCGCCTAGCAACGGCTTCAGTGGCGTGTGCCGGGAGTGGGTGTACGGCACAATGGTCGACCTAATCACGCCCGTACACCATGTAATCACTTACTGGGAATTGGCGAGGTCTCTGTGGACGCAGGTTCGGTGACCGGGCCACACGCAACACCACGTGACACCTATTGCTCGAGGCACAGAGGCCAGTATCGCGTGGCCGTCAACTGTCATGAAGCCAGTAATGAAATTGGTTTACCAAATTACACGCGGCCTCTAGGAACAAATAATAATAGTGGCAGTGTCACAATCACCGGATTGCTGGCTTACTACACGCTCCATTGTTTGCATAATATGTGGAACAAAACAATTGCCGTAATGGATGCCTACCGCCTGTCGCTCCGGGCAACAGCTCCAAGGGAAAGCTATTCTTAGTAAAACACTACAATACTTGATTAGCTCCACTTCTCCAATATTGTGGAGAGCGCCATGGTAGGGGAGCACACGATATTCTATTATAAGTATGACCTACGTGACTCCGCATGCCGAAGCAGCCTGTTCCGTAGTTGGTCACTTTCAGCACATGGACAGTCAACGTTTCAACGCATTCTGATAACAATGAAATATCCAGATGAGGCCTTGTGAAGTATGTGAACGGTATATTTCAACGAACACATTTCCAGCTACGCTATAATACGCAGCAAAATAGCTTTCCTTGTAATTGAGCAATTGGCACCTGAAATTAAGCAAAGTCCTCCTGAACGCTAATTGACTGCCCGCTTGGTTAGTTGTTGTAAACGCTTCTGCGAACACGAGGTCCTGGGTTCGTTCCGGGTCGGGCAAAGTGTTATTGGGTATTGTTATTTCCCAGTAGCAGTCTGGAGTTTGGATTAGTGCCCGGTTAGTAACAATAAGCTTGCCCCTTAAAACGTGGGACTTGAACAGAACTGTGATATGTGGGTGTGCTATAAAAGTACACCCATGCCTACCACTTCAGAGAATACAGGCGTGAGCATATGTATGTGTGTGTATACTCCTTGATATTTTTGTGGTCTGTCTATGTTCAGTGTTTGTGTCATTAGGATCATGTTACTCCACCAGAAATAATAACATATAGATCACTATGAATTACTGCAACACAATTTATAAGATGGCTGTAACACTATCAATGTATAATTGTGGTGTTGTTATCAGGAGCGCAATGGTCATGTCCCTCTCGTGGTGATGGCGGCCCTCCCTTAGTGTGCAATTCAATGGGCGCGGGATCCCGTATATTTAATTAGTTATTATAATGTGGAGCAGTATCGGCGCGGAAACAATGCCTCATGAATTATATAAATCCCGGCGCGCGCCCAAACGACCGCATTAGGAAGCCATTGCCGTCGCAGCTATTTATTTGTGCGCCCGACTGTACGAGTGTGCCTCTCGCTCACAGGGCCTATCGACAGACAAAGCTCGCGGAGGCAGATTTAATTATGTCGTTGTTATCGGCGCGCATTCATTTAGTTTATTCGGTTCCCTGCCGCCATGTTTATTGGCAAATTGTTTGCACACGTAATGTAATGGGGCGTGTTCCTCGAGTTATGTCGGCGACGTGCGCTCCTTCCGGCGTCATCGTATCGATCCTCTTTGTTTCCCGCACTATCGGCTACTTTTATCTGGATGACAATATATTATGTATTTAACCTCAAAAATATCACCTGAATAGGTACCTATATAGAAATGGCAGTGTAAGTTTGTGTATTGATTGAACAACCCATGTACTCGACGAGACAGGAATCATTCATAGTTACAAATCTATACAAATTAATACAATGTAAGTGCCTGTTTGTAATTCCAAATTATCAGCCACTAAATTTGTTGCGGCTGGTCTCCGAAACGGCTGAACCGATTTCAATGAGATTTTCACTGATGCAGCTGATACTACTTCGCTGACGTTACATTTGCTTTAAAAAAATTAGGCTTCCCCTTAGTTTAGTGTAGGCGGGTGAAATGCGCGCATTACAGCTAGTATTGAACTACAATTTGTCACTTGACACAGATGCCACACACACACACGCATAGAGCTCGTACTTGTCGTAAGCGTTGCATTAGTTAGAGGTTTATTCCTGAGTCTCATATTCACGATTCCGTTCGTTCGTAATTAAATGCCTCTGTAATTAATATTTCATACGTAATCAGAGGTATTTGAGATTGTAGTTACGAATGTTGCAATCAAAGGGTTGATCCTGTTCTGTTCCGATTACAATTTATAATCCTTGGCCTGAGGAGTAATCCGCGAGATGAAGTGAGGGGCTGGCAACTGTTACATAATATTTCCACGTGACTGACTGTCACCATGTTTGCACTGCAGGCTATATAGGAATCCTACACCATTGTAGTATGAACAAGCTCACAGCCTGGTAGCTTCTCTGATGGTAGTGGTCACAGCATTTCAGGATAATTTTCAACCTAAACATCAGTTATATTTATGCCTGTTTAATTTATATTCGTCCTCTGTCGCGCTGTATCCAATATCAATTACTGGTTAATCCCGAATTTAAACGTAACTCAAACTCAAAAAATATGTTTATTTGATTAGACTTTTAACAAAGTAATTTTAAATTGTCAGTTTGAAATATTATACAGGATTATACATGCTACCACCAGGATCGGGAGGTTGATTTTACTGAGAAGAACCTCAGTAATTACTCTTTTCAATCATACCGTTTTAAAAATACTGGACAAATCACATGAGACATGTAACATAATATTGTGATATCCCTTCATATTGACCGAGCATGTTATAGGTATAATGTAGTTAGGTTCCTTCATACATACATACGTGTTAGCCCAACATATCTTTGTTACCGTAACTGTGTATCTTATTATCATGCTGGAATATAGTACGTATGGCAAGGCAGGAGGCCATAAAGGGAAATTTATAAAATCTATTTTAGTCCCGACCCCGGGTTCCATTAAGCGAATTGCGCCGGCTGTCACGGCGGAGCATCAATGGATACCTTTTTGCCATTTATTTATTTGCTCGTGACAGGCATGGCGGGTGTTATCTTGTCACGCGGCCGCGACAGGCTGTCACACTTCTGTCATACTCTGCGCCGCTCGCTATCTACCACTGACGGCACAAAGGTATTTATTCTCGCAGAAAAGCAGTCAGTTAATACGATCGCAACATTGTAGGCGCTCCTTTGAAGTCCCTCTGATGGCGATGCTCACTGAGATATGCAGTCACCCATCAAACTCAATCAAACATTTTATTTTGCAGGATAATATTCCTACTTTCAACCCTCTTTTCCCAATGGTTATACATCATATTTTGATTCTAATAATTGTTTGGAGGGATTATGGTACCAATTGTAGGCAACTAACGGCGATAGCTAGCTTCAAAATCTATTGAATGTACCTATGTTTCAATTAAACATTTTTAACCGACAAGTCTCTGTCCTGTTATGTATGTATATGGGATTTAAACATAGCTGACGAAATTTCGGTGAACTATAAGTATGTACTCAGAGATGTCTATGACTACACCTTAGTTAGAGGAATCCAGACGTTAGCATATGTATAAAATGTGCAATGTATTATACTACCTTGTTTTATAGAAGTCAGTGACATGTAATTAGGTATTCATCATAATGGTCCGGGGTATTGAGAGCGTCTCGTCGCTGGCTGCAGAGCCACAATAAGCATTCTCTCACTATTGAACGGCACAAAGCAGTATTGATTGAGGAGCGCGCGCCCATCCGTGCGGCGGCCGCGAGCCGCTGCAATTACCCTAATTGCGAGCAGATACGCCTGAGGGCCCACTCGACTACAAAGGGCTTTATGCAGAACAATGGAGCGGGTTGAAAAAGGTCGAGCCCTGAGCACCGTAATGACGGCGCGAGAGAAAGCTGCGGATCTCCGCTAGTCGCTACATACATACACGCCATCCCGCCAGTCTCCGCCCGCAGGCCGCGCTCGCCGTGCTAAAACCTACTTACGGTTGAATGAGCTCAACTTTTAATTTTATAAATTTTGTTCATTAAAATTCGTTCAACTAATGGAGGCAGCTCGTACAAATCTATGTATATTGGTTTTTACTCGTACCATTTGATATAGTTGAATATCATTCTACATTATTTTTTCATCCTTTCAATGTATGAGACCAATACATTACATACATTACTAGCTCAAGTCGTAATTAACTTTTAAACCTTATGATATTATTATATGAAAATAACTTACACGAATGCGTACATAAATTATTTGATATTTCTGTCGACAGACACTGAGAGAGGACGCCATTTTGATCGCCTGTAAATATGAATGTATCGTCACTCGATATTACAGCTCATTACAGGTTTACAGCCGATGTCGCGTCGCAAGTGACGCGTGGGTCCATTAGCGACCGCCTGGGTCCATTACGTCACACGCGACGTGCGACACGCACGATGTGACATGCACGTGTCGCACTCGTCGTACAAACATGTTTTTACTATTAAGCGTAAGTGTATGAATGTACATTGGGAGTACAAGTATTTGTTTTATTTCCAACCACGCTATATGCAACGAAGTTCGTCAACATTGAATGAGTGTTCCAAGCGTAGGTAACTTATTTTAAATGAAGTTATATGACTTTTGAATTTAGTTTAACCATAATATCAAAACCTACATCCCACAACCTTCATACTTTCTAGGGTTTCGTTTCTGTCTACAAATTGTACAGAATATTCATAATTTGCAACATTAATTGCTGTATAGCATGAATCACTGTAACTGAGCTGCAATGCTAAAATGAGCTTCGTGTCGTCCGTCGGGATGGAGCCGCGCACGCCACACGGTAACGCGGTCTATCGAAAAAGGGTGCGAGTGTGCTGACAGATAACTAGGCAATTCCAACCTCGCCCCCTCCCCGTTGCTAGCGCCGCGGGGGGAGGGGGCCCAGAATCACAACATCATAACACACGGCTATCTGCCAATCGAGAGTGGAGATAAATATTCCAATCACTGGTGTGTGACGAGCCGCCAAATTGTCATCAATGACATGTTTGTGCGTAATGATATTATATACATACTCAACTACACTCGCCGGTATGATTGAGTCCTCTTACTATGGAGTCCGTCTGCCGCTGGTTACTTAGCCAGTAACACGATGAGGTCACCAGTGTTCATCAACCAACATTTCACAATGTAAAATGCTGCAGGAGGTCAGCCGACACGTGCGATTGATCCAATATTTAATTTCGTAATTTAATTCATAATATCTTACCGACGGCAAACGACGAACAATTCAAATTCCCTCCGACATTGCTACTTAATTTGGAATGGGCATATTTAATTTCCTTACGAATATGCAGAGTATTGAACTGTTTCAAATATTGCGAGTGACAATATCAGAGGCTGCTTTGAAATCTGCACCCTACAAATAGAGAACAAATCTTAAATCGTGTTGGCTGCCGGAGCGGGCTCGGCGAGGGCGGCTCCCTCACTGCCATTCCATTTCCCCGGAATGATTTCCTAATATTTTCCAAGCATACATACCAATTCCATAGTAAGCACAAAATGGTTGACAGACTCACTCGTACAATATTGCGGATTGCCTTGTCAGCGAAAGAAAAAGGTCCGTAACATTTGGCCCGATCCAAGACCCCGAGCATTATCGAATTACTGCGTGCGCACCATACTACGTGCTACGTGGACCTGACACGCCGGTGAATGACTGTGTTTGACAGCAAGTCTCCTCAGCAGCCACCATCCTGCCATGCATGTCTAATAACATCGGGAAATGTTAACGTCCAGAGGTAAATTAATTTAATTTTCTTGAAGTCATTTAGTGCTACAGCCAGGGATGAGTTGAGTCGGTAAACTATTTTCATTTTCGAATTTCGTTGCTTGAGTATAATATTGTCGATACATAAAGCTGTCACTTGTATAAACCGGGCAGTGTCGCTGTCGCTGTGTGGCGCGCTCCTGTTTTATTTAAGTAACCAATATTTTCATAGCAACCCCCCCCCCCCCTTCCCCTCTTTCCCTGGTCCCCCAACCCTCCGGCCTGCGGGTGGTCGCATCTGATACAACAAACGAAACGCGCAAGTTGTGGTTAATTACTTTTGTTGTGTGTCGCGACTCCAACGAGGCGGCCATTTGTTACCACCGCACTTGTATGACAACTCCGCCACCGACACTAATGTATCACATATACACGAGCATCAGCAAAACCACGGCACAAGCCTTGCATCTATCATATATGTGTGAGCACTTTCCTAACTAATGTTCAATGGGAACTATAGTACCCATGTATTTGGAGCTGCCCGACTGGGGATTGTACCTCCACCTTACAGAAGATCATAACAAATAATAGTCTTGTGGTGAGGAGGAGAGGAGTAGGAGCAGAGTCGCTGTGCCAGCAATAATTGTCATTATGTTAGCACAGGGATTTCATTGTTTATAATGTAGGCAACACGCGAGTGACAAGCGAGTGGCTTCTAGCACACTTGGTGTGCCGTCAGGTGGACTGAACGCTTGTTTGTCGAAAAAAAAAGTCGCCGATATTTGTGGCTCGCTAGTCCCACTTTCACCACGGGGCGGCAATGTCAAGTGGCAAATGTCTACTAGTTGAATATTTCAATATTTACTGATAAATATGAAAGCACACCGACTCCGAGACAGCAGAGGATGCAACATCATAAATAAAGCGTGCTCCCCACCGTCGCGTCGCATTTAATTTCCTCTGCCTCCACTCCCTCCCTCCCAGCAGTCTGACTAGCTTCCGGGCCTTTTAATTATTTGTCCGAACCCGGAGGCTGAGAGGAACCTTCCTGGATGTTCCCACCTGACAACAACAGACAACTCCTATTATGAGCTTAACATTAAAGTGACCATCCGATCCACGACAAAGTTCACATCGTATCCACTTGTACCAACATCAGCTGAATACATAGGACTCATTGTTGGCGTAATGTTAATTTAGTATATTCCGAATGTTCTTAAAACATAGGTAATAGAACTTATTGGTATTGTAAGAATAAATAAAACAGAAATTATATAATTAAATATATAAAAAATATAGGTACCTATAATAAGTAACCATATAATATAATAATATAAAATGTAAATATAATATACTTAGTTTAAGCCCTCTCTCAAAAATTCCTGTGCCCAACAGGGTACATATTGTTAATTTATAGTGTTACCGTTCAGTACCTGTAAGTGCTAAATTAAGAATATGTTTAAAGCAATAAATTGAAATTGAAATTGAAATTCTAAATTAACAGCTTTTCACCAAATGTGCCTGTCTGTTTGTTCCAGCTAATTTCTGAAACGGCTGGACCGATTTCAATGGGAGTTTCACTGGCAAATCACTGATGTTATAGGGAAGCTGGCTACAATGTAAGCAATGTTCCAATGTAATATAGCATCCAAGAAGCAAAAAGCATGTCATTAGCATTCGTTCATAAATCACACCCGAGTCGAACCAACGCTTCATATCGGAATGCACGTACATTTGGCGCTCATTTGCAACATTGTCGCAGCGACGAGTGGTGACATTTAATGTACCATTCTTCATCACAATAAACGTCTTGGAGTCAGTTGGACGACGGCACCGAACGAGTTAATTAATGTGACCGACAGCTGAATAAATAAATATATTTGTTTGTGAGGCAGCCCTGTGTGCCAGTCGGGGAGGTCAATAGGTAAAGTTTTATCTCAACCGACTTCGATTAACTTACTTTCTATTCTTTCCCAACATTCGTTTGTTTTTCAAATGTATTTTATATTTTCGTACTTCTTATATATTTATATTTTCGTATGGATTTATGGTTTCAACTTGGTGGTACGGACAAAGTGTTGTACCCCAATTAAATATTTATAATAGGATATTGGATATTGTAAGATGATCATTTCATTTGCGTATTAGTGTGGCTCGGAATGTATTGATCCGCCATATTCAACTATAAAATTGTGTCATAATGTGTTCAGGGACAGATGTGGGTCAGATGTAGCCCGAGCCCCAGGGTAGCCAGTTAGTAAAAGTGTTCGACAGCCCTACGGCAACACATTCGAATTTGGTAGTTTGGTCGCTCAGCAGCTTTATAGCCCAACTCGACGCTGTATTTAATTAAAAGTTGGTCGTCGGCGGCGCGGCCGTAACTCATAAATTGTCGCGATACCTTATCTGCGCTCAATGTAAACTCCGGCCTGTTAAGTGCGCCCCTAAATATTCATAAGTGAATCTGGCAAACTTTCGATCCCTTTTTTCGGTCGATTGAAACTCCACGTTATCTGTCCCGCGGTTAGGCACCTTACTTAAGTAAGTACAACTTGCCGAGTGTGGCTCACAGATAAGTAAATTATTTATTAATGAAACACTTTTTATGTTGTTGTGAAGTGGTATCGATACGTGCAGAGTCACGAATTGTAATTTTACCTTAGAATCGAATATATTGTTGATACTGAGACCTAGTTTTCTGTAATTCGATGCCATTATAGCGGTGCCTTCTTGAACCTGATGCTTAAGCTGCAAAGGTATATAAAGAAGATATACTTAACTATCAACCTGTTAATACACCCTGTTAGTGTAAGTAGTGTTTATTGTATCAGCTTACCAATGAATTGAATATCGTAGTGTGTATAAGTCCTAGTGATTGTTGTGTCCCAGTATTAATGAAGTTAGCCGAAGTGAGAACAGCTCCCAATTACTTGCCACCAGCGCGGTGTGTGCCCGCGGAGGGTGGGACTCGCGTCTCCGGCCGGTCGAATTATCGAGTCACGTGTGCACACAGCAGCCAGCTAGGAGCTGTTTGCTGACCGCACCACTTGTACTGTGAATGCCGGCGATTTAACATCTACCATATACTATAGTATGGCTTATATAATCTACCGGCACCACCGTCTAATGTGTTATCTCTGAAACGGCTGGGCCGATTTAAAAAGAACTTTAACTGCAGATAGGCCTCAGAGGTGAAAATAGAGTTCCCCGAAATAAAGCCACTCATGAAATTGAATCAGAGCGGGTAGAATCGGGGGGCACAGCTAGTCTATGAACATAATATTATGATATAAATCCATTGGAGCTCAACTCCTAGGTACATGAACGTTTAAATGGCGAATTATAGAACATTTTTCAATATAATCTCAATTTAGTTGATAGATGTCTGTACAAGTGTTCCGTAGTTACTATTAGCGATTGGTTGTGTGTTAGTGTGAGTGCATCAACATCAGTAGTTCACATGGAGCAATTGGTGCTGCGATGATGACCCTGGGGACGCCACGGGGGGCCGCCACCGACCCCCCGGACAGATGCAACTGCTCCTCAATACATGCTCGGTACACTCACACACATATATGCCCTTTGACAATACTTAATGAAAAATATAACAAACTAGTCGCCACTAAGATTTTCGAAGATACTCTCCTGAATCTACAGACGCCATTATTAGAACTAGACCTGGAACTGAACTGGACATAACAGAAATAGGACTACACGGGAAGTACAACGTCGAATAAAAAAATTATCTTGTAAATCGGTTCTGAGTCGGTCGTAAGTTCTAAAGCAACAAACATTAACCTTTTTTTGAAGTAGTTTAAAAATAATAACAAACCGAGTGTGAAAGCAAATGTTCTTATAATATGAGACAATAAAGGCAGCGGAGTGTACAAGTGTCAAGTGGTGCATCCTGCAATGTAACCCTTCCTCCTCGATATGAGCGTGCGCCGGCGCACTGACGCCTCCACTTGCGTCGCTCATGACACTTGACGCATCACCTAGCTGATCGATCACCGCACACACCACCCATATTTTTGTGTATCACTACCTGTGCCCCGCGGCATCACCCGTGTAGGCTTGATTTCATGGGGGGCTTTATTAAGCCTAATTTTATAAGCCTTAGTTTCTCCTTGTAACGTCGGTTATGAAACATCGTGTATACATACTTTTATACCTACCTAACCTACTACTACTGTTTTTTATAACTTATACTTCTTCAAAATTATCTGTTTTATATAATATAGTCCCTAAGAGCCTCGAGGCGTGATGCTGTCGCCTCTATATACAACATCACGTAGGTAATACTCTGTAGAAACATTCACATTAATCACGGTACTCTGTCATAAAACTTTCAAACTACCATTTGGCGCTTGAGTCCAAGAGCTGTGTGTACGTCATAATAACCATAAATCTAGTTAATATTCAAACTAGTCGGCATTAGTCAACACCAAGGTGGTCCTGCCTCCCCTATACGCTATCTTCGTTATACACTGGCAATCATTGTACACCGCGAAGTCCGCTCGTCGAGAGGTGCTTTGATAGTCACCGTATATAGCTGGAAAGGCACCGTAAGTTAATATGGGCAGGAGATACACGATCGCAATAGTGCGCACTTCGAGGTGTGCAACGATAGTTAGTATACAACGAAGATAGGGACTATAGGGGCTTGTCGTGACACCCTCTCGGTCTGGAAAGTTAGCTATACCGGTACAATTAATATAACCCTAAACATATTTTACATTCTTACAATGCTCCAAAATAGAACCAATATGCCAGGCACACTGGCAATATTCCTAAATCAGTATGAATAATAACACGAATTCAGTTTCCGTGACTCACATTACCAGTAATTCGTTAAAAACGAATGCGAAATAATGTCCTCTGTCACTTTAACTAATGTATTGTGATTAATAAAACTTGTTTTCGGGTTGGAGGCGGCATTAGTGGGACGTCACACCGCCCTGACCTTGCACACGCCACAACTATTATACAGAGCTGGTTTCAATCAACTGGCAGGGTGTCGGATGCCTCTCCACACCTGGTGTTATCATCTGAGGGTAAGGAGCGAATGGCCAGTATCAGATGCTCTAATGGAGTCGCTTTGCAAAAGTAATAAAAAGCATTCGCATCCTATATTATATATAATATATCTTGGGATCTATTATTTTTCACATAAAACGATACTCGAACGAACGAACGAAAATCAATCGCAGTTTCAGTATCGTTTTGCTTTTATCAATCTCACATTTTGTTTCGTTGGATACCATTACTAAAGTTAGAGTATTATAAAATTAGAGATTAGAACCGTAGTTGGAATTTCGTGAACTTTAGACCAACACTTCGTGTTTCGTTGAACTGAATATGACCGTCTCCAATCCTCCGCTCGATGTGGGTGCACTGGCGACCTTACTCTGCGAAGCATCACAACTATACGGCAGCATTATTTGTCTAAATCCAAATCCCGCAATGTCTTTATGAGCTCATATAGGTTTTAGTACGCAACCAGCAGCGGGTCGGATCCCGGCGAACTACTCCCATTTATTACAAGTGATCCTGAGATAGGCAAACCCTACGCTCCGCTACATACGTGACGGGAATTTGTGACACACACACTGACGGGGATCGAGCTCGCTACAATATCAGCACACCTTAGACTTTACACAAAGAGCGTAGACATATCTATTAGCAAAATGTATTCGCAAGGGATCTGGGGGCCTAACATCACCGGTTTAAGCAGAGCGTATTGAGAACTTCTTCGGTTTCATGTTTCATTTTGTGATACTAAAATTAAACGTCAATGCTAAGAAGTTAGTATTGATGTTACACCAAACACCCAATCATGATCTGCTTAAGGAGTCAATGAAAGCGTTCTATCTTCTTAATTGTGTACCTGATGTATGTCTGTAGACGTACTTGTTTTACGATATGTGAGTACATTGTATTGTTACAGTAGTATATATAGTCGGTGAACCTGACTATGTGCATGTCGTGATGCGGTCGCGGCAGACCGGGCGGCGGCGCGAGGTGTCCGAGGTCGGCCTGTATCTACACTCTACCAGACTTGAACACTATTATTATGCACTTAGTTCTACGTTATAACATTACTTCAACGATCGCAGTAAATAGATGCATTACGTACGAGTATATACTCCGAGGCCGACATTATCTAACGCCGCTCTCAACGCAGTTCCGCGATTTCCAAGTAGAAGGAAACGCATCTTTACATTAAAAGTTAAAATGAACAAGTAAGAAATGAGTTATGTACTAGATTAATATATTCCGGGTGGTACTGGAATTAGGGATCATTAGCACTTTGCATCCTTTTTTTGCATAAATACTCCCTTATAAACGATCTTCCGAATCGTAAACAGCACCCGCATGCTCATTGAACAGGCCTTTAGTCAACATCTTATGTGCAGATGTTCCAACGGGCAACCGTCAAGGAGCTACCCTCACGCGTCATGCGGGGTGAACAGACACAGTGGCCATCGCGCCCGCATCCTCACGTACCCAGCTATCGATGCCAATAAACCAGCTGGTTCATAGCATCTGCGCTTTATTACCTGTACAATAAAGACTACATTTATCTGACTGCTTCTGCATACCTGTATCTCTCTGTTCAGGCTGTTCACCAGCATGTTTACGGCGATTAGTGTCAGAAGCATTAAACGAGAGGTTTCCTATTCCCCAACCCCTGGTACTGATAGGTAGCTCCATTGTGTTCGTCAACTATGACATAGCCAGGTCTGTCATTTCTGTAGTCTACGGTCTCGGTCGGGCGCGCGCGGGTGTCACCTTGCTCTGTCGACCCTGCCCCCCCCCCCCCCCTCTCCCCCAGACACCCCCTCGAGCACGTCACGTGCATGCACCTAGTTGCTAAGTGTAGCTCGCGGATTGCATCGCTATTGGGTTACCGCTACCTATCGGTCGGTAGTAGATGCGGAGTGTGGTATCCAAACATAGCACAACTAATCAACTAGCTCGATGGCATTATGTATGAAAAGGCCAAACTAGCAACAAGTGCAAGATACAGGTCCCGTCACGAGTTATGAGCGCGTACCTTGAATGCGCAGTAATCATTTATGAGTCTGTCACTGTCTCTATGTATGGTGCGAGGCGAATGTGAACATGAACAGTATCTCCACTATTTTCGCTGCGCGCTCATAACTCGTTGCGGCACCTGTTAGTGCATTCGATGTTTTATGGAGTACGTACTTAGGTAGGTACGTAACTATCTACAAACCTATGGAACCGCGAATGGTGCGCACTGGAGTACTGGACCGGCAGTGGACACTGGACACACGGATATTCCTTCGTCTGAGGTGGACGCACACATGGATTTCTTTTTACACACATTTATATTTCGTAGCCATATTTTATTTCGAAATGTCTAGATAGTAAATAGGCAGGTAACATAATTTACATTATTTCTATCTGAGATTTTAAGATCGTCCTAAGAAATGAAACTTAATTTGGTGGAATTTCCATGTATTGCACGAAATGTCTCTCTACAAATATATTTTTTACACAGTGAACATGCTAATAGATCAATTTTATCACAATACATAAAACACTATAATATTAAGAAGCAACATTTGTAAAAACCATTTAAATACACAAAATAATAAATACGTGCGCGCGATTGGACCAAAACTAGCAGCCATTTTTTTTGTTTGCTCTAAATTATGTTAGGTACCTACATCGTCTTGAATTGATAGATGTAGCACACGAGTTACAAAATATATTATGTTGTAGTATTTGCTTATTCTTACATTGTATTTTATTTATTGCGACAAGAAATCTGTTCAAAGGTGTAATGCACGTCCCTATGTTAGGTAAGTATACGATAAATTATTCCTCCATTGCGTTGACTGTGGATCATGCTATACGTCTATAGGTTATAAGTTACATTCCTATTGACTTTCCTTATCTTCCTTGGTCCTGAGTCATGTCAGGCACTGTCGAGCAACTACTAGGGTACCTAGTACCTACCTGCCTACCTATCAACTTATCTAGCTACCTTGTACAGTGAAGGGGCAGCCCTGCGGTACTCACTCGTACGTGCGTGATACACACATCACACGCAAATTCGGTCGTCTCATTTGGAGACACTATTGGAAAGCTCTATTTGATTTATCGGGCAGCCCCGCCCGCCCCCCGGCCCGTCCCCCGCCCGCGCCCGCGCCCATTGTCATCCCTCAACTGCACACCACTCAAAACGAACCTTACTGCTGTCGGCTTATGATCGTAAATGCTTCACACAGCGAGGTGAGGCCGCGGGTATGTTAAGCGAGTAGGTATTCCTTCAGTAAGTGTGTTTCGGCCTCCCAAGGGACAAAAAGGTCGGCCGACAATAGATTCTTTAAACAGCCCAAATGACGTCACGTTTCAATTTCTACCCGAGTGCCTCCCGCCCCCCCGCGCCGTATGCTTGTTGCACAATGTCTTCTCATCGTCCAGTCACCTACTGTCAACTAGAATTCCTTCCAAATCAGGACCAGACAGAAGAACTTGTCCACCCCACGTCGGTCATTAATACTTACCTACCTCACGAGATCCTAGTTTAGATGAATTATTCCATGTGTAATTTTCGCAGTAGCATCCCGAAGTCTGTCTGGATAGGGTCACCCCCTACCTATTACAAGGAACTTAATCATAACCGGCGAAATGTGGGAGTACTATAAGTACACCTCTGCCTACCCCTTCGGGTAATACATGCGTGAGCATAATATTACGTATCTATGAAGTTACCTCATCTCAAAGCCCTTTAACATTTTCGGAAAAGATTATGACAGATTTATACACGTAGTAAAATGCATTTGACTCTGAGTGCTATCATGGGGCATTGACCTCTTATTGGCATGGCTAGGCCCCTGGACCAGACCAAAGAGTTATCAATGTGAAAAGTCGTGATGAAGTGTCCAGGTGCGAGAGCGACATTATTACTTCTCCTGAAATTACTTCTTTGTTGCTCTTACGAGAATGGGTCCAGTCGTGAATGATGACACAAAGATTCATGGAACCGTGGAGATTCGGGTTCAACTGACGACACAACAAGGTATGTAATTTGATTAGCATTTTCGGCGACTACTACCGCCATCTATCAGTGAGCCGTCGAACTATGATGCCGTTGAGTATCATCACACAAGCACAAGGCAAGGCGTGACTGTATCACTATTTCATGCAACACAGAGTAAAACAAGATTTCATGAAACTAAAATGAGAAAGGCATCATAAAAATTGGCTCTTGTTATTGGTCTTAGTTGTTTTCATTGCAGCAATAATATATGGCTCGTAATGAAGTACTACATTAAAACGTAAGCTCAGATTTATCTTAAATTATTTATTGGTTGTGATAAATAATTGGTAACCTTAACCTATAATGCTCTATTTATTTACAATCAGATTAATTAGTAGGTGACTCTATCTAATTCCTAGGAACAAGTGACACTAGTGCAAGTAGCACTCACTTGGTTCCATAGTATAATGTAGGTACAGATGGCGACACACGTGTTGAGATGAGATGGTGTAGTGTAGTGCGAGGATGCTGCTACACTGTATACAATTATTATTGAGACTTGCGGCATGTATACGCTTGCTTAACGGACTCGGGACAACAGGATGTTAGTGGTGTGCAGATGAACCTCTACCTACGTCACCACTGGGGTTAGTCAACAGTAGTGTCTGCCAATGTGGGATGCTCGCCTGTCTACTAATTAACAATCATAAAATAATTAGCTAACTTACACTAGGTACATATAACAGTAACAAGTCCATAGACAATAGAAACAAAGTGTCAATCACAGGTGAGCACCAACTCGCCACCGCTGGCAGTGTCCTCTACTCATGGAGTAAGGCATGGTCCTGGCGCTGTGACGTCACACACCACAGTCGGGGTTAAGAGGAGTCATCGTTAGGCGAGGCACAGTTGGAGTTGACCTGCTCGATGACGCACACCTGCGGCTCGGGCGGGGGCTGCGCGATGTGCAGCAGGATGGGCTGCGGCTGGGCGCGCGGGGCCCCCTGGGACAGGTCGGCGGGGCCCTCGTCCTCCTCGTCCAGCATCGCGTGCAGCAGCACCAGGCACTGCCGCCGGAACAGCCGCTGCTTGCGCGCCGCCAGCTGCTGGTAGTCGCCGTGGATGCTGCGGAAGAACTGAAAGTAGGCCGCGTCCTCGTCCTCGGAGTCGTCGTCGCGTGCAGCCGCGGGGGAGCGCGAGGGGGCCCGCGGCGGGGACGACAGGCTGAACCAGCTGGCCGCCGGCACCAGCGGCTTCACGTCCACCAGCTCCGGCCGCACCTCCACCTCCATGTCCACCATCGTCGGGAACGAGTACGGGGATGTGCGCCTGACGGGAGACAGGACACATTACTAAACATTCATTGAATATAATGAACAATAGTTATTACGACTTCCTGCTCCTCCTGAATCAAATAATATAAATTGAAGTACTATAGAAAATTATTTTGTCTGTTTGAAAGCATCGTTAGTCTATAGTTGGTACGTTAGTCTATAGTTGGTACGTTAGTCTATAGTTGGTACGTTAGTCTATAGTTGGTACGTTAGTCTATAGTTGGTACGTTAGTCTATAGTTGGTACGTTAGTCTATAGTTGGTACGTTAGTCTATAGTTGGTACGTTAGTCTATAGTTGGTACGTTAGTCTATAGTTGGTACGTTAGTCTATAGTTGGTACGTTAGTCTATAGTTGGTACGTTAGTCTATAGTTGGTACGTTAGTCTATAGTTGGTACGTTAGTCTATAGTTGGTACGTTAGTCTATAGTTGGTACGTTAGTCTATAGTTGGTACGTTAGTCTATAGTTGGTACGTTAGTCTATAGTTGGTACGTTAGTCTATAGTTGGTACGTTAGTCTATAGTTGGTACGTTAGTCTATAGTTGGTACGTTAGTCTATAGTTGGTACGTTAGTCTATAGTTGGTACGTTAGTCTATAGTTGGTACGTTAGTCTATAGTTGGTACGTTAGTCTATAGTTGGTACGTTAGTCTATAGTTGGTACGTTAGTCTATAGTTGGTACGTTAGTCTATAGTTGGTACGTCACGGATGTTGATACGGTTTTTGTTTTACTGATATGTAGCAATTGAACTCCGATGGGTTTATACTTTATACCTAATGCAAAGTATAGTATGTTCATATAGTAGAGAACAGTCAACATTTTGTCTTACAACAATAGTCTTGAAAAATCGTAACCCTAAGTGAAGTGAGGTGGGGTGGGGTTGATGGTTGTGTGTTTGTGTGTTTACTGACGTGTCGGTGGCCATGTGGTCACGCAGGAAGTGCAGCTCGTCGGCGAGGTACCAGCGCGACACCATGCGGCCGCGGCCGGTGCGCGCGCCGTGCATCTCGTTGCGGAGGTGGCGCGAGTACGAGTTGCGCACGTGAGACCACTTGCGACGCACCTCCGCCACTGGAACACACACACAACATATTATATATACTAACGTCCCCCATTATGCACTTGCGACGCACTGGCCAGATGGCAAATGGATCTACTAAGTCAGGCATTTCTGACACCAGAGGACTACAAGCTCTTCCCCAAAGAGAAGGTCTGCCGGCTTGTTCAGGGAGTTTTGAGGAGTCAGGTACGTAGAGCAGCAAGGGAGGCATGATCCCAAGGGTCGCCGTGCTTCCTACAACCGGACCCATATTGCCACAACCAAGATAAGATAAGATATTTATGAGCGCTGATCTTGAATGTGAAGTCATTTTTAGGGTTCCGTAATAAAGCGTTAAACGGGACTTTATTACTAAGAGTCCTCTGCTCTCTGTTCACCGCCAGGTTGTAATCTCATGAACAGTGATAGTTAGACGGTGGAAATTTTCACAGGTGATGTATTTCCTATAAATATTTCATATTGGAAAAAAATATTTCGTACCTACCACCTTTGGAAGGTCCAACTTTATACGATAGTATACAGTACCTACCTACTTTAAAAAAATTACCCACGTGACTAACATAGAACCTCCTTTGTTTGCAGTCGAATTAATGGTAACGCATAATTGGAAGTAGTAGAAATTCTAATAGGTGAGTACCTCACCTTCTTACAGCCGTTTTCAATATTCTATCCATCCGTCTTTAGGGTACTCATTGCAATAACTAATGGCTACTTAACATTATTATCAACTAGAAGGTATGGATAGATCAAATCTACCAGATGACTGAGGATAGCAATCCATCTGTGGCACAGTCGGGCTGGTGGTCGTTGACACCAGTGGCACGCCGTCGATGCGGTATTATAAAAACCAGTGAAAGTCCCGTTAAAATCGGTCCAGCCGTTTCTAAGATTAGCCGGAACAAATACAGACAGACAATTTTAAAATTGTTTATTTAATATACCGTACATATACATATATGTATGCGTACACGTACACGCATTTAGTGAAAAGCTGTTAATTTGGAATTACAAACAGACACGTGAATTTTATTTGTCTTTTTGGATGTCATATGTATAGATATATATATCTATGGACGTAGCAAGGTATGTACATGCCATACAGTGTAAGCGCAATGCAATGCAACGGAATACGAAAAAACTGTGCCGCTTATCCATAAATAGTACCTATTACAAAAATGACTATTCTTGAATGTATGATAATATTATTCGCCGCGTCTCGGCGTTCAATAGATACTTACATAATACACCGAAATAGTTAACAATCTCTAGCACAAACAAACAACTCCCTTAGCCACTGTTACTAACAATGACATCAAGTAGCCCACAGTTCGTTGAGCGATAAGCCGGGTTTACTTAAGTAGGTAGTAGGTTTATATGAGTGCGATAAAGAGCGCGGTCGTACCGGTCCAGCCCATCTCGTCGGCGACCTCCTGCCAGAGCTGCTTCACCTGCGCGTAGTAGCTGGCGACGGGCATGTTGTTGCGTGCGTAGAGCAGGGGCCGCGCGCGCACCAGGCGGATCACGCGCCGGTCGTCCGCCTGACTGGAGTCCACCATGCGTCCCACCTCCGCCTCCGCCGCCTCGCGCTTCACGCCGCTCGCCTGCGTAGCCATGCTGCCTGCCTACCTGCCTACACGGCGCGGCCGGTAGTGCGAACACGCGGAGCACTGGCGGACGTCACTCCGCGGCGAGGGCGCGCCGCCAAACAAGTCGGCGCGCATGCCGGCAGACAGACACGCGCAGCGGGCGGCGGCCGTGGCGCCCGTCCCGCTCGCTCCAGCGGCGCGCGCCCTCGCGCGAGCGGGACGGCTCGAGAAACACGTGACAAAGCAAGAGCGCAGACGCTCGGCGTGGCAGACAGCCACCGGTTTATAAATTCCACATCGGCGAGTATCGATCTCCGCGCGCCGCCGCCGCCTCGCTGCCCGCACTCCGAGCGGGCCACAGGTCGCTGAGGCCGGATTTTTCAACACTATTTTATTTTCGTTCGTTCAGAGGCAAACAGCCCCAAATATCCACTGTCTATCATTCGCTACAACGCCGTTCGTTTCTTACATTATAACTGAGTGCGTTCTTACATACTTACATACTATGAATATATCTGCCTGTCTCCCTTAGCAATAAAGCATCTGACAGCGGCTGCACAAGATTATTGTCCTACATCCTTGCACACTTATACTAATTAGGTAGGCAAGTGTAGTACGTGCCAACTACCCACCTACTGCGTCTGGCCTTGTGTAAAATAAACAACAACTTAGTAATTGACGTATTTTCGTAATTCAAACAGATCGCCTGAGATCGTAACTAGTGCCTATAAATAGGGCTCGCTACAACAATGATACCATTTTAATTTCTGCTGTCTAACTATCATAGTTCATGAGATACATCCTGGACCATGAAAGACAGACCGACAGATAGACGGTGTGCGGAGCCAACCTAGCCCTAACCTAGTTTTACCCTTTGCGTACGGAACCCTAAAAATGCGCCACATTCAACAACTTTTCAGAAATTAGTGGCTAGATTGGTATGATATTAGGTTAGTTTGGTTTTTGTTTACACCAGAAGTAAAAAGAAAGATGGGACCACCTTTGGAATTTCCTTCAATCAACTTGTAGCGGTAACGCACCTCTTTTACTGAAACGCTTCTTATTTCATAAAGATTGTAAAAGTGAGCTCTGACACAAGCTGTCAGAACGACTTAAGAAAAAAATAGATTTTTACGTTTTATGTATATAGTATTTTAATTAAAGTAGAATTGAATTACCACGCCGCATTTAATTACTACAAACTCTTGTCTTTTCGAGTAATCAGTGTAGGAACCTACCTAGTACATATTATAGTTATAAGTAAATATAAGAAAACCTTACGCGTTGAGCACATTTTGTCTACTCGTGATAATGATCACTAAATTAAGTGGGTGATGGTCCTACGTGGTCTAAACAAGTACCCACACGATTATTATGTAGTAAGTGGACCCCTAGAAAGGAATGGGTAACATTTTGTTGCCTTAGACAGGCCAACTGATTATTTCATTTTGTCATTAAAATTAAATGCAGTGGTTCGTCCGCCCGGAGGTGCGCGGTCGCAATGTTTACACCAACAGCGACGCACGGACATGTGTTTCCTTTGACAGAGATCAGCTGTAGCTCGCTCCCTCAGCTGATCATCTGAGGGCACCGGAACCGGAACCGGTAACTGCCCTAGTTACTCGTAAATAAACAGTGTGACTGCAATGTGCTCTGTAACAAACAATCACAAGTTTTATAGGGTTGTTAATATACATCGAGCGGTGGCCTTCAGCACTGTACCTATACAGTTGCAGTATTTCTGTGTCCCCATCAAGGGCACATCCAGGATTGCTTTCTGGGGATGGATCAAGGGATGGAGGGTTGGAGGGGCAAATCAATCAACAATACCTATATATTTTAACAACTTTGATAATTTGATTTGCTTCTAAGTATGTTGTGCACTGTAATGTGGTGGAATTTCCACAGTATACAAAGTCCCCCTTATTACGCCCTTAGTCCCCATATTACTAATTGGTGTCACCAACACTACGTACTTACTTAGTTATTAAGTAGCAGCAGTGAGAGGAGGGGTACTTCATGTAATAATACATACATACATATGTTCACGCCTGTGTTCCCCGAAGGGGTAGGCAGAGGTGTTGTTATCACAACACCCACATTTCACCGATTTTGATTAAGTGCCAACGTACACTATACATACGTCTTTGAATTACTTCTCAGAAATATGCGGGTTTCCTCACGATGTTTTCCTTCACGGTAAAGCACGTGGTGTGAAATCACTGTACATAAGATTTTTAAGAAAAACTCATTGGTACGGGCCCCGCTGGGATTCGAACTTGCGTCGCTTGCGTAGCAGGCGACTGCTCAAACCCCGAGGCTACCACGGCTCTGTTCATGTAATAATATAAAACACAATTTGCTCTCAAAATGAGAGTTTTGTTTAATAATTCCACACATTCATCAAACATACGTGTTATAAGGGCTCTTGCCCACATTATTGATAATTTACATATTACATTGTTGGAGATTCAGAGATCAACGAACTTCAAAGTCGAGTAGAAACCTCACTTTATTCTTACTTATTAATTAAACCTAGTTTCTCGAATCCATAGGTACCTTACAACATGCTTACAACTAGGTATACTTCAGGCAGTGGGAAGCGATCGCATCGCGAGCACAGGCAGGTGCAGTGCCCACACGCTCCTATCACTGAATATTATGTACTTGACTATATTTGTGGTGCGACCACGAGTGTCTGGCGTGAGCGGCGAGGGCCAGCGATGTGTGTGCGACGGGCCCAGGGACTGCGGCCCGCTGCGCTGTGTTGCCATTACAGTTGGGGGGCGAGGCGCTAGTGGCGGCGTCGACGGCGGCGGTGTACTGGCGGTAGTCGTCGAACAGCGGGTAGAGGCGGGCGTAGCGGCGCAGCGGGCGGCGGCGGGCTCAGGAGCGGTCGCCGTCGCCCGCCTCCGGCTCGCTGCTCGACGAGCTGGCCCCTCGCGCCGCCCACAGGCTCGCGTAGCTCTGCTGCTCCGCGATAAGCTTCTCCTCGGCCTCGATCACCGCCTCGAACACCAAGCGCTTGATCTTGATTTGCGTCGGGTACGGCAGCCGCTTCGTAGATTGGCACATGCTCGAGAAGAACACGTCCAGCGAGTCGGGCGCGGTGGGGTAGGTCTGGTAGGCGGGGTAGGCGGGCGGGGCGGGCGGCGGAGGCTCGGTGCCGGGACGCTTGCGACGCGCACGGCACACGAGGTCCAGCCGCCGCTCCAGCAGCGCCAGGCGGTCCCCTGATGCCGCCTTGCGCTTTGGCTCCACCTCGGCGGAGGAGTCGCTCTCGTCGCTGGAGGGCGCGTCGTGGCCGTTCTCGTCGAGGGCGGGCGGGTCGAGGGCGGGCGGGGGCGGCGCGCCCGCGGGCTTCTTGCGCGCGCTCATGTAGGGCTGCAGGAAGTGCATGAGCGAGGAGTACTTCCAGGCGTAGCTCTTGCGCGGCGCCTGCCCGCCCGGGCCCGCCTGCGCCTCGCCTTGCCTCTTCAGCGCGTCGCGGTAGCTGTCGCGCAGCTTCTTCCACTTCATCTTCACCTCCTTCACTGCAACACACACACAACCGTCATTCACATACTGCACACTAACCTACTAGCCCACATATGAACACTACAGTTGGTGCGCATGCCACACACGTCGCCTCATCCTCATACTTGCATAATAATACAAATGAATAAAATTTAAGTGTCTGTTTGTAATTCCAAATCAAAAGTTTTCACCGTGTTTACCTGCGGTACTCTAACTAGGGATAGCTATCAATTTTTTATCTTAGATAGGTTATTGAAAGCGGTCATTAGGGTACCACGGGAATTAAATTAAATCTACGCGGCTGATACCACAGGGCACGTAATAATTCCGCGAAATAAAACATGTAACTCTCTGCGGGTGAAACCGCGGGACACAGATGGTGCGAAATATAAGTCGGACCAAAGACACATAATTATCTACTAGGTAGCTATTTCATCCGCGTACACTTCATTTTTACAGACAGGCAGACAGAAAATAAGCACCGTTTATACTTTCATAGGCATTTAGTGAAACGCTGTTAATTTGGAATTATGTACGACGTAGAAACGAGGCATAGCGCGGTACCAAGTACCAAGAGGGACATTGTGGGAAAACAGACAAGACACATGTGGAAGTTAGCGGTGAGGCGAGGTGGCATTTGGTCAATGTTATTTATCGTAATAAATGATGTTGATACCATCATTACGAGTTTAATTGTGTCTATTTTATTAATAAGTCACAAACAACACACGATCTCTTTATATTTAGGTAATCCTACGCTATAATAATGCCATTGTGTCTTCTGTGTCCTAGCTTAGTGTTTGTTGTTTCTAAGCGAATGGCTAGGGGTCCGTTGATGCCCAAACTACCCGATGAAAACAGTAAGCACATACATACCTACTTATATTATAGGTAAAAAATACTACAACTCCATAGATAGATAATATTTTACTGCTAACTTATATTATAAAATGCGAATGTGAGGTTGTTGTGTAAACAGACAGGTGAGCTTGAGCAGACTGTTAGCTATACGTTATATTTTCAAATGGGAACTACGATGGACAGGTGTTAATATTCCAAATCACAAGTAGGAAGGTAGATGTTCGCGGCGGGGGTCGAACCCGCGGCCTCGAGCTGCACTGACCACTGTAGTACCTGCTACTACTATACCTATTTTATATTCATTAAGTTGGTAAAGTATTATCAAAGTATTGGTGGCTTATTTGCTGTGAATATTAAAATAATACAACATGCAGTGGAGTGCAGTGGGCCGGCGGGCGGCGGGCGAGCGCGGCGTGACGTGTGGGGGGGGGGGCGCGCGACACAGGCGGGGCTCACCTGAGGACAGGTCCGTCTCCTTGACGACCTCGGCCCAGGCGGCCTCCTTGAGCTCCTGGTCGCGGTACTCGATGGCGGTGGTGTTCCAGAGGCAGGGGTACTTGCGCACGGCCGCGATGAGGTGCTCCATGGCGGCGGCGGCGGGCTCGCGCGGCACACTGAGCTGCGCCGCTCCGCGCCGCGCCGACCCTCCGCGCCCAGGGCCGCCGCGCCTCACCGTGCCCTGCGCCGCCGGTCCCACTGCACCCGCCACTCGCCTGCTGCCCGTGCACCCCTGCACTCTTACTGATGCTAATAAGCTCTAATAATATCGTAATCAAATATTTACGCTTACCTACATGCTACGTACCTACGAACTCAAGCAACAAGTTTGTTATTCGAACAGTTAAAACACCAAATACACAGATAGGAACGAGTGCCAAGTAGATTAGGTACCTACATTATGCCTTTTTTTTAGTTAAAAAATATTTTCCGTGTGATCTAAGAAATCCGACAACGGGGCTGACATAGGACTATGTATGTATATATGTAGGTGGGTATTTGTCTATTTGATGTCTACCTCTGGGTCACAGCTATCTGTACATAAACATTTTCAAAACATCGGTCCAGCGGTTTGGCCGTAAACATGAAACAGACATGAGATATTTATTTATTATTTATATTCAAAAGGAACTATTCAACAAGTAAATGCGTACAGTATACAATAAGTGTAAAGGTACAGCGCCATCTTTTATATAACGTGTGTACTTATTTGACTGGACCATATTATATGGCTCACAGCTCTCTAAAAGCTGGGAGTCGACCGTTCAGTCAGTAGTTTAACATATTTATACTATAATTTATACATATTTATACTATATAACATAATTATAGACCTTTGCGGGGTGGGTGGCTTCCCTCTTTACCTACAGCCGAAATGTAGGAAGAGTCTGCTCGTGTTTCTTTTTCTATAAATATGTAAAATGTTTGCTTGATTTGTAATAATGCACAGGCGGGGAACAACAATCAAATAGATTATTCAAAATAATTTTACTTACAACATACAAAAACGAAATGAAAGAAATAGAAAGATCCTACAAAATTAAAGTTACTAAAGAAAAATACTATGGTAATTGCTTTTTTGTAGTGTCTTGCCTCCATAGAAATAGTAAGAATTACGTATATACTTATTATTTCTATGCTTGCCTCATTCTCTAAAAGTTGATTGAAATTACTTTAATGACAACTACTTTGGTGACAACTGACTGACAGTGACAGTTTGACAAGTAGTAGTGTCGAGTTTACTAACTGTCAATTGTCACTCAATCAACCAACTGTTTAGACAACACAATACTAAATAAATAAAATAGTCACTACATTATACCTATCCTCTTCCTAAATACTCAAATGTTAAAACACAATATACTTTATATTAATTATATTTTGGAACAAATAAACACGATAATTTGTGATTTGCCTTTATCATTTACGCCCAAATAGTTTTATCGTATACCTGGACTGGATCTCACAAAAATCATCCTAAGGGAAACAATTTATGGGTTTGCGTGAATGGGTATTGAAGTGCGTTAAGAAATATGTTGTTGTAATGTAAGTGTTGGGTGTGTGGTAAGTGGTGGCAAGTAGCGAGTGAGCCCGGCGCCATGGAGGGCAACGTGGAAGGAGACCACGACCGCGCGCTGTACGTGTACATATTTATTACGTTTAGTAATACACTCGCTCAACGATTACTATCCATTGTGTCCTGGATAATCTCCTCGCTTACCAAGTTACCAAATATTACATAAAGCTTCACTATGCATTCTGTTGTAATAAAGTAATGCTAGTTTGGAGTACCCACCCCGCAGTGCCTACATCTTAAATTTGGTGGACAGTGAGTTCTAGTAGTATCGAGAAGAATTCAGTTTTGTGTAGTGTTAATCTAATTAAGTCCATATTGTCTCCCTGTGGACCGCATCATATTTGTACTATTCAGTGCTATTAGAAAACAATTTTTCCTACCCTACACTTTATACAATTTAGATTTATACAAATATGTTATAGTGCTGTCCAGACTCAGCAGAGTTTGTACTATGGATACCAGACATCGAATGTTACAAAATATTATGAATACCTTAAAATGCTAACATACATATGACAATAGTTCTTTAATTAATTCATTGTAAATGAAAATTATTTATTCAGTTTGGGCCCTGGTAAGACACTTATGAATGTCGAAAACTTACCACATTATACTTGGATGCTGATAAGCAATAATGTGTCAACCCACAAAAAGTCAAATTCAAAGGTTTTGATATATTTTGATAATGCATCACGTATTTAACATTCTAAAAAAGTGTTTCAAGTCATCTGAAACATAAAAGTACGTAAAAAATGGATTTATGTCATAAAACAAATCTTAAATCACGTATACAATCATCTTAAGACGCCATTTTCTCAAAACCAAGTTTATGCGGGTTGACACATTATTGCTTATCTGCATCCACTTATTAAATTATACATTGTACCGTCTTTGTGTATGATAAAGTTATACCCTCAGTGTAAACACCACAATGAGTATAATTTGCTGCACTTATGGCTATCATTGAGAACTTTAGAACATGTTTTTGTTGCTAACAAAAGATGTGTGGTGATTGCTACATAGCACTGGTTACAGGCTGGGAGGAGACAACAGTGCTGCAGAGGGAGATGGGGACCGTGCCAGATACAGGTAAATTCACTAATCACTAAGGGTTTGCCTACCCTACCATACTCTAGTAGGAATGCATTGTTTCATCATACTATGTATCACCTGCTGATAATAATAAAACACTGCAGATCATACATTTCTCAGAAATATTACATGAATCAAATTTAGCTATGGCTTTGGATGGAACCCTTGTGGGAGATCTCAGGATAGGAAACCTTAATGTAGACTGTGGGATCTGTTTAGGAAGCACACAATAAATCAATTTAATTTATTCTAAGTACTTCAGTAGTCGACCTACACGCACAAACGAGAAGCTTATAATGTAATATGTGCCTGGAGGCACAGCTAAACTGATGTGTTCTTATACATATATTCCTTCTGCGTGTGTGTTATGCATATACATTTTGGTAGTGTGTAATGTGGTGGTTAGCAGTATGATCGTGCGGTGTGCGTCGCAATCGTCGCTGGACGAGTCGTCGCAGCGGGTGGGCGCGGCGGCGGGCGGCGAGGCGGCTGGCGGCGGGCCGGCGGGCGGCGGGCCGGCGGGCGGCGGGCACTGCGCGCGCCTGCTGGGGGCGCTGGGCGCGCTGCGGCGGGCCGGCACGCTGACCGACGTGCGCCTGCAGGCCGCCGGCGACCCGCCGCCCGCGCCCGTGGCCGCGCACCGCGCCGTGCTGGCCGCCGCCTCGCCCTACTTCCACGCCATGTTCACGCAGTTCGAGGAGCGCACGCGGCCGCTGGTGGTGATCGGCGAGGTGGAGCCGGGCGCGCTGGAGGCCATCGTGGAGTACGTGTACTGCCCCGGCTCGCTGGCGGCGGCGCTGAGCGAGGACAGCGTGCAGGCGCTGCTGTCGGCCGCGTCGCTGCTGCAGGTGGGCGGCGTGCGCGACGCCTGCTGCGCCTTCCTCGCCGCGGCGCTCGGGCCCGACAACGCGCTCGGCATCCGCGCCTTCGCCGAGCTGCACGCCTGCACCGACCTCTCGCTCGTCGCCGCGCGCTTCATCGACAACCACTTCGTGGAGGTGAGCTCCGACCCTGGACCCTGGCGGCCCGAACACTACCCGCGCGCCCCGCTACAGCGCTCGTGTTGCAGGTGCTGGAGACGGAGGAGTTCATCGCGCTGGCTCCGGACACGCTGGCGCAGCTGCTGGACAGCGACCGGATTACGGTAAGTGCATAAATACTGCTATTCTCTGCTATACGAGAGCGCTGGACCAACTCAAATTAAATACTTTTATACCCGTGCCTGTCCAGCATGCTTATAGTAGATTTATATTTAAGTTAGGTCGTCGTCGGTCAGTGTAAATGAATATAATTGTGCTTGCGACTCAGGTGCCGAACGAGGAGGTGATCCTCGACGCTGTGATCCGGTGGATGCAGCACGACCCGGAGGTGAGTAGGGCGGGAGGGTGTGTAGGGCCGCGGAGTGTGTGCCGCAATGCAGCGAGAGTGTGCGCAGCGGCGGCAGGAGCAGCTGGGCGCGCTGCTGGAGCACGTGCGCCTGCCGCTGGTGGCGCAGGAGTCGCTGGTGGCGCGCGCGGCCGCCGAGCCGCTGGCCAGCGCCGGGCTGCGCGTCAAGGACCTGGTGATCGAGGCGCTGTCCTTCCACCTCATGCGGCCCGAGCGTCGCGCCGCAGCCGCCGCCCTGAGCGCGCGCGCCCGCCCGCGCCGCCCGCCCCGCGAGCCGCAGCTGCTGCTGGTGGTGGGCGGCCAGGCGCCCAAGGCCATCCGCGACGTGGAGGCCTTCCACCTGGACTGCGGCCGATGGCGGGCCGGCGCCGACCTGCCCACGCGCCGCTGCCGCGCCGGCCTGGCCGTGGTGGGCGGGCGCGTGTACGCCGTGGGCGGGTTCAACGGGACGCTGCGCGTGCGCTCCGTGGACGTGCTGGACGTGGCGCGCGAGCAGTGGGCCCCCGGCCCCCCGCTGTGCGCGCGGCGCTCCACGCTGGGCGTGGGCGTGCTGGGCGGCCTGGTGTACGCCGTGGGCGGCTTCGACGGCGCCGCGGGGCTGGCGTCGGCCGAGGTGCTGGACCCGCGCGAGGGCGTGTGGCGCCCAGTGGCCTCCATGTCCACGCGGCGCTCGTCCGTGGGCGTGGGCGTGCTGGAGGGCCGGCTGTACGCCGTGGGCGGCTACGACGGCGCCTCGCGCCAGTGCCTGCACACCGTGGAGCGCTACGACCCGGCGGCCGACGCCTGGGAGCCGGTGGGCGAGATGGCGGCGCGGCGCTCGGGCTGCGGCGTGGGCGTGGTGGGCGGCGCGCTGTACGCCGTGGGCGGCCACGACGGGCCCGCCGTGCGCCGCTCCGTGGAGCGCTACCGCCCGCCCGACGGCTGGGCGCCGGCGCCGCCCATGCACACGGCGCGCCGCAACGCCGCCGTCGTGGCGCACGACAACAAGCTCTACGTCGTCGGCGGGGACGACGGCGCCGCCAACCTCAACACGGTCGAGGTGAGCGCCCCCACCGACCCCCCGACCCCGAGCGGGCCGGGGCGGCCGGGGTCTCACGAGCCCCGTGTGGCAGGTGTTCGACCCGGTGACGGACACGTGGACGCTGCTGCCGGCCGCCATGTCCGTGGGGCGGTCGTACGCCGGCGTGGCCGTGGTGGACCGGCCCTCGTGATGCCACGCCCCCGCGCCGCCCGCCCCCGCCGCCCACCTCGCGCTGCCCGCCCACGCCTCGCAGCCGCCGCCCACCTCGCTTCTGCGCCTTCACGTGCGATCCGAGCCCGGGTAAATATTTCAATAGTTGAGAAGATTTTCCGTTGAGAATTCTTCATAACATAGTGTGCGTGTGTGCAGGTACGCCAACGTGAGCATGCTGGGCGGGCCGGGGGCCGGGCGGGGCGGGGGGGCGCCGGCGCGGGGCGGCCCCGGGGGGGCCCGCGGGGGTCCCGGGGCCCGCGGGGCCCGACGGCGAGCTGGCCTGCTACTGGTGGCGCGTGGGGGGCCGCGGCTGCCAGCGCCACGCCAGCCAGACGCTGGAGTTCAACGAGCGCCGCCTCGAGCAGGCCCGGGGCGGCGCGGGGCGGGCGGCGGACGGCGCGGGGCGGGCGGCGCGCGGCGTGGTGCGCGTGGCGGCGCGCCTGTCGGCGTCGTGCGGCACCATCGACCTGGAGCCCTGCCTGCTGCTGCTGCCCCGCTGGCGCCCGCAGCTGTGCGCCGCGCACCTGCTGCCCGAGAGCCACCGCGACCCCCCGCAGGTACCGCCCTCCCCGGCCCCCGCCCGCCCCGCCCGCCCCCGCCCGCGCCCTCTACATGCGTGTCGTGTGCAGGACGAGCGGATGGACACGGACGAGTCGGAGCCCGAGGACGAGGAGCGGCCCGAGGGCGGCGAGCCCCGGCCGGGGCAGGCCCGACCGCAGGAGGACAGCGACTCGCCGCCCGACGACTGAACGCCTTCCCCCCGTGGGGGGTCCACCCTCCACTGCGTGTGATGCTGTGTATCCCCCCCAGCCCCCAGTAGTTGCAGCGCCGCTCCCACCTGTAGCTAGTGCCCGGCGCCGACGGGGCCGCGCCGGTTCCTGTGATCCTATATTAGCGAATACTCCTTCAATCTGATTGTTGTTATTTTTCTAAAACTGTTGGTCGTATGTAGTTGTATATAATAATATTGTGTGTGATGTGTAGAGCGCCGCGTCGGGCGGGTAGCACCTCCGTCACCGAATACTCCTTAACTGTTTACAGTTATATCATTATTATTCAATATCTACTATTCATAGATGCCAATTTTGGTCATGTACTTGTAAGTTAATAAATGTAAAACATTCCAATAGCAATCCGTATTTTTATTTCCCATCCCCATGTATTGTGATACTGCGAGGCCAGGCCAGGCTGCACTCGCCCCTGGAGGGATGTGTGTCGAGTAGCGGCGCGGGGAAGGCTCCATTGTATGCTAATGTGGTCATGTGGCTAATTGGAGGCTGGGGGGGGGGGTGGGGGGGGACCCTTGCACCTCGAGTGTTGGACTGGTTCAGTGCACGCGTGACCACCGCGCGGAGTCCACGTGCCCACACACGGCGCGCGCTACTTCCCGCATCAAACTATTATACCATAAGGTACGTACATACGAGTTGTCATTTGAAATGTACGTGTGTATGTTGTCGGCGGCGAGCGTTGCCCGACTAACTGGACTTTCGCCGGCGAGTGCCGAGTGACGTGCGGGGATTGCCAAGTGCTCGCTGTGTATGCGTCTATTACATCAGGTACTGTTACCGCATCACCATAACAATAACACATAACGAATGTTACCACTAGGAAGGTAACTATACGAATGGTTCAGTTTTAGGTAAGGTTGGGTGTCATCATCCGTGATGTAAACAAAAGCCTCCAGCATTAAGTCATTAGGTTGTATCGTGATGTCACGGCGCACACATCATTGTGTCACGACGTATTCCAGCACCGCGCTCATCACTGCGACAGGTCTGCTAATGACGATGGGGCGTCGATAAAGGATTACAGACTTGCAAACAATTGATTCGTGATTATTATCGTGAAATTAGTAGGGACCCAGTAAGTAGTCTAAAATGAAATGAAAATTTGGTAAGATGAAGTAGATAAGTATGTCGTACTAGGTACCTGAGTACTTACTTATAGTAATGATGTAGATATTTATGTTCCTATCAACTAGTCCTTGATTCTTGTCGTGGCTCGAGTCCAATCAACGGACTGGAGTTTTAATGATTTGGAGATCGGTGGACCCCAGGGGAGGGAAGCTGAGTGAGTCTATTGCATACGCAAGAAGCTGAAACCAAATTTACTTGGGTCTGAACATCAGACTGATAGTCGTATGAGTATCTAAACTGCCATGAGCACGGCCATAAAGAGCTGACAGTGCTAAGACACCTTCCTAAGTGGTCGATCCAAAAATAAAGGATTTCCTTGAATGCGCAGTGATGATTTTATGAAACTGACTGTTTGTTTATCGCGACGCGTCTCGATCTGTCTGAACAACAACATGCGCAGTTATCCCCACTATTTTCACTGAGCGCTCATAGCTCGTGACGGTACTTACTGACCGAGCCAACAGTCATACGGCGGCGGCAGAGTACTGTGTACACCTCTTTTATCCTCTCACTTCACTCGACAAACTAACTATAGGCCCGTAGGTAAGTGCTGTGTGTGTGAACCTACGTACACGTAGTAGCTATAAGTACAGTGTGTGTGTGTGTGTGTGCAGGAGGGAGGCGGGATGGTCGGGCCGCTATGAAGAAGTTCATGCGCACGCGCGCGCCTCCTGAACCAGCCCGCGACTACAAAACTAACGGACACGCAGGTCTATTAAATAATTTTAATGCATTCGAACCTATCCCAGCATTTATGAGCATAGATACCGTTCATACTAATGGTAAGCGGCTACCATCACTATCAGCAGAAGCCAAGCTCTTGAACAACGGTACTCGGTACTGATAGAAGTCTTTTCAATCTCACCTAAGCAATCAATGAAAATTACAATTAAGATGAAAAACATTTATTAAGTTTGGGTCCTGGTAAGAATGTCTAAAACTGACCACCGGTTCGGAAAGAGACCTTCTGAGAAGAACCGGCAAGAAACTCGGCCAGGCATCATGTACATTTCATCAGTACAGTATTCATAAGTATTGGTATTAAATAGGTAAGTACGCCAAAGTGGATAGGTAAGTAGGTAAAGTGGATAGGTTCCTCATCCTACATTCAAATTTGGTGTTAGGTATAAATATTCACATTAATTCAATAGTAAATCGATTCCACGTAACGCGACCAGCAGCCCTCTCGCTCGCAGGGAGGCTTGCTCTCTGGGGGATTTGAAGCACTGACCTACCATGAGCTAAGCTACAATAGTGGTGGCGATCTTACTGCTACTAACATGTGCCTGAAAGTATAGTTCCAGATCGTGTGGCCTAGATAACATTGTATGCAGGCGGTGAGAGCGCGGAGAGCGTGGAGCTGTGGGAGGACCCCGAGTTCCCTCCGCACTGGCGCGCGCTGGGCGGCCGTCGCTCCGCGCGGGGGGTCCGCTGGCTGAGGCCGCATGTCAGTACCCTCACTACTATAATGCCTGCCGTACCTCTTGGTGATACGGTGCCTAAAGGTTCGGGGAGCTTTCGGAACTGGGACAGCGGTCCCCAACGCCAATTCATGGACTTAAAAAAAATATGCTCCCGCCGCATGATGAAATCCTCCATGACTCCGGGAAAGGGGTAAGCAGAGGTGTTGCAATAACAGCACCCACATTTCACCGAATATAATTGTAGTAAAGTGTATAAGTGACCGACGGTGAGTCCACCGCCGTCACAGGACCTGTACATACGGTTTTGAATGACTTCTCATACATGTACATTTCCTTCACCGTGAAGCACGTGGAGTTAAATGACTACATTAAGTTTTTAGAGAAATTCATCAATCATTCTACATTATATTTGAGCGAGGTCCTCAACAGCTTATTGGAATTCGTAATAATTGTTAATGGTACAATTGGACGTTCGTGATCCCAATTTCCCCCTGAAAAATAATTATTGAATGGTCCCAAAAGACCTCCGACCCGACAGCGCTACATAGACTCACCGAAAGTGGGTGTTGTAACACCTCTGCCTACCATTCCATTTAATGTGTGTCCGAGAGCCGTTTCCTCCGTGTTCTGGGTTGTATAATTATTTGCTTTTCGAATGTTTACTTTACCAAATATTATACACAGAACTTCTCCATTTCTATGTGTGAAGTCGGATCACGTACTTACTTAACTACTCACCGTGGGTTGTTTGTGTGCATGCACATTGCTTCGTCAGTGCGGCTTCGTTCTCATTTAAGAGTGATGGCCGACACTAAAGACTAAAAAAAATCTTCAGTTAATAAAAAAAAGAATGAAAGGAGTGTCGTTTGTGGTAATTCTTGACTGCTAAATCAGCTCCTTGTGCTCTCTTGAATTCGTGTCTGATGAGAAGCGCGAACAACTGGAGGTGCGTCATTATTTTGTATCGGATGGTGTCGTGTTGCAGGAGTTGTCGGCCCGGCCTCGATTCCGCGGCGACGATCGCGTCGAGCGGGCGGGCAGCCAGGACTCGACGGGCGAGTGGGGGTGCGAGGGCGACTCGTGGCGCGTGTCGATGGGCGCGGCGGGCTCGCCAGGCGTGTGCATGGCGGCGGCCGCGCTGGCGTACACGCCGCGCCTCTTGGACCGCGTGGCGCCCCCACAGTCCTTCCAACACAACTACACTGGACAGTTCAGGTGATGCACACTAGGGCGGCTGTCGGTGGCTCGAAGTTTTTTTGAAAGTTAATTTCATAAAGTTTGTCAACCGATTTAAAACTCAGATATCGATTTTCTTTGCAAATAGTTTGCGAAGGTGGCTTTCGAATAAAAATCAGTCATATAGGGACTCGTTCAAATCAAGTGCTGATCCCTACTGTTACACAAGGCATCGGACACATGTGACGCTGAGGTGGTGTGCGCAGGTTCGTCGTGTGCGTGCACGGGTCGTGGCGCGCCGTGGTCGTGGACGACCGGCTGGCTGCGCGCCGCGGCCGGCTGGTGGCTGCGGCGCCCGCGCGGCCGCACGACTACACGCTGCCGCTGCTCGAGAAGGCGCTCGCCAAGTACACCCCCACCCCACTCGCCTCCTTGCACTCAGCCGCGAGCTGCACTTAATATTTTGACCTGTCAAATCAATTTGTTATGAAACACGGAAAAGAAAGAGAAACATTAAATATTGTAAGCTTCCGTAGATTGCGGTAACCCCTCGTTATCGCGGCCCGTCTGTATATTAGTCACAAGAGAAGATTCTAGGAGATAGAGATGTAGCATATAAAAATTGGGTGGATATTTCAACGATTAGTCTATTTGTAAGAAGTATATTCGTCGTGTGAGCAGAGTGTACGGGGGCTGGGGCGCGCTGCGCGCGGCGATGGACGGCGTGGGCGGCCTGGGCGGCGTGGGCGGCCTGGGCGGCGTGGGGCGCGCGCTGCAGGAGCTGTGCGGCGGGGTGGCGCAGGGCGTGGAGCTGGGGCGGGCGGGGCGGGGGGCGCTGGGCGCGCTGCTGGGCGCCGCCCCGCGCGCCTCTCTGCTGCTAGTGTCGGGCCCGCGCCGCGCCGCCCTCGTGCAGGCCGTGGGGGGCGCGCCGCCCGCCCTACGCCTTCGCCTGCTACTCGACCCCGCCACCACGCTCCCCACGCATCAGTGGTGAGTCTAACGTTCTATTAAATTCGTACCCACTATTTTGGGGCTGTTAACTAAAAAAGCAATAGAACACAAACAAACTTGAATATACATACATACATATGCTCACGCCTGTATCCCATGCGGGTTGGCGTAATCATCAAAATTTTATTAAAACCGTGAACTATGGCTCGTTCGTTATATAATATTGAATGTGTAAATTTATATCCAGCATATAGTAAAGTAGAGATAAATCGATAAGGTATAAAAATGTACAGAGAGGTGTTGCGCAGGTTGGGATGGGAGGAGGTGTGCGCGCGGTACGTGCAGCTGGAGCTGGTGCACGTGGGGCCCGACGAGTGGCTGGCCGAGCCCGCGCTGCGCGGCCGGCGGGCCTGGCGGGCCGTTCTGGCCCGCCGCCGCTGGCGCCCCGGGTACAACGCCGGCGGACCGCCCTGCGCAGGCTAGTGCCGCCCCTACATACGCCGGTATCGTCCGTATATAGGTGCATTATTCAAAACGATGTGTGCGCAGAGACGACCGGCGCCAACCCGCAGTTCCACGTGGGCGTGGGTCCCCACCGGTGCCACTGCGTGGTGTCGGTGATGCAGCTTCCCCCGAGCTCGCCGCGCGCCGGCCCCCTGCACCGCGTGGGGTTCGTCGTGTACGAGCTGCCCCCCGACGCGCCCCCGCGGCCCCCGCCCCAGCCCCTGCGCGGCCTGGTACGGCCCGCCCGCCCCGCTAGTGCCGCCCGGCCGCCCGCCCGCCCTCCAGCCCCGTGTGTTGCAGCGCGCGCTGGAGGTGCGGCACGAGAGCCGCGCGCGCGAGGTGGTGGCCTTCTTCACGCTGCCCGCCGGCCGGTACCTCGTGGTGCCGCACACGCGCCGCCCGCACACCGACGCCGCCTTTCTGCTCCGGATCTTCACCGACGACCAGGCCGACGTGTGGTCGGTACATCCCCGACTGGAGCTGAACGGGCGCGTCGCGACTGAATGACACCCGGGTCTCTCGTCCCAGGGAGCTGAACGAGGACAACACGATCGCCCGGGACTGCACGCTGGAGTTCATGGAGGAGCTGCACGGGTCGGCGGCGGGCGCGGCGGCCGGCGAGCTGGACGCGCGCGCGCTGCGCGGCGTGGTGCGCGCGCCCTCGGCCGTGTGTCGGGCGCTGGTGGCGCTGCGGGACGCGGCGGGCCGCGGCGCCGTGGCGGGCGCGCTGGGCCCGCCGCTGGCCGCGCTGGTGGCGCGCTGGCGGGCCGCGTGGCGGGCCGAGGCGGGCGGCGGGCGCGGCGCGCTGCGGCTGCGGGCGCTGCTGCGCGCGGCGGGCGCGGGCGTGTCCAACAAGGTGCTGGAGGCGCTGGTGCAGCGCTGCGCGCGCGCCGGCCGCCTGGCGCCGCGCGGCTTCCTGCTGGCGCTGGCCCGCCTGCACCTGGCGCACGGTGCGGCCCGCGCTCCCCCGACCCTCCGGTCCCCTCCGATCCCGCGTGTACCCTCCGCTTCTGTTCCAGAGCGGTACCGGCGACTGGACGCGCAGCTCAAGTGGAACCCGACGTCGCTGGAGGAGGTGGGTGCCCCCCCGACAGACTACAACCCCTCCTTGCGAGATGCCGTCGCCCGTTACCCAGCCGACAGACGATGTTCCCCGTATAATTTTTAACATATGAGTATCATTCATTCATTATTATTATCAACTTAAAAAAAGGATGGTATTACATTCGGAGTCTAAGTAAGTGTCGTCTGAGCACAATTTAGGTAATTTTCCTTCCGTAGTCGTGGCCCGGGTGTACACAGTGTGACGCGTGCTATTGCAGACGATCCTGATGACGGTGTACTTGTGACGTCGCGCGCCGCAACTTCTACCAAAGACGACACCCGCGCGGGGACCACTACTGACCCTCGCACCTAGTGACCGGTGCCCGGTGCTGGTGCCTAGTGCCCGGCGCCTGGTGCCTGGTGCCCGGCGACGGCACTCCGCATCATTTGAGTAACACTGACCAATACCTAAGTTCACCGTTGTGATATAATATTTTTATTATGTTAATTAATATACAAATGTTACACTCTAGTTTACTGACCGTTGTCAATAAATATATTTATTCATTAGTAGTAAGGTAAACCCGTGTTGTTTTCTTAGGCCCATCATAATCTAAATGCCTATATTACAGATGAAAAAAATGTAAGTTTGTAATTCCAATTTAATAGCTTTTCACTACTTGCATATGAAAGTAGTTCGATCGAGAAGTGCAATTAAAAAAAATTACAAGTTCTCTGTCTGTCTGTCTGCCTGTTTGTTCCGGGTTTCCCTGAAGCGGCTGGACTGATTTGAACAGGATTTTCTCTATTCTATAGATGATGTTACAAGGAGTAACTTAGGCTAAGTACCTACTTATCATTTTTTAATTGAGCAATCATTGTATATATTGAATGTTTATTTTGCTTAAGTATGTTGCAGTTTAGGAATTTGTGTTTTTTATAAGTATGTTTTATTGAAGGACTATTCCGTCCTTGGGGGGAGTATGTTTAAGTTCGTACCAATAAATGCTCTCTATGCTTTCCGGAGTTATAATAATTCCTCAGTTTTGTCATATGTTAGAGAACTTAACCATTTAATTAAGTTTTGTTTAACTTCCTTAACTGTCATGTTTCTAATGTTGCAACACTTAACTGTCATGTTTCTAATGTTGCAACACTTAACCACTCTATTATAAACATGTGCTCTAATGAAAAGGCCAAAACGCTGGGCAAATGAGGACTTGACTAGAGGGGTTGGTAATTTATAAACTCTGCGATTTGATAGGGTAGCATTGTCATTAGAGGCAACAATAGACTTGTGCACTGATAATGCGGTCTTCAGGATAAACAATTGTCGCACACTCAGGACACGTGCGTCTTTATACAACAGTGAGGTAGGGTATCTATATGGCTTCCAAAACATTACTTTTAGGACGGAACGCTGTGCTTTGTCAATTTGTATCATCAATGTTTTGCAGGCACTACCCCAGCTTTCTATACAATAAACCAAAAGCGATTGGCATAAAGCATAATATACCCCTGTCATGGTTTTGATGGAGGCAGCATTTCGTAGATTGCGCATAATGTTTATAACTTTTCTTATTTGACCAGACAGAGTGTTGATGTGTATATCAAAAACAATGTTGGGCCGAGGATACTACCTTGTGGTACACCGAAACCAATAGATTGAATGTAATTTGGCCAATTTTCACACAAATGAAAATAATTTATTCAGTTTATGCACTTATGAATGTCGAAGAATTTACCACCGATTCGGAAACGAGTCTTCTGAGAAGAAAAGGCAAGAAACTCATTATATTAAACATCATTATACTTAATTAAGAAAAAGAAGATACCTACGGTTGAGTGGCCATCATCGAAAAAAATATTTGAACGGACCCACTGATATACCTACAAAAGTGCTCACTTAGGATAAGATTATATTCGAAAATACCTACACGACACATTTTAACAATAAAAAATATTATGCTTATATTTATGTTTGTGGGTGAATCCGTGGGAATTGTTTATGAGTCATTGTTATATTTCTACTGTTTACTGTAGTGTTCGTTTTACGTGTTATTCCCGCCGACAACTCCGGTCGACGAACGGAATGAATGACAATGACATTGACAGCTTAGTTGGTCATTACGATTGGCCGATTGGCTCGCTGGCTGGCCGTTGAACCCGTGGCCAGCCAATCGGGCCGCTACATGCTGCGCGTGCACAGAATTACATTTTGACATTCGAACATGATGTGAACACATGATCCCGGTTTGACTGACTGACATGACTAGTTTTAAAGTTAGTTTAGTTGGTTAATAGTTCTTATTATCATTAGCGACGTAGAGCTAGCGGCAAAGATAGTGTTGTTTAAATAAGTACCATTATTATCTAATTAAATGTTATTAAGTTTGCACTTTTACACATAATTAGGCAAATTAGATAATGGCATTCGAACATCATTATTTATGTAAATAGCGGTATCGATATTTGTATCTCATTGTGGAACTATTATTTTGATCTCGGAAACGTGTACTAACTAACTAACGTAACTAACGTCTATGTACGTTTTTGTTTAATATTGGTAGGCTTATTAATGTTCCAATGTTGCTATTTAGCGCTATATTATATATAAGGTTCTTGATTTAAGTTCGACAAGTAGTTGGGAGTGTTGATGAGTATCGAATGTGCCGGTGTAGTGGTGTAGGGCGGGTCGGCATGTTGTGTGCGTTGGTGGTGTTGGCCGCGGCGTGGGCGGGCGGCGCCGGGGAGCCGCTGGAGCCCTTCGCGGCGCCCGCGCTGTACTCGCTGGAGACCACGGTGCTGCTGGGCGAGGACGCGCGGCGCGGGCCCGAGGTGGGCTACAAGATCACGGCGCGCCTGCACGTGGCGCCGGTGTTCGCCTCACCGCCGCACGAGTACCTGCTCGCCTTCCGAGTGAGTACCGCTCCCCACCCCTAGACGACACACTATACAGCCCTACAACACTCCTTGTCACGTTCCAGCTGGAGTCCCCAAAGCTCTTGCAGCGCACCAAGCATGCGAATGCGGAGTTCACTTCAGTGCCTTCCCTGTGGGACTCCATGGGCAACTCGGAGTTTTACGGCCACTGGCGCGATGGTGTCATAGAGACGGCCTACCTGCCCCCCGATGACCTGCCTGATGTCCTCAACTACAAGAAGTCCCTTATCAGTCTCTTCCAGGTGATATTATCTTAGTCATGGTGATGTATCTCAAATTCATCATGCATTTATCGAATTGTAGTGTATGAACAGATGGTATGAATATCATATTTTATCACCCTTTGCTTCACATTCAGTCACCATTTGTTGATTGCCAGAGCAATACCTATACGTTACATATGTATGTGTCCAAGAATGTGAATTCAGTTCCTAAGATTATGGATACAATCTTAGTTAATATACTTAGTTCATACAGACATGCATTCATCATAAATGCTCACACCAGTGTTGTATGGCGATAAGAAAGATGATTCCTTGCAACATAGTGAAAGAAATATACTTCTTTTGCTTCATCCCCATTAATGTATTCTTTCATACAGTTCCTTTGGTTAAGAGAGCTTTGAAATAGTTACTTCATTTTTTGGAACCCGTTAATTAACAAAATAATGTATGTTCTGTCATACCATCCCATAAGGGTCCCTGAATGGGCAAGCAAAGATGTTGTAATAACAGCACCAACATTTCACTGAATATCTTAAAGTGACAGGTCGTGAGTCCATCGCCGTCTCAGACACTATACTACTATATGTCTTTGAATTACTTCTCAGACATATGCAGGTTTCCTCTCAATGTTTTCTTTCGGGGATCGGAACTTGCATAGCAGGTGACTGCTCAAACCCTGAGGCTATCACGGCTCTTATAATGTTTATGTAATTACAGTTCCAAACTGAGGAGGGGGAGCGGAACGAGACAGATATATCTGGTGACTGTCAGGTGCTGTATGAGACTGTATCAGATGAGGCATTCCGCAAGATAAAGGTGAGATTATACTTTTATGTTATTTAAAACTAATTTATTATTAGAATGTGACATAACTTATTGATGCAAACAATCTACGTGTATGTGTAGCGTGGGTGCGACAGCGAGGCAGCGTGGGAGGGGTCGCTGCAGTGGCAGCGCGTGGCGCGGTATGACGTGCGTGGGGGGCGCCTGGGGGACCTGCGCGCCGACGAGCTGCTGCGGCTGGGGCCCGCCGGCCTGGGGCTCAAGGCGCGCGTGCTGCACGTGCTGCGCGGGGGCCCGGGGGCCGCGGGGGGCCCGCCGCCCGCCGGGGCCCCGTCGCTGGGCGCCGCGCTGGCCCGCCTGCCGCCCGCGCTGGCCCCCGCCGCGCTGCGCCCCGCGCTGCCCGCGCTGCTGGAGCCCGAGGTGACCCCGACCTGACCCCTTATCGCCGAACCTCCTGATAACACTTATCTATCTCATGCTGGAACGGGAACATCGGAATATTCTCATTTTACATAATTTTTTTTTGCTATTGACTTATTATTCTCTTTCAAACATAATCTCAAAAATGTGTTTATTCGAATAGACTTTATAAAATGTGAGTTCCTGGCGCGTATCGTGTAATGTGTGTCGTGTCGGGTAGACTCTGGAGCTGGAGCAGGCGCTGGCCGAGCATCGCGCCGCGCTGGAGGGCGAGGAGGCGGGGGCGGGCGGGCACTGGGCGGGCGGCGCCGCCCTAGTGGCGCTGCTGCCCGCCCTGCGAGCCGCGCCCGCCGCCGCGCTCGCCGAGCTGCTGCAGCGCCCCGACACGCTGCCCATACGGTACACATTCATCACACTTAACATTGGACCTTCGGTGTACCGAATGCCATTTGTGAGATTATTGAAAGTTCAAGGCGATGGCAGCCAATCGAGTGGTGTGTGTGTGCAGGAACGGCCTGGCGCGCGCGCTGGGCCTGGCGGGCAGCGCGGGGGCCGTGGAGGCCGCGCGGGGGGCCCTGCAGCTGGGGGCCCCCGAGCCGCTGGGCCCCGCGCTCCCCTTCCTGCAGGCCTTCGCGCTCGCGCCGCACCCGCAGGTCTCTACACGACTCATTATAATAAAACCACCTGAGTGGGAATTGAACTCCCACCAAGAAAGTTCCGCACCGCGACTTTTATATACTATTAACAACCTGCTCATACTAAGTACAGTAAAAGCTCCTAGTTCGCGCTTCCTTTATTCGCGGATCAAAAAAATGCGACCCAATTTTTATATTCGCGACTAAAATATTTTTTATTCGCGGCTCTAATAAGTACATAAATAATAATAAAATTAAAAGGTATCCAACCCAATATCCCTGTCAAATGGACTAATAAAAAAGTTAAATAGATGTTATTACAAGTTTGCCTGAAGTATGTTGTTACATAATATCGCCGAGGCCTTTGACTTGTTTTTGTAAACAAACAGAATGAAAGCAACTTTATAACTCAATAATAAATTGTATATTTTTAAATGATGTTGTTCCGTTTATAGTTAAAGCCGCTTTGCGTGTTTTATTGTTTCGTCTTACCCATTCGTTACAAAAATTGTGATCAAGTAACACGTCTACTGCACTCTTCCTAGTTTATAATGTCAACTAAAAGAAATGTGAAAAAAATTTGTTACCGCTTAAAGTGAAAAAAGAAATGCTTGACGATCGATGAAAAAATCCGAAGATAAAATAAGGTCGTCTGTAGCTTCAACTTCACTGTCAGCGAACATTTTTTGTGATCCAGCAATTTTTTTGTCACCTAGGAACGTATCCCCTATAATCACATATAAATTACCATCTCATATTCACGGATTCCGTATTCGCGGCATATTTATAGAACATATACCCCGCGAATAAAGAGTATATATAATGTTGTTGTATGTAATTTGAATGAGGTTTCCGTTGACATCGTTGGGTGCTTCGTGCAGGAGGAGGCGGTGCTGGAGGTACTGCGGCTGGCGCGCAGTGCGCGGGCGGCGGCCTGCCGCTGGGCGGCCGCGCTGGGGGCGGGCGGCGCGGCGGGCCGGGCGGGCGAGCGGCCCGCCGCGGCGGTGCGCGACCAGCTCGTGCACGACCTGGCCCGCTGCAAGGTGCTCGCTCCGCACTAACGATCGCTCCCGACTGCACTCCGCGTAGCAGTTATACTTTACACACTAATTTCCAGCTTCCATTTCACCTTCATGGGGGAGAAATTTTGAAAGACTTTTTTTACGGCCGTTTTCAATATTCTATCTATCTGTCATTTAGGTTCCTAAAGATAAGCTGATCTATTTTTCGGTTCTTACTTTCACTTCAATAACCTATCGCTTGCTGTCATTATCGCCCAGGAGCCAAGATCACTCGGGGCAGACCTTGGTAGGTCGAAATGAAACACCGTAACTTGTGCATATCCGTATATTTATAATAACTAATAAGTAGCTAAAAACTAATTACAAGTAAAAACTTGTCCCAAATCGGTGTCTCTCGGGATCGTGCCAAAAAGGCTGGCAGCATTGCCACGTTGAATAGCAATGCTGATTCTCTGCGCGAGGTAACCCCTGTCCGTTTGTCACGAGAAGCTTCTACCAGACGACGTGCAACCTCTTTGTAAAGTTGATGAGCATCTGGACCAGAGTTTCAACCGCAAACGCAGAAAATATGTATACTTGACCAATGCAAGCATATTGATTTGAGCACAATTTGATTTTTATAATTGAAATATGTACATAAATAAAGATAAATACATATGCACACGCCTGTATTCCCCGAAGGGGTAGGCAGAGGTGTTGTAATAACAACACCCACTTTTTACCGAAGATGATTAAATGCCAACGTGACCGATGGTGAGTCCATCGCCGTCTTAGACACTATACATACGTCATTGAATTACTTCTCAGACATATGCAGGTTTCCTCACGATGTTTTCCTTCACCTTAAAGCACGTGGTGTGAAATCACTGCACATAAGTTTTTTAGAAAAACTCATTGGTACAGGCCCCGCTGGGATTCGAACTTTCGTAGCAGGTAACTGCTCAAACCTCAAGGCCACCACGGCTCTTAAAGATAAATGTAAAATAATATAGTGCTATGCTTGTGAGAAGATGGCTAACTATTTATATTATAAGTCGTGTTAAACACTTAGTTTATACTTATTGAATAAAACTCAAAGTTCATTTATGAATAATGTTTGAAAACTTACAATAAAGTTGTTGGCTGAGACGTTTTTCTGATATTTAGTAGAAGGCCAGTAGTAATGAAACGTTAATATTAGATTTGATGATATATTTTTTGTTGTATTGGAGAGCACGAGTGAGACGAGTGTCTGCAGGAGCGGGCCGCGGGCGCAGCTATATGTATATCTAGTTACGCACATACATAAAATTTTTAGAATCAACGGTTCGGACTAAGTGTTGAAATATATGATAAATATTGATACGTCAGCGAATAGGGCAGTTTGTATAGTTCGTAACAGGAGCAAAGTGTTAACGAGCGTCAGTTGAGTCGGAGGTGTGTCGCGGCAGGACGAGGAGTGCCGCAGCGTGCTGCTGCACGCCGTGGGCAACATGGGCCGCGCCGACACCGTGGAGCTGCTGCTGGAGCACGCGGCCAACGGGTCCCTGGCCGCCCTGCGCGGGCTGGCGCGCGCCCCGCCCGCCGCGCTGAGCCCCGCGCGCCTCGTGCGCCTGGGGGCCGTGGGGCTGCGCGCCGCCCTGCCGCTGGAGGCGCGCGCGCTGGCCCTGGACCTGGCCGCGCGGCGCCTGGCCCCCGCGCCGCTGCCGCTGGGGGCCGTGCTGCGCGCGCTGCACGCGGGCGGGGCGCGCGACGCCGAGCTGCTGCGCGCGCTGTGGCTGCGCCTGGCCGCCCTGGAGCCCGCCCACCCCGCGCTGCGCGACATGCTGCGCCGCCTGCCGCCCGCCCTGGCCGGCTGGGAGGCGCGCGCCGCCGCCGGCACGTCCTCCGTGCTGGCCCGCCCCACGGGCTGGGCGGCGGGCCCGTGGGCGGCGCGCCTCGACTCGCTGCAGGTGGCGCGCGCCGGCCTGCTGCGGCGGGGCCGCGTGCGGCTGGAGGCGCTCGGGCCGGCGGGGGCCGAGGCCGACCTGCTCGAGGTGGAGCTGTGGGCGCGCGGCCTGGAGGCGCTGGGCGGCGCGGGGGACGCGGGGGCCGCGGGGGACGCCGAGCCCGAGGGGGTCGCGGGGGGCCTGGCGTTCTCGGTGGCCGGCATGCGCTCGCTCGACATTTCACTATTTGACGGACAGGTACCCTAAAATTTAAATTTAATTAATAGTCATGTAAAAAACGTCAAATTTATAAGTTCTTGCCAAAATACTTCAGTTAAAAAATCCGTCGTTATAGTATTACAAGTTTACTTTGGTAAACTTAAATAATTAAAGAATGGTAATGTTCATTTTTAACAAAGAGAAGATCTTTTAGTCGAGCGGGTCATCCGTCTCCCGCCACTTCGGAAAATAGCTTTTGTTGAGAAGAATCCGGCAAGAAACTCAACAATTATTCTTTTGTAAAAATATATATTATACAATGTTTTTGGTTACAGTATATATATCTCATGAATATAAGCCCATGGACACAGCACAAATGCTCAATTGTCAAATATAATAACTTAAATATTACAAATATTTGTGAGCATGGCAAATTCCAGCCAGTCAAAGCAAAGATCAAACTAAGATTAATTAATTGTAGCAAAAGTACAGTGCCAATGGGATAAAGGACTAAGTTAATATACTGCAATAAGCTCGTAAACTAGGAGCGGATTGAAGGTTCTCGCGAATAGCTAGCGAGCGGTGGCATCGTCAGCGAGTGTGTGTGTGCAGGCGGAGCTGCTGAGCCACGTGTGGGCGGGCACGGGCAGCGCGGACAGCGGCGTGCTGCGCGCCAGCTGGGCGGGGCGGCGCGCGGCGGGCGTGCTGCCGCTGACGTGCGGCGCGGCGCTGCAGGCGCACGAGGCGCGCGGCGCGCTGCTGGCGCTGGACGCGCGCGCGCTGGTGTCGCTCTGGTGGCGCTCGGCGCGCACCGCCCTGCACCTGCGCGCCGGGCCCGCCCTCTCGGTGCGCGCCGCCCTGCGCGCGCCCTGGGGGCGGCTGCAGGCCGAGGCGCGCGCCGCCCGCGACCTGCGCCTCGCCATCCACGCCGACCTCGACTTCTACGACCGCGTGGCGCTCTGCGTGCGCGTGCAGCTCGACGACCACTCCGTCATGTGAGTGCCTCCGCCCGAACATAAAACTCGCCAGCTATTTACTTGGCGCAAACTCACGTTTTAGTAGCAGATGGACGTTGAGTAATAGAAGTATGTATTGAATATTTTTTTTTTATGAACATAAAAAACAGTAAAAGTATACGTGTATGTGCAGGCACAACGTGTCCCTCCGGTGGTCGCAGGGCGCGACGGAGGGCGGGCGGGGCGTGCGGCGGGGGCGGGCGGCGCGGCGCGGGGTCCCGGGGGGCACGCTGGCGCTGGGGGCCCCCAACGACCACGTGTGCCGCTCGCTGCGCGCCGCGGACGACGACGACGCCTGACACACGCGCACACGCTGACACTCACCAAAGATATCGCATTTACCCTTAGCTATATAATGATAATATCTCTTCCATGAATACTCTCCAAGTTTTATATACATTTTTACTTTAATCTATCAAATTTTATTATATTATATATTCAATGTTTCGGAATAAGTTCCTTGTTTCATTCACTAACACGCCCTCCCTTCGCGTCGGGTTTTATTAAGTCGATCTCCGGAAAGTTTTGTAACATTCTGATCAATTTATTCTTAACTTGGCCAAGCTGAAGTCCTACAACAAAATGTGCAAAACAACAAAGGTACAAAAACCCTGTAAGGTACAAAAGGTACAAGTACCCGCGTGTTGTTTTTGTAAGCTAGTTGTAAACGGTTTTCGCGAGATGGCTTGGTTGGTTGGTTGGTTGGTTGGTTGGTTGGTTGGTTGGTTGGTTGGTTGGTTGGTTGGTTGGTTGGTTGGTTGGTTGGTTGGTTGGTTGGTTGGTTGGTTGGTTGGTTGGTTGGTTGGTTGGTTGGTTGGTTGGTTGGTTGGTTGGTTGGTTGGTTGGTTGGTTGGTTGGTTGGTTGGTTGGTTGGTTGGTTGGTTGGTTGGTTGGTTGGTTGGTTGGTTAGGTTAGGTTAGGTTAGGTTGTGCCTACTTGCACGACAGGTGCGTGCAATATGTGGGCGGAGATGGACAACTTCACCGGAGGAAGGTGTACTGCGGGGTCCCACAGGGATCGGTCCTAGGGCCACTCCTGTGGAACCTCGCGTACGATGCGGTCCTGCGGGTCGACCGCCCCGACGGCGTTAGCGTCGTCTGCTATGCGGACGACACGCTGGTGCTAGCCGTCGGGGCGACCTTCGAGGAGACCAACCGGCTCGCCGAGCTTGGCGTGGCATGCGTCGTGGAGAAAATCCACGAGCTGGGCCTTCGGGTAGCGCCGGAGAAGACCGAGGCGCTGTGGTTCCACAAACTCCCGAGGGGAAGGGAACCACCCAGCTCGTCGGTTCGCGTAGGTGACGTGGAGGTCCGGGTGGGACGGTACTTGAAGTACCTAGGTCTCACCCTGGACGGACGCTGGGGCTTCGAGGAGCACTTCAGCCGCATGGTCCCCCGGATCAAGAGGGTAGCGGGTGCATTGCACAGACTGCTGCCCAATCTCGGGGGGCCGAGTGAAGGAGTCCGCCGCCTCTATGCGGGGGTCGTGCGATCCGTGGCTCTCTACGGAGCACCCGTCTGGTCTTCCAGACTGGGTGTTAGGCGCTGCAGAACTATGTATAATAGTATGCAGCGTCCTATGGCCATCCGGGTCGCACGAGGGTATCGTACCCTGTCCTTCGAGGCGGCCACTGTCCTGGCGCGGTTTCCGCCCCTGGACATCCTGGCGGAGATGGACGCTCGTGTCTACGACCGTCTCCGCCGGGCGGACGGAACCGCGCCTCCTAATGCGGCTGAAGTGCGCAGGCAGGAGCACCGACGTGCGCTTTTGGCGTGGCGGGAGCGGCTGTGTGAGCCGCAGAACGCCCGCCAACGCGCTGTCGGTGCAATTTTGCCGAGCCTCGGGCCCTGGCTAAAGAGGAAGGACCACGTCACCTTCCGGCTGACGCAGGTACTCACCGGACACGGGTGTTTCGGTGAGTACCTGAATCGGATCGGTCGCGAACCGACGGCGCAATGCCACCATTGCGGCTGTGACCGGGATTCCGCACAGCACACGCTGGAGCAGTGCCCAGCGTGGAGCTCGGAGCGTCGAGTCCTGGTCACCAGGATCGGGCAGGACCTCTCTCTGCCATGCGTAGTGACGGCTATGCTGGCAGACAGAGAGGCATGGAGGGCCGTAGTCTCCTTCTGCGAGACGGTAATGTCCCAGAAGGAGACCTCCGAGCGGGATCGGGAGAGAGCCGATCCCTCTCGGAGACGACGGCGACGGCGGGGCGGAGGCAACGCACGCCCCGGTCCGTCCACCCAATAGCCAGGGTCTAAGAATATGGCTATGGTATCCCCTGCCTGTCGTAAGAGGCGACTAAAAGGGGGCCGGAGGGCCTGCTGGCGGTGGTCGGGGTGGGAGCTTTGACCACCGGCGCGGGCCCGGGAAGGTGGCAGCGCGATGTGGCTCGCGCTGCCTTGCACAGCGAGGTCTCTAGGGGCGGCCCCACAGCTGCCCCGGGGATGTGCCCCGGCAAAGTGTGGGGGGACACCGGTGCGTTCTATTAGAGTACCCGGAGTCCCCCCTGAGCACTGAGGACGGCCACCGGGGGGGTTTTAGTGCGGTAAGAATCCCACATACCCCGATCTGCCTCTCCCAGGGCGGTCGGGGACCTTTTGAAGGTTTCCCCCTCGTCAACAAAAAAAAAAAAAAAAAAAAGGTTAGGTTAGGTTAGGTTAGGTTGGGGTTGACGCGTCGATGCCCCGGACCAGACCTGCCAAGCCCCGGGCCGTGTACTGGTGGTCGGAGAGTATCGCGGAGTTGCGTGAGACGTGCCTCCGCGCCCGACGCCGGTACACGCGTGCCCGGAGAAGAAGGCGAGCCACAGCCGAAGAGTTGGGTGGAGCCTACGTGGCATACCGAGGCGCCACGAAGGCGCTGCAGGCAGCTATTGCCAGCGCCAAGGCTCGGTCGTGGGATGAGCTCATCGGGGGACTGGAGAGGGATCCATGGGGCCGCCCGTACAGGATGGTACTGGGCAAGCTGCGCCCGTGGGTCCCTCCGTTGACGGAAACTCTGGACCCGGCATTCGTGGAGAGGGTCGTAGATACCCTCTTCCCAAGGGTCCAGAGCAGTCCCGCGCCCCCTCCTTCGGAACCGACCATCTGGTCCGAAGAGATGGGGGTGACGACCGATGAGCTGGACCGAGCCGTGAGGCGCCTCGGAGCCCGAAACACGGCACCAGGCCCTGACGGAATTCCTGGTCGGGCCTGGGTGTTGGCTCTACCCAACGGACTGGGGGACAGGCTGCGGCGGCTGTTTAACGACTGCCTACGCTGCGGCGTGTTCCCCAGTGGCTGGAAAGTGGCTGGGTTGGTTCTCCTCCATAAGGATGGAAGACCCGCGGACTCTTCCTCCGCGTATCGTCCTCTCTGCCTACTAGATGAGGCGGGTAAGCTGCTCGAAAGAGTGTTGGCTGACCGCCTCAGTACGCACCTGACGAGCGTCGGGCCGGACCTGTCGGAAGACCAGTTTGGCTTCCGACGCGCGCGGTCGACAGTGGACGCGATCATACGCGTCCGAACACTGTCGACGCAGGCTGTATCCCGGGGCGGTGTGGCGTTGGCAGTCAGTCTTGACATTGTCAACGCCTTTAACAGCCTGCCCTGGGATGCAATATGGGGGGCCCTGGTGTACCACCGCGTGCCCCCCTACCTGCAGCGCGTGGTCCGTGCCTACTTGCGCGACAGGTGCGTGCAATATGTGGGCGGAGATGGACGACTCCACCGGAGGAAGGTGTACTGCGGGGTCCCACAGGGATCGGTCCTAGGGCCACTCCTGTGGAACCTCGCGTACGATGCGGTCCTGCGGGTCGACCGCCCCGACGGCGTCAGCATCGTCTGCTATGCGGACGACACGCTGGTGCTAGCCGTCGGGGCGACCTTCGAGGAGACCAACCGGCTCGCCGAGCTTGGCGTGGCATGCGTCGTGGAGAAAATCCACGAGCTGGGCCTTCGGGTAGCGCCGGAGAAGACCGAGGCGCTGTGGTTCCACAAACTCCCGAGGGGAAGGGAACCACCCAGCTCGTCGGTTCGCGTAGGTGACGTGGAGGTCGGGGTGGGACGGTACTTGAAGTACCTAGGTCTCACCCTGGACGGTCGCTGGGGCTTCGAGGAGCACTTCAGCCGCATGGTCCCCCGGATCAAGAGGGTAGCGGGTGCATTGCACAGACTGCTGCCCAATCTCGGGGGGCCGAGTGAAGGAGTCCGCCGCCTCTATGCGGGGGTCGTGCGATCCGTGGCTCTCTACGGAGCACCCGTCTGGTCTTCCAGACTGGGTGTTAGGCGCTGCAGAACTATGTATAATAGTATGCAGCGTCCTATGGCCATCCGGGTCGCACGAGGGTATCGTACCCTTTCCTTCGAGGCGGCCACTGTCCTGGCGCGGTTTCCGCCCCTGGACATCCTGGCGGAGATGGATGCTCGTGTTTACGACCGTCTCCGCCGGGCGGACGGAACCGCGCCTCCTAATGCGGCTGAAGTGCGCAGGCAGGAGCACCGACGTGCGCTTTTGGCGTGGCGGGAGCGGCTGTGTGAGCCGCAGAACGCCCGCCAACGCGCTGTCGGTGCAATTTTGCCGAGCCTCGGGCCCTGGCTAAAGAGGAAGGACCACGTCACCTTCCGGCTGACGCAGGTACTCACCGGACACGGGTGTTTCGGTGAGTACCTGAATCGGATCGGTCGCGAACCGACGGCGCAATGCCACCACTGCGGCAGTGACCGGGATTCCGCACAGCACACGCTGGAGCAGTGCCCAGCGTGGAGCTCGGAGCGTCGAGTCCTGGTCACCAGGATCGGGCAGGACCTCTCTCTGCCACGCGTAGTGACGGCTATGCTGGCAGACAGAGAGGCATGGAGGGCCGTAGTCTCCTTCTGCGAGACGGTAATGTCCCAGAAGGAGACCTCCGAGCGGGATCGGGAGAGAGCCGATCCCTCTCGGAGACGACGGCGACGGCGGGGCGGAGGCAACGCACGCCCCGGTCCGTCCACCCAATAGCCAGGGTCTAAGAATATGGCTATGGTATCCCCTGCCTGTCGTAAGAGGCGACTAAAAGGGGGCCGGAGGGCCTGCTGGCGGTGGTCGGGGTGGGAGCTTTGACCACCGGCGCGGGCCCGGGAAGGTGGCAGCGCGATGTGGCTCGCGCTGCCTTGCACAGCGAGGTCTCCAGGGGCGGCCCTACAGCTGCCCCGGGGATGTGCCCCGGCAAAGTGTGGGGGGACACCGGTGCGTTCTATTAGAGTACCCGGAGTGCCCCCTGAGCACTGAGGACGGCCACCGGGGGGGTTTTAGTGAGGTAAAAATCCCACATACCCCGATCTGCCTCTCCCAGGGCGGTCGGGGACCTTTTGAAGGTTTCCCCCTCGTCAACAAAAAAAAAAAAAAAAAAAAAAAAAAAGGTTAGGTTGGGGTGCAAGGCCAGGAGACCTCCTCGTGTGCCCGATCCATTGTTTGTCCTAAGGATACGTCCGAGGGAACGACAATGGCTTCGGGACGGTGCACCCTGGACGTCGCCGACAGTCTCCTCGGGGGCCTCCATCGAGTGACTTAACTCCTCGATGGCGATCCCTGGGGACACTGTCGTCGATGACCAACACCTGGCACTCGACGCAGGTGGCGGAGGTGGAATTCGCTCCTTGTGCGTCTCTGTTCAGCAGAGATGACAACGGATGCGAGCCTGCGTCACCCATTCCCAAGGCCCGGCGTGCCTATGGGAACTAGACCTTCTGTCTAGGGCTGGGGGGTGATACCCAGTCAAACGTCAGGGGGATGGGGAGGCACTCCGAAAGGGGTGCCCGGGGTTGACGCTATCTCGCTCGTCACCCCGTGAATGCCGTAATCACCGGCTCTTCCTTCAACGATTCCAGTTAGCGAGGCTGGATACGTCGGGGAGTCGGTGACCGGAGAGGGCTTGCCTTAATTGGCCGGCCTGCGAGGAGCAAACCTCTATAAAAATCCGACAGCGAAGTCGTGAAAACCTGAGAGGCTCTGGGCCACCTCTCAGTATGTAAGTCCCCCATTGTCGGAATGGGCGTCACCCGGCAATGGTTTTTAGTTCGACCCATACTCGTGGGAATTAGTATGGAAACTCAAATTAAAAACAAAACAAAATCGATGGTGGAAGAAGGTGACGGGGAGAAATCCCTAGATGGGAAGGAGTCTGCGGGGGGGAAGCAGCCGCTTACCCCCGTGGTCGTGATGGAGAGCTGCAGTAGTGGAGCTGCAGCCGTGGCGGTGCGAACAAGGTCGCAGAAGAGGAGTAGGACCAACTCCGGCTCCTCCTGCGGCGAGCAGATAGCCGCCAAGGTTGGTTCGGCGACACGTGGGCGAGCGCGCTCAGGCGCAGCAGCGCGCATAACGCGCGACGGGTCGGGCCGCTTCATCCGGCCTCCCACACCGTGCGCGGGGAGCGAACGCGAGGAGGACAGCGACGCGATGTCAGATATGTCCCTCGTGTCGCTGACCTCAGCGGAGACAGACGCTGCGTGCAGGCCCGGCCCTTCAGGAACGAACCGCGCGGCGTTCTTTAAGGACGACGCGGACGACCTGTCCGGTCCCGAATTGGCCCTGACCAACACCAGGGCCAAGAAGAAGCTGCCCTCGATAGAGGAGCTCATGAAGAAGATGGAAGAGCTGCCCACCGACGAACTGGGCACCCTTATAAAGGAGCAGCAGACGGCGGTAGAACGAGTTGCGGACAGGTCGAAGCACCTGAAGGGCAACTTCGTGCACCAGCTTCGTGTGAGTGCACGAAGGACCGAGGCGGCGTCGCTTGTCCTAGCGATGCGCACATCCGCGGGCGCCAACACCGAAAGGTTGGAGCGCGAAAACGCGGATTTGCGCTCGCAGATGGCGGCTCTGTCTGCCCGCATGGAGAAGCTCACGGAGGAGCTCTCCACCCTCCGTGGGGCGGGCAGGGTAGGGGCCTGTGATGCCGCTTCGGTACTGCCCTCGGGTGTGGAGGACCTCACGCGCGCTATCATGGTCCAGGTTGGGACCATGATAAGCGCGCGGTTTGAGGCCCTGGAGGAGCGGTTGCTCCCCGAGGGGCGCACGCGTCCCCCATTGGCTGCGGATGCCAGGAGGGCAGCTCAGGCGCCTGTCGCGCCGCCTGCTGCACCGTCTATCGTGCCACCCTCCTGCCCAGCAGCCCCGGCCCCTGGGGCACCTGCCCCGGAGGTGCGGGGACGTAAGAGGGGGGGGAGGAAGAGCCGGAATAAGCGGAAATCCGCAGCTGCCGCGGTGCTGCCGTCCGCTGCTCCTTCTGCGGCTCCGCGGGCAGTCCAGGCGCCACCCCCCCAGGTGGCATGGAGCACGGTGGTGGGGCGTAAGGCCCAACCGAAGGCCGGGCCGAGTGGGGGGCCCCAGCGGTCTCCTCCCGCTAAGCCTGCGTCCCGGCCACCGCCGTCGCGCAAGCCGGAGAGGGCACCCGCGCGGCTGCCAGCTGTCGCAGCGATCACTGTGACGATCCCGGAGGGATCGGAGGTCACGTACGCTGCGGTGATGGCAGCCGCGAGGGAAAGGGTAAAGCTCGCCGACCTTGGCATTTCGAGTCTTAGGAATCGGAAGGCCATAACCGGCGGGCTTATCCTGGAGGTCCCGGATCCGGACTCTGCCTCCAAGGCCGACGCGCTCGCGAGTCGCATGCGGGAGTCCCTCGCAGACTTGGGCGTGCGAATTGTGCGCCCAGTGAAAACGGGGGACGTGAGGGTGTTGGACCTCAATGAGGCCATCACCCCCGAAGACGTGGCGACCGCGATCGCTGAGGCTGGGGGCTGCGCGGCGGCGGACGTAAAAGTGGGCGTCATAAAGCGCCCCTCGCGTCTGGCCCTTGGGACCGTATGGGTCCGCTGCCCACTCACCGCGGTGCGCAAGTTGGTCACAGCTGGGCGCATCACGGTTGGGTGGGTGTCGGTGCGGGTTGAGGCACTGGAGGCACGGCCTTTGCAGTGCTTCCGGTGCCTCGAGATCGGCCACGTGCGTAGCACATGTCCGAGCACCACGGATCGGAGCACCATGTGCTACGCATGTGGCGAGGCGGACCACCGGGCGAGTGAGTGCACTCGCCCGCTAAAGTGCCCGCTCTGCGCGGACCTGGGCCGGCCCTCTGGCCACAGGATGGGGGGCAAGAAATGCTCTGCCCCTCGTGGCAAGAGGGGCCGTAAGCCGGGTCCCGCGCAGCCGAGCGGCACGGGTCCGGCTCGGTCGGGTTCTGCCCCGACCGAGGCGGCAAAGAAGGCCCCAGCACGGCCTTAAGGCCCCAAAGAGCCCTGCAGTGCAACCTGAACCACTGTCGCGCGGCGCAGGACTTGTTCCAGCAGTCTGTCGCGCAGTGGTCGGTTGCACTGGCGGTGGTGGCGGAGCCATATCGCGTCGTCCCAAACCATCCTCGCTGGTTTGGTGACGACATGGACTCCGTCGCCATATACTGGGGTGGCGGTAGCGGCGACCCTCCCTGCTCCCTCATTGAGAGGGGGCTGGGATACGTCGCCGTGAGCTGGGGCCGCATAGTCGTTGTGGGCTGCTATGTCTCCCCCAACTGTACCCTCGCCGTCTACGAGGCGTACCTGGACGGGGTGGCCAACTGCATTCGCAGATGTCTGCCCCGTCCCGTGCTCGTCCTGGGTGACTTCAACGCTCACTCTCGTGAGTGGGGGAGCGCCCGGGATGACCCAAAGGGGGAGACAGTGCTGGAATGGGCGGCGGCGCTGGACCTTCGGTTGCTTAACCGGGGGTCCGTCAGCACCTGCGTGCGCTGGCAGGGGGAGTCGATCGTGGACCTTTCGTGGGCGACTCCCCAGGCAGCGCGCATGGTGACGGGGTGGAGAGTGGCGGAGGAGATGGTCACACTATCCGACCATCGCTATATTGCGATGGATGTGGCCATCCGCCTTCCCCGCCCCGACAGCCGCCGCCGTAGCAGCCCGCCGCGACGATGGTCTCTCAAGCGGCTCGACAGAGATCGTCTCTGCGCCGCAGCCATCGTCGCGGCCTGGCCTGAGAGCCAAGTGGATGGGATCCTGCCCGATCCTGAAAGGGAAGCCGCCTGGTTCCGGGACACGATGACGTCCATATGTGACGCGTCGATGCCCCGGACCAGACCTGCCAAGCCCCGGGCCGTGTACTGGTGGTCGGAGAGTATCGCGGAGTTGCGTGAGACGTGCCTCCGCGCCCGACGCCAGTACACGCGTGCCCGGAGAAGAAGGCGAGCCACAGCCGAAGAGTTGGGTGGAGCCTACGTGGCATACCGAGGCGCCACGAAGGCGCTGCAGGCAGCTATTGCCAGCGCCAAGGCTCGGTCGTGGGATGAGCTCATCGGGGGACTGGAGAGGGATCCATGGGGCCGCCCGTACAAGATGGTACTGGGCAAGCTGCGCCCGTGGGTCCCTCCGTTGACGGAAACTCTGGACCCGGCATTCGTGGAGAGGGTAGTCGGTACCCTCTTCCCCAGGGTCCAGAGCAGTCCCGCGCCCCCTCCTTCGGAACCGACCATCTGGTCCGAAGAGATGGGGGTGACGACCGATGAGCTGGACCGAGCCGTGAGGCGCCTCGGAGCCCGAAACACGGCACCGGGCCCCGACGGAATTCCTGGTCGGGCCTGGGTGTTGGCTCTACCCAACGGACTGGGGAACAGGCTGCGGCGGCTTTTTAACGACTGCCTACGCTGCGGCGTGTTCCCCAGAGGCTGGAAAGTGGCTGGGTTGGTTCTCCTCCATAAGGAGGGAAGACCCGCGGACTCTTCCTCCGCGTATCGTCCTCTCTGCCTACTAGATGAGGCGGGTAAGCTGCTCGAAAGAGTGTTGGCTGACCGCCTCAGTACGCACCTGACGAGCGTCGGGCCGGACCTGTCGGAAGACCAGTTTGGCTTCCGACGCGCGCGGTCGACAGTGGACGCGATCATACGCGTCCGAACACTGTCGACGCAGGCTGTATCCCGGGGCGGAGTGGCGTTGGCTGTCAGTCTTGACATAGTCAACGCCTTCAACAGCCTGCCCTGGGATGCAATATGGGGGGCCCTGGTGTACCACCGCGTGCCCCCCTACCTGCAGCGCGTAGTCCGTGCCTACTTGCACGACAGGTGCGTGCAATATGTGGGCGGAGATGGACGACTTCATCGGAGGAAGGTGTACTGCGGGGTCCCACAGGGATCGGTCCTAGGGCCACTCCTGTGGAACCTCGCGTACGATGCGGTCCTGCGGGTCGACCGCCCTGACGGCGTTAGCATCGTCTGCTATGCGGACGACACGCTGGTGCTAGCCGTCGGGGCGACCTTCGAGGAGACCAACCGGCTCGCCGAGCTTGGCGTGGCATGCGTCGTGGAGAAAATCCACGAGCTGGGCCTTCGGGTAGCGCCGGAGAAGACCGAGGCGCTGTGGTTCCACAAACTCCCGAGGGGAAGGGAACCACCCAGCTCGTCGGTTCGCGTAGGTGACGTGGAGGTCCGGGTGGGACGGTACCTCAAGTACCTAGGTCTCACCCTGGACGGTCGCTGGGGCTTCGAGGAGCACTTCAGCCGCATGGTCCCCCGGATCAAGAGGGTAGCGGGTGCATTGCACAGACTGCTGCCCAATCTCGGGGGGCCGAGTGAAGGAGTCCGCCGCCTCTATGCGGGGGTCGTGCGATCCGTGGCTCTCTACGGAGCACCCGTCTGGTCTTCCAGACTGGGTGTTAGGCGCTGCAGAACTATGTATAATAGTATGCAGCGTCCTATGGCCATCCGGGTCGCACGGGGGTACCGTACCCTGTCTTTTGAGGCGGCCACTGTCCTGGCGCGGTTTCCGCCCCTGGACATCCTGGCGGAGATGGATGCTCGTGTATACGACCGTCTCCGCCGGGCGGACGGAACCGCGCCTCCTAATGCGGCTGAAGTGCGCAGGCAGGAGCACCGACGTGCGCTTTTGGCGTGGCGGGAGCGGCTGTGTGAGCCGCAGAACGCCCGCCAACGCGCTGTCGGTGCAATTTTGCCGAGCCTCGGGCCCTGGCTAAAGAGGAAGGACCACGTCACCTTCCGGCTGACGCAGGTACTCACCGGACACGGGTGTTTCGGTGAGTACCTGAATCGGATCGGTCGCGAACCGACGGCGCAATGCCACCATTGCGGCTGTGACCGGGATTCCGCACAGCACACGCTGGAGCAGTGCCCAGCGTGGAGCTCGGAGCGTCGAGTCCTGGTCACCAGGATCGGGCAGGACCTCTCTCTGCCACGCGTAGTGACGGCTATGCTGGCAGACAGAGAGGCATGGAGGGCCGTAGTCTCCTTCTGCGAGACGGTAATGTCCCAGAAGGAGACCTCCGAGCGGGATCGGGAGAGAGCCGATCCCTCTCGGAGACGACGGCGACGGCGGGGCGGAGGCAACGCACGCCCCGGTCCGTCCACCCAATAGCCAGGGTCTAAGAATATGGCTATGGTATCCCCTGCCTGTCGTAAGAGGCGACTAAAAGGGGGCCGGAGGGCCTGCTGGCGGTGGTCGGGGTGGGAGCTTTGACCACCGGCGCGGGCCCGGGAAGGTGGCAGCGCGATGTGGCTCGCGCTGCCTTGCACAGCGAGGTCTCCAGGGGCGGCGTCACAGCTGCCCCGGGGATGTGCCCCGGCAAAGTGTGGGGGGACACCGGTGCGTTCTATCAGAGTACCCGGAGTCCCCCCTGAGCACTGAGGATGGCCACCGGGGGGGTTTTAGTGCGGTAAGAATCCCACATACCCCGATCTGCCTCTCCCAGGGCGGTCGGGGACCTTTTGAAGGTTTCCCCCTCGTCAACAAAAAAAAAAAAAAAAAAAAAAGGTTAGGTTAGGTTAGGTTAGGTTAGGTTAGGTTAGGTTAGGTTAGGTTAGGTTAGGTTAGGTTAGGTTAGGTTAGGTTAGGTTAGGTTAGGTTAGGTTAGGTTAGGTTAGGTTAGGTTAGGTTAGGTTAGGTTAGGTTAGGTTAGGTTAGGTTAGGTTAGGTTAGGTTTTTTTTTTTTTTTTTTTTTTTTTTTATAGGCCTTAATTTGGCCTTCCTCTTTTTTTCTGACGTAATCAGAATCTTACTTTCAAATTTGGTTTGAGTGCTAATAGAGTTTAGTGCTATTTTGTTTATGTTAGTTTGTATTTACAATTTTTGGTGTACTCTTTTCATTTTTACTTACAGTTTATAAATAACTAGAATGCTTAAAATATTTTTTTTTTTTTTTTTTTTTTTTTTTTTTTTTTTTTTTTTTTTTTTTTTTTTTTTTTTTTATTTTTTTTTTTTATATTTATGTATTACAATGTAGTTTTTTTTTTTTTTTTTTTTTTTTTTTTTTTTTTTTTTTTTCTTTTTTTTTTTTTTTTTTTTTTTTTTTTTTTTTTTTTTTTTTTTTCATATTCAATATATACAGTTTAAATTTTAATTACAATTTTATTACTAATTTGTGAATGGCTTTAATTCTTTCATTTATTTAGAGTTGCGACTCGCGCCGCAACTTTTTTACAATACTGTACAAATACATTTTGTGTTCCTTTGTCTGTCAGAAGGGCTCCAACGTTGTCCCTTCTGATTACTGCGTCCATTTCCATTTCCGCTTCAAAACGTTCCTTCCCGAAAGCTGGGCACTCGGCGAGGATGTGTCCAACACTTTGGCTCACGCCCGGCTCACAGAAGCACGACGGGTCGTCCTTGCACTTGAACCTGAATAGGTATTCTGCAAACCCGCCGTGCCCCGTGAGCACCTGCGTCAAGACGCCCGTTGGGCGGAGCTTTCGGACAATCCCGTACGCCTCCACAGCGTCGGGAAGGAACGTTTTGGTGACCCCGGCCGTATCACCGGCTTTATATCTCCGGTTCCACTCGTCAAGCGAGTGCTTACGCAGCTCTCGCTTGACGAATGAAACCGGGCACACTTCGTAGTCCGGCCTCTTTTTGGAGTGCAGGGCAGCTTCTTTGGCCAACTGGTCCGCTCGCTCGTTCCCTTCCAACCCCGCATGTGCTTTTATCCAGAACAGGGAGACTTCCCTGTTCTGGAGTGTAGTTTGGCGGATGTTATGCCTGGCTTCCACAGCCAGGGGGTGGGGGGAACGTGCGTTGACCACGGTTTCCAGGGCCGAACGCGAGTCGCTGAGGATCGCGCAGCGAGCCTCACCGCATCGGAGGATCAGCCTCGTGGCTTGGCGTATGGCCAGGAGTTCCGCCTGGTAGACCGTGCAGTGCGGTGGCAGCTTAAGTTTGAGGGCTCGAGTCTCGACCCCACCTCTTCTCAAAGAGAGTGCGGCTCCGACCTTACCCTCGATCTTGCTGCCATCGGTGTATACTTGGACCGCGTGGTCGACGCGGTCCTGCACTTGTGTTTGGTCTGCCAGGCATTCGAACTCCAGGCACATATACTCTGCCGGATGCGGGGCTTCGGTGGGGGCAACTCTTCGCTCCACCTCCCGATCGCCTAGCACTGTCTGGGGAACTCCTCTCTTTGCCTCATACAGGGCGGCTGCCTCCTGTATTTTGAGGTCGAGAGGCAGTATCCCAGCCAGCACCAGTGCCGCGTTCAGGGAGACGGTGCGATAGGCCCCACACAACTTCTGCGCGAATCCTCGTTGGACTGCGTTCAGCTGCCTCTGCACTCCAAGTTTCTTGGTCGCCGACGACCAGGCGCTGGAGGCGTACGAGATCACTGGCTCCACCGTAGCCGTGTAAATGACACGGGTGACCTCTGGGTGGAGTCCCCAGCTGATCTTGGCGGCTCGGGACAACTGCTTATACGCGTTCAACGCCCGCCGACAGATGTTCGCGGTGTGGGCGTTGAACGTGAGCTTTTTGTCGATAGTGAGCCCCAAGATCTTGATCTCGTCGGACATGCCAATGTCGACCCCACCCATGCGCAGGAGTGGCGTGTCAAATTTCAGCTTCCGCGTCAGCAGCATAGCCTTAGTTTTGTGCGGCGCGAACTTCAGCTTGTTTTTGACACCCCACTCCCGAACATACTCGAGGGTGGCATTGGCACGTCTCTGGGCCTCCAGCGCCGTGTCATCGGCAAAGACGAGGACGACATCGTCGGCGTATGCCTGGCAATAGTCGCCTCGCTCCTGGAGTTCTCTCAGCAATGGGTCGAGAAGAAGGTTCCACAGGATTGGTCCGCCGATGGAGCCCTGTACGCAACCCTTGTGGGTGCTCTTGGCGTACTCCTCACCGGCGTACCTCACCTTCACGGAACGGTCCGAAAGATAGCTGTCAATGACACGCCTTAGATTCACCGGACACTTTTCCTCAGCCAGACGGGCACGGATAGCAGGCCACCAGGCGCTATCGAAGGCTCCCTCTATGTCCAGCGACACCATGGTGACCAGCTTTTTATCGGCTAGGCCACCGCGGATGCGCCGCATTAGGTCATAGAGGGAGTCCTCGGTGCTCCTCTGGGGCATGAATCCGTACTGGCGAGTACTCATCCGGGGAATCAGGTGCCATTGCAGTCTTCGGACCACCATCTTCTCGAAGATCTTACCCATCACTGAGAGAAGTCCAATGGGCCGGTGTGCCTTGGAGTCACGGTAGTCGTCCTTGCCAGGCTTCCGCAGGACGACCACCGTGGCCTCTTTCCAGGCGCGTGGGAAGCAGGACAATTCGAGGCATTTGTTGAACAGGGCAAGGTGAAGTTCGGGGTCCTTAGAGAGGTTAGGTTAGGTTAGGTTAGGTTAGGTTAGGTTAGGTTAGGTTAGGTTAGGTTAGGTTAGGTTAGGTTAGGTTAGGTTAGGTTAGGTTAGGTTAGGTTAGGTTAGGTTAGGTTAGGTTAGGTTAGGTTAGGTTAGGTTAGGTTAGGTTAGGTTAGGTTAGGTTAGGTTAGGTTAGGTTAGGTTAGGTTAGGTTAGGTTAGGTTAGGTTAGGTTAGGTTAGGTTAGGTTAGGTTAGGTTAGGTTAGGTTAGGTTAGGTTAGGTTAGGTTAGGTTAGGTTAGGTTAGGTTAGGTTAGGTTAGGTTAGGTTAGGTTAGGTTAGGTTAGGTTAGGTTAGGTTAGGTTAGGTTAGGTTAGGTTAGGTTAGGTTAGGTTAGGTTAGGTTAGGTTAGGTTAGGTTAGGTTAGGTTAGGTTAGGTTAGGTTAGGTTAGGTTAGGTTAGGTTAGGTTAGGTTAGGTTAGGTTAGGTTAGGTTAGGTTAGGTTAGGTTAGGTTAGGTTAGGTTAGGTTAGGTTAGGTTAGGTTAGGTTAGGTTAGGTTAGGTTAGGTTAGGTTAGGTTAGGTTAGGTTAGGTTAGGTTAGGTTAGGTTAGGTTAGGTTAGGTTAGGTTAGGTTAGGTTAGGTTAGGTTAGGTTAGGTTAGGTTAGGTTAGGTTAGGTTAGGTTAGGTTAGGTTAGGTTAGGTTAGGTTAGGTTAGGTTAGGTTAGGTTAGGTTAGGTTAGGTTAGGTTAGGTTAGGTTAGGTTAGGTTAGGTTAGGTTAGGTTAGGTTAGGTTAGGTTAGGTTAGGTTAGGTTAGGTTAGGTTAGGTTAGGTTAGGTTAGGTTAGGTTAGGTTAGGTTAGGTTAGGTTAGGTTAGGTTAGGTTAGGTTAGGTTAGGTTAGGTTAGGTTAGGTTAGGTTAGGTTAGGTTAGGTTAGGTTAGGTTAGGTTAGGTTAGGTTAGGTTAGGTTAGGTTAGGTTAGGTTAGGTTAGGTTAGGTTAGGTTAGGTTAGGTTAGGTTAGGTTAGGTTAGGTTAGGTTAGGTTAGGTTAGGTTAGGTTAGGTTAGGTTAGGTTAGGTTAGGTTAGGTTAGGTTAGGTTAGGTTAGGTTAGGTTAGGTTAGGTTAGGTTAGGTTAGGTTAGGTTAGGTTAGGTTAGGTTAGGTTAGGTTAGGTTAGGTTAGGTTAGGTTAGGTTAGGTTAGGTTAGGTTAGGTTAGGTTAGGTTAGGTTAGGTTAGGTTAGGTTAGGTTAGGTTAGGTTAGGTTAGGTTAGGTTAGGTTAGGTTAGGTTAGGTTAGGTTAGGTTAGGTTAGGTTAGGTTAGGTTAGGTTAGGTTAGGTTAGGTTAGGTTAGGTTAGGTTAGGTTAGGTTAGGTTAGGTTAGGTTAGGTTAGGTTAGGTTAGGTTAGGTTAGGTTAGGTTAGGTTAGGTTAGGTTAGGTTAGGTTAGGTTAGGTTAGGTTAGGTTAGGTTAGGTTAGGTTAGGTTAGGTTAGGTTAGGTTAGGTTAGGTTAGGTTAGGTTAGGTTAGGTTAGGTTAGGTTAGGTTAGGTTAGGTTAGGTTAGGTTAGGTTAGGTTAGGTTAGGTTAGGTTAGGTTAGGTTAGGTTAGGTTAGGTTAGGTTAGGTTAGGTTAGGTTAGGTTAGGTTAGGTTTTTTTTTCCTTTTATAATGGTTTCACTTTATGACATTTTTCGCGATTTAATACGAAAAAGTGTTTCGCTATGTTGTACATTTTTGTCTCACTTGGTACTTTAATTTCAACACTCTGTAATTTATGTTTTTTATATTTAATTTACATTTTCGCGATTTTATACGAAAATATAAAAATTTGTTTCTCTTGTTTTGTGCACTATTGACCCTCTTAGTATTTGAATTTGGAACACTGTGTAATTTTGATATTTTTTATTTTATTTATTATTTCGCGATTTTATACAAAATAATAAATATGTTGTTTAACTTGGTCGTACATTTTGATCCGCTTTGTGATTTAGTTTTCAACACTCTGTCATTTTTAACTTTTATATTTTATTTACTTTTTCGCGATTGTATACAAAAAAGTAAAAATGTTGTTACTCATTTATGTACACTATTGGACCTCTTGGTGCTTAAATTTAGAACACTGTATGATTTGTATTATTATTTTATTTTCTTTTTCGCTATTTTATACGAAAAAAAAAGAAAATGTTGTTTCTCCCCTATGTACATAATTAGACACTTTTAGTATTTAAATTTAACACTGTATTATTTTTGGCTTGGACTTTTCGCGATTGTATACAAAAAGTCCAAATTTTTTTTTTTTTTTTTTTTTTTTTTTTTTTCCTGAGTAAATAATATGAATAATATATATTGTGTTTATTTGTATATACAAGGTGTGGGATGGTGTCACAGGTTTGGAGATTGGTGAATTTGGTGTGATTTTTGATTTACGCTATTTACACATTAATGAGTATTTTATGGTGTGGAATTTTCGGGTTTAGATGGATGATTTTGGGTACAATACTGTATAATCACTGAGTTTCACTGTGTTTATTTATTATTATTTACTACGTCTTCCAAGGTAACTAATTAAATCTAGTGTCGCGAAGGGTGCTTGACGATTCGTGCGCTTGGCGTGGTGCTCCAAATCTCGAGCGTTCGCGTGTAGTTGGGGTCCTGGATGCTGGTGTTGTCGTTGAATGATGATGTGATGTAACTTTGGTGAAGTTATGTCCAGTTGCTGCAGCTGTGAGAAGGTGAAAGACGTAGTATTGAGATTTGTTGTTAAGGTTTATACTTTAAATTGGTGCTTTATGATCCGTAATCAACTTTATTCGAGATGCGTTTCTTCATCGATTTGATTGCCGGACATGAGTTTGAGGTGGCCGAGTGCCTTGTGTCAGTTTTGGTTTTGTATTTTAGATTGTTGGATGTACAGTTGTGGCATTTTGTCTGTGAGAGGTCTGCAGAAAGGGGGCATGTTTTAATGGTGTGTGAGTTTGAGGCGCAATGGGAGCACGCTACTTTTGGTGATTGACATTTGTTTTGGGTATGTCCGAATTGAAGGCATTTGAAGCACTGCAGGAAAGGGCAGAAGTCTTCGACGTGCACCCTATTATGGTCAACATTGAGGCGACCCAGATCGACGGCGCATCGCCATATCAGAGGGGTGACGGTGAGCGCGGCGTTGTAGAGTTGCTCATTCCTGTTGCTTCTGACGAAGCGCAGCTGGATGTCGTCATCACCTTTGGTTGCCGCCCTGAGGGCCTCGTTTTGGTTGGATATGACTCGCGCGAGGTCCTCGGAGGGGATGTCCTTGCTGAGTCCCTTCAGCATGATCATCGGGCGGAGTTTGCGGGCTGCCTCGGCACACACTTGGGGCGAGTTTTCTAACTTCCTCAAGGTTTCGTCCCGCTGTGCCTCACTGTCAAACTCGACGCGCAGTTTGTTGTTGGACACGGGTTGTATCTTTGCTGGGGCGAAGGTAAGCTCTTTAAAGGAGACGCTGTTCTTCCAGAGCGATACCACCTCCTCCCGTGTAACCTTGTCGTTCTTTGCGGAGATTATGAGTGCAGGCTTGTTGGTCAGTGCCGAGAGGCTCTTGTTTTGAGCCGCCGCTGCGGCGTATGTTTTGGTGGGTAAGGGTGGTGAGGTGATGGGTGCGTATGTGGATGTGGGTGTAAATGTGGGTGTGGATGTGGGTGTGGATGTAATCATCTGTTTGATTTCACTGGTGTCACTTTTGATTTTCATGAGCTCTGCTTGTATTGATTTAATTATATCCTCGTTGGGTGGACTGATGTTTGTTGCTGTTTCAGATGGTGGTGGTGGAGCGGATGCAGTGGAGGTAGGAGCCGGAAGGAGCGTCGGAATCAGCGAGGAAGCCCTACGGATTTCCTCCGCGGCAGCTGTGATGAGTCGCTTATTAAGTGAAGTGACGCTGCGCCCCTCGTTCACGGCGCCTATGATGCACTGCGTCAGTTTTGATGTCAATTCCATGTATGTTTTGATGTCCACGACGCTCTCGAGAGTGCCCGGCAGCCTGGGGACAGCTATGGCCTTCCGCCGAGAAGTTCCCACGTCAGGAATCGACATGGCGTCGCCGACTGTCTCGATTTCGGACACAAAAAGCATGTCGATCGATTCCTGAGTGCTCAGGGGCTGTTCTCCAGCGGGTGGAGGATCCATTTTGGTTCCAGGCAGCCGTCCGCGTCGATAGACACCAAGATCAGGGCTCTAGGACGGATATTAAAGAAGTTGGTACTTGGCGGACCGAATTTTCTCCACGTAGTAAATGAAATAAGGGAGGGTGGGGGGGCGATTTTTTGCGTTTTTTTGCAGGTATGTAGGTGAAAATGATGCTGGGGGGTGCGGAACGGTGGTGCGGACGTATGCCGATAAAAATATTAATAGGGGTTGGTACAAAAAAATTTGAAAATCGAATATTAATTGAATTTTATATGTGAAATTTACTATTTTTTGACTAATATTAGTGTTTATTTTT